>OY776673.1:62515584-63852934 GCA_963675555.1 Leptura quadrifasciata | reverse complement strand
ACCGGATATCTCCCAGAAATTCTACTCCTTCAGACTGGGTGATACTCCGTTAAGAACAAGTATAACATGAATTAGACAGCGTAATGCCCCATTTCAGCTTAAACAGACCCTATCGTACCAGACGTTACCGATCTTCCGGCAACCTCTCAACAATTATAACTTTCGCTTACCATATCCACCTTACTGATATTTTATACCTTTACTTACATGTTTAAATCCTTCCTGTCCCCCTCTTCCTTTATGTTTCTTTCTTTTTGCCTCATTTGTTTCTTGTTTTGTTTTTGTGCATTTTTGTCTCTAAATTCATTTTCCATCAAAGTTTTATAACAAAATTAAAATTTTCCGAAAACTAAAATTTTTAAAACCAAGGTTTAGGCCAGCCTATGCGCAGCCCGGCACTTGCGCGTCTTGTAGATAGTTCTTCGTCCAGATTGATGTACCAGCGTCAACAGCCAAATTAAAAACAGTGAAGTGCGCGAGCTACTAATAAAATGTGTAGTTTTAAGTTTTGTTGAATCTGTTTTTTAGATGTTTGTAAATTTTATCAGCTTTTTTAATCTGCATTCTGCAGAACAAGCCTAGGTATAAGTTTAAATTGTTTTAAAACTAAACCAAGCCTAGTCCACCCGCCCCTGCAATCCCCCACAGCGAGCAACGCAGTGGATGCACGGTCGGACCCGGGTTAGGCCTTGGGGAGGTACTTGTTTGTATAAGCTAATGTCAAATAAAGAAGTATTGCATTGAAATGAATTGAAAGAAGTTGAAATCAGTAATCTAACAGGTTTAACTCACTTCATACCTATTAGCTTTCTGCCTACGGTACCCACAATTTTAGAAAAAATAGCAGCGAAGTAGATTTATAAGTTTTTAGCAATAAAAAAAATATCTCCTAATCAGTCTGGATTCAGATCTCACCACAGTACTACAACTGCCCTGCTGCATGTCACTGATGAAATTTTGAAGGCTTCTGATTCTAGTCTAAATATATGCTTAATTTTACTCGACTTTAACAAAGCATTTGATACTCTAAACCATGCTATTCTTTGTAGTAAGCTCAGATATTTTGGATTTGATGAATCTCCATAGCATTTTTCTGCAATTACCTACGTACCAGATATCAGAGAGTTGGATTAAGATCATATTTTTCTAATTTTGAACTGGTTTAGCAAGGAGTTCCGCAAGAATTTTAGGACCTTTGTTATTCTCTATACGTATTGCTGACTTCTATACTTGTCTTAACTATTGCAATAGTCATCAATATGCTGATAACACACAATTGTTTTTCTCTTTTCATCTTGACGAACTGAGAGATGCCGCTGAAAAAATGAATGCTGACTTAAAAATTTCTGCTCATAACTTAATACTTAATGAAACTCAACAATGTAACACTAAATAATATAGAATCTACTAAAAATCTTGGACTTTTCTTAGATATTAACTTGAGATTCTCAGTCAGTTATATCATACAGAAGTCTTATATAAAATTAAAGTTACTCTACATGCATATAGACGTTCTGAGTGTGGACGTGAAACTGAAACTATATGAGTCCTGAATTTTATCACATATTAATTACTGTGACGTGGTTTACTAGCCTGCTTTAACTGCAGGAGATAAGATTAGCTTACAGAGAATACAAAACGCTTGTGTAAGTTTCTGCTATAATCTTCGTAAGTTTGATGACATATCTACCAAATTTCAGGAATCTAGATGGTTAAGTTTAAATAGAAGATTTGAGGTACATATGGCAAGTCTTAAATATAATATTATTAAAAAGCAATGTCCAGAATACTTATTTAAAAAGCTTGTGACTGGTGATGATACCCACCAACGCCCCACTCATTTCTGTAATTTATTAAACATAGAACCGCTCTAGTTGAAATAAGTTCTGCTTATAATGCGGTTTGCATGTACAATAAGATACCTCAGATTGTCAAGAATTCCAAAAATGTTGCCACCATTATTATTATTATTATTATTATTAGCCGTTACTCGAGTCCGAGTATAAAAATGCTACAGTCGATAAATTGTGTGCAATAAAAAACAAGTAAAAGGTGTAGTCTATTGTAATTCCCATTCATCTACGGTGCACACGACTATGGCTATAGAGGCCAATTCGGGAGAGCACATGTCGACCGCAGTCAGGACAAACATAGACCTGGTTAGGTCTTGGATTCGGCCTTCTTGCAGCAACATTTCCTTGATAGCTGGCCACAACTCCTCGCCATTCGGTTCTGTCCGCTGCAAGTTGTTCCCATTGCTCGTCTGGAATACCGCAGGATTTTAGATTTTCATGGAGAACGTCTTTGAACCTCTTTCGTTGACCGCCACGCCTTCTTCTACCGCTTAGCAATTCACCATAAAGTGTACATTTAGAAAGGCGGTTATCATGCATACGATGAACGTGACCTGCCCATCTAAGGCGTGCTCTTGAAATAAGCACCTCAATTGGAAGGCTGCTTGCTCTCCTGAGTACTTCCACGTTTGATATGTGATGGAACCAACGGATTTTCATCATACTTCTGAGGTGTCTCTGCTGAAAACGTTCTAATTCTTTCACATGACGACGGTAAGTGACCCAGTTTTCACATCCATATAGCAGTGTTGGAATGACAACTGCTCTGTAGACAGACGTTTTCGTTGACAAAGCAAGGTCGTGGTTGTCAAATACTCTCTCTCTAAGTCCCCAGAGTGCTCTGGATGCAGCGTTAATTCTATTGCGAATCTCGCTGTCCATGTTTGCTTTGTCATTAACAACGTTGCCTAAGTAATTGGACTGATCCACCACTTCAAGAGAATTTCCGTTAAGTGTAATGTCTATTTGGTTCACTTGATGAGGAGTTGACATAATCTTAGTCTTTCCAATGTTGATTTTAAGTCCCAAGGAATCATAGCTCTGGGCATACACATCTAAAAGCTCTTGAAGCTCTTCCGGCGTAGAGGCTAAAAGTGCACAGTCATCCGCATACTGGAGATCACAAATGAATCGTGTGCGTGTCTTCGTGAAAGCTCTAAAGCGCCCTATGTTAAAGAGACCGCCATCAAAACGGTATCTGAGACCTATTCCTCTGACTGTCAGTTTGTTGTCAACAATAATTGTTAGAGCAGTGGTAAACAAATTAAAGAGTAGGGGTGCCAGGACACATCCCTGCCTAACTCCAGTGAGGGTTTGGAAAGGTTCGGTTGCCTCATTATTATACATAACCTGGGGGTTGTTGTTTGTATGTAGACTGCGACATACTTCCACAAATTTTCTAGGGATACCTAAGCGGAGCATAATTTTCCAGAGCACTTCCCTGTCCACCGAGTCAAACGCCTTGGTTAAATCAATGAAGGCCATGTGAATTTCTCCTTGATGTTCGAGTGCTTTTTCTTGAAGCTGTTTAAGTGTGAAGATTAGATCCGATGTGCCTCGGTTTGGTCTAAAGCCACTCTGTGTTTCAGGAAGTAACTTTTCCATAACAGGTGTTAGCCTATTTGCCATCGCTTTAGTGAGTATCTTCCCTCCAACAGCCAGGAGAGCTATACCCCTGTAATTTCCACAGTCCGTAGCGGAGCTTGACCACTTTCCCACACGACATCAAACAGTTTTTTGAGGTAGGGTATGAGCTCTGACGACACAGCTTTAAAGATCTCAGCTGGGAGTGAGTCGGCGCCGGGAGATTTGTTATTTTTTAGCTGCCCAATGGCGGTTAAGATCTCTTCCGTTGTTAGTGGTTTATCTAAGTCTTCGAAGGTGTCATATTGAGGGATAAGATTTATAATATCGTGATCGGCTTGACTTTGCTGGTTAAGAATGTTAGAGTAGTGTTCTTTCCATCGGGCTCTTATTTCCTGGTCTTCTTTGAGGAGATTTCCATTTAAATCTTTAATAGGGCACATATTTTTCCGACTGGGGCCGTATACTGCTTTTACTCCTTGAAAGAAATTCCTGTAGTCGTGTGAATCGGCGTACCTTTGAATTTCTCTGGCCTTGCTTGCCCACCACTCGTTCTTTATTCTTCTGATTTCGCGTTGCGTTTCATACTTAAATTGGGTAAAAGCTTCTGCTTTTGATGAGTCGTTGGGGTGGTTGATAACGTTTTGGAAGGCAGTATGTTTGCGGTCAAGAAGTTCTTGTATAAAAGCTTCATTATCATTGAACCAGTCCTCCTGTTTTTTATTTGCTGCAGTGCCAAGAATTTCCTCACTCGCACTTTTTAAACTGTCTTTAATTTGTGTCCAGGTAGCAGCGACATCTACAGAATTGGTTTCTTCTAGTGCACTCAAATTCTCTTGAACTTTTTGCTTTAGCTGTTCGACGGTTTGTGGGTCACGCAATTTACTAATACAGAGACGGAGTCTACGTTTTACTTGAGTTCTTCGGTGTTTGGGTCTCATAACAATTTTCATTTTAGAGACAACAGGACGATGATCGGTCCAACATTCGCTATCAATGCGCGCCTTTGTAATTTGGACGTCCTTGAGATGCTTCCTACGTACGATAACATAGTCCAGTAGATGCCAGTGGCCTGATCTGGGGTGACGCCAGGTGCCTTTAAATTTATCCTTTTGTCGGAAAATGGTGTTTGTTATAACTAGATCATGTTCGGCGCATTTAGTTAGGAGTAGTTGACCGTTAGCGTTCATGTTGCTCAAACCGTTCTTGCCTATGATGCCTGGCCAGGTGTCTGCATCTCTCCCTACTCTAGCGTTAAAATCGCCAAGAATAACGAGTCGTTCCGTTTTAGGTATTCTACAGAGGGTTTCTTCCAGCTGTTGATAGAAGCTTTCCTTGGTTTCGTGACTTGCATCCAGAGTGGGAGCGTAGGCGCTTATTAGATTTACCGCGTTGCCATCTGATAGCTCATAGCGTAGCAGCATTAGACGCTCGGATAGGCCTTGTGGTACTTGTGTTAAGTTGGATACAAGTTGATTCCGAACGGCAAATCCTACTCCATGTTGTCTTCTTGAATTGGTGGGAAGACCTTTCCAATACAAGGTGTAGTACTTTTCTGTGAGAGAGCCTTCCTCCAAAAATCGAGTTTCGCTGAGAGCTGCAACGTCAACATTGAGTCGGTGAAGTTCTCTATCTATTAGAGCAGTTCTTCTTTCAGGCCGATCGGTGCGAGTGCTGTCGTTCAAAGTACGAACATTCCAAGCGCCGTAGATGAAAGAATTAGTTTTGTTGGATTTAACTTGTCGGTGTTTTTTCGACATTCGATGAGGTGTCCCTGTGGGCACCCTCCCCCGGAGATCCGATCGGGAGGGTATTTTACCTCCGGATGATTTTGTCCCACTTGAACGCTCCATCATTTTTTTAAAGCCTTAATCGACTGAAAACGAAGCTGCATTTGAAGTTTTAGCTGGAGCAGGTATGCAACTGACCAGCTCGGTTGCGGAAGGCGAGTGGTGTGGTCCCATGGCACAGAAGGAAACTGCGACGATGGGGTAACCAAACGATTCCAAAAGCAACCTTTGTGTGCGGTGGGTTATTTTTACCGCACTCTTCGTGAGAAGGTGGATGTGCTCACGGCAAAAGGTAAGGGTTATTCCGCCCTTACTCGGTCGTTAGAGCCTCGTTAGTGAAAACAGGGTGCACCAAGTTCAAATTGAACTCATCGCGAAGGTGAGGTTAACAATTGAGTAGGAGAGGCTATAACTTGCGCTTCACTACCCCATTAGAGAACAGGGTAATACTAAATAGAGAAAATTATTGTCATCTAATGATTCTTATACAAGATTAATCATATTATTATTTTTGATATTAACTTTATTGTTGTTTTTTGACGGTTGCGTGGAAGAGCATACAGATGAGCCCCATCACATTTGGTAATATGTTCATATTTTTTAAAGTAAACTAAATGAAAATATAGACATATTTATTATTATTATAAATGATATTTTCATATAGGAAAATGATAGAAACTTCATTTGTTATAAATTAACTACTGAGCATGCTAATATCTTCCTGGTAATCAGTGGTAAACCATTATTTTTAAAAAAATTATAAATTAACTTGGCTAAATCCAATTGATTTAAAAAGAAAGAAAAAAATTATATACTCTTCTAACGAAAACGATACGTCCAATTGTTCTCAAGACTTTTTTTGTTTATTTTATGACGATATGCCACTTTTTTAATTTGGGTCGTGTTGTTTTGTTCCATCTTGCATCGGCTGTAACCTATATTATTCATATTTAATATTAAACAAAATAGGGACAGATCACCATGCGTATATACATTTTATTAATAGTTACTAGTGACGTTATTAACATTATAATTTGTTATTTATTATGCTTTAAGTTTGCAGTAAAATAATAGACACGTCTATATCTGGAATTATATACAATTTAATGTAGAGTTTATCGCTTTTTCAAGAAAAAGCAATATCATTATTGAATGACTTTTCCATTATGACTAAGTTAGAGAAAGTTTCCAACTAAGTTAACAAGTGCGAGTACAAGGGTATTATCATTTTGCATATTTGTTTGTAAGCAACAGAGGACTTACCAGCTCTTATTTTTTGTTTGATTAAATAATTTTTATAATCTTGTTACGTAATTTGTAATCTCCATTATCCAGTTGTTATTAACAGACAAAAATTAATTGAAACATTATAATTAACCTTAAATATTAATTTTTTTAACAAGGCGCCGAAGTAGCCAAAACTGTGTAGTCTATTTACTTTTTATTTAATGCTATTCATATCACAATCCGTTGTAATAGCGATAGAGTAATAATTAAAATAATTTAAACAAATTACCTCTTTAAAGTGGATCATCTTTGTCTATGATCTCTAAGAATGTACTTAGTAGAGTGAAATCGGCCCGTAATTATGCTGTTTTTTAAAAATCAAGATATAACTACTCCATCTTGTAGAACATAATTTAGGCCATCCAAAATGGAATATTACAATTTTTTTTTTAGTAGGGCCGAATTTCGCAAAATCAAATTTTTCATGCTATTAAATCAACGGTTTGAGCTATGATTATGAATTTTTGTAAACTTACTCATAAAACTATAGCGCTTCTAACGCTACTCTCCAAATTTTCAAGATGTAAGGCCTTTTCGAGAAAATAAGCTCCATATTCGCCACTAGCAAATCCGTGCATTGAAAATTTCACACTGTGAGCAAGTATGTTAATTATTAAAAATTTTAGTATGTATACAGGGTGGAACATTAATAATAGGCCATAATTCAGGGATAGATTCTTTGGCCCAAAATATGAGGATATAACCAAATATGCTTTAGTCAAATGTTGCTGTGAAAAAAGATATAGGGTGTCATTATTATTTTTTCGTTTTTTTTTGCAATAACTCAACAGCTTCTTGACTTATCTTCGCCAAATTTGCTACAGGAACTATTTTTATTCTAAGAAACAATAATTTGCGTATTACCTACTTCAATGGCTTTTCTAATTCTATTCATAAAAGATTTTCTTACATTGAAAAATACATTTTCTTGCCCTCTAATAAAATTCGCTGCGTTTTGTATTTTGTCCCACAGTTCGTCTCTTGACTTGAGTATTTGCATAGACTAAGGATTTCATATGCCTCCGCATATAATAATCCAAAGGATTATAATCAGGACTCCTTGGTGGTTACGCAAGCTCACTTCCTCGACCGATCCATCTGCGCGGGAAAGTCTCATCAACATAATTCCTGACTTCAATGGAGAAATGAGGGGGAGCTCCATCTTGCATGAACCACATTCTATTCCGTATGTCTAACATGAAAGCATGTAATATATCAGCAAGAGTATTTTGAAGAAAAAACAGATAAGTCTGTCCATTTAAATTTGGAGGAACTACAAATGGCTCCAATAATTGATCGCCGATGATACCACAACAAACGTTAATCATAAATTTTGGCTGAAAATGCCTTTCTTTAACGGCATGAGGATTTTATACTTCCCAGTAATGGGTATTTCTCAAAAAATGCCTCAGCGAGTAAAAGTTGCTTCGTCGGTAAATACAGTATTCTTAACAAGACTTCGATTCCTGTTGTTTAATTAGAACAAATTGACCAAGTTGTAGCCTTTGTGGAAGATCCCTTCGAAGTAAGTTTTGGGGGCGAGCGTAGGTGCGTCTTTACTATGTACATACTTCGGTATGCGATGTAAAGCAACGACAGGCGCAGTTAGTGCTTGGATGGGTGACCATTCCAACGCAAACCGCATCCTCGCCTCACACATCTTCCAGCGGCTTGTATATCAGTGTATGCGCGGAAGCTATACAACCTTAGGCGAGGGTTGTATAGGAGATATCCCATCCTTCGGAGGGAATGTAAAGCCGTCGGTCCCTTGTCTATTAAATGTTAGGCAAGTAAAAGATCCCTACTCTTCTTAAGAGTTGGTCGGAGTGTATTAGTCATCCATGCTTCCAATTTTAATTGTAAATGACTGCACGTCAATAAAATGACGCAGCTGAATGTACGGTGTGCTTGGTAAGGCGAGAGATAGAGATGTAGTAGAATATGACATTGGACAAATTTATTATACCTAATCTTTAAATTTCTCTGTGCATTTGAGGACATTAGGGCTAATTTTATTTTAGTTCTACAAAAGGGAAAATGTTTATTTTAATGATACCTATGCGGGACAATAAAAATTATTTTTGCAAATCGATAATAGAAGAAAAAAAAATATTTTTTTATATATACTTTTTTTTCTCTCATCGTCCCACATTGTAACATGTTTTTAATGTCTTTTAGTGAGAGCCGTTTTTTAAAATAATGATTTATATGAGAGTAATTTGCGCCGTCTTTCCGACTTATATCCGGAACGCTCTTAAGGGAAGAGGTTCGGCAAAATTCCTGGTTGGGGGTAGCTCGTCTACAGACGTCGGTGTTAGGCCTCAGTAGCGGAAATAGGCCGACGTTAAATAAATGTATAAAAAAAAAATCGGCAGCTACTGGAAGCGGCTGGAACCTCCCCACTCGGTGGATCTTTGAAGCCGAAAAGAGCATTAATTTGTGTAACAAAACGGTACTAAACGTAATCCGATCTCATCCAAAACCTTTTCAGATCTTCTGGGGCACTAAAAAACCCTCAACTTAATGAATTTACAATCATCTATACGAGTTATTACCTACATTATCGCTCGTTGAATAATATACTATTAGGATATTAACAACTTTAACATCACTTGAACGACTAAGAAAGTCTAGTTATCCTAAATACTACAGATTTGTAAAGTAACAAACTGAAAATTGGTAAAGTGATAATCTATAATAAATTCACCAACGAAGGTACAGAAAGCATATGATATTGATATTGTTACATCTACCTTTAAAGTTTGTGACAATCCACTAAAAGTTACAAATGTGCCGAAATCTTATTAACATGACATGACACCAACGTTATCGGATGACAAACGATGACAATGACAATCATCAAAATTTGCTCATTGCAATCCGATCGCTCGCGGCTGTCTTTGTTAAATCAAACATTAGCATTTCAGTAATTTTACTAGATTTTAGAGGAATATTTGTAGTTTAATTCTTCGATTTGTCTGTATATATATTTAAAAACGGCACTAAACGTAATCCGCTCTACTTCTAGAGCAGTGAAGAAACCCTCACACGTGAATTGACACGTGATGTGACGAGTTTCATGATGTAACCGCTACGCGCATCGATCATGTCATGCGAAATGCGATCTATGCCATATTTGCTTTGTTTTTAATTTTTTTCACGGAAACCAAATCGAAAGGTTGGAAGTGTGATATGTCGTTGAAATCAGAATTTTAACTGCTTTTCAATGGTTCCATTGTAAATTGAAAGTAAATATAAAATAAACAACTTGTTGCGTCAAAATGGCACTAAACGTAATCCGATCTCAACCAAAATCTTTTCAGATCTTCTGGGACACTAAAGAAACGCACACGCAAAGTTTCATTCAAATCCGTTCAGTAGTTTCGGCGCTATCGTGCTAACACACATACACACATACATACACACACACAGACATTTTTCAAAAACCACTTTTTTGGGTTCCTAGGACCTCAAAACGTAAAGATTTGATGTTATCTCAATTTTCGTTTTTGAATCAATTTTAGTAATCTCTCACAATTTTATTGTGGAGAGGTTAAAAATAAGTTTTGTACAGGAGTGAGATGATATGGGTAGAAGCTTTCTTTACGTAAGATTCATAGGACAGATTGTTTACTCAACCCTGTTGTCGTTGCTAAACGACTTGAGCTGACTTGAGGATCTTCATCCATACGAACTAAAATTTCTACTTCTTGATCTGGAGTAATTCATTTCGGTCGTCCTACATCGTTTTTATGGCGAAGTGAACCCGTTTCTCCCAAAAACGAAACAGATCTTTGGAAATCTTATGGTCTAGCTGTATTCTATTTGGATATTGCAATGAGTATCTCCTCGCTGCAGCACGTCCGCTAAAATTATTTTGTGCGTAAACACTTATAATATTCCTCATTTCCACATTTGAAAAATTATTATGCCTAGGCATTGTAAAGAAAGAAGTTAATGAAAGTAGCTCGAGCAACACAAGAACAAAAGAAAATGATTAAATGACGTAAATGACAGAACTAAAACGTAACCAAAGTACACTTTTCAATAAATACACTTTGTTTCATTAAATTTGGATTTGTCTTTCAAAAAATTATTGAAATGTTTAACGGTACTTTCCTCGAAAATGGTTGGAGTTAACAAGTTATACCAAGTGTACCTTTTATACGTGGAAATGACGCCCTCATCAGGTTTTCTGGTCAGAAGTATCACAACGTTTCGTAAAAAAATATGAAAAAAATCATCATCAGATACAGGTCCTGCGGCGCCCTCTATGATTTAATGTGATGTAATACGTAAATTATTGTTTCTTGAAATAAAAAAGTTCCTCTAGCAAATTTGGCGATCAGTCAAGAGGCTGATGAGTTATTGCAAAAAAGCGAAAAAATAACTTGAACTTTGATACCCTGTATCTTTTTCCATAACAATATTTTATTAAAGCATATTTGGTTATATCCTCATATTTTGGCCCAAAGAATCTACTCCTGAACTATGGCCTATTATTAATAGTCTACCCTGTAAATGCAATCAAATGTAGACTATTAAAAAGTTTTTTAAAAAAGATTCAATTCGTTAGGTAGTTTAATCTAATTTTTAATACGTCTCATTTTCATAGTGTCATTTGCATGTATTTTATTATTATTACTTACCGCTATATTGTTGATAGATCCTGTAAGTTGAATTTTACGCATTGGTCATTAATTTCCATTGAAAACAAAATTCGTAGTGCCGTTATAATTACTATTCCCAACGCGGTACATGTGCGATTCTCAAGCAACTGAAAATCACACACGTCCAATTATAAAAATAAACCCTTTGAATCACATGATAATCATGAGAGGTATTTCGTGTTCCCTTCCAGTCCGGCGACTGGACTTTAGTTGCGGTTGTTAATCTTTTCTTGCTTTCGGTTTAATATTTTTTTGGAATGGTATGTTTAGGTCATCAGTATTTAAAGAATATTTGGTATCTTTGGATACGACTTTATATTAACAAGAATTTTGAGATGATTCTTGAAAAACCACCATTTCCATGTTGAGTTGTATTTTTTTGATAGATTTTCTTCATTCACATCAAAATTTTCAATACTGGCATGTGTATAGTTTGCTTCATTTCAGTTAATTGGTTCTAGTCCATATAGGATATAAATATCTTTCTCAGTACTCAATCCGTGTTTAACCAAAACTGTTGTCATACTTCTTAGATCATTGTAAGAAAATGAAAATGCCATGTTATATAGAAGATAATCTTTTTGCTTCTGACCTCGAATGTTTTTAAAAGCCATTTTGAACAATACACCATAACTTTTGTTATTTCGTTAAGAGACTTTTCTTGTTGTCTTATGGACAGATATAGCTTTTTAAAAATTTCCACAGCTATATGAAGAATTTGATTGTCAGAGAGGTTTAAAGTAAAAGTATCATGTGAAAGTTCTTCATCTGAACTACTAGATATAACATTATCAGCAACTTTATCTGAAGCGCAAATTTTATCGGACTTTTGTCTAATTTTTGCAGCTACAGTTTCATATGAAATATATTTGCTGTAACATATTTTGTGGTGTTTCGCGTCATAAGCAAAAAGATTGTTATAACTAGCAAGCCGTGAGATCCTTTCTGAATCACCACATCTGTTAGCAGCGTCTAAAATGTTTGCCTGTGTTGATTGTCCTGTACCTAATTAATTGAAAATATTAATTAGAAACACATGATTATGAAACCATATAATACGGTGTCTCAACAGAAAAAAAGTGGTGTTTCAGTAGACCTTCAAAAACACTGTTCTTTTGGAATTTTGATTTGCACTCCAAATTCTAAAGAAATTATTAGAAATTATATGTGTATATGTTGTATAGGGTTTTAGTCACATTTCTGTGAAGAAATTTTCTGTTTCTTTCTACCATTTGGAGGGTGTTTTCATCCCCTTTATCTCAGAAATGGAGTAAGAAATTTAAAAAACATATTAAAATTTGTACTTATCGAGATCTACTTCTATTTTTTTCGTCAGTTCGAAGCTGTTCATTTAAATTAGTACTCGGTAATGTAGGAGGGTCGAAAGGGATTAACTTGGTAATAATGTTTCCTCGACTAATAAACGAACTTCAAGATGTGTGAAATTTAAAGCTTTTCATATAATACCAGACAATATTGCATTTTTATGTATAAGGGGGCGAGCGTGGGTGAGTCTTTACTATGTACATACTTCGATATGCGATGTAAAGCAACGTAAGGCGCGGTTAGTAGTTGGATGATGGGTGACCGTTCCAACGAAGACCGCGTCCTCGCTTCACACATCTTCCAGAGGTTTGTATATCAGTGTATGCGCGGAAGCTATACAACCTTAGGCGAGGGTTGTATAGGGGATATACCACCCTTCGGAGGGGATGTAAAGCCGTCGGTCCCTTGCCTATTAAATGTTAGGCAAATAAAAGATCTTAAGGGAAGAGGTTCGGCAAAATTCCTGGTTGGGGGTAGCTAATCTACAGGCGTCGGTGTTAGGCCTCAGTAGCGGAAATAGGCCGACGTTAAATCAATGTATATAAAAAAAATGTATAAGAATATTCTTTGTAAATTCGTCTTGTCGAGATTCAGCTGCTTTTATTAAGTTCAGCAGTCATTTTTTGTTGTTGGCTTGTTGGCAATCATATCAGAAAAGTCACAAAGATTCCCACAAATTATACATAACAAATTTTGTTCCATTTTCAAAAGAAACGCCAATTATTTTTAACTGAAACTATTCGTCCTCTCCTAATTTTCTTGCGAAACTTTATTTGCCAAATTTCAAAAGATTAAAATAAACAAGAAAGAGACTACTCTACAGGATTCTTGCTCAATACATAAACACTGTCCCACTGATCATCGAATGTTATTACAAAATACAGGTGCGACTCCATGAAAATGAAACGCATTAAAAATTCAATTTCTTGAAACTTATGAGACCTCTTGAGCTGAAAAAATCGAATCCGAATTTTATTCGAAATGACAGCGCCCATACCGCGTAGTGTAAAAAGCTGTATGGCAATAAAAAAAAATGCAGAATCCAAACCGGATCCCTTGTCGAACTCATCGAAAATCGTGTACCAGATTAAACTTAAATTTTGAGTATCGCCTAATTTTCAATAATACTTTGACTACAGTAAGTGACAACTGTTAAATAAAATTCATTAAATTAACCCATTTTGCGACGTTTTCGAACTATTAATAATTAAATTTTAAAAAACGCTAAATGTCTTTATTGTCTACCATTCCGGTGTGCGAGTCAATTGAATCCTCTCGGATGCGGCGCACAGTAGTATTTTCTCGAATAGCTGGCCAAAATTCAGAATATTTAGCATGTATGCTAAAATTAATATCTGGTATTACGAATCCGATTTTAGAATTTTCAGGAACAAAACGGCGGGCTCAATATGGCGGAATAAAATCTTAAAAATTTGAAAAAAAAAGAAGGGTACTGAAGTTAAGAAGTGATATTATTTTTGCAATGTTTCTATACGTAATATGGCATATGCAATATTGCAAAATGTAATGGTTTATGTATATCTATAATTTATATTTATATCTATTTAAAATTAATAACCATAATAATGATTTTGCCGGAAATATACCAACTGAACGACAAATACGCAGGTGCAAAGTTGTTGATAACTAATACGTTTTATTGATCTAAATCTAGCTTGCATGTGGTTTGGTCATACACCTGTTTAATTTAATTAATCTGCTTAATTCATTCAATCAACCAATTTCATTATGAACGTCTTGTTTCAGAACATAGTATTACTAATTCCAGAATTATAATCATCAATGTGGATACGTTGCCTAAATATGTCTTATTGTGGCCGAATTAAAATAATTGATTAATTTTTCTGTTATAATTATGGTCCTATTTAGTGATGCATCAATTACAACACTTTTTTATTATAAGTGTTAATGTCATTGTCATATTAAACAAAAATATCGTATTACTTAATTATGTTTTACCGTGATTTAAGGGAAGCGGATTTACAAATATACATATACAGGGTGTTTCATGAGAAACTGTACATACCTCCAGGGGCGGTAGAGGACCACGTGGGTATTCAGGAACGGCCACTGAAATTTTCCTGTCGCTCTTAATTTCTGAGATACAGGGTGATAAACTGATTTTGGTCTAAATTTATTTTGGCCAGAACATCCTTACTATTGATCGGATTTTGGACTTTTAAATTTGTTCTTTCCGATTCCTGTAAGAAAGATCATCCTGTATATATTTTTTTAACATTCAGTTGCCAATTAAAAAAATCCATACATCACTAACCAAAATCATGTAATTCGTCATGCAAGGAGTTCCACAGGATTCAATTTTGGGACCACTATTGTATATTTTGTTTGCCAATGACATTATCGATTACTTGCAAGGAACATCAAATGTTCATGTCGTGTGCTACGCAGATGATACAAATGTTCTAATTGCAGGAAATAACTCAACGGAAGTAAAAACAACCACTGAAATAATTTATCAGGAAATTATATGCTGGTCTTATAAGAATAATCTAAATTTAAATAAAACTGAAACCGTTTCCATACAATTTACATTAAATAACAATTCCGAAGGCCTAACACTTTTTAATGGTACTGACCTTGAGTTAAATTCCTGTGATGCTAATAATTTGTTAGGTGTCACTTTTGACAAGCACCTGCAATGGGCCCATCACATTGAAAATCTGTGTATAAAGCTACGAAAAAGTTGTTTTGCTCTAAAATTTATGTTTAAGCATTGTAGCTTATCTGAGGTATGGAATTGTAAACTGGGGTAATAGTACTAATGTAGCCAGGGAATTTTTACTTCACAAATATGCAATTGGTATACTGTTAAATTTGAGTTACAAAGAAAGTTGTAGAGATGCTTTTAAAGTTTTAAAAATTTTGACTGTTGCTAGCCTATACATTCTGGGAGTATGTTCATATGTCCACAAACACAAATCCACTTTTTTAAATAATCAAGTTGGACATTCACATGATACTCGATCTAAACATCTCCTACTGCCTGACTGTCATAGAACTACTATGTATCAGAGAAGTTTTCTGTATCAAGGGGGCAAATTCTATAATTTATTAGACGAAGATATTAAATCCTCTGGTAGTATACATGTTTTTAAAGGGAAACTTAAAAAATTGTTGCTAAACAAAAACTGTTACACAGTCAATGAATTTTTTAATTAATTGTTTTTTAATATCTCCTTTTCAATATTATTGTTTTTTTTCCTCTTTTTAAATTCATATGACATAAATATAATCTATTTTTATAATTATTTTAGGGTCTGACCAAAAAGTCCAAAAATGTCTTATATATTTTAGCCACATTTATATTATAGTGTATTGTTTTCTATTTTTGGTACTGTTTTTTTAATTATTTATGTGACATTTTCTTCATCGACCTTATATATACCTTTTTGAGTACATATGTTGTTTCAGTGGAGAAATAAAGATTATTATTATTATTATTAAATTTTTTGTCGCACCTTTATTGCTTTTTTTACAAGCGATTAATTCTTAGCGAATTATTCTTTAGTTAGATCGGACAGGCCTACTAGAGGTGGTGGTGTCTGTTGGTATATTAGTAAAAATATAAAATACAAAAAATGGAATTGAATTATGCACCTGGTGATCAAATTGAACAATTATGGATTTTGGCTAATATCAATAATAGAAAAGTGGCATTTGGTGTCGTATACAGACCACCTAACTTAATATCTCTAGTCTTGATACGTTTGAGGAAGTTTCATTGTAAATAAAGAGTTGGAGATGAATGTACTAAAAACCGCCAACCACAATTAATCAGCCTCTGTTAAAGAAATAACAGAAGGACTAGGATTCAATAGGGAAACAGTAAGAAGAATATTGAATAAACATAATTACTGCTCGTTAAAATACAATCTGACCAACATTTGTACGAAGTAGATTCTCTAAGACGAAGTGTGTTTTGTTAGTGGTTAATTAATGAGTTATAAACAGACAAACGTTTTGCTTTCAACATCCTTCTTTCCGATGAAGTACGTTTTACAAATATTGCGATGTTCAACTGGCAGAACGTAAGATACTGGTCCCAATAAAATCAAAGATTAGTTAGAAAGAGAGGTTTCAAGAGAGATTTGGGATAAATGTATGATCAGGTATTTATGAAACACGAATCACTGGCCCAATAATATTCTTCCAAGATACGCTGACAGGTCAGAGGTATCTCGAATTCTTACAAAATCAAATTTGGCAAGAAATAGAACAAGTTCCTCTAGCATAATACTAATTGCTGTATTTTCAGCAAGACGGGGCACCGCCTCATAACAGCCGCATTGTTATGGATTATCTGAATGCAACTTATGGCCCACAACTTATAATGTTGAGGAATGTAATGAGTAACACCCACGAAAAATTTCACACCCATCAGGCCAAATATTTTTATTTATTGAATTATCACAAACATTCGCTTTTTATTTTGTTTAGTTAATTTCTCACTTTAATGAATTTTAATCTTTGTTCGGTTGAAATTGGACAAAAGTAAGGCCCTTTTAGTATATTACGGTAAAAGGATGTATTCGATGCATAGTACACTCGGGTAAAATTTTACATCGATTGGACATGGTGAAATTGAAATAGGAAATAGTCACTTTGCCTATTCAGCAGGCATCATCAGGTTCATATTTCATTGAAATCCAACGCCATGGCTGGAAGGAAGTATAATATAATAATATAATAATATAATAATATAATAATATAATAATATAATAATATAATAATATAATAATATAATAATATAATAATATAATAATATAATAATATAATAATATAATAATATAATAATATAATAATAATAATTCTTTATTTTCACTAGACTTACAAGGTAAATTGTATATATCTATATAAAAATGAAACGCAAACAGACATATTAAAATAATCAAATATGCAAATTAATACATTTGACAGTTACTCTTCTACATTAGGGCATTCCAAGTATAGTCAATGTCTTGAATGATTTTTTGAGGTTTTGCTTTTTTTGCCAGAGCGCCAATCTAGAGACCCTCCCCTGTTTTCGAGGTCGCTGAACAGGATGGTGGGGGTCCCGCAATTTTTTTTCTCGGCAACCCCATCAAATGGGCCAAAGACCACCCCAAAGTGCCTTTTTCCGTAAACCCATTTATTTTCCCCAGTTTCTCGACTAACTGTTATTCCCTCGAGTAGAACGGAAAGTCCCTCGAGGGATTTGACCCCTACATTAACCCTCTAGGGGGTTGTAAAATGGAAATTTTTGTTGTGGGAAAAAAAATGATATTTTACAGGAGGTGGTTCTGTGAGGAAGGTGGCAGGTGACCACGGTTATGTAACTATCTCCGGAGGTCTTGTCACCCTTCAAAGGGGCGGAAAATTATTATTATTATTATTATTTTTGGAAACAAATAATATTTTGTAGGAGGTGTTTCTTTGAGGAAGATGGTAGGTGACCAGGATTGTGTAACCACCACCAGGATTATTTTCACCCTTTAAAGGTGTGGATATTTGATTTTTTTTTTCAAATGAAATTATTATTTCGTAGGAGATGTTCCTTTAAGGAAGGTGGCAGGTGACCAGGGTTGTATAACCAACCTCGGCGGTTGTTTTCATCCTTCGAAGGGGTGGGAAAAAAATAATAAAAATATAAATATAAATAAATAAAAAAAAAATAATGTTTTGTAGTAGGCGTACCACCCCTCTCAATGAAACGTCTCCTCAAAATATTATTTTTTTACAAAAAAATTTTTTCCCCACCCTTTTGAAGGGTAAAAACAACCCCCGTGGATGGGTAGACAACCCTGGTCACCTGCCACCTTCCTCACAGAAAAACCTCCTGTAAAATATCAATTTTTCCACAGAGAAAATATCAATTTGTCAACCCCCTCAAGGGAATAAAAGTTAGTCGAAAAACTAGGGAAAATAAACGGGTTCACAGAAAAGGGTACTTTGGGGGTGGTTTTTGGCCAATTTGGGGTTGCCGAGAAAAATAATGTGGGACACCCACCATCGTGTTCAGCGACCTCGGCACTGGCACTGCCAGAGTAAATGGTTGTATGTCCGCGTTTTTTCGATGTGTACCCCTCTTCCACACAAGCCTCTGGCTTCTGGAATTGGGGGTTGTCTAATTTCTGTGGTGTTATTTATTTATCCGAACTACTTCTTGAGGAATAATTTATAATTAAAACATACCTTGCAGTAGGTGGGGCTCGAACCCACTTCGCTAGTATGCTCAGAGAGAAAGCTAGACGCGCTAGCCGCTGTGCTACTGTCACTCCATATGTGTATATTGTTTCGATATTTAAATATCGTTAGGTGGCCAAATATTTTCATTTATTAACATCAAAAATATTCTCTCTTGTGATTTTGTCAGTACACATTCTGAGGTTCATATTTCAAGTTTCGTTAAAATACAATATCATGAACTCGAAGGAAATGTCCTCCTGATTATTTATATTGTGACACAACGTGTGACACAACGTAGTGGTACTTAATTGGAAAGAGTATAATAAGTGAAACTAGTATTTGGGCGATCTGCATTTCGTTCAGATGGCTCCCAGCCACTGACTGCATATGAACTCCACTCCACTGCTGCGCCGATGCCCTCTGGTAAAAAATCTGTTGCATGCCGTTTTCGTTTATCTGTAAGCGATATCCATAACATATCTTTGTAATAGTATTTCAATACTAAAATAGTATTGGGAAATTGTGAGTTTCTCTATGTGAACTTGTCTGGGATGTTATTTCAAACAGTAAGAATAGCGTTGGCGTTTAATTTTGTTAAATTTTCCTGTAAATAATTATAGGCCTTTAATTAAAACAGGTATTTTTCCCTCAGGAAATATTCTTCTGATAATAAGCTATCAATAATATGTCTTAATGAATCTTTACGCAAAACGAGCGATAAGTTCTCTGGCATTAAGTACGGGTGCAATGTAGCCAAGAATTCTGTAAATTTTAAACTATAAAAGAATTGTTTAAAGAATATCAAATTGCAATCGATGAAATACAAAAATGTCACGTATGATCAGTACATCATAAATTCTCATAATAAAGCTAGAGATGCTTGAAGATTGATGAATTATGAACATAATGAAAAACGTTTGGGTAAAATTGGTCCAAAGTTATCAAGGAATGAGTTTAACACCTAGTATTGCTAAGAATATTCTTGCTTCGTTATCAAATAGTGATATTGACTTAAGAAATACCTACATTACAAAAAAATTTCTGAAGTAGTTAACTCTTTTTTCTAAAATCAGTCTCTACTTACGAAGTTATGGATGCGGTAAATTCACTAAGCAATTCTCCGTGTACTGATACTACGGTATAAATAGTAAGTAAAAAATTAAGGAGACTATTGACATAATTCTGCTTCCACATAACACATTAATAGATAGATGTTCCATTGAATGAGTTTTTCCGGGCTCATTTAAAATCACAAAAGTTATTCCGCTTTTTGGGAGACATTTGAATATTGCTTAACTACCGCCCTAACTCAATTACTCCTTTTTTGGTAAATTGATAGAGATTTTATTAAAGTGCTCGCTGGCTAGTTCCTTGACCAAAATGCCACACTTTCAAATACTCAATTTGGTTTTCGTTCTAAATTTTCAACAATGCAAACTGGTCAGCAGGTGGTGAGAATATAATTGAGAGTTTGGAGGAAAGGAAATATACTGGCCTCGCCTTGCGTGGCGTCTTCAAAGCTTCCAACTGTATTCTCACGATTTGTTGTTTATTAAAGCCATGACCGAAGTATATCTGATTGCCTAATAAACCTCAAAAAAATAATAAAACTAAAAGTTTCGTACTTGGTAAATAACTCATCCCCAAAGATAAAACAGAAAAATAACATGTGACAAGCTTGATAATAAAAATCTCAGGTATATAACGATACAGAATATTTTTCTAAAAATCGTAATTTTACACAGTAAAAATATTATTGAAAGTGACCGCTATGACGTAAATTTTAATATCAATGATATTTAATATGCAAAGAATTATTGTTAATAAAATAGGTTTCATAAGATACCTCTATACACACTAAAGCTATTATTTGTATAGATAATGTAGGTAGAAGCATACAAGACCGGCTGTTTACCAAGTAGATTTTTCTAATAAATCGATGAGTTATCCGGAAAATGTTTAAATACTTTGGGGAAGCTTTCAACGTTGATGGCGCCGCAAAATGGGAGACTTGACAGTGAATAAAAAGCCCAGATTGAGAGGCAGTGATGCATTTCCTCAGGCAGATATAATGTTATGTTGTAATTTATACATGCAGATATATCTATCTATTAAAAAACATGCAAATGTACAAAATATGTAAATTATTATATTTGTATAAAGCTGAATACTTTTGTGAAAATCTTTATTCATCGCCTTTATATAGCCATTTATTGTTTGTTTTACGGTGATAATCTGTTCAGAGCCTTTCGATTTTCTCCTCTATTTATATATTTTCAAAGCATGTGTTCCGGTTTTAAAAAACAGCGGCTGCTGTTGAATATTAAAGTATAAACGATTGACTTATTTCTTCTAGATTCAAAGAACATACGGCCCATCACAAATACAGAAGAACTGAAAAGTCTAGTAAGTGTTGCACAAAATACCTTTGATAACAGTCATAGAATAGATATCAATAACTTAGTTAATTAGAAATGTAACAAAAAATAGATAGTTGGATGCTTTTGTGAGCTTAGGAATTGTAAAATATAAAAGCAGCATGAATACATCTGAACAGTGTTACACTTCAGCACTTAAGAATCCAGATTGAACCACATCATTACATTTTATGGTTTCAATTAGTTATGTACAAAAAGACTTATAGTCCTTTTCATTATTTATATTTTTAACTTTTCATTACCTGCATCCCACATGAAGTTTCTGGGATTCTCAGATGTAATAAAGTAGTCATAATTATTGACCTTTCTTCTTTTCTAAGGCCAGACGATACTTTAAGATGGTACTAGTAATTATTATCAATGTAATTAAATGATCTTTTCTTAAATTTAATTAAATATTGAAAATATGAAAACGTTTATTACTCATGGGGAGTAAAATTGCTTGTTGTACAATTATAGAAATGCTTTATTTATGTTTAGTGACGCAATATTGTGTTTGCTCGATATTCCCTCACTGAAAGTAGAAAATTGATTTTACGACCCCTCAAAATTATATCATAGCTGCAGTTGTAACAACATATATTGTCTAAATGTTAACTGTGTCGTTTTGTTCCTTTTTCTTGGGTTTTCTACTAAGTGTGTCTCTTGTAAGAATAATAACAGAATCTACAAAAAAAAAGAATTATTCAGTATATTGAAAAAATAATGTCTACATCTGTGACGTTTACATTAAAGGAACAGTCAGAGAGTATTTTTGCCAACCAATGTAAATTATAACAAAAACAAAAATAACCTATTTTGCCGATGTTTAGGAAACTAAATGAGTTTGCGTCCTCAAAGCTCAATTCTTGTTTGCTTCTTAAATATCAATGCATTGTAACACACGCGAGGAAATCAGGTTAAAAAAAAGGCGCGTTGACTTCTAACTTACTGGCAGTGTCAAAAAGGGTTCCAACAAAATATACTGCAGATAAAAAAGGCAACAAACATTTTACGACTTCATTAAAATACCGTTACTCTCTGTACTATTTCGTCCACAAATTGAGTCACTTACCTTTATAAGTTTTTAATACGTCGGCTGATGACACTATGACGAATGGTTCAACGGCGTTAATAATGAGCTCGTGAAGTTTTTGTTCTCTTTTTTATCTGCAGAGTAAAATTGGAGATGACTATACGCGGATTCATGCTGATTCAGTAGCGCACGGACAGTGCTATAAGTTTTGTGTTGATATTTAAGAAGAAATTTATACTTTTCCGCTAGGAGTCACCCTTAACGAGAAAAAGAAAAAAAACATGTTTAGCTTTTAAATTCCTCGCTTTTAGCTAATTTTAGAGAATTTCGAGGGTTATTATGTCTTTTTTAAAAAGAGTCCAATATCTATAGCATTTTTCTATAGAGGGGACCTAAAACTCGAATAAAGAGTTGATAAAATGTATTTCATGTTATATGGGATAATAAAATAGGCAAACCTCCAAGTTTGTAAAGATCGGAAGTTTGCACGTTGCGCCGCCATATTGAAAAAATGGTATCAAAATGATTTCATAAATACCTCAGCTTCTGTTTGAGCTAATGATTTTCAAGAATTCATTTTGAAGATCTAGAAATTTCTTACAATTTGTCTGTTGCACAATTACTCTCTACTATCTATTAGTATCTTTTCAATTACAGCCCTTGAAAGGTAAGAATTATCAAGATATTTTTGTTTTTTGCAATTACTTCATTATTCCTAAGTCTTACGTCAAACATGTGAATACAAAACCTGTAGAATATCGAAAAATCTTCAATTTTTAATTGTATCATTAATTTCTGCGATGAATATATCGGCTACACATGCGGTATTCGCCGATTTCCGAATAACGAATATTTGCTATTTGGCGAATATCTCAGATCCACACATATGCGAAGTAGGCAAGTATTTGATATTCGCCAAACATAAAATAAGTCCCGTTGGTTGTCGGTAAATCTGCACACATCAAAGAAACCAAATATTCGCCGCACCCTACGACCGATCCACATATGCGTTGAAATTTCAATTTAATTTTGTGTGGTATATCTTTCAAAGACCGAATGTCATCATTTTAATGGAGTAACTAGAATTCGAAAATGGATTGGAACAATGAGTTGGTGTTTTTAGATTTATACCAAAATCAACCAATGGAGCTCATGGATCATCCCCTGTACCCTGTTTGTCTGGGATTTCTTTTCTTTATTTTGTTTGATAAGGATGCACTACTCATAATTAAAAATGCGGCTGCAGAAATTTGCGAATTGTCCATTTTGATCGCCCCTCTCTACAGAAATGAAACTGTTTGCCGTATGATTCTCCTGTTCCAGTGTCTCAATTCGTCACACTGAGTTTCGGCAATTAAGACACGTGTGGATCAATGTACTTGTGGTTCGGCAAATATTCCGCGAATAGTTCGCCAAAAGGCGAATGTTCGGAATTCGGCGAATACCGCATGTGTGACGCCGGCTTTACACAGCGTCGCAAACTTCAAGGGGACCACGCAACGGTCCAAATGGAATGTCAGAGACGTGACAGTTTAAGTTCAAGATATCTGTCATTCTTTTCGACGGTTTAAGAAAAAAATCTTTTTAAGCGAAGTGTTTGCATTCGTACGAAAAGTCGGTATATTTTTAGCCGAAAGTTCCTGCATCTTTAAGATGCAGAAGATGGAAACAGACTATTTTTTATAAGAAAAGACTCAAAGTGTCAGAAATTCGTATGAACGAATGGAGAGACATCAAAACTTTTCTGGCGGCAAGTCTTAAGAGAGGAGAAGAAGAACATCACCCTATCCTAAAAGAAGTTGAGACTGTAAGTATGTACACATTATGTTATGTTACATACATTAATGACAAAATGATCCAAGTAAGTTTACGACGAGTGACAACTGCATGTTGCTCAAGTATAGTCCAAGTAAGGACTTCTCTGAACTTTCAAAAACGCAACAAAAACTTTACGTCATAATTATTATCGCCGCGGGCCATGCGGCGTGCCTGTCATCAAACGACCCAACGCACATTAAAAACATATAAAGGTAAGCGAGTCAATTACGGCCGAGACAGCATAAAGGGTGATTGTATTTTATTGACGTCGTAAAGTTTTTGTTGCGTTTTTATGTGCCGGAAACTGATTACTTCAATTATAAGGTAAAGCGGGGTAAATGCGATATAAAATTTGATGAGTGCAATTTTAGATATCACTGAAAACTTTATTTTTATTTTAAAAATTTTGGAAAAATTACTGAATTATCCTTGATCATTTATAAAACTATGCTAATAATCAAAATAGTGAATTAATTTTTAGGTTTGGTAATTTTAATATTTTAAAAAATGATGTTACTATATCACATTTGCCACTTGCGTTGGGGCAAATGTGATAACAGACTCTCTTCTGCTGTAAGAATTTTATAGAAAGTATCTGTGGGGCTAATGTAAAAAAGATACATTTTCCATGCATTTTGGTTTTTTAAGCATTTAATTTTGTCTAGAAATAACGGAGTTATAGATTTTTTTACAAATATATCAAAAATATAAATATCTTGAACTAAATTAATTATATTCTGTATGTTTTATATTAAAATTTAAACAGTTAAAAACACATTGAAGGTAACTAGAAAATATTGTAACCATCAAATTTCGCAAAAAAAGATAATCCCGACCCACGTCGATCTTCTTTTGGCTGTGGAAGGATCTTCAGTATATTTGCGCTATCTACCAAGTCCTTATCATCAACATTGGGCCAAATAAATTTAGATTTTTTAAATCTAAAAAATCTGATGAGCCAGTCGTCACACTCATCTTTCCCAATAACTTTACCCACAAAATGTTTCAGACTTTTTTTGGTTGCATATTGTACTAAAACCCACTTATCAACTTCAATTGTTTGACTTTCTTTAGATTGTAAGTTTTCTTGTAAGTTCTGCATTTCCTGTAAAAATGCTTCATCATTATCTGAGTCTTGATAAGGTATCGATTCGTCATTTGATTCACTAGATTCATCAGAAACATTTATCAATGCTTTCTGACTTCTTTTCTTCTGATTTTTTTTTCCGATTTGGTATTTCCGCATCCGAGTTTTTCGGTGCTGTAATAACTTCAGCTCCGGGAGCCATCCTTCTTTTTGAAATTTTGGGAGAGGCTGGATGTTGGCGAACACATTGTAGCAAAAGTTTCTCAAAAGAAGGCGCTTCATGTGCAGGTACAATATCATCAGATCTACTCGAAGGACCTGGCACATCCTGAGGTATATTGGGAGCATAGACACAGGTTACCTTATCGGAATTATTTGGATGCCGAATTTGTGGAATATTTTCTGCAGTACTATTGCTGGAAATGAGATTTTGGGAATCCCATCGTTTTAAGGCTTCAATATTGAATTTTTCTCTTGCCACTACTTTGTCATCAAATGGCAGAACACCGGCTTTTCTAAAGCCACTTACTATAGCATTTGCCTGCGTCTCTTTCCATGTTTCTGCAATTAATAAAGAAAACATCTTTTTAGGTAATTTCCGCCCCACATTGTGTCTTTGCCACTTAACCAGCTTCTGATCCCAGGTGTTTTTCACGGACTTAAAAACCGCAAGGTCTAGAGGTTGTAATAAGTGGCTAGTGTGTGGTGGTAACTTGATAATTGTAATATTTTCTTTTCTTGCCAACTTAATGACTTCTGTGGCGACATGGGTCGAATGTCCATTGTATATGGTGAGTACTGGTCGTTGTTCACCTAAAGCAGGAATTACCGTGTTCTGGAAGTAGTTCAAACAAATCTGTGAATCCATCCACTCTTTCTTACTTGCAGCATATGATAATCCAGGGAAGATCTTGTCAGGAACTTGCCATTAGTCCCAAACATTAGCACCTTTAAAAATGATTAATGGTGGGCCTTTTATCCCAGAAGCACTAGCCAACATCGCGACAGTTGTATTTTCACGGACGGGAGTACTAGTAACACGGGAGCAGGGCAGTCCTCGTTTACCAACAACTTTTGTCTTGCTAGGATCAATAGAAAAACTACTCTCATCGAAATTCCAAATTTGGGAAGATTTACCATGAAGTTGTAGTTGAAGTTTCTTTCAAAAGCTTGAAATATCCATAGATTATAAAAGGGTCTGTGGCTTTTTTCCTAGCGTATTCTACTGATTGTGGTCGTTTGATGCTTAAACCATGTCTCTTTTTAAAGCCAAGGAACCAATCAGTGCCAGGCATGCCATCTTTAAATGGTGTCTCGATATTGTGGTATTTTACAAACTGGAAAACTAGTTGTAAAACTTCCTTTTTGGACAATCCAAATCCCCACTTTTTTTAAATAGTAATGCCCCCAGCTAGTTCTAATTCATAATTCCAATTCAACGCAGTTAATCTGCCCTTCTTTTGTTTTTTATGCCCCGAAGACCCCTTAAACTACTGTAAAGTGTGCAATACGGAATTTTATAGTTGTTGGAGGCTTTGTAGATAGTCATTCGACCAGCTCGAACTTCCTGTAGAGCTACTTGTAGATCTTCCGAGGAATAACTATTTTCAGTCTGAAAATTTATGTGGGTTAAATGTAAAACATATGGGGCAAATGTGATATACCGTATTTACAATTGCCCCGCCCATTAATTTCTTGCGGGGGGCGAGCGTAGGTGCGTCTTTACTATGTACATACTTTGGCATGCGATGTAAAGTAACGTCAGGCGCAGTTAGTAGTTGGATGGGTGACAATTCCAACGGAAACCGCGTCCTCGCCTCACACATCTTCCAGCGGCTTATATATCAGTGTATGCGCGGAAGCTATACAACCTTAGGCGAGGGTTGTATAGGAGATATACCAGCCTTCGGAGGGGATGTAAAGCCGTCGGTCCCTTGTCTATTAAATGTTAGGCAAGTAAAAGATCCCTACTCTTCTTAAGGGAAGAGGTTCGATAAAATTCCTGGTCGGGGGTAGTTCGTCTACAGGCGTCGGTGTTAGGCCTCAGTAGCGGAAATAGGCCGACGTTAAATAAATGTATATAAAAAAAAAATTCTCGCGGGGCAAATGTAACACAGGCCAGTATAAAAAAATATGCAATTACCTCATAAAATCCAGCAAAAGCAATCGAAAATGCACAGTTTTTTACCCCGATTTATCAATGTTTTAACAAGCTGACTCTAAAAATCAACTGCACTAATTTAACTACAAGAAACACCTGTTGCACTGAAATGATAACCTCAAATACGTAGTGACGCAACTTCACAACTGATTCAAAGCGCGATCGGTAAATTTCGCATTTGAACTAATCCAAACGGTTTAGGGATGTAAGTTTTATCTGTGCATTGCTAAGGAAAGCAGTTTTGATAGATTAGATCCAAATTTAGACCTGATATCACATTTGCCCCATTTTCACAATTACCCCACTTTACCTTACATCACCTGCTTCGGTTCCTTCAATATCAAATTCCCAACCGTCATTCAAATTGACTGCAATTTCACTTTTCGTCTTTTAAAAACAATAGCTTCATTTGCGCTAAAGAATAAATGGAAGAAATGAAAAAACACTTCTATTGCTCACAGTGTAAACTCTGCTATATGGCCTCGATTATTTATTTTTTTATTGTAACTCTGCTCTGATAATTTCCTGTACAAGATATTCGGTTCCAGGAATCTCATCTAAATCTTATCTGCTTTAAGCTCCAGTCACATTAGGCTGGTTACCAGCGGCTAGTTAGCCAGCCGCTACCAGGCAGCGTAGTGTGATTATTTTTACAAAAATATTGGCTGGCTTCGCTGGCTAGCGAATATTTATCAGCGGCTAGTAAAGTCGGACATGTTCAACTTTAACAGCAAGCAACCGATCACGTGATTCACTCGTCGTTGCTGCCGCCAGCCACCAGGTCAGTCTGACCGCACCAGCGCAGGAAGTACCTAACACGTGATAGTTGTTTTGGTATTGGTGTGCTTCAAGGCAGCTGCATAGAGCAGCGATGACTGCGTGTTACTACCAGCCACTACTAACCAGCGGCTAGTAAACAGCCTAATGTGACTGGAGCTTTAGGCTGAGGTTAGCTCACCATGTTAGGAGTTGCCTGCATAATGCGAGAACAGGTTTTTACAAATTCATGTTCTCAATTTATTTTTGACAACGCAGACTTTAATGCAAAACTTTAATGCGAAACATCTTTCATACAATGGCTGGAATTTTATAATACCCCAAGAGGCATAGACTCAGAACGGAAAATTTCACGTTCTACTAAAAGAAAAACTGCCAAGGAAATCGGAGAAATTGGAAAGTTACGTTAAAAACATACAAATGAAGATCTATGGATAGGTATATACTTACCGTCGCAGGAATGGAGACTAATCGTCAACTTAATCAGAAAACATTTCCTACTACCAGCGATCTCACATGGATTTACGGGAAAATGTTCTATAGGGACATGATACCAGTATGGAATGGGTTCATGGAACAAGCAACATTCTTTGACAGATTCGAAGGATCAAAAATATTGTGTCTTCCTATAATTAACCACCCGCAATCAAACTATTACTCCATACTGCTCTTAGCAGAAATAAAATGTTCACTTATATGCAAGAACTGCAGCAGCGATAATCATCCGGAACTTCCAAAAGCGTCAGACAATAGCAATTAGGATGACACTGTAGAAGCGTTACCGATGACCGAGAAAAATGGCCAAGCGGCAACGAGGAATTTGAAGATGACGAATAGAAGCCACTGATATTTTAGAGGCTCCAAAAGAGTGGAATATACCTCCTGGAGAAACCACATCAACAAAAAAGTTCCCTCAACCCTACCTCTGAGGTGGTGTAGAAGAGAGAACTCGCAGCTCCGTGTAAGCCGATGTATTTATCGCTGAAATTAATGAACCCAATTAAAATTATAGATTTTTCAGTTATCTACATTTTTGCAATACATGTTTGATGTACGACTGATGTACCAAAATAAATTTTTTTTCTTTCGCAGGCTGTAACAAAAAAACAATATTGTTACGATAATCGTATAATAAGCATTGTTGTAGCAATTTTCTAGAACTACAAAATGATTTTTTGAAAATCGATTTTGCACCAACGGAAGCTGAGATATTTATGAAACCATTTTGATACCATTTTTCCAATATGGTGGCGCAAGACCAAACTTCCGGTTTCTACAAACTTGGATTTATGCTTATTTTACCATCATATACAACGTAAAATGAGATTCTTCAACTTTTTATTCGAGTCTTGGGTCCAATGTTTATAATTACTGGACTAAAAATTATTCTAGTTCAAGCTTAGTGAGATATTTAAAAAAATAAGATTTTACCTCTTTTTTCAAAATAACGGACTATACTGAATTCGGTAAAATTAAGTTTAAACATATCTTAACATGTCCCACGACTTCTGAAAAAATCTGCAAATTGCGGATTCAAAGTATAACCAAGAATAAATTATGAACAGAACTAACTGCCTATACACTGAACTAGACGACATTTTTGCAATATTCATTATTTTAGTTTCAGCTTGCAATTTGTGTAATAGGATGGTCTCGATCTCGTATTTCTTCGTTGTATATTAGCTCCTTCATATCTCTCCAAGCATAATAATTAAGGACGGTCAAGTCTGAAAATCGGCAGGCCACAATATTGACCCCATGATAATCCACCTAAGCAGCTCATTTATATTCATTATAAATAATTGAGTGCATGTGACTAGTACTGGTTTTAATTAAATACATTTAAAAAATTCACCCTAATATCTCTATTAATAATGCGATTTTCTTCAAATTTGGGTGGTAATTGTATATTGGAAAAATAAATTATTTGGCGTAGTAAACATTTTATTTTTCATTGGAGTGCAGTTTTAGGGGGTTCATTTTAGACAATTTTTTCTATCATATTTGGATTCAGCATGTCCAAAAACCCCTTAATCCATATTCTCAATGATCTCAAAAACTAATTGTGGCAGAAACAAAAAAATTATTAATTTCTTAAAAAACGCCTTTTTAATTTTTTATAACTTTATTTAATTACTATAACAAACTAAAAACAACGTTTTTTTAAATTCTGGTCTCTTCAACATAACCACCGTCCAACACAATACACTTTTCAACAACCCTTCTTAACCGTTCAATCACTTTTCTTAAAATTTGGGGAGTAATTTGCATTTACAAAATTTCTAACTATCAGAGAATTGTGCGCGGGGGCACCATCTAACTGAAAGTATACATTTTCTCTCTGCGCTAAAGGTATTTCCATAAAAAAATCATGTAAATCATTTTCTAAAAAATTTAGAAAGTTTTCTGCGTTGAGGTTATCCAGGAAAAAGGGGCCAACAATTTGTTCCTTTAATATGCCACACCACACGTTAATTTTTCACTGTATTGGTTTTTACAGTTAATTACAAAGTTGGGATTTTCGGCTGCCCAATATCTACAATTTTGACTAGATACCATACCGTTTGTCGTAAATGTTGTTTCGTCATTAAACAGTATGTTGTTTAAAAAAAATCTGTCGTTAAGATAGTTACCTTGCAACCATAGACAAAAATCAAACCGCCGTTCAAAATCACCTTCTAAGAGAGTATGCAAAAATTTTGGTCTAAATGCCCTGATCCTACTGCGTTTCAAACATCTCCATATTTTATTTTTGCTTAAATTTAGTGTCCTCGCAACTCCCCCCATTTATTTCCGAAATTCTGTTAAAATGCGTTCGTCGTCTGGGTATTGTCGTGGATTTGAATTGTACCTTCTTGGTCTTGTCTTGAAAATGGCTCCGGTTCTTGAAAATAGTTTGTTGATGTCACCAACGGGTTTGTGCCAAATTGGAGCTCAATTACGATGACGTTGATTAAATATTCGAGCAACCTGACGCGTAGATCTTTCATTATCACCAAATAAGCGGATAATTTCAACTTTTTCTTCAATTGTAAGAACTACTCTCCGATTTTCTGCTAGTATCAGTAAGATTGATAAATTAAATAACAATAACTAACTAAATTAAATAACTTTTGACAATTTTTATGAATCGCCAAATGTCAAATAAAAACTTATTTTTCAAAGCACGTTTGATTAATGCCTATGCTAGCAAGGTAACTATCTTAACGACAGATTTTTTTAAAGAACATAATGTTTAGTGACGATGCAATATTTACGACAAACTGTGTGGTATCATTGGAAGGTAGTTATGTTGAAGAGAGCAGAATATTAAAAAAGTTGTTTCAGTTTATTATAGCAATTAAATAAAGCTATAAAACATTTGTCTGGTCGATAGCCGAGTGGGTTAAGGCGCGAGGTAAAAACAACATAAATGGAATAAAATGTAAATTAGAACAATGAATAAAAAATCTTCAATTGGCAAATCACACGAACATCGCACCACCGGGTTCGAATCCTGGCTCCCGGCACTGTCGGAGGAAATGGTTGTATGTCCGCTTTTTTTTAATGTGTAACCCTTTTCCGCACAAGCTCTGGCTTCTGGATTTGGGGGTTGTCTAATTTCTGTGGTGTTTATTTTTTTAAATTTTTTTTATACATTTATTTATCGTCGGCCTATTTCCGCTACTGAGGCCTAACACCGACGCCTGTAGACGAGCTACCCCCAACCAGGAATTTTGCCGAACCTCTTCCCTTAAGAAGAGTAGGGATCTTTTACTTGCCTAACATTTAATAGACAAGGGACCGACGGCTTTACATCCCCTCCGAAGGATGGTATATCTCCTATGCAGGGAAGTGTCCTGGCACCCCTACTCTTTGATTTGTTTACCACTGCTCTAACAATTATTGTTGACAACAAACTGACAGTCAGAGGAATAGGTCTCAGATACCGTTTCGATGGCGGTCTCTTTAACGTAGGGCGCTTTAGAGCTTTCACGAAGACACGCACACGATTCATTTGTGATCTCCAGTATGCGGATGACTGTGCACTTTTAGCCTCTACGCCGGAAGAGCTTCAAGAACTTTTAGATGTGTATGCCCAGAGCTATGATTCCTTGGGACTTAAAATCAACATTGGAAAGACTAAGATTATGTCAACTCCTCATCAAGTGAACCAAATAGACATTACACTTAACGGAAATTCTCTTGAAGTGGTGGATCAGTTCAATTACTTAGGCAACGTTGTTAATGACAAAGCAAACAGGGACAGCGAGATTCGCAATAGAATTAACGCTGCATCTAGAGCACTCTGGGGACTTAGAGAGAGAGTATTTGACAACCACGACCTTGCTTTGTCAACGAAAATGGCTGTCTACAGAGCAGTTGTCATTCCAACACTGCTATATGGATGTGAAAGCTGGGTCACTTACCGTCATCATGTGAAAGAATTAGAACGTTTTCAGCAAAGACACCTCAGATGTATGATGAAAATCCGTTGGTTCCATCACATATCAAACGTGGAAGTACTCAGGAGAGCAAACAGCCTTCCAATTGAGGTGCTTATTTCAAGAGCACGCCTAAGATGGGCAGGTCACGTTCATCGTATGCATGATAACCGCCTTCCTATGTGTACACTTTATGGTGAATTGCTAAGCGGTAGAAGAAGGCGTGGCGGTCAACAAAAGAGGTTCAAAGACGCTCTCCATGAAAATCTAAAATCCTGCGGTATTGCAGACGAGCAATGGGAACAACTTGCAGCGGACAGAACCGAATGGCGAGGGGTTGTGGCCAGCTATCAAGGAAATGTTGCTGCTAGAAGGCCGAATCCAAGACCTAACCAGGTCTATGTTTGTCCTGACTGCGGTCGACATGTGCTCTCCCGAATTGGCCTCTATAGCCATAGTCGTGTGCATCGTAGATGAATGGGAATTACAATAGACTACACCTTTTACTTGTTTTTTATTGTACACAATTTATCGACTGTAACATTTTTATACTCGGACTCGAGTAACGGCTAATAATAATATCTCTTATACAACCCTCGCCTAAGGTTGTATAGCTTCCGCGCATACACTGATATACTAGCCGCTGGAAGATGTGTGAGGCGAGAACGCGGTTGGTGTTTATTTATTTATTTAAAAAGCGTTTTTAAAGAAATTAATTAATTTTTCGCTTCTGTCACAATTCGTTTTTGAGATCATTGAGAATGTGGATTAAGGGATTCTTGGACATACTGAATCCAAATATGATAGAAAAAATTGTCTAAAATAAGCCCTAATATCCTTTTGCCAAAAAACCAACCATATTTTATCACCTAGAACCGCACGCCAATGAAAAATGAAAATGTTTACTATGCCAAATAATTCATTTTTGCCACATATAATTACCGCCCAAATTTGAAGAAAATGGCATTATTAATATCTGAGATATTAGGGTGGATTTATGAAAAGTGGGACACACTGTATACAAAATAATTTTAAAAAAAATAGAGAAATAGTTCCATAGAAACCTAGACTATTATTTTGTTTATGTTGGTACCAAATACCTTTCCTTAATTTTCATAAACAGCCAAATGGCGGCTTTAGAATTTTCAGATCTCTCAGATTTCTGGATTTCGCGAACCTACAGCGACTCAGGAAATCCGCTCTGAAAATTCAATTCTTCGGGAAATTTATTTTTCGCAGAAATATCTGTTTGTAAAACTTATTAATAGACCTCTAGTTCGTTTTGATTTTTGATTTTTAGTGTTCATAACTTACGTAATGAATTTTAAGAAAATCAAAATATAAAAAATACAGATATATGAATTATTGTTTTCATTATCTTCGTGACAAATATCTTTTCTTAATTTTTATAAACAGCCGAGTAAAAGAGGACATAATAAGATTTCGACGACGCACGTCTGGGCGTTTAATAAATGCAACAAGAAGAATAATTTTTCATCAATAGCACGCTCAAGTAATTTTTCAATTACGCAGCTAACTCTCAATTAATGTTTTCCAGACTTTTAGTGAATACATTATTGTGCACGTCGAAAATGATATATTCTGAAAAATTTAACTAGGAAGTCAATATGTCTGGGTTAGGCCTGTTTTTTATTGTGCTGTTATTACTTGTGGGAATCTCTAAGAGAAAACATTACACAAACTGCAATGGGAACACAAAGCAAATAAGGAATACGAGATGTCCTTGTATAACAGCAGAAACTGAATTAGGAGCAAAAACTAGGAAAAATTTGAAGGCGCAAAGCTATTTTGTAATCGGAAGAATAATAAATAATCTGACGAAAAAAATTCGGACTATCCTTTCTGTTGTATGGCTGATAATGGGATTTTCTATAATCTTGGAAGTCCCTGGTTATATATTTTACAGAAAGTGTTAAAAATATCCATACTCAAAACAAACCATCATAAATAAATAAATAATACTCATAATAAATCTACTCCGGAAATTTTGTACCTAAAGTTATTGTTCTTAATTCAATTAATTAAATGAAAATTAACATTAAAACATTAAATAAACTTGCTAATTATTCAAACTAACTGTAACAAAGAACTGGTCCGGTAAAACCGTTTCGTAAAAACCCGCCCCATGTTAAAAAGAAGTGTGTGAGTTAGTTTTTTTATGGCTTTACCATATACTGTCAGACTGAAGTTCAGGGTCAGTTATTTGGTAACTAAGTACAGCTATGCCACAAAGTAACAAAATATATATGTGAGAATAAACATTTAATCAATCTGAATATTCAGATGTACAACTAAAATATAACGATACTTATATATTATATTCGAATAAAAATTAATGAGGGAGAAAGAAGCAGAGATTGGACGATTGTCGAAAATCTATATATTCGTGGACAATGTCATATAAATATAGTTCAAGTAGGAATAAACTGAGACAAAAAAACGGAACAAAAACTTTACGGCATAATTATTATCGCCGCAGACCGTGGCGCTAAGTTGAAGTAAATAGATTCCAGTAAATAAAAAATGCAAACAAAAACTTTACAACATAATTATATCGCTGCGCCAAGCCTGGCATGAAACATTCCCGACGTACATTAAAAACCTATAAAGGTAAGCGAGTCAATTTGCGAACAGCACAAAAAAAGAGTACCGGTATTTTAATGAGGTCGTAAAGTTTTTGTTGGGTTTCTTATGTCTCAGGATTTTCCTGTTTGCACTATACCTACATGAAAAAATTATTTTTGATTGCCATTGAAGTAAATTATTTCTGAACATTGCGTGCGGTGTCATGCACCCTAGAACTTTATTGTTATTGTTTAAGGAAATTATATCCTGACAACGATATTTTGTTGTCGCAGAAACAATAAGTTTTTTGTGAAATATAAAGAAACTTATACCCGAGGCTATGTTTGTGAGGATCCATTATCTTTTCCCCAATGTCTCTCCTACTATACCGCCATCCCTCTCCCGCCACAATCCCTTGTATTTGCCCACTATCTTCTCACATCCTCACTATCTTTTCACTGCGTTCCCTCACTTTTGCACTACATTGCCCCACTTTCTCACCATCTTCCCTGTCTTTTTCCCATCCTTACAACTTTTGCTTACCTTCCACTCCCCCAAATTATCACTGTAATTTTTCCACCTTCTAATTACTTTTCTCATTTTGTTATCATCTTCCCACATTCCTACTAACTTCCCACAATTTCTCCATAATTTTTTATATCTTTAAACTACTTTCTCTCACTTCCTCATCACTCTTCTATGTAGCCACTACCTACGCATTAGCGTCCCTCGATTTCTCATGATCTGTCCTCACTCTCCCCCACTTTGTCTTCATTTCCCTCCACCTCCCCAATAGTTTTGATATAAATCAGCCTATTCTCTAAGTTAGAAAAATGAATAAAATTTTGTCCAGATATGTATGATGGAATACCCATTCAGGCAGACAAATAAAAATTTTAAAAATACATTCTGGGTTTGGTATCATTAAACAAACCCGGGAATATCGGGAATTCTAAAATGGAACAAAATTATAAAAATACTTATAGTCCAAGTAATAAGTTCCCGATACATAAAAAACGCAACAAAAACTTTACGACATAATTATTATCGCCGCGGGCCATGGCAACCTATAAAGGTAAGCGAGTCAATTGCGGTCGAGACAGCACAAAGAGTAATAGTATTTTAATGAGGTCGTAAAGTTTTCGTTGCGTTTTTTATGTCTCGGGAAGTCCCTACTTGGGCTATACCTTAACAGATTTATTTACGTATATTTATTAACAATTTGTATAAGAAGACATTTTTATATTTGAAAATGTAAAGAAGTAATCCTTTCAGGCTTCAAGATCTAGGTGTTGACTGGTCATAATATTTGATGGTTATTCTTCAATAAATTATCGAAATTGTCGATTGAATAAATTTTAAATTCTACAAATACAGCAGTCAGCTAGCTAACGCCATTATGTAGTTAACTTACAAAAAAACTTATTTCTCTCTGTGTTTTAAACTCAACAGAGTGTGCTCTATTTCCCATTTCACTGTGTCTGTTTAGATTTGGGGCACCCTGTATAGTATATAGCAAAAATACTGTATCTACCGCCTTTGATCGCAAAAGATGCTTAACTTCATTGTTATATAAGTAATTATTATTCAATCTCCGTTTAATCAAAACTCGTAACCTTACACGATGAAACAAACTATGGCCATTTTCCATTAAATTTATATTTTCAGCTTTAATGGCTGGTACTATTGACTTTCTAGCAGTTTTCATCTGAAAATTTTCGGTTTTCGGTTCAAAAATAATATTCAATTGAGCGAGTATTATGAAGCTAACTTTATTTTACAAAGCATATGACCTGCGGATAATAAATTCCATTGAATTGAAAATAATGCCAAAGTTCTCGCTACTGATATTTATAGTAACTAGTAATTAAAAGGTGTATTCTACAAGTGTCAGAAAGCATGATAAGCGCAAAGGTTAAACAATGCAAAGTTAACTGCATCACGGTCAGTCCTAAGTTAGTTCCTACAACAGGAATGTGTGGTATCACTATACAGTGTAGTGTTATCATGCACCCTCTCTGTCGCGTGGACGAGCGTCGTGGTGCCAAGTTTTGTAGGTTTTGATAGGCGTCATCTAACTGGTCTGAGTTTTAAACAGTTGCCTAATACGTCACTAGTTTTCAGTTATCGAACATACGGGAGCTACTTTTAATCCTTATGAAAAGAACAACAAATATCAATAAGGACAATAATATCTGCGTAGGAAGATATAACTTTGAACATGTACATGATTTCACTTACTTAGGTTCACAAGTAAATAATGAAAATTTGATATCAAATGAAATAAAGCCTCTGAGTGGAAACAGGAGCTATTTTGCCCATAACATTTTTCTAATATATATATTGGTAAAAATAGTATAAGACTACCTAAGTAGAACAACTATGGACATGTGTAGTGATATGAATTTTCACTCAATATTTCAGTTATTTGTAAAATTAGTTAATTTAAATTAAAAAATAGTTCCAATCATATCTTGTAGTTTTAAATTAACTAATTTTGCAAACAGCTGAAATTGTTGGGTGAAAATTCATATCACTACACTTTTTACTTACGTAGTTTTATACTTTTTTTACCAATATATGTATTAAAAAAAGTTATGGCCAAAAATAATAAATATTTGCTTATCGGATCGCTCTTTCTAGGATATGCCTACCTTAACCACGAATTTGATCAACTGATCAAAGGCGCTGATATTGTTAAGTTCATAAAAGGCAGGAGATTAGAGTGGCTTGGGCATATACAAGGAATGGAGGAGGAAACATAAATAGAAAAGGCAATGCAGGGAAACGCAGTGAGAAAAAGAAATAGAGAATGGCCACGTAATAGATGGTTTGAAGATGTGGGGCAAGATATTAAGACAGTGGAATAAGAACATAGAGAAGGCCCGTTTCTGAGAGGGCAGATTGGAAGAAAATTATCGAACAGGCGAGAACACACATAGGGTTTGTAACGTCATAAGAAGAAGAAGACATGAAAATATTGTGTGATATCACTCACATTCATGAATGTGGTAATACTTTTAAAACGATATTTGAATTTCAATACCGTTTTAATTATAATTCAGTATTATGCTCTGTAACTAAACTGTCAGCCATCTGAAACTATTAACGTATTTTTTTTTTGAGAAATTTTCAAATAAACTGTTGCACAATTGAAACGGATATAATAATAATAATCATTTATTGCTGTCAGATACTTACAAAGTTTACATAGGTCAAAAAAAAAGAATACTATAAAATGGTCAAATGGATTTAAAAAAATCAATATGCAAATAACTAAATCTAATTATTAAACCACCATTATTAAATAACCACTAACATAAATATATGTAGAGCAGATTTAAGAGTAATATTACACTTTAAAATATTAGTTCGTGAGTAGCTTACAACTCAGATAAATTGTCCTCAAGGAAATCATCTATACCGGGTGTAACAGGATCAACCTTTTCTTAACCCTTTTCTCCTTTAGTTTTGAAGATAATTGATTGAAATGTAGGATATACTACATACATAATAAGCGGCACTTTTTGTCATACAACTGATTTTTTTCACTTCCGGTTTCGCCCGTGTAGTGCTACAAAAATCGGAATCCCGTTAAAAACACTAAATTACGTGATTTATGAACAAATAAAATTCACCAAAATTGTTTTTTGGCAAAACTCAATTTTTTCAAATTGAACCAAATCGGTACCGTGGTACCATTTATTAGTACTATTAATAAGGAATTTATTCATATGTCGTATTAAAATGTGCGATAAATACAAATAAAGTTACAGCTAATTACCTTGTTACACATAGGGTGGTTTTGGAATACAAAAAATTTACACAAAACATTACAACAGTTGTTCAAAATGCTGTTCATTAACGTCAATGCACTTCTGAACTCGCATAGCTGTTTCTCGAATAACGTTCGCCAATTGCTGGGCCGTTATGCTATTAATTGCTCGTCTTACTCGTAGCTCCAGGTCTTCACGAGTTGTAACGGCGGTTGCATAGACAATATTTTTTAAATAACCCCAAACAAAGAAATCAGGGGGCGTTAAATCAGATGGCTTTGGAGGCCTCCTCACAAGATCATTCGCCGAAATTATGTTTTCTCCGAATCCCCGTTGAAGGTAATCAATTACTATCCTTGAATTATAGGGAGGAGCGCCATATTGTTGGAAATACATTCCCTGCCATAAATCTAAAGGTAACTCATCTAAAATGTCTTCAATCTCATTTTCCAGGAATCTCAAGTATCTGGCACCAGTCAGAGGTCCTTCAAATATTATTGGACCAATTATTCTACTACTAATTATTCCAAGCCGAAACCGAACCTCACTTGAAAGTTACCCTCCCGTAATAAATTTTGATTTTCTTGTGACCAATATTTTGTATTTTGTCGGTTAAATAATCCCAAATTTGTAAATCTAGACTCGTCCGAAAATAAAATCAGTCCCAAAAAATCATTGCTTGGCTGCACGTTATTATTCAAAATACAAGTGCAATATTGCATCCTACGTTCGTAATCACTTTCGTACAAATGCTGGTGCAATTGGTATTTAAAAGATGTATAGTGGTATTTGTGCAAAATTCGGCTTACTCTTTGGTTACTGATGTCCAACTCAAACCCAACTTGCCTTAAAAAAACAGTCTTATCAACTTCTATTCGAGTCAAAACATTAGTTTCCGTTCCTTCGTCAATAATGAAGTTTCCTTCTGGATCATTGTTGGGCTCTCTTCGGAATTGGTTTTCAACACGTTTAAAATAATTTTTCGCTGGACATTGTCTATCAGGATATCGTTGGGTATAAAGGTCGGTAGCCGCAACTGCATTTCTTTTACATTCCCCATAAATAATTAACATGTCCACTTTTTCATCTCTTGTATAAATTTGCGGGATTTTGAACACAATTAACAAGATTTTTAAACAATTTTTAAAGACACAATACAAACACCGTTAAACCAACAAATGTTTGACAAGCTAAATTTTTCATTGTTTTCAAAGCCACCTTAGTTACTTCTTAACATTTAATTAGAACAAAATTGTATTTTCTTATTTTCTTTTAGCTGTAATTTTGTTTGTATTTATCGCACATATATGACATATGAATAAATTCTTTATTGATAGTACTAATAAATGGTACCAGGTATCGATATGGTCCCATTTGAAAAAATTGGGTTTTGCCCCAAAAACAATTTTAGTGAATTTTATTTGCTCATAAATCACGTAATTAGTGTTTTTAACGGGATTTCGATTCTTGTAGCATTACAAGGGTCATTTAGAATACATCGGAATCATCATGGCACACTTAAATGGAAAACTAAAAATTATATTATAAAAAAAATTGATGTTTGAAATGTCATTTATTTGCCATCGTTGGATTCAAAAAAATATGCAGAATTCAAAATTAGAGTAATATACAGGGTGTTCCATTTATAAATCGAAACTTAGTGTCACTTCTGGCGAAACCGGAAGTGAAAAAAAAATCAATTGTACATGAAAAAGTGCCGCTTATTATGTATGTAGTATATCCTTAATGTCAATCAATTATCTTCAAAACTAAAGGAGAAAAGGGGGGTATACTATGATCCTGTTACACCTGGTATAGTAAAGAAAGTATTCTTTGATTGTCTGTTTAAATTAGTTAGGCTCAAGGGACTTTATTCTGTTGGGTAATTTATTATAAAATTTAATGCAATAATAGCTTGTATCAACTTTTGGATTTTGTCAGTCGAAGAAAGTTTTGTTTTATATTGTGCCGAGTTCTTGTGTGATAATGAATGCATCTCGCGTAGTTCATCGAAAGCATGCAGGTTACGTCTGATTCAATAGACACTCTATATGCAGAGGGTATCGTAAGAATGTGGAAGATTTCAAAATATTGGCGGCCATCGTCTCTATAATTTAAACCAGCAAGAACTCTGATACACTTTCTTTGAAGACCAAATATTTTTGCACTGTGAGATGAATGTCCCCAATTAATGTAGCATAAGTCATATTTGAATGAAAAACCGCATAGTAGGCAGTACGCTGTTATAAGAACCTGCTTTGAAATAGTGGATACTAGATTTCTTAGTAAAAAGATTTTTTTTAAAAAGCTTCTCTTAAACTTGCAATGTTTGTCAATTTGTTTACGTCAAATCTTGCAATCAAAATTTCGATTACTTCTAATTAAGCTAGAGCTTTGAAATTTTGCACATGTGTATAAGTCCGGTGACAATGCACTTTAACATTTTCATATAAGAAAAAAACAAAATGGCGGCTTCAAGGTGGCGGACGATTTTATCGCTTATGATCCAATTCGACTCAAAATTGATATCCGGGGGTTTTCGAAATCACCAATTATGAATTCTTGGTCAAAATTTAGAAGTTCAAAATGCCGGCGTCAAGATGGCGGACAACTTTTGTCATTTATGGTCCAAATCGATCAAAATCGATATCTAGGGGTTTTCGGGTTCGCCGATTACGAATTTCTAGTCAAAAATTTCGTTCAAGAAAAGTAGAAAATAAACTTTGAAGTAAATCAAACCCATCATTTTGTTACATTATATATATATATATATATATATATATATATAATATATATATATGCTTGTCGCGAGCAATCTTCTTTACACAAGAAAATCTGTACCAAATCAACTTATTGCTGAAAAATCCTAAGCGTTTTTCTTAATTTATTTATACCAGGCAAACAGTAGTGTAAAAATCCTGTTCATTTGCCAGAGTATTGAATAGGTAATTGAGGGAATATAATTAGTCTCCACTTTAAATAATTTTTTCTACTACTGTGTGTAAAGTAATCACTTTACGCACGCTGTGTAGCACGTAAAGTTAAACTTTGCACACTAGCGCGTCAAGTAAAAAGTAAAAAATGCCTATCGGAGCGTCTGTAATAACCATATCTAATTTTAAAATTATAATAAATTAGTTATTTACTTTTATATAGTCCGTTTATTTATTATCACTGTGTATATTATTATAAAATATATCTATTTTCTGTGTTCTGTAACAGTTATGCTTAAATCATTTATTTTAATGTACATGAAAGTACATTTTTAAGAATTTTATTCATTTAAAATTAGGTTGGCCAAGACGATATTGTGATTTTTATATGATTAAGTAAATTTGACAATTAATTAAAAGATGAAGGTGATATAAGCTTAAATTTTGATTTTTATGTAATTTTTAACCTCAAATTTAATTTAACTTTTTAAGAACAATATTTAATTTCGTTTTTATTGTAGGAATTGTAAAATTTATTCACATAATTTCCATTAAAGCAATAAATTTTGTTAAGTACCGATGTGTTAATTTTTTACATAATAATGTAACATTATTCAACAACAAACCTTGCTATATTATTATTTTACTTTACGCACTAGTGCGTAAAGTGAAATAATGACGCACTAGTGCGTAAAATAGAATTTTTGTATTTCAATTTATTCATATATTTTTGATAACCACTGTGGTAGTAGAAAAAATTGTGTATGCAACTCGTCTGTAAAGTGCCTTTCGTCCCATTCCCATTCGTGAAAAAAGTATTACTTTACACACTTGTTGCATAAATAACTATTTTACGTACTACACTTAAATTACGGTTATTACTAGAGATAAAAGCATTTCTGCTGAATCAAATTCAAGCGATGAAAGACTTTTATTTAGCTGGACACTTAGAAGTCAACATATGCAAAAGTAATTCATTTCTCAAAACAAAAACATAGCTCTAGAAATTAATGCAATTTGTTCGTAGACAATGCTAATGTGAATAGCGTATAACTGTTGTTTACGTTTTCGGACGCAAATCCACGTAAAGTACTAGGTGTGTTTTTTTTAATGTGGTTTCCCCGATAGGCCTATTTCACATTCTTCATTTGCTTCATCGGGTTAGTTGTTTTTTTTATCATTCTTACATTTTTTGATGGTTCGATCGAATTAATATCAGTTTCCTCCCATAGTTCGACGCACATATCAGTTGATTTTGTCAGCTCTGTATCTCGTTCTCGTCGGAGATTCGAGAAGGTAGCTAAAATATAATTCTTATGTTTCAGTTCCAAAAGGAAACGACGTACATTAGCTTTTTGTTGTAGTTTCGAAAGAAATAATTTTTAATACATAACTTTTTCCAATTTAGTTTTTGTTGTAGGTACTTCCAAATATTATCCTGAAGACATTTTTGCATGTCGCACGCGATTGCAAAAGTCAGAATTGATTGTAGCTCCTGAAAGTTCCTCTGAAAGAGATTCTCATGGCATATGCATGGGACGGTTTTTTGTGCATAATGAATTCCATTTTTTATAGGGACGCTATTTGAAACTTTTATAAGAAACATTTTTTATCGTCTCATTTGTATTAACATTTTGAAGAAATTTAACCATAGCTATTCCACCACTCAGACAAGACATACATACGCCCAGATAATTATTGAGCTGAGTAAGATTTGAATTCAGAAGAGAAGATCGCCAGCCATGTTGCTTCTTATACAACCGGGGGCAAGCCCATTCTACCACCTTGCAAACAGATGAAATAGTCACTAAACATCCATACTCTATCTAGAATTCGAACTCGGTACTCCTTGGTCTCAAGCCTAAGATGTAAGCACTGAGTCGGTTGTCAATTTCATGTAAATGTATAAAACGTAAGACTATGCAGTTTCGAACAGTGTGTGAGCATTTCCCAAATGCAGATACAATCAATCGACAATCAGAAATCCAGATTTAAATATCACATAATGCATTTACGGGAAACAGTAAGACAAATGTAAACTTGTAGTCATTTTTGAACCATAATGGAATTTCATAAAGGCTGACAAAGTTTTGATTTGATGAAATTAACCAGAAAGATATGAAAATCCTTACTTTAAATGTGAGGCGGAGGTAGAATACGCCGAATGGAAACATTTTAATTATCTTTCCGGCTTTTTAATTTTTAATCGTTTACCGTATATATTTTTCCATTATTCCATAAGTTGTACACAAAATCCATTCGTTAAATATCTCAGAGCGCTAGTTGCACATCTGATTTAGAAATAAATTGAACGAAATGAATTTCCGAAACTATGCGTTAATTTTGCAATTATACTATTCACGAAATGTTTCTGTTTTTTTATAGTAATAAAATGGCAGAAACAAAGAAAGAAACGCATACAATGCGCATTCGCGCATATTAACGAACTATCTATTTCAATTCGTAGAGTCTCTTGTAAACGTTTAATCTCTAAGATGGAAAATACTATAGTACTAACGACATTAATCTTCATATCCCCTAACTAATTAATATAAATTTCAGTTTAATTGAATAATCTAGATCCGAGACCAATAAGTAAATTAATGTGAAATCGCTTAGGTACACTTAAGTACCCCAAACAGACCAATTTGCGATCAGCCCTGTTCATCGCGCTTTCCCTTGGCGCTGGTCGATACTACTGCCTCATACGGCGGTCACTCCAGTACGCACGTGACTCCGCTGTGTGACGGAACCATCGCCGTGGTGCCATGGAGACGAGGAACGATGTTAAACGCGGGTGATGCGGCCAGAAGGCTGCGCCGACAGCACGGCTTCCAGCTGCCACTGCACCCGCTGCAGCTGTCAGGCTGGTTAGCCCTTGCTACTCTTTCTGGAGGCTCTTTCCTCGTGCTTGTTCCGGCATTGCCTCTTCACGCACAACCAGCCGCTCTCGCCGTGCTGTCAGTGCTGTTGCTCTTGCATCTAGCGACGCACCTGGGGGCGGCTCTATTGGATCCAGCTGAATCCGCGCTTCGGGTGCGTATACCTGAGCCCGTGCCCCAGCTTGACAGAGCCAAGCACGCACACGTCATCGAAGGAGGCGTCTGCCACCTGTGCAATATCCATACTACTGGTCCACGGACGAAACACTGCAGCTCGTGCAACAAGTGCGTTGCACATTTTGACCATCACTGCAAGTGGCTAAACCACTGCATCGGGGGCCGAAATTACGGTCTCTTCCTCATGTGCGTCTCTACTGCAGTTGCTGCAGCTGCTCTCGTTGCAGCTTTAGCTATCACTGAACTGGTCTTGCACCATTCGTACTGGTCTACAACTGATGCTGACAAAAAGGTTGGTAAAAATAAACAGAGATTTCACTGTTGCACCTGACGTTAGCTGTTACACTTATTAATTTAACGAATAATAAATTCTAGGTAATAGAACATATTTGGTAATGAAATATTTAACATATGCGATATTAAATATGTCGTTGGATTTAAGTAGCTCTATTATTATTACTATTATTAGACAAATCATAATACATATGAGTTTATTTAAATAACTACACAACTGTGAGATGAACCGTATCAATATCGAAACATAACACGATACGAAATGCACAAAAAAATTAAACTAATTTAGTTGTAGTAAACTATATATGATAATTTGTTTTATAATATATGCACAGATAGATATAACTTGCATACTCCATATCATAGTAACATAAAAACTCTCAAATTAACCGTCACAGTGGAAAGAAGTGGAGCAAGCAATATGCTTTGTTTTATAATAGGTAAAGAAAATTAACATGCTTCTATAAAGCATCCCCAGTTAAGTAACTTTATCATGAAATTTATCAAAAATAGAGCCGTTTTATCCACCAAAACTTGTGTATTTTTTGATTTCTTACAAACAGAACATAATCAATCCAAATCAAAAAACTGCAAATGTTTGTTGTTTTTAAAATAAAAAATTATTTATAAATAAATGTATTTTGTATGTATGTACGTTTTTTCGATAATTTTAGCCGAAAACCAAGAATATCTCGAAACCCATACACCCCATCAAAGAAATTGAAATACAATAAATGTTTGTAATTACACTTCCTACAAACTTGTTTGGAAAAAATTTTGATTTTCCGCAAAAAAATGAAAAACTAGTATATTTATAAAAATTGTATAAAAATGGCATATATCACGAACACTACGCATTTCCCGAAAAATGACAAACAACAAAAAAATGCTCAAATCGATGTTTTCAATAAGGAAATGAAATAAAATTTAAGCCCAGCCAGGCTATTTATTTCGATTGCAACAGACACTGGACCGCTAGATGGTGCCTGCGACGTTTTTGTATCTCATAATCTTAAGAATTCCGGGATGTACCAAATAGTCGAAGGATCCTCGTGTCATTAATTACAACCTACCTTGCACTGGTGACAGCCAATAGCTCGAAACCGCAGTCTGCAAGTGGTGTGGAATGACTAGCACGAGAACTCTTTTAAGTAGGAATAGGGTTTCCCAGAAAAAAAAATTATTGCTGAAATACTTTAACTCACGTAAAAAAATGATTTATGGCATATTTGTTATCTTATTAATTTTACTAATAGTAACAAAAAGAAAACTTGAAGTTTGAAAAATATTGGGTTCATTTTAAACAGCCATAAATTGGCGCGTTGTGAGGTCAACACCCTGAAATCCAATCACAGAGGTTGTCTCTGTTCAACATTGTTTATTAATCTTGGTCTCTGTTAACAATGTTAACATAACATAACCTCTATTTATTGACAGCACTTAGCACTTTTCTACTTTAGGTAAAATATCAGCTGCACCTTTAATATATCCCTCTTCCACTTGATTCCATTTTGATTGTAGAATTAATAAAACATAAACCAGAAACTGATAAACTAATATTTTCACACCAAACAATATAAACATAAAAATATAAATTTGACGTTTTAGGTTAGTCATTTGATGTGTAATGTCGGTGAAGGTTAAACCTAAACTACAGTACAAAATATTAACGTCCGACGCTTTCACGAATAACTTGTGCAGCATTTATCTGGATTCTGATTGGCCAATATTTACACGTCCACTGCTTTAGACCAATCACAGTACAAGCATTACAAATTGAAATTCTGAGAAGTTTTAGAGGAAAGCTTTCTTTAACACACAGTTAGAATCTATTACAAACTAATTATATCCATAATCTCATTGGTTTTCCGGGTAGATACGTAATTCTGGCGCGTAAAAATGCCCGTTTTAAAAAGCAGTGAAATTATAGGCAAGTTGTTTTAACGATATTCTCTTAGAAATAATTCTTATTAGAAAAGTAGTGTTGTAAATTAATAAAATGTTTTATTATATCATTTTCACGACACAAATTGTTAAAATAAAATTAGTGGGAAAACCCTATTAGTCTTTCAGCCGGTGTTTGTTCAATCGAAGCATTAAGCGTTTTGTTGATAATATGTGATTATAGGCTGAAAATGGCGGAAAACTGATTCCTCGGTTTTTTATTTTTTTCCCTCGTAAAAATAATTCAATTTACATGAAATTATGCGAAAGTTTACCTTTTTTTGCATTAAATAAGTATCATTTTTTGCAATCTGGAGATATTCCGAGATATTTATTTTTTTCGAAAAAAAAACAAAACTTCCACGTAAAATTTTATATATTTGGAGTAGTTCCTATTCAGGCATCTACTTGTGTGGAAGCATTTGGGATAGCTTCTTTTAGAAGACCACGTGGTGATTGAGCATTTTAACTAAAAAGTATAACAGAAAAGCTGCTTATCAACAAGAATCAGTTGAATTTGAAAGTTTTATTGATGAAGGAGAAGAACAACCACAATGCAAAAGATCTAAAATTCATTAGAACTTTATAACCTTTCATAATTTTTTCATTTTTATAAAAAAATGACAAACCAATATGCGAGTCAAAATTTGTGAAAAAATATCAACAAATCAATTTTTTTACTTAATAATTATTTATTCAAATTATTTTATTCAAATATACCTAAAACAGATTACTCATCGTTATACCATTTATTTAGTGAAAAAATAGTAAAATACACATTAATAAAAATGCACGCTGGGCCAGTGAGTCCTTAACTCTAGCTTACAATTTTCAATATGGTACGGTGTATTGCCATGAAAAACTTAAGTTTTAGAATGATTTCCCCCACTTTCTTCATTTAAATTCATTCAACTTTAGTAATATTACATTAAAGTAAATTCTGTCATTGAAATTTAGTACATTATTTACATAAATAATAAAAAAATAATTGAAAATAATAAAATATGTTGAAAAATTCGTGATTAGAAAAGACATTTTTTTGATTTTTCTCAATTTTAAACGGTTTCATGAAAAATATATAGACCATTTTAAAACAGATATTACAACGGTTAAAACGAGCCCGGATAGAGTATTTAAATTAAAAGAAGAACACCAATAAAGTTTTCCGTGAAAGATTTTGGTTTCTTTTTCGAAAAATGTAACTATCTCGGAAACTACTTTTTCCCAGATTCCAAAAAAATCATGCTTATTCAATGCAGAAAAAAGTATAATTTCACATAATTTCATGTAAATTTTACTAGAGGGAAAAATAAAATATCGAAAAATTGGTTTTCCGCCGTTTTCTCAGAAAATTTGAGGTTATGTTGGTTGCAATAAAGATTTAAGAGAGGGGATTGTGACTGGAGTATTACTTTTTACGTTTAGTGCACCGGTTTTGAGATATTCTTGGTTTTCTGCTAGAATTATCAGGACTAATATAACATGTGGTTCGCTTATTATCGAAAGTTTTTTTGAAATGTAACGAATCGCAATTTCAACGACGAAAATATACAACCACTGCGAAGCAGGAGTTGCATTTTCTCAAGATAGACATGAGTTAATTTTCTATTCTTAAGCATACCATGCGTTATATTTAGGAAGAAAATAAAATTTTGTATGAAAAAAAGAAACAAGAACTATTAATAAATTATATTTTAATTAATACCATTGCAATTAAAATTTTGAACATGAAACGTACAATTGTCAATTTGACGTTTGAGAAAAATTGTCAATTTATTAATAATAAACTTCATAGTTGCAAGCGAAAGTATTTGTTGCCATGAACACATAGCATATATTCAAGATTTGCATTGTTGTTTATGACACTTTTATCCAATAATTTTATCCTAGAAAAAACTACATATATACATATTTAACAACTTCCCCCTACTAAAATTTTGCCCCCATTTAACACCATGTTCAGTACGTCGAAACTTACAACTTTATATAAAACACGTGCTGCCTCCAGATTTTTCTGAAAGACCCCGTTATTCTCTTATTTCGGCTAGACTATAAAATGGTAATAAAATGATACAATAATATGGTAACTATAAAAACGGAGAAAATAGAACAATTAACAGAAACATTTACATTTATATGAAATTTGATATGACATTAAGGATATGATATTATGTATATCTGGTCGATAGCCGAGTGGGTTAAGGCGCGAGGTGGCAATCGCGATTAATCACACGGACATCGCACCACCGGGTTCGAATCCTGTTCCGGCACTGGCACTGTCGGAGGAAATGGTTGTATGTCCGCGTATTTTCAATGTGTAACCCCCTTCTGCACAAGCCCTGGCTTCTGAAATTGGGGGGGTTGTCTAATTTCTGTGGTATTTATTTATTATTTATTATACAGGGTTACTGATAATTCGATACATTCCTTTGGAGATGTGACGGGGCATGATCTAAGAAGTAAATTTAGCCCTTACATATATTATGCAAAACTCAATAGTTTTTGAGATATTTAATTTTTTTTGTTTTTCTCAAAAAGTAGATCTTAATGTCCTAAAAGTTAATTTTCGAAAAATCTATTTGACATTTTAAAATTTTTTTTACTGGATTACTTGTCCAATATTACAGATATCCGTTTGGAATGAAAAATATCTGGAAACATTTCTATCATGTGAACATCTGAAATAAAAACTTAAACCTTTTTTTTTAAAATCAGCTATGAAATTTAGGTTTTTTCAAAAAAATATTAACTTAACACGCGTATAAATTATTATAAAAACTGCCTTATTTCAATAGCTATCTAACAAGGTACAAATGTTCAATGTACCCTTAATAGTTCTAAGAAAATACTAGTAAAAATAACACAAGTAGTACGAATTTTATTTTTAGATAAACAGTAAAAAATATTTTAAAAGTAGAATTTAATTCTTCATTAATTTCAAAGTTGTACTTTATATTTTATACGTCTTGCTCAAAATGGGAGCCCCTATTCCGTATACAGACACGGCAGCGTCTTCTTATTTCCGTCCTTGTTACTCTGGTTGTCAGATTATGCCTTATGTGTTGGGCAGCATCGACTATCCTTTGTCTAAGGTTTTCTATAGTATTGACTGGTGTGGCATAGACTATCTCCTTCATATGACCTCATACGTAATAATCAAGGGGTGTTAAGTCAGGGCTTCGCGCTGGCCAAGGTATTGGGCCCGCTCTTCTAATCCAACGGCTAGGGAAACGTTGATCAAGTAACTGTCAGCCGATAATGTGCTGGACAACCGTCGTTCTGAAACATCATTCGCTGTCTGACGGCGAGAAGAACATCTTCTAAAATCACCGCCAGATCATTTCTTAAAAAATTTTCATAGATTTCCCCGTTTAAATTTTGAGGAAGAAAATGTGGCCCTATTAAATAGTGGCCAATGACTCCCATCCACACATTAATAGAAAACGTCATTTGGAAACTAGTTTCACGTGTTAACTTGGGATTTTCCTCTGCTTAATAATGTAGGTTGTGGAAATTTGTTATACCCTCGCGATTAAATTTCGACTCGTCCGTCCATAAAATACTTGTTAAAAAATTTGCACTTTCTGCATCTGAATTTAACATAAAGCGGCAGAATTCCACTCTCCTTCCAGGATCACCTTCCTCCAAGCCTTGGACAGGGGTATAGTGGTAAGGATGACATCCAACTCTACGTATCGTAGACCAAACTTTCCATTGTGACGCTCCGGTTAGTCTTGCGACTGTATTAGTTGAAATAGTTGGGTCTTCCTCAAAATACCTCAATATTTCTTCCTCATCATCTGGTTCATAAACGGGAGGAGCACCAGCGTCACTTCTTCTACATTTCACAGAGCCAGTTTCAGCGATATTTCGATATGCCGTACTGAATACACGTGCATTTGGTGAGCGGCGGTTAGGGTACCAAAGACCAAGCTTCAGCAGCGTTGCCGCCACAGTATCCATAGACAAACAAGATATCAGCGTATTCTGCGTTGGCATACGCGGCCATGGCACAGAAAATACAATAACAACAACTAATAACAACAACTACGAGCAAAATCAAAATCTTCGATAACTAATTTAACAAGACCAACAAATTTAAGGGACACAGAGATAAGAATGTCAGTTAATGACATATATGCACAAACGTCAAAGTCAAGGACTGACTGGCTTAAATGAAAATGAACGATTAGTCGTTTAATAAATTCCGCCACCAGCATTATCTCTACTAATTTTTTATTAGAACTATCAAGTGTACATTAAACATTTCTACCTAGTTAGATAGCTATTGAAATAAGGAAGTTTTTATAATAATTTGTACGCGTGCTACATTAATATTTAAAAAAAAACTAATAGGTAAATTTCATCTGATTTTAAAAACAAATTTTTTACAAGTTTTTATTTTAAATGTTCACATGATCGAAATGTTTCCGGATATTTTTCATTCCAAACGGATATCTATAATCCAGTAAAAAAAAAATTTAAAAATGTCAAGTAGATTTTTCGGAAATTAAGTTTTAAGACATTAAGATCTACTTTTTTGAGAAAAACAAGAAAATTGAAATATCTCAAAAATTATTGAGTTTTGCATAATGTATGTTAGAGCTAGATTTACTCCTTAGCTCATGCCCCACCCATCACATCTCCAAAGGAATGTATCGAATTACCAGTAACCCTGTATAACTGTTTAATGTTGGTTAACTGCCTTTCAGATCATTTTAATGACCCTCTGAAACCAATGTCTGGCTTATGTGAGTAAGGTTATGATAGTTTGTTGACACAAATTTAAAATCAGGGTACGGATAATATATGAAAAAAATTAAGAAAAAGGAAAAAATGTGAACAGATAAAAGAAAATAATGAGTAACATAAATAAATAATAAATAAACACCACAGGAATTAAACAACCCCCCCATTCCAGAAGCCAGAGGCTTGTGCGGAAGGGAGTTACACATTGAAAAAACGCGGACATACAACCATTTCCTCCGACAGTGCCAGTGCCGGAGACGGGATTCGAACCCGGCGGTCCGATACCCGTGCGATTAATTGCGATTGGCACTTCGCGCCTTAACAAACGCGACCGTCGTCCAGACAAACATACTTTAATACTTATCATAATAATTACTAGTTTCTGTTATTTAGTTGTTAATGATTATTGTAAAATAGGTATAGGTCTAAACGAGAATGCTATAATTACGCAATAGAGCTTAATTTTTTAAAGCTAGATATTAGACATCTAATGGTCTTAAACACTGCCCGTGTCAATATTTCAGAATTTTAATTATTTTTAATTATTGATGAAAAACACAAGTAATGATGTCATCTTAACTTCCTTTTTTGACTTTTCAAGTATTTCGCATACATTTATTTGTTAGAAAATGATGCGGCTTTTGAAAAAATATCATATCTTTTGTTTCCTTTCAATTCTTCAGCACCTATGAAGCCCGCCTCCGGGATGTAATTGTCTTTCATGAAAATATCCAATAATGTAAAAATTTACAAAGGTGCGTGAGGCATTCTTTTGTTTTATCAAGATCGGCAAGAGACGTTAACCCCTGATTACCTTTGTAAATATTATAATAAACTTTGTGCTAGATTCAGTCTGAAAGTAAGGTGTGTCCTTTTCTTTAATTAATTCTCATTACGAAAATTATACAAGACAGTTGATTTACAGCTCAAACAATGTATTGCGGGTGGAGTCCCTTGAATGTAGAAAATCAACTTCATCCTTCGAGCCAATAAATAAATATGAATGAAAAGGAGTTTCTTTGCTTTTATGAACAATTCGTAAATATCACATTGTATTAGTATATGAATAAACTCATTTTATATATTATAGATATCTAAATAATAAAATCACAAGAATATGTAATATATTTTGTGGCAAAGGTTATAGTCTTGCTCTTTCTTTAGAGATGTTATACTCAAATTTAATGTCATGAGAAATAGTTCTCACAGCATATTAGTGGAATATTACAAAAAAGGTGACTAAATAATTTATAATTAACCTTGAATATGTCTCCAATGAATGAAACGATGATACGACGTATTTAATATTTACCTATTACATACTTATCGTATTTAAACAATGTATGTTTCATATTTAATAAGAATACATTACATAAGTTATTTCACTACAAATACATTGAATTGACACTAATTATGTTCTCACATAATACCATTAAACATTACGTTAATCAAATTCCCAGTCTGTTTTTATTATTGTAGTTAATAATGTTAAATTTTTTTAATGTCAATAATGATTTCGTTGATATTTAACTTTCCTTACTTTCTTAAGTTGCATAGATTAATTTACTTAGTTTAAATATTATTTGATTATTCTTGAAAAGTAAAGAAAGGTCATAGGAGGATAAGTATAGGTATAGGTAAACTGCCACTGCAGAAATTTAGTCGATATTGCTGCTATTAATGCTCATAATTTAACATTATATTACCCCGCTTCAGTTTTCTACGACAGGACTTGAACCACTAACTTACACTTTAAACTGGAAAACATATTTGATTCAGCAAGACTTTATTCATAAACTTAAAGAGTACAGTATATTAATTCCTCAGCACTCGCGCCGGAGCTAGTCAAATATCCACGACACGCAGAGGTGTAGCAGTGGAAAGGCCAGGTGGAGTAGTGTGAGAAGGCCTATCCTATTTGGTACATTCAGAAAGTAATAAAAGCTCATTATAGACGCAAATCCTCTAAAGTCATAGATAACTGTTCGAAGGAGTTAAGTTCACAAAGGTAGGGAAGTAGCCCAATAATAGTTATTATCATTGCCATTTCATCATTAACGTATTTTTGAAGGATATCTCAATTGCCAAAAGTTATCGCGTTACCATATACCTTTTAAGAGCAATATTTTTCTAAATAACCATTGGACTTATTTTGTAGATACGGTGATTTATTTTGAAGAGGATAATAGTACATGTGGTAGAAAACCCAAATAATAGGAAAGAATATGGACTATATCGTCTTCAGCTAAATTCAATAAAACCATCCGTTATGGTATTTGGTAAATGCAGACGGCAAATTGGGAATGAATTTGTTATTAAAATATAAAATGAGACTGCAATGTACATCGAGTTTGAAAATGTAGGTTTTGAGATAGATGCAGACATACGTTTTAAGAAACATATAAAACAAAAGAATTCAAAAAGTTTATGCTTCCTTAAAAATGTTATTTCCAAACCGTCTCTTGCTCTCACAGTCCTTTAAAATAAAACTTTCAGATTATCTTTTCTTAGATCATTTTAATTATTGTGATACTATATATGGTCCTCGTTTAGATAAACTAGACATAAAATCGTGTCTGCGGTTCATATATGGCATCAGAAAGTTTAAACCTGTGACTTATAAATTAAAAGATACAAAATGGTTAAATATGCAGAACAGGCGAAAATTACATTTCACAGTTCTTTTTTGTAATATCATCTTAAGCCAGTGACCTTCTTATCTATATAATAAGGTAAATTATAGAACGGATGTTCATACCTTAAATTTAAGATTTAAAGGACTTGTCACACCTTCATCTCATAAATACGCCATGTTTAAAAGATGTTCTTCATATAAATATTTATTTCCTTTATAATAATGTACCAACATCTTTGAAATATCTGCAACCAATTTCTTTCAAAAATAAATTTAAAAAAATTCTTAACTCGTCACATTAGACTTTTACTTTAAACTTGTACTATTTTTGTTATTTTTTTGTAGAAGTACCAAGATCCTATGTATGCTTTTGTATAAGTTGCCTATTCTATTTTGTTTTATTTTTCTAGCTTTCTTTTTATGGTATGTATGAGTATGATTTTTAACTCACCGATTGTGTTCATAATTATAAAATGTATATGAGCTGAACTTGGATTATTTTAAATTGGCTTCAGTTCGATTTTGCAATATTTACCCTATTAATTATCTTTAATAAATTGTATATATTCTGGTTGAAAATAAACTATTATTATAATAAAATATTCTTCCCTTCCTTACGGAACTTTAGAACTGTTCTTAGGTAAGCTCTTATCCTACCAATAATTTCATCTTTGTCTTGGAATTTATTTATTGAAATATCACTCAATAACGATTATTGATCTCTTTGAAAATGATTTTGGTGAATTCACTGTCTCATTATCATTATTTCTTTGTTTTAAAAGTCTGTAGATGGTCGAATACGTTTCGATAATATCGTCAATCTTGCTGGAAGGATTTTGATGTTTCGGAGCATCATATACGTTTAATATAATTATCTTCTCATTCTGAGAGAGCGCGCAGTTTCTCATACGTTTAGCAGGAATATAATCTGCCAAGCTTGCAATTTTCACTCACACAGTTGCTCTGTCAAATGGTGGTAGTGTACATTCGAATTAGGCTCCGTCCTCGCGCAACCTAGGGTCACAAGACAATCGAACCACTATATACAGGGTGTAACATAATGGAATGTCATAAATGAAGAAGCGACTTCCTCGTATAAATTTAAGAATATTTGGCATATAAACAATTGTCATTAGAGTCTTCGTTTACAAGATACAGGGCGTTGTAGTTTTCAAAAACACAATTATTTATTTAAATATCTTTTGAACAAATGTAGATTGACCTGACCTGATTGACCTGAAATTTTGTGTGTAGAATACACACACACAATATATTAGTATTGTATTTAAATTTAAAAAATGAAGCCCCAGCTTTAACCAGTGACGTAGATTTGGGGTATGTAGGGTACCATTTTTCATGAAGGTATGGCACGCCACTGGGCCAAATTTTTTTCTACATATTTTGTATTTCAAATTTAATTTTGAACAATGTTCTCTTGACATTTTTGCGCAGCTAATGTTGTCATTGTCTTAATTTTTTCTAACTAATACCGTGCCAAATTGAAGAAAAACAAACCCATCAGAAATTTTAATTTTTAATTTAAACAAAAATTAGCAAAGATAAACGAAACAAGAAATTAATGCAATAACTTTACAAGAGATGTTCGAAGTGACGTCCATGTGTCTCAATACACTTTTGGGTACGTTGTCTCATAGATGTTCTTAGTCTACCAAATATTCCAGGATCCTGGCGAATTTGCTGGTATCCTTCTTCTATCCTATGAAGAAGAGTTTATCCATCGGGAATAGAAACGGAATAAACATATTGTTTTAAATGACCCCATAAATAATAATCTAGCGGATTCAGGTCTGGGGAGCGGGCTGGCCATACTATAGGTCCTCCGAGACCTGTCCATTTGTTGTGATAAGTTTCATTGAGATATGCTCGTACGAGCAAGGAGAAATGAGGTAGAGCACCATCATGCGTAAAAAAAAATACGTTGCCTTACGGCTAATGAACAATCTCCATTAGAAGTGGCAAATTATCTGGAAGAAAATTTAGGTAAGATCGCCGATTAAGTTTTCGAGGTAAAACAAATGGACCAATTAAAAACTCATCGACAATTCCAGCCCAGGCATTAATTGAAAAACGTTGTTGGTGCCTCGACTCAATTATTCCGTGAGAATTTTCATCAGCCCATAAGTGGTTATTATTAAAATTTATAATTCCATCCCTGTTAAATCCAGTTTCATCCGTAAATAATACAGAAGAATGAAATAAAGGATTTCGAATACATTTCCGTGTAAACCACTCACAGAATCTCATACGCGGTACTGCATCCTCGGGATTCAGCACCTGAACCCTTTGTAAATGATATGGATACAATAAATTGGTTCTTAAAATGCGATGAACAGTCATGTGACACACGTTCCATTGCCGCAATTCTTCTTGTGCTAATACTAGGATTCTCCTCAACTGTTTCTAGTATTCTTCTTTCCTCCCGTTGAATCGTTGTTACCGTCGCCCTTCTTCCATCACCATGATTAGGTTTCAAATTTCCTGATTGCCGTAGGCGGATATGAGTATTCATAAACATTCTTCGATCTGGATGACGTCGGTTGGGAAAGCGCTCCGCATAAAGTGTAGCTGCTTCTATATGATTACCATTAGAAAGCCCATAACAGAAATGCATATCTGTCAATTCTACAAAAGATGTAAACCATTTTTTAAATTTAAATCGATAATTCAGATCAATAGATTTGACTGGACGCTAATCAGCTAAACATTGCTTGACAGATGCCCACTTGTTTTTGTAAGATACAATTGGCGCATTATTTTATCTAACAATACATCGTGAAAAAAGGTACCCTACATACCCCAAATCTACGTCAGTGGTTAAACCTGGGGTTTAGTTTTTTTAAATTTAAATACAATACTAATCATGTATTCTACACACAAAATTTCAGGTAAATATCTACATTTGTTCAAAAGATGTTTAGGGAAATAATTGTATATTTGAAAATTACAACGCCCTGTATCTTGTGAACGAAAGCTCTAATTGTTTATATGACAAAATATTCTTAAATTTGTATGAGGAATACGCCCCTTCATTTATGACATTCCATTATGTTACACACTGTATAATGTATAATTTTATACATGCATATACAATCCCTTCACACTCAGGAATTCATTATCAATAAATATATTTCTACAGTTGTCTCGAATTATCCTGTTAAAAATTGTCCGTAGTATACAATTTTGTGTTATCTGGAGGGTTGCGTTTTAGGCTGAGCCCCAGACGCTAATACCATACACCTAATTAGGGATTCCGCTATAGTTTGTTATATGACACTAAGAGAGTATTTCTATTTAGTATACTTTTTAGTTTATAGAATTTATATATTAGTTTTCCGTTTAAATATTTTATATGGTTATCCCATTTTAGATGATTATCGAAAATAACGCCGAGGTATTTGATAGCAGTAGTGTTTAGAATGTAACTATCCGTTTCTCTATCTATAAGGATAGATTGCACCGTTTGGGGTAGTCTTGCCTTCGTTGGAGAAAAGGCCATACATTTAGTCTTTGCTATATTTAGTTTTAACAAATTTGTGTCTAACCAGTTTTTGACTTTACTAATTACCTCAGCCGCCTTTTGTCGCGCTAAGTTCCAGGTATCTCCCGAACATATCAATACAGTGTCATCTGCATAATATGATATGATGTTGCATCCAAAACTTTTGTCCAGCAAATCGTTGATAAACAGCAGGAATAAGGTAGGACTTAAGACTGTTCCCTGTGGGTCCTCAGTTTTTATTACTTTCTTAGTGCTAAGAGCATTGCCAATTTTTACTTGCTGAGGTCTGTTTGACAGATGTTGTTTTAATAAGTCGTAAGCAATATCTCTAATTCCCATCTTGTTTAGTTTATCCGGTAACTGGCAATGTGACAATAACAAACATTTATGTTCACGAACATAACATTGCACAGGAATCGGCATATTACATGTTAAGTAGATGTTTATTGGTTAATTGAAGATTAGAGAATATGAGAGATGAAGGATATTCACAGTGAAATTTTCAGTTTACAAATATAATCCCAATAATTTGACACTTTCATTAGTCTCAGTCAAAGGCGAGTTATTAATATTTAAAGAAATAAGTTCGCAACATTTCTGTCAATTATAGAATTGCTTTATCTGAGTTTTATTTGTGTTAAAATATTATTAACGTTGGCTGGAAAAAGTTGATACTTTACTTATAACATTGTTACCTCTATCTTTTAATTTGTTATTTATTTGTTCTGAAGTAATCACAGAAAGATCATCTACATACATTGAGGAAACTTTTTTGGTTGAAATGGAGTCAAGTCTAATCACATATAATATAAAGAGCACAAGATACACTACCGGTCTCTGGGGTACTCTCATGCTTACAGAAAGCATTCCGGATTAGCCGTTTACTTTAGTGGCATTAAAATATTGTATAATAAGATATTGTTGATGGTTTTAAACGATGTAATCCAATTTAAAGAATATCTCCTATTCCACAGTTATATAGTATGAATAACAATTGCATATGATTAGCACAGTCGAATTCCCTGCTAAGTTAAAAACATATCCTTACAGGGCATTCTCTTGTCTCAATATAATTGATTATGTTATCATAAGGGACTCTGTAGGAATTTCTAATATCGAATTACCATTTATATTCTGAATACGACCTCATATGACGAAACGGCATATTGCTGTAATTATGGATTCACCGGCTTCCGTAAAACCTGGACGAATTTAATCTGACGGTTTAGGTCGGATAACTACAGCCGGTAATTCGACCAAAATCAAATCTGGTGCATCCCTAACTGTAAGTGCGTGTTGTTTCGAACTTGATGTCACCAATTCGAATTCAAGCTACCAATTACTTTGAATTTTTGCTGGATCTTTTAATTGTAAGCATTTATTTTCATTAAAATTTACCTATGTAATGTTTTCACTGAACTGAGTGGGAAATAGGCGTTCGATCAGGATGTTTATTAAATAACTCACAGAATTGGTTTAGAATCGGCGCATTCACCATAAACAACTATAATAACTTAATTTTCTCGCTTTCGTTCAGAAGTGGCATCTTAGTCGAGATTTTATAAAAAAATTATTATCAATATTTTCGGGAAAAACTAATAAAAAATCCAAATTAGATAATATCGACTTTGTTTTTGATAATGATGTACAACAATTAAAAGATATCTTGGATGCTGTCCATATAATTGCTTGTACAACAAAAAATGAAAACTATCTGCAGGTGTATAATACTCTAAAAAAAGATTATAAAAATAAAATAAAACAATCTAAATTAAAATCTAATAGTAAACTAATTCTAACTTCTAATAACAAACAGAAAGCAGCATGGGATATTATCAATAAAAATAGCAATATAACTTCTGACTTAAGGGCTAATGATTTCTCAGACTACTTCTTTGATGTTATAAACAACTTAATGATTAATTTTGATAATGTTGATGACACAAAGTTTTCAGATTTTGTAAAGAATGCACCTAAGGCAAACAATTTTTTTTTCTATTTCCAGTTTGTGATCTGGAAATCAAAACTATTATATCACACTTAAAAAATAGTAAATCTAAAGATATTTACAATCTTAATAGCGAGGTTTTAAAATTAGTTGGTGATGTACTTGCAAAGACTATTGCACGTTTAATAAACATGTGTATTGAATGTGGAATTTATCTAAAAATTTTCAAAACATCGCAAGTTACTCCTATACACAAAAAAGGACAGTCTAATAATACAGACAGTTATAGGCCTATTTCCATTATACCTGTCATCTCCAAAATATTTGAAATCGTTCTAAAAAATAGACTGCTAGAATATTTTGAAAAAATAATCTACTAACTAGTGCTCTATTTGGATATAGACAAGGGAAATCCACTGTTAACGCAATCTGCGAAATGTATGTAAACATTATAGAAGCTTTTGAAGAGCGAAAATTATGCTCCGCTAAATTTGATGACATGTCCAAGGTGTTTGATACTGTCAACCATAGTGTTTTGATACAAAAATTAAATTATTATGGGATCAGAGGAAATGCCTTAAGTATATTTACATCTTATCTTGCAGTCAACAATATATTAAATTTTACGGTAAAGTGTCCAAACTTTCAAATGTGAATTACGAGGTACCACAGGGGTCTGTTCTAGGGCCTTTGATATTTATCATCTATATTAATGATCTGTCATTCAATTTGACTCCTGAAGTACTACCAATAATAGATGCTGACGATGCCACATTTTTGCTAAGGGACACCCTTTTTTCCAACTTGTATATTAGTAGTAAAGAATCCGATAATCTAATTAAACATTGGTCGAGGAGTAATTATCTTACTATAAATGATAATAAAATCAAAACCTTACATTTTTCAATCAAAAATAATGAAGCATACATTGAACTTATTAAACTGTGGATACGTCATTAAATTTTTTTATCCCATATTCAAAACTTGTCAAAACGGCTATCAACTTCCATTTATGTAATAAGGCAACTTAGTAATAAAACAACAAAATATTGCTTAAGAGTGGCTTATTTTGCAATTTTCCACAGTATAATGGCATATGGAGTGATAGTATGGGGATCATCATGCCATTTAAATAAAATGTTTAAATTACAAAAAAAGTGGTAAGAATAATGGCGGATGCTAAATATGATGATCATTGTAAACCGCTCTTCAAAAGTCTTCATATTTTAACCCTGCCATCATGTTTCATATATGAATGTTTGTGTCATATTAAAAAATTAAAAAGTGACGACAAAGCTACCAAGCAGGAGGACATACACTACCAAAATACTAGAACGAAAATAAATTTAAGATTACCAAAATATAGACTAAGCAAATCGCAAAACTCTTTCTTATATCAATCATTTAAATTTTTCAACGTGTTACCTAATAACACAAAAACACATTCTTTTGCAAAATGCGTTTTATACATATGACGAATATTTTGACACCTTATCTAATTTATCGTTTGTCTAATAACTTGTATATTGTGGCTTTCTGTAATGACTGTTGTTGGATTTTTGACAATTTTATATACATGTATGTGTGTGTTTGTATACATGTGTGTATATATGTTTGTATATGTGTATATATTTATTTTTCTATAGTTGTAATATTGTTTTTTTATTATTGTGTATTTTTTTAACTTACGCATATTGTATTTTATTGTCTTTTAATTTTTTTTTATTTTTTATGTTTTTATACTTACTACTTTTATGACGTATGCAAACATTACTAATGTAAGTATAGCATGAATAAAATTCTATTATATTCTATTTAATTAACAATATTGAGAATTGCTTATGTTATACATTAATAACATTTGAATATATGTTAACAAGAACTTTTATCTTAGAAGAATAAAAAAATCAATATAGTGAGTGGGGGCTTTTAAAAAAGATTATTTTGTCCAACAGACTGATTAATAATACACTATAATTATTTAAAAAATTAGAATATACAGAGCAGTTTATTTCTCCCTTACGATTACAATACCAGCAGTAATGAAAGAAATCTAATAACATTACCTCGGGTCTGATAGGACAAAACAATTTATCTCTTGAGTTCCTAGAATATGCAATAAACCATCAGTAATTGAGAAATACGAGATAAGTAAATAGCTCTTAAAGTACCAAATAAAACCACTACAGTTTTATTGGTTACAGAATAGTTGAATTTTATAGTGGCACTCAAATATAAAAATAATTATAAATGATCACACTAATTATTCTTATTTATGCTTATTTGTTTGTAATGCATTCAATTAATTAATTAATAAGTGATGATAAACTTAAGGCAGATTAAAAGAAGAAAATACTTCCTCTAGTCAGGCAAAATTTCTGAGATTGGGAGAAATCGCTGGAAGTAAAAGAATTAGTTATGAGGGAAAAATGGAAAATCTCAGTGTACTCTAAAATTCACCGCATAAGAGGTAACAAAGACAGATATTTTGGGGAAAGTGGTAGTAAGAACAAAAGTATAAAACGTGTGGGCAAAAAGTGCAGTGGATGTGGCAGAAATAACCACGTTAATGCAGAATGCACATTTAAAAATTATGTATGTAATATCTGTAAAATTCAAGATCATTTAGCACCAGTCTGTCCACAAAGAAAAGAGAGAGAAACAAATAATTGATTTTTATCACTTAAACGAAAAGGTCGCACTATATTTCTGAAAATTTATTCTATATATAAGAAACAAAAAGTATTGAAATTCAAAACGATTGTAAACCAATATTTGTAAAATTAATTGTATTATTCCTTTAAATGTTGAGGCTGCTACCGGGGAAAAACGTAATGCTATTTCTGAAAAATTTAATTTGCAACACTTTCAACATATTCTATTGCAAAAAATGGTTTATGTTTTAATGATTACGTCGGTCGTAGTTTCAAATCTATAGGCAAAATTTACTTAAATGCTACATATGAAAATAAAGAAGTAAATTTGGAAATTTATGTCATACAAAATGTAGGGCTACCGTTGATAGGCAGAATTAGATTAAAATAGTTACATTTGAGTTTAACAGATATAAATAAACTAGATGAATATGTATTATTAATATCACTATTGCAAAAATATAATGACATTTTAGAACAAGAAATATGCATTTTTAATAAGGATAAAATTTCTAAATCTTTAAAATTAAAACAGGAAGTCACACCAAAATTTTTTAAATCGCGTCCAGTGTCATTTTCATTGAAATCTAAAGTAGAAAATGAATTAGAAAAATTAGTAAATATAAAAGTTTTAGAACCTGTTGAGCATTCGGATTGGGATACGCCAATTGGCATGATTAGCCGAACGGCACAGTCAGAATTTGTGGTGATTACAGAATTTTTATCAATCCATTATTAGAAACAACTCAATATCCTCTTCCTCGCATCGAATATATTCTTGAAAAATAAAAAAATGGGAAAATGTTTATAAAATTCACTTTTCAGATACATATCAACAAATTTTACTAAATGATGAAAGTAAAAAAATTAATACTGTAGCCACACACAAAGTTATGCTTCCATATACTCGATTACTTTTTGGTATAACTAGTGCTCCTAGTTATTTCCAGAAAATTATGATATTCTGATAACAGGAGAAACAGAAAATTAGCATTTAGTGCGGCTTGAGCAGGTATTAAAAAGATTATTAGAATGCGGTCTAAAAGTAAAAAAAGAAAAATGTTAATTTATGCAAGAATTTATAATTTACTTAGGCCATGTTATCGATGCTGAAGGATTACATAAGAGTGAAGAGATAATTAAAAACGTATCTTATCCACAAAATTCGACCGAACTAAATTCGTTTTTGGGTATGGTTAGATTTTATTGCAGATTTATTCCAGATGCAGCAACTTTAACGGTTCCTCTGTATAATTTATTTTAAAAAGAGTTCATTGAAATATCGATTATTGATATTGCCAAAATGCATTTAATAAAATAAAAAATACTTTGGTAACTCCACAAGTTCTAACACATTATGACAGCAAATTGTCTATTAAATTAATGGTTGATGTCAGTTCGGCGGGAGTGGCAGCTATTTTGTTCAATATTTTTCCAGATGAACCAAGGGCGAAAAGATATTTTGCTCTATTTATTGAGAGACTTTGATACCAGGAATTTGTAGTTTCAGTACGATGGTGTTGGTATTCATTTTGCTTCACGGGTTAGAGACCATCTAAATCAGCATTACCTCAACAGATGGATTGGCAGAGGAGGTACAGTTAATCGGCCACCGAGGTCTCCCGGTCTTATACCTCTAGACTATTTATTATGGGACCGCTTCAAGACATAGGTGTAAATGAAGTATTTGACACTAGGAACAGTTATTAGAAAAAAATTCGGTAGCTACTGGAAGCGGCTGGAACCTCCCAAGTCGGTGGATCTTGGAAGCCAAAAATGCATTAAATTGTATGTTTCAATTCAAAAACATTCTAGTTACCCTATAAACATTACAGATTCGTAACGTAATAAACTGAAAATTGGTAAAGTTATCTATAACAAGTTCACCAACGTAGGTACAGAAAGCATTTGATATTGCTATTGTTATACCTACCTTTAAAGTTTGTGTCAATCTACTGGTGCACAGTCACAGAATTTAAACGTTTTCAATACGCAAATATTATTGAGAAAAAAATTATTATGACGGAAGTCGATGACTGAAATGTGTTGCTGGTTTCAAATTGAATTTGTGGTTCCACCACTGTGAGAAAATTCAAATTCGGAATATATCCAATGAAAATGTAGGTCTTGAAGTCGGACAATAACAAATATATCTGAACTGACATACCGTTGTGTGTCTGTCAATCTATTTGTCTGTCAGTATAGTCTTTTCAGTCTGAATAATAAACGTAAATTAATAACTAAAGTTTTTAGTATATTTATTTTAGACAATTATTTGCATCTTATTTTACTAGGCGGGGAAAGTAAATGAAGGTAAATTAATAATTAAAGTTTTTTTAAATATAATAACAAAGTAACAAAAATAAGCAGATTAAATTTTTTAAAACGTAATTTTACTTTATAAGTAGATATTACTTCAACTCTTATAATTATTGGAAATATCAAACACACAATAATTGTAATAAACATTATTCGGATGTATTGTTGATTCTTTGCTTTGTTCAACTTTTGTGAATTTGTTTTGCGTATGGCTTTGGCCGTGACTTCGTATGTTTAATTTTGATCCCATACTTTTAAAATTTTATTATACTCTTCATTAGTAAGAGCATCAGCAATAGTTTTTCTTTTTGTGGGATCTCTTTGCAGTTGCCGGCGTTTCGCATCATGCGCAGTTCTTAATTCAACAATCTCAACGTCTGAGAAAGGATTAAATTTGAGCTGATATTTGGTGAAGCACATTTCTTGAAGTTGTTTTGCGGATGAATTCCACATAACCTGAAATAATATTACATTTGTGAATTCTAACCTCTCCATCTAACAAAAATATTTTAATGGTATATAAGTATTTAAAATATTTAACAATTTTTATCACCTTCACAACAGATTTTTTATAATCATCCGAGTTTGATTTCTTTATATTAAACCCCAATCCTCCAAAATTGCAGCTACAACTATGACAGAAGTTCCTCCTACAATTTTGTATGATTCTAAAAATTGTTTCCATAGTTGCCTTAGATCTCTTCGTATTTGTTGGGATTAGTCTATTCACCTCTTTTCTGATTATCTCAGTATTTTCCTGTCCAAAACTCGGCATTTCCCTCAAACGCGGGAATAAAATAATTCACACCACGCTATTAAAATTTCTGTCAGTGAAATACGTCAAAACGTCAGTCAAGGCCGTCTTATTTATGCATCAAATACAACACCGGCACCAGCTTACAGGGTTTTGCAAACATTTCTAAAGTTTTTTTCTATCAAGTAATTTCGGTCTAAAATTTTCTTACCGAATCTTCCTCGCTCTCTGAAGTATGATATATCGTCGAAATCGGAATTTTAACTGTTTTTCAATGGTTCGATTGCAAATTGTAAGTAATTGTAAAATAAACAATTTGTTGCGCCAAAACGGCACTAAACATGACCAAAATCAATCTTCTGGAGCACTAAAGAATACGGGTGTATGTCGCTGAGAGAGTAGCACACGTTTCTGTCGCTCCTAGCAATCAGTTTAAAAACTAAGTAATTATCAATAATTTAAACATAAAAAAGTAATTAGTCAATCTCTTTAAGTGCCTATCAGTGTATAGTAAGTGCATTATGGCTCCCAAAAATCCTCAAGACATGAAATCCTTAATACGTGAAACTATAAAGGAATTATTTGAAAACGACGAATTTATGGCAGTAATTCTAAAGAAGGTCAATGATAAGATACAAGTTTTAGAAAAAAAGGTAAATAGTTGCGAGGAAAAAATTGTAGAAATGGAATCACAACTCGAAGTTCTCAAGCAGAATGAAAAATCTAATAATTTATGTATGTATGGATTAGTGGAAGAAGAACATGAAAGTCTTAAAGGTAAAGTAATACGAATATTTAAAGATAAGATGAACATCGATCTGCGAGAAGAAGAAATAAGGAACTGTTATAGAATAGGTAACAATCGGATAAGAGGGAGACCGGTTATAATAAAGTTTAATCAATTATACCAGAGAAATTTAATTATAAAAAACTGTAGTAAGTTAAAGGGCTCCAACCTGGGCATAATGGAGGATTTGACAAATCGAAGATTAAACTTGTTAAAAGAAGCTAAGGAGAAATTTGGCAAAAAGAATGCATATACATTTCATGGAAACATTTATGTAATGAAGCCTGATAACACTAAAGTGAGAGTTAACAACACAATGGAACGTAATTTACTGAACATTTAACAGAAATAATTTAAAAGGTTATAATTAAATTGTCGAATATCTCGTATACCATGTTTCTTATATATAATTTATCATAAAAAAGTTATTTTGTTTCATACGTTTATCACTAGAATATTTTTATATTTCTAGTTTAGCGATAAGTTTTTGCTACATTATTTTGTTGGACTAAGATATCCATTTATTGATAATTCGCATTTGATTGCTACTGTTTTTATTTTTCTTTTATTCTTTCTTTTTGTTTAATGGATATATTTGAATTTAATCGTGATTTAGAAAATGATAATAATATAAAACATTTTATAGTTAAGGATCATAATAATTCGATCATAAAAAACAAAGTCTCTAAATCTACCTTAAACATTATACATTTAAATATTCGTAGCATTAATAAAAACATAGATAATTTTATGGTTTTACTGGAAAGCCTAAAAACGGAATTTCATATAATTATTTTATCTGAATCTTGGAGAATAACTTGCATTGAAAACTTTAACATCAAAGGTTACAACATATTCTATTCAGAAGGAAGCTATAACCAAAATGATGGTTTGGTTATATATGTAAAAAGTGGACTATATATTTCCAATTTTAAGTGTACTAAATTTACAGAAAACACATTTATCAATCTTAATTTCCAAATTTATGACACACTTTTTAATATTACATCTGTATATCGATTACCCTCAACTAATGAAATACAATTTTTACATGAACCTCAACAAATTTTAACAACTACTGAAAATAAAGATACAATCCATATTCTAATAGGTGATATAAATATTGATATTATAAATAATAAACCAGACGCAATAAAAGATGAATATTTAAATATTACGGCCCAAAATGGTTGTCTACCATTTATTAATGAAATCACAAGGCCATCTTCTTCAAGTTGCTTAGATCACATCTTTATAAAAATGCCAAAATCAATAAAAAACGTTAAATCGATACCAATTATCTTACAAAATGATACAACTGATCATTACCCTATAATTTTAAAGGTTGAAAAGGACTCTAATAAATCTAGCTGTAAGATAAATTCACAATCAACATTTTATATAAATTATAACAATTTAAAAGAATTAATTTCGAAAGAATGTTGGGATGAATTATATCTATTAAAAGACGTAAATGTTGCTTTTGAGTTTTTCAAAGATAAGCTGTTGTATTATCTACATAAATGTACAAAAATTTTTCAAATTAAATCTAACGAAAAAAAGGTCAAACCATGGATTACCAGCGGGCTAGTAATTTCAATAAGAAATAGGGATAAACTTAAATTGCAATTAAATAGAGATAGAAATAATTTAATACTTGCGCAAGAGTATAAAAGATATAGGAATAAAGTTAACGAACTTCTCAAAAAAACAAAAAGATAATTTTATTGTAACAAAATTGCAGAAAACAAAAATAATATAAGAAAAATTTGGGAAATAATAAAAGATGGTCTAAATGAAAATACTAACAACTGCCAAACATTAATGTTAAAACATGATAATCAAATTATCATAAATGAAAATCAAATTGCAGAAACATTCAATGATTATTTTATAAATATTGGAAAGGAAATGGCAGATAAAATAAAAGTAGTTAAAAAGTTAAATGATAGAGATATTTCTTACAATAACATGTTTCTTAATCCAGTAAGCGAGGATGAAATTTTAAGGAATATTAATAATCTGAAAAACAATGCTGCCTCTGGTTATGATAAAATATCAGCAATAACATTAAAAAAAAATTGGCGCATATATAGCAAACCCATTAAATTATATCTTTAATCTATGTTTTGAGGAAGGAATATTCCCATCCGATTTAAAAGTAAGTATAGTTACTCCCATTTACAAGAAAGATGACAGGACTGTAGTAGGTAATTATAGACCAATCTCCGTAATTAATAATTTGGGCAAAATCTTGGAAATGTGTATCAAGAGTAGATTGGTGGAACACTTAAACTATAACAAAATATTATCTAATAAGCAGTATGGTTTTCAAGATAAAAAAAGTACAGAAGATGCAATATACGAGGTCACCCAAACACTATATAATTCAATTGAAAATAATAAAAAACAAATAGCGGCATTTTTAGACTTGGCCAAGGCCTTTGATACTGTGTCACATAGTAAATTAATAGAGAAACTTGATAATTATGGTATTAGAGGTGTACCTAATAAACTATTTGCTAGTTATCTCAAATCCAGGAGACAATGTGTAAAAATTCGGAATCAAAATAGTTCTTTAAGGGAAATAAATATGGGCATACCTCAAGGGACTGTCCTTGGACCGCTCCTATTCATCATTTACGTCAATGAAATGCTATTTCTAAACATCAATAGTAAAATTATTGCATATGCCGATGACACTGTTCTTCTGGTTGAAGGAGATACCTGGCAAATTGCTATGGAAAAAACCGTAACTGAATTCGCAACGTTGCAGCAATGGCTCTCAGAAAATTTATTGACAATTAATCTTGATAAAACAAAATTTATATGTTTCAGCATTTATGATAGAAATTCACCAAATATTAATACATTAAAAGTACATACTGTTAATTGTCTCTTACAAAATAAAACCAATTGCGACTGTACTGGCGAGTTAAAAGCAACAGATAGCATAAAATATTTGGGAATCACTATAGACAAAAATATAAAATGGAATGAGCAAATAAATAAGTTAAACAATAAAATTCGAAAATTAATATATGAATTCTACCATCTCCGAAATATAATGCCTAATTACATATTAAAAACATTGTATTATGCCTTGGCCCAATCTATAATCCGCTACGGGATAACAATATGGGGAGGAACTTACCGCTCTAATTTAGAACCCTTAAAAATTTCGCAGAAATATTTAATTAAAGTAATTTTAAAAAGAAACAAACAATACCCTTCCGACGTATTATTTAATGAATTTAAAGTTGTTGACATTGATATGTTGTATGTGAAAAGTGCCCTCATATTTACTTTTAGAAATAAAAGTTTATTACACACCACGGCCAATCATGATTACAGCACCCGCAATAAAGTAAATTTAAATTTCAATCTGCCACAAATATCACGCTCAACCATCCAAAGATCAATTATTTACTATGGCCCTAAATTTTGCAACCTCCTCCCTATTACGATAAAAAAAATTAACAATATCAAGTTGTTTTCCAAGAGGTTAAACACATTTATTGAGGAAAATAAATCTACTTTTATTCGAATTCTTATTAATGCTTAGAATATTTATATAAAATTATATTATTTCATTCATAAAATATGTTTTTTGTTAAAAGATAATATCTATGCGATATGTACAGTATACACACACAGGCTTCTCGCCTAGAGTGTATAAACCCGTAACTATTAAGTATACAGATAGATTTAGATTTAGATTATAATATTTCTTTTGGTTCTTTTGATGATGTATCTGTTAAACCTATGTTCATACCGAATGATAAAAAAAAAAAAAAAAAAAGAAACCCCCATGCAAAGTTTCATCCAAATCCGTTCAGTAATTTCGGCGCTATCGTGCTAACATACATACATACACACACATACATACATACATTCAAAAACCACTTTTTTGTGTTCCCGGGACTCAGTACGTAAAGATTTGATGTTATCTCAATTTTCGTTTTTGGACCAATTTTAGTAACCTCTCACAATTTTATTGTGGTAAGGTTAAAATTAAAGTATGCGATATGGTATTAAAAAAAACTCGTAAATGGTTCATAAATCAGTAAAAACATATTAAAATGTTACCAAACATGCATTAACGCTGTTCATTTTGAAAATCTATTGCAATTTTATTTAATGTTGATGTTGTTTCTTCTTCTTTTCTTGTTCTAATGTACGCGTTGTGAGTTGTTATTTAATACATTATTTGTTTTTGTATATTTTTTTAATTTTATCAAAATAAAATTTTAATATTATTTTCTAAAAGTGTTCAATAACTACTACACATTAGTACAAGCCTTCTTATGCAACTATTCATTTAAATGTTTTTAAAATTATTTATGCATATTTGTGCAGGTTACCGATGCTAGAAATTAAGTTCAATAGTACTCACTATAAAATATAATTTGGAAATTTTAGCAATATCCGCGTGGTTTCGCCAGATGATGATAACACAAGGTAATTTTATCTACCAGAGCGTAAGTCCATTCGAATTTCAATTTGGGTCGATTATGTGGCACTTTAAGGCACCAGTTTTCCCAAACTGTACACAACTATAATAACAATATAGTGTTAAAAGCACTCTCTATTTTAATTTAAGCTTACCCATCATATTTGCCTTATCGTTCTAGCGATATACTTCTATTCAGTTTATATGACAAGAATTCATTTTAAGCCGTGATGGTGTACGTTTTATGAAACTTGTGAAAATTCTACACAAAAAGATGTTGTCCCCAAATGGTTCAACTATGCGCAAGAAGACATAAAAACCGTAAACAGAAAATGTTCTCGATAACAAAACATTGTTCCGCGTATAAAAAATTAAATAAAAAAGTATATCTGCAAAATGTATCCTCTGTTGTAAAATATGGTTTTTAAAGTACATCTCTATTTCATTAGATCTGAACTATTCATGGCGTAGAAATGCCCTTTTTATATGGTCTATTTGACGTTATTTCCGTTTTATATTGCTGTCCGGATGATTGATGTTTGCCAAATAACTTGAGGGTTTTATTACCAACAAAACAAAAAATTTAGATCTACGCAACATAGATAAAGTCAAAGTATAAAAATATTCGTTATATGTTACCATTTATTTTCTGTATTCAATTCTTATGAAGACATGGTTAATAATACAGTAGGGTAGGATGTAGTGGGGTTTTTAAAATTTCATATTTTACTTTATTATAATTGAGAATTCTAGCTTTAAATCTTCCAAACCGGAACTCAAACTGTTTTAAATAAATATTTTATTTACGAACAAAAAATGTTTTGAATTGAAAAACTTTTACAAAGTATATAAGGCTTCAGTAATGTTTCTGTCAAATCTAACAAATAATTCTAATCTGCATTTGTTTGACATTTTTCTTAGATATACATAGTGTGTCACACCTCTCCACTAATTCTGCTACGTTGCAGAGAATAATATAGACGATTTTTTGGAAAATGGTAGATTGACTGGGTGTCACTTACTTTGAGCATTAACAACTTCCTGGTGAATTTGCAAGGCCTACCATGATCCGTTATGTGACACCAAAAGTGAAGAAGTCATATTAGGCATTTTTTTAATAGAAAAATTTTAATAAGAAATAGTTATTCAGAATCGCTTAAAGCGGAAAATTGGAAAATCAGTTTATTACTATATATCGGATGTAGCAGGATCATGGTCATCTTTTCTCCTTTAGCTTTGAAGACAATTGATTGTAATTTAAAATATACTACATACATAATAAGCGGCACTTTTTGATATACACGTGATTTCTTTCCACTTCCGGTTTCTTCGATTTTCAATTTTAAAATGGAATGCCCTGTATATTATTGCATTTTTGAATTTTGCATAATTTTCGGAATCCAACGATGCCAAATAATATACAGAGTGCACCATTTAAAAATCGATAGTTAGTGCTCCTTCCTGCGAAACCGGAAGTGAAAAAAAATCAATTGTATGTCAAAAATTGCCGCCTATTATGTATGTAATATATCCTAAATTTCAATCAATTATCTTCAAAACTAAAGGAAAAAAAGAGGAGTATGCCATGATCCTGTTACAGTCGGCATAATAGTCCATTTAAAGAGTCGGGATTTATTACGAAATTGCCGAATGTTTGCACCTGGAACTAGACAATGTTCCCCCTCCCGTTTTCTAGGGTGCTGAATCGATACCCGGGGTCAAACCAATTTTTTCACCTTGGCAACCCTCTCAAATTGGCCAAAAACCACCCCAAAGCCCCTTTTCCGTGAATTCGTTTATTTTCTCCAGTTTTTCGACTAATTGTTGTTCCCTCGAGTAGAACGGAAGGTCCCTCGAGGTATTTCACCTTAGCCACCCCTACCCCAGGTTTCCGCCCCTGTAGGGGGTTAGAAAATTAATGTTTTTTTGTGAGAAAAAAATTTCATATTTTACAGATTACAGGAGGTGTTTCTTTGAATAAAGTGGTAGGTCACCTGGGTTGTGTAACCACCACCGGGATTGTTTTGACCCTTCAAAATGGTGGAAAAATTTGTGTTTTGGGGAAAAATTAATATTTTGTTCGAGGCATCTCTTTGAGGAAGGTGGTAGGTGACCAAGAGTGTGTAACCAACACCGGGGAGTATATAGTATAAAAACTATGTTTATTAAATTGTTTTAATAACTTATGTACATAGGGGCATTGGTGTATGAATACATGTGTAAATACATATGTGTATAGATACTTATATCTTTTTTTATTTGTACCAGTGAATCAACAAAATATTAGGCGTTTACAAGAAAGGTGCCATTCTTCATTTTCTTCTCAATTTTCGTGACATTCAGTGCTGTCGTCCTCTTGCATATCGCATGCATCGTCCGTTCTCGGGGAATGAACGTTATGATATCAGGAATAATCTATAAGAAATTTATGTAACTAATGTCTAAGTCGTGGTACGTCAGGTTCATCCTCTGTCGTATAATTTTGACACTCGATACCTTTACAGTTTTTACATAAAACACCGCTTGGTACATTCGCTTTTACAAGCACACTCATTCAAAAAAGTCCGGTACCAATGTCTTTTCCTCGGTATTTTATAAAAATTTCGGTTCCAAACGCCCGTTTCGTAATATCCATCCCCATTCAGTAGGATTAAGTTCATTTCCTAGCCATGCTTGGCATTGAAAATACACTCCTAAAGCATGTTCTCGAATCGCCTCTTCAGTTGGGAGTAACATGTTGATTGTTGATATTCAAATTTTTCTTTCGTGCCTGTAAATATTGCCATCGGATGGAGTTAAAATAATCGATGGGTGGATTTTTATTTAGATATACTCTACTTACTAATTTTAAAGCTAATTTACATAGACCACATGGGAAAGCTCGGAATTGATTCAATTATAGATAGAAAAAAAATTCCATCCCCTTGAAGAGTGAAAAACAACCCCCGGGAGTGGCTACACAACCCTTGTGACCTACCACCTTATTCAAAAAAATCTGTAAAATATCTTTTTTTTTCTTATAAAAAATATCAATTTTCCAACCCTCTACAGGGGTAAAAGTCTGGGGTAGGGCTGGCTGAGGTCAAATCCCTCGAGGGACCTTCCGTTCTACTCGAGGGAACAACAATTAACCGAAAAACTGAGGAAAGTAAACGAGTTCACAGAAAAGGGGACTTTGGGAGTGGTATTGAGGGGTTGCCGAGGTGAAAAAATTGGCTTGACCCCGGAAATAGATTCAGCATCCTCGAAAACGGGGGAGGGACATTGTCTAGTCCCAGGCGCAATCATTTGGTAGTTCGTCCGAATCCTTCAATGGACTAATAACATTCAACTTAATATATCTTTTTCGACCAAATCACTCTCAGACAAGATACATTTTTCAATCCGTCTTCTTAAATTCACGTTTTTCAATTATTGTTGTTGTGGAGTCACCTCTTCGCAGGCCTCTCTTATTCACTGGCACAACTCTTCCCTATTTGTTAGTCTTGTCTTACAGACTTTTTCTTTAAGTGCTCCCCACAAAAATAATAATAAAAAGAAGCCTAAGGGTGTGATGTCTGGAGACCTACGGTCCACTCAAGGAGGATTGCGATCTATTGTAAAAATGATCGTAATCCACTACAATAAAAGCGTTATGGATTGAAGCTCTACCAAATTGAAGAAGCATGTCGAAGTATACATTGAGGGAAACAAACTTTTCGAACGCCTCTGTAAAAGTGGTCCTAAAGAATTGGAACAATATAGCTGCTGTCAAATTTTCCATTAAAAAAAAATTTATCAAATTATCACCAATAATACTACAAAACACGTTCAATTTTCCGAAATACTGTCTTTTGCAATTAATTATCCACTGAATATTGTCTAATGACCAAATATCTACTATTTTGAGCAGACACGGTACCGTACCATTATAGTGAAAGTTGCTTCATCAGTCCATATAATTTTTTTCAAAATCTACGATTATTTAAGATTTCTCCTTGAAGCCATAAATAAAATTCCAACCTCCTCGCTAGATCTCCCTCTTCCAAGATATGAAGAAGCGTCAGTCACGAATTTTATGAATAGAAGTACCTACCTAAAATTCTATACATCTGCCTAAGATTTAACTTTGCATTATTCTCATTATTTATCGAAAAAATTTTCATCATAAACATGATTTCGGTTTGTTACTTTTTTATTCACTCCTCCTGTGGAATTAAACATTCGATTTATTCTAACTACTATCGTCGATATTGACAGATGACCTACCTACTAATCTCACTATTTCTACTTTATCTGCAATCGTAGGAAGATTTTCGTCCATTGTCACTAATAATTAATAACGATTGGCGTATTTGGATTTGGTATATTATTAAGATTTACTACCCATAAAATTCCTATAGAAGAATAGTTAAACAGAGAAATCTATTAATTAAAACCCTTGCAAATCACTTTCTACATCAAACATCAACGAAGTAGGGTATGTTATAATCTCATAAATTTTTAAAATTTGTATTATTCCCATATTTTATTAGTTGGCCAGTTTTGTGTATACAATTTTTTTTAACAATTCATTAAGAAACAACTAATTGGCGGCCCTGTATGTAACAATTTACTCTCAATAACTAAAGAAAATTTATCTTGCATCCAAGCAAAAATTATTGAAATGTTTAACGGCACTTTCCTCGAAAATGGTTGGAGTTATCAAGTTCTACCAAGTGTACCTTTTATACGTGGAAATGATGCCCTCATCAGATTTTCTGGTCAGAAGTACCACAACGTTTCGTCAAAAAAATATGAAAAAATTCATCATCAGATACAGGTCCTGCGGCGCCCTCTATGATCTAACGTTATTGCATATTTGGTTATATCCTTATATTTTGGCCCAAAGAATCTACCCCTGAACTATTGCCTATTATTAATGATCCACCGTGTATATTGAAAGTTCCTCTGTTTATTGGCGGTCAGCTAACTGCCATTAGCCACGTAGAAAAAGGAAATGAGGATGTAAGGAATACATTGGACACGCGCTTCTTGCCCAGGGGTCCACTAGGACGCTTTAAATTCACACAAAAATAGACCACGGTTTTGTTTCATGCCGCAGTCTTTAAATCCATTTCCTGTGGAGTTAATGCGATTAATAATGTATTGTTATTGCTATCTATAATATTTTCCCTAATCATGAACTTGCTTGCCTTGCCTAAAGTTCTTCCAATTTTTACATTTTCAAAATGTGCTTTTAACCGTAAACATTGCGAAACTATATCTTCGACATTTACATAAGAAATTTAGGTTGTTTTCTGATATAGCTACTGTTGCAGTTTCCTAAAATTCTTCAAGGTGATTGATATTAAGCCCATACCTGCTTTATAAATATTTTCTAAGAGTTACTTGTAGCATTTTCTTGATTATTCCGTACGTAACAAGAGCTTATTTTAAAAGACTTAACGAATATTAAATTGTTTTTATTTGTTTATTGATTGATATGTCAAATTTCTGCGTGCACTATTATAGATAAACATATTGTCACTCATACCATATATTTACCTAAGACCGTAACTAACATTTGTAATAAATCAAGCAAGAATATTATTTCCGCTTGGCAAACTTCTCAACTGGCTTTTCCAATATACTTCTACAGAAATATAAAATTTCCGAATAATAGTGGTATCCGATAAAACTTTCTGATCTAAAGCTTGTTCTAAGCTATTCGTATAAAATTTCTATTGTAGTTTGACCTAGAATCTCCTGAATGTAAGTGTGTATTATGGACATCAATAACCTTACACCATTATCGTGAAATTGCATTTGCTAATGATGTAATGGAGAATGGCTAAAAATTAATTTCAGTTGGAAAAAGGGAAATTAACTTTTTGCCGCTCCGTCAGCTGCTACCATTAGCAATAATTTTAGCACTAATTGAAGATAATATGCCCCGATGTAGACTTAATAAAGTAAGGGTAAATGTCCTGTCATTTTACGATGATACCTTTACTTTTCTCAGATGATGAATTATATTACTTATACTTGAAATAATTTAATAAAAAATACAATTTTTTAGCAGATACCTATTGTAATTTATTTTAGAAAATACTTTGAAAAATATTAGTTTGCCACTCTGGATCATTGTAGATTTTAGTAATGATTGTATTTATAGACCTGGAGATAGTGACAGTTGATTGTCTCCGATTTCCTATAGCATGCCTTTTAATAAGGCATGCTGTATAGGAAAAATAAGGAAAAGCGGGTACTAGTTCGCTGTACGCTTTCCGGTCATAATAGAAAATTGCATTTCCATTAAAACGAAATTTTAATGTTTTTATCCGATATTAAAACGCTTGCCTTTTTATTAAAAGAACGTTAAAACAAATTTAATGTCTTAGTTATTATAGGCATGCGATTCGCAGAGTTCCAAAGGACTCGAACGAACACGTGAGCTTGTAATAAAAATATATAATTTTCCGCGTTCTCGTGCTGCATGGCGATGAAAAGAATTAAAGTTTGTGTCGTAAAATCCTTATAAAGAAATTGGCATGCAGCCACCGTTGGTCCAAAATTGGAGAAGTTCTGAAAAGTCCTGCAAAAATTTCAAACTATTTGGGCGTGATTTCATATTGCATGCCATCTTAACTGTGGGCCATTGGTATAATGCATTGTTGTGAAAAAAGTGGCATGCAGATTAGGAGGTCCGAAAACAGAGGCATGCATCGAAAAATTTGAAAAAAAAGTAAAATTTTTTATGATTTTATTTTGCTTGCCTTTTTGAATTTCGCAAAATAATGTCGTTTTAAGCGATATGACTGATGGTCGAGAGGTGAGCGCACTTGCCTCACGTGACGCACAGTGCATGCGTCTACAGATCTTACAGAACAAACTACTTCGACTATCACTAAACCTTAACAGATACACTCCGATCGCGGAATTGCACGAGAGGGCGAATGTACCCTACATCAGACAATACATTAACGATACCGCACAAAAATTCCTCTCCACGAAAATTCAGCGATCGGAGCTGACACGCAACTTAACAGAAAGACGTAGACACAATGACCCTAGACACGCCCACAAATTACTCCATCAGAATCTACCCTTGTATGACGAGTTATTAGACTGACTATGGAGTAAGACACATAACCCTCACATAACAGACAACAATTTCACCGACATACCCTCCCCCTTCCTTCCTCTATCATCCTTTCCCCTGCCTACCCCTCCCTCCCTCTTCCTTTTATTGATGCCGCATTTTCAATGGATAGAAGCATTATTTATGTTAACAGTTTTATGTAAATAGTTTTCATTAAGAGAACATATTTTTAATCTATCCTAATTGGAATGTTAAACAGGTTTTTTTAAAATTTTATTTCCTGTACAATAGATACAAAAATTCTTAAATAACTCCAACTATTTATATACACCCTGCTGCTTGCAGAAAAACAACATAAAAACTCAGTCAAGTTCTTTAGGAGACTGAGGTTAAACCCCATCAATAACAATATTTGTATACGTGTTATTTCGGTTCCTACCAGCAACCTAACAGACGGACGCTCTGCAGGAACTTTGTTAAGGAAAAATAAAATATTGTAAGCACGTTGTGCAGGATTATAATAATGAATTATCTAGAAAAATAACACAAGTAAAACAAATAAAATGAAATGTACATACAAGTCTAATAAAAATACTTTAATTGGCAATTGGCACTTGCCTCTCACCCAAAAGTTCCTGGTTCGATCCCCGGTCGTGGCAGTGGAAAATACTGTGAGAGGGATTTTTCCACTATAGACGGATATTGGGTGTGTGTCCCTTGTCTCTAAATGTGTAGCCCCCTTTCACACAAGAATCTTCTAGAGCCTTCCGTGATAAAGGGGGTCGTAATTACCTGTAGTGTTATTTATTATTTATTTATTTATAAGCTCAAATAGAAAATGGCGTGCATATTGCTGGAACCCAACATTGAAAAAAAAAAATGTAAAAAATATATCAAAAAATTAATGAAGTGGGTATAAAAATTACAACAAAAGTTCCGTGATATCATTCAGTTTGCCATTTCTTGTTTAATAATATAATATTTTTTGGGCTCAACCAGAAAATGTCATGTCAATCACTATATCCTAACATTGAGAAAAATTTTAAAGAAGTGCATATCTTGGAAAAAATCAAATTAAATCTGAGTGCTTCAAAGTTTTAATTACTTTTCCATTTTTAATTACTCTTCCGAAAAAAAAATAATATCCTTAGCTGAAACAAAAAAATAGCATGCATGATTTTTAGATTCCAACATTGGAAAGATTTAAATATATATATATATATATGGTGTTATTATACATGATTTGCAGGAAACAACTACTCAGCGGGCAAATACCCCGACCTGCATTGAATTATACCTTACAAATCATGAAAGATTGGTAGCCAATGTCATTTGTCAATTCCCCGACCAGACATAGACCGGTTTCGAACTTATTAGTTCTCATCAGTATGCCATAGGTCATGGAACAGACAAATGACAGTGGCCAACCTGTTAGTTTTATACAAACTTAATATAAATATATATAATATATATATATATGAAGTGTTGTTGTACTTCCGTGTGCTCTCCCGCGTCGATCTGAAAGCTGCCTACTGCTGCTTCTCGTTGCTCGAACTCAGTTCGAGCAACGAGAAGCAGCAGTAGGCAGCTTTTAGTGAGAACCTGAAGATGGCAGATGAGATTCTGCCGAAACGTCGTTTAGACAACCGTGACTCCTGGAGGAGTCGATCATCGACGCGGGAGAGCACCCGGAAGTACAACAACACTTCATTTAACACCCGCGAAAACCTAAAAAACAACATATATATATATATATACACATACTATATTAGCAAAATAGCATAGTTAAGCTAGCTCATGGTGGCTATACGTATGCGTAGTAGAGTCACCTTTTACTCAGCCTGCTCCGAAATGCATCGGCTTACCCAAAAACGTTATACTTGTGCCATGCCAAATAAGCCAGATATTTGGAATTTTATCGTATAGATTATTTAACGTCTTAAAGTTAGGTTAAAAATTGGTCTAAATGGAAAAGTAACTAAAACTTTGAAGCATTGTACATTTAATTTGATTTTTTCCAAAATATGTACTTCTTTAAAAATTTTCTCAATGGACATAGCGGTCGACATGCTATTTTCTAGTTGAGTCCGAACAAGTACTGTATTATTAAGTAAGAAATGTCCATATTTTTTTTCAGTGTTGGGTTCCAGTGCATGCCATTTTTTACTTGAGCTTAAAACAACATTATTTTGCAAAATGCAAAAAGGCATGCAAAATAAATTCAAAGAAACTTTCCTTTTTGCAAAATTTTTTATTATTTATGATGTGATGGACTTCTTCGGCATGCATGCCATTTAAATTTTCTCTTACACTGTAAAATTTACATTTAACTTCATTTGCTGTTGTTTAAGATCATATCAAATCGTTTGAAATTTTCGCAGGACTTCAAAAATTTTCCATTTTTGGACTAACAGGGGCCGCATACTAATTTTTTTTTTTTTTTAGGAATTTACGATACAAAATTTAATTCTTATTATATTTTTTCATTACAAGTTCACGTGTCCGGTCGAGTCCTTTGGAACCCTGCGTCGCATGCCTATAATTACTAGGACATTAGATTTATTTTAACTTTCTTTTAATAGAAGAGCAAGCGTTTTAATATCAGAGAAAATTAGTTAAATTTCGTCTCACTGGAAATGCAATTTTCCATATGACCAGAAAGCGTGCGGCAGACTAGTACCTGTTTTTCTTTGTTGTCACAATGTACACTTTCACTCCTCCAAAATGCATGCTGTAAGAAATCGGAGACAATCACTGTCACCATTTCCCGGTCTATTAATCTCGGTTTAGATTGTTCTACAAAATTTCGGTCAAAAAGATAATGTTCAATATTTAAAACGTTTTAACCGCAAAACAAGAAAAAATAGGCAACAAAATTATTGTTCTCTCAACAAAACATTTGTGAACACATCCGCAATCATAATTTTTATTCTAATGAGCGATTTCTTTTAAATGAGATTTTTGTATAGCTAAAACTCAATACTATGAAGTAGTACAATAATATTTTTTCTTCTCAAAAGTTGATCCCCCAGATTGCGAAGAAGGGATTCATTTTTGTAGAAATCCTGAAAAATATATATTTTTGGGGCCAAAATGGAGAATTTATTGAAAATCTTAAAAATCTGAGGAAAAGTAAAAGGCATTCCTCATTTAGCAAGCTCCAGTTGGAACGAATTATATTTGCTACCCTCTGAAGTAACTAGGAAACCCATTATTGAGAATTGGTTGTACACTAAATCCCATTACTATAACTCAAACGGTTCTAAGAGATACAAAAAAAATTAACACAGCTTTACAGAATTTACAGGGAATCGTAATTGGACACTTTGTATATACATACATGCACTTTTTAAAACGTCTTGTCTAGTTTGTAACTCTCTACAGTATATATGTTCAAATGACTAAAAAAATTAAGGTTATGCAGAGGTCGGGGCGACTGAAACGTTATAAGGTTTTATATTGAATAATTCCATCACTTATTATAAATTTTTTTCTTGTTTGCTGCTGTTGGCGTTACATGTACTAAGCACTACAAGGAACAATATAAATAACACCTGTTAAAACTTAATAGCCTTATATAAAATAATAGAATAGAGGACAACAACCTTCATAAAAATTATTTACCGTACATGAAGGTAATGTATTTTTTACTTATAAGCAGTACAAACTTTTATATAATAATATAATAGATTAAAGGAAAGGTCAATGGAATAATTTCTTTGAATATTTTAGAGAATTGTTGGAATTTTTACTAAATTAGGTAGTACTGATATTTCAAATTAACAATTATCGAGTATATACAAAATGTAACGATATGACGCTTTAGAAAATTTGAAAAGTATTGTGACGCGTTTTTCTCCACCCCAAACGAAGACGTGGAGAAAAAGTAAGTAATTTTGTACAAAGTAAGTAATATTATTCAAAGATAGTACATTGGTATCTAAATACAATTTTCATATTAAAATGATACAGAATTATGATACAGATGGTCCACCTTCTATTTGTTTGTGGGCCACTGTTGTTCTTTATAGTATTAACTTAGATATTCTCTTAATTTCAAAATATTTAATACCACCATTCTCTAGATACTTAAGCGTACTTGATCACAGAGGAGGAAAAGAGTTTCTACACATAAATAAATAAAATGCTTAAACTTTTAAAGGAACCAGTAATTTAACAAGCATTTAAATCTACAGGGTGTTGCATCATGAGAGGGATATAGCTTAATAGGAGGTAGAGAACATCAGTGGTAACCGGAACCTCCCATAGAAATGTCTCATTGGGCCTTCATTACGAAGTTACAGGGTGTTAAATAATTTTTGGCCAAACCTGTTTTTTGTCATAACTTTGATAGGGAATGAAATAACGGATTCATATTTGGTACGGCTAATTTACTAACGAGCCCAAAGAGGTACATGTATAAAAAAAAATATATCCAGGTCCGGACTCACTATAATTTATGTTTCTTCTTTGCATCAATAAAACATCACCCTGTATATATTTTTTTGAAATTTCGATACGATATTCGAAAAGAGCAAGAAAAAACAAACAAAATGGCCTATTTCATTTTTTTGTTACACCTTCGTGGTTATTTAAATACGTTGTTAAATGTGCAAGAAAATGGATTACAGAACCCTATTAAATGAGAGGCACGTGAAATAAATAGTTTTATAACTAAAATTTGCAAAAATTCTATTGAGCCTAGGTGGTCTGGGTGAATCCTAATTCCGGCACGTTTTAAAGGTCCATTTTGGTAAAAAACTGTGGTCCTAATAAGTAATCGGGTATGAAATAACAAAATTTTTAATCAATCACAGTAGGCTTGTTCAAAGAATAAAAGTGACAGATAATTTAAACCATTTAGGCCTAAGCAACCAGTTACTTTGATCAAGAAAATCATCAACATTTTATACTTAATAAAAATTGGAAAAGAGAACAAACTAAAATCTAAATAAATAAAATATTTTCCATTCAATTAACAATAAATAACAATATTGTTTTGTTTGTGCTAAATGTGTTTAAAAATAAAACGTAATTGACACTAAAGTAAATTTTCAAAATGTCCTCCCCCACATTCTGTGCATTTTCTTGCGCGTTTAGAAAGGTCACCAATTGCTCGACGTATCATTTCTGGATTATTCCGTATTTCGTCGCAGGTTGTAACGATGCGCTGGATTAAATGTTGTCTACTTTCAATTTCAATGCTATAAATCTCGTTTTTTAAGTGGCCCCATAAAAAGTAATCACAAGGGTTACAATCAGGAGATCTTGGTGGCCATTCATGTGGACCCCCGCGTCCAATCCATCTATTAGGATACACATTGTTTAAGTGTTCTCTTACTTGAAGGTTAAAATGTGGTGGGGCCCCATCATGCTGAAATAACATGCCTCTTATACCGATATTTTCTAACATATTCGGTAAAATGTTTTGAAGAAAATCAAAGTAAATTTCACCATTCAATCTTCCTTCAAAAAAATGTGGCCCTATCAAATGTCTATTCACAAGTCCGACCCAAACATTTACAGAAAACCTGTGTTGCGAACGGCGTTGGCGTACCGCATGTGGGTTTTCCTGTGCCCATTTATGATTATTTCGTGAATTGTTTACTCCATCCCTTGTAAATTGTGCCTCATCCGTAAATAAGGTTCTGTAAATGACTGGGCGATGGTTAGACAACCAATGACAAAATGCCAGGCGGGGGATATCGTCGCCTTGTTGAAGACGCTGTACCTGCTGGATATGATATGGATGGTAACGTTCTCTTTTTAGGGTTCTCCATACTCGCCAACTACGTTTATAATATTGTTTTGTTTCTACACACCTTGTTGTAAAACACGCTCCACAACTGCAGAAGTAGGAAACTTTCCGTGTTGTCTTGCATACTGGAACACCGTACTAAAGGTTTTATGATTAGGGCATCGACGACCAGGAAAACGCAGCCGATATTCTCTTTCCGCCGACTTACCATTTCCATTACAGAAACCATAGATGAATATTATGTCAGCATATTCCACGTTTGTAAATTTTACTGGCATAGTTAAAATATTTTCACAAGTTTTCACAAGTTTTCACTAACTAAATGCGGATTATTGACACATTAAATTACTAACAAACAATTATTCAACTGTTTAGGAGATTTCTTTTTATTATCTGTCACTTTGAACAAGCCTACTGTGATTGATTAAAAATTTTGTTATTTCATACCCGATTACTTATTAGGACCACCGTTTTTTTTTACCAAAATGGACCTTTAAAACGTGCCGGAATTACGATTCACCCAGACCACCTAGGCTCAATAGAATTTTTGCAAATTTTAGTTATAAAACTATTTATTTCACGTGCCTCTCATTTAATAGGGTTCTGTAATCCATTTTCTTGCACATTTAACAACGTATTTAAATAACCACGAAGGTGTAACAAAAAAATGAAATAGGCCATTTTGTTTGTTTTTTCTTGCTCTTTTCGAATATCGTATCGAAATTTCAAAAAAATATATACAGGGTGATGTTTTATTGATGCAAAGAAGAAACATAAATTATAGTGTCCGGACCTGGATATATTTTTTTTATACATGTACCTCTTGGGGCTCGTTAGTACATTAGCCGTACCAAATATGAATCCGTTATTTCATTCCCTGTCAAAGTTATGACAAAAAACAGGTTTGGCCAAAAATTATTTAACACCCTGTAACTTCGTAATGAAGGCCCAATGAGACATTTCTATGGGAGGTTCCGGTTACCACTGATGTTCTCTACCTCCTATTAAGCTATGTCCCTCTCATGATGCAACACCCTGTATTTATACTAAGGTGTCAAATATATTGCGGTTTTTAATTATAAATTTTTTTATTTCCGTCTTATATTTTTTGAAATTTTTTATTTCTTTTATAATTAAAGGAAGGCCGAATTTATAGCCATGGAAGAATGCAAATCTTAGTGCATGGGCTTTATTAAATTTAGGCACAATAATGTTTTTATTTTCTTTAAACTTCGTTAAATAATTAAGGAACTGATTAAATTTCTCCTCGGCCTTAAAAGCCCACAACAAACAGTGGTATGAATAATAATTTCTTACTATTAGTAGGCCTGCTTCTTTATAAAGTTGTTCAGAAACGAATAGGAATTTTTTTTTGGAGCATTATTTTAATTATTGAATTTTGTGCAACTTGCAGGATATGTAGTCCGTTATTATACATATAATCCAGCTGAGACTATAATACAGTAATTTGAAATCGACTCCACTACTATCAATAAGTTCTTTTTGGTTGAAATATCCCTTAGTTGATAGAATTTATGCATTATTTTTTTAATTCTCTTTGCTATGTAGCAAGCATGGTCCCTTCATTTTACGTGTTGATTCACAATGGTACCCAGATATTTGATACTTTCAACTTTTTTAATAATGGGCATCGGTGTTAGGCCTCAGTAGCGAAAATAGGCCGACGTTAAATAAATGTATAAAAAAAATAATGGGCATTGACCATCTTGTGTTTTTGAGCAAATTTCACTGTGCAGCGTTATATTTTGTTTCAGAAGTTGATCATCAGTTGTAATTGTAAAAGCTATCATTTTTGTCTTATCTACGTTTAAACTTAATAAATTTGCATTTAACCAATTACCAATCAATTTTAGGTTATTTTCAGCTTGTTGGTATAAACTGTTCCATGACTCACCGATAAATACAATCGCCGTGTCATCTGCATATGAGATTATATGTGCTTTTAAATTTGGTATAGAAGCTATATCGTTTATATAAACCAAGAGCAAGATTGGCCCAAGTATGGTACCTTGGGGTACACCCATGTTAATTATTAAATAATTACTAAAGGCGTTGTCTACTTTTGTTCTTTGTTTGCTGTCTGAAAGATAATAAAGAGAATAAATTTAGAACCGGGCCACGTGCACCTACATTATCTAATTTCTTTGACAACAGCGGGATCAAATGCCTTAGCTAGGTCTAGAAAGACACTAAGACATTTTTTATTTTCATCTAGGTTATTAACCACGTTTTTTACCAGGTCTAAAATAGCGTCTTCTGTACCAGTTTGAAAACCATACTGATTATTTGATATCACCCCATATTTTGTTAAGTAATTTACCAATCTATTTTTTAAACATAATTCAAATATTTTTGAAAATTTGTTAATTAAAGAAATTGGTCTATAATTGCTCAAATTCATTTTATCTCCGGACTTGTAAATTGGGATAACTATAGATTCTTTCCATTCTTTGGGAATAGTTTCAGTTTGAAAAATTAAATTGATATTGTGTGATAGTGGAATTAGTAACTGTTTATGTAGTTTTTATTAGACTACTTGATATTTCATCGGGGCCTGTTATGTGTTTATTTTTCTACTTTCGATATTACTAGTACAATTTCATTTCGTTATTGGTTGTAGAAACATGGACTGAGCTTGCTTATCATTTAGTTGGGTGTTGTTATTATTTACTCTATTTACCTTACTTAACATTTTTGAACTTATGTTTATGAAAATATTATGTTATGTTTATGAAAAAATTAAAAGCGCCACTCTTTGACTCTCGAGTCCCGGAAACGAGCTTTCGGTTTAAGCTCGGGCGCCAGTCCTAGTTTAAGTTATAGGACACACTACCCACAAGCTGAGTACGCGAGGCCAAGTAGCTCAACGGGAGAAAATAGTGGGTCAGTTTGGGGAATTAGACGTTCACACACAAACAGTAAAACTCATAATTTTCAATAATATCGGTTTATTCAAATTAAACCTACTATATTCAAATCTACTGGCTTACTAATTGATTATCTCAATCAAACTTCACAGGTTATAAATATGGGGATGATGACAAGCGACGCAACGAAAAGGGTAGTACAGTTGATTTAAAAAAAACTGGTACAACTCTTGTAATCGAAAATCTTACTAGTTTAGTTGTGTGCATATGTCTGTAAATAGGGCTGGCCAGGCATGTCGAGAGGGGGGTGGAGAAGAGATGATTTACCCCGGACCTGAGTTTCTTGGAGGAGACCGGTTTTCTTAGTGTTTTTAAACTTACCAAACCTTTCTTTTTAATTTTATTCAAATGGAATTTTAAAAAATAATTAGAAAATAACTTTTTCAAAACATTTTCAAGCCTGCCATATTATTGTTTAAAAAAATAATATTTGTTACGGATAATTCTACTAATAGTTGTAATTAAAATACTGACCGAATAATGATAATTCTATTTTTAAAATAAGAACAGAAAAATACCACTTGAGATTAAAAAAATATAAACAATGCAAACTGAACATAAAAATACAAAAAATAAAATATATGAACTTCGACTACGTAATACAGAATTAACTAATATTTTGTCATTGCTCCATTAGCGTCTAAAACTGCCTGAAGTCTTGCAGGCATGGACAAAATCAGATTTCTTGCAAGGTCAACTTCTTGCGACAAGTTCTCCCAAGCGTCTTCAATAATCCCTTCCAATTCTTGGGCATTATTTGGATGGTTATTTAATTTTCTTATATGTTTCACCATTAGCCCCCAAACATTTTCAATTAGATTTAAATCCGGACTTTTAGTTGGCCACGGTATCAACTCTATGTTTTTATTAAGAAACTATTGCCCGACACGATAGGCAGTGTGTATGGAGCAGTTGTCTTGTTGGAAAATAAAATTATTTTCCGGAAACACCTCTATTACTGACGGCAACATAATATTGTCTAATATTTCAATATATTTAATGGAATTGAGATGACCACCACTGTTCCAACACACACCTAACCCATTTAGGCTCATCCAAGCCCAGACATTGACTGAAAACCTTCCTGATATTTGTGGATCGAAAGTATATGTTTCGTCGTATCTAGTGGAAGGAGGCCTATATACGCGAACATGTCCATCGTTACAGGATTTAAAAACCTTTTCGTCAGAAAAGACAACTTGTCGCCAGAAGTTTTCATCATTGATTACATAGTTCAGTGTAAAAAGAATCCTACCATGCTCCTTTTCTTCTGAAAGTTTGTATTTTTTAGCCGCTGAACAACTCTTCAATTCGCTTACTAGTTTTATTCTTCTGCAAGCAGTAGGTACCGAAGCAGGGAAATTTGTCTCTGAAATTGCATTTACTACAGTCTGAAAAGGGTTTTCTCTTAGGTAATTTATGAGATTTTTATCTTCTTGATTATTGCTCTTTCTGGGCCTACCGGAACCAACTTTACGGGATACCATTTGGTTAGTTTCCCATTGTTTTTTAACACTCATTATCGTGGTCTTACTCACATTGGATTCAGCAGCAAGTCTTCTTATGGACCAACCATCTTCAATTTTAGAAACAATTCGAAATTTTTGAATATCTGTTAGATGTCGAACCATTTTTAATAATGACGCCACTGATTAACGTCAAAGTGACATTTGTAAGATTATTAATATCAATCAAAGAACGAATGATTTACATAGCTAAAAGAAAGTGTACCAGCTTTTTTTGAAATCAACTGTACCAGATGACTCAGACAGGGATAGCAATCTGAAAAATGGTAACACAAAAATACACGTAAAGCGTTAGCACAGAATAAACAATGACACAGGGTAAAGTTATATATAGTTCTTGGCTAGTACATCAAATTTACTTACTCCTCCGTGAACTTACTGGTTACGGTCAGTCACGTTTACTGCGGTGGAGCGATCGGAATGTAATGAATCTGCATTGCTCCTCAGGTGCTTTTCTGTAAATAAAACAAGTGGAAGTAGACGCCTGATGGATGCGCTGGTGGTCAATGAGGTGGTACGGTCTTGGCCAAAATCCTGCTGCTCGAATATGATATATGGCACCTGGGTTCGAATCTAGAAGTGGACACGTCTGCTGCCGATGAGTCGCTCTGGCTGATTGCCAACAAGGTGTGAATTTAATTATTTCCTTAGAATACTGAAGGTGGGAGAAACGACGGTAACAGATGCGCGGTGGATCGATGTGAAGTCAAACGGATTTAGAAAATATTTCGAGACTTAGTAATTCAATTACCTGAATATTTTTCTAGACCGGAGCACGTAGCAGGGCACGTGTTTCGCGTGTGAAGGCAGCCAGGAAATTGAACTATCGGATATTTTAAATACTCCCTTGTATTGAAAGAATGACGTCGCACGGGTGACGTCAAATTGACTTAGAAATATTTTATGACCTTGCTTTGCTTATTTCTTATTTCACGGTTGGTTTACGCAAGATGACATGCACTCACGTCTAGCTCGCGGAACTGCTGGCTGTCGACTGAAATATTTACTTTGGGTTCGTAAGGTTATACACGTTCCTCACATTGTTCCCCCACCACCTGAGTGCATCTATACTTACAACGGTCATGTTTATTCGGTGCTGCTGCAAATTAATATAACCTTTAAAGCGTAAAACGGTAAAGTAATGAATATAAAAGGATAATTTATATAGAGGGTATAAATAAATACAGATCCTGGGCACATTTTGGTAACAAAAAAACGCTCCGTTACAGTATGACATGAAGCTTATAAATATGTTCTGATACTCAAATATGTGTATAATTTAAAGAAATGGTGAATGCGTCGGTTATAGTCAAATCTTTTAATATTTTTAATATAAAATTTTTGCAATATTTGAAATTAAATGTGTCAAACACGTGGAAATTGAGGATTGAAAGTAGTAGGATGACCAATCAATATCTCCCTGTAATGTGTATCTTTTGATTCGATTTTGAGGTTTTGGTGGATTTAAATAATATTATGTGCATGCCCACGCCCTCTTACGAAGAGAGGTTTAATCTCGTAATAGGAAGAAGCTATATAGGATAATGGTTCATCAGTCGGTCCAGAGATGGCGCCATTGATTCTCCCACGGATAACAACTAGAAAGCAACAGAAACGTTTCGAATGACAAACTGAAATAAAAGAGAAAACTCTAGAATAAGGGTCATGGATTATATAAGTAGCAGAGCCCACGCGCTGGGGGCAGTTCAGTACTGTTCTGAGATGAGCCAAGTGATCAGATAAGAAAAAGAACAGTAACAAGTTGTGAATTATAGTAGTGAGCCTATAGTTGATAAAAGTTATAATTAGTGTGTTACTATAAGGGAAAATTATTGTAAGTTAAATGTAAAATAAATCAGTGGTTAGTGGTATTTTTGTGTTGTCATTATTGAACCTTTGTTCGAGGTGTTTGCTGGCGGGTTTAAACACGCAACAATGTATATCACTGGAATTTTTTGTGGTATTCCATTATTTCTTATTACTCGTTCCTAGTGTGCTGGGTATCTTCCTAGTTTTCCTCAATTGTTATTATCTCACTATTTTTAGTTTGTTGCTGTTCGTCAGGACCCTCTTTGCATATATTTCTACGCCTTTATTATTACTTTCTTTCCCCTTAATGTTGACATTTTTTATCGCACCTTTAATTGCATTATCTTTGCGAAAAATTGGACGATGTCGCTGTTGGAACTTCGATTATTGTTGCCAAGTTTCTGTTTACGTTAACGTCATTGTTGCCAATATAGATGGTTCTGTTTATCCTCTTGATCAAGTTCCATGTTGGTCTATTTTATTGATGAAAGTTATAATTTCTCTTGTAACCCAGAATGCCGCTTCAATTCCCCCTCCTTTTTCAGTTGATTTTCCAAATATATTCTTATAATGGCGTGTGTGAGTCGGAAGAAAAGCCGAAAACTGTAAATATTGTGCTATGCAATAAGAGTACGTCCCCCCTAGTTTTCGAGGATGCTGAGTGCGATGGTGCTGATAGAATTTCTCTTTAGAGTGTGCAATCTCCAAGCGGCCAAAAACCACCCCCAAAAGGGGTTAAATGCTTATCACATCTTTTCCAACGGTGAAACTTTGCGTACCTCTCATTTTCAAGGATGCTGAATATGGTGGTGATGCTGAATATTTCTTCCAACCCCCTCCAACCCCTCTGTCGGCTAATAAACACCCCCGAAATAGATGAAAATCTTTTTCTTTTATATCACCGGTAAAATATATATGCCGCCCATTTTTGAGGATGCTGAGCACGGCGGTGATGCTGAATGTTTTTTTACCCCCTCTAACATCACTAACGGCTAATAAACAACCCTCGAAAAGGGTGAAAATCTTTTTTTGGAAAAAATCAGCGGCAAAATTTATGTGCTGGTCGTCTTTGAGCATGCTGAGCACGATGGTCATGATGAATGTTTTTCTGACAAGAGTCAGTTAAAGGGTACAGAAAAACAATTATAATCACGAAGAGAAGTATGATTATTTTTCCTGTGCTCAGCATCCTCGAAAATGGATGGTATATATATTTTGTCGGTGATAAAAAAATGATTTTCACTCCTTTCAGGGGTGCTCATTAGCCGTTAGAGGGGCTGGAGGGTGTTAGAAGAAATGTTGCTCATCGCCGCCGTGCTCAGCATCCTCGAAAACAGGCGTTACATACATTTCACCACTCTCGGTATTTATTAGTCATTAAGCGTGTTGAAGAGGGTCGGAAGAAACACCGGTGGTAAAGATGTGATGAGTGTTTAACCTCTTTTGGGGGTGGTTTTTGGCCGTTTGGGGAGTTGCGCAACTCCAAAGAGAAATTCTACCAGCACCATCGTACTCAGCATCCCCGAAAACGGAGAGGGGGTACTCTCGTTGCATAGCAAAATATTTATAAGTTCGTCCGACTCACATTCCACTATTAGTTATATCTGTGTGTTCGTCTTTCTTAGGGTATAATCACCCATTTTGCATTCGTCTCCGCTGACCGGGCTTTCTCCTGTTGGCGATTCTCGTATCATTATTAGATTCTTCCTGAAGTTAGTTTTCAGCTCTGTGTCCAGATGCGCTTTTATCTTTTTATAGAAAAATGTAGAAAATTGCTCCTCTTTCGTGACGATTAAGGGAATCATCCTCGTATCGTATACTGGTATGACCGAAGTTCTTAGTATTTCTGTGCTTTCGTTAAAACTGCGTTTTCTTTGACTTTACATTATTTAATTTAGGACCATAGTGATTATAATTGTCGGGGGCGAAAGGGTACCCTTGCTAATATAATATGAGCTATATGGATATTTGAACGAGAGAGTCGATGTACTGGAACTAGACTGGATCATTTACAATTTCTTAATTGTCTCTTTAAAAAACAAATATTAATATGTCGAACATCAACAACAAGTTAGCAACATCTTTACACTTTCTAAAACTGTTAATGATCTATATCAGCTATTTTGTCCAGTGTTGTTTGTGTACGTTGTTCCAAGAAAAGAATTGTTTTTATTTTTAGATTTTATATTCCTTAATTGTAACATTTTCTGTGTAATTTGGCATACCGCCAAATAAATGGAAGCAGAAAGCGGTGGCTTTAGCTACGTTACTACACACTATTAATAGATATGTTAAAATAAAGGTTTTTTACATATTTAGGATATGAAACATATTAATATAAAATAAATAAGATTGTGATCTTAACGCAAGTTGTATGAGGATTTCGTTATTTTTAACCAAGGACTATGATTACTTATTAAATATGAATAACTGTTACATTAGTCTTTGTTCCGATACCTTTGTAACATATGCACGAAATGTCACTAAATTTGTTTTTGTTCCTAAAATAGCTGATATTCTTGACAAAGTGAAAGCTGCATGTATATAATAGTTCCATTGGATGTTATGCGATGTCGACAATATTTTTTAAAGATGTTTCTGAAGTAGAGAAGGTCCACATTCTTAATAAATATCTGTATTTTAATATGTTTTTTAAAAGCATAGATAGTACTTGAATGTCTGTAAATAAGTTGTGGTAGTAACATCCCTGCTTTAAAACTTTAAACTGTCAAAAAGTACACGCTACGATGGTTAATTCCTATGTAACTTTTCAGGACGTAAAGCAAACCTGGCGTTAACTTCGCACTCTGACATTTAACCTAGTGTGGGCAAATATATTGCTGAAGGTAGAGTTATTGTTTTCTACCTGACAGGAAATTCACTCGATGAAGACAATTTACGATTTAAAGCGCCATGAATAATTCATCGACATCGATGAGATTTATGCCGTCAGAAATTGGCTTTTAGGCCGTTTATTAAATTTATGGAGCAAATACTAATGGAGGCTCTTTAAAAAAATTGAATTAAATTACGCGTTTTTATTTAACCGAATATTTATTTTTTAAATTGAAATAAAAATAATTTATTTAAATAGACCAAATGTTCCACATCATAATGGAACACACAAGGGCTAATGAAGGTTTTTTAACTTACACTAATAAAGTGTGAGGTTTAATTAAGTAGTAATGATAATCTCTGAAATAATTTTATAGAAATATGTAAGACAGTACAATTAAATTTTCTCCAATAAAGTAGAGCTATATCCACATCCAGCAGCTCTATTTCTAGTATTATTTGAAAGTAGCAGTGAGCAACTACATTGATATATTGGTATTTGGTTTGATTATAGTTATAACGTGAAAGATCCATATTCTGCCTCTCTGAAGGACTTGTATGTCAATAAATTTGTTATAAAGCGCTTTAGGCACTTTTTCACTCTCAGAGTGGGTTCTCAGAAAAACAAAATTACAAAATTTATAGTTACTATTTCTTTCTTAATGTCCAGTAACTTTCTTAGGATTAATTCATTAAAAGTATAAACACACATTCAAATAAGAAACGGATATTTATTAAAGATGTAGGTGGTGGATGCCCGGCGCCTCCACCAAAATGTCACGATCGCCCTTTCGGACGGTCGCAATAAATTGACGGTTAATTGGCTTGTGAGAGAGAGGAGTTGGGTAGTCAAAGTAGAAAGCGAGGTTAAAATATAATTTATTAATAAAATAACAATAAACAGTTGTGCAGGATAAACAGGCACAACAATAATAACAAATGGGGGATCTTACCAATAATGATGCGTTAGGATAAGGAGTCGTTCTTCTTATCACTTACAAATAAAACTGTCGGTCGCGTTAACAGATTTAGTATTTATATTTTTATTACATGCTTATTTAGCAGGTTACCTATTGAGTACAAGTTCATATCTATTATTTGTTTTTAACGAGTCAATGTCAAGTTAGTAATGTTGGTTTATTATTATTGCAAAGAATAATAATTTGGAATTTGGACAAATAATTTGTATCGACATGTAACCTACTAAAACTCTTTTATAATTTTCTCATAAAATATGAATATTCCTTAAGTAACAATATTGAAATTTGTGAAGCGTTTTTCTTCACCTCAGCTAGTGACCAGGAGAAAAGGGGCCTATTTTTGAAACTCTAGCCCCGGAAACGAGCTTTCGGTTTGAGCCAGGCGCCAGTTCTAGTTTAAGTGATACCCACTAGCTGGACAGGCGAGGCTGAGTAGCTCAAGTGGAGAAACGGTACTCCAGTGGGTCAATTTGAGAAATTGGGAAGTTAACACACAAACAATAAAACACAATATCAATTTATTTAGTTAAACCTATTATACACAATTCTACGGGTTTACTACTTGGTCGCTTTCTACCAAACCCTACAGGTTCTAAATACCGAGATGAGGGCAAGCGATGTAACGAAAAAGTAGTACCAGATGACTCAAATGACAGGAATAGTGAGCGGTAAAATTATAGATAAGTTATATACAATACTTGACGTGCCCACTTCGGATCTCGAAGTGGGCACGTCTGCTGTCGATGAGTCGCTCTAGCTGACTGCCAACACGGGATGCATTTAATGATTTCCTTCCAATACTTATAAGTAGGAGAAATGGCGGTAATATATGAGCGATGGATCGACGTGACATCAAACGGACTATAATAATTCAATCACCTGAATTTTGGAACTTAGATTTCTTCGCAGATCGGAGCAGGCATTGCTTAAGTCCATAAAAAGACTTGTACGGTTGTGGCCAGTGAATATGAGGCACTAAAATTTGTACAATTTAAAGTGGGCTTTTATTAACGTCAACCTGGAGTCAACGCTGCATGCCGCCAAAGAACAGCCCCTATTACAACACTAAAATATCACATAAATCGGATTCAAGAGCTGCCTGATATTCACTGGCCACGACTGTACGTCTATCACGTGGAACGGCAGCTTGTGAACTGACTATCGGATATTTTCAATTATTCACTTGTACCGAAAGCATGACGTTATATGAGTAACGTCAATATTTTACCTTGCTTTGACACTTAGACTATTTTGTGGTCGGCTTATTCAGGACGACAGACACTAACATCTAACTCGCTTGGTGACTGAGAATGTGCTGAAATATATGTGCTGCTGGGTTCGCGCGACTATACAATTTACTCTCGTCGCTCTCTCTTTACCTGATTTCATCTGTACTTAAAATTGGTGCGTTATTTCATGCATCGGCGGTAGAATATATATACAATAATAAATATAAAAGGATAATTCATGTAGAGGGTATTGACAAATATAAATATCCTGTGCATATTTCGCTTCGCTTCGTTACAAATTCTTATAAAAATTAAAAAATGTATAAAAGGTACAAACAAAATAATACAAATTGTTTTGGTCCTATACCACACATGGTGAATAAGAAGAACCTCGTAAAGAATTGTTTCCAACTATCGTCCAATGTTTTGTTAGAGCAATATACTCTCACAAGACCTTTAATATTTGTAACTTTGGTAGGTGCCTATTTGCCTGTGTAGACCTATTTATATAAATAATTGCCTAAACTCGTGGGAAAGGTTTTAATATGCTTGGAACACTATAAATTAAATTATATATATATATATATATATATATACATATACATATACATATACATATACATATACATATACATATACATATACATATACATATACATATACATATACATATACATATACATATACATATACATATACATATACATATACATATACATATACATATACATATACATATACATATACATATACATATACATATACATATACATATACATATACATATACATATACATATACATATACATATACATATACATATACATATACATATACATATACATATACATATACATATACATATACATATACATATACATATACATATACATATACATATACATATACATATACATATACATATACATATACATATACATATACATATACATATACATATACATATACATATTTCAAGTGTGCTTCTAGAGGGCAGAAAATTAAAACATAATTTTTCTGTCGCAAGCTCCTCTATAAAATCCTTATATTACAATAAGGAACGTAACCAGACTGCAACCAAAAGCTACTTTCCGGGCTATGTGCCCCGCCGAGCGCTGAATTACAAGTTACAAGCCTGGCGCGTTAAGTGTAATAATCGCATATTACCAACATAACGCTAATGCTTCGATTGCAACAAACACCAGCCGAAAGACTGATTCTACTTAAAGGAGCTCTCGAGCCAGTCGCCGCACACCACTTGCAGACTGCAGTTTCGAGCTGTTGGCTCTCGTCGGTGCAAGGTAGGCATGTGACGACCTGCACGAGGATCCTTTGGCTATTTGGTACATGCCGGTATTTTTACAATAGCGGCATGTAAAACAGTCAGCAGGCGCCATCTAGCGGTCCAGTGCCCGTTGCAATCGAAAAATAAATAGCCTGACTGGGCTTAGCATAGTTCAAATGTGCTTTTAGAGGGCGGAATATTAACATAATATTTTTCGTCGCAAACTCCTCTATAAAATCCTTATTTTTACTATAAGGAACGTAACCAGACTGCAACCAACAGCTACTCTCCGGGCTGTGTGCCCCGCCGAGCGCTGAATTACAAGTTACAAGTCTGGCACGTTAAGTGTAATAATCGCATATTACCAACATAACGCTAATGCTTCGATTACAACAAACACCAGCCGAAAGACTGATCCCACTTTAAGTACTTTAAGGAGCTCTCGAGCCAGTCGCCGCACACCACTTGCAGACTGCAGTTTCGAGCTGTTGGCTCTCGTCGGTGCAAGGTAGGCATGTGACGACCTGCACGAGGATCCTTTGGCTATTTGGTACATGCCGATATTTTTACAATAGCGGCATGTAAAACAGTCAGCAGGCGCCATCTAGCGGTCCAGTGTCTGTTGCAATCGAAAAATAAATAGCCTGACTGTGCTTAGCATAGTTCAAGTGTGCTTCTAGAGGGCACAAAATTAAAACGTAATTTTTCTGTTGCAAGCTCCTCTATAAAATCCTTATTTTACTATAAGGAAGGTTTTCTAGGAATTCAATTATTCAATAGATTAAGTCCAGAAATCAGGTATATAAGCAACCTAAAATCATTCAAATCTAGTCCATAATATGTTACTTGATAATGTGTTTTACAGTATTTCAGAATATATGAACTCGAATTTATAGTTCGACTGTATATTATGTATTGTACGTCGGTTGTTAAATTAATTATATTGAAATTATGTTTGTGTTAAATAACTTCTTACTGTTTTATATGTCAGCATCGATTTTAAGTAATTTTTTATACGTATCTTTTTTTATACATAATCTTTTAGATGTGTAATATGTTTGAAATATATCTATTTATTTCAGAGCAATTTCCTTTGACATTTCCTATGCTATTGTAATATGGTCTCTTGGAATAAACTATTTATATTTATCTATGTAAATGGACAGAATGTGCTTTTCTTTTCCAAATATGATGAAAACATGGGGAGTGGCCGAGTTGCGTGTTTCAAATATACTGATAGTTTTTATCATAACCAGCATAGATAAATAATAATATTCTCACTCACTTTAATATGAATTAAAATAATAAATAATTTAGTGATAATTTATATGCTATGTTAGGCGGTTCATAATGCATCTGAATTGAAATTATTTTAATTCCAGTTTGACACATTTTTAAAGGATAAATACCTAATACGAAATATTGCTCTTTCCAGGATACATTATCGATAGAAACAAATACAACAGTCCCAATACCACCGTCATCCCTTCCATCAAGCGACGCTGCCTTCTTAGCGGTGGTGGCTGTCCTTGGTCTATTAGCTGCGATAACAGCTGGTCTTCTCCTTCATCTCTGCTTCTTTCACATTTACATCTCCTTCTTGGGTCTTACTACATATGAATACATACGACAGCAGAGGCAAAACCAGACTCAATCACCAGTTATAGCCACCAATCAAGAAGAAGAGGAAGTTACGACTCGCAACCCCACGTTACGACATAGGCCAGTAAATCTTCATTGTGGTGAAGAAAGAACAAGAACTACTCTGTTCACCTGTACAGTTTTTGAGGAAACATTTGCAAACTGTAACGCTGAACCTACCCCTACTCCTCCAAGTACCCCTCAAGACTGTCAAATGTGTATCATGAGCAATAACTCGGTTGCACCGGAAATTAAACCGCAACAGCCTAAAAAGTTGAAAAAAAAGTGGAACTGCTGTGTATCCGTCCCGGACAGTCCCGATGATCCTCATAGCCCTTCTGAGCCAAGGTGCCTGATGTCCCTTTGCAGACATAAAGTAAAAGCCAAAAGTATACCTGCCTTAGAAGGCCGACCGCACCGGACGCACGGCCACTGGTCTAGTGCCAAGCTGAGAATGTTATTTAGAATTTTAGGTGAGTTATATTGTTATTTTACTCTATGTTTTAGTATGAAAGTTATCTGTCAAGAAAATTGAAAATTAGCTTCTTTTACCTATTTTTGAATTGTTAGAGTAATAAATGTCGGAATGTTTTTGTTAAAATGCACAAATATTGTGAAACCATAGTATTTACTGGATTTTTCAAAGTTTTCAGAAATTGTGAAAATTTAGACATATACGTTTGATTTTTTAAAATGCGTATTACCTCATTTGTATCGATAATTTTACAAAACAGCACTATTTAAATCAACTGAAATATATGATTCTTCAGCGAAAATTGCTTTTTCGAATGAAAATCATGAGAAATAATTCTGTTTATGTACCCTGAAAAGCACTGGTTTTAACAATATTTTCGAAAATTCTGAAAATCGATATACCTTTTCGTTATCTCACTTTTTACCACTACGCCTCAATGTCTTAGCCATTTGTTGATCGATTTAGATCAAATTTGGTATACTTCTTGTTTCAGATTGTGATTAAAAAGTTATTTAAATTTTTTTTTTCGAAATTAAATACACCTACTATGATCAAAAGAAATTGGCAAAAATTAGGAATTTATATTAGCGATTAAGATAGGGTTTTTGTTTTTACAGAATCTTGTTCGGCATGACTTAAAACCCCTGTATACTAAATTTCGTAAAAAAATATTCATTCCTTTACAATAAAAATCATATCTAAGATATCAATAATAATCACCTTACTATTCGAGTTAATTATTGTCGGATATTTATATAACTTGATAGTCGTATCATAATGACGCTAATTAAGCATTAAGACACATTTTTTTCTTTAAAGAAAATATAAAATAACCAAACTTTTATTTTTGTAGTCATTTATAACTTAACACTTAAAATTATTACTTAAAAAAAACGTAATTTTAAAAAGTAAGTATTAAATATAATCTTTCTTCACATCAATTCTGATACAGTTTTCAATTCTCTTATTATTTTTAACAACTTTTCTTAATTTTTCCACTGTTACTTCATTACATGCTTCTCTACTCCTGTCACATAGTTCTGCTCTATTTCGTGGCCTATTCTTATAGACTTTATTTTTTATGGTACCCCAAAAATATAAATCCATAGGGGTGACGTCTGGTGATCTAGGCGGCCACGAAATTAAAGGATTATTTCTTCCAATCCAACGCATAGGGAAGTTTCTAAAAATTGTAATAAAAAAAGAATTTCCAGATCTAGAAATAAAAAAGGTATTCTTATTGCATTTCGATGAACCAAGCCGTTGTTGAATAATTTATGTTTAAAAAACAACGTGCATTTACAAAGTTTTATTAATAAATTTTTTTACATTTCTACTATTTATTAGACTTTGATTCTTTTTTTTTAAATAATTCCAGTTTAATTGTTAATATTACTTAAACATGAGTGATTACACGTTCTCTGAATTAATAGACGTAGTTTTGACATTGGGAGAATGCTTTGGTAATGCTGCTGTAGCTGTGAAATGTTAAGCTGCGTTTTCATTAGATCATTTGTTCCGCATGAGCACTGAATGAGCGCGGATTGAGCAAGTGAATGAAGAGTGTAGACGCCAAACTGAACTAGAATTGAGCAGTTCGTGCCAAATCGCTAACTGTCAGTATAACGCAAAATCGTGAAGCGTTCCACATTTTTTTTACTTTTACACATAAAATCGGTGATTTTTAATTTGTATATAGATCAATTTTAAAACAGGTGTTTTCTTTAGTTTCCTGTGTATAAACTAATAATTAATTATATAATAAAATATGAAAAGAAATATTTTGTTTAAAACCGAAAGGTGTAGTCAATTATAATTAGCTTAATAAAATTTTTTGGAAAGCAATGGCATCTTATTAATTACAAATTAATATTCATCTCAGAGGGCATAACATCAGCCGTCCTGGCACGTTTCGTTTCCTCAAGAAATATGTAACGCGCCGGGGAATAAATTTATGTATTGTAGAATGAGATAAATGAAATATTAATATTCAATGTATTTATAACTGAATAAAGCTTATTTTAATGGTAATGGTATATTAAAGCGAGCGTTATTTGTGTTGGTTCATGCCCAGTGTGGACTTGTATAATATAAATATAGATAAATACGAGTCCTTACTTCCAAAAATTGTGTAGCTTTCAAATTTTTCAGATGCATAAAGTATACTCAATTATGTTCGAACAATTCAATTAGAAAAAAATATTATACATGAATTCTTAATTTTGAAATTATGAATTATTTAATTCTTAAATTTATATATGAATAGATGAATACATAGAACATAAACTTATTGAAATGTAAATAATTTAGGTGCCTATTTAACTTTAAATAAACGCGTATCTGTCTTAGATTAAGCAGCTTTGAAAAAAGTAGAAAAATAATGAAAATTTTTAACTTCAACATGTATAATCTGTTAAACTATCGCTTTTTATGAATATTTTATTAAAAATGTTTTAACATATCAAAAAACAAATTAGCAGATCAGTTCTTCGCCACCTGTGTATTTCACCTATTTTGCGCAAGCAGGAAGAAATTGCGATACTTCGATGATAAATTTCAGGATGAAAATGAAAAGTTGTTTTATTACAAAAACAGTATGTTTAAGTATAAGTATTAACGATCATTTTGCGACCCAAAATCTTAAAATAAGTTTAGTAGAAGCCGAGATATGAATTTTTGAAGTTGTCGACTTTTGGCCATTTTCCGTCCTTAATTCGCCTATAACTCAAAAACAGTGCTTTTTCGAAAACATTACAAGAGATAAAAAGTGTTTATTTTTACCCAATTAACTTAGAAAATGTATTTTCAAATACATTTTTTTTATTTTTTTTACTCTGCAATTTTATTGTTAATAACAAATTACCTGCCACTCAGATAAAAAAAAAATTATTTAGGTTTTTTGTTCCCTAAAACGTAACTAATCGACTCCAATTGGTTTCAATCCGGCAACTTTATTTGGGAAGTTATGCGACTTTTTATTCATCTTTTTGGGGGTGCACCGCTCGCCTATGTGCCTTTTCACCATTTGTTAATGATGGGAATGGATATAGTGGCTTGAAAATATAATATGTTTGTTGTTTAGTGTTACAGCAGACAGCGGCCAATTCTTTTATTATAAACCTATTACCTTTATATTGAAAACCTTGTAAGTTAATGATCAAAGTAGGAAATATATGCACCATCTTTCATCTAGTGTCAACAAAGCTACTCCGGACAGAACCATCCAATGCGCTGTAAGTTAAATAAGCATCGTGATGTATAAGCGCATATACTCGTGTTTGCACGGGGAACTTCGTCTTTCGTGTTACAAATTCTATTTTAATGTCGACTGTAGATGATATAATTGCATCTGGTTGATAAGAGCAATCAGTAACAATCAATGGGTTTTTTTCTGAATTCTTCAAGATCTATCATAGGTTTGCCCATGTCTCTACCGTAATAATTACACTGGAAGTTTTCATAGGCATAGTAGGTTGCAGTGCCGAGTTTCTTTGCAACATCTAAATTCCAACGTTCATATAAAAGTACTTCAACATTCAGATACAGTCGAATATTATTTATATCTGCATAAATAATCTTTGTAACATCTTTGGTTCCATTATTACTATTGTCATTGTTTTGAATACCAATAATGATGTAACGAGGTTTCTCGAGACTGCTAGATGCTTTAACAGTTCATAATATGTCAGTAGCAGTATCACGTAAAGTAGGTAGCTCATATAAATCCCACATAAGATAAGCGATCTGAATTCTAGCAGTATTACTGCTGTTATTAATTCCGTTTAATATTTTAAGCCATTGTCTATCTTCAGGTACAATATGTCTAATCTTTTATTATTATTAGCCGTTACTCGAGTCCGAGTATAAAAATGTCACAGTCGATAGATTGTGTACAATAAGAAACAAGTAAAAGGTGTAGTCTATTGTAATTCCCATTCATCTACGGTGCACACGACTATGGCTATAGAGGCCAATTCGGGAGAGCACATGTCGACCGCAGTCAGGACAAACATAGACCTGGTTAGGTCTTGGATTCGGCCTTCTTGCAGCAACATTTCCTTGATAGCTGGCCACAGCCCCTCGCCATTCGGTTCTGTCCGCTGCAAGTTGTTCCCATTGCTCGTCTGCAATACCGCAGGATTTTAGATTTTCATGGAGAGCGTCTTTGAACCTCTTTCGTTGACCGCCACGCCTTCTTCTACCGCTTAGCAATTCACCATAAAGTGTACATTTAGGAAGGCGGTTATCATGCATACGATGAACGTGACCTGCCCATCTTAGGCGTGCTCTTGAAATAAGCACCTCAATTGGAAGGCTGTTTGCTCTCCTGAGTACTTCCACGTTTGATATGTGATGGAACCAACGGATTTTCATCATACTTCTGAGGTGTCTTTGCTGAAAACGTTCTAATTCTTTCACATGACGACGGTAAGTGACCCAGCTTTCACATCCATATAGCAGTGTTGGAATGACAACTGCTCTGTAGACAGCCATTTTCGTTGACAAAGCAAGGTCGTGGTTGTCAAATACTCTCTCTCTAAGTCCCCAGAGTGCTCTAGATGCAGCGTTAATTCTATTGCGAATCTCGCTGTCCATGTTTGCTTTGTCATTAACAACGTTGCCTAAGTAATTGAACTGATCCACCACTTCAAGAGAATTTCCGTTAAGTGTAATGTCTATTTGGTTCACTTGATGAGGAGTTGACATAATCTTAGTCTTTCCAATGTTGATTTTAAGTCCCAAGGAATCATAGCTCTGGGCATACACATCTAAAAGTTCTTGGAGCTCTTCCGGCGTAGAGGCTAAAAGTGCACAGTCATCCGCATACTGGAGATCACAAATGAATCGTGTGCGTGTCTTCGTGAAAGCTCTAAAGCGCCCTATGTTAAAGAGACCGCCATCAAAACGGTATCTGAGACCTATTCCTCTGACTGTCAGTTTGTTGTCAACAATAATTGTTAGAGCAGTGGTAAACAAATTAAAGAGTAGGGGTGCCAGGACACATCCCTGCCTAACTCCAGTGAGGGTTTGGAAAGGTTCGGTTGCCTCATTATTATACATAACCTGGGCGTTGTTGTTTGTATGTAGACTGCGACATACTTCCACAAATTTTCTAGGGATACCTAAGCGGAACATAATTTTCCAGAGCACTTCCCTATCCACCGAGTCAAACGCCTTGGTTAAATCAATGAAGGCCATGTGAATTTCTCCTTGATGTTCGAGTGCTTTTTCTTGAAGCTGTTTAAGTGTGAAGATTAAATCCGATGTGCCTCGGTTTGGTCTAAAGCCACTCTGTGTTTCAGGAAGTAACTTTTCCATAACAGGTGTTAGCCTATTTGCCATCGCTTTAGTGAGTATCTTCCCTCCAACAGCCAGGAGAGCTATACCCCTGTAATTTCCACAGTCCGCAGCGCTCCCTTTGTTTTTGAAGAGGTTGACTAAAAGTGTATCACGAAACTCCTGCGGAGCTTGACCACTTTCCCACACGACATCAAACAGTTTTTTGAGGTAGGGTATGAGCTCTGACGACACAGCTTTAAAGATCTCAGCTGGGAGTGAGTCGGCGCCGGGAGATTTGTTATTTTTTAGCTGCCCAATGGCGGTTAAGATCTCTTCCGTTGTTAGTGGTTTATCTAAGTCTTCGAAGGTGGCATATTGAGGGATAAGATTTATAATATCGTGATCGGCTTGACTTTGCTGGTTAAGAATGTTAGAGTAGTGTTCCTTCCATCGGGCTCTTATTTCCTGGTCTTCTTTGAGGAGATTTCCATTTAAATCTTTAATAGGGCACATATTTTTCCGACTGGGGCCGTACACTGCTTTTACTCCTTGAAAGAAATTCCTGTAGTCGTGTGAATCGGCGTACCTTTGAATTTCTCTGGCCTTGCTTGCCCACCACTCGTTCTTTATTCTTCTGATTTCGCGTTGCGTTTCATACTTAGATTGGGTAAAAGCTTCTGCTTTTGATGAGTCGTTGGGGTGGTTGATAGCGTTTTGGAAGGCAATATGTTTGCGGTCAAGAAGTTCTTGTATAAAAGCTTCATTATCATTGAACCAGTCCTCCTGTTTTTTACTTGCTGCAGTACCAAGAATTTCCTCACTCGCACTTTTTAAACTGTCTTTAATTTGTGTCCAAGTAGCAGCGACATCTACAGAATTGGTTTCTTCTAGTGCACTCAAATTCTCTTGAACTTTTTGCTTTAGCTGTTCGACGGTCCGTTGGTCACGCAATTTACTAATACAGAGACGGAGTCTACGTTTTACTTGAGTTCTTCTGTGTTTGGGTCTCATAACAATTTTCATTTTAGAGACAACAGGACGATGATCGGTCCAACATTCGCTATCAATGCGCGCCTTTGTAATTTGGACGTCCTTGAGATGCTTCCTACGTACGATAACATAGTCCAGTAGATGCCAGTGACCTGATCTGGGGTGACGCCAGGTGCCTTTAAATTTATCCTTTTGTCGGAAAATGGTGTTTGTTATAACTAGATCATGTTCGGCGCATTTAGTTAGGAGTAGTTGACCGTTAGCGTTCATGTTGCCCAAACCGTTCTTGCCTATGATGCCTGGCCAGGTGTCTGCATCTCTCCCTACTCTAGCGTTAAAATCGCCAAGAATAACGAGTCGTTCCGTTTTAGGTATTCTACAGAGGGTTTCTTCCAGCTGTTGATAGAAGCTTTTCTTGGTTTCGTGACTTGCATCCAGAGTGGGAGCGTAGGCGCTTATTAGATTTACTGCGTTGCCATCTGATAGCTCATAGCGTAGCAGCATTAGACGCTCGGATAGGCCTTGTGGTACTTGTGTTAAGTTGGATACAAGTTGATTCCGAACGGCAAATCCTACTCCATGTTGTCTTCTTGAATTGGTGGGAAGACCTTTCCAATAGAAGGTGTAGTACTTTTCTGTGAGAGAGCCTTCCTCCAAAAATCGAGTTTCGCTGAGAGCTGCAACGTCAACATTGAGTCGGTGAAGTTCTCTATCTATTAGAGCAGTTCTTCTTTCAGGCCGATCGGTGCGAGTGCTGTCGTTCAAAGTACGAACATTCCAAGCGCCGTAGATGAAAGAATTAGTTTTGTTGGGTTTAACGTGTCGGTGTTTTTTCGACATTCGATGAGGTGTCCCTGTGGGCACCCTCCCCCGGAGATCCGATCGGGAGGGTATTTTACCTCCGGATGATTTTGTCCCACTTGAACGCTCCATCATTTTTTTAAAGCCTTAATCGACTGAAAACGAAGCTGCATTTGAAGTTTTAGCTGGAGCAGGTATGCAACTGACCAGCTCGGTTGCGGAAGGCGAGTGGTGTGGTCCCATGGCACAGAAGGAAACTGCGACGATGGGATAACCAAACGATTCCAAAAGCAACCTTTGTGTGCGGTGGGTTATTTTTACCGCACTCTTCGTGAGAAGGTGGATGTGCTCACGGCAAAAGGTAAGGGATATTCCGCCCTTGCTCGGTCGTTAGAGCCTCGTTAGTGAAAACAGGGTGCACCAAGTTCAAATTGAACTCATCGCGAAGGTGAGGTTAACAATTGAGTAGGAGAGGCTATAACTTGCGCTTCACTACCCCATTACACCCCTAATCTTATGGGGCGAGCGTAGGTGCGTCTTTACTATGTAGGTACATACTTCGATATGCGATGTAAAGCAACGTCAGACGCTGTTAGTAGTTGGATGAGTGACCATCCCAACGAAGACCGCGTCCTCGCCTCACACATTTTCCAGCGGCTTGTATATCAGTGTATGGGCGGAAGCTATACAACCTTAGGCGAGGGTTGTATAGGGAATATATCATCCTTCGGAGGGGATGTAAAGCCGTCGGTCTCTTGTTTATTAAATGTTAAGATCCCTACTATTTTTAAGAGAAGATGTTCGGCAAAATTCCTGGTTGGAGGTAGCGCGTCTACAGGCATCGGTGTTAGTCCTCAGTAGCGGAAATAAGCCGACGTTAAATAAATGTATAAAATAAGTCTAATCTTGCACTCAATTTTACTAATTTCTAGCTCTGCATCAACTTCACCAATATAAGAGTCTTTAAAGGATCGAGCTATTATTAGAATAAGTTCCTGCTTTGCATTTAAAATATGGTGTACTCTTCTGCAAAACCCATGAGGTATTTAAGAGGGAGTTTACCACTGAATACGTGACTGGTAGTATCTGGAATATACAGCTTCTGTTGTATGAGCCTCCAACCTGCAGTTAGTAGTGCCCTCATATGCGCCTGCCCATATGATACCATAGTTTTCGATGTTGTAGTAATTCCAGGCTTTCTAATGACGACCACTTGCTGTCCACCCATTTTATATTTTATCTCATCAAATAGAAAAGCTAGTGCTAGCTAGTATCATTCGCATTCTCATAATATTAACAGATATTGTTAATTCATGGTTCTTGTTTGGATGTAAATATATCGATTCAAATCCCAATACAGTTTGGTTGTGTAAACTCAATGCCATATTTTGACCAAATTTCACACTTCAGCGTATTATTGTTAACTCGTAGTTGGAATAACTTTTCATTTTTATCATTCGGCATTGCTTTTAATATTGCACGATATATTTCATCAACTTCATAGGCTCCGCATGGTACATGGAGAACTATGAGGGCAACTTTCGATCTAGTTTTATAACAAAATCGATTATTCGTCTCGTCTACATTGAATATGGAGCTGTAACAATTGTAAGAGAGTCCAATCAATCCCAGTCCATATCGACTAGCAGTATTTAATTCAATGGGTGGATAAAATTCGGCACTGAGCACGCTTGAATGACCCGATAGTGTAAAAGTGTGCGACATAGTTGACGATATTTGGACATTGTTACGTAAATTTACTGTGGTATAGACAATAGCCTAACTCAAACCATAAGGTACCCTTGGTTATCTCATTGTAAAAAAATACAAAGTGCAATAGGACAATGGAATGACGGACAGATGGGCATGCGCGTAGGCGGGCGGACTGTTAATTACCCTTATTTTTACTTACGGTACCCTTAATTACCTTTATTGTTACTGTAATTACCCTTATTGTAACAGCAACTACCCTCATTGTTACTGAAATTACCCTTAATTATACTTAAATTGCCCCCACTACTCTAATTACCACATCACTTCAATTATCTCTCACCACTGTAATTGTTCCCCACTACCACTCCTAGGCCCCACCCACTAACGTCCCGCCCCTAAACCCCGCTCCCTAATTACCTCCCGCCACTCTCATTACCCCCCACGTCTAATCTGATTACTGATCATAATAGTGAACGAGATTCTCTCATTAGACATCTACTTAGCTATTTTCTACGTTTAATTATATTTCAGGGTATTACCTCTATATAAAAGAATTTATTAATAAAATGTTGTAAATGCATGTTGTTTGTTTTTTAAAACAATACTCAAGAACGACTTGGTTTATCGAAATGCAATAAGAATACCTTTTTTATTTCTAATGATATGAAAATTAGTTTTTTATACTAATTTTTAGAAATATGAAAAAAATTAAAAAGTTATGAGGAAAATAAGACTGTTACCCCCTAAAACTATCCCTTAAGCAGACGAGACAGTTTGACTGATATCATGTAAACTAGTGTCCGGATGGCCTATGACTAGTTTAAAATATGAATTTGATATTTTAAGGGAGTTGGAAGATATTGTAGAAAAACTGAAATTTATTATCTCCTTTTTATGGAGTATATCTCCCTTATTGTTCATTATTCACTGCCATTATATTTAGATGTATCTTTTTCCAACTAAGTTAAGAGTATGCAGTTTTTGTTAGGCAGCCGTGCTATAATAGCATTCACAGCTCTACATTAAAAAAGTATAATGTCTGCTCAATAGCCGCGTAGGCAAAGGCGCGAGGTGGTAATCGCGATTAATTATACGGGCATCGCACCGCCGTGTTCGAATCCTGGGTCCGGCACTATCGGAAGAAATGGTTGTATGTCCGCGTTTTTTTCAATATGTAACGCCCTTCCGCACAAGTCCCTGGCTTCTGGAATTGGAGGTTGTCTAATTTCTGTGGTGTTTATTTATCTTCTTAAATTTGTACACTTGAAATCTTAAGATATATATTACTAATTGATTTTCCACGGATTAACTTTCATTACAATTATTTTCCATGAGTAACCTATGCCATAATATTTTTAAAGAACGCTATCCTTCGATATCGATATAGTCTATAAGATACATCAAAAACTTAATTTCTTTATTCCACGGGCAAATTCAAGCTTTAATCAAGCTTCTTGGCTTGCTATAGCCCCGAATAATATTTTAAAATTTTCAACCTACGGCATGTATGCTAACTGTTAGATGGTGCATGAATAAAATGAAATAGAATAAAGGCCCCCTAACACACACCATAGCAAAAGATATTATATAAACATATAAGAAACAAATTTAAGAAATACGTTTTTTTTCAGGAAATTTAGGACAGAATAGAAGAAGAAGCCAATCCCACCAATCACCCCAAGTAGCCAGAAATAACCAAGTGGTGCCTGTCCCGACCGAAACTAATTCGACGGAACCAATCGAAACAGTTAATAACTTGGTACCTGTTCCATGTTACCCTGAAGTGTCCAGAAGAGCCAACACCTTGCCAGCCTTGCCTGCTCCCACTAGAAGACGCTTAATAAGTGAAACGGAGTTAGCCAATGCTCTTTCTGTACTGCAACAACAGCAACAACAACGTTGCGGTTCGAGGCGACCTCTGTATCGTCGAAGAAGAAGAAGTGTGGTGCATCGTCCGAAAACTCCTGCATTATCCCCAATAAGGGAAAGTGGCTTGTCGAACCCCGCGTCTCCGTCCCGACAGAACTGCACTGTATCTGCTATCAGTGGAACGTGCATGCGTCCATTCTAAACCGAACCATTAATGTGCTGTTAAATCATCGCGATCCTAAAATTTATTATAAGGTGTTGTTGAATTTTTTATTTTTGTTTAATGTACAGAAAGTACAGTGCCTTGTTGCATAGAACAATAAGAAATTGGATGTTCTTTTGTATTATTTCTTTCAGGAGATCTACGCTTATAATGTTGACGAACACCATACTTAAATCAGTGATAAAAATTAATATTTTTATATTTACCTTATATAGCAGTCAAAAGAAGTTAGATTTATATTTGATGTAATGCATGCGCAATCCTGCATGAAAATTTCTATAAATACTTCTCTACAAACCTTTCCAGAATACTATTCATAATGAACGTAATTGATATACCTGGGGACCCATAATATTATCCCCCTATTTTAATAGCTTATATTTTTAGAACGGATTGAGGTAAGAGTGCGAGGTTCTAATTAAACTGTTTTAAATGATTACAAGTTTATTCCTACCTGCTTCCATTTTTTTAGTTCTGGAAATCTCTGAAACAAAATGGCGCCTTTCCAAATTGCTTTTGATAATAATTTTTATATGTAGCAACCTATATATTTTCAGTTTTCTTGAAAGTTATATTGTGTCCAACGACGTTTAGTTTCTAAAATCGGTTAAAAACTGACCGAAGAACTAATTTTTAAAGTAAGGCCAACAAAATCGTAAATTTTTGATTGGCATATTAACGATTTGCAGTAGGTTTTGAAAACTGTTGGACATACACGTCAAAGAAGAAAACCATGACAAGATAGTTGAAACGACAGGCATTCCTCAAAGTAAACGCAGAAGAACACCCGGAAATCGGTACACAAATCAACAGCTCCGCGATAGCCTGGGCACTAAAATTTTAGGTTATACTTAATTTCAACAAATTTAGTAAACAATTCATCAACATTTAACTAGCAATTTTAAGAAATTTGATATCGTTAATTCATTCAATGTTATGTCTATCGCTTTCATAAATTATGTTGTTATTCGTATTCCTATATAAAAAATCACGTATTGTTCAATCAGGCGAGACTAATATAAATTATAACAAAAATAAGCATATATTATCTGATGTTTCGAAAACTAAATCTGTTTCTTTTTTCAAAGTTATGAATACAATTCTTGTATGCTATGTATATTAAATATACAACTTTAAGATTGTGGTTACGTCATATCCATATATACCTACTACTTACACAGAACTGTTGATATTCCAAATAATATTATGTTTGTTAAGTTTTTCTTTAACCGTTGGTAACCATGTAGGACTTCTTCTGTTCCTTTTCCTATTTTTGGACCTCCTCTGTTATGTGTCCCTTGGATGAAAATAGCGCTTCAGCTCCTATTTTGCTACGCTGTCAGCTAATTCATTTCCTTCTATTCCCTCATGCCTTGGCACCCACATCAAGGTAACCTTGTTGTTATTTGTCAGTTGCTTCAGAGATTGCCTACATCCCCAGGTAATTTTAGACTCGTAGGTATAGGATCTTAGAACTTTTAATGTTGCCTGACTATCTGAAAGTATATCGATAGATCTTTGCCTTTCGAATGCCGCTGTTTAGACACTCCTGGACACACAGATCGATACCGTAAATGTCTGCCTGGAATATGGTTGTGGTGTTGTCAAGAGCTCTAGATAGCCTGCGTTCTTAGATCCACCTGTGTACCAGATGAGTAACTCTTTCTCCACCGCAATGCTTCGATCCTGCTTGTTTGACGGCTTACAATCAGCACATCATTGGGGCAGTCAAAGTCTCGCTTGATTGGAATCTATTTCTAGTCAATGTAACAGATTTTAGTTTGACAAAATAAATTATATCTGTTTTTTCTGTTAATAATAAATAAATAACTGAACTGAAACGGCATAAACAGGATAACTTTGTCGTTTATGTCTAAACCTACTTAAAATTGTTAATGTATCATTCAAAAATTTATGATTTTGCTAGGTTTACTTAAAAAAAATTAATTTCTTAGTTGGTTTTTCACGGATTTGAAAAACTTAAGAACATGACTGGCTCAAAAATATACAGGGTGTCCGTTTAAACAATCTCGATAAAAGTAATTTGATGGAGATAACCAGAACAGCGAAAGAAATTGAAAGCGAGCAAGAAGAACCCATATTCTTATCCCTCTCCGTTTAAAATATATATTAAAATAGAAAAAATATAATGGGACATCCGGTATATGTAAACAAGTTACTAGTTTAACTTCCAATTAGCTTCTTAGCAGTTATGTCTCCATTTGATATAATTACCATATAACACTACAGTTACTAAGATCTAATAAATTTTCGATGAAATTTTACAATGTTACTGATGATATATTTTCTAATGGTTTCTTACGCCCATTTGTATAAAAGCTCAATTGAATTTGGTTTAAAATCCATTATTGTAACAATTTAAAACCTTTCATTTTAATTAAGTGAACTGTGGTGGCCTACGTTTCTACAAAAAATGAAAAGAAAAAAAATATTATTTCCAAAAATAAAGAAAAGGCACTGGTCCATTGCATTTAAGTTTTAATTTGCCGTTCGTTGGGGATGTTCTTGAAACAGGTAGGAATTAAACTCTAAACAGTTTACCGCGATCAATCTCATGGTTTTTCTGTACATTTAACAGTTAGGTGCAGTTTTTTCTAACAAATTCATTAGCTTGTTCATTTTTAGACGAACTTCTATCACGTAAGAATAATATACCGGGCGGCCAGGTGGCATGCTACTCTCCCATTTCTTAAAATTTTTCAAGATAAAATGTGAAATTAGTATGCGGGATATTTGGCACAAAATAAATTTTTCTCACTTTGAATAGACCTTCAAATTAACCTTTCAATGCAATTATAAAAGGACTCCGCATCTAACCTTATGTAAAAGTGGTATCAGTCAAATTTCATTAAACTGGAGTATGTTATACTTACTAACTGATTACTATATATTCTATAACAATATAAAATTAACAACACACAGCAAATCATCTTCTAGCAGCTTATGTTATGTATTCTGATGGGGAAAAAATTGTAGTTAAAAAAACTAAAAAACACGCTTTAATAGCAAACCGAACTAAAAAGTAAAAAATAATGTTTAAATATTAAGATTCATTTTATTGTAAAAAGCGTGGGGTTTATATCAATTGATATCAAGCACCCCACGCTTTTTACAATAACATGAATCTTAATATTTAAACATTATTTTTTACTTTTTAGTTCGGTTTGCTATTAAAGCGTGTTTTTTAGTTTTTTAAACTATAATTTTTTAAAACTTACTAAAAATCGTTTAATTAACACGCTTTTTATTATTATTGTATTTTGAGTTAGTTAGAATATATATTAATAACAGCGGCTCCTCCGGCAAAATCTCGAAAGATATTGGGCATTTTTAAAAATTTTATTTTATCCTGATGATCCTGGTGAGGACATTAGGACAAAGTTGTCAAATTATTGTATTGTCATCGGGCCTTGATAAGTGTGCAAAGTTTCAGTTTAATCTGACGTTTTGAAGGGGGTGAGAATCACGTTCAAAGATTCCATCACAAACAAACTAACAAACTAACATACAGAGGTGGAGCTAATAAAAACGTGTTAAAAAAGATTATACTGGATGTCCACGACACCACTTTCCGGCCGGCATATCTTTATTTTTCGACTTATCGAGATGACATTTGGCACGTGGAACATGTTACCAAAACCACATTTTTTGACTCATCTGTACGACTTCCTGTTTCACCAAAAGATATCCCAACTTTTGATTTATAAATGTAACACCCTGTACATTTTTTGCATTTTTGGTATCTAGCTGTCATTCTGCATATGACGGTACTGAATTCATGACTGTGTGAAATTTTTACAGCAAATTTGAATATTCGATCTAGGGTTTCATGACCCACCAAAAATTGTTCTAATGTTCATAAATAATTGAAGAAAAATATGCATTGGATTTGTGTTGTTTATATTACAAAAAGGTCCAAAGTTGACAAAATCACTTTTTTCGAAATTACTTAAAGTTTTCAAGTTAAAGTATAACTTTCATACTATAAATGTAATAGTTGAATGCGAATCTAACAATGTATCATAACACAATTATTCATCAACGTTTTCCTTTGTAACTGCTGTTAAATTCAAATTCTGAAAATAATCGAGTATGCATTAGCAAACTAATTTGAAACAAATGAATAATAAGTAGTGTTTTTGTGTCACAAAAGCCGAACGTGTCTATCGCACTGAATATCCCGTAATCATATTGAAAAATACATTTGAAAGAAATACTTTTTAAATAATTTTGATAAAAGTGATTTTGCTTTGGACATTTCTGTAACACAAATAAACGTAACAAAATCCAATATTAGTATTTTTCCACAATTATTTCTGAACATTCGAACAATAGAATCGGGTCATGGCATCATAGATTGAAAATTAAAATTTTCTGTAAATACTTCAAAATGGCGGACAGAGTAATAAATTTAGTACAGTCATATGCAGAATGACCTCTAGATTCCAAAAATGCAAAAATATACAGGGTGTTCCACATACAAATAAAAAGTAGAGGTTATTTCCGGTGAAACCGGTAGTTGTAGCAACTTGGCAGATGAGTCAAAAAAATGTGGTTTTAGTAACATCTGACACGTGCCGAATTTACCGGTATTTAAACATCTTGTAAAACATGTGGATATGTTTAAATTTAGATTAGCAGCTGACAACGTTTTCAAATGCATTTGTGGTTATCCCAAATTTGAAGATAGTTTAGATCATTTATGAACATATTTTTTTCAACTATATAATTAACTTGAGGACGGAAGAAGATACTTTCACCCAGTATGCAAAGTGAAGTACCCACACACTGTTTATGAGGAAAAATGCGTGGAAAAATGCTATTGATTTGTCCCACAAATTATTGCACATTCAAGAATATGATTGAAAAATAGAGCCAATACCTTTTATTCCATCGTGATAACAAAACGGAAACAAATAAACGTAACAACTTTGAAGTTTAAACATAATAATTGCAATGTTAGGTATTTTTGTAAGAAGTTAGGAGTTGAATAGATAAGATAATAAGATGTATTTGCAAGGCAAATTGTGATTTTGACCAAGATATCTTTAAATGAAATATTGTTAAATCTGTTGTTCCTAGATTATCAAGATTCCTTGACTAATATCAACTTTGATAGACATTCTCTGCAATGTTTTTGCACACTCATGTTTTTTCTGCACGTAAATGCACTATTCGATTAGGCAAGCTCTGCAAAAGCCTGTCCTGCGCGTGTTTTCAAACAGCAAGTCGCATTACAAAACTTTGCAATCGAGAGCGCCTTATTGTTGTTGTTTTTGTCAAGACAATAATATTTATACCGGTGAGTATAGTGTATACGAGCAGAATTGAAACCGTATAAAAACTAAAAGCCGGCAAAAACAGTCGGCATCTCTTTATTGTTTTCCACCCATGTACAATAAAGAGATACCGACTGTTATTGCCGGCTTTTAGTTTTTATACGGTTTCAATTGTGCTCGTATACACTATACAAACGCATATGCATGCTTGACAAGTGAATTATTTAGATTCAAACCTTTGACTAATGTGGTATGCCATTCATGGAAATAATGATATTACATTAAATATTTTATGCCGCAATTTCGTCAGTATATCGAATAATTGAAAAACGGTATATACTTAATAACTTATTCCTATGCATTTTTCTCTCTATGTGTACCTTAATCGATCGCAACCTTTTGTAATATAATGAAAAGAAAGTAAGTTTAAAAGGGAAGGAATTGGTTTATGTGTAAGATAGAGCTATCACAAGAAAATAAAGGGAAAATTATCTATTACACTAACGAGACTGCAAAATATAGATGGGTTAAGAAATAAAAGGAAATAATCTCACATTGCATATTGCAAATTTCGAAAACACAACCTCGTCAGTAACGACGCGATTAGCTATGGTATTATGAATTTCCAAAGCATAGGTAGTGTTTTAATAATAGTAACAATATACATTATCACTAAAAATAAAAACTATTATTAATAGGTACTTTTTTTAATATAAATAGTCTGACTCATCAGATTTACTCTTCACTTCAAGTTTTATTATTTAAAAAGGGCATATTCAAAGTTCTTTCTTTTTCGTAAATGAATGGTGGGATCGATCTGGCATGAAAAAAGCCGCGAAACGACAGTGTTTTTTCGAATTTTTTTCTTTAAGTATATTATGTAGTCGAAATCCCCCTATCATCTGGTCATGTTTGCGGGCGCGAGGGTTGGTGGAGTGGGGGAAATTTACATGTAAAGATAGGAAAAATCAGTCTTTTGGACATAACTCACTTAGTTTGATTTGGATCGAAAAAGTGTAAAATGGTTAAAATGAAGGGCTTGTGAAAGCGCGTAAACTAAATTTCGACTCATTGAAATCGGTTCAGCGGTTCTCGAGATATAGCGTTTTGAAGGTACGGATTTTTCGCTGTGGCGGGAACGTACTGGACGAGCGGTGTGGGACGTGTATTTGTGAGAGAGAAGTGGGAGCGCCAGACTCCTCCCTCGGCATCCCGCTGCATGGGTGCTGAATTGCCGTTCTTTGGAATTGCCGCGCTCGTTTTTATAAATGTATCACGCGCACGTGCAGACCTTATTGAAGTTAGAGCTTCGTAATAAAAAAATCCTGAAAGAGAATTAATTGCCCTTGAAAATGAGCTCAGTCCGAAGTCCCTGACCCTAACCCTTCCCCTTGCCCTTCTACAGGGCAAAAACTTTGCGAGCCCCCCTCCCCCCTCTTAATCATCCGATCGCAATATGGTCGGGCTCAAATAAAAGAAAAAAAAATCCACATTCTTTGGCAGAAAAAAAGCTACCTCTTTCCTTCCTGGCGAAAAATGACTTTTTCTAAAAACAATAACAACAATAAATTGGTTATTTCGCAACCATTTCTTGATTTATGTTGAAAATTGAAAATACATGAGCGGAACTCAAAGTAGACACATTAGTACACGATCTTACGTTTGCTGCGCGATTTGAGAAAAAATTGCGGAAGTTACAGCAGTTTTAATTTCATTTACGTTTACCCTTCCCCCTCCCCCTAATCAATCTAGCGACCTGAGTGTCTATCGGGAAAAGAGAAAAAAAGTTCCCAAGTCACTTTCTTCCCTGAAAAAGAAAAAACGCGAAAACAGCTCTCGGTACGTTCCCGCCGCAGTGAAAAATCCGTATACGTCCGTTCTTTCAAATTGCAATATCTCGAGAACCGCTGGACCGATTTCGACGAGTCAAAATTCAGTTTACGTGCTTTCGCAAGCCCTTTATGTTATCCATTTTACAATTTTCGATCCGAATCAAACTAAGCGAGTTATGTCCGAAAAACTGATTTTTCCTCTCTTTACAAATCTCTCCTACTCCACCACCCCCTCGCGCCCGCAAAGATGACCAGATGATAGGGGAATTCTGACTACATAATATACACAAAGAAAGCATTCGAAAAAAACACTGCCGTTTCGAAACCCATATCGATCCCTCTAAATGAGTAAAGATAATTATAAGGCTGAAAATCGTAAGGCTCCTGAAAATGTAACTGTATGTGTTTTTATAATGTAAATATGTAATTACTTAATAGGTAGACATCAAATGAGCAAAGCTAATTCTTAATAATTTTTAAACGGAATGAAAAATCCTGCAACACTCTTTGGCGATGTAACAACTGTTTTTATATAATTATATTTATTCTATTCGGTCCGTTGTTTCATAAAATATAATAATGTTTATAAGTGTGCATCCCATTGTTAATAAAATTATATTTCTAAATGTGTTTGTTCTTACTATTGTGCTTTTTATATTTCAACAAGCTAACTTATATTCACGTTTATTGATTTAATTTCGCACATGTGTATATTGATTATATATTAAGCAGAACAACAATACTTGAAATAAGTAATGCTAATAATTAGCTGTTAGCCCTATTAAAGATTTAAATGGAAATCTCCTCAAAGAAGACCAAGAAATAAGAGCCCGATGGAAAGAACACTACTCTAACATTCTTAACCAGCAAAGTCAAGCCGATCACGATATTATAAATCTTATCCCTCAATATGACACCTTCGAAGACTTAGATAAACCACTAACAGCGGAAGAGATCTTAACCGCCATTGGGCAGCTAAAAAATAACAAATCTCCCGGCGCCGACTCACTCCCAGCTGAGATCTTTAAAGCTGTGTCGTCAGAGCTCATACCCTACCTCAAAAAACTGTTTGATGTCGTGTGGGAAAGTGGTCAAGCTCTACAGGAGTTTCGTGATACACTTTTAATCAACCTCTTCAAAAACAAAGGGAGCGCTGCAGACTGTGGAAATTACAGGGGTATAGCTCTCCTGGCTGTTGGAGGGAAGATACTCACTAAAGCGATGGCAAATAGGCTAACACCTGTTATGTAAAAGTTACTTCCTGAAACACAGAGTGGCTTTAGACCAAACCGAGGCACATCGGATTTAATCTTCACACTTAAACAGCTTCAAGAAAAAGCACTCGAACATCAAGGAGAAATTCACATGGCCTTCATTGATTTAACCAAGGCGTTTGACTCGGTGGACAGGGAAGTGCTCTGGAAAATTATGTTCCGCTTAGGTATCTCTAGAAAATTTGTGGAAGTATGTCGCAGTCTACATACAAACAACAACGCCCAGGTTATGTATAATAATGAGGCAACCGAACCTTTCCAAACCCTCACTGGAGTTAGGCAGGGATGTGTCCTGGCACCCCTACTCTTTAATTTGTTTACCACTGCTTTAACAATTATTGTTGACAACAAACTGACAGTCAGAGGAATAGGTCTCAGATACCGTTTTGATGGCGGACTTTTTAACATAGAGCGCTTTAGAGCTTTCACGAAGACACGCACACGATTCATTTGTGATCTCCAGTATGCGGATGACTGTGCACTTTTAGCCTCTACGCCGGAAGAGCTTCAAGAACTTTTAGATGTGTATGCCCAGAGCTATGATTCCTTGGGACTTAAAATCAACATTGGAAAGACTAAGATTACGTCAACTCCTCATCAAGTGAACCAAATAGACATTACACTTAACGGAAATTCTCTTGAAGTGGTGGATCAGTTCAATTACTTAGGCAACGTTGTTAATGACAAAGCAAACATGGACAGCGAGATTCGCAATAGAATTAACGCTGCATCTAGAGCACTCTGGGGACTTAGAGAGAGAGAGTATTTGACAACCATGACCTTGCTTTGTCAACGAAAATGGCTGTCTACAGAGCAGTTGTCATTCCAACACTGCTATATGGATGTGAAAGCTGGGTCACTTACCGTCGTCATGTGAAAGAATTAGAACGTTTTCAGCAAAGACATCTCAGAAGTATGATGAAAATCCGTTGGTGCCATCACATATCAAACGTGGAAGTACTCAGGAGAGCAAACAGCCTTCCAATTGAGGTGCTTATTTCAAGAGCACGCCTAAGATGGGCAGGTCACGTTCATCGTATGCATGATAACCGCCTTCCTAAATGTACACTTTATGGTGAATTGCTAAGCGGTAGAAGAAGGCGTGGCGGTCAACGAAAGAGGTTCAAAGACGCTCTCCATGAAAATCTAAAATCCTACGGTATTGCAGGCGAGCAATGGGAACAACTTGCTGCGGACAGAACCGAATGGCGAGGGGTTATGGCCAGCTATCAAGGAAATGTTGCTGCAAGAAGGCCGAATCCAAGACCTAACCAGGTCTATGTTTGTCCTGACTGCGGTCGACATGTTCTCTTTCGAATTGGCCTCTATAGCCATAGTCGTGTGCACCGTAGATGAATGGGAATTACAATAGACTACAACTTTTACTTGTTTTTTATTGTACACAATTTATGGACTGTAACATTTTTATACTCGGACTCGAGTAATGGCTAATAATAATAATAATAATAATAATAATAATTAGCTGTATACCTTAATAATTAATTCGTTATTTCGGAAAAATCAGTAAGTTGATAGCATGGATGTACTAGAGGAACCAGTACTCAGTTGCAAACATTTTTTCATTTTTCTTGCAGTTTTAAATAGTCAGTAGTAGTCCTCAGAAATATGCAGTAACGTACTGAAAATTAAAAATTTGCATGAGCGGTATTAATTAAACACACCAAATATCTCCAGTATTTCCAATATTTTGTTAAAAAATGGGTACTTCTATATAGGTACTTACAGTATTTCAAAGCACTGTAGAGCTTTTTCAAATGCTGTAACAATTTTTAAAAAATATATTCAAATTACTTTCGGTATTTGAGAACATCTATAATCCAGTGACCTTGTCACTCCAAAATCGAGGTCTGACACTGGAGGTCTGACTGTAGTGGCTGCAAACTGCAGAACATTTCAGCACCGCCTTCCTGCTATACGCTTTCCCACAATACTTGTTGCAGCTGCATGAAATCATCTGCAAGATATGTTGAGGGGCTGCATCTTTCGTCATCATATTGTGGTTGACACCTTGGGATGTGCATACCCACCCCCAGCCGAGACGTTTCTTCTCAACTCCCAGAGTTGTATATATACAGTTGAAAGAGGACATGATAGAAGAGAATTTACGTAAATATGTTATTTACAAAGACGATTTGTATCTGGTGGTATCTGGTTCAATCTGGCAAGATTGAAGGTGGTTTTTGCAGCGGACCTCGCAAATAACTAGTACGGCAGATCACCAAGTTTCTGCGTATCATGTTGGCCTTCATAAAGGGGAACTATTATCCTCTCGCCTACTTCAGCTACCTCGTCAGAAAAACGGCAGCCTTCTCCTCGAATTCTGGATGTTTTTTGATCATCGATTTTATCTTAATTTTTCCTTGGCTAAAGAACGATGACGTCGAGTCACACCCAGTTTTACTTTTTTAGTTTTATTTTTAAATTTTCTTCAAAAACAATAGGGTTTTCTAGTTAACACCATCTTACTGTCAATGTGATCAAACTTTCCGTTCTTGAGTTAGCGTGCTTACAAGAAAGGTGGCGGACGGACAGATGGACAGACATTTTTTGAAAGCTATTCAGAATTCGATGAACACAGTGATACAAATTTTTTTTCTACGAGCGATAGTTAATTTTAGAAATGTGCAGATCAAATGCAATATACTCTTCCGCGACGAGTAAAGTAAAATTTAAGAAGCTATATCTCGGAAACTATTAAGCTTTACAAAACATTTCTCGTTTCAAATTGTAGCAAATTTAGTCCACTTTAAAAAAGTATGGGAAGGTTATTATCAAAAAAGTAGTCCTTCGTCGTCAAAATCGACAACAACTGAAAGAATGTAAAAAATGTCGATGTTTTTTGGATTTTTAACAAAGTTGCGTTCGGCCTCCGAGGTCGAAAACTTGAAATATTCATTGGGCTAATATCATAAATAACTCACCAAGAAATCGGTACTACCACATTTGATGTAAGGTTCGATGTATAAGGTTACTAGACTACTAACAATAATAAATAAATAAACACCACAGAAATTAAGACAACCCCCAATTCCAGAAGCCAGGACTTGTGCGGAAGGGGATTACACATTGAAAGAACGCGGACATACAACCATTTCCTCCGACAGTGCCAGTGCCGGAGCCAGGATTCGAACCCGGTGGTGCGATGTCCGTGTGATTAATCGCGACTGCCACCTCACGCCTTAACCCACTCGGCTATCGACCAGACAATAATAGTTATAAACATAATCAGCAATAGGCTTTTTTCGAAATATCGCCAATTTTGCGAAAAAAAACAATTTTTCCATTTAAAATCTATCACACATAGCTAGCCACATCGAGCTCAACTGAGATTTATTCATAAATAAGTTTTATAAGCTAAGGTTTCCGTTATCAGGGTAATATGCATGTTTTAGTGGTTATTAAAATGTGATATAAATTCATATAGTTTTTGAATAAATTTTAAACCAGTAAACAAATACTTTTTTATTATTGATTTTGTTACAATCTTTCATGCCTCAGACAAATTTCATTTACTATTCGAGCAAATTTAACAAATGAATCTCGTAACGAATTATCTCTGATACCATTAAAGTCCCTAATACGTGAAAGTGGTTTATATTAATAGTATTTATATATCCCTTATTATTCATTATTTTTAGATGTATCTTTTTCCAACTAAGTTAAGAGTATGCGGCTTTTGTTAGGCAGCCGTGCTATAATAGCATTCACAACTCTACATTAAAAAAGTATAATGTCTGGTCGATAGCCGCGTGGGTTAAGGCGCGTGGTTGCAATCGCGATTAATTACACGGGCATCGCACCGCCGGGTTCGAATCCTGGCTCCGGCTCTGGCACTGTCGGAGGATATGGTTGTATATCCGCGTTCCGCACAAGCCTCTGGCTTCTGGAATTGGGGGTTGTCAAATTTCTCTGGTGTTTAAAAAAAATTACACTTACAAATTACACTTGCACTTGAAAAGTGGTCAGCAGTCCAGATTGGCTTTCCCACATTTGAAGTTTTTGCAATCTTCTTTGCAGGAACATTTAATCAATTCCCTGCATGATCGGAAAACCTCTGGAATTGTCATCCAAATTGGTACCCATGACTCTAAAACCTTATTCCTATCAAAATCCTGTGGAGAAGGAATCACTTGCTGTTTTTGTGTGCTGGTCGTCCAAATACTTGCTTGATAAACTGCCCTGTTGAAGAAACGTATCCTCATCAAGTGTGTCCATTGCTCAATTCTTCTGACAAAAAAGCTCCTCTCTTTCTTATCTGGTTTATACTTCTGAAATGAGTGGCTTTATCATATAGAACAACAGTCCAGCGTCCTGAAGTGTTCAGTCGGCTTTCAGCAATTGGAATGGATGAGCGGCCAAATACACAAATGTATCAGTGACGTCTTAAAATGCTTGCCATGCTTACCAAATGGGCTTCTTACTCTTACCTGGCGGAGATTGTGCTGCAACCAGAGAATGAGTGAAACACAGGTTACTGATCGTGATTTTGGCTCCCCCAGACTTGTACAGATGACGTTGATGTGGTAAAACTTGTAATACTTGCCCATGGCAAAGGCCATCCAGACATCGACCAAAGGTTGAGTCGCTATTAGATCATGGAATGTGCAAGTAAGGATGAGAATCACATCTGTGTCTACAGTACGCACAACGATACTCTTTGCCCTTTGCTGTATTGAAGCACTTTTAGTTTCTTGAACTGCTGAGATGTTGCTTCTTACTTTGATCTCTTGAAGAATACAAGAGAATTTCCCTTAATTGGGTCATATATAGAGAGGTCGTGCTCATCAAGCACATTCTTGACAAAGTCCTGATACTGCCGTTTGCCTACGTCCACTAAAGTGCGTTAGGTTACAATCACCGGTAATGGTAATTAGAATTTAGTCTGTGAGAAACACTACATAAACAGGAATGACATCCAAGATGGCGAACGTCTGCAACACAACATCACAGATCCCACTTTTTATGGTTTTTGCAGTAGTGGTGCCTCGAAAAGAAAGACTCACATTTTGTCGTATTTGTCGGCCATTTTAGTGTTGTACATGAAAACTTTTAGAAATTTCAGAGTGCTCCTAGGCTAACATTTATTAATATACCTTAAGGTACCTTTATACCAAAGGCTATAGCAGAGTAACGGTATAAAAATGGTCTCAGCTCGGACTTCGCTAATTTTTATTGTGGATTGTGCTCTATGCATGAATGTTTGATAAGAAATGTTACCTCGGATTAGTTGCAAACTACAATACATTGTAGATGTTGAAATGCTGCATATCAAGTAATACTCTCAAGAGACCGCGCTTACTCTAACAAGCAAAAATATTTATGTGCAATTTTAAACAAAAAATTTTGTCGGGTTGCAGTTGAGGGACAATTACAAGTATTTCATAAAATAATCTTTATACTTTAGTAATACGCACTAAAAAGTCTCAGAAGGATCGAAGTGATGGAACATACTAAAAAAAAAATTAAATTTAGCAATAGTGGTCTTTTATCTTTTTATATTACATCAAGACAATCAAATAATATTATAAAAACAAGTTTCTCATAAACAGAAATGTTCGTTTTTATAAGGCGAGTGGTCGGGACAGCCGCCTTAAAAGCTCCCTTCCTATGTACTGTCTTCATTAATAATAATATTCACTCCGTAAGTAAAAAAGTTACTTAATATCTGAGACGGTTTTATGCCCCTAGATTGATATCGATCGTACGATAAGTAGTATCCCAAACAGTACAACAAGGTCCAATGGACATCCATTGGACTAACCCATTTAAAATCATGGACATCCAATGGATATCCAGCAGACAAACAATGGACACTCAATTGACGTCCAATGGATGTCCAGTAGAGACAGTTTGCCACATGAAATAGACATCCAAAACTGATCCACGTATGGACCAGAAATGGACATTGGACTCTACTGGACGTCCATTGGGTGTCCATTGTTTGTCTGGTGGACATCCAATGGAAATCCATTTTACCTTTTTGTGTTGTTTAGGAATGTAATTTTTATGTTTGTAAATATATGATAAAAATAATTATCCGATTTTCTAAACATTTTTGAGAGTAAATAATTGACAAAAAAATGTATGAAGTTTAAAAGGATGTAAGCAAATTGTTGGGTATATATTTTCATTTTTTATATACATAAATAAAAAATCTAATGCGTGAAATTATAATCTTCGTAATACCTTTTGGAAGCTAAATAAATTTATTAACTTCCAAAAGGCGGAACTATAGTGGTCGTAATTTCGTGCATTAAATTTTTTTCTTTGTGTTTGATACAAAAAACAAAACAAGAAATTATGTCCATTTGGCAAATTCGAAAACCTTTTAAACGTAAATCTTTTTTTTTTCAATTATTTGCTAGCAATAATTTTTAGAAATTTGGATGATTATTTTTAACTAATATTTACAAAATAAAAATCACATTGAGATGATTTTTTAAAAATTGTACATTCTAAAAGTATTAGGTATTAAGTGCCAAAACATAAAGAACACATATAATTACCGATATATTTTATATAATATAAAATCATTTTTATATTCTATTAGTTTTTACTTTCAAATATTATATTTAATTTGTCTTTTTTTCTCTAGCTCACATTGTCTTTCTTTCTTTTCTCTTGGCCACATAGTCTTTCCTTTCTCTGGCTCGCCTCAACCACTTTCTTATGATTTCTTCTATCTTTCTTCGTTACTTTACTCTCAAAAATTTCCCAGATCCCTGAAGCAAATGAGGAATCAGAACCAAATATATGATTAGTCTAAAAGAAAAAAATCATTCATTTATAAAAATTCATCCGAAGTATAAATAGGTGATGGTACTGTTGTGAGCAGAAAAAATAGGACAACTTTTTTTTTCTAATGTAAATCTGTCTCTACTTGAATATGTAATGAGTAGCCAAAATAAGACAGATATCACTTTTAATTTATTTTTTATTTTAATGCTGTAGTTATTGCTATAGTAAATGATGGATGGTTAATGAGACAAATTGCACTGCGTTATAACATTAACAAAAATTTGGTGTATAACATTTTAAGAAAGTGGAGAATAAACGGTACGATTAGTAGAAATCCTAGATCAAAGGACAAAGGATATCCTACTTAACAAGAAACTAACTATTAATATTTCGCTATTGCACCATTTCTATTTATAACTTCTATAAGTCTGTTTGGCATAGAATTAAATAACCTTATACAATAATCATTAGTAATAATATTTTCCCATGCATTATTTACTATTTCCAGTAATTCTTCGGCATTCCATGGTCTCATATTTCGTTTTTGGATACTTCTTAAGAGTAGTCCCCATACTTCTTCCACAGGGTTAAGATCTGGACTATGACTGGGCCAGTTAAGAACATTGATGTTGTTATCTTAAAACTAATTAGTTACGGTGTGAGCAGTATGAACCGAACAATTGTCTTGTTGAAATATGAACTCATTATTAGGAAATAATTGTGACACAGAAGGGAGCATAATATTGTCTAAAATCTTAATATACGTTTCATTATTAAATCGTTCCTCAATATGCCACAAAACACCAGGACCACGTGCCGATATCCAAGCCCATATATTGACGGAAAATCTATCACTTTTATCATTGTTAGGTATATATTTCTCATCGAATCGAGTATTCGGAGAGCGATAAACACGAATACGACCGCTGTGTGTTGACTGGAAAGTTTTTTCGTCTGTAAAGATTACATTGTTCCAAAAATTTACATCATGCGCTAAAAATTCAAGCGCAAATCCTACTCGAGCTTCTTTATGTTCAGCATTAAGTAAGTATATCTGTGCTGCTGCATGACAGCGTAGCTCCGATTCTCTTACTGGCCGGCGACCAGTACTACTCGATCCAGGAAAATTCGTTTCTTGAGCAGCCTGTATAACTGAGTAAAATGGATTTTCTACTAAAGCATTTACCAATTGCAAATCTTGTTGTTGAGTTGATATCCTTCGTCGCCCTGACCCAGGATTTCTACTAATCGTACCGTTTATTATCCACTTTCTTAAAATGTTACACACCGAATTTTTATCAATATTATAACGCAGTGCAATTTGTCTCATTGACCATTAATCTGCTGCTTTAGCAATAACTCCAGATTTAACTAAATCGCTTATATAAGGCATATTAGTTTTTTGCACACTTGCAATAAATTATGACAACTAACTGACAATGTCACAAAAATTAAAGTTAGTACACAACTAGATTTTAGCAAAATACCGTTATAAGACTTGTCCTATTTTTTTTTGCTCACGACCCTACACTAGTATTATTGCAGTCAATGTCAGAATTAATATTTAAATTTCTCACGGTTGCAGGCGCACGCGTATCAAAATCACATATATTAAAACATGGTTCAGATAGATTAAGGGTTTGAAATGTACTTGAAGAACTAGGAGTTACCTCGTTTAGATTACTTTCTAACTCTGATAATAGTTATTTTTTATGACCATGTCTGAATTTAACTTTGCAATTTTGTAATATCTTTTTGACACTTCAGGCATTTTGCAGGGTTACCTATTAAAAGACAATATAAAATGTACTTACCTCTACTAAACTGATCCGTCAGACAAATACGTACTTATAATGACTTTATAGAGGTACACTGAACAATGAAAATAAATGTATATCATATAATTAACTAATTAACAAAATCGAAGCTTTCTGGCTTTGACTAATTCCAACACATTCGACAGAGAGTAATAATAGTACTGCAGATGGGAGCACATCGGTGGCGCTAGTATCTAACAGATTTGTAACGAATAATATTGCCCGCCAAGTTTAAATGAATTAGAGGCCGGCCGTCCTCAAAAATAACGCTTATATCTAAAGAATTATAATAATCTTGCTGACCGGTGAAGCAGATTTAATTCCGGCGGGTTGTTTTAAAATGTGTCTCATCACGAGCCGATCCCGATATGTAGAAACATGGGTCAATTTCTGTTTATTATGTATATCAAAAACCTAATTTTAAGGACATTAAATGGACGTCTAGTGGATATCAATTTATTGAAGTCCACGGGATGTCCAGAATATGTCCATGGTCCTTTGGTTGAATACCATGTCCAGAAATTTTATCATATGGATATTAAGCGGATGTCCAGTGGATACGTATCCAATGGATGTCCATGTATTTCAGTACAATGGATATCCAAAATATGTCCGTGGACATCTGGACCTGTAATGGATATAAAATGGATGTCCATTGGACATCAAGTGTTTATTGGGATACTATCGCAGCTGTGTGAGAGCAGCAACCCACGGTTCTCGTACCATTTGCACAGTCACAATAGTATCTGCTAATTCCAGATATCCCTGAAATATTAGGTGAATATTCTATGAAACAACGATATATCTTTTTTGAAATATCTTGATTTTACTTGGACTTTGAGGATATTCGATCTATCTTTAACAAAACTAATGTTTATCAACCCCTCGACATTTAACATTTCCGACAGATAAGCGAGACCATATTGATATGTTCCAGTAAAAAATATCTCTAGGTCTTTTTCTGTTATTTCTGAGAAGCCAAGTATATCTATCGATAACACTTTTTGAAAGGGGAGTGTCCTGCATAGCCAACCATTTTCTTCTACTTTGGATACTAAAATATTTGATTCGTTTCGCCGTGATAACATTCTACTCATAAATTTGCTTTGAAACTTTTTGTCAGAGCATAGACACGTTTGCTGAATTTATTTATTAAGAAAGATGATATCCTATAGTAGCTCCTGACTTTTAGATATCAAACACATGATTAAGCATACTAAACTTTTTTTAAGCATTAATTCAACTACCCAACGTATTTTAGTTATAAATCTCGAGTAATTTCATTGTTCACTAGTAAGCTGTTTTTGTGGCCCTTTAAGTGCTGGTATCAATACTATATATCCTTCCTAAGTAAAGGACATTCAGTTTCCACAGAAAGTTAACGTGCAGCCTGGGCTTGTTGAGACTACAATTTTGAGTCCAATTTTTATTAAAGGTTCGTTAAACGATGAAAAATATTTGAAGCTGCTCAAACAAAGCATAATTCCAGGACTTACCGCACTGTATCCAAATGTTGAAAATTCTAATGTACCGGAAAACTCCCTACGGTTTCAATAGGATGGCGCATCAATGTGATGATGCACCATTCGGTAATAGTGAGTAATTATTTAAACGAAATTTTCTCACATAGAGGGATTGGTAGACGTAGATAATTAGATGCAGTCAACCAGATCTCTGGACCTAACCCCGGTGGATTATTTTTATGGGGTTACCTTAAATCCAAAGTATAAGTATTTTAATAGACCGAACAATGTTGAGGGCTTAAAAGATAGAATTAGTTACGAAATTGGAAGAACTCTATCCGAAACAATTACTAACGTTTTGCGAGAATTTCATAGCGTGTATGTGACAGCCATTACTACTGTCATTATACTTGCAATAGGTCCCATTGAATTGTAGTTATTCTGATCAAATAACCATATATTTTGAAACAAAATTATGCTGCAAAAACGTCCTCGTACATTACACCTCAGCTTCTAGTAATTTATCTACTTACCGGTTGTGATAATACAAATTACTTTCAAGGAAAAAATATTGTATTTAAAGCGTGAAATCTTAATGTTAATCGAGCGCACATTCCGGTTTTCCGATATAAAATATTCGATATCTTTTACGAGAATAAGCATATTGTGTCCAGTCCACTTTATCAAGACTTCTTTTGTACTCTTAAATAAAAAAAATCTTCTTCTAGAGTCAGTCCGTGGATATTCAGTAGAAATGAAATAATTGATGAGGTCAAATATTCCTATATCGTGGCGTGTCTACTTCTTAATACATGGAAAAGGATATTATTATACAATATACATTTTTCCCATAATTGGATAAGTACCTATAGAACATGTGAAGGTTAAATGTGAATTTACCCTCAAACATAGTTAAATATATAAAAAATTTATTATGTTTTCGTATAGTCAAAGCAATTTCCACGTGAGTAAAACAAAGGCAAGAAAAATATCCATTAATTTATTAACAGACTTCACAGATGTAGTTTTCCCACGTATGTAAAACAAGATTGTTAAAGAAATTGCTTTGTTGCCTTTAAATAGTTTTAAATAGCAAATATTCCCTCTCTGACTACTACAATTTATCCTAGTCATGTTTCTTTCACCTGATTGTTCCTTTTACGAGTATTCCCTAAAGGCCTTTAATTGTATTTCTCTGTATACAGGATGTCCCAAATCTAAACGAACATAGTAGCACGCTTTGCTGAGTTCAGCACACACTCACACTTACCCTTGAAAGTGAACGGTTTTCGGGTGTTTTTGTCGAAATTTTGTTGTCATCGTCATATACCGTAAATCTTACTAAACGATAAAAATTATTCTCGGATAGAGACATCTCGATAATACTTTCTCTTTCTCATCAATCCCATATTCCGAATTTACTTTTAACTTTCTAAATAATTTTGGTAGAACCTAAAATTAACCTAAACAAAATTTTTCTTCGCAATGTTTAATCTTAGGTGAAATTTATAAAGGACGTTGCGATGCAACTACACATATTTAAAAAAAATCGTTTAAAATGTTAGAAATTTAAAAACGCATCTCGCAACAATTTTCCATTGTAAACAATAGTTATTTGTATTAAAACAATTTTTGATTTCACGACACACTGTTTTTGTACCCTCCCTGAAGCTATCTACATACAATTTTTATTCAAAACATTTTTAGATTCGACGAAAAATTATTTTTGATCCGTTAAGCCATCTTCGAGAAAAACTTATCACACGCATAAACAAACTGACAAATACACAGACACACAGACGGCATATAGATTCGGATATATTTGGCATTGGCATTGTCCACTTTCATCAAAACATAGAATTTGGATTTTGTCACGACCCCAATACTTTCTTCATCTATAGATAAGAAAGTAAAAAACCTCATTTTGAATATAGAATATCATTTCTGTTAATTCATATTGCGTGTAGGAAAATTTATTTATTATTCATTTATGTAATGTTTGATTATTCATTTGTATATGCTTTCATCCGAGCATAACGCTACCTGATCACTCCTTCGCCGATCAGTGATCATGTTTCTGTCAGGCTGAACGGTTTGAAATGTGCTGTCATCTGGTTCAATTTGTCGTTATATTTTTAAAATATATTTTTTAACGTTCTGTACTTTCATTATTTTTTTATCCTCTGTTTGTCTGCCAAAAGTAAAATACTTGACAACGGAAATACAAATTTGTTGCTTTTACTTGCGGGTGATGTTGGTTTAAATATAAGTAAAGTGCGAAATATAATAGATTTGAAAATCCATTGCCATTAAGGGCCGATTAACTCTTAAAAAGAGAGGATAACTGTCAAATGAAACAAAGGTATCTATTGTTTTATTTGACATGTATCCTCCCAGATAGCACTAGGAGATACCAAAAACGTCTTAGGGACATCTGCATGGGACATTCGAGACGTCTTAAAAACGTCCATTTTAAGACGTAAGTCGTACAGAAGACGTCTTGGGGATGTCCATTATTACTAATCAAAACGTCTTTAAGACGTCTTATTTTATTTCATTTTAGACCTAAAAAAGGCATTTATATGACATTACGGAGATGTTATTAAGACATTTTATTCTGGTCCATTCTAGTCCCAAAAAAGATCTTCAAGGGATATTATTGAGATATTCACAAGTAGGTGAAAAAATGTCGTCTTTATTAGCAGCGATATAGTCAGGTAAAGTCTAATTTGGCATGTGAATGAGTTGATAATATATGCATGCGATTACATGTGTGGCACACTCTGTAATAGCTATAACTTATTGTCGCATATGTCTACTGAATTTTTCTGCTATTGCGATAACTGTGTGCAACACATACGAAATCGTACGCATATTATCAACCCATCCACACATCAAAATAGACTTTACCTAATTATATACAGCTTGGCTGCTAAGACGAATGCAACATTGTGCAATGAATCGGCCTTTCCTCTGTTTATTGTACACTGCCTGCCTGTTTGCCATATTAGTGGTCAATTTGTATACACCAGAGTTACACCACAGAGACTAGAAAGGTTGAATTAGAGGCAAATTTTATACCCAAGAATACTGCCTCAATTCAAAAGTTTACACAATGTTCTCTTCTTTTAGTCCTTTATATTCCGCAAACTTATAATAAAATCAAGTATGGAACAACAATACAGTTGGTACTGGGAATCAGGAAATAAAACAAAGTTTTGTTCTTCTAAATTTTAATTTTGTGCCAGAAAACGCATGATATAATCGAAATAACTTACTTTACTTATTAAGTCAGGACAATACTGGCCAACTATACACAAAACCACAGCATAAAACACTGCAAAACAAAGGAGTTGTGAAATATCGCAGAAAATACGTTAAAATGAAATGATAATAATAATAATAATAATAATAAATTGACTTTATTTATCATTTAAAGAATATTAATACAAAAATTTTTAAAGGGAATGGCGATGTTCAACAACGCTGCTCTTCCACATAACCATTCCAACGTAATATATTGTTTAAAAAACACTTTTCATAAAATAACCATATGCTATCGGGTTACAGCAAAAAATAAGACTACACCGCACCCGCATACCCAAGTCTAGCGCGGCCCCATGCCAAAACATCGCCCAAAACTACACTGCGAAAACAAGACAAGCAACTACATGTCCTGTAACACATTGCGACAGGACTTGCAACAACCCGTCCCATCCCACAGTGCAATCCCAGACAACCCCCAAGCACAGAGCCCCACCCAATACAGATACGCAAATACGGAGCTATCGTATTAACCCGACAATGTGAAATACGTACACAAAGTAAACTTAATTATTTCTATTATTAAATAAAAGGTTTTTGATATGTTCTCTGAACTTAGGTAAGCTAGATACGATTTAATGTTTATAGGCAGATTATTATATATTTTAATTGCATTGTAAGTAAAGGACCTCTCAAATTGGGCAGAGCTATGATCAACTCAATTGTCAGACATAAGGCCAACCCGAAAACATGACGAAGTCAAACAAATACGATCGCGCCGGAATGACATTTATCGCTGGAAAAGCGCGGTAAATTCAAAACTTAGAAGTTATTAATTTGCAATTTTTTAGAATTTCCAAGTTCTACATCTACGACGAAATTCTTATTCCATGTAAAGAATTATTGATTTGGATATGAATGTATTATTATTCAAAACACAATATAAAAAGCTAGGAGGCCTAATATGGACATACTAAAGACGTACATTTATTGATGTCCCAAAGACGTCCCACTCTGGACGTCTTGAGGATGTTCATTTTAGGTCCTAAGACGTTCAGACCAAATTAAGATCAAAATTGGAGGTCTCTGGGACGTCGTGTGCTATCTGGGCTCTAGTTACGAGTGAACCATGCATTGATAAACCATACTTAAATGAATTAAAACTTCAAGAAAGAAACAGAAATCCACGAAATGAACATTTTTATGAGGTGACATACTGATGTTTCTTAACTATTTATTTAAAGAACATTTTCCAAGCTCTGGTAGGAGTTGTGAGGTTAGAAAATAAATTAATAATTATTTTTACTGTATTAAATTTGAAGATTAACGTAGATATAATTCTACCAATTCCTAGTATGCTACATTGTATCTTGTTATTGTCTGAAAGTTATTTGTGGCATTCTACGAATATTCTTTCCTATTATTTGGGTTTTCTACCACATGTACTATTATCCTCTTCAAAACAAATCACCGAATCTACAAAATAATAGAATTATTGGAAAAAAAGCCTCTGCGCCCGTGACGTTTACGCCAAAGGAAAAGTCAGAGGTTATGTTTTGCAAATAATATAAATCGGAATAAACACAAAAATAATGTATTTTGCTGACGTTTTTGACATACACAGCAAAATAAGAGTTCTTCAAAAAATAGCTTTGAAAACGGAAAGAGATTACTTTCCGAAACGTCAGCAAAATACATTATTTTTGTGTTTATTCCGATTTATATTATTTGCAAAACATAACCTCTGACTTTTCCTTTGGCGTAAACGTCACGGGCGCAGAGGCTTTTTTTCCAATAATTCTATTATTTTGTAGATTCGGTGATTTGTTTTGAAGAGGATAATAGTACATGTGGTAGAAAACCCAAATAATAGGAAAGAAAATTGTATCTTGTGTCCATATACAACACTAGACTTGGTTTTGTCCACTTTAATTATACTGAATTTGAGGGAATAATATTTTTTTGCTGACAGTGATCTACACTGAGCACAATTTATGTATGCTATCAAAAATAGCGTTCGCTTCCATAGCTCTCAACACTATTGCGTTGAGAGCTATGGAAGCGAACGCCTTCAGCCTATTGATCCTTGATCCGAATCCGAATGAACGCAACTATTGTGCATACTGGCCAAGTGTCCTAATGCATAAGGAGTAAAACAGAGAAGTAGAAGAACAATTTTTTTATTTTGACTGATTGACGTTTAAGGAAATTATAGGTTAGGTATAATAGACATTGTATTCATCATTCTTATGTTGTTTTTATTTTCGGTAAAACATGGAGTTTTGGAAAGAGACTCTTGGATCCCCGGTAAAAATTGTGGCACCAATGGTTGATGCTAGTGAATTACCTTGGAGATTATTAAGCAGGAGGTACGGAGCTCAATTATGTTATACGCCGATGTTGCATAGTGCCATATTCTGTAAAGATCCAAAATATAGGAAAGAAACGTTGTTATCGTGTGAGGAAGATAAACCCCTGATAGTGCAGGTATTGAATATAAATATTTCTCTATTCCATAAGCTATGGGTAACGTTACAAATTTTAGTTTTGTGGAAATGATCCAAATATACTCCTTGAAGCAAGTTTGTTGGCTCAAGATCATTGCTGTGCGATTGATATAAATCTAGGATGTCCCCAGGCAATAGCAAAAAGAGGGCATTATGGGTCTTTTCTACAAGATGAGTGGAGCTTGTTATTCGATATAGGTAAATTTGAAAATATTGGAATTCTCAAAACGTGATATTTATGTATTTTAGTAAACACATTAAGTACAAAATTGAAAATACCTGTTACTTGTAAAGTTCGAAGATTTGAGACAATAGAAAAAACAGTAAAGTATGCGAAAATGTTGGAATCTGCTGGCTGTAAGATGTTAACTGTTCATGGTAGAACAAGGGAACAAAAAGGACCATTAACTGGTCTGGCAGATTGGAGTTATGTTAAAGCTGTGAGGTAGTATTAATCTTGGTAATACCTATTAGTATTATGAAATTTGTAATTTTAGAAATTAACTATGTTTTATTAAGAACTACAAATTATATGCAATGAATGTAACATTTTCTTCCGCATGTTCTATGTGGGACATTGAACGTTTTGAAATACTTCAATATCAAAATTTCTATCTAATCTATTATTTAATTACTTTAACCTTGTAACTTGTAAGAAAGTACAAATTATTATATCAGATGTTGCCACTTTGGATATCCAAAGTTTACGTGCATACAATTTAAAAAAAAAGCTATATACAGTATAACCCTTCTTTCTCTGCAGATAAAGTCATTCAAAAACCAAATCCAAAGTTTTGAAATGTATAAATTGTATTTTTCTTCCAAAAGCCAATGAATTAGCGGTTTGAATACAAAATTAAACAGAAATTCTGTATTTGGTACAGCAAATAATTTAGTTATGTTATTCACCAATGGGTGACAAGTTTTCATTCCTAATTAAATAATTAGAATAATTGGAATTAATAATTCTGCTGGCGTTGAATAAAAGTTTAGATTATTCAATGTGCCGCTACACGCTAATGGACTGGCATTGCATTAGCGAACACTATTCTTATGTTATAAGAGATAGAATATCCCAACTATCTTTTTTCATGCGTAAACAGTATTTCGTCATAAACTTTGGTCAATTGCAGGGTTGGACTGACCCTGTCAAAAGGAAGGTGCCATTACCAATCTATGCATCAATATATCTCAAAACGCATATTTGGACTCATAACACTACATCTTTAAGGTATTAAAGGAACACGATATGCATATACAAGGTGATACATGGACATGTAATGCTTTGTAACTGTCAGCTAAGCTACGCTAAGAAGGGGGTTATATTTATGAAAAATGTAAACACATATCCATTACGCACTAATACCGCTAGTGTAGGAGCTAGGATCGAGTCTAGTATACATTAACACGTTCCGCGCTTTAAGGATATAACAAAAATGGTCTATTGGGCCAACTGATTTTTTTTCTAGTTTTGTACTCTACAAGGCATATATAGTAGAGTACAACATGCAAAAAAGCTCAATACAATGTTTATTCGTGTTTTTTTAAAACAAAAATTTAGCGGCCCCTAGGGCCCGCCGTGGCGTGTAGGAAAACATTTTCCTGTTGCGCCACCAGGCCACAGCGGTCCTTCCAACGGTCGATTCTATTATGCCTTCCAGGCCACAGCGGTCCGGCTAGCGGACCACACTTTTGTTTACATTGTTTTGCTGTTTATAATATCTAATATATCACAAATCATTCTTTATTATGTTGTTTCTGCATTACAATAAAGTTTTTTCCTTTTTATATGTATTTTGGCCATAATTTCTGTATGAGTAAAATTTAAAAAATTGCGCCACAGCGGTCCTTCCAGCGGTCGATTTTATTGTGCCTTCCAGGCCACAGCGGTCCTTCTAGCGCTCAATTTTATTGTGCCTTCCATGCCACAGTGGTCTGGCTAGCAGACCACACTTTTGTTTACATTGTTTTGCTGTTTATACAAATAATAATATAATATCTAATATATCACAAATCATTCTTTATTATGTTATTTCTGCATTACAGTAAAGTTTTTCCTTTTTATAAGTATTTTGGCCATAACTTCTTTATGATGAGGAAAATTTAAAAAATCGCTGTGACTGACAAGCCTCTAGAGCCACAGCGGGCCGTCATATAATTTAGATCTGCTTTATTAACGGTCCTCTGGCATACACGGCAATATATACGACTTTGCTGATTAGCGGTACGTAGGGCCCACTGTGGCCTGCTGGGCCATCTAGGTAGAGGTCCCTGGGGACAGCCCAGGTGCGGAACGTGTTAAACAGCTGGGTACTGAGCTATCATACCTACATAAACAGTATGAAAACAAAAATATTGATTATTTTTTCTACGACTGTCAAAAAAGGCTATGTTTGCGCATTAATGTTAATGTCTACGATGACATTATTTTTTTTCCGTTACCATGATGACATCGTGCCCAAAATATTTTGCGCATGAGGGTACAAAATATTTTGTACATCACATACCTTTTATTGCCTATTTTTTTAATCATTTTTAATGCGCAAACATAGCCTTTTTATGACAGTTGTAGGAAAAATATTGTTTGCGTCTCTTAAGCGAAATTCTTTGGTCATCTCGAATGTCTTTTTCACAAAAAAACTTTCGTTCTCAATCACCAAAGTGATTAAAGTATAGGATTTTTTTTTATATCAAAAGTTACTGCTCTTTTCTGGGAAAGTGGGTAAGGCAAGGGGTAAGGTGTATGCCAACTTACATTCATTGCCGATGGGGCCATATCAGGCTAATCCGACACTGGTCAGTTGTAACCACTTTGCCGAACTTACGCATATTCCTCAACTGATGATTGACATTCATATTTTAATGAAATTTGGATAAATAATCTGCAGCTTCAGCAGTAATTTTTTACATATTTATAGATTGAAAACAAAAAAGGATTAGGATGATAGAGTTTCGACAATCATTTTAATAACATCTAAATGACATGTTTTAAAATGTTTCTAAAAAAACGAAATGTTATCGTTTTTAACATCAATGTTATTGTAACCTTCATTTACAGTATGTCACGAATGAAGTCAAGAAGTCGTCATATGATATATTCAACATGTTGAAATATTTCATATAATAGTAAATTAACAAAATTAGTATGAGGTTGCATTGTGTGCTGTATATTTTACATTGGACACAAGCTCAATATGGCATTTCCGGAAGAAAGGAACAATCATTATCGTATGCTTCGTACATTGGAATGTATACGAATGAGCAGTCCATTAGAGCGTAAGTGGCACATTGAATCGTCTAAGATAAACGTCCATATTGATAAAATGGAATGGATGGAATGAAGGCAACAAAATTATTGCCATATTGATTCTTTGATTTTTACAAACATACAAGGGGGCCAGCGTAGGTGCGTCTTTACTATGTACATACTTCGATATGCGATGTAAAGCAACGTCAGGCGCGGTTAGTAGTTGGATGGGTGACCGTTCCAACGAAGACCGCGTCCTCGCCTCACACATCTTCCAGCGGGTTGTATATCCGTGGAAGCTATGCAACCTTAGGCGAGGGTTGTTTTAGGGGATATACCATCCTTTGGAGGGGATGTAAAGCGGTTGGTCCCTTGTCTATTAAATGTTAGGCAAGTAAAAGATCCCTACTCTTCTTAAGGGAAGAGGTTCGGCAAAATTCCTGGATGGGGGTAGCTCATCCACAGGCGTCGGTGTTAGGTCTCAGTAGCAGAAATAGGCCAACGTTAAATAAATATATTAAAAGAAAAACATACAATGTGTCCATACATGCACATTATTTTGCACAATTTTCAACTGACAACACGTCTTCTCTTTATTTACATACATAAACAAAGTTATAATTAGTATTAAACTTAGTATAGAGACGGATTGTAGGCTATTCTTTTAAAAAAGGAACATTTTCAACAAGTTCATGTCGGCTTGGTGGTGGGATGGACAGTGGCGCGTTCTTCCACCCAGACGGCCCGGGTTCAAAACCGGGTCACAGCAAGTCGATGAGATATAGTGGATGAGTGGATCTGCTGGCATCACCATCTTTCGAAAGAGATGTAAAACTGTGGGTTCCGTGTATCTACGATGTGAGCACGTTAAAAATCCCTACCCCAAGACAAACTGTGGGGGTTCGGCAAAATTTCCAGGTTAGGGGTCCCAGTGCCTATACAGACACTGATGAGCTTATCCCCTGGCGTCGGTGATTGGCCTTGGTAGCAGAAATAGGCCGACGTTAAACAAATGATTAAAAAAAAAAACAAGTTCATTTTATTCACATATTTTGGTTTCAATGAAGTAATCCAGAATAAGACATATCCATGTAGTGTAATGCTTTGGAGGGGTGCTTTTTAAAATTTTTAAATACATTTATTTAACGTCGGCCTATTTCTGCTAATGAAGCCTATCAACGATACTTGTAGATGAGCTATCTCCAACCAGGAATTTTGCTGAACCTCTTCTTTTTTGAAGAGTCTAACAGTTAATAGACAAGAGATCAACAGCTTTGCATCCCCTTTAAAAGATGGTATATCCACTCTACAAAACTTTACGACCTCATTAAAATACCATTAAACTAGTTGGAAAAGTAATTGCGCCCAGGTACGCACTTGAAATATTTACATCAATAACGCAATCATTCAATTTTAACAATGAGTTACAGTCTAGTATTATTAATATGTACATTCTAATACATACGAATTTTAAGTTTGGCTAGGTACTATTTCGTTTGCAAATTGACTCACTTACCTTTATAAATTTTTATTGTGTTTCGGCTTGTTTGATGACATCATGCCACATGGTCCAATGGCGATAATAATGAGGCTGTAAAGTTTTCGTTGCGTTTTTTGAGTGCCCAGTAAATGTGTACTCGACCATACATTACATATCGGAATGTGTGATAGTAAAGACACACCTATACTCGCTCTTATTTGGAGAATAAGACATACATAGGTAAATTAAATGCAAATAAATATAATTATGATAGTACCTATAGACTTAAATTTATGGTATGAGAAAGATTACAATTTTTGCCATAATAATATTGGATTCATGGGAATCTCTGCTTTTATTTTTGTATAAATCAATGACTTTGTATTGTTTTAATTTTTAGTGATGCTGTCAAAATACCAGTTATTTCTAATGGCAATATACAATGCATGCAGGATGTTGTAAGATGTTTAAACGAGACTGGTGCTGTTGCGGTTATGACAGCAGAAGGAAACTTATACAATCCTGCTTTATTTATGTCTGAAAACCCTCCATCTTGGAAGCCTGCATTGGAATATCTGGAGTTAGTTGATGTATACCCCTGCCCATTGTCTTATATTCGAGGACATTTATTTAAATTATTCCAACATGTGTAGGTGACTTTATTTCAAAAGTAGCCTGTAGTATTAGTATTCAGGGTAAAAAGCTCAATCAAAGACAGTTTATTACGTAACGAATTTGGAAAGTGAAACTTAACACAGGAGTGGAAGTATTGACCGAGTGTGTAAGACACTTTTCAGCAAGTTCTGTACAATATTTTTCCCAAACAAACACAAACGACTATATTTTTCTTTTCATAATTTAGTAATTTGGAATATGACATGACATTTATCGTGACAGTTAAATTGTTGACATTTTTCTAACACAAGTTTTGTTAGGAAAATAATACACATGTAATGATATTATTGCTAACTTTCATACCTATACCTACTGCATTAAGTGAATATGATTGCTCTCTTGGGCAGTCATGGGAAAATTGCTTTAATAAACTTATTTTTTTGCTCATAGAGTATAGTATTTGCTTTTTAATAGTTACAGAAAATGCCAAATTATAGCTTTTGATTGGTACAGATGTTAAATGTCATAGCAGTATTACAAATCTGTTTCTTCATAAGGCACTGCTTTGTAGTTTTAAAGAAATTTTTATTTTTTCATTGCCACAGCAATGTATATTGTAGTTACAATAAAAATAAATTGGTGGCCAAGTTATCAATGATGTAATTATCCATTTTAGATTATCTATTCCTTCAAATAATGGTATAAGGATCAGACTAGGTGCTGCAAATACAATGAACCAATTCAAATGTATAGTTAATGAATTAAAGGATATGTATGCACCATATCATGAAGGTTTAAAAAAATGGGAAGAAACCACAGAACTCAATACTCAGAATTTAATTCTTCCCCCATGGTTATGTCAGTCATATGTTAGAGATACACCAGAAAATCATATTAAAAAAATTGAAGAGCATCACAAAGATTCTGAAGAAAATAAGGTGGGTATTTAATTTTCTCTATATATAATTTTATCGCTGTAAAACTATTTGCACTTATTGATATATGCAATATTTTATTTCTTGAAATATTCTCTCCAAATGTCAGCAAAATGCCTCGGGTAAGTGACCACGACATTGTTCATGATTAAATGAAAATTGAAGCGAAATCAAGCAATTCTAACATCAGATTACATCCCTCGAGCCTGGGTAATACCACTACAAGTTTTCAGACTGAGATATATGCCATTGAACTGTGTGCACGGAGGCTGTAACTAATGTACTCTAGATACAGATCAATAAAGATTTTCTCAGACAGCCAAGCAACTCTTAAAGCTCTTGGATCCTATCGCTGTGATTCTAAAACAGTGTGGAACTGCCAAAAGGCTCAAATCCAATTGGGTAGGAGCAACAAATTGCCTCAAGTCTTGGTGCCTGGCCACTCTGGACTAGAGAGCAACAAAATTGCCGATTGTCTAGCTAGAGAGGATGCGGCATAAAAATTTGGACCAGAACCAGTTCTTGGCATATCTTCAAGCATTGCCAAAACAAATATCCTAGACTGGGTTGAGAGCAAGACCCTCCACCATTGGCAGGGACTACCAGGATTAGCTCATTCAAAGGAAATCATCACATATCCTTTGAAATCAAGAAGTAAAATACTGATAGAGAGATGTTTGGTAGTTTTATTGTAGCTAAAGACGCTACTAATGAACAGGCCTTAGCAACCATCTACACTCCAAGTAAAACAAGCTTCTAGATTAGAAGTTTGTGGCAAGCAGTAAAGTTTATACGATTCTTACCATTTTGATTTTTATGTGTGTTTTTGTAATAGCTTTAACCGAAAAATAAGTAGCCAAAATTTAAAAAAATCTTATATAAAACTCACTAAACACATTATTTGTGCTATTTAATTTTTTCCAGCTGGTTGTATAAATATCTACTTATACATTTGCTATTTGTTGATAGAAAAGCGACAATAAGAGGCACTATGAGGATGCTGAAGGTAATCCGATAAGTAGAAAGAAAATGAAAAAGCTAAGAAGGATTAGTAGAAGACCAGAAAAACCCCTTAACATTCCCGAAAAGAATATGGAAAAATGTACTGACTGCGTTAATCCTTTGGTAAACAATATATAGTAAATATGGTTCACATTTTTTATTAAGTTTTTGTTGTAGGGTTCAAAATGCATATATAAATTATGTAAAAAGTGCTGCAGAAACAAATGTTACATTGAAAATCTAGATTGTGCAGGTCACAGGATTTTAGTAAAAACAAGAAGAGCTATGGCAAAGCTCTACGCAACTCAGAGGAAAATGCCAGAAAAAATTCTAGAAATGTTATAGTTTTCAATAAAAATTTGTTTTTTTATTGATGGTTTTAATATTTGCAGAAATGATGACTTGGAAACGAAATATAATAAAGGGCTAAACTAAAGTTATACAGGATAAGGCGCCAAGAAACATTGAACAACAAAAACTAGTGAGCAGAAAGTAGAGATCACCACTTCTAGAAGGAAATAGTTGAGCTTTATTCAATGGTGTGTCAACCTACCATATCAGTCAACTATGATCCAGCTTATATGTACCCTTTTTTGAATTTTTAAATATTGTTGCCAAGCAGCAAAAACACGAATAATTTGAATGTAAGAGGGGTATAGAAGATTTAAATGAGTAGGATAATATGCATATTAAATATATTTATTTATTATACGGGAAAAATCCCATTACAATAGTAATAAAAATATACAAAAATAAACAATAGAAACAATTAAGTATAAATAAGCGGAAAAAAAAATACTACAACTAAACCACTAACAACAAATACAAATATAAACAACAATATGAATTAATATTTAAAATTAACACAATGGAAAAGACTTAACCTTGTTTTTAACTTGATTTAATGACAAGTCAAATAAATCCAAATTGTAATGATTAACAACTTGTAGGGTTCTGTCAAAAGGCGAATGCTTACTATAATTAGTAGAAGGAAAATTGACATAAAAAACATTGTTATTTCTCAATGAACGCTTCGAGATGTTAAATTTAATAAGAGCCAGCAACTCAGGACACAATATGTAACCATTTACAAACGAGCGAATAATACTTACATTTTTCATTGAGGAGATAGATAACACACTACAGTTTCTTGTGAGAAACCCCCAACATTTTTGAGGAAACGACTGACACGTTATTGATGTGATCCGCAAAATTAAGGTTAACATCAAAAGTAACTTAAGTGTTAAATTCCTTAGAGTGTTTAAAGAAAGCTATGTAACAACATTTGCCAATGTTCAAATATATAAACAATTGCTCTACACCATTCAGATAAATTATTAAGGTCCTCCTGAATTAAAAATGAGTCACGTTCAGACTTGATAGTTCTTAAATAATTTAAGATCATCTGCAAATAAAAGATATTGACAGTTCTTAAAGGCTACATCTATGTCATTCACAAACAACCTAAATAAAAGAGGAGCACAGTGCACAGTGAGACCCTTGAGGTACCCCTGACAAAACCTCGATTTCATGTGAGCAAAAGTTCCCCAGCTTAACTCTCTGTTTACGTCCCTTCAAAAAACTCCCAACCCATTTTAAGTCTCCACAAAATCCAAAGCTAGACAAGTAGTATATCATGGCACTCCTTGGAGAAATCAGTGTACACTGCGTCTACTTGACATCTATTTTCCAAAGCCTCTAAAATTTGTATTTGGTAAATCAACAAGTTGGTAACTGTGGACTTGCCGTGACAAAAACCATGCTGTTCATTAATTGTCATGTAAGCATGACCAATTGAGCTAATCGTTTATAAGGCTGTCAAATAATTTAGGAATAGATGATTGAATGCATACACCATGGTAATTTGAACTTTACCCTTATCCTCTGATTTATAGACTGGCATGATATAACTTTCCTTCCAACAATCAGGAATGATGCGTATAGCTAAAGACTTGTTAAAGAGAATAGTCAGTGGAGTAGTTAAGGAACATATACAGTTCTTTAGCAAACTATTGGGAATGCCATCCGGCCTCATTGTAAATTTATTGGGTATTTTAACGATTTTATCGTAGACACTAATAATGGATAAGTCCGAGCAAGGAACATAACATCTACCGAAACTATCAACAGGATCATTAAGACCATTTGGTTGATTACTTGCATAGACAGTACCAAAATAATCCGCTAGGAGTTCACAATTTCCTCACCAATGGAACCAATTTTATTCTCATAAAACATAGTACTTGGTAACAGTGGCGTCGTCAGACTTTTTGGCTTGGGTGGGCCAGTATTAGGCATGGTGCTCTGAAGGTGGGCCAACGTTATTTTATTTCATTATTTTGGGGTTAGTATTTTTAAAAAATGGGACATAAGTATCAGTAGTATCAATGAAAATTAAAACATTAAATATGCAGGCTTATTATATTTAAGAACAGGTATATTATTATGCTATATGCAGACTAAGACAAATATGAAAACAACAAAAAACATCTAAATACTAATACAAGCAGTATAAGGTAAATACTTAAAAACTAATTTAAATATTGATATTTTTGGTTTTGGTTGCAAAGTTCAATTAGTTTAATATTCTTTATCCGACTACGTGAAGCAAAAAGGATGTATGTATGTATGTACGTATGGTTGTTCTCTCGTAGCGCCTATACTAATGCACCGATTTTGGCAAATGAGGTCAAATGACTTGTCTTGAAGCCAAGAGTGTGAATACTGAAATGAAATTAATGAGAAACCAAAATGGCGGCTGTTGGGTGCTATTGTTGATATAAAAAAAAATAAAAACTAGAAAGGTTGAAACAAAATAAAGTTTAAAAACTATGAATCCCGACTACTCAATAAATTACTAAAAAGTTAAAAACAAGATTTACCTGTTTACAGAAAGCATAGGAGAGTAGTACATCTGTCTGGGATATTAAGTATCTACTACTCTCCTACGCTTTTCTGTAAACAGGTAAATCTTGTTTTTAACTTCTTAGTTATTTTTGAGTAGTCAGGTTTCATAGTTTCTTAAACTTTATTTTATTAATCTAATCTAACAACAGTCTTCTCGGATGCTTTTTGGCAAATACATCCACAACTTCTTCCAAAGAAATGTTTTTCGAGATCTGTTTTTCAATGCTTTTACTTAATACTATACTAATACTTAATACTTAACGCTATAACGCTGTTAATATAACTGAAACTGAAAACATTGCAGCATGGCACGGCCAATAATACAATTAGGTTAGAGCTTAGAAAACTGTACAAATTCCGATGCAAGCGCCAGCGCCACACGACTGTCGCTGAGAATTTTAATAAACTAGGTATCTACAAGTTCAGAAATGGCGCTTAAATTTAAATTTTAAAACGATTTCGACTAATTTAATATGTTAATAATGTTGTTTGTAATTCCAGTAATTACGATTATGAGATGATTTATATAAAATATATGATTTTCCCAGAATGAGTCAGGGTGGGCCAAGCCAGTTTTAGGTGGGCCAAGGCCCACCCGGCCCACCCTCTGGCGACGCCACTGCTTGGTAAATTACTATAAGAAGGTCTCTTATTATTTATGTATTTCCAAAAGTATTCTTTAACGACTGATCCATATTAAGTAGATAATTGTCATAACAGTTTTTTTACAATTCCTTGCATGTAACTCTAAGGTGAGAAAACTGCAAATAGACCAGCTCGCTCTTGGTTGTCTTCACGGTGCAGTATATTAGGTGATGCGACAAGACCCGTACGAATGGCTTCGTAAGTGTTTAGTTGTGTGTAATGCAATAGATGGCAGGACAAATAAAGTTTCGTCGTTACTTACGCATAGAAATATTAAAAATACAGTTTTACAGGTTCTGTATAGTTAATGCTCCGTAGATTTGTTTTATTTATATTTAAAGAGCCGTTTAGTTCATTCTTTTTGTCTTAGTTTTGCTGTTTAGTTGTGTATATATACAACACTACATACATCAAAGGAAATCCATCTATGTATGCCATGATATATGCCTAAGTAATTGCAGGGGTATATTCCGGGCGCCGTATACTGAATTGAATTGAAACCAAGCACTTCTGAAGCCGTCGATTAACATGGCAAGTGCCGTGTGTCGGATCACCAATATACTACACCATGGTTGTCTTGTACTGCACATGAACTCTTTTTTTCTCAATTATTAACCTTCATAATTCAGCATTAAAATATTTTGGGAACATATATAGAGGACATATATTTTTTTTAGGGGGACAAAAAAAGCTATGCCGGTATACAGAACTTCATAAAATTCGAGAGTCATTTGATTGAGGTCATTACCAATGAAAATTGCATTCCAATTTACAGACGCAAAATAATTATTCAAACCAATATAGTTGGCATTTCTAAAATCGTAGTAATAATCTACAAATTTAAGCAAATCATTGCTGTTGGTAGGAACTAATATGGTAAAGTCATAGGCTACATGATGGTAATTGTTTGGTAACAGCAACTCCACAGCGTCATTTATCTTTACATTAAAAATATTCAAAGAGAGTAAATCGAGAAATATATTTCTACCATTAGGGATATTATTCGCCTAATACATATGCAAATAACCTAAACATTGAGCTATCAATAATGCTGAGGATCCATGAGGACAGTTAACATTTGCACTATAGTCATCATTGCTCCAGAGGCCTCAGGTAGATTATAATCACCAAAAACCATCAGCATGTGTCCCGAAAATTTTCCAACAATTTCCTATATATTTCATGTATTATTTAGTATGTCAAATAAGAGTAAAATTTTTTTGTCTCGTGAAAATGATGGTAAGGTACTAATATAACACAATGTAACTGGCCAATAAGGACTGTGCAAAAAAAATGTTTTACTTAGAATGTTAGTTCAGGGTTTGGTGGTCCCCACCAAATAATACTTGAACGATGGCAGTTGTAGAGATGCAGGGCATAGTTACTGGACCGCAAGACGGCGTCTATCGACTGTGTTACATTTCAAAAAGTGGAGAGCGTCGTCGGTGTCGATCGTTACATCTTCCCTTGCACTGATGGGCCAACAGCTCGAAACTGCACTCTTTCGGCTGGTGTTTGTTGCAATCGAAGCGAGGGAATAATTCTTGGCAACGGTCTGGCTTATTCTTATGAAAATAAAGATTTACTTGTGACTGAAATATTTTTGTGAATATTCGTATTGTTTACTTCCAGTGTTAAAATAGATAGTACACGACACTACATCCATATTACATCATGATACTACTTGCGAATACTACACAATACTTTACACAAAGATGGTTAATATACTTCACGAGTGATTACCTCCTCGGAAATTAGTACTGAGAAAAAATAAAATGCCTCAGTATTTTATGTATACTGACATATGGATGATTAAAACTTTTACTAAGCTTAAAAAAATTACTTAACCAACATTAATTTTATTGTAATATAAATTTTACAAATCCAAAATTTATAAATGTGCATATCATCATAATGTGTAATTTGAAAATTGCGCATGTTTGGGTTAAAAGAAAATTATAAATTTGCATAGCCAAAGTAAAAAAGGAAACTGTAACTATAGCTAATAAGATTTAACACTAATATACTTAAAGTAACAATCACAATTAGGTAGGTAGGTATCTGGGCGAAAAGTTACAGTTAAAATTGACAAAAAATTATAATAAAAACAAGTATATAACAACAATATCATTTGTTTGTAATAGTGTGAAATTTTCTACCTAGCAGTTAGTAAGTAGTACATTTTTTAAATAAATAAGCATAGGTATGCATTTATATACTTATATATAAACAGGGCGTCAGTTTCAAACTTTGGGACTGTAGAACACGTTAATTTATTGGATATACTATCAGCTTGTGTGAAAAAATAAAATACTGCTTATAAGATGCAGGGCTTGAGGCTTAATTTTAAAAGAATTTTTGATTTATTATTAGTCTAGACGCTGAAGAGGGATTCCGCTGGCCTTAAGAGGTCCGAAGGATTCTATAATTCTTTTCTGCAGAATCTATTGGGACAGAACCCAGATTGAAACACGTCAAAAATGACGTTTTTTCGCATTTTCCTTTGAGGAGCACAGATATATTCATATGATTATCTAATTTTATGTATTTTGATGCAGTGGATTGATTGGCGTAGGTCCCAGATTCCAGAATGGCCCTATCCCGGATTATTCACGAGAAATTGTCACAAATGGTATTTTTTCAGATTTTCTTTTGAGATATTTAGTGTCTTTACTTACCTATGTATTTTTATGTGCTCTGAAACCATTGACGTAAGTCTTAGGACCCAGAAGTAGTCTTATTTCGAGTTATTCACGAGAAACTGTCAAAAATTGCGTTTTCTCGTATTTTCTCTTGATGTACATAGGGATATTAATACGTACCTGTCTATTTTTATGTTTTTTGATACGGTAAAGAGATTGATGTAAATCGCAGAGCCCAGAGGAACTCCTATTGCGAGTTATTCACGAGAACCTGTCAAAAATGATGGCTTTTGGCATTTCCTTTTGAGGTATGCAGAAGTGTTAATATGATTGATCCAGTTTTACGTATTTAGATACGCTGGATCGATTATTGGCGTAAGTTTCAGCTCCTAGAACTTTCCTGTTTCCAGTTATTCACAGGAAATTGTTAATAATAATAATGATAATAATAAAAGTATTTTATTGGTAACACCAATAGGCCATTGACCGAAGTCCTTCAGCCTGTTACAACTATATAAAGATTTTTTATATATAAACATTTTATAAACTTCATTATATTCATGTTATGTAAAAAAAAACAAGTACACTAGAATGGAAAATATAAAAATATTTCATTGCCAATTGTTCATAGAACTGATATGTTCCCATAAAGTTAGCTCTGGGTATTTTCTTCTGCTGGGTATTCCTTGATTTCTTATTTTGCAGAGTGGTTGGATGATTTCCTATGTTATAATAATCTTCTTTAGCGAATTTTGTGGTTAAGGATTGTAATCTGGTTGATAGGGGTTATTCGTGTGATTACATAGAGAAGAGTGTTCGGGGGATTATGAAGAGGATTTCTGGGGTGTCTCATCTTGGTAATGGATCGCAATGTTGTTGTTTCTGTTATTTCTAAGTTTTTTCTGACTTATCTTCTCGTATTGAGGTATAGAGGGTGGCTATATTCCAATATGGGTCGGCAGATCGAACTGTAAATATGGGCAGCAGTTTTTTTGTTAATCCCTTGGTTTTTATATGTTAAGCTGCAGAAATGTCTACTTCTTGTAATGCATTTTTTCTTAATTATTTTAACATGTTTGCTAAAATTAAGCTTATTTTCTGTTGTGATCCCAAGATATTTTACCTCGGAAATTGTTAATAATGACGTTATTAACATTTTTGATATTTCTCGTTAATAATTCGGGATAGGATCACTTCTCGGATTTAGGACCTACGCCAGTCGAATCGGTGTATTAATAAAATACATAAATGTGAACACTAACACAATAAAATTTTTGTATATCTCAAAATAAAAGGCGAAGAAGCACAATTTTTGAGAGTTTCTTGTAAATAACCCGAGATAGAACAGCTTCTGGGATCTGCGATCTACACCAATCGATCCAGCCTATCAGAATATGTAAAACTGAATCAATGATATTAATACTTCTGTATACCTCAAAAGAAAATATGTGAAAAGATACCATTTTTGACAGTTTCTAGTGATCGAATAACCCGCAATAGGACCATATCGGGATTTGCGATTTATGTCAATCATTTTATCGTATCAAAATACATAAACATATTAATATTCCTGTGTCCATCAAGAGAAAATACGAAATTGACAGTTTGTCATGAATAACTTAAATAGGACCACTACTGGGCCCTGGAACTTACACCAATGGATCCGGCGTAATAAAATACATGAAAGTATATTATAGTCATATTAATATTTCTACATGTTTAAACAAATACGAAAAATAATTGTTTTACAAATATTCGTAAATAACTCGAAATATGACAACTTTTGAGATCTGGAATCTACATCAATCGTTCCAGCATATGAAAATATATAAGTAAAGACCTAAAATGTTAATATTCCTGTATGTCTCAAAAGGAAATATGAAAAAACACCATTTTTGGCAGTTTCGTGACTCATGAATAATTCGTGATAGGACCATTTCTGAGATATGAGACCCATGCCAATTAATCTGGTGTATCAAAATGCGTAAAAATAGATATTAACTGATTAATGTTTCTGTATACCGCAAAAGAAAATACTGGAGAATTATTTTTGACAGTTTTTCGTAAATATTTCGAGATAGGACCACTTTAGAGATCTGGAACCTACGCCAATCTATCCAGCAGCGTACCAAAATACATAAAACTGTATACTAACAATATTTATGTACTCAAGAGAAAATGCGGGAAACCCCATTTTTGACACTTGCTCGAAATTGGACCACTTTTGGGATCTGAGACCTGTCCCAACCAATTTTATGGAAGAAATAGATCGAAACCTCTACAAAATCTTTCGGACATCTTAGAGCCAGCAGAACCCCCTTCAGTGTCTAGACTAGATAGTATTTTGAGGATTATTTTGTTTGATTATTGTAAGAACTACAACTTTACAATGATGGTTAATTGTTTGATGTCACGTTTATATGGTATGTATTTCATTAACGTTATCTCTTGATAATCAAAGTTTATTACCTAAATACTGAGTCGCCCTGTATATATTTACTTTTATATATACACATATGCGTTTATGAGAAAATATATAAGCTGTACACTACACTATAATCACAAACAGTTGAGAGAAGGCCTTAATGCCAGTTCAGTGATGAAGTACTTGCAGTCCTGTCTGTAACACTTCACCAGGAGCCACAACACAAATTTATTAATCATCTTTCAGCATACTTAATGGGTTCGTTTTTCCTGCTCTTGAAGATGGCGGAGATGAACTCATTGTAACTCCTGAAAAATAAGTAATTCGTGATAAATATGGAAATATGTACAAAGAGAAAAAAATACTAGAGAGTTGAGTAGCATGTATGTGGCATTAAGCTCAGCTTTGAAATTGTATGTCTAATAATGATATGGGGCTACACCTATACCACAGCAGAGTTCTATGAATAATAATAATAAAACTACTTTATTGAGCAAAACCCAAATGGCCATTGATCGAGGTCCTTCAGCCTTTTTACAATAAAATATTATTTACATTTTATATATTATGTGTAATGTGAATAGCAAATAAGATTGTGAAAAAAAAAAAAACGAAAAATGTGTATGTATATAATGATTGACGGTTCTTTATTATGCAGTTCTTAGTTCATTGACGTGTTCTCACAATGTTTTTTGAGGAAACTTTCTGTAGCCGGTTGTTTGACGATTTCTATTTTTGCAGAGAGGTCGAAGTATTGTTGTGATCAGCCCTGGTGAATTTAGTTGATAATTTGGATAGTCTCTGTGGGATTGGTTCTGTCTTGGTTATTTGATATAAAGAGCATTAGGTGGGTTGTGCAGCGGATTTGTTGGGTGTCGGTATTTGGTAATGGTTCTCAGTGCTGATGTTTCCGCAACGTTGATATTTTTGATTGCCGTTTTTCTGACATTTAGAAACAGGGGGTGGCCGAATTCTAGTATTGTTCTACATATTGATTTATAAATGTCAGTTGCTGTCTTTTTACTGATTCCCTCGTTTTTATAGGTCATGTAGCGAAAGTGTTTACTTCTGGTGATGCATCTTTTCTTGTATTTGGTATGGTTGTTGAAGTTCAACTTGCCGTCTAAACTTACGCCCAGGTATTTGACTATTGATGGTGATGGTTAATGGTAACCGTTGGTGAGTTGTTGTTTATTGCATGGTTAAAGATAATAATGTATTGGGATTTTGTTGGTTTGGGTTTTAGTCTCCACATGTTGAACCAGGTCATTGTTCTGTTCATTAGTTCTTGTAATTGGACAGCAGTTTTTTCCAGGGTGCGATCGTGACTAATTAGAGCCGTGTCATCAGCATACTGTAGAATATATGTATTGGGATTAAAGTATTGTAGGTGTTTTTCAAAGTTGTAGATGTTATAGCAGTAGATGTTTTATAGCAATGATGAGAGTGGAGAGCCTTGTGGCAGTCCTTGTTGTGTTTTAAATAATTTTGAGTAACTTGTGTTTATTTTAATTTGTAGGGTTCTTTCTTTTAGATGATTTTTTACAATGAATATAGGGTACCTTGGACAGTTCAGTACTGCCAACACTGTCCATGCCATACACTGTCAAACGCTTTGGTAATGTCAATAAGGATTGCTGCGCTATGATATCCTCCAAGTTTTGATGTTTGGATATTTGATGTAAGTATCGTCAGTGGATGTGTGGTGGAGCACTTTTCATGGAACTGATAGGAATAGGAAGATAGGAATATTGCAATTAATGGCTTCAGAGATTAGTTTTTTAATTATCTGTTCGAGATTTTTCACCAGCACTGATAACAACGCTATAGGGAGATAGTTGTCCACTCTATGGTGATTGGTGTTTGATTTAGGGATGGTGATAACAATTTCTTGTTTCCATTGTGTGGGAAAGTACTGGTTGTTAAGACAGTAGTATTCATATATTCTAATTATATATAGATGAACTGTAAGCATACCGTGAGCATGGTTGCAGGATTGGAGCAGGTGGGAAAGTCGGGTAGTGTTTATGTTTGTAGAATACACCTGCTCGCTGGATTTTAAGCAATCTGTTATGATTCGGATCATTAGTGTCGGCTCGTTGTTAACTTTTGCAATTATTTTCTATTTTATTATTTCTGAGTCTGTTATTTCATGTTCTACTGATCCAATAACTACAGAGTAGGACCTTGATGTTGTAGGTCTATCATGATTGGGGGTGTAGGAGTCCGAGGTTTCTTGGTAATTTTTGATTTTTTTGTTAGATATAAGTTTATTTAATGTTTCTGTTATTATTTTTTTCTCCTTATTTGTTTTTATGTGGAAACCTTTTTTTGTTTGTATAATGACATCATCAGATTGTGGTTGTGCTGTTTCCCGTATTTCAGACATGTCTTTTCTTGTTATATCAATAACAGTGGTGATGTAAAATAAGTGTTTAAATTTTTTGTGTATTATTTCATTCATCCTTGTTGAGTAATTTTTGTTTGTATGCATTGCAATGTTTTTGTTTTGGATGTTTTTTGTGTGTGTGTTTATCTCTGTGTTTTTGTAGTGTTGGTATTTGACCCCAATATGATGTTATTGATATCTTCTTGTGATAGTCTATTCTTTTTGTTTGTATTTCCACCTTCTACTCTTGATTTCCGTTTATGTCTCATTTTTTCCATTGGCCATTATCTTCTATTTCCATTTCACTGTAACTTCCATCACTATCTGAAGGCATTTTGGTTTCTAATTAACACTCTTAACTGTGCAGCACCAGGAGTCAATATTCACAGTTGTTCACTCTGTCACTGCCTCTTAAGAACTGTGTTCTAGTGAATATTTTTCACCTCTTTTTAATTAGGCTCGTATTTTTTTATGAATTCGTAGGATAGTAAAATGAACCTCAACGCCAACAGGAGCGATGGTGGAACATTTAGAATATTGAAAAATAAATTTCGCTCTACGTCGGAATATAAAATTCAAACGTTTATCACGTAAAAAAAGGCTGAAGCGGGCGGACTTGGAACTCTAGCAAACTACCATAGACGGTCTGTGTTGTGATCGGAAAAATATTTCTAAATAGATAGCTAATCAATTGATTAAAGAAAACCTATCAACAAAATATATATACCAGTTCCACCATCCACACGGTTCCATTGAAAAAATTATTTCAAATATCAACTTCATTAAAATACCTGTTCTGCTAGAGTGAGCAGAGAGGATTCGCGTTTTACTCCATTTCCCTACCAATCCGTAAAAAACTTTGGTGTAATTAAAATGAGCCAAAAGAAATCCTTTATCAATAATGAAAAAACGTATGGGGCAATTACATGTGGCATGTAATCAACATAATTGCCAATGAAGAAAATATTTGGAATGTAGTTGACATATAAATAAAGAAGAAAATTTTTGTAAAAAAAAATGCCAAAAAAGGAAGAAAAATATATAGTCCATTTAAAGAGTGGCGATTTTATAGCGAATGTTTGCGCGTCGGACTAGACAATGCCCCTCTCCCCTGTTTTTGAGGGTGTTGAATCGCTTCCTCGAGTCAAAACAATTTTTCCGTGAACCCTTTTATTTTCCCGTTTTTCGACTAATAATTGTTCTCTCGAGTAGAACGGAAGGTCCCTCAAGGAATTTGACCTCAGCCACCCCTACACCAGGAAAATTGGTATTTGTTTTTGGGACAAAAAATTTTATATTTTGTAAGTGTTTTTTTGAGGAAGGTGGTAGGTGACCAGGGTTGTGTAACCGGCCCCGGGTGTTGTTTTCGCTCTTCAAAGGGGTGGAAAATTGATTTTCTCCATCAAGGAGAACGTGATTCAAAATGAACTATTATTCAATTATAGATGAAAAAAATGTCCACCTCCCCCCTGAAGGGTGAAACAACTCTCGGGGGTGATCACCTACCACCTTCCTCAAAGAAACGCCCCCTACAAAATATTAACTTTTTTCAAAAAAAAAAATACAATTTTTCACCATAGTTCAAATGTGCTTTTAGAGGGCGGAATATTAAAGCATAATATTTTTAGTCGCAAACTTCTCTATAAAATCCTTATTTTACTAAAAGGAACGTAACCAGACTGCAACCAACAGCTACTCTCCGGACTATGTACCCCGCCGAGCGCTGAATTACAAGTTACAAGCCTGGCGCGTTAATATTACCATCAAAACGCTAATGTTTTCCACTGACAAGAGCCAACAGTTCGAAACTGCAGTCTGCAAGTGGTGTGTGACGACTGGCATGAGAGCTGCTTTAAGTAAGATCAGTCTTTCGGCTGGTGTTTGTTGCAATCGAAACATTAGCGTTTTGATGGTAATATGCACTTAACGCGCCAGGCTTATAACTTGTAATTCAGCGCTCGGCGGGGCACATAACCCGGAGAGTAGCTGTTGGTTGCAGTCTGGCTCGTTCCTTATAGTAAAATAAGAATTTTATAGAGGAGTTTGCGACTAAAAATATTATGCTTTAATTTTTCACCAATTTGAAGGGGGAAAACAACCCCCAGAGCCAGTTACACAACCCTTAGTCACCTTCCTCAAAGAAACACCTACAAAATATCAAGTTTTTTATCACGAAAACAAATATCAATTTTAGATATTTTAGAAGCCTGGGTTAGGGGTTGGCTGAGGTCAAATCCCTGGAGGCACCTTCCGTTCTATTTGAGGGAATAACAATTGTGTGCCGTCGCAGCATATGTTCGGGCGTTCAAAAAAAAAAAAAATCTACAGCCTACAGTTTTTATTTTACAACAATACGTTCGATATCATTTTTATGTAAAATTTTCCGTTCTTTCGAATGGCGATAATAGTTTTTTTTATAAAAATTTATATTTTAAGAATTTTTTTAAAAACATTGGTATGTTGCAACTAATTTGTTAAATAAAAAAATTAAGCAGGCACTCTTTTGTTGATAACTTTTTATATGTCGTTCGTAACATATTCACGAATGTACAGTAAAAAGTTATCGCTTCCCGGAATTTTTCCGAAGTAAAAACCTACTTTGACTCCACTATAAAGACATTTGACTGTTTTTATCTCCATATGAAAGCACATTTAATCGCTTATAATAACTTCAAAATGGCATTTAATTCGTCGAGAATGACAAATTTTTGAATTTTATTAAGAATGTTGATATATCAAATGTAATGTGTTATTTACTCACCTTGCTGCACATTGAGGCACTCCAACCACTCGGTCATACTGATTTGCCTGTCTTTATTACTATCACAGTATCTTGGCAATTTTTTGCCGCATTTCCTTAGGCCCTTAATGCTCCCTACCAGTTCCTTAAACGCCTTCCATTCGTTTCTCTCCAACATTTTGTTTTTGTTTTTATCAAAAACAACGAAACTCCATGTCGCAGCCTGCTCTTCTTTTGAGGCTATCCAAGCGAGACTGTTGAAGCTGCTGGTACCGTTTACTATTTCTGACATTTTGGTATGTAGAAATTGTAAGAGTTCCTTCAGGAAAATAAGTTTCTTGTCATCCGGACAACCCTTCATCGTTTTATTCGAAGTTTTGAGGTGGTCACATTTGGGCGTACCATTTTTTACTGAAGTTCCAGGGATATTTTTGCCGGTATCTTCGTTTACACACCAGCAGTAACCTGCTGATTTGTAACACTGGATCTAGAGATAATATATATTATTGATTAGTTTTGTTTGGTAAATTAAAATAAACAGTAAAAATACATAAATTGGAACAAACAGTAAATATAATCAATTGAGCATATAGGATGAATGTATATGGGTATTCAGAAATATGTACTCTTGGGTGATACAGGGTGTCCCAGATTTAAACTGACGTACTCTAGTGGAAGGTAGAGCATACTCAGTTGATGAGTTCAAAACACCCCTATACTTACCATTGAATGTGAACCGTTTTGAAATACGGGGTGGGATGTTGTATGGTTTTTGACCAGAACTTTAATCCGCCATGTTTTTGAAATGACTGCACATATTTGGATAAAATTTGGTATACATATTATACTCTCTTAGGTTAATAAATAGCTTAAGTGATTTTGGAAAAATTCAAGGACCGACGTCTATTTTTCCAATATGGTTCTTTGGGTCGTTAACATCACACTGTATATTATTTTTTGGTAAATGTTAGTAAACTTTTAAAAAGCCTATGGACCAGTTTATGAAATAATGTCATAATATTTGATGGCACGTTTTTGGTTATTCTTCAATAAATTTTCAAAAGTATTGAAAGATCAAATTTAACAGTCTACAAATAACACAATCCAGTTGCTAACATCATTATTTTATTAATTTTAGCTAAATACCCCGCAGAAGAGGTTGCTATTTGTTTTTGTTTTGACATTCAGTGTTTCTAAGCTTTTTTTTTAGTTTAATTTCATCCAAAATAATACACATTCCATTTGTTTCATAAGTTTATTTAGAACTTTAAATAATTGAAAAAAAAAAATTAAAGACGATGCAAATAATTAAAACTATACCAGATTTTCAAAATGAATGCCCCCCCAGCGTCAATGCATTTTCGAGAACGTTTTAATATATTTTTCACTGATCTATCAATCACTTCCGGGTTATTTCTAATGTTATCACATACAGTAATATTTTTTTCTAGAAGCTGCTCTCGCGTATTGAACTCTTCATTGTACACCTCTGACTTGAGATGACCGCATAAAAATAATTTGGAGGTGTAAGATCAGGTGATCTAGGTGGCCAGTTTACCGGACCTCCGCGACCAATCCTCTGTTGGTTGTTGGTGTAATGCTGGTTCAGATGATCCCGGACTCGTACAGAAAAATGGGGTCCAGCACCATCGTGCTGAAACCACAAACCACTAGTATTGATGCCTTCTAATAAATCTGGCAAGATATCTCTAAGAAAGTTTAAATAAATCTCACCAGTTAGCCTTCCGTCAAAAATCTGGGGCCCTATTAGATGATTATTGTAAATACCACACCACACATTAATGTTAAATCTGTATTGGGAATATTTCTGAATCACTGCATGTGGATTTTCGGTTGCCCAAACATGCTGATTTCTACAGTTGTTACTTCCGTCACGTTTCAACATGAAATGGATACAAATTTTCCTTCTTTAATGTTGTCTTCTTATGGAAAAGCTCTGTCAATGACAAAGCATGAACATGTATACTTTGTCATTGACGGAAATTGTCCATGTTGCCTACTAAATTGGTGTACCTCTGAAAACGTTTTATGATCTGATACACGGCGATTTGGAAAACGCCTTGCGTTTCATACTCTCTTTTTGCAGCTCTCCCATTTCCGTCGCAAAAGCCATACACACAAAAATATCTGCATATTCATTATTAAATTGAAATTATTGCAAATTATGAAAATTATTCTAATAATTACTAAGAGCGAACAACAATTCTTATTTGTAAAATTACACATTTGTCATGTGCCTACTTGGGATTTTTAATGTAACAATGTCATGCGTTAATCGCATCGTTTTATTACTTATTTTTTATTCGTGAAATAAATGGAATGTGCTTTATTTTGCATGGAAAAACACTGAATGTCAAAACAAAAACAAATAACCTCTTCTGTGGGGTATTTAGCTAAAATTAATAAAATAATGATGTTAGCAACTAGATTGTGTAATTTGTAGAATGTCAAATTTGATCTTTCAATACTTTTGAAAATTTATTGAAGAATAACCATAAACGTGCCATCAAATATTATGACATTATTTCATAAACTGCTCCATAGACTTTTTTAAAGTTTACCAACATTTACCAAAAAATAATATACAGTGTGATGTTAACGACCCAAAGAGCCATATTAAAAAAATGGAGGTCGGTCCTTGAATTTTTCCAAATTAACTTAAGCTATTTATTAACCTAAAAGAGTATAATATGTATACCAAATTTTATCTAAATATGTGCAGTCATTTCAAAAATATAGCGGACTAAATTTCTGGTTAAAAACCATAGAACAGGTATCTCTAAAATGGTTCACATTGAACGATAAGTATGTGTTTTGAACTCAGTTGAGTGCGCTCTACCTTCCACTAGAGTATATCTGTTTAAATCTGGGAGACCCTGTATATCTCAATGGGAAAATTTTACACTTTTATTTCAACTATCAAATAGTTATATTGAAAACTCTTTAAGTATACAATGCTTCGAGGCCCATCATTACTACATTGTAAACCGTTGAAGATGAAGAATAGATTAATCACAGAAGAATTGCACAATTTTATAAGAAACTATTTTATGTATTGCTACATACTACGGCGCAAGCCATTCCTGAATTTTACGGAAAAAAACTGAAAATTAGTAATTTCGAAAATGCAAAATAAAATTTGCAACCAAACTTGATAGGGCGCCATATTGAACTTTTACAAATTTGCGTACAATAAAAAATTACAGTTATGGTGATGTCCACTTTTTCAAATTTAGTCAGGATTATGTAAGAAATATAATTCTTTATTCGAAAAAATCGAGTACGTTAAATTAAATATCAGATTTGGTAGATAGTATTGAACAAAATTAATAGCCTCTTTGTCCTTTTCACGTGTTCAAATTCCTCCGCCTGTAGCAATATAGGGTGTTTCTTGAATGACTGGTCATACGCTAGTGAGGGGTACAGAACTCTAAGACTATTTCAGAACAACCTGTATTATATGCCCCTCGTTTGTTATATACAGCGTGTTTTTTTTTTGGCAAAATGTAGATCGTAGATTTTTTTTTAATGAATATAGCGAATTAAATCAAATTTAATAGATATGTTCCACTAATAGAGGTCTACATACAGGGTGACCCAGAAAGTAGCAACCCCCCACTTTTTTCTACAGTTTTAAAAATAAAATTCTCAAATTTGGGAAATCAAGTATAGGTATCAATGGCCCCATTTTGACCATTCGATGGTAATAAAATCACTTCCGGTATGGCCGGAAATTGCCACAACTTTCTTATTTTAAACATCATCCTGTATATTTAAGTCATTTTTCTCATAAAGCTGTAATTTCTCTTTCCAATTCTTTTTTCAGATTTAAAATCGGATGAAAAATAACCTTGTAAATGGCATTTATTTGCTATTTCTAGTTGGGTTTCGAATTCAGGAACAAATTAAAAAAATTTCGAAGTAGACTTTGAATTTGAATAAAAGGGTATTTCTCAACAAATTGAATGTAAAATTGGCCTATTTTGTTCGTTTGCTTGGATTTAGAAGTATTTTTTACATTTTTCCATTTCATGGAAAATTTGTCATAACTCCAATTTTTCAAATAGTACGCTGTATGTTTTATTTTTTTATCAGATAGAGTAGTAAATTTGCTTTAGCTGGTTTTCCCGATTAAAATTTGAATATAAATTAAAATAAATATTAAGCTTTTTGTAGAAGTGTTTCGATTTATGTGTCCATATCTTGCAGTAAGCTACGAAAAATAGATGAGTTATTTGTAATTAGAGAAAATTTATTTTGATAAATGAATCATTAGCAAAAAAATAAAAATTCACACAATCAAAACCAATTTATAAGTTATGATACCTATCTGGGTAGCAACTTACTATCTTACTAAATTTATAAATATAATTAGAACAATACAACGCAACTAAATACCAAACCTATCACAGGTGCTCAAAGTGACGCCCGCCCATTTCAGAACAATTGTTCACTCTTCAAATAGTTTGTCTCATAACACTTTGTAACATGACTGGAGTTATGGATTCAAGGGCATTTAAAATTTTATTTTGGAGCAGACGGCGTTGAGTATACTTTGTCCTTCAGATAACCCCAAAGAAAAAATCAAGTAGAGTTAGGTCTGGTGACCTAGCAGGCCACCTAATAGTTCCATTAGTAGATATTACCCAGTTGCCAAACTTTGCACTAAGGTAATTTCCCACAAAACCAGCATTATGCGGCGGTACATATTTCTGAAATCTTCCAAGGGAAGTTTATCCAGTTCGTTTTCTATTTCATTTTGCAAAAAGCTTGAACGCGCGCCGGTTAGTGGCCCTTGAAATAGTAATAATTTTTGTACCGAATATTCCAGCCCAATGATTCACTCTAAATAATGTAGATTATGTCTATTGTATACGTCATTATTCGTAAAACGAGATTCATCACTAAATAAAATTCTATTGTTTAAGTATGTGTTGAGAGTAAACCAATTACAAAATAGATCTTCTGTTTCCGTCGTTTTCATGTAATTCTTGATGCAAATGGTATTTAAAACCATGTTTTTTTAATATACGTCTTACTGTTTCACGACTAATATCTATATTTTTTGCCAGCTCTCTTGTAGAAACATTTGGGTACACATGTGTGTAAGCCAATACATTTGTCTCAATTTCTTCGCTTACCATAACCTCAATATTTTCTGCATTTCGGAATGACTCTTCTATAATTTTAAAATACTGCCGGTATCTTTCATAATATAAAACGTGCGGCCGCATGGGCATTTTTCTGACATTCGCCGTAAATTAAAAGAAAATCTACTCTTTCATTTTGTGTATATTGCATCGTAAATCGTATCTTATTTTGAACAAAGCACCTAATTATAAATTTACAAATAATAAATACGCCTCTATTTCACTCAACAATAACGTTTTGATAGAAGCTGTGCGCAATTTTTCATCTGTTTTTCATGGCCTACTACAAGATATGGACACAATTCGAAACGCTTCTACAAAAAGCTTAATATTTATTTTAATTTATATTCAATTTTTAATCGGGAAAACCCAGTCTAAAACAAACCACTCTACCTGATAAAACACTCTATCTGACAAAAAATAAAACATACTATTTGAAAAATTGGGGAGGTACTTTCTGGATCACCCGGTATCATCCGAGGTTCGACGCCCCTTTCTTAAAGTGATTACTAACAGACTGAATTTTCGTGAGTGGCTTAATTTTGACGAATCTTCCAACTTTTCTCTCTGCGAAAATTCTCGGTAGAGGTATGCAAAGTTCTACGCCGTCGCTAAACATGTTGATCGTGGAATTGACACTTTCATGGCGTAGGACTGGAAAACCTGCCAAAAAATTTGTAGGACAATTTGACCATTCGAATTCAAAAGTATTTATTAAAACAATAGTGTAAAAATCAGGTCGTTAGTAATAAAATTTCAGACCTCATTATTTTTACATATTGGGGACAGAAAACTCGCCGGTCCAACCCATCGCTTTTGTAGGACAAGCGCAGTCCCAGCCCACTCCACTGGGACTGTAGTTCCCGCGTATTCAGCGCTTCTGGATGCGCGCGCGGTACGTGCTGTTCCGCCATGTCGCAAAGGGACGTAGCGACATCGGTCAGTTGAACAAACGAAAACAACTTGGCAAAAATCTTTAAAAAATTGATTTAAAAAAAATTAAGCATCGTAGAGGGGTATTTTCCGTATCAAAATTGTAGAGAATTTCTTTCTCTACAACGTAGAGAAATTATTAGAAGTATTTTATGGCCATCGTACCGCGTTAAAGTCGAGCGAGGCCAATTTGTTGATAGTTTTTATTTACAAAATTGCTACAACACCCAAGTCTTAAATATTTCAGTATATTGTTCCTGATATTTTTCCACATCGATTTATCATAAAATTATTCCCTGAGAAATTAAATCCAAAAGACGTGAAAAATTGGTCTAGATTTATTGTACTATAGTCATTATAGTATGAGAGAATAAAAATTGTTTGATAATTAAAAATTTCTAAATTGAACATTGCTGCTTTTTTAACAATGAATCATTCATTTGACAGCTATTTCAGTCAAGGCACTCTTTTCATAAATACACAATCTCATGCAACAGTTAAATTTCTTCGGCAATTTTTGAATATTTATTTCTCTCAGGAAAAATCCAAAAACACGACTTCTTCAACGAAATTTGGTACAAACACATTTGGGGGTTGCTGAATTCAGTGGCGCACTCAAATTTGAAATAAAAAAATTGATAATAAGATTTCACCATTTTCTGAAAATCTCGGTATAGAGATGAGGTTGTTTGACTTTACATTCAAACAATTTTATTCCTTATTATAATGTCGCAGTATCGAGATATAAACTAGTTTGAATTCACCAGTTGAAAGTGTATGTCATTCATCACATTATGATAAAACGTCAATAATTGATATATTGGGTATCCCAAATGCCCCGGAACTGTCTAATATATAGCAAACTGCTAATCTTTTCGGAAAACAAAAAAACACGTATTCAATATTTTAAAGAAAACCTATCCAATGACACCAAATTTAACTCACCCCACCCCCTCTGCAGGGGGGGAGGGGTCAACTTTGAAAAATTAAATGGAAACCCCCATTTTATATTGAAGAAACGGAGTGTACGGCTAAAATTACGTAAAGTTCGTCTAGAACATTTTTTTGGATTCGCTACAGATGACGCTGTAATCGCAAAAAATTAACATAAAGGCGTTAAGTCATTGGATAGGTTTTCTAAAATAATGAATACGTGTTTCTTTGTTTCCGGTGTAAACCGATTATTTCAAACTTACGCCTTTATGTTAATTTTTTGCGATTACAGCGCCATCTGTAGCGAATACAAAAAAATGCTCCAGATGAATCTTACGTAATTTTAGCCGTACGATCCGTTTCTTTAATAAAAAGTGGGGGTTGCCATTTAATTTTTCAAAGTTGCCTCCTCCCCCCTGCAGAGGGAGGTGGGGGGACTCAACTTTGGTGTCATTGGATAGGTTTTTTAAAACATTGATGTGTTTTTTTGCTTTCAGAAAAGATTTGCAGTTTGCGATATATTTGACCATTCCGGGACTTTTGGGACACCCCGTATATTGTAAAGCATGGTTGTGATTTTTCTATTTGAAAGTAGTTTAATGAGTTGTTTAATATATAACAACCATCAATAAAAAATAACTTTACAAAACAGTTTTTTTGAGTCTAATTATATCACAATATTGTTGTAAAATTAATGGGTTTAAAGACAATTTTTTATAAATAATTATGTGAAAATATTCTGCCGGTTTTATTATTGCGAATTTTAGAAAATGGAACCAAAATTTTCACAATAGAATTAATTAATAAGTTGTTTGTGAAATTACATACATTTTTCCGTGCATATACTTGCGGGCTAAAAGTACAGTTTGTAGAATAGTTAACATAATTAGTGTACTGTTTAAATAAATAAATAAATGATTTATTACCTTTTGATATCTACCATCTGGGGTACATTCCGGCACATAAAGCTGGATTCCTTCAGATAAGGCTACATTTCTGTCGGAGAGACAGTCAGTTGGGTCCGTTTCATCGCGTATTTCTGAGGATTCTTCGTCGTAGTTTTGTCCAATTATTACGGCAGAACTGAGAACTGTTGATTTAATGTTTAATATATTAACCAAAGGATAAATTAATATAAAAAATGCACAAAATCTCGAAATTATCAGTTTATTCGATCAATTAATAATGTATATGAGTTAAAATATTTGTTTCTCTGTGGCTGTCTGTGAATTAAAAACCTTAATAGAAAATAATAAACATATTTATATTTTCAATTATTTTATTCACCTTTTATCATGAATGATTATAGTTTGGGTCGATTTATGGGACTTTTCCTAGATGGACAAAGAAAAATTGAAATCATTTCATCCTTTCTTTGCCCATTTGTATTATTTTCAAATAATTTGGCAACAGTTAGAACCAGACTATAAGTTACCCTGATTAAAAATATATACGTCACACATTTTAGGCATGATGCATGATAGAAACCGAATAAAAATATTAGACAATTTAAAAAAAACATTCGTGATTCAATTTCCTAAAAATCCAGAAATATCAACTCAACAATATTTCAGACAGAAGGAGGCCAGGCCATATGACGGATTAATTTGTTGACTGAATATTTACAACCTTATCCTAACTAAAATTAGAAATGGGATTATAAGGCCTGTATAAAATGCTACCACATATTCTTGAGTCAGATAACCCCCCTGCGGCCACCGCGCCCCCACCATCAATCTAATCTAAATACATAATGTTCTTTGAAAATCTAATTTAACCTACTAATTAAACTTAGGCAATGTTTAATAATAATTTAATTAAAATATAACTAAAAAGTAGAAAATAAAAAAATGAAATTTTTTTGAAAAGCTTGATTTTCTGTAACAAGTCGTACTAAAAAATTTAAAAAAATAATGTACGACTGCAAGAAAGGCAAGGCGTGCGCACTTTGTATGATTGTATGCATGACTGTATAAAAAGCGTGTAGTCGTTGTACACATATTGCCTTGAAATCATGCGTACATAAGGATGATATATATATTTATATACAAAGTGCGCACGCTTTTAAACCACATTTCAAATTCAATCGCTAAAAGCAATTGTTACGGGCCCACAGTGAACTGGTCACGTTAATACCGCTCAACCATAGGTAGCCCACTGCACCTCGTATGTAAAATAGCATGTTAAATCGTTGAGTAGAGGGATCTGAAATAACTTCCGTCTCGGCCATTATCCATTCAACATTCGTCTTAAAAAGCATGCGGCCGATTTGTCGTGATTGCCATATTCATTTGTAGCCATCCTCGTGGGATTTGTGAATGTAGGTGATCATCAGAAGTTTTTCTTTATTTTGGATATTGAATTATTTTGTGGAACTAGTCTTGCGGGAAAATTGTCACTTAGTAGGATTTTAGGCGACAAAACGGTAAGCATGCTTTCTATATGTTCCTCGTTTACCTGTTGACATGTGAGTCTTGCTATTTTAAGACGCTTCCGCTGCCGCTTCCTGCTCCCGGTATGCTGTTAACACCTACGATTTTGGGTACGCTGCTGTACGTTGTTTTTTTTTAATATCACTTTTGGTTTTAATATATGATTTGTAGGAAACAACTACTCAGGGGGCAAATACCCCGACCTGCATTGAATTACACCTTACAAATCATAAAAGAATGATAGCCAATATCATTTGTCAACTCCCTGACTAGACATAGACCGGTTTCGAACTTGTTAGTTCTCATCAGTATGCCATAGGTAATGGAACAGACAAATGATAGTGGCCAACCTCTTTTGGTTTATTTCCGTATGTCCTTCTGGGTATCATTCGAAGAGCGCATTCGCCGCCGTTTAAGACCACCCCACGGCCGTCTCCTGGGCCAGACTACGTTACCAAGGGCCTACGGAATCGTCGAAAACTCTGTTCTATCTTTGAGGCCTCGAAGCTGAAGAATTTCAGTTGGTAAATACTGTATGTAAAAAACCACCTGATTTCATATTTTATTCACTGCATTCTACATTGAAAACAACACACCTGACTTTCTTCGGAAATTAATTGCTACTCATATTTTTTTTAATTAAATCATTATTTCTGTTCGCCAGTGGTAGCTACCAAACGGTATTTTATAATTTATATTTTAATATTTTTATCTCATAGTACAACATAACCTACAAATTACATCTTGTGTGTCACGTACATTGTTAAATTAAAACTTATAATCTGTCCCATATCAGTTATCGCAGAAATAAGTGTTTGTATTGAGAGCCAGGTACTTTTATTTTATTGTCACGCCAGGAAAAGAGACAGCAGGTACTAATTCATTCCGTAAGTATAGGGTACAGATACGCCCAGAAATTACTGAGCTAGATTACTTTTCTCTTGTCGTGAGCACTATACCACAATTCCGGGCTAACCGTGCCACGACTATGCTACAACACTGTGCCCTGATTATAGTTAAAATGTATCCTTTCAGCATCACTCACATTAAGGGGGAAAACCCTTGTAGCACAATATCGTGTTATTCAAAAATAATTTTCTTTTTGAAGACTATTCGGCAGCGCGTTAATCGAGCACTTTAGGTAAGTTTGGTTAAGTCATCTTATTTTGGTCTCAAGAATATGTGGTAGCATTTTGTATAGACCTTTCAAAGACACCTGTATAATAGAATTCGTAACACTTTGAAGCAAAACATATCTAAAATGAAAATTAAAAAAACTTACTAAAAAACTTCATACTCAAGTTAAAAGTTAAGCTCGCACTCTTTCTGGAGATCTTCAGTGAGCTGTACGATTTATATTGCTCAATTTTCTATTCGCGAGAATATTATACTGCCAGGTTAAAGTTTGATATTATTTTGATTAAATAGATCTAGAGTGACATTTTCCATATTGATAGGTATTGGTATGATATTATAATTTCGTGTCTAAAAATCTACTCTAAGAAATTTGCCCACAGTATTGTAATATACTGCACATTATCTTGTAAATTATCTGTAATATAAAACATTGATTGATTCAGCGCAATGTGTTAATGACAGTGAAATGAAAATGCATACATCAGTAGCATGATTAATACGATGGCTCTGAAGGGCCACAGCAAAAAATAAAAAAGTAGAAATTTCTACTTTAAAGCTAGAAATTTCTACTTTTAAAATAGAAGTTTCTACTTTTCAAAGTAGACATTTCTAGTTTTAAAGTAGAAATTTCTACTTTCAAAAGTAGAAATTTCTAGTTTTAAATTGAAAATTTCTACTTTAAGACTACAATTTCTCTTGTGGTGGTAAACGACTTCTCTTGTGGTGTAAGGTTCATCGATCATAAGGGTAGATAGATGATCTTATTCCCATTAAAAATATGATGTCCCTTTAGGCTTGTAAAAATGAGGCTAAATATCTACGATTTTCCTGTGACAAGATCGACAAGGATGTCTATCAATTATGTGAATTAATTTTAGAAGAGAAAAAATGGAGTTAAGGCAGATCCATTCGATACAGTTGATATTTACGTTTGTTTAAGAAACAAGATAAAATTATTTTTAAATTTAGAATAGTTGGTAATATCTAATGAATGTGATGAATGTTAATAAATTTCAGTTACAACTATACAACAAGATATTAAATAAAAAATATCTAACTAGTTTTAGTTTTTACATTAAACTTTTGTGCAGTTTTTATACTACATTGCAATTTTAAGTGTCGTTTTACACATTGTTCTGTTTTATTTATTTTAGTATAATTTCGAAAAATGTTTTAGCAAACCTAAACATTTAAAGTCAGTATTTATATCTTTACAAGACGGTAACTTACATTTTAAGAGGACAGTTCAAATTGGCTATATTTATGGGCATCAAAATCAATTTATTAAATGTAGATTCTGCGGGAAATAAATATTTTAATAATTTATACTATTTTGATATGTCACATAACTATAAATTTTACTAGATTACTGCAAACTTCTAGTATCTGATAGATGTTGCTGTAGAAAGCTGTGATATATGGATACGCACTGTATAAAAGATCATATGTCTGTATTATGTGAGGAGGAAAAAGTAATACAATTTATTATAGGAATTACATTTTTTTAACATAAGTGCCGTTACGTATGATGTCAGCTACACTTTTTGGGAAGATACACTTATTTTAGAAAATTTCAACTCAAAGTTAAAATAGGTCTTTTGTCGGTAATTGAATAAAAAAAAATATATATTTTAAACAACAAAACTCATAGCATATTAGAAAAAAAATTTATAGACAAAGTTTTGCTACTGGATATATATTTATGTTTTATGTTAAACTGGTAACGATGATATTATGTCTGATTTTAATGACTGATAACTTTTCACCTCATTAGTCCTGAGAAAAACAATAAAGATTTTCAAAACGTCGACTCTAAAGAGGAAATAAGGCTTGCTTTTTTATCCAATTACCGACGAAAGGCCTACTCAACATTCATTTTGTGGATACGAAACTTATGTACATACTGTCCTTATGTAAGATATCATTTTAAGCAAACGATTAAAGAAGAGACAAAGATCACAAAAATATTATTCCCAGTTTCTATCATCGATCTCCCAAGATACTTACTCATTGTCGTGTTGACCTTTATGCAGATGAGAGATTGAGATGCACTCCTCATTCTCACTAAATGATTGGATATAAGCCATAAAATATATAAATGCTGACATACTGAAATTTAGGGGTCATAGTAGATGGATTTTTGTCCTTCAATGACCACATTGATGGATTTGAATCTGAATGATTTCAAATTATGGTCAATTATGATTATTTTTAAACTTGAATTTCCAAAATCTATCACCGATATATTCAACCATAAAACTGAGTTCATTTGAGCTCTAAAATCGGTATAATTATCATGTATGATAGGGGCAAATCTAATTTAGAGCTGCAGCTATGGGCTATTGATCTTCAATTTATTCCCTTCGATTCGTTAAAATTTATTTTTCGAGGATTTTCTGTTAACAAATCTGCGCGCCAGTGCAGAATCTCAAAAATTTTGTTAAATCCTTCTCATCGCATTCATGTATGATTTTTTTAATAATTGTTAATATTTTTGATTGTTTTAAATCGAGATGTTCATCAAAAATTATGTTATTTAAAATGTTTTCTGGCGTCGCTTCTCTTTTCGAATAAATTTCAAATAAAAGTTCATAAGGCATAAAATTTCTTAGAGTAGTTTCCCAGCAGTCAATTATAGTTATAATTACTTAAAAAACGAAGAACACATAAAGCATGACGGCAAATAACACTAGAAGACATTTCTGTCTTGAAAATTGAATAATTGGAAAATAGACATTTCTATTTTAAAACTAGAAATTTCTACTTTTGAAAGTAGAAATTTATACTTTAAACCCAGAAATATCTACTTTGAAAAGTATAAAGTTCTAATTTAAAACTAGAAATTTCTACTTTTAAAGTAGAAATTTCCACTTTTTAAATTTTTTGCTGTGGCCCTTCAGAGCCATCGTAGATTAACGTGAAAATATAAAAATTAAATATTCTAGTCGTCGACAATCAGACATCATTTGGGAACAGTCGAGGTAAAGGTTTCGAAATGTGTGGATGAATTAATATTTAATACAGCTTCACAATAGTATTTTAAACGTTCTAATTTTAATTTTATATACCAAATCATCCTTTACTATTCGCTTAAGATAACGTGTTGTCATGCTCAAAAATATTTACGATTATTACTAGGTGTAACTCTATGTTGTTTATTGCAAGAACATGTCAGTTGGAGTTGCTAGAAGGATTCTTATGTAGCACGCAGCGTAAATCAATAGTAAATAAGCAAGCTCTTCAATTTAAATTTATTTCCAATAAATAATATAATACGCATAACTAATAAATATTGCAGTCCAACCGACGCACCTTCCGCGAATACTTATTGCACATATACTCATAGCAAAAGTAAATAATATAAATTCTAAAACTCATCGACTGTCCAGAATTATTTTTTTTCATATAATATCATTTACGTTTTTATTCTGTTAAAACATTAAAATTTGTATATGTGAAATGGATATTAATCCAGTCATTCAAACATTTTAATATTTACCAATACCAAAACAAATCTGCAAGTTCTGAAAATTGTACATTATTACAAGTATAAATATGTTTTAAAAAATATGTTTGGAAAACGCATGTGTGCATATTTAAAGATGGCGTGATGGTAAAGAACTATAAAGGAAAGTAAGATTTTCTGAAATAAGTCATATTTCATTACTCTATTAGTGGAGTAGAAATAGCCAAAAATAAGGCGATAGAGAAAATTTTACATAAAGCAACGCGACATAGAAAAATAAGTTTGTTTTGGTGATACTAAGAATAACCAGTTTTATACATCAAGTAGGTGCGCTTTAGTAGTTACGCTTTTTTCTCTCGAAAAAGGGGTAAATTGGTCATTTTTATGGGTGGTTTTTCAGTTTTAATTTATTTTGGATCCTTTAAAATGCTAGTTAAGAAACGAGAATGGTACCCTATTAGTTTAGATGTTCAAGGAACCTTCAGTTCAATTTTAGTGGAAATCGGGTCATCGCCCCCCACGATATGTACATATATACTGAAAAACATCAAAAAATAAATTACGGCTAACTTGGCCAAAATTCAGTCGAATTTTATAAAATATTAGATGAAAATAATTTATACCCGGTGTAAAGGATCATGGTATACCCCCTTTTTCTCCTTTAGTTTTGAATATGATTGATTGAAATTTAGGATATATTACATACATAATAAGCGGCACTTTTTGACATACAATTGATTTTTTCCGCTTCCGGTTTCGCTGGAAGTGACACTAATTTTCGATTTTTAAATGGAACGCCCTGTATATTATTGCATTCTTTAATTCTGCATAATTTTCTGTATCCAACGATGCCAAATAAGTGGCTCAAACATCATTTCTTTTTATAATATAATTTTTAGTTTTCCATTTAAGTGTGTCATGACGGTTCCGATTTATTCTAAATGACCCGTGTAATGCTACAAAAATCGAACGAAATCCCGCTAAAAACCCTAAATTACGTGATTTATGAGTAAATAAAATTCACCAAAATTGTTTTTGGGGTAAAATGGAACCATATCGGTACCGTGGTACCATTTATTAGTACTATTAGTAAGGAATTTATTCATGTCGTATTAAAATGTGTGATAAATACAAATAAAATTAAGCTAAAAGAAAATAAGAAAATATAATTTTATTCTAATTACCTTGTCTTAATCTAAAGGTATCTCATCTAAAATGTCCTCGATCTCATTTCCAGGAATCTCAAGTATCTGGCACCAGTCAGAGGTCCTTCAAATATTATTGGAGCAATGATTCTACTACCGATTATTTCAAGCCAAACTTTGAAACCGATCCGCACTTGAAAGTTACCATCCTGTAATAAATTTTGATTTTCTTGTGAACAATATTTTGTATTTTGTCGGTTAAATAATCTTAAATTTGTAACCTAGACTCGTCCAAAAATAAAATCAGCCCCAAAAAATCATTGTTTAGCTGCACGTTTTTATACAAAATCCAATTGCAATATTCCATCCTACGTTCGTAATCATTTTTATACAAATGCTGGTGCAATTGGTATTTAAAAGATTTACAGTGCTATTTGTGCAAGATTCGGCTTACTGTTTGGCGAGTGATGTCCAATTCAAACCCAACTTGCCTTAAAGAAACAGTTTTATCAACTTCTATTCGAACCAAAACATTAATTTCCGTCCCTTCGTCAATAATGAAGTATTCTTCGGAATTATTGTTAGGCTCTCTTCGGAATTGGTTTTCAACACGTTTAAAATATAATAATAATTTTTCGCTGGACATTGTCTATCAGGATATCGTTGACCTTTAGGTCGGTAGCCACAACTGCATTTCTTTTACACTCCCCATAAATAATTAACACGTCCACTTTTTCATCTCTTGTATAAATTTGCGGCATTTGGAACACAATTAACAAGAATTTTAAACAATGTTTAAAGACACAATAAAAACACCGTCAAACCAACAAATGTTTGAAAAGCTAAATATTTCATTGTTTTCAAAGCCACCTTAGTTACTTCTTAACATTTAATTGGAACAAAATTGTATTTTGTATCGCTGTAATTTTGTTTGTATTTATCGCACATTTTAATACGACATATGGATAAATTCCTTATTAATAGTGCTAATAAATGGTACCACACTACCGGTATGGTTCCATTTGAAAAAATTGAGTTTTGCTCCAAAAACAATTTTGGTGAATTTTATTTGGTCATAGATCACGTAACTTAGCGTTTTTAACGGGATTTCGATTTTTGTAGCATTACACGGGTCATTTAGAATAAATTGGAACCATCATGGCATACTTAAATGGAAAACTAAAATTTATATTATAAAAAAAAATTATGTTTGAAATGTCACTTGTTTGGCATCGTTGGATTCAGAAAATTATGCAGAATTCAAAAATGGAATAATACATAGAGCATTCCATTTAAAAATCGAAAGTTAGTGTCACTTCCGGCGAAACCGGAAGTGAAAAAGAATCAATTGTATGCCAAAATGTGCCGCTTATTATGTATATAGTATATCCTAAATTTCAATCAATTATCTTCAAAACTAAAGGAGAAAGGGGGTATACCATGATCTTGTTACACCCACTATAATCAAGAAATAGCCTGCCAAATTTTAGCAAAAAATATCCAATAATTTGGCGGCAATTCCATTTGTAGTTCAAATTCCATAAAATTTTCAAAACGTTCCCCAATTTGTCCAAATGGTCGTACAAATTTTTTTTTATCAAATGAAGTTTTTTTATGTACTTTCACGTGATGTAACTAAAAATAACTTTTTTTAAAATTTATCCGATTTTTTTTGTCATCTTTGGTATATATATGAGTGCATATACAGTGTGTCTCACTTAAGAGTGTGCAGCGTAATAATTCTTTTGTTTTTTGTCTGATTTAAATCAAACTCATTTCAAAAGATAGAGGTCATCAAGGTCTATTTAAGATCATAAAATCATTTTCCATATTTAAATGCAAGGCCATCTACGATGCTAAATTATATGAGTCAAAAAATCATAGTAGACATTTTTTAATCTAATTTAAGCTAAAAAACACATTCAGGCCAACTTGAGTTATGTATTGCGAATAAAATGCATTTTATTTTATTCTGAGTAGAGAGTTACATACATTTGTTTCTGTTTTCGTCTATTTGTTCTGTTTGATAAAATACCAATGTATTTTATAGAGCACAGAATATTTTTAATAAATAGATGCAATTTTTATATTTCAGCCATTAAAAACAGTTAAAGATATACTGATAGATGTTATTTTAATTCACTTAGTTATTGTTCTACTAATTATCAAAATGTTTATAATATCTCGAACTGTTTACGCATTTATTATGTTGGTGTAGATATAAGATTTTTAATTTAATTTGTGCAGGGAAGTGATAAAACTGGAAAAAAGCTCAATACCACGTGATGAGAACCATTTCGTTTTATCAAGTTGATGTCAAGAAAGATTCAAGTTGGTATCGGCAATTTTATTTATTTGCAGAAAATATAATGACAGTGAAAAATAAAAAATTACAAGAATCGTTGGGTTTGAAAATTTTAGAGAAAGAAAATATTAGAAGATGTGAGAGAAAATAGACTGTTGTTGGTGAAAGCAAAGCATAGTAAGAAGAAGAAGAAGGGAGACAAACAGTTAAAAAAATTTGGAAGAAAGAAAAGAAAATTAATTTTTCAAAATTGTGACAAGTTGGAGAAAGTAGATAATCATAAATTATTTTAAGGTGTAGAAAACGATTCCTAGTGGAACAGATATATCATTTGAATTGTGTAGGAGCTAGCAGATTGCAGCTGAACATCGAAATAAGTGATACTGTACGGGTGGAGGTTTCTTTTATTGAGCTACGCGGACAAAAAGGTTGTAATAAATAAAATAAAAAATAAATAAATTTCTTGTATATTTTTAAATAATTTGGAAAATAATTGAAATCATTTTGAATTGAAAATTTTGATCATTAATTTATTTTTATCAACTAATTTTATTTTAAAAACAATCATTATCCAAATTAATTTATTTTAGTATCGTATGTATTTTATTAGGTAGATAGGGAATTTTATTTATTTTTCTGTATTAGTACATTATTGTTCTCGCAATATACTATTCATTTTGACTTGAATTTGTTTTATTGATGTGTGTTTCTATATCTGGGTCTACTTTTAATGCTTCCGAACGTACGACTTTGAGATTTAAATTATAACCATTTTTGTAGTCGGATATCATAGCAATATATATATGCACGTATCATAATAAGATAGTTTTAAGTTGTTTACAATGAATTATGAGAAAAAAAATTGTAATTGTTAATTTGTGAAAAGTCAAAATAGAATTTGATTCTATTTTGAAATTGTTGTTCAGAATAGTATACAAAATTTGAAGTTTAGAGCAAGGGTATGAGATAGATTGGGAATAGAGATGTCGGTTGACAAGAGATTGAAGTTTATTGTGTCAAATAAAAGTCATGTACAAAATATACTTATGTTAGTAATTATAAGTTGGTGGAAAACAGTTGGATATATATAAAGAAGACGAATAAGATATTTGAAGGTTATGAATAATTTAAGAAAGATTTAAAGGTTAGAAATATAAAGAAGAGGAGGAAGATTTATTTAAAGGTTATGAATAGTTTGGATCCCGGGGTTACTCTACAAACTACACCACTTACTTTATCAAGCTCATTCACTCGTTCTTGATGGGTAGATCCCTATAAGTTCGAGTGAATAACAAACTCTCAACACGGCGGGACATTCGCGCGGGAGTCCCGCAAGTATCGTGCCTGTCGCCAAAGTTGTACAACCTATACGTCTCCGACTTCCCAGAGTTGCCGAATACGAAGCTGGCCAAGTACGCCGATGACACGACCATGTATGCGCATTCCCACAATGCACAAGCGGGAATATGCTGCTGAAGGCGCACATGGCTCGTGCCACGGCTTATTACGACCGGTGGAAGATTCGAGTAATCGCTGAAAAGTCGGAGGCGATAGTCTTCACGCGCCGATTCACAGAAAATAAAATTCTAACACCAATTTCGATCCGGGGAAACAAAATTCCTACCAAGGGGTGCGTGAAGTACTTGGGGGTGAGACTAAATCAACGACTGACGTGTAATACATCAATGAAACAATACGGACGATCTACTCCTTGTCCAGGAGTCTGTATCCATTCATGATCAGGGGTAGCAGACTTAACCGACATAATAAAAAACTGTTGTACACAATGGTGGTCAGGCCGTCCATCATATACGCGGCGCCGGTGTGGTGCAGCATACCGACCACGATAATGAAAAACTAAAAGTGCTTGAGCACAAATTTATGCACCTCATCTCTAATTCTGGAAGGTACACCTCCCTCAGAGACCTGTACGCACTTTGCAGCGACATAACCCCGATAGCGGATTACGTCCAGCAGATCTCTTAAAACTTCTACTCTTTCAAGCTGGGCGATAGTCCGTTAACAAGACACAACAAAAATTAGACAGCATAATGCCCCATTTCGGATTAAACACCCCTTAGCGTACCAGACGTTACTGATTTTCCGGCAACCCCTGTAGTCAAACTTAACCAACTATAACCTCAACTTACCCTATCCACCTTTACTAATATTTCATACCTTTCATATCTTTAAATCTTTCCTGTCCCCCTTTTCCTTTATGTTTGTAATCTTTTGTCGCGTTTGTTTTCTTCTTGCTTTCATTTTGTATATTTGTATCTCTAAATTCATTTCTCATCGCACATTTTTACAAAATCAAAACCTTGTGAAATCAAAATTTTTAAAATCAAAGTTTAGGCCCGCCTTTGCGCAGCCCGGAATTTATACACCTCGCGGAAGGCTCCTCGTTTGGATTGAGGTGCCTGCGTCAGCTACGAAATTTTTAAAAAAAGTGATAAGTGAACAAGTTTTCTAAAAAATGTGTAGTTTTAAGTGTTATTAAATCTCTTGTTAGATATAAGTAATTTTAATACCTTTTAATCTATTTGTCTCAGAAGGAGTTTAGGTTCAAGTTTTTAATTGTTTTTTAACCGAACCAAACCCGTTCCGCCCGACCCTGCAATCCGCCATCGCGTAGCGCGGTGGTTGCACGGTCGGTCCCGGGATGGGTTCTTGGGAGGTACGTATTATATTATAATGTTAATAAAGTTATGTTGAATTGAATTGAATTGAATAGTTTGGAGGTTAGAAAAGTTTCTTTGACAGTTTTTAAATAAAGAAGATGGCTGAGAAAAAGTTTCTAAGGAATGAAAATAATAAGGGGATTAATTAATGAATTTTATGACATGAACAGAAAGAAAATATCTAAAAGAGTTTATAAAGATTAATAGTAAACTACAAGAAGAAATATTAAAATAATTTCAGCAAAGTAAAAGGAAGCTGACGAGCTGAGGAAACAATAATAAGTAATAAGTAAATATAATTATTATTTGTTTTAAGGCCAGAAGGGAAATAAAGATAGAAACGTCATCGAGGGATTGGTATAAGGAGAAGGCCATATAAAATTCAAGTGAAGGAAGAAATAATTAAAAAAAAGAAGTCATCGATCTAAGGAATAAAGAAGTGTGAACAAAGGAAACAGACTAAAGATTTTTTTTTGTAGGTAAAAACCATGTTTTACATTATAAAAAATTATTATTTTCCACGTATATATATATATATATGTAAAATATTCATTAATTTAAATTACTTAACAACACACAACAGAATTAAATTTAATACAATTGTATTAGATACACGTTTGTTTTTTTTAACATTGAAATATTCATTTAGATTGCAATCATTTTTAACCTTTGTAATGCGTTAATCAATTGTGTTTTTTAATTCTGTTGCGTGTTGTTAAGTAATTTAAATTAATGAATATTTTACATATATATGCGTGGAAAAGTCCAAAATAAATTAAAACTGAAATACCACCCATAAAAATGACCAATTTACCTACCCCTTTTCGCGAAAAAAGGGTTATTCTTAGTTTCACCAAAACAAATTTTTTTTTTGCTGTCGCGTCGCGTTGCTCTACGTAAATTTTTTTCTATCCCTATTTTTGACTATTTTTACCCCACTATTTTTATTGTAATAAAAATGAAAGTAAAAAGTAGTAATTATGATGCGATGGATACAATGAAAATTACTTTCTCTTTGAGCAATTTAAAAATATTTTAGTTAATTTTCAAAAACCGTTAAATTTGTTTCGTTATCATTATCTAAATCTCGTTTCTAGCAGAAGTTTTAGAGAACTGGCTTTGCCTGGTTCTTTCTACCTTGAAATAAAATACTATAAATTGAAAATTTACAGATCAGCAACGTCTATTTCATAAAAAAATATTATTAAAATACATTTTAAGTATTAGTCAGTTTTATCGTACTATTTTAAACTTAATCCTGTAAAAATTCTACACCTAAATATAATTCTGGTATCAGCTGTTATGTGTGACTTACCTCCATGTGGAGGAGAGCGATGTGAGCTGAAGGGGTCCTCGTAGTCCTCGGTTTCATCTCCGCTGTCGGTGGATGTGTTCTGGCTACGCCCGTCTGCGTTCAGCGACAAGAACACACGCAAAGAAACTATTTAAGTTCAAAACAAAGTACGCGTATGCAAGACCTAACTAAATGAGTTAGTTCGGTTAGTGGATGGATTAAAATAGTGGGTGAACGGAAGAGCGTGGGGCATACGGCATAACTACTTCAACTCTAACCGGAAGAAGTTGTTAGTTGTTAGCAATTAACACCTACCGTCCATCCCGTCTCTGGTTAGACACTCGGCCCACTCCTGGAGGCTGATGAGCTGGTCACCGTCTACGTCACATGATCGGGGAAAGTTCTTTGCGCACCTTTTGGGCTTTACTGCTTTCTTGACAATTTTTCTCAAATCCTTGTATTCCAACTTGTCGAGGATGTCGTCCCCGTTTTGGTCAAGCATCTGGAATTTCCAAGTTATGACCACGGTATCCGATTCGTTCTTCCCAGAATCCCTGTTATCAATTGTTACTGTTAAGGCAAATGAAATCAACTAACTAATTTAATGATCAATTACACGATGTTATAAAATATCTTTTCGCGTTAGTTTCACGATAATCAGAATATTTTCAAACATATCATGTAAGAATATATGAAAATGGTAACTATTCCAGGGCCTCATACATATAGGGTGTTTCATTGAGGCGGTACAGAATGATAGAGGACCTCTAAATGCATCTTCTTAACCCTCATATGCAGTGTATCCCGTCTCAAGTGGACACACCTTGATATTTCGGTATCTCTTAACGTCAAGTAGAATATAGAAAAATCACATTGTTGAGTGAACGCAGTGGGTTAGTGTGACAATTGAAAATATATTGAAAATCATAAAAACATGCGCCATGAAGAGTTTCATAACAGAGAAAAATTTGAAATCGAACTGCCGAATAATAACCGAGATATCAAGGTGTGTCCACTTGAGACGGGACACACTATATGTTAATCGAAAGTTAGTTCAGGAGTTATTTAGGTTTTCGTGTATTTTTAGCTAAATTCCTGTTTTTCCCACAATGTTCATCATTCTGGCTTAACTGTTAATTTTAGGGTTATGACTTTTTTTGTGAACGTAGTCTAATCATCCTTAGAAATATTTTTTTTGTTGAAACTGGAACTATTTGGGCAAAGAAAATAATTTTAAAATTTTGTTAAAGCAAAAACTATTCCTTTACGTTACAACACTAGCGAAAAACAAAGAGAGGAAAAATTAGTGCTTATCTTAAGAACTGTTCTACTTAATTAGCGATCAGTTCTAAAAATTTCATTCAGCTAGCCCCATGATTTCACATAGAACATTTTTTGCGAAAAGTGTAAGAGGAGAAAATGCTAGTTTTTAAACATTATTTGAAAAATGATGTTGTTGTGTATTTCATCAGCACTTGTAGCGTTCAGTTAGTGTTGAAAAGAGAGGATTACACTATCCACAACACATAAGGAACTGATTTGCTGACTACTGATTATGATTGAATTTTGCAAAGAAATGCTAAGGGCTGTTCAATTTCTATGGATTAATGAGTCTAATTTCAATAGAAGTGGCTTTTTTAGCAAGCGTAATTATTAAAATTGGATATATTCGGTATGTCTGTCAATAGGCTGAATCTATTTAGATTTTATCTCAATAATAGATCACAATTTATTCAATATCCTGGTTTCAAATCAGAAAAATGTTCGCAATTATCAGGAGTTCCACAATGTTCAATTCTAGGGCCGTTACTTTTCGTTATATTTAGTAATGATATAACATAATTATTTAATGTTAACCATTTACTCTAAGATGGTACTGTCGTGAGCAGAAAAAAATAGAACAACTTTTTTTTTATAATGTAAATCTGTCTCTATTTGAATATGTAATGAGTAGCCGAAATAAAACAGATATCACTTTTAATTTATTTTTATTTTAATGCTGTAGTTATTGCTATAGTAAATGATGGATGGTTAATGAGATAAATTGCACTGCATTATAACATTAACAAAAATTTGGTGTGTAACATTTTAAGAAAGTGGAGAATAAACGGTACGATTAGAAGAAATCCTGGATCAAAGGACAAAGGATATCCTACTTAACAAGAAACTGACTATTAATATTTCGTTATTGCACCATTTCTAGTTATAACTTCTATAAGTCTGTTTGGCATAGAATTAAATAACCTTATACAATAATCATTAGTAATAATACTTTCCCATGCATTATTTCCTATTGCCAGTAATTTTTCGGCATTCCGTGGTCTCACATTTCGTTTTTGGATACTTCTTACGAGTAGTCCCCATACTTCTTCCACAGGGTTAAGATCTGGACTATGACTGGGCCAGTTAAGAACATTGATGTTGTTATCTTGAAACCAGTTAATTACGGTATGAGCAGTATGAACGGAACAATTGTCTTGTTGAAATATGAACTCATTATTAGGAAATAATTGTGACACAGAAGGGAGCATAATATTGTCTAAAATCCTAATATACGTTTCACTATTAAATCGTTCCTCAATATGCCACAAAATACAAGGACCACGTGCCAATATCGCCAAGCCCACATATTAACGGAAAAACTACCCACTTTTATCATTGTTAGATATATATTTCTCATCGAGTCGAGTATTCGGAGGGCGGTAAACACAAATACGACCGCTGTGTGTTGACTGGAAAGTTTTTCGTCTGTAAAGATTACATTGTTCCAAAAATGTACAACATGCGCTAAAAATTCAAGCGCAAATTCTACTCGAGCTTCTTTATGTTCAGCTAAGTATTTCTGTGCTGCTATATGATAGCGTAGCTCCAATTCTCTTACTCGCCGGCGACCAGTACTACTCGATCCAGGAAAATTCGTTTTTTCAGCAGCCTGAATAACTGAGTAAAATGGATTTTCTACTAAAGCATTTACCAATTGCAAATCTTGTTGGGTTAATATCCTTCGTCGCCCTGATCCAGGATTTCTACTAATCGTACCGTTTATTCTCCACTTTCTTAAAATGTTACACACCGAATTTTTGTCAATATTATAACGCAGTGCAATTTGTCTCATTGACCATCCATCTTCTGCTTTAGCAATAACTCCAGATTTAACTAAATCGCTCATATGAGGCATATTAGTTTTTTGCACACTTACAATAAATTATGACAACTAACTGACAATGTCATAAAAATTAAAGTTAGATGTACACAACTAAGATTTTAGCAAAATACCGTTATAAGACTTGTCCTATTTTTTTTGCTCAAGGCCGTACACTGAAATTAAGTCCTTTTCAGACTGTTCAAAGCTACAAGAAAATTTGGTTAAATTAAATGATTGGGGTATAAAAATCATCTACCCTTAAATGTCAGTAAATACAATATTGTGTCCTATTCTCGGCGTAAACCATTGAAATATTTCACTGTCTGCTTGACAGTGTCGTTCGAAAAAGCTACCCAATTTAAGGACCTTGGTGTCACTTTTGACTGCCAGTTATCATTTCACGTACATATTAATTTTACCATTGAGTCAGCGTATAAGAGTTTGGAGGAATTTAACATTGTAAAAACTTTAAACATTCTTTCCACTGCCTTTGTCCGCTGCAAACTGAAACACGGTTCAGTGGTTTGGATACCTTTATACATAACCTATGCAATTCAAAGAAAGTGCAATGAAGATACTTTAAAACTTTACACTTTGTTATAGTATGATTTTAATTAAGCAGTTTACATCAAAAATATATTATGCATTCGACTATACTTCTTCATAAATAAATAACACCACAGGTAATTACTACCCCCTTTATCCCGGAAGGTTCTAGAAAAGCCTTGTGTGAGAGGCGGCTATACATTTAGAGACAAGGGACACACACCCAATATCCATGTATAGTGGAAAAACCCTCTCACAGTATTTTCCACTGCCACGACCGGGTATCGAACCCGGGACTTCTGGGTGAAAGGCGAGTGCGCTTACCTCTCGACCATCAGTCATATGCATATGACATATGATTTTTTCATAAAATCATAAACAATGTAGTAAGCTCAGAGTCAATTGTATCAGCCATTTTATACCGTGTGCCTGGAGTAAATTTAAGATCTAATCTAACTCGGCCTTTCATTTACGTACAGCCCCATTCTAATATACTTATTGCTTCACCCTTTTATCAAATGACACAGAAATATCATATATATGAAAAAAGGCATGATATATTTGCTTGTTTTATTTATTTTGTTAAAGCACTGTTTGATCTATAAAAATTTGTTAATCCATGTTGTAATGTTATATACTATTATATGTTTTAATGTATCAATTTAAGTGCCCCATATATCTATTTTATCTATCATCCTGGGCTTGTATATACTGGTCCTAATGATTTGTGTTTATGAAAAGTTTTTACCATAATTTTATTCTTTATATCTGTATTGTCTGCTTTTTATCCTTATACTGTAATTGGGTCCTAGTTCCGTTGGATATTGTAATTTAAAACAAATAAGTGAATAAATAACAAAACGTACTTCATTTTCTGTCGCGTTAGCGTTATTAAAAGTAACAATAATAATATTTTTTTATAAATAAATTTGAGGCCAGGCCCAAAAGTTACTCATTCTTCACTCTATGACAATTAACACACGATTATATTACGAAACGTACCTGGTAAATTCTGAATGAAAACTGTTGATCAAATTATTGTTGAGGGTGGTTTTATCTGGCCTTTTACAAATCCTACTCTTATGTTTTCTGCTTGGAGATCTTCGTCTTGTAGACTTCTTTTTCCTACCACATCTAGGTTTGCTTTCGGGTTTTCGTCTTAGAGACGTGTAAGGCAAAGGGACGCCCTCGGGGGTAACGCACCAGCAATATCCGGTATTTGGATGGCACTGGGGTGAATCGTATGTGCCGTCGCTGCGGCATACGGGTTTAAAGGTACTATTATACATGGGGTTGTTTTGATTAAAGGAGTCCCAGTCAAGGCAGGCACGTTGCTGCTTACAGATTCCCCGTTTCGCCAAGGTCAAATTTTTGTTTTGACACCGGGCTTTTTCGAAAAGGCATCGGTTAGGATATGTGAGTCCATCTGAGCCACAGACGGCCTTTTCCGTATCTGCATCCCTGCTACAGGCTTTAGGACTACAATTTTCCTAAAAAAAAAAAGAGAGAATAGTGTAAAATAGTATAATTTCACATATTATATTTATTGTATTAACTGTATGATAGCAGCATGAGAATATTTATAAATTTACATTATTTCTTCATATATGCAGTGTGTGATAGACTCAGGGTACATAGTTTTCTTTATTTTTTAGATAATTAGATAATGAAGACAATTTGAACATCAACGTTCAAAGGTATCATTTGATTTATTATCAATTTTTTCTTCTAAATGCATTTCTTTTATGCATTTTATTTAATTAATTAATTTCACAGAAATGGTTTCTTGGTGAACACTTGACTATTTCAATTATCTACCATACTGAATCATTAAAAAATAAAATAAAATTTTGAAATTTTAAAACTTGGAGTATTATGTTGGCTTATTTATCTAAGTTTTTGTTGTTATAAAAAAGCAGTTATTATTATTCCAAAATTTGGCTGAAAATGATGTATATGTAATATGTACACAAGGGACAAGATAAGAATGCAACTAATTTAGGGAGAATGCCAGAAAAATGCCGTTGTGGCTCTAAACTTATATGTCCAAGAACCATTGTGATCAGTAATGCCCTCCCAGAAATTATTTTCATCGCCTTGAAAATCAATTTTGAAAACAACCTAAAATAATGTTGAAAATATTCAAAAAAAGAAAATATTTGGTCGCTAGCCGCGTTGATTAGGGCGCGAGGTGGCGATCGCGATTAATCACACGGTTATCGTGCCACCGGGTTCGAATCCTGGCTCCGGCACTGGCACTGTCGGAGGAAATGGTTGTATGTCCGCGTTTTTTCAATTTGTAACTCCCTTTCGCGCAAGCCTCTGGCTTCTGGAATTGGGGGTTGTCTAATATCTGTGGTGTTTATTTATTATTATTTATTTATTTATTACTAACAATGTGACTATTTGGAATAGAAATTATTGCACAACAAATATTAATTAATGAAATGACTGATGGTCGAGAGGTGAGCGCACTTGCGTCTCACCCAAAAGTTCCGGGTTCGATCCCCGGTCGTGGCAGTGGCAAATACTGTGACAGGGATTTTTCCACTATACACGGATATTGGGTGTATGTCCCTTGTCTCCAAATGTGTAGCCCCCTCCCACACAAGGCTCTTCTAGAGCCTTCCGGGACAAAAGGGGGTCGTCATTAACTGTGGTGTATTTATTTATATAAAAGACTACCGAATTATAAGGCGGCTCACTTGTCCCCTCTAACTACATGAAACAAGCCTAACTGATAGTGGATAGAGACTGGTGATCAGCTTCTAACAAATTATATTTCTTGGGTATCCATTTTATCAATTATTGTTACAGTAATCCAGTCAAATCTCTAACAAAATCCAACTGAAGATTTTCCAGCGGGATTCTCTTTATTTTGGAGTCACAAATAATTTCGCAAAGTCCATAACGCCAACTGGACGGCTACAAAGGTTACAGAAGGTCAAAGTTTTTCTCAAATATCTCGTAAATTGTCAGTTTTACGTTAATTTTGGTCATTACAAAATTTGTTCGTGAGATAAATTTGCATAAAAAAGGTCCTATACAAAATTTACCTAAAACCAATAGTTTTCGAGATATTGGCCTAAGAAAACTTCGGAGCAACGCGCATGCGCCACTATTCTATATAAATAGTGGTGTAATATTGAATGACGCGTTGTACGTTGTTTAACGCTACATTTTGTAGAATTCTGACGTTCATTCATCTCGTAATATTTTGTAATTGATTATAATGGCAGATAACACTTGTTTTATCTGTAATAAATCTTTGTCAAATGGCACGATGTTTTAATCATCGAAACAGCTTTGAAGCGGTCAATTGAGCGCACTACAGTTGTTGGAGAAGATATTGATCTCTTAATACTTTTAATAAGACGCACTCCGATTAATCATAATATCTATTTTCTTAAACCCGGAAAAGGAAACGTCCATTCGAAGATCTACAATCACTGGGCAATCCAGAAGTATGAGATTGCAAAAGATATATTCTATTTTTACATGCCGTTACTGGTTGCGATACAACTAGTGCTTTATTTCGAAGAGGAAAAATAAACGCATCTAAGACATTACAAAAAAGACCAGATTTACAGGAACCATTGGCGGCAATCAAAATAGAAAACTGTTCGAAAAATTTGCTAATAAATAGTGGCATATTGTTTATTTTAGCTATGCATGGAACTCTAAAAAAGAGACTTTGATAATTATTATAGAATATTTTAGTTTTACAAAATGCACTAGACTAAATAACCCTGTGCAATAGGGATGTTCATTACTTTTTAATTGTAATAAAAAATGATAAATTTAGGGCTACAGAAACACGTAATAACCATTAAAACGCCTAAAAACTTTTTTCTTGAAATTAAACTAAAAATAAAAACTTTGAAATTAACGGGGCTAACAAACGATGCTCACAGCGGAACTCGTAAAAAATTTATATTTTACAGGATGTGTTTCTTTGAATAAAGTGGTAGGTGACCTGAGTTGTGTAACCACCACCGGGGGTTGTTTTCACCCTTCAGAGGGGTGGAAACATTTTTTTTTGGGAAAAAATTAATATTTTGTAGAAGGCATCTCTTTGAGGAAGATGGTAGGTGACCAGGAGTGTGTAACCAACACCGGGGGTCCTTTTCACCCTTCAAGGGGGTGGAAATTTTTTCCATCTATAATTGAAAAATAGTATAAAAAATATGTTTATTAAATTGTTGGTGTGTATAGATACTTATATCTTTTTTTAATTTGTGACAGTGGATCAACAAAATCGTAGGCGTTTACAAGACGGGTTCCATTATTCATTTTCTTCCCAATTTTCGTGACATTCGGTGCTGTCATTCTCTTGCATATCGCATGCATCGTCCGTTTTCGGGGAATGAACGTTAATACTGATATCGGGAATAATCTGTATGTAACTAATGTCTAAATCGTGCGACGTCAGGTTCATCCTATGTCGTACCTTTACAGTTTTTACATAAAACACTACATATTATACCTAACTTGACGCAACCGCTTCGTACATTCGCTTTTACAAGCACAGTTGTAATCCTTGAAAAAGAAGTCCCGTACCAATGCCTTTTCCTCGATCTTTTCTAAAAATTTCTGTTCCAAACGCCCGTTTCGTAATATCCAACCCCTTCATAAGATTAAGTTCATTTCCTAGCTATGCTTGGCATTGAAAATACACTCTTAAAATGTGTTCTCGATTCGCCTCTTCAGTTGGTGGTAGCATGTTGACATTCAAATTTCTTTTTCATGACTGTAAATATTGCCATCGGATGGAGTTAAAATCATCGTTGGGTGGATTTTTCTTTAGATATATTATACTTACTAATTTTAAAGCTAATTTACATAGGTCACATTGGGAAGCTCGGGATTGATTCAATTATAGATGAAAAAAATTTCCACCCCCTTAAATGGTGAAAGCAACCCCCGGGAGTGATTACACAACCCTGGTCATCTACCACCTTATTCAAAAAAATACCTCCTGTAAAATATCAAATTTTTTTCTCACAAAATAATATCAATTTTTCAACCCCCTACAGGGGTGAAAGTCTGGGGTAGGGGTGGCTGAGGTCAAATCCCTCGTGGGACCTTTCATTCTACTCGAGGGAACAACAATTAGTCGAAAAACTGGGGAAAGTAAACGAGTTCAGGGAAAAGGGGATTTTGGGAGTAGTTTTTGGCCAATTTGAAGGGGTTGCCGAGGTGAAAAAATAGGTTTGACCCCGGAAATCGATTAAGCACCCTCGAAACTGGGGGAGGGACATAATCTAGTCCCAGGCGCAAACATTTGCTAGTTCGTTCGAGTCCTTCAATGGAATATACTTACTATTTCGCTTTTACACCACTAGATTGAGGCTGATTGAAGTCTTTCACCATGGCCAAAAATTCTGAAACCATGCTAACGTCCACAGTTGGCAGATTATGCGAGTCCGCCTTTTGAAAACCTTCCTCCATTTTGGAAGTATGCCTTAATTAAAATTAAAAGTCACAGAACGAAGAACTACACGGACACAACTGTTCGCAGAAGTCAGTAAACGCAGACTAATTCTCATATGAAACGTGCATAAAACCCTAGTCAATTTATTAGAGCTACTCTGATTTCTCCTGAACCATTCTGTTTTCTGCAATTGCACAAAAGGTTGTGGCAACAGTTGTGGATGCAGAAAAATAGAATTACCATGTACCGTAGTGTGTGGCTCTGGTCGGGGCGAGTCGTGTCTCAATACGATGTCCGAGGATACACACGTTGAATCTGAGTCAACGATAATGAGGCCGATCGCATTTCGTTATTTTCCACAGATGATTGTTGATGAAGACGAAAATATTGAAGAAGTGGAAATAGAAGAGTTAGACGGAGACGAAGAAGAAGTCAGCAAAGACGAAAATAATAATCAATAAAATTATAACATAAACTTGTAACCCATGGATTAGGCCTACAGGAGACACCATGTTAAAAGAAACGCGCCTTGCATTCTAATTCAAAGGTGGTGCGGAAACGAATGAATCGCAATGCCCGAGTTTTCTCAGTCCTATATCTCTAAAACTATTGGTTCTATGTAAATTTTGTATAGGGCCTTTTTTATGCAGATTTATATCACGAACAAATTTTATAATAACCAAAATTGACGTAAAACCGATCATTTCCGAGATATTTGAGAAAAACTGTTTTCGTGACGTTCAACCTTCTGTAACTTTTGTAGCTGTCCAGTGGGCTTTATGGACTTTTGAGAAATTATTTGTGACGCCAAGATAAAGAAAATCCTGCTGGAAAACCTTCAGTTGGATTTTTTAGAGGTTCATGTATAAAGTGTGGGCTACAATAGTAAACCTATTGAATAATTATTATTGAGGTAAGTGCGGCAACTTATATTTTTGTAAACTTCAATAAAAGTAACAAATATACATACAACAACCAGAGTAAGTATCCCTAGATAAAGAAACGGTGGCATTATAAAATTATAAATCGAATTATGCATTTAGATTTCTCTATCAAGTAAGTTAGATTAAGAACTATATATAATAATAAATATCGTGGCTGAATGGAGACAACCAAAGCCAGAAGACGAGAAAAAAAAGATTTCTCTATTTTCTTAGTGATATTTCTATGTTTAATAAGTAATTTAATTAAAACATATATAGAATACTCAAAATAGCAACTGAATTGATCAAAGTGCAATATTATCGTCTTTCAGCCACATAGAAAATAGCATTTTTTCAGTTTTATTATCAGTGAAGAAACTGAAATCGATATTTTGGCATTATTTTATATTGACAAAACTGTATCTTTAAGGTAAATTGTTTTTGAATTGAATAGTCATTCATGTTCTAGATACATTTTGAAAAATCAAAATTCATTCATCAAATATCAAATACATCATTATTTACATGAAAATGATTACGCAAAACACAAGGAGGATAGAATATTGTGACCGAATTTTACAAATTAACTTAATAACAATGATTTCTTTAAACGAATTTATATCCTTATGACAGATTTATACTCTAGGCATTACAAAATCATTTATTCAGACAGGATCTTTTTTAAGACTTTTTCGATATCAATTTTTGTCAGATGCTCGCACTTGTGTGAGAACGTAGATTTTCGGAAAAATGAGGTCGAGGCTTGACGGTGCGCGCCTATCCATAATAAACCAAGAGCTACTGAATTTTTCAATGAGCGTCTGAGAACCTCCTTCAACTTTTATGGTGCGTAGTAGTATTGAAGGAGATAGCCCTACGCTGGGTCCGGATCTTGGCGGGGGAGGATAGGAGGCACTTCTGTATGACGGTTATTTTTCATAAATAAATATCTTTGGCGTTTAAAGAACTTTTACAAAACGCCAAAAACTTGGAACACTATACTCAAATATACTAATCGACTCGTGTTTAGCAACATCATCGAGATATGAATGAGCTTGGTTTTCAGTTTTAATCATGTCCTGAAGATGCTAATTTCGTCAGAGAAACGCGCATGAGATGCTAATTTCGTTAGAGAAATGCGCATCTAGCAGTATATTCGAGTGTAATGTTCAAATGTTTCAAGTGATCCCACGTACAAGGCAGGCACATGGGCATCTTTCTTTTTAACTGCTTTTTTAAAATTTCATCGACTTATTTAGATTATCGTCTTGGCGGAGTTTAGCATTAGCTATTCCACCACTCAACCAGGACACATACACACAGACAATTACCATTTCCTACGACATTGCCATCTGCGGCAGATCGACTCGAACTCAGGAGTGGTACAGCGACTAGACGTATTGTCTCTCACACAACACCGTCTAGTTCACTGTTACCAACTCGGTAACATATTAAAAACGCCATTAAACATCCATACCCTATCCAGGATTCGAATTCGAGCCTATTTGAGCTCAAGCCTAACGCGTGAATATTGAACCGTTGTCCGACTATTTTCTAGTGGTGCCTTTATTGTTATTTGAAAAAATGAAGTGTTGATATATAAATTGTTTCGGCCAACTTTTTGGTCGCAACCAATAAAATGTCTTTGACATGTTTCAATTTTTCTAGTCCTGCTATAGCCGGTTAGAAGTGAGGAATGATGGCGTTCTAGATTGGAAGATAAAATGGACCCAAAGAATTACTTAGAAAACTAGTAATAGAGAATGATCAGACAAACAAAACATCTTAAATAACACGGGATCTTAAACCCATAGTTTTCGAGAAAAAATTAAAAGTTAATTTAAAAAAAATAGCTTGAGAATCAGATAATGTACGGATAGTATTGGCGAGCTCAGTAATAACTGTCAAACTAAATCAAGTTCAAGATCTCTTTGTGACCTACTTATCCCTTTCTTTAGTAGACGGTGTGTTGATCATAAAAAATAAATAACGAGAAAATAACGCCAGATATATTTGAATACTACCACCGTTTTGTATCAGAATTTATCACTTTCTTATATAAAACAATCGTAAGGTTCACCGACTTCTGTTTCTTCAATTAGATTTAATGTAGGATCGATCAAATGTGACGTATATATGAAATTATCACGTTGATATCTTGTAGTATCTTGAACTGCTTGGTTATAAAATTTAATTGTCAGCTGTAATTTACCAAGGGCACTGAGAATCATGCGATAATTTTTTCTAATAATGAACCGAAAGCTTGTTGCTTAGTAATTGCTTAAAGCAACAAGCTTGAGGGTCATGATTAGGAAAAATTATAAGGATTTATCAGTGCGGGTGGTAAATTCGGTGAGATAATTTTTTGAAATTCTAATAATATGTCAAATTATGAATGTGGCATTTTAAATAAATTATAAAACTGTCAATAATTTTTCGTTGCATAGCAACATAATGACATGAGTGATAATCTCCCATGGGATGTTTTCAGTGTAATCCTTTAATAATTGAATGAATTTTGGCATGTGACTAGAAATGGACGGATTTTATTGGATTTCTATTTCGTCAAGAAATTATCATTTGTAATACACCAAAAGCATTGACAATACCCAGATAATTTTGTCATAGAGACTGCTGAAAACGTGTTGCTTGGTAGTAGGCCGAGTACTCTTACTGTTAAGCAACACGATTGAAGCATTCTCTATGACAAAATTTTGAGTATTTATCAGTATTCGAGGTGTATTCGGTAAGAACATTTTTTTACAATTAAATTAAACTGTTTATTTAAGACTATGTATTCATGAAACAATTATTACTCGGATTAAAGTTTGAATTTCCGTAACGCGAATTTGACAGTTTTGACATTTCAAATAATTTGAAGACAATGATGGAAAGACAACGCGATAATCACATGGAAATGTATTTGCAGTGTAATGATGATTTCATTGGCTATTTTCTCACACGTGATCAAAAATAGATGAATTTGATTCGATTTCACTTTCGTCAAAAAATTTTCATGATAACTAAACCGCAAAACGATATTCGCTTGTTTCTTCGCAGCTACACGTCCATTGACCCGCAGGTAGTGGTTCCCAAATTGAGTCATATTTATTAAAGTCATCATCTTTTTTAATGTGTTGATCTAGTCGTTCTCCATTATCAGTTTTTTTTAATGACATAAGACTAATTACCCTCTGTATACATATAAGATTTGAGAGGTTCATGGGAACATTAAACATTTTAAATTACAATTTAGGCGAATACGATAGTGTTTTAGAACGTCACTTGCTACAATTTATTATAATTTTCAAATTTTGAGTAAATATTAGTTAAATTGACTATTTTACTTGCAAATGCAGAAGATCAACAACATATCTCGACCAACCTGTTAAAAGTCTATACACTAAAAATACACTTTCCATTTATTTTAATTAAAAAGTGTTAATTGCAATGTGTACTGGAAATTAACAAAGTTCTTTATGTTGAAAGCAACTAAATAAATTAAATATTGTATTACAACAATAACACTTTGTTTCAGTTAAAAACAATACCTGCGTTTTGATTTTTATTTTTTATGTAATCTATATCCATAAACCCATAAATTAATATAACCATCCGATCTACGAATACACATTGATACAAAATTCATCGTAAAAAATTTTGTGTCGTCCTCAAATAACACCACCACAGGTAATGACGACCCCCTTTATCCCGGAAGGCTCTAGAAGAGCCTTGTGTGGGAAGGGGCTATACATTTAGAGACAAGGGACACACACATAATATCCGTGTATAGTAGAAAAATCACTCTGACAGTATTTTCCGCTGCCACGACCGAGAATCGAACCCGGAACTTTTGGGTGAGGGGAAGTGCGCTTACCTCTCGACCATCGGACATATAAAATGTCTTGGTTATTTATATTAGTTACATATAATTGTCAAATCTATTTTAGCAAGTTCTTGCATCATGGCATGATTCAGGAAGTACCGACCTTTCTGAGTAGAAGTATTAAAGTGGGCATATCCAAGAGAGAGAGAGAGAGATCCGACAAACAAATATTAATTATTTTTAGCCATAACTTTTTGTTAATACGTATATTGGTAAAAAAAAGTATAAGAATACCTAAGTAGAACTATGACGTGTAGTAATATGAATTTTCACTCAATAATTTTAGTTGTTTGCAAAACTAATTAATTTAAAACTACAACATATGCAGACTGGCACTATTTTTTAATTTAACTTATTAACAACTAAAATTATTGAGTGAAAATTCGTACCCCTACACTTGTCATAGTTCTACTTAGGTAGTCTTATACTTTTTTTACCAATATATGTATTCAAAAAACAGTTATGGCCAAAAATAAAAAATATTTCCTTATCGAATCTCTCTCTCTCTCTCTCGGATATGCCCATCTTAGGGTAATATAGAAGAGTGATCATAGTAGCTTAAGAATCAATATACACGCCCTCATTATGGTATATATACTCATCGTATTCCGCTCTTATAACCATCCCCAATTAAAACTTCGAGAATTTGTAAAGAAATAAATACACCTAGATGCAAATATCGAGTTTCTTAGTATTATGCAACTATGATCACTTAAAGTCAACAACAGAAGTTTCCAGAAACCCTGTATATAACATTACTAAGAACAATTTTTTAAATCCAAACTTAAGCTAAATGTAGGCTGTTTGACACATTAACCAATTTTTCGCATTGATACTCTTTTTTGGCTTGACGAGTGAAGTAACACATTTTCCATAAGAATAATGCGAGGTCTTTTGAATTGTATTCACTACGGTTTTTTCTACAGTTCGTGGGATTTATGACAAAACAGTTAGAATTAGAGGAGGATTACCAAAACTCTGTATAATTCTAATATCATCGGAACTACATATGTGTGCAAAATTTCAAATTTATCAGATATTGGATTACAAAATTTGAACCATACTACTACTAACAAATGAAACTAAACAAATAGTAGTAAAAACGTTTACCATTTCTGTTAAATAACTATATATTACCACAGTATCAGCTGTATAAATGATACAGTGCTCACCAACTAAGAGGGACTACTGAATTTTTTATTACAGGGCTTTACTGAATAAAGTGTAATAATATAGGGTGCACTTGTCAAAGAACCCACCAAAACATGTCTAAACTAATCACAATTGAAATCAGCAAAAACTCTCATAGAAGAAATTTTGCGTAACTATAACGAAATCCGAAATATTTTGCATGAACAGCGTGCGACAAGCATCCGACATCGTCAGAAGATATTTTCAGAATTATAAGGAAAAAGGACTGTTAAGAGGATTTTATTTTGCTTAACTGCACTGAAAACCTAATATTGTGCAAATATCAAAAAAATCAATTCCGAGTGAGGAAGTATTATATTGTGATGTAGCAACTGCAATATGTTTTTCGAATTTATAACAGAATTTTAATTTTTTAGCAACTGCAAAAAAAATCACTTTTGAGAACTATCATAAAAGTCGCTCCACCGAGCGTTATTTACGTAACTGCAATGAATGTTGCTGCACGGGGCGTAAATGTATCTAAGTATGTTGAATGTCGCTACGCCAACCAAAATTTAGCAACTACCTTGAAAATCGACTTTTACTTCCGAATAAAACTCTTTATTACGAACCGGGGTTGTGTAGCTAGCACTACATCTTAGGCATAATATTAAATATGAGGACGAGTAAAGTATTAAAGTTTCTGAAGGGAGATTGTACGAGCGACAAAATTTTAGAACGTAAATTTTTCACTTTTTGCAGTCGATTTTGGCGATAAAATACGTTTTACGTCGTGTTTGCTCTTAGGCGGTCCCTCAGTGATTCGGTGTCACAAAAGTACCCTTACCATGTTCATAGTGCATGGGACCGCCTTGCCTGAACGTATGAATATAAAATAATTTTTAGTATTCTCATTGTTGCGATTCAAGCATTATCAAGCTCTAGTGTGAGCGCCTGAAATTATTTATCATATTTCTAAATACGTATAAAGACAGGCAAGCTAAAAGCTCACATAGTCGTAAACATTGAGCTTTTAATTGAATTTTTTGTGTCAACCGTTTTGATAAAAACTTAAATATTGGATAGTAGTTAGAGACTGGATTGTCCGAGTCGTCCTAATCCTCAGCATGTGTGGTATAGACCGACACTCTTGTTGAACTTATATACTTCTTGTTAACTTTATACTTATATATTTGGAATTTGTAGCTGTACAAAATAATGTGAAAAGACCTAATATATACCTTTACCCAAATATTCTCTCTTGTCATTGTGTTTTACTGAGTCAAATTAATCAAATTTCCCTTTCAGGTTAATTAAGAAAGTGTTAAGGAGAATTAGCTTTAAGACAGTGTAATGACGTTTAATCAATATTACTTTAGTCCCAGCAGTTAAGCAAAACTAAAGAGTCGGTATAAATTTTCTATTTTACATCTGAATCAGTCACAGCGAATCCTGCATAGCATGAATCGTTCACACACTCAGTGTTAGTTACACCACTCAGTAAATTTGCAATATTAACTTCTGAGATTAAGTGGTTATGAACTGTCAAAAACACAACGAGCAAGTGAAATGGCAATATTTATAAATGTCAAAATGATTACATACCTATATTAAATTGATGTCGTTTACAATACGACGAGGTAAGTAGCGAAAAATAAAAATAAAATTTGAACTAATGGTTTTGATTAATTTTTAATTTAGAATAACAACGGATACGATTTATTTTTGGGTTAATAGGTAAATTAAATTATGAACTGTGAACATTAGTAGATGAAGAAATATTTATGCAGCGGTTTATTTAAAATTTTATTTAATATTTTACGAGCAATATTCTTACACATATGAGGGGAATTAGTATTATAATATCAATTATGAATTAAAGTACACTGTTTTTCAACGATCCTGTATATTACGCATTTAATTTTTACATTTAAACATATAATCTATTCTTGTCGCGTGGATTGATGTAAAACTCTTTACAGAGAATTTATGAGAAAGTTTATTTATGTGGTTTTTTTATTTTATAAACCGCATTAATCTGTTTAATTTTAAAAATATCGAATGTTTATCGCGTACTTTATATGCAGCCAATTTCGAGAATAGCAATGACATATCGTAAATATAACCATAGAGACTTAGTTTCCACAAACATCAAAACATTTGAGCGCTACCCTCGATTATACTGTTCGACATGCGTTTCACCAACCATGTTTGCATCGTCGGGAGATGATTAAAACTAAATAAACCTGAAAAAGTACTCTATGTTTATATTAAACTAATGTCATAGTGGAACGAATTCGACTAACCCGGTTATCCCTAACCACCCTACCTAAGTTCTAGTTGAGTTCGACGATCTACTGACCAATAAAGTATCTGTTTGGGACAGGCTCTTTGCTGTATAAATTATAAACGGTGGTTGATGTGGTATTTGTAGAAATTATCAAACGTTGTTTATGAATATGTACTGTCACAGCAGGTACTTCCTATGACTAGGAGCTAGCATCATGAAATAATGACAGCTACGAATTAATCCGGTCAATTTAGACCAAAAAATGAGAGTGAAGGTTCATAAAGTCCCAACAAGCTGAAAATCAGTAAAATTGTTCAAAACATAATTATAAATAAAATTTAAAAGTTCCCCATCATTCCCGTGTATGGAAAAAATTTTACTCGAGGTCAAAGGTCAAAAAAATGAGTTTTTCGCGATTTTCAGCAAAACGGTAAGTTCTATCATAAAAGTACCTCAGACAGAAATTGTAGATCATAAAATTATCTATAAAAAATGTACCAATACTTTTTTTCCTACGAGCCACCGTTTCTGAGATATAGCGATTCAAAAAGTTGTAAAAGTTGTTATCGTCATAATATGCATGAGTACGCCACGTATATACATCTCTAGAGTTGTTATATATGTTGAAATATTTTTCTATCGGTCATTGTAACTTATACTTAAAATATAAAATATACATAAGTTATAACTATAAGAATATCAGGTAAAACTTGGTAAATATCGATATTAACAACACTAATGCGACATACATCATTGACGGAGGATACTTACTACACCGCGTTGTGTGGGATAGCGAAGAAACATTCAACGTTATCTTAGATAAATACGTTCAGTATGTACGTCGACATTTTGGTTCCAGAGTTACTGTCGTATTTGATGGCTATGATGATTGCACGAGAAATATCAAAGCTGCAGAACAATGTCGTCGAACTTTAGCAACATCTTCATCTTCTGATATTTTATTTGATGAACTTATGACAGTTCCAACCAGCCAACAGAAATTTCTTACAAATACTCACAACAAGTCTCGGTTCATTTCAATGTTGAAAGAAAAGTTTACTGCTGAAAATATATTGGTAAAACAAGCTAATAATGATGCTGATGTATTGATTATTGAAACAGCAATAGAGCAATTCAATTTGACAAATACAACTATTGTTGTTGGTGAAGATGTAGACTTACTCGTATTACTCAATGCTCGAACGCCAACTGAAAAAACTATTTTCATCTTAAAACCAGGAAAAGCTCAACATCAATCGGATATATATTCATCAAAAAGTTTATCTACTTTTGTAAAGTGTCAAAATCATGTACTATTTTTACACGCAATAACTGGCTGTGATACTACATCTGCAATTTACAGGAGGGGTAAAACAGCAGTTTTCAAAATGTTTGAAAAACAAGATTTAATTCAATGTGCTGAAGTTTTTAAAAAGAGTAATTCAACTCAACAAGAAGTTATCACCAACGGCATCCGCTTTCTTCTTTCTATGTGCGGAGCTCCTAAAAAAACTACCTGTTTAGATAAGCATCGATATGCATGTTTCGTTAAAAATACTAAAAATAAAAAATAAGTTCAATTAGCTTGTCTTCCTCCAACCTCAGTTGCTGCTCATCGACATCTTTTTGGGGTATATTACCAAGTTCAAGTGTGGCTTGGTTATCAGCTAGACCCTACAGACTGGGGTTGGAAGTTGGTCAACAATATATTAGAGCCAGTTCAAACTTTACTCCCACCTGCGCCGGAAAAACTGCTGAACACAATTTTTTGCAACTGCAAAAAGGGATGCAGCGCTAAATGTGGTTGCAAAAAAGTCGGACTGTTTTGTTCTCTGGCATGCACAAATTGTCAAGGCCGGTCGTGCTCTAATGTTGAATCACCAACAGTGGAGGATTCGTTTGATTCCGACGAAGTCATACGATACATCGCTATTGACGCAATTTACTTGCATCCAAAATGAAGATGAAGAAGAAGAAGAAGAAGAACAAGAAGAATTTGAAAGTTACGAATCAGACGAATGAACTTCACCACTTTTTTAAAATTTACATCGCTTTTATCTTTTCCAATCTTTGAAATTTTCCGTTATTTTGCAATAGTTTCAAATTAAACAGGATCACAACTGACCCGTGGAGTAGGTCTACTGGGGAAACCACGTTAAAAAAAAACGCGCTAAGTACACTACCTCATAGGTGGTGTGGAAACGTGTGCATATTATGACGATAACAACTTTTACAACTTTTTGAGTCGTTATATCTCAGAAACGGTGGCTCATAGGAAAAAAAGTATTGGTACATTTCTTATAGATAATTTTATGATCTACAATTTCTGTCTGGGGTACTTTTATGATAAAACTTACCGTTTTGCTGAAAATCGCGAAAAGCTAATTTTTTTGACCTTTGACCTCGAGTAAAATTTTTTCCATACACGGGAATGATGGGGAACTTTTAAATTTTATTTATAATTATGTTTTAAACAATTTTACTGATTTTCAGCTTATTGGGACTTTATGCACCTTCGAATGTCTAAATTGACCGGATTAAATACCTCTGTGTTGTAAAATAGGGCCAACAGAGAATTACATTTTCTACATATAGTATGTCCCCGGGTGTGGTACCGCACTCTTGTAATCTTATTTTTGATTTGCCGAGAAAAGTTATTCTTTATAAAAAGTTTTGCTTGTCTTGGGCAAACAGTTGTCAAACTCAAGATAAATTGTATAGGGAATTCTAAAAATTAGAAAATATTAAATTGACTTTAAGCACGTAAGCTGAAATATTAGTCCTTCCAAATCAATCATGCTAGCAATCACTAGATTTACTAAACCTAGCATGCATACTAGTTCATTCAATCTTTAATTTCTTTCTTGCATTTTAAAAGTGAGATGTTTCTCTAAAACTCTTATTCAGAACATGTTCTCAATATACTCAACCGTTAGTCCAATAAACAGCAAAACGCAAATTTAAAAAAACTTTATTTTTCGTTTTTATGAGTTTTGACCGATAAATACTGTTTATTCAGCCATAAACATTAGGAACAAAACTGTAGTCCGTTTATTCATCTACATTCAGAAAATCAAGATTGCTCCATCCGATCTTGAGATAATTGAATTTAAAGATTCGCAGTCGGGCCGCCATTTTGAACGGCCGCCGTATTTGTTGAAGGTACCTCCCCAGAATGGACCCCCCGAATTTTTTGCTCCATATGACCCCAGAAACCCGTGGTAAAGGTTTCATTCAGTCCCCTCAAATTATAATGACTGATAGGTCTGGCACATGGACTAATTGTTGGTTCTAATGCTCATTTCTTTCGTTTTGTTTGAGTTCATTTTGTGTCCAACTTTTGGTACTTCGGTTTCCAAACGCTATATTTTGATTTAAATGTGTGGGTTAGCAGGCAGATATCGTCTATGTAATTCAGGTCCTCCAACCTGTCAACGAGGCCTCGGTGTGTATCGTTTGCATTTCTCATTACTGCATTGAATACAATATTAAATAAAAGGGATGAAAGGATGCACCCCTGGTCTCCACTCCACTCCACTCCACTCAATTCTGAGTCCTCCGAGGGGACTGAACAAGCGGTCAGATATTTTAGGCGTGCTTAAAATCCAGAAGGAATTTGTTGTGTCAGTAAAGATAAGCAGGGTTCAAAAAAGAAGAAAAATTGCACTTATGGGTCTATGTATTTGGCAAATTTGCGAAAATGAAAACAAGAAAAATCGAACAAAGTGGATGAAAATGTAGATCCAGGAGAAAACAAAACATGGACATTTTCGTTTAATCCGAGAACTAAGGGCGAATGAGCAGGGTGATTTACAAAAATTATTTACGAGTGTCAGGTCAAGTTTTTCAAAAAATTAACTAAATCGTCATAAGCTTCTCCTTTCGTATTTTAATTTAGGTACGAACTGTCTTTAATTTTCCACAAACATATTTTACCCTATATAAATCTATAAAACTGGTTAATAACTTTTTTTGTCCATTCCATGTTTCACTGACACCTTTACTATTCGAACAGAATTGATATCTCCGTGTATGTGTACCGACAGAACTGAACCTGCAACGATCTACCCTGTCACACATCGGATGTTTTACCGATCAAATCCGTCGCACGTCACTAACATAAACATCGATCGAAACATCGACAACAGATTTGCTCTATGGCGGGACAATTCGTTTAAAATTCCCTTCCGTGTATGGGGACCTATTGTATGGCTCCCTATAAATGGTTTTTAAGGTATGTAGGTACCCCGTATATAGCTCATGTACAAATTAATTTTTTTCTTATTTATTTTCCAAATTCAGGTAATAAATCATTTTATTTTTACATTTATTTAGCCATTTAATACTGAAAGCAGTAAAGTTAACAAAAATGCATTTTGATTTATCTTCTTTTAAAGCAACATAAACGATACATTTTTACGAAAGAATGTACATAAAATCGAGACGATAAGTTTCAAGTACTTCTATTGCTTCCCATAGTGTGAAATCGCCCGTCGTTTTCTATCGTAAGTCATATAAAGGACGGAAATATAAAGAGGCCAGCAACTACGACGCATGTAGGTATTGAAATTTGTAATGTAAACATTCTCAAGCGTGTAACCAAAAGTCCGAAGCTTTCCGTAGAAACTGTGACTTAATTTACAATATAAAAAGAAGACTAGGCTGTTCACCTGGGGGAGAGGCAATTGTAATCACACCCGAGCTACATCGCAGAATTTAACTGTTCGCTGTGCTCCCTGGAGATTGCAGTTGAAACACACCTAAGTTACATCACAAAACTTGACTGTTCGATGGGCTCACGGTATTATTGTGTGGTTATTTGACTAAATACGAGTCAAACGATATTTCGAAATACATATTCATCATAGCCGCAGACATCACTTGCCAAAGGAAAGTACCAAGCTTAAAGAATTCTTTATGCAGTGCAATTTTAACGACTCGACCATTCCCTATGAGAAAGTTAATCACCCTTGAGCTGGGGGAGAGTTGTGTTATGTTGCAGAACAATTCAGACTGTTCGCCGGACTAACTAGAATATTTTGTGGTCATTTTTGCCAAGTAATTCTACACAAAATGCACTCTATTTCTATACCAACTGACTGTTGACCCCGCAATTTACACAACGCCAACAAAATTTGTTAAGTATTTTTACTTGATTAGTTCTCAGTTTATTATTGAATCTGCATACTGGTTGCGCACGGGAAAAAGGGTTTAAATTGGCGCATATATGGTACTAAAAGAATATTAGATTTTTTTTAATTGTTAGCTTTGATTTTTAACAAGAAAACAGGATAAGATTATATTACAATTTACGCAGTTATGATTTCATTCTGGTGAATAGGAAAATTTGCATTTGCAAAATAACAAGTTTATATTCAAGAGCTGTATATTTAGAGCTATGCAATAACAAGGTACTTTATCACGGACTAGTCAAACTTCATGTCTATCATTATTCTGCAGTTTTTATAAAAAAAAAATAGTTGACTCTCATGTCCACCACATCTCACATAGGGTTTTTTAAGAATGCTTTATATTTAAAGTCCACTGGGAATATTTTCCTACTGTAATCACAAGGTTGTCTGATTGTTCACCATTTTACCTACAATAAAATATTATAGTTACATGAATTCGACGTATTATGCATTAACAAAGGTTTGAAACATTTACAACGACCAATTGGCTAGTTCAGTTCTAAATTGGGGGTCGTTACAACGTGGGATGGTCAATATTTCAGGCAATTGTCTGGTCACTTGTTCAATTGAAGGGTGATGCAACACCACTTTCTTACCTTCGCGGATTCGCGGCTTCGTATGGTTGACAATCATAGGCAATCTTCTGGTTGCTCTTCTATTTAATTACTATAGGTAGATTTCCCCAGCATTCTAAAAGAATTTACGTGAGTGTAAATTCTCACCTCACCAAGATTAATATATCTGAACTATTGTTCATACTCTACTCTTAATCAATAAACAGTGTAGTTAATTAAAGGGTATTTCCTCAACATTCTCTGACATTATACATGAGTCTTTAATTCTCATTTAACACTTATATTCTATGATGCACGAACATGGCATGATTCTTGCCCTCTGTTTTGTATTAAGTCAGTTTCATCATAGCTATTGCTAACAATTTTAAATACCAATTATTATTATTAGTGATTGATAACAACTTTAATTATAAACCATTATCACCTAGCTATTGCTAACAACCCTAATTATAAATCATCATTACCTGGTCGTTGCCACTTCATCATAGTTGTTGCTAATATCACAGATTCAATCATATTTTAATCGGCTATTTGCCGCAGATTTGATTACAACTGCAGAATAATGATGTACAAACATGACCTGATTCTTGTCGTTTGTTTTGCATTCGATTCATTATTCGGCTATTGCTAACAATCCTAATTATACATTATTATTACTTAGCGCTTGCTAACAACTTTCTTTAATTATAAACCATTATTACCTAGCTATTGCTACAGCTCTAATTATAAATTATCATTACTAGGCCATTGCAACAACTCTAATTACTATTAAAATAACACAATATGCATTTGTATAACTCAGTTCTTGTTATTGCATCAAAACACTCAGCATATCTATAGTATGGTCATTACTATAGCTATGTAGATTTCCCTATTATAATATTTAGACAATTGTCTCAAATATTTGGATTATTTTTCATTTCACATACAGCTATTTGCTACATCAATTTATATAAAATAAAATGGTGTTTTTATGACTATTTTCCTATTCAATTGTTGTTTTTTCTTTCCTATTTACCTTTCCTCCTCTTCTACTAAATTAATAGATTCATTTCAAATTAATTAAAATAGAAAACTAATTTCAACTATAAATGTACAGGATAATCTTGAGGAATCAAAGACTACATAAATAACATAAATAATTAACTAGCTCTCTTAATTAATATACAGTGTGTTTTAAGTTTACCAGGTATTTCAATTAAAAGAGTGATTAATTTTCTAAGGTATATAGTTACTACACACAACGAAATTTGAGTCCTAAACTAATAAAACTAGACGATCACGCAAATGGCCAATTTTATTTATTTGTCCTTCAGATGAATAAATAGTAATTAATTTACTGGTGACACAATGCCCTGTATTCAATGCGTAATAAGGACACATATCCCATAAACGTCTCAGGTACTTCCCTGTTATGAAGTGCCCGCCATATAGCAGCGTGTTGCAGGGTGTCGAATGTTCTCTCAAAATTTGTAATACCTAAATAATGGTGAGTGAATTTCCCGTGTTTCTTCTATGATAATGCAGATCATGTTTATTGAGTCGACACAGGATCGATTAGGTCTAAATGCTCCATGTTCGAATTGGAGGGCTTGGCCAGTTCCAGAGATGCTGAGAGATGAAACTCTATACGTGTTTTATATTATTGCAAGTATTCAGTACTATACTACCGTTTGGTGAGCAATCCTTAAATATAAATTAACTTCTTATTTAAATTGAAAATAAAGTACAATACCAGCGTGCAAGTGTAAAATAAAATATAGACTAAATAACATTTGGGAAAATCCAAACATAAACAGTAATAAATATTCTGACGAAGTGTAAATTTGATATATGCGTCGTCGGTGTAATAAATTTTAGTATTTTTGTAATGATAGTAGTCTAAGTGAAAACAAATGTGTTATAATTGCAATAAATACCAATAATAACTTAGATAAGGGAGTTCTTATTTCTTGTAAGTATAATCCACATAAAGTAAGCGCAAGATTACGTGTTGATTGTGATTTATTAGGGTCACCTTGTTGTACCAACTGCCTTAAACAGATTAAAATAAAAGCGGAAAGCAATGTATAATTTCAAAAACCAATCAAAAGGATTGGTTATCCAATATATAATAATAATAATAATATAACTTTATTTGAAATAGACATTCTAATATACAAAAAAACTAAGAATACATGCAATTAAATATTGAAAGTATAAACAATATATAAGAAACATACAATCTACAAATCAATTGTGTAAAAGGTTTAAAATAACGTAGTAAGAAAAAAGATTAGTCTATATATAAATAGTATCACATTTTTAATATTGTCAACTTAATTTTTAGACCATATTTTTAATATATTTAATTAGTTCACGTTTAAACGCAGCAACAGATGACTTCATTTTAATTTGATTTGGTAACTTATTAAACTGATCAAAACCTTTAAAAAACAAAGAATTCATACTGTTTTTATAATTAGTTTTGGTAATGTATATGTTCATACCATTACGAGTAAGATGATTATGTAAATCTGAATGAAAAACAACATAGTTTTGAAAATATGAGGGTGCTAAATTATTTACTATCTTATATACTAAAATCATGGTAAAATAAAACAATCTTTGAGAAACAGAAAGCCATTGCAAAGTCGTTAACATTATATTAATTGGAGTATAACGGTTGGTTTTTAAGATAATTCTCATACCACGATTTTGAAGTTTTTGTAATTGTGCAAGTTTGTTTAAATTAAATTGATATAATACCGAAGAACAATAATCAAAATGTGGTTGGATAATAGACTGATAAACAGTAATCTTAGTCTCAGTTGATAAATTATTAGCGATTCTAGAAAAGAAATACAGTTTTTTTGAAATTTTCTTATACATATATTCAAAATGAGCATCAAATGATAGAGTATTATCCAATTGGAACCCAAGATATTTCACTGTTGTTACTATTTCAATTTGTTCATTATAAATAGAAAGACTTATATTATTCAGGTTTAGGTTATTATATTTGAATTTAGTAGTTATTACCATAGCTTTAGTTTTAGATATATTTAATTTCAGCATATTGATTTTAAAGTAAATTTCAACCCTGGACAATATTACATTCATTTTCTGTAATGCTAATTCTAAGTTCAAATCACTACAGGCTAATAGTGTATCATCTGCAAACAAGTTTATAAACTCACAGTCGATAAAGATATTTATATCGTTAAGGTATAATATAAAAAGTAATGGTCCTAAGACACTGCCCTGAGGAACTCCAAAATCATTAACAATTTCAGAAGATAATGAATCATTTACTCTGACTTTCTGTTTTCTATCACTCAAGTAGTCCGACAACCATTTATATACATTACCCTCTATTCCGTACCTATTTAATTTAGCTAATAATATGTTCCGATCAATGGTTTCAAATGCTCTTTTTAAGTCCAGGAAAACAGCTACTACGTATTTATTATTATTTAAATCAATTTTAAATTTGCAAAGCGCAAACTGTAACGACGATTCACAAGAATGTTTTTGACGAAATCCTGATTGATTAGCAATTAAGATGTCATTATTGTCGATGTGCTCAAGTAACTGGTTATAAACAGCAATTTCCAGTACTTTTTCTACAGGGGGCAAGGTATTTATAGGTCTAAATTCACTTGAATTATTTGTATTGGTTACTTTACGGACTGGAACAACCGTGCTAATTTTTAATAAACTGGGAATTTTTGCAGTTTCCAAAGACATGTTAATAAGATTTAAAATAACATGGCCAATAGATTCAAACACTTGTTTCAAAACTTTTGCATTCAAAATTTCAGAAACACTACATTTGTTGTCCAATGAAGTGATAATTGTACGTAGTTCAGCTAAAGTAAGTAATTTAAATTTAAAAAATCTTGGATACATATTATAATCGTTGATAAACCATGATTCAGTACAATCGATACTGGTAATAATTTGATTAATACTATCAACAAAATAGTAATTGAATTCATTAGCTATTTCTAAGTTGTCTCTTACAATTCTTTGTTCATTATCGTTATTAAATTGGACAGAGTTCGGGAATTTTTGGTTATTGACATTTATTATTTTTTTAATAGTTTTCCACATCAGTTGTGGGTTATTTTTACACATGTCAATTTTTTCATAGTAAAATTGATTCTTTTTCATTTTTAATAAATTAACCACTTCATTTCTTTGCTTTTTAAAGGTTTCCCATTTGCTTTGTTTGTCTTTAACTGCACATTTTTTAAAAGCCTTATAAGACAAATCACGTTCTTTTATTTTAAAATATACTTCATTATCAAACCATGGTAAGTTATTTTTATACCTACAAACTTGTATTGGGGAAACATTATTAATTACTTCATCACAATTACTTAAAATTTCATTATATATAAAATTTACATCTACAGAATTTAATGACCTGTTGCACAACATTAAATTATTTTTTATTATATCAAAACTATTTTCGCTTAAATTTCTATATTTTCTTACTAAATTATTTTCATCATTATGAACATTACACATATTAATAGAAATTATTGAATGATCTGTTATTTTAGGGCACGAATGTACCTTCACATCATAATCACATTGGTTCGATAGAACATAATCTATTAATGTTTCACTATCGTTAGTAATTCTAGTAGGTTCAAGAACTGATTGACTAATACCATAGGTTGTTAAAAGATTTTTCATTTTATTGACATAAAAATTATTGCTTAAATAGTTTAAATTAAAGTCGCCGACCAAAATACAACGATGATTAGAAGAAAAAACACTATCACATATATCCTCAAAATCTTCCAAGAATACTGCATTAGAAGCTGATGGAGAGTGATACAAACAACCGATCAACCATACTGAGGAACTCAAGCTAATTTTCAATATATTACACCAATAGTTTCCTTCCAATATGAATTTTTTGAAGCCAGAGAACTCAATATTATTTTTAATATAAATTACAACACCTCCACTAAACCTACTCGTTGAGTCACTTCGAACAAGGGTGTAATTGTCTATGTTAAGCTCCACAGATTCAATATCGGTTGTTGTCCTCGTTTCACTTAATAATATTACTTTAGGATTATAACATATTAAACACCCTTGTATTTGATCTTTATGTTTTAACAGGCTTTGAGCGTTTAGATATATCTGTGTTTAGTTGTATATCAGTATCACCTTCTACTTTTTTGAATTGGTATTTATCCTCTTATTCACAATAGCCGGTTTATTATTAATGTACTTAATTGTTTTAGAATGATCCCCTTTAGTAATAAATTCCTGAAGTTCAGCTTTTACCTTTTGGAAATATTGACGTTGAGCTACCGTTTGATCACCAAAAATTTTTATACTAGGGATTTTAATAAGTTGCTTATTTTTCAAAACATTTATAGCATCCTCTGATGAGTTCAAGATTACTTTTATCGGACGAGCTTTATTAGCTACAATTTTTCCTAATCTGAAGACCCTCCAGTTATTTTTGTCAATATCAAAACTTTCTAGAATATTCATTGCTGTTGCCTTATCTTCATTATTGCGCTCAACTTGAGTTTTTTTATCAGACTCGTTCACATTGTAGATTATAATGTTTGCCTTTCGATTTTGTCTGTCTAACATTTCATAAATTAACTCTTCCTTATCCACTACACCCAGATTTTGGACAGTATTGTTGGCATGCTTAAGTGTATTAATTTCAGACTGCATATCACTAACTTTAATTAATGTTGGTATCATCAAAATTCCTTTCTGGCAATCACTACATAGGAACATGAGTTTACGGTTTTTCAAATTCATGCATCGGCTTTCAGAGGCTGATAATTCAGCACAGTCAGCACAAATAGACCTTTTACAGCTGTCGCATGGGAACAGATCGTTTTTATCAGATTTGCACTTATAACATACTTCCATTTTAGGTTAGGTTCAGATTGTTGACACAATATTATAAGGATCTTAAAAAATTATTGGCATGTATAAATTCAGGAGAATTTATTAACTTAAATATCCCCCTATAAATAGAATAGTCTATGGCACTGGAATTTATAAAGTGTTTATTGTTTTGTTTCATTCACTGAAATTTTTTAGAGATAATAAGTTTTTTTTTTTTATAAATTTCTGTATTGTATTAATTTAATAATTAAACTTTATTGTATTTAGCACTATTACAACACTGCTTTTCCAAATTTATAGTTTCAGAACATGAACCAGTTATTTATCTACAGTTTGACACCAATTTCACTAATTTTGGTAGGATAAAATTAGCAAAAAAACAACAATAAACTGCACTGATAAACTGATAACACTTTCCACTTTCATTACATTTGGATTTCGATTTTGGATTATGTGATTTTATAATCTTGTAAAGAAGTGTGTTTTTCTAAAATTAGTGTTTTTGATTTAAAATAGAATGTTGAGGGGTACTATCTGCTATTAATCTAGTCAGTGGGGATAAAATAGGCCTTTGCCTTCGAAAAGTTGGAGTAGAAACGATTTTAATTGTATATTAAATGACAATACAAGTTATAAATTTTATTTTTCTGAGTTTTCCTCAAAGAATGTATTTAATTAAGTCGGAATAATTGAGAGAAGCAACTACATAATTTTCAGTTCGTTAAATTAGTCAATTTTTCCTGCGATATAGTCGATCTTAAATAAGTTTTAATTAACTGGAGTTGAGAGAATGACCTCTCGGTAGAGGCCGCTGCTACTGGAATTGTCAATGAAATTCTTAATGAAATATTATATGTACTTGGATAACAATGTTGCAGCTTGTTAAGCGTCAACAAATTTAAAATTTCTAACGAAGACGAGTGTTCCAATGTCAAGATATTCTTTGAACATCTTAGTTCATCATATAGTTCAGCACCACTGATATCACATAAACCATTATTGATTGTAGATCTGAGCAAGCCTTTTTTAGTTGTCTTCATTGGCTGAAGTTTTTCTTATGGTGTACAAACATTTCCAACACCAAATCGATTTTCTATGGATGCTATAGCTGTGTCCATTAACTCAAAAGAAATTGATTCTAAAAATATCTTCTGGATCGGTAGATCCCTCATCATTTCCGTTGTAGCCAAAGCCCACTTACGTCTGGTTCGTTTGTAGATGGCATTTTTGCAGCCCAACAGGAAAGTCTACTCGCTCAGCGATATGTTTTGCCTACCAACTCAGTGTCTCGGTAAGATATTATAAATTTTTCTGAATTATCCAGAATTTCAATGGCTAGCGGATAGCAAAAATCCATACAGTTTGACTGCATTATTTTACTTATGATATTAAAATTATGCAGAATATCATATCAAACGGTAAGATGATAAATTTTCAGTTTGTGATGTTTTGACACAAACTATCTGCCTCTGATCAAACTTCTGGTTCTAAGTCTGTGTTTTGTGCTAACGCTATTAATGCATCCCGTATGTAAACCAATTCGTATCGAAATGCCTTTACTGGGTTTATTCTAGCTTCTCATCGTGTTGTTGATTCTCCTTATATATATATTCTAAAAGACAACAGAAAATAGCACATAAACTCTCTGTATGGTTCCAAATAGGGTGACTGTGTCTATAGACGATTTTGCTCATCAGGCAAAACTAAATTGAAAGAATGACAGCCATAAGGAACGAACACAGCTAATGGATTAATATTTAGATTATGTCTTTGCACACCATTGTGGGTACCTTTCATATTGGCAAAGTTATACACACAGGTATGATTTATTTATATATATTTAAGCTCAGCCTATTATGAAATGGTACAAATATTTTTTTCATGATTTTTAAAAATGCATGTTTAATTAAACCAAACAGACATAAAAGAATGTCAGATGGGTTTATTGCTGAATTAAATAAACGAGATAGCTGTAAAACTCTGTTTAAATAATTGAGAATATTGACATTACCTTGCACTTTATTGTTAAATCGATTAGTGTATACTAAAACCGAACTGAACATGAATACTCTTAATAATTATCATTCACATAACACCAGAAATGACACTACACCTCTTACTTCTACGTAGATATTTTTATACATATGTGTATGGTTTTATATATGTCCAGGACGAGTGAGTACTTCGTGAGTTTCCTGTACGTTTATTTATTGTTATTAAAATGTAGTTAATGTAATTTTTAATTCTAGAGACACAAATAAACAATAAAACACATTCAAATCAAACTGGACAGTGTATTGCGAGAACAATATTCGATACAAATAAAAGATAAAATTCCCTATCTAGCTAAATAAAATAAATACAATATTAAAATAAAATAATTTGGAAATGATTAAATTTAAAATAAAATTTGTTAATAAAAGTGAAATAAATTGTCAAAATTTGTAATTTAAAATATTCTCAATTATTTCCAAAATATGAAATGGTGGACATGAAATTTAGATAAAGCTTATTACAACCTTTTAGTCCGCGTAGCTCAATATAACTTCCAGCCGCACAGTATCACTTATTTGCGATGTTAAGCTGCTATCTCCAAACTCCTTCACCATTTAAAAGGTATATCGTTTCCATCAGGAATGGTTGTCTGGACCTTAAAATAAATTATGATTATGTTTCTTTCTCCTACTTGTCAAAATCTTGAAAAACTCGATTTTTTATTTCTTCCAAATTCTTAAACTAGTTGTCTTCCTTCATTATACTTATCTTCAATTAAACCAACAACAGTCTATTTTCTCTATTTTACTCCAATCTCCATAATTTTTCACCCCTTAGATTTTTACCATTTTCTTATATATTGAGCCTCTTTTCACTATTAGCATTTTCCGGCACAAATTAATTAAAAATCTTATATCTACTTGAACATATTAAATGCGTAAACAGTTTGAAATGTTTTAAACATTTTGGTAATTAGTATAATAAAAATTAAATGCATTTAAATAAAATAACTGATTCTAATTAAGTACTATCAAATTATTTTATACACATCTCTGTCTATTTTTTAATGGCTGAAATACAAAAATTGCATGTATTTATAGAAAATATCTGTCTTCTGTAAAATACTTTGATATTTTATCAGACAAAACAAATAATAGAAAACAGAAAACATGCAAGCAACTCTCTATTCAGAATAAAATAAGTGCGTTTTATTCACAATACACAACTCAAATTGACCTGAATGTGTTCTTTAGCTTAAGTAAAAATCATATCGATATGTATGTTTGTATGTTTTATATTTTTATATACAGGGTGTCCCGAAAATGGTGGGCAATCGGATTTGGATAGAACTAGTGAAAATAAGGTCACAAGTCGGTATATTTTTCTTTCCCCCGAGGTACCCCTACGAAGATATTCGCCGTTGAAATTAAAGCTTAAAAATCGATTTATCGCGATAACTTTTTTTATTGTTCAATCGATTCTAATCATTTTTGGATCAGTATCATATTATTTCAATCCAGCTAGGTCAGTGTATTAGAACCTTGGATAACATTCTTGGGGGCTCGGGGGCAGAGCACCCATTGCCTTAATAAGTTGAAAATAAAGTTTCAACCTATTTTATTTTATTTCTAAGGTTATTTTCAAATTTTTGAGCCATTTTTACGTAAAAAACGTATACTTGTTTGATGTCGGTAATATGAACCGTTTTCGAGATAAATGCACCTAACGATGAAATTGCGATTTTCAATCGGACAAATAATAGTAACTTTTAAAAATAAATGAACAAAGACTATTTACTTAGTATTACTTTGTCATATTATGTATGACCTTCCCGTCGATAATTTTAAAAAAAACGACAAAAAATGGTGCAGCACATGCTGAAGCTCAAGTTCTGGGGTCAGTATTGAACGTGTTAAAATTAATTTTTTTAAATATTTTAAAAAACAGCTACATCGTCTTATCTATGTAGATAAGACTATGTAGCTGTTTATGTACAAAACCAAATGAGTAATAATGACAGTTTATGATTGCCAAGGATCAAAATATCAGATAATTGCAGTGACATAACTTTTCAGTATTAGCTTAATCCGACATTAATTAAGTAATTAATTGGTTGAAATATGGCTTACACTAACAATGAATACGCAGATATGCATCTAATGTATGGAATGGCTTCTTGTAATGCATCCAAAGTACGAAGACTATACACTCGACGGTATCGCCATCGAAGGGTTCCTGATCGCAAATCTTTTGAACGTGTTGATCAACGGCTGAGAGAAACTGGTAAAAAAAAAAATCGGCAGCTACTGGAAGCGGCTGGAACCTCCCCACTCGGTGGATCTTTGATGCCGAAAAGAGCATTAAATTGTGTAACAAAACGGCACTAAACGTAATCCGATCTCATCCAAAACCTTTTCAGATCTTCTGGGGCACTAAAAAACCCTCAACTTAAGAATTTACAATCATCTATGCGAGTTATTACCTACATTGTCGCTCGTTGAATAATATACTATTAGGATATTAACAACTTTAACATCACTTGAACGACTAAGAAAGTCTAGTTATCCTAAATACTACAGATTTGTAAAGCAACAAACTGAAAATTGGTAAAGTGATAATCTATAATAAATTTAACAACGAAGGTACAGAAAGCATATGATATTGATATTGTTACATCTACCTTTAAAGTTTGTGACAATCCACTAAAAGTTACAAATGTGCCGGAATTTTATTAACATGACATGACACCAACGTTATCGGATGACAAACGATGACAATGACAATCATCAAAATTTGCTCATGGCAATCCGATCGCTCGAGGCTGTCTTTGTTAAATCAAACATTAGCATTTCAGTAATTTGACTAGATTTTAGAGGAATATTTGTAGTTTAATTCTTCGACTTGTCTGTATATATATTTAAAAACGGCACTAAACGTAATCCGCTCTACTTCTAGAGCAGTGAGGAAACCCTCACATGTGAATTGACACGTGATGTGACGAGTTTCACGATGTAACGGCTACGCACATCGGTCATGCGAAATGCGATCTATGCCATATTTTCTTTGTTTTTAATTTTTTTCACGGAAACCAAATCGAAAGGGTGGAAGTGTGATATATCGTTGAAATCAGAATTTTAACTGCTTTTCAATGGTTCCATTGCAAATTGAAAGTAAATAATTAATAAACAACTTGTTGCGTCAAAATGGCACTAAACGTAATCCGATCTCAACCAAAACCTTTTCAGATCTTCTAGGACACTAAAGAAACGCACACGCAAAGTTTCATTCAAATCCGTTCAGTAGTTTCGGCGCTATCGTGCTAACACACATACACACATACATACACACACACACACACACACACACACACACACACACAGACATTTTTCAAAAACCACTTTCTTGGGTTCCTAAGACCTCAAAACGTAAAGATTTGATGTTATCTCAATTTTCGTTTTTGAACCAATTTTAGTAACCTCTCACAATTTTATTGTGGAGAGGTTAATATGAGTATTTTTTTGAAAACTAAAAATCTAAGAATTATATCTCTGCTTAGGTCGATTTGCACCAAATGACGTAAACAGGGGTGCGGTGCTCCGCGGACAACACGTACTGTTGAAGTAGAAGAGAACGTATTGGATGCAGTCGCTGCGAATTCGTCTGTCAGTATCAGATCATTATCATTACAAATGAATGTTCCAAAATTGATCATTGGAAGAATTTTTAAAGAGCAACTGCTTCATCCGTACCATATACAGAAAGTACATCATTAGCCCAGATGACTTTCCTGCTAGGGTGCAATTTTCGCAGTGATTTATACAGAAATATTAACAAAACCATGCCTTCATTCGATCGATTTTGTATACGAATGAAGCGAGCTTTGGAAGAAATGGAGTCATTAACTACCACAACTTACATGTTTGGAGCGAGGAAAACCCACATGCCACAATTCAAACGCGCCATCAAAGGCAATTTCATATTAATGTTTGAGCCGGAATTATTGGTCGGTACTTGTTGGGCCCATTCGTATTACCAAATCGATTGAATGGGCAACTTTATCTTGAATTTCTCCAACAGCAGTTACCACAACTTTTAGAAGATGTTGACATTGCATCTCGCGAGAACATGTGGTTTATGCATGATAGGGCGCCCCCGCATTTTAGTCTTATAGTGAGGGGTCATTTCAATAGAGTATATCCAAACCGGTGGATAGGTCGAGGTGGGCCTGTTTCTTGGCCTCCCCGATCACTAGATTTAAATCCTCTTGATTTCTTCCTGTGGGGGCATTTAAAGAGTTTCGTATATGTCACACCCGTAGAGACAAGAGAATAATTATACGAGAGAATTATGTACCATTCAAATACAATTAGAGAAAACGAAGGAATGTTGTGGCGAGTCCAGCGATCGTCAGTTCGTCGTGAACAAGCATGCATTAGAGAAGGAGGTGCTCATATTGAGCATTTGTTATGAAATCTCATAAATCGTCGTTTTTCCATGTTCCTAGTTAGTTTTATACAGTAAGGTTTCAAATTTTGTGTTTTGCGTGTTCAAGATTTTTTGTTTTTATAAGTTTAAGTAAGTACTTACTTAAACTTATAAAAATTCCATGTCCCTAATTAGTTTTATACAGTAAGGTTTCAAATTTTGTGTTTTGCGTGTTCAAGATTTTTTGTTTTTATAAGTTTAAGTAAGTACTTACTACCTCATAGAGAAATAAATGTTGTTTTGTACATAATTCTCGTGCTTATTTAATTTTTTAAAATTACTATTATTTGTGCGATTGAAAATCGCAATTTTATCGTTAAGTGCATTTATCTCGAAAACAGTTCATATTACCGACATCAAAAAAGTATACGTTATTTACGTAAAAATGGCTCAAAAATTTGAAAATAACGTTAGAAATAAAATAAAATAGGCTGAAATTTTGTTTTCAACTTATTAAGGCAATGGGTGCTCTGCCCCCGAGCTCCCAAGAATGTTATCCAAGGTCCTATACACTGACCTAACTGGATTGAAATAATATGATACTGTTCCAAAACTGATTAAAATCGATTGAACACTAAAAAAGTTATCGCGAAAAATCGATTTTTAACCTTCAACTTCAAGAGCGAAATCTTCGTAGGGGTACCTCGGGGGAAAGAAAAATATACGAACTTGTGACCTTATTTTCACTAGTTCTACCCAAATCCGAGAGATTTCCCACCATTTTCGGGACACCCTGTATATATATTGTATTTTTTTATACTTTAATATGACCTAGGTCATTTGTGGATGTACTTTTTTTATTCCACTTATATTTTTTTTTATATTCTATTTGTAATCCTACTGACTTATCCAATATCATGTATTTATGATCTACAGAATTAATAAATAAATTATTAATTAATTATTATAAACTAATCCTTTCCCAGTTTTATACAAGTTCAAGTGAAATATACATAGGCGGACAATTAGAAATATCCAAATGCATAAGATATTAATAAAATTGGTCTATAAATTAGTCACAGTGGCGTAATAAATTTTAATATTCTTATAGACAATGTACGTAAATACAAAATGTTGTAATTGTAATAAATAATAACAACTCAGATAAGGATGTTCCTATTTCCTATAAATATAATCTAATTAACATTAAAGATTTATGTTGGTTGTGATTCAAGAAGTGTGCCATATACCATGTGCCTCCTACAGATTAGAATAAAATTGGGGGGAAGTCCTGTTTCCTTCCATAAATTCTGTTATGAGGTACTTATAATAACATTAATTTAATTAAATTTTAAAGAGCTGCTGCAACCAGATAAAAATAAATCTGTTCTTAAAATTCCTTACTTATTAGTGGGTTAGTTAATGTCGGATATAGCTAGTTATAATCATATCCTTATTATATAGTGGCTATTTTACAAACAACTCGTGTTAAAAATGTCTTATTTTGTGACAGCCTCGCCTGAGCAGGGTCCGGCCCAGAGTCTTATATAGAAAGAAAGATAAAACTGTATCAAAAGTGTTTTTGACACGTATAAGATGCTGTGTAAAATGAGTGTACATAATAAACCTCTTGTAATATATAATTAAATGGGGGATAAAGACATTCAAATATGATACAAAAGGGTTAAAAGTGTCTGAATACAAAAAAATTGAAAGATTCATATAAAGAAAAACTTTTCGTTAATGTTACATATATATATATATATATATATATATATATATATATATATTGTATAATTGTGAAGTTATGTTCACTTTCATTTCTTCTTATGAGTTTTTCTATCACATATATCTTCTGATCACAAATTCTACAAATATAACAAAATTAATCAGTATATGATGTAAACACAATCTTAAAGCCGTATATTTACATATACAGTATATAACAGTAACTGTTTTCATAATTTTGAAAAAGGACAGACTTGGTTTCCGAAACGTCAGAGGAATATTTTCAGATGCCATGGTTTTCTCCCAAAACTTCACGAAAACAAAATCATTACTCCAGTCTCGACCAGAGGGCGCAAATTAAAGCAAAAAGAATCTGTGTAGTATCTGGAAGCTCATTTGGATACTCGACTTGTATATAATTGTTTACCCGTTCAGATACTTTTGTGTCGCTAGCTTCCTAATCTATTAATACGTGTCAGGGGATAGACTAATAATAACTATTACTTTATTAAATAAGATGGCTTGTAGTAAAGCTAGCCGCACAGCTCGATAAATCAAAGAAAACCGAGATTATAGATTTAATTATACATCAAAAGTTTCCCCTAAAATTATCCTCAAGTGAAGTACTATGTGAAGTAAAAAATAAACTTCAGTTAGTGTCTAAGAGTGAAGCTGAATCTAGTGAAAACGATGAATTTTTTGACTCACACGATTACACAAACGATACAAACCTTTATACCAAACAGACTTGTATTCAAACTAAAATCAAGGAAGAACTCCATAAAATTGAAATGCAATCTTATAAGTGAAGTGAGTTGGTGAAACACCTAGAAAAAGGATTGGTGACTTAAAAGAAATAATTAGTCTATTAAAAAACAGTAATAAACACACTCAAGGTAATAGTAAAAAAATATACCAGAATCAACAGGCAGGGCCATCTACACACCAAATAGTAAATAATAAACAATACAGACAGAAACGTTATCCCAAAAGAACAAGTGAGCAACGATTTAAAGGAAACACAAGAAAAAGTAACATGGAATAAAAATAACGTATATTCCCAGAAAAGTATAAGATATAATCAGCACAGATCAATTATCGGCACCAGCAAAAAAATTGACTGTGTGAAATCCATTTCCAAACTAGGTTATTTATTTACATTTATATAGTAGATTAAATGCATCAACTTCGTCTCAAAGAATTATAAAAGGATTATCCACAACGGCACCTCATATTCCCTTTGTATGCGAATCTTTAAATAGGACTGGTACAACGTGCTCTATGATAGTATTGATAGTATTATTTCCAATACGCTACGTAAAAGAAGTGTATGATACAGACATATGGCCTGATGGATCTATAATTAATAGATTCAAATTTAGACCTGAAGGACCAGGAAGAAATTTCAACTATCCAGCCTCAGGGAAACAACCCTTATAGAACAAGATATCCTCAAGAAATCCACAAATAATTCCCTTAAGGACCCAAACAGTGTATTGAAACTATTTCACATAAATATTCAAAGTTTGACAAACAAAATTAATATTCTGGAATTATTTTGTTACGAAAATAACCCAACATTTATTTATTTAAATGAACACTGGCTGTGTGATTCAAAATTTGAAACCGTACAGGTCGCAGGTTACAAAGGCGTTTCCAGCCTCTGCCGGAAAAACAGTACACACGGTGGGGCTGCAATATATGTAAGAGACGATATAGTAAGCAACTCAAAAAATTAAAAACATATAACAGATATGTCAATTGAGTATGCAATTGAGTATAACAGAACATTACGTATTTTCACGATATACATATCCCCTACTGGCGATCTTAATGCCTTCCTAAATAAATTAACGTTAACACTTGGTAGCATCCTCAAAAAATACTCCTCCTTAATTCTTTGTAGAGTTCTCAAAATAGATTTCTTAGATTATTTATAATAAAAAAAACTGCTTTTTGATCTGTTGGAGTATTTCCAATATTTATGAAAATATAGACAACAAAAACTACGTCGTCGAATTATTTTTCGAATTTTCAAGGGCGTTTGAAACTATCAATCCCATATTCCTGAAAGGGAAAATTGAAAAATGGGTATTCGAGGCCCTGTAAACCAATGGCTAGTATCATATGTAAGAAATCGACGATTAAATGTTAAAATCGACTCAGAGTACTCTGATAGTTACGAAACAGAATTAGGAACCCCTCAAGGGGGTGTCCTATGTCCATTATTATTTCTACTGTACATAAATGACCCGCCGTCCTACATACAGGATGATAGGGCATTTATGAACGCAGATGATACCACAATCGTTGTCACTGTAAAGTCGTATATTCAGTTTAACGAAAAAGTTATCTCTGTCATAACTAATTTTTAATAATGGTAGAAATAATCATTTGATAAATAACATAAGCAAGATAGTTATTATTGAATTGAAATCAAAATCATCCTAATGAGTTTGAATTCAACATCAACAATACGATAATAAAATCAAGTACTAGTACAAAGTTTCTTGGTACCCTAGTGGACTATAAACTAGATTTCGGTGAAAATGTGAGTCATCTATGTAATAGGGTGAACAAAATATATTTTGCATTTCTAACTTTAAAAGCAAACTTCCACCAAACCTACTTACTTAATATGTATTTATGCATTCCTATATCCAGTACTAAGTTATAACATTGCCATATGGGGCCAAGCAACTTAGATACATCGATTATTTATAATACAAAAAAGATTTTTAAGATTAATCTTTAATATTGCTTACAAGGATTCTTGCAGACCCACTTTTAAGAATAATAATATATTAACTATTTATTCTATATATTTATATAAACTACTGTTATATATTTTTACATTTTTTTTAAAAAGATCAGTGAAGTACACCTATACTCTACAAGAAATAATGAAAATATATATTTAAGTAACTTTAATTGCATGCAGTTTAAAAAATTGCCAAAGTACGCTGGAGGCTTCTTTTTCAAATATAATTGAGAGAATATCTCAATAAACATGCTTTCTATTCGTTGAACGAATATGTTCAAAAAACAAATGAAAATAATTCCTGAAAATATTTAAAAGAACCGCTTTTAACATTATTTTACCTTTGCACTGTTGTCATATATGTCACATTATTATTATTTGTTAATAGTAATCAAATATTATTGATTTTTAATTGTTATTATGGCTTAGAACTGAATTTTAACATGACTCGTTAGACTTAATAGTTTAGTATATCTAGATATTTTTATTGTGATTATATAAGACTATTTAAAAGTGTATATGATATATTCACCTATTGACCTGTCTTATATCTATATGTATATGTAGCAACAAAAGACAGATAAAGAATCTCATCTAATAGGTGAAATCAGGTTAAGGTCGTTAATCCTTATAAACAATAGGTAAAGATTCGATGTAAATTAAAAGCATTAACAATTATATGGAATGTGGGTCTTCGTTTAATAATAAACACGTGACTGATTTTAATAGCATCGTCATTTACCAAATTTCACGTGATTATAGAGAATTACGAGTCTTCTCCAGTTTTGAATTGCTTATTAATTTAAATTATTGTACTTTGTATTTTTTATAAATTGCTCGTAAACAATACGTTTTCTGTTTTAATCGCTAGTTGTTATTTAATTATATTTGACCTCATTAAATAGATCAGCAAGAGCTGAATAAGTAACAATTCGATTATATTGTTTTCTGCAAGTCTATTATGTAACAATAAGATTACTGCTAACTACAAAGATACAAGGCTTGGCATCAATTACACCTTCTAAGGCAATTTTTAACTGACTTCAAAATGTTTGTACGCGAAGTTCTCTGGGAATGCAAGATCGACTTTCATGAAACATTTTGCATTTCGTTTGGCATTCTTCAACTTAGGTAAAGAAAAAATATTTGAGAACTTTAGTATTCCATATAATTGCGAAGTTATGAAAAAATATGTTGGTGGTTGAAAATATATTTTTTTAATAACAATAATAATGATAGCAATAATGGTTTTTATCTATTTCGGTGAAGTTCGTATCATCGCATTAATGTGATTTTCCAACAATCGAAATTATGGTGAATGCGCCAGTTATTTACGAACCACGAAGAATGATTTTTTGGAAAAAGAAAAAGTTATTCATTTGGAATGTTAATTAACCATATGAAAATTATTTGTATATTATGCTGAATGAGTACTACTAAAAATGGAAAAAATCATAATAAACTGAACCGCCTCCAAAAAGGTCCCTCGAGGGATTTGACCTCATCCACCCCTACCCTAGGCTTCCAACCGTTGTAGGGGGTGGAAATTAATATTTGTTTTTGTGAGAAAGAAATTGATATTTTATAGGAGGTGTTTATTTGAGGAAGGTGGGTAGGTGAAAAAGGGTGGAAAATCAATTTATAAAAACCATACTTTTATACTATTTTTCAGTTATAGATGAAAAAATCTCCACCCCCTTGAAGAGTGAAAACAACCCCCGGGGGTGGTTACACAATCCCGAACATCTACCACCATCCTCAAGGAAATGCCTCCTACAAAATATTAATTTTTATCTCGCAAAAATAAATATCAATTTTCCACCCCCTAGAAGGGTTGGAAGCCTGGGGTAGAGGAGGCTGAGGTCAAATCCCTCGAAGGACCTTCCGTTCTACTAGAGTGGACAACAATTAGTAGAAAAACTGGGGAAAATAAACGTGTTCACGGAAGAGGGGACCTTGAGGATCTTTTTCGGCCAATTTGAGGAGGTTGCCGAGATGGAAAAATTGGTTTGAATCAATTCAACACCCCCGAAAATAGGGGGGGGGGGACATTGTCTAGTCCGAGGCGCGAACATTCGGTAGTTCGTCCGACTCCTTCAATGGACTAAACACTGATCCAGACGAACCATTCACGGTGTCAGAATGCAGTGGAAGTTGATGGGCTGGAGAGGAGCGAGGCACTACTCCTACGGCACAGCAGATATATGATATATATAAATGCCCAAAGAATGTAATAAAAATTAAAAATGGAAAACATCCAATAATTAATAGAAAGACCATTGGCTTAGTTTGTCGATTGTTAACCATTAAGAAACTCTCTGAAAAAAACCGCTACAAGCAAAAGAATGTTAAAAGTGAAAACTGTCATACCAGACCTCTGATTTCATTATAAATTTATTTCAGTTAGTTCTAAATGTTGTGTTTATTTCAATGACATAGTTTTAAAAACGTTTCAAAGAACTTTTTCATTTTTGGATTATCGATCGACATTAATAAATTCTAGACAAAGTGATGAGTACTAAAGCATTTCAAGTAGGCACTTTTTTTGGAAACCATCTTGAAAAGAGAGAGGGTACTCAAGTTCAAAAATTCTGGCCACAATATCTAGTGAAAAAGTCCGTTCCCATTTCTCTATCAGAATCCTCTTCTTCGATGTCCGTATAGAAATCATGTAATATTTTAGACATATCTGGCGGTGTCTCTGTATTATATCTAATGTGACAAGGTGAATATATCCTTCCGTCCATCTTTACACAAACAGCAATAGTAATACGTTATAATAGGAAACTTACATAAAAAAATAAATTGGAAAATAAAATATCAAGTAACATTGCAATAAAACACAATTCTTTGATATTATTTTTTTTTAAATCCACGTCTTAAACGTAAGAAATTAAAAGTTCTGTAAAATTAAAATTTTATCACGTCACTGAAAGCGCACTACTCTTCGTGGTGACGTCACACAGTAGAGCTATTTCTGATAGCCGCCGTTCGACAACTCATTCTAGGCAGTCAGTTCTAGAGTTAGTTTGTACATTTTTGTTGTATTGTGATATAATATGATATAAGAATTTGACTGTGTGAGAAGTTAATTCAAAATGACCGAAGAGGATTTTTAAGAGGTCAATGCGACAATTTGCCTAACGATATGTTCACGGTTGGAACTTTCATTAAAAGTATGGCAAGTTTTTCCCTTGGAGAAGATCGCGGCGTTAAGGCATATAAGTAATTATTATTTTATTATATGAACAGATGAATATTGCTTTCTCATCATTACGATGTAATGACCTGGGGAGGCGTATCGTTGTCACGCGTTTAACGTGTGTTTGTCTGTATGTTGATGGCTTCGTAACTCAAAAATGCTCTAATCGATTTCTGTGCGGTTTTTGTGAATGCTAAAATACTTTCCTGGAAAGTCTGTTAGCTAAAGATCATCATAATAGGGGTGGAGCAGGCATCACAATTGTGACAACTATTTTAGAGAAAAAAATTATTTTATTATTTTAGTGACCCCCCACAGCCTTCGTTTCTGCATTTTTTGGGGCTAATGAGTTGTGTCATCTCATCCTAGCAATAAGGGAGTATTCAAGTGTTACGTTTTATTGAAATTTTTCGGTTGGTTTTTAGGGGTTAACTACCCCCATATTTGAATTAGGCGCGATTTTACGATTTCGCCTCGAGGTGTGATCATTCCGAATACGCATACAAAATTTGAGCAAAACCGATTTAGTAGTTAGGTTCTAAGTACGACGACAGACGGCAGACAGACATTTTCTTAAACCCACTTTTTTTGCTTCAGTGGACCTGAAAGCGTGTAAATTCGTCAAAAACTCAAAATCGATTTTTTGCACGATCCCTCTAATTTCTTTTATACTACGTATATGAGAAAGTAAAAATTTACAAAGATGTAGACTAAAATACCTCGAAGGATGTGAAAAGAGGGTTGAAAAATTAACATGCTCCAATATGGGTAAAATTTGATACAGTTTTTTTTGCAGTACGTTGTGAAAATGTACTTAAAAATTCAATTTGCTTCGATTTTGATGAAATTAGTTACAGTTATTGCCCATGTGGTACTACTGGGTATAAGGGGAGGGGGGCAGAATCAAGTTAATCCCGCTTTTTGTTAATGGAGCACTACTAAGACCTATGCATTGAAACATTTTCTGTAAACATCCATCTAGGGATGTGAAAATAATGGGGTTAAAAATTCAACTTGCTTCGATTTGGATGAAATTTGTTAGTTGTAACGTTATCGAAATATGCCCAGGATTTATATTTATTTATATCTTCTAGGTACGTATTTTCTTGTTTTCTGTTAAAATAAAATATATATTATACCGCCTTAAGCGAATTGTTGGCGTTACCATAAAGTAACTACTATTTAAGTACCTAATCATTTATTGAGAATAAGAATATTTGTAAGCTAGGAATTATTGCTAATTTGTAATTTAGTAATTAGTTATCGGTGGCCGATTAAATCTGTTTTTTTTTCATAGTAGGTTAGAATTATTTGAAACCGATTGTAAGTATTACAATATTTATACTAATTGTGACGCACTTAATAATAATTTACCACTACATTCAATAATTCTAAGCAGCCGTCATCGCTATCTCATAGCAAGCACACTGTTCGATACGAGTTCCTAAGGAGTGTAGATTCCCGCGATTCAGGGTAGGGAACCGCGGCTATAAAATAGACCGCCACAAGAGCTATAGGCAGTTGTTGTTCCAGTGTTTGAATCGACCAATCGAATACAGTCTATCAGTGTCCACCGCAGAAATAGGAAAGAGTACGATATTTTTATACTTGGCTAGTGCAATTTTATTTCGTGTATTACTGATTGATATTTACCTATCCGTTGTCACATTACTATTTACTCCGGGCTGGTACTGATTAATTGACTGTATTCCGTTTTTGTATATTTTATTAAATCCGGGACTAGAACCTTCGCGGCACAACTCACCGCTAAAATAAGTACTCGTTATTATTACGCACTAACTCCTTGGCGCATACAAGTCTCCCTGTAGATCTCCCCCCCCCCCAAAAAAAATACGAAACAAAACAAATACAAACAAAAAAACAAAAAATGTATATGTGTGTGTATGAGTGTGACTATGCGTATATATGTGTACATATAAATACACGATAGATATAAATATATTATTTAGATTTAAGTTTTATTTTGCAGTATGCTTCTGGTTGTTGGGATTAATTTTATTCAATTAAATTATTCATTGGCTGTTTACAAACAATAAGTTTAAGATTAATTAAATGAGGTGATATACTGAAGATTAATGAAAACTATTTCATCTTCCACATGGCGCTGAGCTAATGATTTTTAATAAATCGAAGCCAATAATACGATTTCTACTACTACTATTGCGCACTAGCCAAGCCTCCGGTTTGCATCATAACCTGTAGCATAGCACTGTAAATAATCGTAGATGCTACTCATTTTTCTGGTATCCAATATAATGTCATACTCGGCTCATACTGGTTTTACCGCTGATACTGTTTCATCGTTTGCTAAAATCCCTCTGTCTCTTGTATAAACTTGTGCTTAGTTTTTTAATTTTTTTAAATTGTAAATCGTAGGGTAACGGTAATATGCTTTGTTATTTTTGAACTTCTGCATTTTATTGCTGTGTTTGTGAAAGTCTAATTTCCCTTATTGACCCATTGCTATTAACCGTTTCTTCACTGAGCTGCTCAGTCCCGTTTACAGACTTTTGGGTAGCGTTGTTCAATCACTCTAAACTTGAACTGGCGCCCGAGTCACCAAATAAGAAAGCTCGAGTATCAAAATGACAGCTTTCTCTCATACTGAGCCAGAAACAGACGTCACACGCTCATAAGGCTCTAATAAAGATTTAATTACGGAATGGTTTAAAGGAGAGTAACCAGTAGTGTATCACTCATTTCGATATGTCACATTACACAGCCTTAGATTTTGACAGGTGCTTCAACTCCCTTTCAGATTTAAATTATACGATTTTATTTATAAAAAATTGTATCTCATTTAATGAGAGAGATAATTAAAAAATCCATTCTTAATAAATTATAATTAACATATTAAAAAAAATTTTTTTTTAGGGATGAACAGATAATTTTTAGCACGGGTCTAGCTAATCACCCTGTAGATAAAAGAGACAATGATAATTTAGAAATCTGTTTAGAATGATCGATAGTCGAATGTTGCTAACGGTCACAAAAAACTGCATTAAGATTAATCATCTCGTTCCAAAAATATGGCGGTCGAAACATGGTCCAAATTTTGACGATATCCAATTTATATTCAGAATATAGAATGATAATAATAATAATAGTAGATTTATTAACCCAACAGATAGCCGTCCAAATAATGGATATATAATACAGCCTAGTAATGTTCTTAGTCTGCCAATGAATATGTTCTATCTAGGAAGATTATCGTGATGCTCTTCCCAAGGTTGTATTGCGCCTTCACATTGTTAACTCTTCTTCTTAATCTTTTGATTTTTTCTAGTGTTAGCAGAAAAATCTTGCAGTAAATAGACTAGTAGGTCCTAACAAAAGCGCTGAACCATGCTTGAACTGACTCGAGCATTATTACTATAAGCTTACTGTATGCTGATTATAATATTTGGGCATGTATTTCTCCACCTTCTAGGAAAAGTTATAATAATGTAATAATAAAAAACGACAATAAATGGCATTCATTGAGTAAGAATCAAGTTTTAAGGATAAACGACCAGGCGATACAGACGGTGTACAAATATTTGTTTTAGAAATAAGTATATGTTCACCTTGAAATTGGGATTTTACATTTATTTAAAAAATCAGTTATAAAAACGAATCCAGTTACTCTGTTAAGATGACAAAGAAAGGTAATAATTTAAATAAATACTATATTTAAATTAAATAATTATCATTATTTATTAGAGGCATTAAGCAAATGAAAACTGTTTACTCTTATTATATTTAATATGATATAATACAATCTACAGGTATAGCTTTTATGCACGCATATATTATCACTCCGGGCACAACAAATTAGAAAAATGCGCTGTTAAATACACATCATTAAAGAAACATATTGAAACAAATTCTCTTCTAATTATTAATGTTAGAAACTTTGGATTATATAATTCATAGCATATTGAAGTAAAACATTTCAGTCATCACTTAATATTTTTACAGGGAAATAAAGCATAACCGGATTTTTTTCGCCTAAATCTTCTACATGGATGTTCAAAAGAGAGTGAAGTGTAACGATCGCAAACCCAGATTTTCTTTTGAAAAAAACGCAAAAAACACAAAATCGTGAATTGTTCCAAGTATAGGGTGTTACAAAAAGATGTCAATATACTTTCAGCTGACGCCTTGCTCAAAATTTTCTCTTATTAACATAAGTCCTATCTGTTTTTATTTTTAAGATACAGAGCATCGAGGTTTTAATTTTTATTGCGGTAGTTTATTGCGAGCAAACAAAAATACGTTGACGTGTGTGATCTGGGCAATGTATATAATTTACTGTGCACAAGCATCTTTATTGGAAATCTTCTGGATTTGATTCAACTTATTTGCATCCAAAAAATAGTCAAGAGTCAGCTTTTTTTTTGATGATGTTATCAAAGAAAGTCAAATTTTAGATTACAACATTACTGCTAGACCGTAACTCTTTTAAATATTATACTCGAATTTTTTAAGTATAATTCGTTTCCGATGTAATCAACAACGATTAGCCCATCGCCAATATATGATCCACGATACGATAAAAAGAAAAATGATTGTAGAAATCAATTATTTATCCAGCGTGAACAGCTTAAACGGTGAAGACATAGATTGTCAACTCCCTAAATACCTCATAGGTTTTGCAGTAGATTACACCGAAAGTGAAAAATGTTTTTATCAAATTTTATATTTCGCATTTACTTTTGAGTTACTATCAGTCACTATATCAAACGAATAATGTCATCCATGGACGTAGTTACTAAGGTTGTAACGTAATTATAAAAAATATGGTACGCTACTGAAAATTTAAAGAAAAATTTACATTTTTGGATTTTATATTTTATTTAAAATAATAACGTATTGCTATGTTTTCTTTCATTCTTACGCATTTTTGTAGCAAACTGAAAAATTATTTAATGGAAAAAAACTATCCCATAGTTGACTATAAAAAAAATCTTATTTTACTGGGAAGCTGATGCATGCACAGAGGCTCTGACGCGCTACGTTTTTAAAACCCGCAATTACCGCAAACTCCTAGTGCTACCATTCCACCACCTAATACTCCAGGTAAATAAGCGGAAAAGTTGTACACTTCTGGGCCAGGGCTAAAAGACATTCCCCCCTCCTCCCGTTTTTTGGGGCGAGGAATCTATTGCGACAGGTCCGAGGGTGAAAAAACCTGCCTTCATCCCCTATTGGCAAAAAACCACCGCCAAGATGGGCTTTCCGCGGTGTAGCAAGTAGAGAAGTTTTTGCGTGGAATTTTTCCTGTAAAAGTGATGTTTGACACGAGGCCACCGAGAGGGTTGATCGTGAAAATCACTCCTTTGAGGCAAAAAAGGTCGTAGCTGGTTTTTTTGCGCTGCTCGGAGGGAACGTAACTAAAAAAGGTCGAGGATGATGAAGGAGGTAAAATTAAACCTCCCACTCCTAGTTTTACAGCCAAGGAGGTGAAAACTACTCCCTCACAATCGAATTCCTTTTGAAAAACCGGTAGAAAAATTAAGAGGGCCCGTGATCTCTGCAGGGGATAGTTTTCACCCGCTTGACCGAAAATGAAGGGTGGGTGGGTGAATTTTGCCTCCCTCATCCTACTCGACCTTTCTTAAGCACATTTCCTCCGAACAGGGCGAAAAATCAGTTACGACCGTTTTCTGCCTCAAAGGGGTGGTTTTCACCTCCTTTGATCAACCCTCTAGGTGGCCCAATATCAAAAATAACTTTTTCAAGAAATATCCTACACGAAAACTCCGCTTCCACTTGCTACTCTACGGAAAACTCATTTTAGGGGCGGCTTTTGGCCAATAGGGGATGAAAGCAGGTTCTTTTTCACCCTCGGACCTATCGCAATCAATACTCCGTCCTGAAAAGGGGAGATAAATATCTTTTAGGTCAACTTTTCCGCTTATTTACCTGTACTATAAGTGGAAACATGGAGATTATTGAAAGCAGTTCCTCGGCAAATATATTGCGCGGAGGTCTCATCAATTCTAGTTACGCCACTGTTGTCAAAGCAGAGTATTTGTGGCCGTTCTTCATAGAATAAAATATTTTCCAAACTAATTCTTTATAAGCGCATCAAAGACAGAAATGAATTAAAACTAGAATAAAAGAGAATGCACTGTTGTGTAAAGTTATAAAAAATTAATGTCTTAAGGAATTCTGGGAAGAAATAGAAAATGGAGTTGTCTAAGATTCCTTAGCTCTTAGTATATTTTTACTTTTATGTAGAATTTTATCTTTTTCATCTTAATTTAGTGAATTTTGACTTTGGATACGCTCAATGAAAATCTGCAATTCTATTCCATGGCACGAAAATGACTTCTTTGGGAACTCATAGTTTAGACATATTCGGGTTATAGGATTGTTCTTTTCTTTCTGATTTGTGAGAAACTGATTGTACTTTAATTCAATCAATTTGAATATAGTCTTTATAATTACAGTTAACAGGATACAAATTTTGTGTGACATTCTCAGATACATATATAAAATTATTGAGGTCTTCTACATTACCTCTGTATTTAGATTGTTATTAACAATTCGCCTACTTTTATTTATTGTGTTCCAAAATGTCCTAAAGCTATTGCATTTTTCAATTAGCGTCTGGGAACCTCCTTCAACTTTTATGCTGCGTAGTCCGATTTAAGGAGAAAACCCTAATATGGATCCGACTCTTGGCGGTGGGAGCGTTTTCGTATGAGGGCTATTTTTCACAAGTCAATATCTTTGCTGTCTAAAAACCACTATTTTAAAATGTCAAAACATTTGAACACTACATTCGAATACACCACTCCATGTCGATCATCTACTATCCTGATTTATTTTGATACCGCAGATGGCTTTGAATTTATACGGGGGTAAATGTTTTTTGGTCAGTTTTTAGACGAGTTTAAACAACTTTCCGATAAAAAATGCGTAATACACCATTTTACATTATTTTGCTATCGTAGATGCCTTTGTGTTTGTATGAGGGCGAATATATTTGGTTATAAATAGATTCTAATGTGTCTTATATTTGAGTAAAATTTGTACCCTGTAGAATGGAATAAAAATATCAAAATAAAATCTGAAAATTTTAGGCTTTGACGACATTCAATATATTTCACGAAAATTCAAATTCAGTTTTATTTTGTGATTAAGTACAGCATTTCTTAATGACATTTTTCTTTGAAATCAAAAATATTGGTAGTTTTCTCTTGAGCTATTTTAATTTTTTTTTAATTTTCAAGCACGTACCAGGTGTCAACGGATGATGGCAGACCCCACTTTTTTCCTTTATTTTTTTGAATATCAGAATGAAACTTGGTAGATGTATTATATGACTAAGAAGACACTTTGTGACATAACTGTCATTGTTTTTCTCCTTCCGAGTTCACCGGATATGACCCCAACTATTGATTTTTAAATAGAACACCCTATATATTATTATATTTTTGGAATCCTTGAAAAAATCTGAGACGATGATACCCTACAAGTGACATTTAGACTTCATGGAAAAGAATTTGACTCGAAATTTGTTAGCATATTTAGAGTGCCATGACCAGAAAAAAATGCTTTTGGGCACATCCATGGATTCCTTAGAATATCAGCTATTTTACGGTAGTACTCTACTAATATGGTTTCATTTCAAAAAATTAAGTTTTGTTAAAAAAAAAAACCGTTCAGGCCAAATTTGATGACCCACGAAATACACATTCACAAATTTTTATGCTCGATTTGATTTTTCTGACATCACCCCCGTTCATTACAAGCAATTTTTTTGGTCATGGCACTCTAGATACACCAACAAATTTCGAGTAAATTTTTTTTCATATTCAGAATTTTTCAAGGATTTCAAAAATGTAATAATATAAAGGGTGTTCCATTTAAAAATCAAAAGTTAGGGTCATTTCCGGTGAAACCGGACGGAGGAAAAAAACGACAATTATGTCACAAAATGTCTTCTTGATCATATAATACATCTACCAAGTTCCATTCCGATATCCTAAAAAATAAGAAAAAAAGGGGGGGGGGGGTCTGATCTGTTGACACTCGGTATTGAATATTTGATTGCGCCATAGACGTCCCAAAATAGGTAAAAGTGATTTTTTTAAATGACTTTCTTCGTCATATTAAGCTCTTAATGATTTTTGAAAATTATGTTCTTCTTTCTAGAGTAAAAATAGGCTGAAAAATTATCAAAATATTACAAATGTATATAAGAGAAGTTGAGCGATAAAGTTGACTTTTTAAAAACTTTTAGTAAAATACTATTACAAAACGTATGGCAGTTTGCAATTTCATTTTTCCTCTTTTGTGTCTTAAATATATAATTTTTTTAAAGCAACATTATTTTGTCATTCATTAAATACTTATATACCCCAGTTAACTCATTAAGTGTAATGAGATAGATTTTCTGTGGGAACAGAATTTATACACAGAGTCTAAGAAAACATTTACCAAAGATATGTAACTAAACAACTAATGTCGAACCTTTTCAATTTTAGATTAATCACATTACCAAAAAGTAACCTGAGATAGTCTGGGACTTGAAATAAAACAGACTTCTCCGCATGTAGTGATTTATGCAAAAGATCTCACGATTTCGATCTCATGCAGGGGTCAGTAGAGTCAAACCACTTCCCAAGTTACTTTCCACAATATAACAAGCAAGTGTCATAGATTTCGTGGAAACAATGGCTTCAAATGATTTACACTGCATTAAATAATATATAGCCCCAACAAGTGGATGGCTTGAAAGTGATCCTTATTGACTTGTCTTATTGGGCGACCATTGCCAAAGCGGTTGTAGGAGGACTTAACTAGGGAAGAAAGGGGCTACGATATCAGTAGTTTTCTAAATATCCATTTTTATTCTGCAATATTTTTTTTTAAATATTATGGTTTCCTGTGTTACTTTATTTATAAATTTAAATATTAAAACGCAAATTAAAGGTGACCAAAAGACTATATTTATTATTAGTATTAATGTATTTGTTGTGGTTATTATTGTTATTGTTATAACATGCCCCGCATTAACAAGTCACGATCAAAAGAAACAACTATATTTTATTAAAAATTCTACTTTTCTTTTTGCAACAAATTGAGAATTATAAATGTACTACTTTGTACATTTCTGTGGACTTAGAGACCAATGCCAACCTTCTTACCACACACTAGATGCTATTTTTGTTTTTATTCACGGAATATCATTGACAAAGAGTAATGTAATTGTTGTCAACAAAATATACTCACATTTGTCATGGCAAATGCCTCTAAAATGGGGCTAACCACAAGCAACTTACCACGTGCCTCTATAACGTTCCACCTTTCATAGCACTCCACTTTACTGTTGATATTTTCCTATTTTCCGTGTGCGAATTAGGAAAATAATGCACACGTATAGAGGCCATTAATTTTCGTAAGTACTACATTAATATGAAAATGGACGGTTCCCTGAGGGTCGTGGAAAAAACGATTTTGAATATTGCTACAGACACTAATTGACGACACCTTCAAAACTTTTTAATGTGAATACATTAGATGACTGTTTTTTATTGGTAACTATTATATCTTTTTTAAATTAGGTACTATATGCTTTTGTATTTCTCACTTCATATTATGAAACCAAGCTACAGTAGTAGCAATGTACAAGATTTTTTTTATAACAGAGATATGTTGGTGACTGTCTGTTTGCCGAGGGATCTGATTTATCACCGATGTCTGACTGAAATATTGTCATAATACTATTGCAAGGCAACTTGAACTTTGCCATTCTACGCCTATCCCAAATAAATCTCCCGTATTAAAAAACATTATTTCGTAGTTCGACAATTTCTCGTACATCCCTAAACTGATTTTGAAAAAAATTGATAGGCGTTTAGAGAACACTCGATAAAATGGTACTGGACTATTGAAAACTCAACAAGAAACATATTTGTTTTTTTTTCTAGGAGCCTCCCATCTTAATGTTTCCTAATATAGACAACATCTTTCTCAGTGCAAGAGATGAACGACCGTAGCCCAGTTGGCAATGCATATGCTTAGGGGTGCCACCGCGCTGCACATCGTAGACATCTGGTTGGCATCGGAACAGGTGCTAGAAAATCCATATCATGTTGTAACTTCCAAATTTTAAATAAAATCTTTTTTAATTAAATCGATCTCAAAGGATTCAATTTCTATAGACAACAGCAAAATATGTGAGATTTTGTTTATGTACAGTAGATACTTATGAATATGAATGAAACTAGTGTAAGTTTTGTAAACAAAAATGTAACTTTATCTTTAAGGAAGGATATAAATCCATTTCAAATCATTATGAATGGACTCTTGACTGTTAATTTTCGAAATTTACGTCCATATTTCAATTGTTTACTTTTGTTTCGTTGCTGTAATACAACAAAAATAATTGCTCCTATCTCCCCTATGGTCCATTTGAACGCTGTTGCATTATCCAAGCTGCCCAGGTGTTCGAGGAACAGGGTCTACATTCCGACCGCTATTGTGAACAGGTGTTCGTTGTTCAGCTTCGATCCATTGTGTTTCACACCTGTATCATGTCATATCTTATCTACCTGCAAAGTATAATCGCGCCGCCCCACGCCACCATCCAATTGTGTACCATGGGATTTGATGGTATCGTTTAGGCGAGGTGTTTATATGGATTATAAATTAGATCAGTACGAATTGGAAGTAGGTCTTGTCGGCTTTCAAAAACTCTCCAATTGACTCTTAAAGGCTTTGTTGATTGTTGTATATTGTAGAATGATATACCTGTAGTTCTATATTATTATAGTTAAACATTGTTTACTGGTTGTCTTATTTGTGTGTGTGTTTATATTAGTAAAAAAAATTGTAAACTGCTAAAAGTAAATTAGTTATTTTTCTGCGACTGTTAAAAAACTGTACTTTTTCATTACATTGTTGAGCGTAACATATATGTTCATGGCAACAGTGAAAAAAAGTGAAAAGCGTGGGAAAAGTAGTATTATTTCGCTCTCACGTATAGCCGAATCATAAGAATTGAAAACAACTGTCTGACAGACACGGAAACATTTTTTAGAATATATTTTAATATTTTGCCCTTAAGGGTATGAACATACCCATCACAAACATACACTTCAGTTTTATTTACATATACAGGGTAGATCATTAATATGAGAATATAACCAAATATGCTTTAGTAAAACGTTGCTGTGGACAAAGATGCAGGGTGTCAAAGTTCAAATTATTTTTTCGTTTTTTTGCAATAACTCAACAGCCTCTTGACTGTCTTCGCCAAATTTGCTAGAGGAACTTTTTTTATTCTAAGAAACAATAATTATGTGTTATATCACGTTAAATCATAGAGGGCGCCGCAGGACCTGTATTTGATGATGATTTTTTTTCATATTTTTTTGACGAAACGTTGTGGTACTTCTGACTAGAAAATCTGATGAGGGCGTCATTTCCACGTATAAAAATTACACTTGATAGAACTTGATAACTCCAACCATTTTCGAAGAAGGTGCCGTTAAACATTTCAATAATTTTTTGATAGACAAAAATTCAAATTTAATGAAACAAAGTGTATTATTGAAAAGTGTGCTTTGGTTACGGTTTAGTTCTGTCGTTTACGTCATTTAATCAACTTATTTTGTTCTTGTATTCCTCGAACTAATTTCTTTACGTTCTTTATTTATAATGACTAGACATAATAATTTTTTAAATAGGGAAATGGGGATATGATATGTATTTACGCACAAAATAATTTTAGCGGACGTGCTGCAGCGAGGAGATACTCATCGCAATATCCCAATAGAATACATCAGCCAGACCATAAGATTTTCCGAGATCTGTTTCATCGTTTGGGAGAAACGGGTTCATTTCGCCCTAAAAACGATGTAGAATGACTGAAACGAATTACTCCAGATCAAAAACTAGACATTTTAGTTCGTGTGGATGAAGATCCTCAAGTCAGCTCAAGTCGTTTAGCAGCGGCAACAGGGGTGAGTAAACAATATGTCCTAAGAGTCTTGCGTAAAGAACTTGCTTCTACCCATATCATCTCACTCCTGTAAAAAACTTACTTCGAAAGGATCTTCTACAAAGGCTACAATTTTATCAATTTGTTCTAAATAAACACAACAAGGGATTGAAATTTTGTTAAGAACACTTTATTTACCGACGAGGCGTTTTTAACTGGAGAAATACCCATTAGTGGGAAGTAGAAAATCCTCATGCCTTAAATAAAGACATTTTCAGCAAGAATTTAACATTAACGTTTTGGTGTGATATCATCGGCGCCGGCGATCAATTATTGGGACTATTTGTCCTTCCTCCGAATTTAAATGAACAGCCTTATCTGTTTTTTCTTCAAAATACTCTTGCTGATATGTTACATACTTTCACCTCCCTCAGATGGAGCTCCCTCTCATTTCTCCATTGAAGTCAGGAATTATCCTGATGAGACTTTCCCACGCAGATGGATCGGTCGAGGAAGTGAGTTTGCTTGGCCACGAATGAGTCCTTATTATTATCCTTTGGATTATTATGTGTGGGGACGTGTGAAGTTCTTGTCTATGCAAATACTATCAACTCAAGAGAAGAATTGTAGGACCAAATACAGAACGCAGCGAATTTTATTAGAGGGCAGGAAAATGTATTTTTCAATGTAAGAAAATCTTTTATGAATAGAATTAGAAAAGGCTTAGATGTAGGTGGATACTTTATCGAACATTTACCCTAAGTTGCAGCAATGCGGTTTTTGCATGGGGGAAAAGCCAACTTTTACGTTATTTTTTGGTCTTCTAATAAGATTAGATCCTTATTTTAGATAATCTTTTGATATATATATATATATATATATATATATATATTTATCTCAATACCATGAAAATAATCCATTAGTCCATAAGAAAGTGAGAAAGAGTTTACGCTGTTATTACGATTTTGTTTTCCCTTACGTTTTGTACTTGTTTCAATAAATACGCCTTTGTTTTATTAAATTTGAATTTGTCTTTCAAAAAATTATTGAGATGTTTAACGGCACTTTCCTCGAAAACGGTTGAAGTTATCAAGAACCACCAAGTGTACCCTTTATACGTGGAAATGAGGCCTTCATTAGATTTTCTGGTCAGAAGTACCACAACGTTTCGTCAAAAAAATTATAAAAAAAAATCATCATCAGATACAGGTCCTGCGGCGCCCTCAATAATTTATGTATTGTATCACGTTAGCTCATAATCTACCGTGATATAATACATAAATTATTGTTTCTTAGAATAAAAAAAGTTCCTCTAGCAAATTTGGCGTAGATCAGTCAAGAGGCTGTTGAGTTATTGCAAGACAAAAAAATAATTTGAACTTTGACACCACCCTGTATCTTTTCCACAGCAACATTTTACTAAAGCATATTTGGTTATATCCTCGTATTTTGGCCCAAAGAATCTACCCCTGAACTATGGCCTATTATTGCGAAAATTTTATTTTACCAAATATATGAGTATTTCACATTTAATAATTTTTTGCCAGATTCACAATGTGGCTTTAGAAAAGGATATAGTACCACCACCGCCTTAGCTGTTGTTACCAATGACATATTTGAGGCTTTTGATAAAGGGTTGGTTAGTGTGCTGGTGTTACTTGATTTCTCTAAAGCGTTTGACAGTATTAACCATAAGCTTATATGTGCAAAAATGAAATTCTATGGTTTTGAACAATCTGCCGTTGAACTTATATCTTCTTACTTAAATGGGCGCACGCAAAAAATATTAATTAATGCTTCTTCTCCAAGTTTAGATATATTGTCAGGTGTTCCTCAAGGGTCAATTTTGGGTCCCTTGTTGTTTATTATTTACGCATCTGAAATTCTTTGTTCTGTCTCAAATATTCGGATACAAGCCTATGCAGATGACACCGTGCTTTATTCACATTTTAGTATTGAAAATACGGTAGAGGCGGGTGATATCATAAATCGTGAACTTAATAAAATTATGAGTTTATCAGTCGAACATGATTTAAATTTAAACTCTTCTAAATCTAAGTTAATGTTATTTGGTGGCATGAATAAGGTTAACGTTGTTAAAGCTAGCCTTGATATTAAAATAAGTGGTACAACTCTGCAAGTTGTTGACGAAGCGAAATGTCTTGGATTTATTTTTTATTCTAACCTGAGATTTAAGAGTCACGTAAAAAAAAATGATGCGAAAGGCATATTCTTCTTTGAAGCTAATATTTTCAAATCATCATATTTTAAATTTCAATCTAAGAAAAATGTTATGTGAGTCACTCGTATTATCCCATTTTAATTACTATGATTTTGTTTTTGGCTTTTGTCTTGATCAATATGACAAAAATCGCATTCAAAAAGTTCAGAATACTTGTTGTCGCACTATATTTGGATTAAGAAAATCTGATCATATTTCTCATAAAATTAAGGAATGTAAATGGCTTAATATGAATAATCGTAGAATTCATCATCTAAGTAATTTTGTGCATAAAACATTGATATCCCCAAACTCTTCCTCCTTTCTAAAAAATAAATTTCATACTCGATCCTCTATCCACACAAGAAATATAAGATTCAAAAACAAGTTCACAATGCCACATCACCAGACAGCCATATTTAGTAGAAGTTTTATCTTCAATGCTATTTCAGTTTACAATCAAATTCCAGAACAAATTAAAGTTTTTAATATAAATAAATTCAAATACAAATATAAAAGTTACCTATAGGCAAGCAAGTTAGTTCTAAATTATTTTGGCTTCTACTTACTCCGTGTCCAAGTACGTATGCCTAGCTATTATTAATTGCATTGTTTACGTTTACTTTTTACCATTGGTCATATTCTCTTTAACTTGTTATTTTCGTGGTTTAAATTAACGAATTGTGAATGTGCCTCATTGTGGTTGAGTATGAGTAGCTCTCAGCTAGACTTCGCCATAATGGGTATCATTACTTTTCTGCACTATTTTTCCTTTCCTTGTAATTTCTATTTTCTGTGTTTTCTACCTTGTAAACTGTTTATTATTATTATTATTATTATTAATGGTCCACCCTGTATAGATACAAAAATTGTTAAATAATACAACTCAAGGTGCCAGTAGTGAAAAAAATAGAATATAAACTACGGTTGAGCGGAGGCCTAGAGTCCTCTAATACAAGGTACACAATTACAGATGTCGGGAGAGACAAAATACCTTCGAGTCATCATAAACTCCAAATTAACCTAGAACCAACGAGATATTATAATACAACGTGAGGGTTTAAGCCTGATTTGTTGCATTGGCTTTATACCAACAACGTTATGAAACCGACCATCACACATGCCTCCTTAATGTGACGATGACACAAACAACGGCAATTAATAAGTTAAATCAAGAAACTGACTTGCTTAGGGAACGCAGCTACTGCTATGAAAAGTGATCCAGGGGGAGGCCAGAATAGGGGCATACAGGCTGCAAAACTCAAGAAACTCGAGCCTTTACGAAACAAGATCGGGCCATATCAGGATATAAACATAATGGAGGACCCTTTCATGAACATGGAATCGAAACTACATGAGACCGAAAATCACTTTTAACAGCCTTCATTGGGGATTTGGGAATAGGAACGATTGGCCAACAGAAACCCCTTATGCAATTCGCAAAGGACTAATCTGTATGGTAGAGGTGGAGAAAGGCCTAAGGTGGGTATAAATTTCGTTCTAGAACACTACTCTACTATATTCCAGACAGACATCTTAGCTATACCCTATACTTATTTCTTATTTGAATGTATATGCGAGAATATTCAGAGGATACGTAAACCAACATATCTCCATTATATCGAACAGTTAGGTAGCACCACCAAAGGCGTTAGCGTCTAATAAGTTGTCATACCGCTATGAAAAGTTTAAAATTCTGGGAGAGCGGAACAGAGGTAAACTACTAACTGGTCTGGCTGGCAATGAAAAAATTGATAAACTAAGCACCTGACACATTTCATGGCTACAAGTATGACCAAAGCTCAGCCAGAACAGTTACCAAGGACTGGGCAATGAACAAACATAAAAACCGCTCTCATTAAAGGACCATTCCCAAAACAAACTGAAGGCTGCTATCAAGGAACAGATTGGAGTTAAAAATAATAAGAGAACTTGTGTTACATCACTTTACTATCAAGAAACACCTGCATATAATTAGAAAATAGACCTTGACTGCAGTCTATGCGGAAAAGAATCAGGCACGGTAGGTTATATCATGAGCAAGTGGGAGGCTTTGAATATAGAGGTAAAAAAGGAATAAAAAAATTTGATGGATGAAGCCTTTACTATGTGGTAATTCGTTATCACTGAAATGAGGAACACACTACTATGTTTTTTACCACTATATTTACAAAGTGTTGTGACTGCAGTTTCGACCTTACGTCATTATCAAACAATGATTCAAAATGGAATGAAATACAGGAAATTTTAGAATCTAGTTAAATAGGTTACTGAACGGGAAATCCTCATCCTTAACATAAATAATTACATTTTTACCATTCTAAACCTCTCGCCGGGCTATTTATAAATGAGACTACTGGCCTAATGGAATTGTCTGGTTTATTCGTTTTTATTAATCCATATAATTTAGGGGGTTGTGGGTTCATGTTAATCACCACACACTACTACAGACATTTTTGAACTTTATTAATAATTTACACCCCAATATACGATTCACGTTAGAAACAGAAATCAATAATAAAATAAACTTTCTTGACATAACCATTATACATAAAAATAATCTTTTTGAGTTCGACATTTTTCGCAAACCTACCTTTACAGATATTACTATCCCATATACTCATGTCACCCTCTATCACACAAATTAGCTGCATATAACTCAATGCTACACAGAGCGTTTTCGTTACCTTTGTCAGAAACAGAAACAGATAAAGATAAAGAATTATATACAATTAAAAATATAGCCAAAAATAATGGTTTCCCCACAGAAGTAATTTCCAAACTTATAAATAAAAAACAAAAAGAGTTCAAATTTAAATTAATATATCCAAAAATTAAAGAGGAAAATCACCGAAAATATGCAAGCCTCACATACTGTGATAAATTATCAGTACACATTGCAAATACCCTCTCAACAAATGATATGAATGTAGCGTTTAAATCTCAAAACAAATTATCGAACCTTATATATAATGCCAAAGACAAAACTGACAAATATAAAAAATCTGGAGTTTATAAATTAAAATGCGCAGAGTGCAATAGCATATATATATAGGACAAAGTGGGTGTAATTTTAGAACAAGATACCTGGAACATGATAGATCCTTTAGGCTACAAAAAACAGATTCCACATTCGTAACACATTTGCTAGATAGCGGCCACAATTTCCCAGAACTCAACAGTATAGAGTCCTACATCTTGCAAATAAAGGAGTTAAGCTTAATTTACTGGAAGTCCTAGTAATTTATAAACACAACAATAATAACAATTTTAATCTGTTAAATGATCAATTAGATATCTCATATTCACCTCTGTTTACTGCGGCAAAAAAGATGTAACCCTTCTAGGTAATGGTAAAAATGTAATTATACCTCTATTTTTGTTAAGGATTAGGATTTCCCGTTCAGTAACCTATTTAACTAGACTCTAAAATTTCCTGTATTTCATTCTATTTTGAATCATTGTTTGATAATTGCGTAAGGTCGAAACTGCAGTCACAACACTTTATAAATATAGTGGTAAGAAACATAGTAGTGTGTTCTTCTATAACGCTATGTCCCCAAAATTACAATAGGAGGAATGATGCGTTATAAAATCGTGCGGGAATTAACACCTATCAGTGTTATAAACTGCCAAGAACAAATATTCAAAAGAATTTACGCACGAGCCGGCTGGCTAATCTGCGGTGAGCTAGGGGTGGTTCTTTTATATGAAAACTAAAACAAGATATGGGTTAACTCAATATACAGTGTGTATTAACCAACGACACAATTTAACGATGACCTTTTGAGCGCCACGTAGTTTAAATTATTACAAAAGTCGGCCCATGACCAGGAAACTACGAAACTCAAATTCTTTTAAATTAACTTGTTTAAAATGACTAATTCCCCCCCCCCCCCCAAATAATATGTGGCTTTCAAATTGGTTAAAATAAAACAAGTTTATCAACTTAGTAAACAATACCTGTATTACAAAAAAAATGATTGGCACAACTGAACGGTAAAGACAGCTAAGTTATATAATCACACAAGGGAAAAGTTAGAAATATGTTACGAAAGTACGATAAACTTCAAAATATTTTTAACTAAGGAATTGAAACTACGTGAAATAAGTAATATAATAATAACCTATGTTAGGGTATTTAATCAACGTATGCGCGTTATGAAATTCTACCTGTACGCTGGAATAATAATAAAGATCTCCATTATTAAGGCGCATGAAAGTGTGAAATTTGTTGTTTTTCCAATGTTTTACAGCAGCAATACCAAATGTTAAATGTCCCGAGATGAAAGACTATTATATTACTTGTACACCAAAATTATTCTTTAATGGTTAAATATTTTCGTTGAAATAAATAATCTATTGTATACTAAATTCGTGAAATGACTGTAACCCTAAACTACAGTAATAATCATAAAAGTCATTAGATGGTATTTTTGGTAGAAGAAAAATGATGTTTTCAGGTTGAGTACGAAATAATAATAAAGAGTAGATCTGACCTCTAGGTTGTTGTTTACATCTGCGACTCTGCGGCCAGCTGATTGACAGTCCGGTATTCCTGCGGGTTGAGGGCGACGGAGGAATCCAACAGCCAGAAAAACGCTGCGGGTACTGATAAGCCGAACTAGGAGGAACGTTTAGCAGCAATCTACTATCTCTCTCAATTCCATTTATTGAATATTCAAAATTAAACTATTACGGGATTTTCAATGGCAAATAAAAACACCAAAGTGGAAACGCCTAAAAATAATTCCCACAAATAAGGATAAATTAATTAAATATAATTTATGCATACCTCTAGATGGTGTTGAGGCGTTTTCAAATAAAATTCAATGCACGGCCTGGGAAGTGCAAATTTATACTCCGTCAAAAAGACGACGATTTCGTATCTCAAACGAAATCAACCCAAATGGAAAAATCTTTTTAATCCGATAATAAATCGACTAGTGTTTAAGCAAATATCCAAAAACAATCACTATTAAATTTTTCACAACTTCGGATTTGCACTGCCGGTATTAACTTTTAAGCCGTTGCCAAGCCAATTCCCTTTCGTTTCCTATTCTCTATGCTACTCGCTCAACGCGCATGGATTAGTTGGAAATAATAATAGTAATAATACCGAAGAAATAACTCAACCTATTTTTAGACCGTAACACTTCGTTTCATTAAAAAAGGAATGCTTGTCATACAAGCCGTATAATTCTCAGGCGACGGAAGTGGTCATTTTGATCAACCAATTATTACTCATACTTGCTGTCATTTGTTGTGGTGAGCTGTTCATTCGCCATACTGATCAGATCAGAATTCTATACGCACTTCCGTCGCCTCTTATTTGAAATGTATTTATTCCATTCTTAGCTATATATTCAAAGGTGCAAGACATAAGATATATAATATATATGGATACATAAAAATGGAGCCGGAAACCACCAACATACGCCTAACTATCTACCTGTATCACCTAATTAGTGGTACAGGGGTCCTGGAAAGGGCGATTTAAAATTAGGACAAGGAGAGCACAATTAGCGCAGAAAGCTGAAGTGCCCTCAGAGTTTTCTTAAGTAAACAGTCAAGCCCTGGGGAAAAAAACGGATATGTCTCAGTATTAGAAGGGCTTCTCAATAATTTTACTATGTTACTTTGCATATGTCCTGAATTTAAAACAATAATTTTAAGTTTAACAAAAGTAATCGTGTTTAAAATGAAAGGTCTACACGCCCGTATAGAGTTAAACCCACACATAGACATTTTTATTCAATCTTTGCATTCAGCGCGTGTTATGAAACAGATTTTTGTTTAAAAGTTTTTTGTATCGTCATTATTACAAGTTTTTGTCGAAGAAACTCATAAATTAAATTCATATTTATCAATGACAATGCTCAACTGCAACATTTACTAATTTATTCATCATAATTACTTGTTAAAATCGTATATTTTGTGTTTACTTACTAATCTACTACTACTGATAATTTATTTTTATCCACGGATATACATGGTGGGGCAATAGTGCGTCGGACCTCGATATCTCGAGTTCTACGATAGCTAGAAATTTTTTTAAAAATTGCAAGTAAACTAGATAAAAACGTTGATAACTGGAAATTATTTTTGAACATACAGGGCTAGCCAAGACGAAATTACAAGACCAAGTGCCTTTTTTAAATGGAATGCTATGTATATCAGTAGATTTTTTGAAGCCTCTTTCTAGGCTCTATTCATTCCTATATTAGCATTGAATATCTCCCAACCACTTAGATGTAATGCATTTTTTTGTAGAAAATTAAGAATATTTTAAATTGTATTTTCTCAATTTTTGTATATTTTTCGAGGATGTGATGTAGAAATTAAAAACTAACATTTTTTTGTAAGTACTTCCCTAGGGCTAATTGCAACCAATTTCATTTTATTGAGCAATAATTACAAAATTCAAAAATAAACTTAAAAAAGAGGTTTCTTTTTGATTGACACACATCTCTATACACTTTTGAAATGAGGTTCCCACTGTTCCTAAAACTGCCGGTGTGATAGATGTAAAGGCAGTTATTATTCTTTCCTTCATATTTTGTACTGTTGTTGGTGTGTCTCTATAAACAATTTCATTCACTTATCCCCATAGAAAGAAATCCATTTTTGTAAGATCTGGAGATCTAGTAGGCCATTTAGTGGGTCCATTTCTTACAATCCATTGATTTAGGGTAGGTATTATTTAAATGGTCTCTAACTGCATTTAAATTAATGTGGTGGAGCACCGTCGTGCTGAAACCACATCCTATTTCAAATTCTTTCAGGAAGATTTACCAATAATTGTGATAAATGAAGATAAATAGCTCCAATCAATGTACCATCAAAGAAATGTGACCCTATTACATGTTCTCCAATAATTCCTCTCCAAACGTTTATAGACCATCTGTGTTGGTTATCAATTTGCATAAAAAAATGAGGATTTTCCGAAGCATAATAATGGAAATTGTGCCTATTAACAAATCCATTTTTATGAAAAGTTGCCTCATCACTGAATAAAACAGTATTGAAGAAGTTGACATCATGTTGCATTTCACCTCTGGCCCAATTACAAAATTGTAGGCGCTTTTGAAAATCGCCATCAGATAATTCTTGATGCATTTGAATATAATATGCATGCGACTTATTTGTTTTTAAGATTCGACCCACATATCGTCTACTTATTCCTACTAATGAGCTCATTTCTCTTTGACTAACATGGGAATTTTCAACCGTTGCCAGCACCTCAGAAAACTCGTTTTCTTCGTTCACAACACGTTTTATTTTTCCACTATTTTATATTCGACAGCCGCTAACATCAGGAATCCTTCTTTCAGGATAACGTTGGTGATAAATTCTATTGGCAAGTAAACAATTTCTGTCTGACTCGCCCAAAACAAAAGTCACAAAAGTAAAATTCCAAATATTTTAAATTCAATACAAATTGTAACGACCGATAAGTGTGATTAATGTTCCCTCGTACACGACAATTTATACCAAACTGAGGTTTTATTGCTTGTCCAATAACGAAAAGAGGCTAATGAATTATTTGAGGGAACCTCTTTTTTTAAGTTTATTCTTGAATTTGACACTTATTTATTTATAAAATGAAAATGGTTGCAATTAGCCATAGCGAAGTACTTACAAAAAATGTTCGTTTTACATTTCTACATCACATCGGCGAAAAATATACAGGGTGTTCCATTTGAAAAAATTGAGAACATTCAATTTAAAATGTTCTTAATTGAAAAATAATTTTTGGCCACCCTATATATTTTTAGGAAATGAAAATGATTCAAAAATATTAATTAAATGTCTCGTAACTGGTATTTACATAAGTTTTTCTTAAAACCCATAATTGTGGTATTCAATGCTAATATAGGAATTAATAGAGCCTAGAAATCATTAAAAAAAAGCACTCGGTCCTGTAATTTCGTCTTGGCTCGCCCTGTATGTTCGAAAATAATTTCCAGTAATAGACTTTTTTATCTAGTTTACCTGCAATTTTTTTAAAAAATTCTAGCTATCATAGAACTCGAGATATCGAGGTCCGACGCACTATTACCCTACCTTATATAATAAAATTGTTCTAGAATTAATTTACCCTTGTTTGCAATTCATTAGAGGCTTCAACTGCAATACTTTGCTCGTAGCCTGTAATCATTACAATTATATCGGTTAAGAATCATATAAAAATGTTATATTAAAAAACGTTAAGACCTCTTCATACACCATTAAAACTTACCTTTACCGGTTATTGAATTTTAATTTAGTACTGAAATCGTCTTCTGATAATCAATCAGTGGAAATAAAAAGGTACATTCTATATTTATCGCAATCCATATTGGTTCAGTTATATTTTTTATTTACATAGTCAATGACCTGAACATTATTGTGGCAATTTCTTATTACATCAAAGTGGTTATTTATCTCATTTTCTGTTACATGTTGTGTTATTTATAGGAAATTCATTTTATTCAATAAAACTGCTGTTTATCTACCACATTATTTTGCATAATATGCATTTCGAAGTAAAATTAACGCAGAAGTACAATTTATTTCTGAATGATGACCGTGTTTGGATCACACACACTGTAACACAGAATTAGTCAAGGGCTTCACAAAAACAACCCCTTAAGAAATATCTAAATCACTATATTAGGTAATACAACATTACTACGTAATCTTTAAATAACTAAAACTAGGATTTATTGTAGATTACAGAAATAATGTTTTGAATTAAGAATCTCCGTGTCGCATGTACGCAAATAAGTATAAGTTTGCCATAAATATATTTATTTATTATTATTATAACTTACCACTTTCGTGATATAAATAATAATGTCTTGACGCAAAATCTGTTTTAGATGAAGAAATTTGTTTATTTGCTTATATATGTGTAATGTCATATCTATATAATGTCATATAAATGTTAAAATTTAATTTATTTCTAGAAAAAAACAGCATAAAAATTTATTCAATACTTTCTAAGTTTCTTGAGCTGTAAGCGAATTCTTCCAAGAGTGGCACTTTGCAATAACTGACGCTTAAGTTCAGACTGATGGAACATCCACAATAACACCCTGTACCTATAACAATGGAAACAGTCAATAGCTGAAAACTCCCGCAGAGTCAGCCACTTTCCTTTTGCATACATTTTACCAAAATGCTTGTCATAAAACGCTTAAAATTTGAGAAATATATAATCCTGATAAAGCACTATTATATATGTCACAAAGGTTGAAAACATAGAATCACTCACCTCTAATATAGCTTAGTTAGGTGTTTGATACTCCCACTTTTGAGTAAAATCAAAGAACACGTTAAAATAAGTAAATTTTCGAACAGATCCACCTCGAGGTGGAGTGGCAGGTATGATACCTGCTGGCCCCCCTCCCACAAAAAGCGACTTATATCTGCCAATATATAGCTTGTTTTCTTCAAACTATGGAATAGAAAACTGATTAGGATGCCGTTCAATCGAGCATACAATTTTGTTTAAGAATGTTATTTTATATTTTACTATTTTCTCTTGTGTGAGACCTTGTAGCAAAAAAGGTCTCTTTGAGATGCTCTTTTGTATACTATCACCTCAAAAAATTCATTCCTTCTTGAATTTAAGACTGTAAATATTCACCAAATGTACCATAACCAAAATTTAACACACCATATTTCATGATAATTTTTTATAATAGTACAATATGCATAATATCTTTTACAATCGATCTAGGACTAAAGAATTCAGGACTAAAATGGCTTCACGGTCAGTGGAATCTCTATCCTAAGGTCAATACTAAGATTAAGTTAAATAGGTGCTGATATTTTGTTTCTAAAAGCCTGCAACGTCTTTCTGTTTGAAATACAATTTTGATTTAGTGTATATGCGAAAAGAAAAAAATTTCAAAAATTTTTTTGGCATCAACCACCTTAATTAAAGAAAAAAAATGAGATTTGGAGTGAGTACGAGAGAAAAAGGCCTAAAGAAATTTTTTGGCATTAAAGTTCTATGAACAATTATTTACTCATACTGAAGTGCAAATCTAGTAACAGATCTTTTTCTTGTTACTTGAATGAAAAATCCGGATGTGGAAGTAATAATGCCTTAGGCAGCTGTTTTTTAAAATCAGTTGCAGGATTTTAGTCATTTGTGTTTTGTAATTTTGGATTGATGTCACACGTTTTTAAAAACTCCTCGTATTTTATTACAAAGCGCTCTTCATAATCATAATTTCACATTTTTCGTTTTTTACAGTATTCATTCACATAGTTTGTATTATATACTAACTTAAAAAAAGAAAGAAAAGAAAAAAGACTAAAATCTAAGAAAGAGGGAGAGAATCACCAAATAAACTTCACATTGGGAACAGATGCCAATATGAATTCCAAATAACAGTAATATTATTAATTTGAATCTTTTTTAAGATTTGATCTAAAAAACCGAAAACTGAGGTGGTATGTATCTAATTCTAAATTAGTAAAAGTTGATATATTATTGTACACACGGGTGTATTTTATAAGTGGTGAATTTGATAGGTAATTTATATTATAGTGTTTAGTTATTAAGATGTTTCTGTTCCTACATAAATATGGATTGCAATTTAAGTTAAAAAAGCTTACACAGAAGGGCCAATCAATCGTATTATTGAAGATTTTGTAAATAAAACTAGTATCGAAGAAAACTCTTCTATCTGATAAGGATTGTAATTTATAAAAGGTTAAATTATTTTCATAACAAAAATCGTACCTGTTTCTATTATATCTATAATTCAGTATATTAACAAATTTCTTTTGAATTTTTTCTAGTCTGGAAATGTATTTGTTATACATTGGATTCAATATAGTTGAAGCATATTCATTAATAGGTAGAACCTCCGATTTAAATAAAGTAATGATAGATGACGTCCTTTTAAAACCATGTGTTACTCCTAATATAAAACCGAGATGACGCAATGATTTTTTTACTATGTAATCAATATGATTTTCAAATGATAATTTCGAATCTAACAATAATCCCAAATCCTTGACAACATTAACAGACTTAATTTGAAAGTTGTTTAAGCACAAAGTGAGCAATGGAGGATTCAAACGCCTTGAAAATAGGATACAGAAATATTTATCTAAATTTGTAAAAAAATCTATGTAATTTACAAAATTCGGTAAAATTATTTAAGTCGTATTGAAGGTCGTTATAATCCGATATTGAATTAGTTTTCTTATAAATCTTTAAGTCATCGGAATAAACAACATGTTTAGAAGCTGTAAACCACTTGTCAACATGGTTGATAAATATATTAAAAACCAGAGGACCCACGTGCGAACCCTGGGGAACTCCGGATGTTACGTTAATGCAGTCGAACTTTGAACCATTGAAAGCGACATATTGCAACCTGTTATTAATATAGGAGGAAAGTAGCATCAGCAGCTGACCGTGCACACCAAAATCTCTAAGTTCTATAATTATTAGTGTAGGATGGTCGACTTTATCAAATGCTTTTGAAAAATCGGTGTACACGGCACGTACTGAGGCACCGTCCTCCATTGTTTCATGTATGTCCTGCACATAAGGTGCCAAGTTAGTTACCACATATCTCTTGCTATAGAACCCGTGTTGATTGATGTTGATATAATTTTTTACGAGGAAGAATAACTCATTAGCAATTATTGACTCAAAAATTTGACCAAGGTAATCCAATACCGAAATAGGCCTATAATTCTTTACATTATTCTTATCGCCGGACTTAAAAATAGGAATTACTTGGGCAATTTTCCACTTGTCGGGAAAGTATCCTGTTTGAAGGGATTTATTATATATAATATACAACGGATATAGTATACAACTCTCACAACATAATTTGAGAAACATAGCTGGAATACCATCGGGACCAGGTCCCTTCTCAATATCTAATTTTTTTAGGGCTTCAAGAACTTGTTTCCTTGTGATATTTATTATGTTAAATGCAGTACAATTTTCAACTAAATCAATATCAGAGAGGACTCGTATACACTTCCGAAGTAGTTCATGAACAGGTCACAAAGGGACTGGTTCTCCGTCGCAACAATGTCATCATAGGTCATTGTTTGGGGAATCGATTTCGTAGGCATTTTATTGTGAACATAAGACCACAAGTACTTAGTGTCAGTTAGTAAACTTTCCTCTGTTTTGTTTATGTATTTTTTCGTGATCAACACGAATACTATCTTTGATTCTCTTGCGTAAAGCAGAGAATTGTTCACAGTCATTTACATTCTTATACTTTTTCCATCTTTTGTAAGTTTTATTTTTATTTTTAATAAGGATTTTAGTAGCCGCAGAGAACCAAATAGGGAATAAACATTTCTGAATAATTTTTTTAGGTACATAACTATCAATAACGTTATTAATAATTTCATAAAATGCTTGCACCTCACAATTTACGTTTCTATAGTGTAATATTACATTCCAATCAAAACTGTTTAAGTATTCTTTAATAACAACATAGTCCGCGTCAGAAAACTTTAGCTTATTGTATGAATTACTTGGAAGTAATTTTTCGTTTGTTATGTCAACAGAAGCCTCAACAGTTTTGTCATTACTATCCTCAGATGCGAGTGAACTCGTACAATGATTAATATTGATTTGTAAGGAAACAGATAACAACAGGTCCAACACGTTACCTTGAACATTAGTAATATTGTAATATTGCTTTAAGTTCAAAAAGGTCATATTGTCCACAAAGTATTAGCTTATGGGGCATGGGGTAGAAAGTATTCGCTTATATTATTTTTTAATCAACAAAAATTGTTTTTGTGTGATTTCTTGCATTGTTTGAGAGGGGCAACGTGTTGCGAAATTGAATTTGAGATCCATGATTAACTTAGGAGTGGCAAAACCTGAATCGCTTTTGACTATAAAAATTACAGACTTCTATTTATGCCATTTGTTGACAAAATGAGGCCATATTCGTCATACACGATGATCTTCAGGGGTATGTAAATTCTAATTTTTTTGCGATTTCAGACTAAAATGTTACTAAAGTATTTGATTAGGAGCACAAAAAATATGAAGATATACAACATATTGAAACATTGAAACCATGTAATATATATAGTGCGTTTTTCAGGAGCTGACTTTTCGTATTAGGTGATCAATTTTACTCCAATATTATTAAGGCACTTTAATGAGAACTATTATTATGAAAAGATATAAAATTTCGATTTACTCTTCCCCCTTTAGAATTATTCAAAAATGCATCGCAATGTTTGACCAAAATGAGACTCTGGGGATGAACATTGTATTCAATAAATAACCATTTATTTTTCTCCAATTAAACTGATTAGTTAATTTAACACTTGTGTAGGAGAAAAGTTCTTTCGATCAACCTCTGATTAACTAGCTACCTGAGGACATATAGAACATTCCCGTCTAGCAGTCATCACTCTTTTTCACGGCCTTGTCCAGGTGTTCTACAATTATTGTTGGATACTTTTAGCTAAACTGAATGCTCTAAATGAATTGCCACACTTGGGATGAGTTAAACAGGTTTTATGAAAAGCAATGACAACCCCACATTTTTTCTCAAAAAGATATATTCTTTCTTCCATTAAAGATCATTGTAGTAAAACAAGTTTAAGCACATAGCACGCTTAAGGGTACGTGTACACGTGGGATGTGTATCAAAAAGAATAGCATGGATTAAAGCGGTAGTGGCTGCACTGTAGTAGTTTTTAAAGGTCTATTTTAATAATAGGCCAGTAGCGGTAGACACAAAAATCACCCAATTCAAAAATAATTAATACAAAAGATCTTTTTGTTTTAATGGTTTCATTTATGACCCAATTTGACTATCCTAGATTTTCCCACCTCGGCGGAGTAGTGGAAAAGAGTAAAAATGTACCCCCCCAAAGGGGGTATTTAATCAAAATTTTGAAAAAGGGCTTGATATAAAAGTTGTAGAGCATTAAATTCTGCGTCGAATTGAAGCACTCGCTACCAAACTACAGTAGATCAAAGTTGGACTAATTTTCCACATTTTTTTCCCTCCTTCTACCGAATTGCCGAACTATAAACCCACATTCTCATTTCAGTATCTGAAACTAAACCTTCGGTGATCAACCTGTTTCCGTGCTATACAATATGTCGGACACGTGTACTGTGTGTGGAGAGACAATAGAGGAGGATCGGGCAGTGACTGTGAAAGCAAGGGGAACCAGAACGTTGGTTGAGTGCAGTAAGAGGCGAGGTGATGGGAAGCATACTCGCTTTCAGAAATGCGAGACTGTAAAACTTCACGTCCCATGTCATAAATCTTACACCAGGGAGAAAAATATGGCAGCGTCCCATGTCATAAATCTTACACCAGGGAGAAAAATGTGGCAGCTACAATGAGAGCTAGTGGGAGTGGGGTACGTCAATCTCGAGCAGGTCAGTCTAGGTTCAATTTCAAAACAACTTTATGTAACAAGGATGCCAGTTATGATTTCATCTCCCAACAACTAAGATTGAATGTTAATCGGCGGATCAATACACAACTTGTACCAACTGTAGAGGCTAGGCAACGATTTTTGACCACCCTCTATGGAGGTAGAGCAAGGAATAATCTGGACAAGCTGCGGTTTGACCTGTTTGCCAGATCCCTAATCAAATCGAAGTTCAATTTGGCTTCTCTACCACCAACCACGGAAGCAGCTCGCCAACATTGTTTCAGAACCTACCTCCAAGTTCAAATGTGGTTAGGTAACCAGATGGATCCGCTCCACTGGAGATGGCAACAGTCCAACTTTGGACTTGCCCTGTTCCTGCCTCCATGGAACGAGCTCCGCAGTCTTCAGATGAAGATTTGTTGCAAGTGCACCAAATGGTGTACACGTGAAGGTGCTTTCACCTGCTGTAGTTTGGTAACAGGTGATCCAAGAAATTCACACTTGTGTCGTTCGACGCAGAATTTAATGCTCTACAACTTTTATTTCGAGCACTGTTTCAAAATTTTAATTAGTTTAGGAGATATAAGCGAAAAACCGCAAAAACACCCCTTCTGAAGGTACATTTTGACCCCCCCCCCACCCTTTCTCCACAACTCCTCCAAGTGGCATAATCTAGGATAGTCACATTGGGTCACAAATGAAGCCATTAAAACAAAAAACCCTTTTGTAGGAATTATTTCCGAATGGGATATTTAACGCTACTAGCCTATAATTAGCATTTTGAGTTTAGATGGAGATAGTAGGAGGTCTATAAAGTTAGCTGGCTAGTTAGTTAGCTCCGGCACTGGCACTGTCGGAGGAAATGGTAGTATATCCGCGTTTTTTCAATTTTTAACCCCTTTCCGCACAAGCCCTGGCTTCTGGAATTGGAGGTTGTTTAATTTCTGTGGTGTTTATTCATTTATTATTATTAGCACAGCAAATGTAGCACTGCTAATTTATTACGGTGAAGATAAATTTATCGCTCCATAATCATTAAAAATATGATATTGTGAGCAGCAAGCTAGCATAAAAACCAACACATCACCAAAATCAACGTCTCTTCCCTCGAATTGCATGTGAAACAATTATTTCGAATTTGTTAAAATGAATTGGCAAACATGCTGAATTTGGGATGTCGACAATATTTGCGATTCAAGCGATTCAAAAATAAATTAAACTTCAGTAATTATACGTTAATTTTGTGGTGAAATGAATTTCCTAACACGCAAATTTTAAAGGATTAATTTAATTATATGCTTTAAACAATGAACCAAATATTCTAATTTCGAAATATGCTGCTAATTGTTGTGAATAATAGGACATGAATATGTCTCATTGTTACAAAAACCAGTTTAAGGTTCTAAGTTAATATGTTTATTAAAATGGTTTCATTGTCATAGTACTGAAATAATTTGAAGGTCTCTCTAGACCTATTTACTAACTACCAAGTCATTGTCTAATGAAGCTTTATTAAATCTGGCAAATCAACAAACAAAATGATTTTATATGTTTTACTGCGTGCATATTTTATGGAGACAACTCAATTTGTGTTCGTGGTAAACTATTAGGTCACCATAAAGTAAGTGACTCCAATGAAGCGTAAAATATATTAATTAAGAGTTTGACATATACGTTTAAAAACTATACTGTAAAATTACATTATTCTGCTAATAGATATAAACCTCAAAAGAAATGTTGATTAAAATTGCTCTTATCACTAGCGCATTCACCAAAATTGTGAAAATTAAATTGATAATATATCGTCATTAAATAAAGGCATGGAAAGTAAGTAGACTTTTATTGAATTCGTTTTTAAATGTTAGTAATAACTGAAAATGCACAAATAAACATGGAATTGAATACGATATTTAAAATGCAGATAATGAGTAGGTAAACAAAAAAATTATAATATTAATAAATTGTATTTATTTTATACTCGTCGAAGTACAGGTAGGTCACCCTGTTCTGCTTAACCGAGTTTAGAAAATACAAAATAAAATAATAATACAGTTTGTTACAATATACAGTGAGTATAACAGTGGATAATGAAATTACATTAATAAATTAAACAGAAATTCATAAAATTAAATAACAATCGAACCTGAGATTGCCTAGAAAATAAAATATGATACATAGATGTTTTAAAACGTTGATGTACTTTTAAATTCAGCTGGTACAGAGTTATACAGTTTTGAGGAACAGTAAGTAAGTGAACGCCTGAAAAATTTAGTTCGGTGTCTCATTGATGTTATTGCTTACATGATCACGCTTGCACAAATTGTAAATTAACCTAATACAGCTACTCTGAATTTTTTGCAACCTGTCAGCTGTTTTAACATAAAGACATAACATACATGGATCATATACGATATACGCATAATTTAATAATGACAGCACCAAGGTATCAGATAATTTCTTTCTTAACTCTTTATTCAAAAAGGCTCTATTTATGTACAAGTTTCTCAAGGCGAGGTAACATTTTTGTAAGAGTTTATTAACATGCTCACGATATCTGAGTCTATTGTCAATAGTTAGACGTAAACTTCTGACACTAGTTGCCACAAGTAATCGTATGCCAGCCAAGGTGATATTTAAGTTATTAGCAGCCCACTCAGAATCATTTCCAATGTATATCATGACTGACTTCTGTGGGTTTAAAATCAGACTATTACGCACAGAGCAGATCTGTAAATTTGTTACGACCGAATTAAGCTTAAATTGAGCCACCATTTTTTGTAAAAAACAAGTAAACATTAGCGTCATCAGCATATTGATGACTAAATAGTACTGTAATTGACGGCAAATGTCAGAAGTGCATAAAATAAACAGAAGAGGTCCAGTGATAGAACCCTGTGGGACACCAGAAGTAACTGACATTGTACTGTCTAAGATTACACTCTGGGTACGATTAGTAGGATAATTTTTATCAGGTTTAAAGCAGAACTGTGGAATCCATAGCATTTTAACTTTAACACACAGGAGATCATGATTAAGAGTGTCAAAAGCCTTGTTGTAGTCAAGTAACACTAAAGCAGTTGTCTTTCTGTCGCAATGTCGTCAGTTACATCAAGAAGAGTTGTAACCGTACTGTGTAGCTTTGTCTAAAACCTAACTGTATTTTATTTGCGTTGAGAAAAGCATTCATTTGGTCATATAAGATCCTCTCAAGTATTTTGGACAAAGATAATATACTAATTGGGCGTAGATCAGAATAAGAAGTAGGATTTTGGGTACTGGTATAATTCTCAAATCTCTACCAAATGAGTTTCTAAAATAGAATATACGAGTAATATGATCAGTAATATATAGGATGCAATATTTGATCATGGTAATACTGATATCGCCAGCTCCTTTAGAATTAGATTTTATTTTAAAAATTATTTATTTTATTTCATGTTTTAATGATTGTTATTTTTGATACTGTGCTTATTTCTGTGACTTCCTTCTACCCTCACCTGTATTAGGCCTTCGCGGTTCAGCAAGTTCCTTCCATTACCTATCTGTTGTCACATTTCCGTTCATTAGGCACTAGTACGGATTAATTGACTGTATTCCGTTTATGCATATTTTCATTTGTTGAATCTGGTACTAGAACCTTCGCGGCGCAAACCACTTCTAACAATAGTTACTCGTTATTTTCATTTCACAGATATTTAGTTCACCGTACCGTTTACCGTCATTACGCACTAGCCAAGCTTCCGTGTTGTATCATAATCTGTAGTATAACACTATAATTAATTGTGTTTGCTTCTCATTTTTCTGGTATCCGTGCACTGTCCGCTTATCATCCGTTTTATTTATTCACTTGGTAAACTCACCGCTCATTACAACGTCATACTTGGCTTATGCCGCTGATACTGTTTTACCGGTTGCTAACCTCCATCTGTCGCCGGTATAAACTTGTGCTGTTTTTTTTTTAATTTTTAACTTATAATTGCAAATCGTAGGGTAAAGGAAATATATTTTGTTATTTTTGAAACTTCTGCGTTTTACTGCTGTGTTTGTAAAAGTCCAATTTCTCTTATTGACCCACTGAAATCAACCATTTCTTCACTGAGCTACTCAGTCCCGCTTACAGACTTTTGGGTGGCTTTGTTCAATCACTCTTAACTTGAGCTGGCGCCAGAGTAACCAAATAAGAAAGTCGAGTGTTATAGTGACATTTCTTTCTCTCTCTTACTGAACGAGAAAAAGACGTTACAGTTAAATTTCACACTTCTTAAGCGTAACTATAAATATTTTGAGCTATAAAATTCATGAATTTAACGTGTATTATTGATTATAAATCTAAGCTGCAGCAATTCATTGTCCTTATACTTACATATTTTCATGTATTTTAATGAAATAAGAAGAATTTAAATATTTACGTAGTTGCCATATATACAAATAATTAGGTTTTCGAGTAAAAAAAACTACCCTATAATTGAGTTATCCATGTCTTTCAAGCTCATTTTAGTTATGTTTGTTCTTTATTATACGTTTTTTAGCAAATTAATAGCATGGCTTTTAAAAAACACTCGCTTCGCTCGTATTTTTAATCTAGCCATTCGTGCAATAAAGAATGGCTCTTTACACTTGTATCTTAAATAACTATAATGACATTCATATTATTGACATCACTCAAAATTGCGAATTAAATTCATAATAAATACAAATGGGTTGACTGAATTTCATCAAGCCCTGACAGTAGTTATTACAGCATAGAAACTATATTGTGGTACTTGGGAATCGAAACTTTGTCTTAATAAATCTAGTGTGAGAAATCTAATGCATTCCCTAAACCATTCATCTAGATGATATGCCTTTTATACTGCTTGTAATTAGGCGTAGCGCCATGTAATTACTATTATGTAAGTACTACTTATTTCTGCAACCGTGCAATTATAGATTACATGGCCTTTAGATGATGAAGATATATAGAGCGAACCAAGACCTTGCAATCTGATGGATGTGTTACAGTTCATCTGCTGAAATGGTTAGAATGGGTAAAGGTAAATTTTCCTAGGGGCCGTTCATTTTAAAAGCTTCTCGAACGTGCATGTTTTATACTTACATTGACTGACAAAACTTGAATTGAACGTTAAATTTATGGGTAATAAAGCATAAGAATAAAAAAACCAAGATACATCTTCGTAAAAGGCGATTGACCTTTTCTAGTAAGAATAAAATAAATTAGTAGCTTGCAAAATGAATTGAGAAGGTAAACAAACTATAAAAATTAATCATTTTAACATTTATTTTGCTCTGAAGTAACCATATTATTTTGAAAGGTATTTACTTAGTCATTTACTGTATTAATACAATACCGATACAACTTGGTTCAAAGTAAAAACCCAGCAAACTTCTAAACTTAGGGGCGTAAAATGCTAGTACTGTTATCGGAGTATATACTAAATTTTAAAAATGGACACAAAGAATAAATCAACTAGACCCATTAGCATAGTAGTAAAGATACTGGTCAGCAATTTATTGTTCACCATAAAGTATTATAGAGTCATATTGGTTGTACAATGCGGCACAAGAAACCCAGCGATTCTAGTAATAGATAATTCTACGGCATATTTAAAAGAAACTGCCGTAATATCAATTTGATTTTGGCATCTGAAAATGTAACTGTGGATAAAATTTTTATAATAAAATGGTCCGTTTCCTGTTACTCGTTAAACGAAATTGATTGCACGGAAATTTAAAAGATAACTAGCAGAAATAAAAATACGGCCTTCAATTTGCTTATCAAAAAACTTTTTAATTATTAAAGACCTTTCACGCAATGAGAGTCTACGGAGTACCAAGAGCAAATCTCGATATTTTGTCCGTTTCTTCCCCTCTTTCGAGACAAAATTGTGAGAATAAAGACTCCACGACAAACAGTGCCTTGAGTTGGTGCTCGAGGACCACTATGTCAGGATTTACTTACTTAACGATGGGAAACGAGTAATTCCGATAAATTAGACACTTCTCGTTTAAATGCAATGGCTTTTCTGTATGAAGCTGCAGAAAGATATGGTCGATTCTTGTCGTTTGTGCACACTATCCAAGAAGGAAGATATTCAATTATGCAATGAATCATGCAAGAAATCAATAGAATAACGCTGTTGTTTTGGAAAACCTTCAAGAATGGTACCCATGACTATGAACTGGACTATCAGAGCTGCTGCTTCGATTCGATTTTTCATAATGATTGCTAACCCCCACTTAAGAAGACGCAAATAATGCAACAATTTAAAAAATAACTCTAGTCATATTAGAAGCCCTCCAAATATGTAATATTTTGCGTTATGCTTTATCCTCAAAGGACTGTATATAAGCCCAAATATTTTATCGTATTACTAGCATTAATTTTAGCAAGTGTATTGTAAAGTTATATAGAGATAGAAGCAGAGAAAGAGTAAGAAACGGACAATCCTTGCAAACATAACATAAACACACAATGTATAGTAGGCAAGCCCCGAATTTAAAGTCAGTGGCTATCTGGAAGAGGGTTAAACAATTGAAAAACGTAGAAAACATCCAATTAATGTTAGGGATGTAAAAATAAGTGATTTGTCTAAAAGTGAGGATGATTTTCACAAGATCATGATAGATTGTAGATTGTTTCAGGGGTCGTTTGGCTTTGCATAGCCTTACTTCACTTCGACCTAAAAGATCTTTTGTGAATAACCCTACAACTAGTTATTGCCCAGGATTTCAAGACTTTTTACAAAGCTTGTGATTTTCCTGGGGGCTAAGTTTCCTATGTCTTCAGGCGTTAATTCCACCTGCTCTAGGAACTTTAGCCTAATGTTCCGCAGTTTCAGTTGCAGTATCACAGTATCTGCATTTGTCGTCTACTGCATTGCCCATATTCTTGAGATGATATCAAAAGCGGCAGTGGCCAGTTAGAAGGCCTGTTATCATCCTTAATTCGGACTTTTTAAGTTCGAGAAGCCTTGTGGCATTCTTTATCGAATAAGTTATAAACTTTTTTGCTTGTCTTTGGCCTGGAGTATTGGACTTTTTTTGTTGCCTTTCCCATTCTTGGATCTCCTCCATTATGTGTCCCTTGGCCAGGCCACAAAACGGTTCAGATCCAATGAGTTGTGCTTCCTTTTTTCCCAAGGCTGTCAGCAAGTACATTACCTTGTACTCCCTCATGCCGTGGCACCCACATCAAGGTAATCTTGTTGTTGTTGGCCAGTTGCTTCAGGAATTGTTTACATTCCCAGGCAATTTTAGACTCAAAGGTATAGGACCTTAGAGCTTTTAATGCTGCCTGGATCTGATAGTATATAGATCTTTGTCCTTCGGATGCCCTTATTTAGGCATTTCTGGGAACACAGATCTATAGCATGAACTTCTGCCTGGAAGATGGTTGGGGTGTTACCGAGGACTTTTAGTAGTCTACATTTGGGCCCTGCTACGCCTACTCCTACTCTTTCAGCTATCTTAGATCCATCTGTGTAACAGATGGGAGACCCTTGTTCTAACCGCAGTACCTCAATCTCGCTCGTCTGACGGCTTTCTATGAGCACGTCAAACGGACAGTCAAAATCCTGTTTGATTGGCATTGAGTCAGTATGTTTAGTCATGGGCTCAAAATGGATTAGCTCCAAAATCCTTAAGTGATCAACCAGATCGCCTGGTTTAAATTTGAGTGCCTGATGCAGTCGTAGGGGCACTAAGTGCTGCCTCCTTCCTCACATGCAAATGGCAGTCCACCTAGAACTAAAAGGTCGCCGCTCTCAGATACTTGCAGAATCGCAAGTCGCTATGCGCCATGGAGACATCTATGGTGTATAATAGCAATTCACGATTCACCTACCTCTCACCACTACTCAATTCACTATAGTTTGTATAAAACTAGCAGGTTGGCCACTATCGTTTGTCTGTTCCATGACCTATGGCATACTGATGAGAACTAATAAGTTCGAAACCGGTCTGTGTCTAGTCAGGGAATGATATTGGCTACCATTATTTCATGATTTGTAAGGTGAAATTTAATGCAGGTCTGGTTATTTGCCCGCTGAGTAGTTGTTTTCTGCAAATTATATATTATATCAGTAGGTTACGTCCACCTAGGACTAAAAGGTCGCCGCTCTCAGGTACTTGCAGAATCGCAAGTCGCTATGCGCCATGGAGACATCTATGGTGTATAGTAGCAATTGGCCATATGAGAGGATTCACTTAGCTCTCACCACTACTTAGTTCACAATTGTTTCAAGAGAAAAAGGAAAAAACATTTTTTTGCAAGACAACATTCACCAAAAGCAGACCAATGTATATCACCTGAAGGAGTCTAAATACAATCACGATATATCTCCAGAAAGGCATTTGGTGCTATCCACCATAAGGCCGTCGTCAACATCCTATGCAATAAAGTAGCATTGCGCCCGTAACAAAGAAGATAATCAGGACCTGCCCTCGCACGGACTTGGTTCGGATAAACAACGGAAAACAAACAGAGGATTTTGGCAATCAAGCAAGTATATGCCCTACCTGACATCAATGTCGAATGTCGAATCGTCGACAAGTCCCCAATTAATCTGATGCAAATGAGTATTTAAATTTAATAACCCGAAATCGGTGATGGGTCTGTAAGTAATTTTTTTTTTTTTTGGTACGTGAAGGTTTGCAGTTTTTTACACTTAAACTTATGCCAACATGATTTCCATGATATGCAGCTATCACGAGAAAAATTAATACACATATTATTGTATTACGCAAACGATTTGGATAATTATTACATACGATAAAGCCAAACAAACTAAATTTTCGCTGATGACAATAAGCATATAGTCGAGCTTTTTACAGTACACTCAAAAAAAGTGGAAACAAAAACTTTACGACCTCATTATTATCGCCGTTAGATCATTCGGCATGTTGTTATCAAACAAGCCGACGCACATTAAACCTATAAAGGTAAGCGAGTCAATTTGCGAACGAAATAGTACAGGGCCGAAATTCGTATGTATTAGAATGTACATATTAATAATACTAGACCGTAACGCGCTATTGAAATTCAACAACTTGAGTTGCTGATCTAAATATTTCAAGTGCGTACCTGGGCGCAATTACTTTTGCGACTAGTTTAACGGTATTTTAATGAAGTCGTAAAGTTTTTGAGTGCACCGAAAATCTGAGTTCGACGCCCGCCTCGCGCTGTGTTATTCAAGAGTGACAGCAATGCAATTTATTTTTTAATCACCATGAAGAATAAAATCTGAAAGTAGGATTTTATTAATTAGCGAAAGGCAAGCATTATTTACTGCAAATCCTCTCAAATGCTGGAGCAATTGAGTATTTTCCATATAGTTACGTTACCCTTTTCTCTTCTCTTAATAATGAATGTCATAATTGGTCTTTATGCTATTTGTCCTCTCTGCGCTATAGCGGCCTGTCAACATCGTTTCCGCCTTCTATATTAGGGATAAATAATTGCACATCATATCCGATAAATCAATTCGCATTTGAGTCACGACTGTCGGTCAGGGACGGGGAGACTTGAAAAAAGGTTGACTTATTCAGTCTCATTGACCTGACGATGTAATCAAAGAGATAAGAACTTCTAGGTGCGACACTACCTACTTGCATTAGTTTTTATCATGTGTGACTGTTTTATGTTTGGTCTACGTTCATAAGTTGTCAGCGAGATATATTGCAGAAAGCGTACGTTTTATCTTAAGTACTTCGCGCACCTGAAATCTAAATATATATTTATGTGTAGGTACAATAATATAACTTTTAGTGTGTTAATCAGACAGGTTGAAAAAGTCTAATTTTTGACGCACATTTTTGGTTTCTCGCAATTTATAAGGTGAAATGTGTCATGTATTATTTCCTGAATATACAGACAATTGGATTTCCATACATAAATCCTAAACCACAAGATTATAACGCTAGCAAATGTGTAAATTATATGTCATTTGAATTTACAATTTCAAAATTTTTTTTGACTTTTTGGTAGGGAATATATTAAGAGTCCAAACGTCCATCGTCTAAATCTAGCATATCCACTCTCACTCGGCTTATGAAAAGTTACTTGTACTAAAATAAATACACAAAGCAATAAACTATGGTTTTCTCTCTTTTTATGCAAGTTATAAACAGCAAAATTCAAAAATTAAATACATGGAGAGGTCTATTAATGAGTCTTATTAACATATATTTTTTGTAAAAATTAATTACCTAAAAAATAATATTTCAGATTTTCATATTACCCGAACTTTTATGAGTTCTGATAGGTTCTATTTTTAAGGCAGTTTTTGCAAAAATGTATGTTAATGAAACTCATTTATATACCCCTACCCTGTTTTATTTTTTGAATTTCAATCAGACATAATAAATTTTCAAAAATAAATCCATAAATAATACATTATTCTTTTGTTTGTCTTCATACCAAATAATTTCTTAATTTTTATTAATAACCGAGTATTGCGTTAGATTTGGATGACACTGACATCTAGGCCCTTAAGCTACGCGCTTTAATATACTTTATCTACTCAGATTATATATTTATTAATGAACTGCTTTTGAATAAGTGATAGTATCAATAAACAAATAGTGTGAGTTATAAGCTTGAGTTATAATAACTCACTAGGTACAGTCCTAATATCCTTTCCCTTCTGTCCAGGTAAATAAATGGAAAAGTTGGACCTACTTCTGGGCCAGGGCTAAAAGACATTTCTTCTCCCGTGTTTTGGGGTGGAGAATCGATTGCGATAAGTCCAAGGGTGAAAAACCGACCTTCATCCCCTATTGGCCAAAAAACCACCCCCAAAAGGTGTAGCAAGTGGAGGCGACGTTTTTGTGCGGAATTCTCCCGTAAAAATGATTTTTGATACGGAGCCACCGAGAGGGTTGATCAAAGTGGATGAAAACCACGCTTTTGTAGCAAAAAACTTTCGTATCTGATTTTTGTGCGCTGTTCGGAGGGAATGTAACTAAAAAAAACATCGAGGAGGATGAGGGAGGTAAACTCATCCCTTATTTCCAGTCAAGGAGGTGAAAACTACCCCAGGGCTAAAAGACATTTCTCCCCCCATTTTTGGGGGTGGAGAATTGATTGCGATAGGTCCGAGGATGAAAAACATCTAATTTTCATCCCATATTGGCCAATAACCGCCCCAAAAGGTGTAGCAAGTAGAGGCGCAGTTTTTGTGCGGAATTTTTCCTATAAAAATGATTTTTGATACGGGTCCACTGGGTCCACCCACCCTTTTGAAGCAAAAACGATCGTAACTGATTTTTTCGCGCTAGTCGGAGGGAATGTAACTAAAAAAAAATCGAGGAGGATGAGGGAGGTAAAATTAACCATCCAACTTTTATTTTCAGTAAATAGGGTGAAAACTATCCGCTGTACGGATCACGGGTACCCTCAATTTTTCAGCCGGTTTTCCAAAAGGAATTCGATTGGGAGGTGGTCAAAATAGATGAGGTAAGTAAAATTCATTCATCCACCCCTTATTTCCAATCAAGGGGTGTGAAAACTACCCCCTGCCGGGATCAGTACCTCCCAATCCAAATCCTTTTGGAAAACCGGCAGAAAAATTGAGGGTGGCCGTAATCCCTGCCGGGAGTAGTTTTCACCCCCTTGATTGGAGATAAGAGGTGGGTGCTTAAATTTTGCCTCCCTCATCCTCCTCAAGCTTTCTTTAGTTAAATTCCCTTCGAACAGCGCGAAAAAATCAGTAACGGCCGTTTTTTGCCTCAAAGGGGTGGTTTTCACCCCCATTGAAATTTGATATTTATGTTATAATCGTAGATAAAGTATAGTATTCAACTTGCGATAATGGTAATAACTCTATTCTTTCCTATTATTTGGGTTTTCTACCACATGTACTATTATCCTCTTCAAAACAAATCACCGAATCTACAAAATAATAGAATTATTGGAAAAAAACCTCTGCGCCCGTGACGTTTACGCCAAAGGAAAAGTCAGAGGTTATGTTTTGCAAATAATATAAATCGGAATAAACACAAAAATAATGTATTTTGCTGACGTTTCGGAAAGTAATCTCTTTCCGTTTTCAAAGCTATTTTTTGAAGAACTCTTATTTTGCTGTGTATGTCAAATACACAGCTTTAAGATTCTGTTTATGTTATTTCCATAGATACTTACTACTTACACAGAACATAGAACTGATGATATTTTTTTAGATAATGTTGAGTTTGTTAAGTTCTTCTTTTAACATTGGTAGCCAGGTTGTACAAATATCTACAGAACAATTCGATACGCACTTATCTTCATTTAATAAGATTATTGCTGATTCTTTAATTTTTCTTTTTTTGGTATCTGTTTCTTTTGTTAAAACTTTTGCCGAGTCCCAGTTTATTCTATGTCCGTTTTCCCAAGCATGTTCACAAATCTTTGATTTCTGAATTTCATTCTTTCTAATGTAATTCTTGTGCTCATCCAACCTCACACTGAAAGGTCTGGATGACTCACCCACATAACATTTATCACATTCGCACGGGATATTGTAAATACAGTTTTTTGAATTCTGCTCCCTGTTTATCGGTTTTGTTTTTGTTAAACTAGATCTTAAACCTCTGACTTTTCCTTTGGCGTAAACGTCACGGGCGCAGAGGTTTTTTTCCAATAATTCTATTATTTTGTAGATTCGGTGATTTGTTTTGAAGAGGATAATAGTACATGTGGTAGAAAACCCAAATAATAGGAAAGAATATTCATAGAATGCCACAAATAACTTTCAGACAATATGGTAATAACTCACTTGATGAATTTACAACACTCGCCTGCAACTCGTGCTGCAAATTTCATCTGCATGCGTCATTACCTACATTACCGCTCGTTGAATAATATACTATTACCTACGATCACTACTGTAAATAGTAAAAACACACTACCTGCCATCTACGTAAGTTGAATTTTACGTATTGTAAACAAAACGCACGGTAAACAAAACGCACGGGACATGAGATTCAACAATATTATTCAACAAATATTATGTTGGTTTTGACAGAGTTTGAAAATTACGTAGGCGCATTTGTTTCTTTAAGCCCCGCGTCAGCGATATAAGCCACCTATAATTGCTCCGTATCCCGTGTGTTTTGTTTACCGTGCCATTTGTTTACAGCGCGTTTTGATTACAATAATGTAGTATGTGTCTTTTCATTATAATAAATATGGTCGTAGGCAAAGTATAGTATATCAAGTTGTAAAGCAATTTCGCACTCATGGAAATACGCACTCGCCGCTACGATACTTTTCCATTCGTGCGTAATATGCCTCTTACAACATTCGTTACATAACATACTATTAATCTTAAGCGTCTAAAAATTGGTTGTTGTTATTTTCAATTGCAAGTGGGTGGCAAATAAAATTCAATCAACAATAATTTCAAATTTCTACCCCGAAAATTATATGTTTTCCTCATATTCAGGGGTCCGACGGCCCTTTTACTTCCACGTCCAGTGGAAGTATAGTAGTGCAAAAAAAATTATTTTTTTTTGTTGAAATAGGCATAAAATGTCATGAAACGTCGATATATTAAAGTTGGGCCGGTCTGTCTGTTTGTCTGTCTGGCTGTAACTTCTTTTGTGCGCACGTTTACTCTGGAATAGTTTATGATATTGACTTGAAATTTGGTACACTTATGTATTATAACGAGATCTGGAACTAGATTATATTTTGATCTAATTCCGTTGAAGGGTTCGGGGGTAAATGGGGTAAATAAGGGTAAATAGGCAAAACAAGCAAGTAAAAGTCTATAAAATTGCAATTTAGGGCATGTACGAAAAGTTAAGTTCTCCAAATTTTGTTTGGCATCATCCACCCCCCCACTATCGCCCCCAATACCACCCCCACACTATTATGAAAGGGAGTAAAAAAATTTTAAATGTGATTTAGTGAATATACAAAAACAAAACGTCTAAAAAATTTTAGCGTTAGCTACCCCCTCTACCACCCCCATTGCCACCCTATTATTAAAGGGGGTAAAAAAATTAAATGTGATTTAGTGTGTATACAAAAACGGAACGTCTAAGAAAATTTTTTGTCGTTAGCTACCCCCTCTACCACCCCCATTGCCATCTCCACCATATTATTGAAGGGGGTAAAAAAAATTAAAATGTGATTTAGTGGGTATACAAGAACGAAACGTCTAAAAACAATTTTTTGGTGTTTGGTGCGGATATCACTCCCTCCCTATTATGTAAGTGGATAAAAAATTAAATTGGGATTTAGTGTGTATACGGGAACCAAGGATTTCTAATTTTTTTTACATTAGCCCTCCCTCTACCACCCCTACTCTATTATTAAAGGGAATAAAATATTACATTGGGATTTAGTGTGTATAAGACTTGGCTACAAAATCTGGATGTGAAAGTACTGATTCCTTGGGCAGTGGTTATTTAAAGTGATTACTAGCAGGCCGAATTTTTGTGGGTGGCTTCCTTTTTAACTTGTATCTCTGTGAAAATTCTCAGTATGCAAAGTTCTACGCAGCTGCTAAACATGTTAATCGTGGAACTGACAGTTTCATGGCGTATGACTAGAAAACGTGCCAGAAAATTTGTAGGACAATTTGACAATTCGATTTCAAAAATATTAATTAGTGTAAAAATCAGCCCGTTAGTGTAAAAAAACAGGGCGATGGGTTGGGCCGACGAGTTCTCTGCCCGTAACATGTAAAAATAACGAGGTCTGAAATTTTATTACTAACGGGTTGATTTTTACACTATTGTTTAATTAATATTTTTGAAATCGAACGGTCAAATTGTCACTTATAATATTACAAGAACTTAAATTGCCAGAAATAATTTAAGCTTGCGTGGTATTCGGTAAGAAAATTTCACACCACTTAACACCATAATTTGGAAAAAAATTATTAATCCAACCTGACATTTTAAATTAATTTCACTGCTTGTCAAGTTGGCCAGGGTATTGTTGTTTTTGACATATGTTGATTTGTCATTTTTGTTTAACCGGTTCTGTCACAAAGCTTAATATTTACTAGTTTAAAAGGTCTGAACGTTGAGTTTAATAAGTGTATAGCGAAATGTCGCGATTGTTTCAAAATATTACATATATGTCTTAAAACACAGACATCTAATTAATTCGTCACCTTCCTATTCACCATTATGAAGAGAGGATGGGTTAGAATTCAAGCAACATTTAAATCTTACTATGTTTGTACATCCTACGTTTTTTGTTGAATTATAAATTGTTAATGCATAATAATTTAACAAATTTGTGCTTTCTGTTTAATGAAACTTTATAGCGAATAATAAATAATAATGTTAATTCAGAAATTTTGCATTATTCATAGGTACATCTACATTATTTAATGGATGTAGATCATATGTTTACCTTTTCAACTGTCAAAAAATTTTCACTTAAATATCGTGGCGCCTCGAAAAAATTTCCGGATTTTTTTTTAATTGCCATGGTAACTAGTCAAAATTAAGGTATCTTATTGGTTAAAAAGTAGAGGTGTGAAATTTTCATACAAATTTTCTGGCAGGTTTTCCAGTCCTACGTCATGAAACTGTCAGTTCCACGATCAACATATTTAGCGGCTGCGTAGAACTTTGCATACTTCTGCCGAGAAATTTCGCAGGGAGAAAAGTTGGAAGATTCGTCAAAGCGAAGCTACTCACGAAAATTCAGCATGTTAATCATCACTTTAAAAATGGGGCCTCGGACTCCGGACCATCAATACTGTGTCTATCTCAGCTATTCCAGGTGACTTTTTTGAACTGAAAATACTATGGAAAACAAAATTACCGCACAATTTTTACATGAAAGATACAGAGGAACAGACACAACGTATTACATATATTGGCAACAACAAAGTTATTTTCTCGTGGGAGTGAAACAGGACAATATTCTATTTATCCTCGTTCGCCAACATAAGTCATCTTATCATATTTATTAAGTAAATCTCAGATAATCCTTGTTAATCCTATAATTTACCACCCAAGCATTATGTTGCATAGTTTCTTTGATTCGACTATAATAATTTATGTAATGAATTATACCCAAGTCATACTTACTTAATAATCTCCTTCATCTTATTCATCAGTCTTGTTAATAACTGAAAATCATTTGTTAAAGACCGCACAGTTGAGATATATCTATTACGTTTCCCGTGATCATAATTTTGGCAAAATCGAATAAGATTTTTCGCAGAATTGATTAATTTCAGTCTCTGAAATCTCTTTTACCACTGCAACAATAAAAGAATGGTAATAGTCGAAGCGACAGTTCAACGACTTGGCATAAATTAATCGAACAAAACAGAAGTTGCCTAATATAAAATTATGTATCTCCAAAAATCGGCATTTGATTATTAAAAAAGGATCCTTCACGTTCGAAACATGCAGAAAGCATTAAAAGTATTTAAAGTTGGCAAGAACGGTCTGTGATTTTTAAATTTGATTTATTCATTTCATTTAATTTTTATTCAGCCTCACAACTTTTTTGCAATTATAATATCGGAAAGGAGGACCTATAGTAAGTAATAATTTGTGAGGGTTATCCTGTCTCATTTTAATAAATTTACTTGCGAAATAAGGAACATGTCATTTTTTAATTCTAAACCATATTGCCTGAACTAAATTTTATACCTCTCCCTTCCAATTCCCTTGAAGTGACAGCTACCCCTTTAAAATGTCTACTTTTAGTGAAAAATATTAATAAATTCTATTGTGAACAAAATTTTAACAAGAAACAGTTTAAATTAATTCATTAAACTGGGAGTAGAGAAATAAAAAAATTGTCACATATTGAAGTTTATTTACATCCTTAAAATATTTTGATTAGTTCATTCACCATTTCGGTAGTCAATAAAATAAATATTGTATACAGTTCATGTGTGAAGTCCCTTTTTTCGCTTCTGGGATTGTCGCACTGCTTATGGTACTTGCGACAAAATTCCCATTTGTGAAAAAATATCATTTTACACACTTGTTGCATAATAATTGTTAATATTGTTATGTGGAGACCCTACAGAGTAAAGACTAGTCACTCTGCCCCTACTCCATCCAATTGGATGCATCATGGCGGCGATGGTTTCAGTGTGCGCATCTATAGGGACTCTAGCGCGTGTGCATCAGCAACATCACCTAGCATCTAGGTGGTGGTGGTGGAATCAATGTGTTTACAACGTAACGCAAGTGTCAAAATCAGGTTGCAGTATTTGTTTTGACAAAGTGGAAAAATATATAAAAGTAATTACCATTAATTGTTTAGTGACCAAATCAGTTCTAACAGATTGTTATTTTAATTTTAACCTATTATATTGAGTCTAATGACACTATGCTCGTCAAAATAAAAGCAACTCCGCCGCCATTATGCATCCACTTTTCATACGGACCAATCAGTGCCTCCCACTCGAGTGGCCAGTCTCTACTTTATAGGGTCTCTATTGTTATATGCATGCCCACGCCTTCTTACGAGGAGAAGTTTAATCTCGTATTAGGAAGAAGGTAGCCATTATACTAAACTAGAAAGCAGTAGAACCGTCTCGAATAACAGACTGGGATAAAAGAGAAAAGTCTATAATAAGGGTCATGAAGTATATAATTAGCAAAGCCAACGCGCTGGAGTTCAGTACAATTCTGAGATAAACCAAGTGAAGTTGTGAATTATAGTAGTGAACCTATAGTAGATAAAAGTTATAATTAGTGTGTTGTCACTAATTATTGTAAGTAATTTGGTGACTAATAAATCAGTGACAATTCGTGCTGATATTATTGAACCTACGTTCGAGGAGTTTACTGGAGGGTGTAATCACGCAACAATAGTAAAGTCACCGGTTAGTATAAAGTTATTATTTATATTCATATTATATACAGCTTGAAAAATACCTCATCTCCAGGAAAAGATGGAATAACAGTAAAACTCTAGAACTATTAGCTAATTATATCTGTAAACTTATTGCGTGTATTATTAATCTTATCTATAAAAATACGGACATACCTGAAGCTTTCAAAGAAAGTATAGTAGTCCCAATATATAAAAACGGAAATAAAAACCACATGACAAATTAGCGACCAATATCATTGATAAACAATATAGCAATAATTTTTGAAAAATGTTTAAATCACAGGTTTCGCTCATTCTTAGAAAAAAATTAAATTATATAAAAGAAAACAGTATGGGTTCCCAAAAATATTAAACACAGAAGATAATCTCCAATTATTACTAACAGACATCCCATAACAAATTTTGAGAAAAGCGAAAAAGTTATAGCTATTTTTTTAGACTTACAAAAAGCATTTGACACTAAGCATTTTTTCGCGACTGATAATAAATAATTTGTCTGAACATGTAGTAACTATTTCGTTCTCTTTCTGTTTTGATATGCTATCTCTCATACCACGATTTCTAGCGCAAATAGAGTAGTAACCGATCGGTCTGTTTATCAAAATTGATATTTGAATTTGATGATATTTTTTATCAAAACGATTTTTATTTTGGAAATAAACAATACAACTTCTAACATCCTTTTAATAAAAAAAAATAAATAAATAAATAGAAAGCCATATTGTGTATTTGCTATTAAATAACCTGAAACGTGGCTGGATGCATATAGAGATTTGAAATGAAATATCGAGGAATTTCATACATTTTTGTCTGTATAAATTAGTTAAAAAGAAATTAACACACCATTAAGTAAATTTTTTTTTTTTTTTTTTTTTTTTTTTATACATTTATTTAACGTCGGCCTATTTCCGCTACTGAGGCCTAACACCGACGCCTGTAGACGAGCTACCCCCAACCAAGAATTTTGCCGAATCTCTTCCCTTAAGAAGAGTAGGGATCTTTTACTTGCCTAACATTTAATAGACAAGGGACCGACGGCTTTACATCCCCTCCGAAGGATGGTATATCTCCTATACAACCCTCGCCTAAGGTTGTATAGCTTCCGCGCATACACTGATATACAAGCCGCTGGAAGATGGGTGAGGCGAGGACGTGGTCTTCGTTGGAACGGTCACCAATCCAACTACTAACCACGCCTAACGTTGCTTTACATCGCACCATTAAGTAAAATATTGGCTGGTTTTAAATCCGCATTAATCATTATATCTACACCTCTGTAGTTTAATAGTAAAGGCACTAATTCTTCTATTTTTCATGTAGGTTATTTTTCACCAGTGAAAATATTTTCTGAACATCACTGAATACGCGAAAGCTGAAGTGGTAAGTTATTTGACCTAAAATGTGACGTCACATTGTAGATCAAATAGTATACTACTAGTCGCGAAAACGAAGAATTCACTCATACAACACATACCACAGCATACGACTTCAGTCGCGAAAAAATGCTTACTGTGTCACATAGCCAGCTACTAGACAAACTGACCAAAGTGGGAATCAGGAGAAATATCTGAAAAGAAACATATGTTCGGTTCGACCCTAAGTCACCCAATACGAAACAAGAAATAAAACTAAAAACGCATACCAACCTACTAAATATAGCAAAATAGTCTGTCAAAAACAAATCAAATACAATAGAATCAAGCTATTAAGCTATACAACCAACTACCTGAACAAATAAAAGCCCATGATAAAAAGAAATTCAAAACAGAATGTAAAAAGTATCTAATAAAAAAATATACCACATGTCTCCAACTCTTGTACTAATAAAAGAAATTGTTTCTTCTAAAACCACCGGAGTGAATAATGTGTACACATAGCAACCCAAAAACTATGAAAAATCCAAACGTACTATCTGATTCTTCTTATTGTTTCCTATATTTCTTTTATTGTACAGCGAAAATTCTTTGAAAATGCAACAATATCGATATTGTTATATGTAGCGATAAGTATCAACAATACTGATGTTAATACTGCTAGACACAACATGAGGTCTCCTCAGCTGTCATAACTCATACATTTAGCATAATAATTATCATAAAATAAGTATCAGTTATATATAATTTGCAATAATGTTAAATTGTAAACAAATATTGCTGTAATAAATAAATTAATTAAATATATATACTCTTCAGATTCCAAGATATTTTCATAATAATCCAAAAAATCACACATGCTAGCTTGCGATGACCCATACACAACACTGACATGCATATATTGTTTATCCTCTTTAATTTTTGTATCAGTAACCACCATCTAATGACATAATACTTTATTAAATTTTTTTGCGGTTTGTCAAAATTTGATTGAAAACATTATCCAAGGCTTTGGTAGAATCCAGGAATATAGAACATATTTTTATATTTATATTTAATTTATTGTAAAATTTGTAACCTCGTGTATTGCATCTTTAATACTTTTATTTAAAGCCCTATTGCCTATGTAACGGTATGTTCTAATTAATTTATTAATCGTTTTTAGGTATCTCTTTGATGTTAATTATCAAAGTGATGGATATTTAATATTAAACGAGAATAATTGTTACATTTAAAGTTTTGTAGAAAGAGGCAAGAGGCACCTTAAAATGATATAGGAATATATTTTCTAATATATTTTCACTATATATTTGTTAATTATTAAATACTGATGTAACGTTTTACTAATACCATTAACCCAGGGTAAAGAATCTATGCATGATACTTTTCTGTCTGTATAACGTTTTATAATAATATGTTATTATTATGGAATACAATTAACCTTTCAAATATTTGTATTGACCCCCAATATGTCTGTTCAAATAACTCAACTTTTAGTCGTAAAATCTGCCCTTCCTAACTTCGATAGAGCAATCACTTTTGCTAGCTTCAATAACTAATAGAATATTACATTCTCTCGACTTTTCCCATTTCGCCGTAAAATTTTAAATGGGGCCAGATGTGAATATTTGAGAGCTTTCTTCATACGGAGTACAATAGTAAAACTTTATAGCGTTCTAACATCGATGTAAATTTAAATGGCGGTGTTCTCAAAATTTTACGATTACGTTTTATGACACACATAACATTTTTAAATGTCATACTATAAAAATATAAGAACAAGATGGGGCTCTAATAGAGTAGGCGCATGGAATTTCCCATTGACGTATGTTTTTGGAATTGGTCATTGAATGTCAAAATATGAAGACCATCAATCTGCGTGCATCCAATTCCAATATATGTATTTGCTGTTTAAAATAATACAGTGTTGCCAGGCCCCGGCCCGGAGCCAATCCGCCAACCGCAGTGCGAAGCGCCGCGATAAATGGTGGGCTAAACAGGGCGAGGCTGGTTCAACTTAAAATTGTGAACAAAAGTGCCTAAATCTAGATGCATAATCTAAAATACCCAAGTAGATCCAGACACTTACACAAACATCCATCACCTTTCGCACAAAAGACAATGAATAAAATGGATGAATAACATTTAAAACTCCAAAAAGGCACATAAAAACAATTAAAACTTTAAGCTTAACTAACTCGCGAACTTCACTGATTCTATCCAGCACATTTTGCAGCTTTCGGAGGAGTAAGCACCGAATCAACAAATTTATTTCTATAAAAAACTAAGACCTGGATGTTTCAAGTCTATTATACGCAGATGACTTGAAAATCTATCATGTAATTGAAACTGAGGCAGATTGTGATAAGCTGCAGAATAACTTGGATAAGATAAATCATTGGTGTATATTAAATCAATTGCCTCTTAATGTATCTAAATGCAACGCGTTTACATTTTGTAGAGCCCGCACTCATGTCACCTACAATTACCATTTAAATAACCAAGAGTTACAAAGACCTGATATCATTAAAGATCTTGGTGTTACTTTTGACAGAAATCTAAGTTTCAATGAGCATATGAACTTAACTGTATCGTCAGCGTTAAAAAACTTAGGGTTCGTAATTAGGAATTGTAAGGGTTTTAATAATACGGACATTACGAAACTGTTATATTTTTCCTTTGTGCGGTCGAAACTGGAATATTGTTCACTGGTATGGTCTCCGGGATATGCTACATACATAAACAATATAGAGAACATCCAGCGTCGTCTGGTTAAGTATTTATGTTTTGTTGAAGATGGCAACTATCCTACAATCGGTTACCCACAAAGCATTATGTTAGAAAGGTTTCACATATCGAGTCTACAAAACAGAAGAATGGCACACTCCGTGGTATTCTTATATAAAATTATTCACAATATCTTTGATTGCTCATCTATTTTGGAACAACTATGTTTTCGGGTACCTCGTATAGAAAGTAGAAATCGTGAAACTTTTTATCTCGTTACCCCTCGGACTAATCTATTAAAAACTTCACCCATATATTTTATGTGTAAAAATTATAATTCGCTGCAAAATGAGCTTGATATATTTAATTGTAGCCTTGCCTCGATAAAAAATCTATTATCTGTGTAACATGAATATTAGTGTATAAAAAGCTTAATACTATTTGTATGATAATTGTATCTTTTCTCTGTCTTTTTCACCTATTCTGTTTTCTATAACTCTACATTCTGTTTATTGTATTTATTATATTCTGCTGATCTGTAATATTTGTACCTTATATACATTATTATTGTAATTGTTCCCACCCTGTAACTGGTTACCTGTTGGGTGGTTGTATCTAATAAATAAATAAAATAAATAAATAAATAAAATAAATAAATAAATAAATAAGAAATAGGGTTGTGTATTTTACTGTGTACCTTACGCAATGTCAGTAATAAAAGAGACCAAAGTACAACTATTTAAATTAAATTTTAAATATTTGTACAATAGATGCCAGATACCAATGGAGTATTTTTGTCTGACAATTAACCCTATTGACGCTATCGTTTTATGAGCGATTCAAAGTTCCATTTTTTACGTTTCGCGGTCAAAAAACATTTTATTTGAGTAGATTTTTCCATCTTTGATTTAATAAAATGGGTGTATCATATCCGAACAGAAATTTTTGATAATCATCGAACAAACAAAATTTTTGTACCGACTGTAACTTTTACTAGTTTTAAAAATAAATTATGTCAATCTGTATCTTAACTATTGCGGTAGTGGTCATTTTCACAAGAATTTTAAACGACAAACCACAACGTGCAGATAACTGAAAATAAATGATGGTACTCTTTCCAATCTACTAAGAATACAATTTACATAGTTTCCTTAATCACTGATATATATTAACTTAGTATATGGTGACTCAGGTTTCCAACTCTTTCAAGTGAATTTATTGTTTTGAGAAACGCACGGCAAAATAACATAATATATGATGCTTATTTCAGATTAAATTGTACAAAACAGATATTTCGAGTTTCTGTCAATTTCCGTTTTTCCGATAAAACAATCCGTATATTGTTATGGGATACAAATAGATATAGAAAAGTGGCTACTTGATTTCTATTAAGACCCGTATTGAATAAATAATACCACAAAGAAACAATAAACGATCATTTTTATATGCCTTATTTATATTACCACTCCACTAGGATACAAGTACACACAGACAACTATATAGTCATTATTTGCGAAATTGTCATATGATGGAGCTGAGACCCGAATCAGGACTCAGGAGAGATAACAGTACTAGCCGTGTGATATTTTGCACAACCGTGGTTAGTTCACTGTTGCCTTCTTAATTATACATTAAAACACCACTAAACATCCATACCCTGGTCAGGATTAGAACCCGGGACCCACTGGCCTTAAGTCTAACTCGTAAGCACTAAGCAACTGAATATATTGTAATTGTATTACAATGTATTTCACACATCAAAATATTTGGTGTAGTTCCATTTTCCTTAAATTTTTTAATTAAAATAAAATTACAATTCAATTAAGTCAATATCACTAGCGCTATATTTGTATAAATTAATTAACCTCTTTCTGTAAACGAACGTAAAAATAAAAAACATACAAAACATAAATAAATAAATAACGTCTTATTTGTTCTTATAATACAATAGTTATTATTTATTGTAATGGCGACGTTCGATTACTCGTTATTCCATGCAACCATCAATAGGATATTATTCATATTATTTGAAAATAAAACACACAATAATGTGTTTTCAAACAAAAGGTGTACAGGGGTACAGAATAAAAGTAAGAATTACGGCCTTTGTAGTAGTAGATGTTTTTTTACATTTTTTCGAAATGCAACAACGCTGGAGCATATTTTGATGTCAGGGGGGAGTTTATTATAGCCTTTCGTAGCATTATAGGAGAAAGATTTTGGACAGTTTATAGATTGCGATGGTGCGACTATGCACGTTTGAGCCTCTCACTAGCTTATTTTACGGATATATTAGTTCCTGATGCAAGTTTATTTTGAATATTAAGCACGATAAGTGAAGTAAGAACCTTTCTTGTAATAGGAGCCAACCTGACTGCAATTTTCGCGGAGATATGATCAAGATTATATCAGTAACGAATACAGTAATTCTAAATTTTTTGTAGGCTTAAAAGCGATCTCTCTGAGTTGTGCTGGCCAATAGAGTACGACACAGTAGGAAAGAGTCGACAAGATCAAGGAATCATAAAGCCTTGAACTTTTCCCCAGGATCTAGTACATCTTTATGCATATAAAAAGTTTTAAGCTTACCATAGGATTTTTTAATTAAGTAGTTTACATGATTTGTAAATCTGAGCTGCACATCAAAATAAATACCTAAGTTTTAACATTCTTGTTTGGGAGTTAACTTTTGCCCATTTAAGATAATATTGAACAATGGGTGATTTTCTACTAAAATATTTTGAGTACCAAAGACAATAACTCGGTTAAGATCGAAATTAATATTATTTACTGCAGTGCCAATTTCAATAAAGTCGAATGCATGATAAATTTGAATATCGTCCACATATTAATGGACATTGTATGTGTGGAGAAAATTGCTGAAATCAGAGGTATAGATAGAAAATACAAGTGGGCCCAAATTACTGCTTTGCGGAACACCAACATCGACGGATTTGAAACTGGACTACGACTTAAGTAGTTTTGGAAAAATAGTAAGGGGCTTCCACTTATGCCAAAATATTTAAGCTTTCTAATAAAGTATGATGACTCAATGTGTCAAATGCTTTACTATAGTCTAACAAGATTAGGAAAGTATTACATTATCTATCGTTGGCTCTAATAATGTCGTCCGCAATGTGGGATAATGCAGTGGTTGTACTATGATTAGCTCTAAAACCTGATTGAATAGATGGTTGTAAAATTTTAATTATTAAATATTAATTTGTTTCATTGGTCTGCAACTATTCTTTCAAGCACCTTCGACAAAGTAAGCAGAAGGCTAATAGGTCTAAACTGAGAGCAGAATGGCTGGGTAACCCCGGTGTAAGTGTAACAATGTTTTTAATTTTACTTCCACGTCCAGTGAAAGCACAGTAATGCAAAAAAATATTACTTTTTTTGTTGAAATAAGCTTAAAGTCATGAAACGTCGAGATTTAAAATTTGAGCGGTAAGAAAAATCTGTCTGTAACTTTCATTGTGCGCACGTTTACTCTGGAACTGTTTATAATATTGACTTGGAATTTGGTACACTTATGTATTCTAACGAGATCTGCAACTAGATTATATTTTGATCTATATCCGTTGAAGGGTTTGGGGTAAATGGGATAAATAAGGGTAAATAGGCAAATCAAACAGGTAAGAGTCCATAAAATTGCAATTTAGGGCGTGTACAAAAAGTCAAGGTCTCAAATTTCTTTTTTGGCATCAGCCACCTCCAATACCACCCCCCACACTATTATGAAAGGGAGTAAAAAAATTAAAATGTGATTTAGTGTGTATACAAGAACGAAACGTCTCAAAAATTTTTTTGGTGTTAGCTACCCCTCCCCTCTACCACCCCCACCCTATTATTAAAGGGAGTAATAAATTTATTGGGATTTAGTGTGTGTACGATAACCAAGGGCCTTTAAAATTTATTTTGGCATTAACCATCCCCTCTATCACCCCCATTGCCGCCCCCACCCTACTATTCATCATCATCATAAGCTCTACAACCCCGGTCGGATCTTGGCTTGCGCGAGTTTATTCTGCCATGTTGGACGATCTCTGGCGACTGTTCTCTAGTTCTCAATTTCCATCATCCTCTGTCACACCATCAGCCCGTTTAAGTCTTGGCCTTCACCTAGACCGACTTCCCACCGGTTGTGCATTGAAAACGTGTTTTACTGGCTCTGTGTCCTGCATCCGAATAATGTGCCCTGCCCACGCTAGTCGCTGTGTCTTTATGTAGGATACGATGTCCTGCTGCCCGTAGTCAGCATATAGCTACATACTGTATTTGCGTCTGTAGACTCCATTCTCATTTACTGGCTCATACATTTTACGTAGTATCTTCTTTTCACCCCTTTTCACCCTACTATTAAAGGGAGTAACATGGAGTCAAATATTACATTGGGATTTAGTGTGTATAAGACTTGGATACAAAATCTGGATGTGGAAATAGTGATTCCTTGGGCAGCGATCTTTAATTTCATGAACCTAAAATAGTGTTAGAATCGGTTTAGTAACTAGTCTAAGATAAATAGATAATTTACAGTAATTTTCTCTGCGCCACCCGATTTTTATTGCGCGTTAGAATCCAGTGAGTATTTTTCGGAAATTCAACCAATGACTCCACTAACGATATTTTTCATAAAGTATGTTACTTATTCTCCAACAACCAAAAACGAAGAACAGGAAGTGAACAATATTGACACACATTATTTAAAAGGAACGAAATGAATGTTAATTGGAATAATTCATACTAAGTAATTAGGTATCTCTATTATTGTTGTTTGTGTAAATTCTGAACCAATATCTGTGTCATAGAGTATTCTGTTAATAGCGAATTACTGTGTTTAAAAGTTTTTAATGATGGAGAATTTTACAAACATTGAGTGGACAAACTCGCATACTTTACACGCAACGGTACTCCGGTTGTAACGAAGAGTTTTTCGTCACCGAAATATGATTTTATTTATATTGTTACCCTCTATAAAATTGCTCTTGTATTCTATTGCCATTAAAATGACTATTAAAATATATTGTACTGCCTACCGCCTTGAAATGAGCTTGAAAATTAGTAGATTATTAATTTGTGTGTAGTTAGATGCACCAAGTAAATTTACCAGTTTTAGTACAAATGAACTCTGGTAAAAGAGGAGGCGACGAGAAAGGATTCAGTGGATATCCAACCGTCTCGCGTACTAGATGTGTGAGCTCTCCGTCCTATACCGATCTATACGAAATATTCTAAGTGTCAAAGTAAGGTACTAGAAATATTTTCTAAGTTGATCTGACGTCACCCGTATAACGACATCCTCGCAATAAAGGAACACATTCAGTTCACCGGTTGCCGTTCCAAGCGTTAGACGTATCTGCCGTTCTGCTCCTATTTGCGAGGAAAATATTGTAAGTCCCAAAATTCAGGTGATAGAATATTATTCCGAAATATTTTCTAAGTAGCTTTGACGTCACTACGATCCGTGGCGCATCTGCCAGCGCCGTTTCTCCCTCTTATAAGTTGGTAAAGGAAATAGTTGAATTCGTCCTGTGTTGGCAGTCAGCCAGAATAACTCATCGACAGCAGACGTGTCCACTCCGAGATCCGAGCCCAGGTACCGTTATTGCCATATATCATTTTCAATCAGTAGGATTTTGACAAAGCCTGTACTACGTCATCGACCAGCAACGCACCCGTCTAGCGACCAGTGTTGCTGCTTTGCCAGTAATTACTGGCATTTGCCAGGAATAAAGAGTCCTGCCAGTAAATTTGCCAAGATTGATTTAACGCCAGGAATTTGTCAGGAATGTCGATTTCCAAGTAACTCCCAACAATTGTATTTTTTTTATTAACAGAACATATCACTTTGATGGATTTTAAGAATATCGATTCACGATACCACCATTAGATGACATTGTACCATCTCGCTTTACAACGGCTTCGACTAAATCTCTTTCAATCCAGTATTGGCAGGTATATTCGATTCGGTGAAAAAGGAAAACAAACTTTTGGTTATCCGGTTCTAAATGTCCTGCATACATCTACTCGGTTTCTGTGTGGTAACTACCGGCCAGCAGTTTGCGTTTCGTAAATGATTAGGTTTGTTATTAAATATTGTTTATTTTCGCTTTATTCATTTGAAACAAAGAAACTGTGTTTGCCAACAATGACCAGCGTTAAATCTGAATGCTTTATTATAGAGGACAAAAAGTTAAAAACCCATATTAAAACAAGGTAATAAACACCAAAATAATAAACAACAATTAAATTGCCAGGAATGGCAAGCAATACAATATTTAAATTTTGCCAGGAAATGGCAGAAATGCAATCAAGTTTCGCCAGTAATTTCGTCTTGATCTCGTGGCAGCACTGCTAGCGACTACACCGAGAAGCCGAGAACACCGTCCAGTTTCATTCCTTTCCGACAGCTTCACCACAGCAGACATGCCCGACCGTAACCACAGGAAGTAAGTAAGTTCATGGAGGAATAAGTAAACTGATGTCACAGCTTAGTAAGGACAATTACGACAGTTGAAAAGAGAAACAAATTCGCGAGGGAGATAAAAGATGTTATCCGTTTAAAAGTCTAGGTTTGCGGTCGCAGTGCCTACTATCTCAGTGACCACTTATATAATTATATCAAAGAGCACGTGTGATTACGAGTTGTGATATAGGTTAGGAATATTTCATTTTTTATATATAAAATATAAAATTAATACCCTAATATATTTCAGATTTTAAAGTATTTATTTTTCGTACTATTAGACACTACTACTTTGTATGAAAATTGTTCGATTTTAAAAATAAACAGCAATTTACATGTATGTGAAATGGCAATAGCGCATTTATTGCAATTTGGCGATTTATATTAAATTTGTCAACATCTTAGTAACCCGATTAAAGGGACACAAAGTCGACAGAAATGCATACGTCACATCAAAGCTACCGACGAGAGTGTCGTATCTGTCCTTACTAATCTGTGCTGATGTATTAGTCAAGTATTATGTCAAACTTCTCTATATTTTTTCATTGTAAGTTGTTATATATCTGTAGTCTTGCTTCTCACACTTGGTATTCGTATTTAGTCTGCGCCCGTTTTATCGCTTTGATAGTTGCCCTGAGTTATCGCTTATTCTGTGATACCATTTCGCGCTTACTGTTTCTATCGTTTAAGTCATCTGGTATTACCACTTTCATTGCACCGCTTGCTCTCATAACTGCATTTAGTAACCAAGTAGATTTGTATATAGTAGATTTAGTTAAATAAACTAATATTATTTAACAAATTCTTAGTTTTACTCTTTGTGTGTAAACATCCCACTGGAGTGCCCTTTCTCCACTTGAGCTACTCAGCCTCACGTCTTAACACTTAGACTAGGACTGGCGTTCGAGCTAAAACCGAAAACCCGTTTCCGGGGCTCCAGTGTCAAACAGTGGCCCTTTTTCTCTTCGTCACAAGCTGGGGTGAAAAAAAATGCGTTACACGGTATTTACGTTCACCACGAAAGAACTTTTGTGTCAGCTGTTCAAAATTTAAGGGATCACTGACATTTTCAACCAGTTACTATGACAGGGGTCGTACACGCTCTCTGAGAACATTGCATGTGGAACCACTCATTTTAGATGCTGTCGGAGAAAATTCTGGAGTAAGTATTCGAAGACTTTCTGCACAACTTGGAGTATCTGGAGACATGGAGAAGAACTTCAACGGCAACAATTAAACTTTGTGTGGGTTTGTTTTCAGTTTTAAGTATTTATAATTTGATTATTTTGTGCAGATTTGGCGACACTGTAAACTCAGTTGTATAAGAGTGAATAATTTACATTTTGCGCATCGGAATGGGGTGGATAAAGGTGAGCATATATTTAAAAAACATCCTAAAACATCCTGTGTACGGGGCGTTCCAGTCAAAAACCAAATTTGATGTTTTGTCCGTCGAAGACGGAAGTCCGTAGTTTGACACTAAACGTCACTAAATTGGGATATAATTATTGTATAAAATTTAAAAATAACTGGGTCATAAACACATGCTAAAAGCCCGACCGATTTAGCAATATTACATTTTTTTAACCCACGTTCGGTTTAACATTTTGTGTTAAAACAAATTTTTGTGCTGGTTTCTGATAGGCAAACATCAAATTCTGACACAGAAATAACGAAATGATGTGACAAGCACAGAGGGAGGGTAGCTAGTCGTTTTTTTAAAACTAATACGTACATACTACATAATATTTGATAAATTAAAAATAATCAACTATTTTGAGTTTTTTTGACTCGATAATATTAAGGTTCTCTGGCGGGTTCATAATTATCACCTGTCTATATTTGCATAATATTTATTATGATTGCTTATTTTTTACTTAACAACCAAATCGTTACAAGTTTTAATATATGCAAGATACATATTCTTTTTATTAGTATAGGCGCCCAGGGCAATGACTATAACAACATCGATTCTTTAACTTATATCATACCCAAAATACAATTAATCATTCTATCTTCAACGGTTACATTCTAATTCATTAAAAATATGTTTTTTTATAGTAACCGGATGGGCCTATAAAATTTACCACTTTGTTACCACGTCGTTTGTTCATTTATCACCATAAAGAACTAATTAGGTGTTAAAATCTAACAGTAATACTGTAAGACATTCTTAAATAGTCATAATAAAAATGGTATAATAATGCAATATTGTTTAAATTGGAAATGAAAATAAGTAATAAATTGATATTGGAAATAGAGTAACTTCCATCTAGTTCTTTTCAATTAAATTTTGTATTTTCGTTTTTAGAGACATTGCCATATATGCTAAAATGTACTTTAATTCCAAAATACGGAAATAAATAATAGGAGATAAAAATACTATACGGAAAATCGATTTATTGTCTTTTTTCTTAACAACAATGTCTTTTTTACTCTGGAAGCCATGGCAAAAATGACTGGTGAAGCATGTGCAATAATTTTGGCTCACGGAAGAAAATATCGAAGATAAAGGTTTGATTTAATTAACAAAATTCTGTTGCGTTTATAAAACTCTTTGGTAATATGAGATAAACCCTTTGAATAAGACAAAAAGGTGTGCAACTCCAAGAGTATCTACTCTAATTTTGAATTTGAAGTTAAACTTGTATGTATAGGACTACTGTTATACTTTTCGTTTGTTTACAATACTGAATGTTTTTAAGAACTGGTATCTAGTGATGTCCCAGAAGTTATGTATTTTATATGACATCAAAACACAAATTAAATTGTCCTGAGGATATTTATAACAATAAACGAAACGTCAACAAATTAAAAATTGTGTTTTTTGACAAAACGTTGATCCCAACACCCACCAAACTCGTCAAACAAAATTATAAAAGTCTGGGTTAAATAATAATCGATATTTTCAAGCATTAATCCATTCAGGTACAGCGTTTCATATTTAAATTGATATTAAAGTATTTGTTTAAGAGAATTTAAAATTAAACTTGTTAAAAATGTATATAATTTTTTATTTAAGCTTTAGTATCAAATTTACATAAAATGAAAATATTTTTCTAAAATTACTATTAAAACGCTATTTATCCTAAAAAAAATTATTATACTTAAAAAAGTTAACATAACTGGGGGTGTGTGACCAAATGGGCAAATAGATAGATAGATAGTCTTTATTTCACCACTGTACATATTTGAATATTTGCAGTAAGAAAAGCTGGTATGGTACGCAGCTGCGTGACAAAAAATGTTTCAACATCACGTAAATGGTGACATGTATATAAAAAATAAATCAAGAATATGTACTGTTTGATAAGTTTACGAGTCATACAAAAGATTTAAAAATGTGGAATGGCATAATGTAGCGCCTTAAGATACTCTTCAGTTGAGTAGAACAAAACTTGAGAATGAAACATTTTACATTCTTTTTGAAGACCATTCAGTTTTGCTGTTTAATATAAGATTGTAGGTAATTGTACAGATTTAAGTTCAAGGAATTTTTGGCGCTTAGAGTTAACCTGTAGTGTAATATTCTAAAAAGTCCAGCAGCATGTGTGTTGTGCTCATGGTAGTCCAAAATGAACTGAGTAGAGACACCGGACACGCTCCTGTGAATCCCCAAAACTATACTAGATAAATAGAGAAGCGAGATGCATAATCGCGCAATTTCAGTACTCTGATAATTCTCTCTTATTGTTGAAAGATACGTGGTAGAAACTACCCTATAAAACAACTGCATAAGAAAGTTTGGATTAATAAAGAGAGGAATAAGTATTTTTTTCACGTGTCGAACTCAAGAATACTTTTTGATTTTCTAAAAAGGATGATCATGTTGGAAAGCTTTTTATTCAAATGATCCATATGGCTTACTCAGGCTAAGCCTATTATCCAGATAGATACCTAGGAATTTAGTGTGTTGGCCATTGGATATGTTTCATTTGAGGATGTTATCAGTCTTTGTGTTTCTCTTGATTAAGTATCAGTTTGTAAAATAAGAACCAGTTTTTTGCCTATATTTCTATGTTAGATAATGTTGAAGCAGATTATCAGTGTTTTGGTTAAAACACAAGAGAATGGTATCATCAGCGACCAGAGTGGATTTACTAGGAATATAAATTGAAGAATATCAATCATGTAGACTAAAAATAACAATAGTCTCAAAACAGAGTCCTGAGATACACCGTAACTTATGTTTAGGAAGTCTGATTGGTCATTGGCTAACTGCGTACTATTGACAGTTAAGCACGTAGGATTTGAAAAGAGAGTAACCGTCTAACTTCGAACCATTGCATTTCGTTTTCATTCGTTTATCATGAGAGACTCAGTCGAGATCGCACTGATTAATTGCTTATGTTGACACTTCTCAAGACCTCCGTCTATATTGTTCACAATCTTGACAACTACTTGTGTGGTCGAGGGTCCAGAGTGGGAACCATATTCGTGGGAACTAAGAAGCGATTTATGTCAAACAATCTTTTAATTATAATATATTGCCAAAAATGGAAAGCATGGATTTGGGGCGATAGTTCTCCAATAAATATATAATCAATATAGATTAATCAAAACTTATTATGTTGTATTTCTTGGGGTGCTCTCCCAAAATTCAAGTGTGTTTGCTGGTTAACTTCAAACTACTTTGCTTCAGTTATCATTTTGTCGAACGAAGTTACATATTACATCAATATGTGACTTTTGCTAATCTAAACTCGTATATATAGACAATCATAGTTTCTTCAAGTTTTGCAATTTTAGCAAATAATCAAAAAATCGCAGAAATGCTTGTTTTTAGAAGTTTCCTTCAAATCTACCGTATTATTTGTAATAAATCTTTATATATAATTCCTAAATAACAGATTTAAAAAAAAATATTTTTTTATTAAAATGGGCTTAAAATGTCATGAAACGTCGAGATTTTAAATTTGAAAAAAAAAATTCTGTCTGTCGGTCTGCAACTTTTTTGTGCGCATGTTTACTCTGGGAACGTTTATGGTATTGACTCGAAATTTGGTACACTTATGTATTATAATGAGATCTGGAATTAGATTCCGTTGAAGGGTTCGGGGGTAAATGGGATAAATAAGGGTAAATAGGCAAAGAAAGCTGGTAAGGGTCCATAAAATAGCAATTTAGGGCATGTATGAAAAGTCAATGTTTCAATTTTTTTTTGCCCCCCCCCCCCACTATCACCCCCACACATTATGAAAGGGAGCAAAAAAAATTAAAATGTGATTTAGTAACGAAACGTCTCAACGAATTTTTTTGGCATTAGCTAACCCCTTTACCACTCCCATTGTCACCTCCACCCTATTATTAAGGGGAGTCAGGTGGGTAACTCCGGTCAGATCAGTACTCTTAGTAAATGGAATGCATTTAAGCAAGTTTGGTGCTGCCATCTAGTATTCAAAGGTCGAAGGCAAATGCACTAGGTTTGGAGGCAATAGCTGCAGTATCTTGGTTGTAGCAAAGTCGCGACGTTATTGTGCAATTTTCTTATAGTATTTCTGAAACTTTGGAGCAAAGTAAGTACCAAATACATCTTCTTTTTCGCATGAACTTATAGGGTACCTATTAAGTGGTGTTAGGCCTTTCATATTGTACGCTTTCACAATCATAAACAAAAAAGTATGATTTTTAGGTTATGTTTTTTGTTAAAAGTTACTTTCGGGTAATGCCAGTCAACGTGGTTGGGGCAATACCGGTATGACCGGTATTGCCCGCACTAACTTATAATAATTCAGCAAAATATGGAAACGCTGGTGTTAATTCAAAATATCATTGCAGATGCCTCGAAACTACAAAAAACAAGGAAAAAAAGCCAAGTGGAATGCTGAGCAACTGGAAAATGCTTTGCAGTTTATAGAACAAGGGAATTCAATTCGGCTGGCATGCTTAAAATATCAAATACCGTTTAGCACTCTCCAAGAGAGAAAATCAAAAAACAAAGGAACAGGTCCACGTTTGGGAAGAAATTCCACCTTGTCCTTAGACGATGAAGCTGCTTTAGCAGGTCGTATAAAACACATGGCTGATCTATTTTACGGTGTGACTCCTCAGGAAATTAGACGTGTTGCTTATGAATTTGCAACAATCAATAATATAAAACACAGTTTTTCCAATGAGTCAAAAATGGCAGGAAAAGACTGGTTTTATGCATTTTTAAGAAGAAATCCAACCCTAAGTGTAAGGAAACCAGAGGCAACCAGCCTTAATCGAATAACAGCTTTCAACAGAGATGAAGTAGAAACATTCTATAGAAAGTTAGAATCATTGATGTCTAAAAGTAACTTTTCCCCCAATCAAATTTATAACGTTGATGAGACAGGAATATCTACGGTGTAAGATCCTGGAACGATTGTAGCAACTAAAGAAAAAAAACGTGTGGGCTCTGTCACCAGTTGGGAGAGGGGAAAGACCATCACAGTAATTTGCTGCGTTAATGCAACGGGGGGATACATACCACCCATGTTTACTTTCCCCAGGAAGAGGATGTCTCCCCTCTTGTCGAAAGATGGGCCACCATGCGCGACATATAAATGTTCCCATAATGGCTGGTCTAATGAGGAGCTATTTTATGAGTGGATGGAGCACTTTATAAAGTATTCAAAGTGCAGTAAAGAAAATCCTGCTTTCATTATTTTAGATAATCATAGTTGTCACATCACATTAAAAACTTATAACTTGTGCCGAGCAAATGGTATCTCCATGTTATCTATACCACCCCACGCATCTCACAGGATGCAACCATTAGATGTGACCTTATATTCACCACTCAAGGCTGCATTTCGCAAGGAATGTGATCTGTATATGAAATCAAAGGCATTGTTGAGAATAACGCCCTATGATTTAGCGGGACTTTTCCACAAAGCATATTCAAGAATTGCTACAATGGCTGTGGCAATATCCGGTTTTAAGGCAACTGGAATATATCCCATAAATCCCATATTCGAAGATGGTAATAATGAAGTATTGGTGGTCACGGAGAACGACACTAATAATTCACTATGTGACTCTATAAATACCGAGAATCCTACAGATACATCAACTTCCAGAGAACGAGCTCCACTGGCGTTAAAGAACTTAATAGATCCAACTCCTTCTGAAGACGCTCTAAATGCCTCTCCAGAATGACAGAGTGCTGCTTCTACTAAAAGTTTTTCCGCTACCCTTATTGACTCACGTCGTTCCACATCCAAAGGATTGAAAAAATCGTTAGACGCTTGTATATCCACAAAGTCTTTTTATAATCTTCTACCAGACCCTTCTACCAGCACCACCAAAAAGCCAGCTAGTCGAACTAAACAACATTCAATCGTATTGACAGAAACCCCTGTTAAGGAACAATTAGAGGAACAGGCAAGGAAGAAAAAGCAGAAAAAGCTAAAGCAAAGAAATTGAAATCGATGCCAAAGAAGAAAAAAGGTTTTAAGAAAAACGTGAAGAAATTGTTGCAAAGCGACTCAGAAGAAGAAGATATAGACGAAGAAAACCTGTGTCAAGATGATGAGTTAAACGATATGGAAAACAAGAACACAGATGAGTTATGTTTTATTTGTGAGGAATTTGGAAGAAGTGGGGAACTATGGTATCACTGTACAGTGTGTGGTCATTGGGTGCACGAACTATGCAGTGGCTGGGACTCTCCTGAAAATTACAGATGCGATATTTGAATTACAAATTAAGATTGAAAAATCTCTATGTTTTTGATTACTTTTGAGTTTATTTTTGTATTTCCCTTGAAGAATTTTAAAATATATTACCTTTGTGCTATTTCGTGAGCTCTATTTTAACATTATTTGCCTAAAAAATTGGCATTCCCATTAAGAAACCATTACAAATGCATCAACTGGTTTTACCCGCAGGGTGGGGAAATACTGGTCAATGTCCTGTTATTAATCAAAGGCAAATATCTTGCTTGTAATTGATTCTTTTAATTTGGCGACACAAGATAGTTTAGTAAAAAGACCTGGCTCTATTCTCCACCAGTCTAGTGTAATAAATAGTTAGTATTTTGGGCGTTATAATCGATCAGGCTTACGTGACCGCTATTCCCCCCTCTCCCCTACCACCCCCGCCCTATTATTAAAGGGAGTAAAAAATTAAATTGGAATTTGGTGTGTATAAGAGAACCAATGTCCTCTAAACATTTTTTGGCCTTAGCCACCCCCATTGCTACCCCCAGCCTATTATTAAAGGGGGAAAAAATAAATTGAGATTTAGTGTGTGTACGAGAATTAAGGGCCTTTTAAATTTACTTTGTCATTAGCCACCCCCTCTACCACTTCAATTTCCATCCATTAAATGGGGTAAAATATTACATTGGGATTTAGTGCGTATAAGACTTGGATACAAAATCTAGAGGTGGAATTAGCGATTCCTTGAGCAGCGGTTTTAGTTGGGTGTTTATCAGCTTCTGTAATATGCATTTATTGTTATTCGCAATAAAAATGTTGCATCAACATTATGTTTTTATTTTTTCTAATATAAACTGAAAATAGTTGTTCCATTTCATATTCATACAACATTATTATGGAATGGCGCATTGAAATGAAATAATCAACGTTCTTGAATTAAAACATTCTCTATATTTCTGAAGAGCTAAACTAGAATTTTCTTCAAATACCGCAAAAATTGTAAATAAATTAAATAGAAACCCTTGAAAAATAAAAAGCATTACAATACAATCTTTACTTTACAACAATCGTCATAATTTTCTGGTTTGTAATGATGGCGTATTCATAGACAGAGAAAAATCTAATTTCATAAAACACGATAAAACTGACTTTTTAGTAGGAAACTTCGGAAAAAATAAGAAAAAGTTACAGAAAAAAGATACTGAAGAAATGTTTTGAAATCTATTCTTTATATGACCGTAGCTATCAAATAATGCTTTTTTTATTTAAGCGCTAATTATAAATTCTAATCTATAGGTTCAACTAATATTCCAACACAAACAAAAATGAAGATGAATGTACAAAATAGTATTTGTTATCGTACACTATCTAAGTTCAAATTGCTATCAACTACTATTAAAATACCTGGAATGTAAATATTTTCATAATTAAACCAGTTAATTTTTTTAATAAGATCGATTTTGTTTGAAATAAAAGACATATAATTAAAGGAGCCATTAGCATGCATATAAACAGTTTTATATAATTTAATAATCTGCTCGGCAACATAAATTATACGAATGTTTTTATAACACGTTTTAATTTCAGTTATCAATAATAATTATCTAATCTAATGGCTATTCTTATGGCTCCTACACGTGAGCTTACTAATGGTAAAGGTGTCGTTTTTCGAAGCCTTGTCTGGACAAAATTCGCAGAGACATTTCTCAAAGTCAACCGCAGAATGCAGCAACTCATTAGATATGCATCGCGACAATGTGCAAAACTTGTATCTAGTTAGCTGGCCACTCACAAAATAAACACTTAAAACAAAAGCCACGGCTCTGATACTAGGGCTGCTGTCCGGTGTCCACAACACTCATATGTTCTTGCAAGTGGTACGGTCTTGAACAGAGGCGACGTTGTTATGGTTTTCTTGCAGGGTATTTATAGAACAAAAAATATTTTTATAAAAGGAAGCATATTTTTACTTCCTCATCAATAGATAAAGTATTGGCATCGTGAAAAAATACAAATTCTAGATTTTGAGGAATGTGGACCAAAAAATATCAAATATATTCGAATCAGTATGCCGTCTGTGTCTATTGATAACAATAATACTTTATTTCTCCTTAAGATCACATTTTAATTAATAAACTGAACAACTTGGGTTTCAGTGATATACTTGTTAATTTCTTTCAATCTTACCTACAAGACAGATTACAAATATGTTCAGTATAATGGTTTTAAGTCAAACACGTATGTTGCAACATCTGGCGTACCTCAGGGATCGAATTTAGGTCCCCTCTTATTTTCTGTATTTATCAACGATTTATGCGATACATTGAATTGCAACAAACTTCTCTTTGCGGATGATCTGAAATTATTTAACGAAATTAATACCATAGAGGATTGTGCGAGATTACAAGAACAAATAAATATCATTGAGGATTGGTGCCTAGTGAATAATTTAACGATGAACATTTCAAAATGTAAAGTTATGACTTATACACGAAAGGTTAGTCCAATTGAATATTCATATAGTTTTACCAGCATCACTTTATCACACTGTGAAAATATTAAAGATTTGGGTATACTGTTCGACTCCAGATTGGAATTCACAGGACATATTAATTCGATAGCTAAATCTGCGTTAAGATTACTGGGTTTTGTTATAAGAAATACAAGAAATTTTACTAATGCAGAAGCATTAAAAACGCTATATTTTGTTTGTTCTAAATTGGAGTACGGCTCAGTGATATGGAATCCTATCTATGAGATACACTCACAATCATTAGAATCTGTTCAACGGAAATTTCTAAAATACTTATCTTTCAAAATAGATCATCAGTACCCAGTACAGGGATATTCGAATAATTTAATGTTAATGAGATTTAATATGGATTCATTACAAAGCAGAAGAATTATGTCAAGCTTAATGTATATCTACAAAATTATTAATAATACAATAGACTGTCCAGAACTCCTCTCCCAAATAAATTTTAGAATTCCACGTTTAGGCTCGCGTCAAACTTCCACCTTTGCACTACCGTCAAAACGAACAAATATTCTTGGTAAATCGCCTATTTATGCTATGATGGAAATATATAACTCTCTTGGCAACCATTGTAACATGTTTAGTCTTTCCTCAGAGAATTATTCAAGAGGCATAAAACTATCCATTAGAAATAGGCCGTAACTGTATTTTGTATTTTACAATTTGTACTTTATATTTTGTATCTCGTATTTTGTACTTTGTATTTTGTATTTTTATTGTATATTTTGCATTTTCTATTTATATTTTATATTATAATTTATATTTTATACTTCGTATTTTGTATCTTGTACTACTTATATTTTATAGTTTATGCTTCATTTTATATCTTATATTTTGTAATTTGTATCTTCGTAAAATTGTCCTGTAACTGGAGTATTCTATTGGGCAATAAATTCTTTATTATTATTATTATGATATACGATAAGTCGAAATGTAAGCATAAAATATACATTACTAAAATACTAAATGACTTGTTAAAATAGTATTTAAAAGAAAGGAATATAAATAAAATACATAAATAAATGTAAAATAGCATAAAAAGGAACACATAGATATATAAAACTTTATAGTCTGGTCGATAGCCGATAGTGGGTTAAGGCGCGAGGTGGCAATCGCGATTAATCACACGGACATCGCACCACCGGGTTCGAATTCCGGCTCCGGCACTGTCGGAGGAAATGGTTGTATGTCCGCGTTTTTTCAATGTGTAACCCCCTTCCGCACAAGCCTCTGGCTTCTGGAATTGGGGGTTGTCTAATTTCTGTGGTGTTTATTTTTATTTTTTATCCATTTAAAAATCCATCGCTGCTGTAAAAAGTACCCTGTATTAAAAGATTTCTTAATTACATTTAAACGAATTAAAATTTTTCATGTTTCTTAATTCGTCAGGCAGAGAATGGTACAGTTTAATACCCGAGTAGTATAGCGACTTTTCGTACAGAAAGGAATTGTGTGGTGGTATGTACCACGAGGTTATTTCTTCTTGTTACTATAATTGTGATAAAAAGAAGTAATTTCGAATAGACGTAATTTTTTTTACAAAGCACAGACACTTATAAATAAAGATTGAGGACGTTGTGAATAATTTGTTGCTTCTAAAAATTTAAACACAATTATCCCCTGGTTTCAAATTGAAAATTAGACGAATGAGCTTTTTTGACAAATAAAAACTCTGTCTCTTTCCGTAGTTCCACCCCAGCACATGACACTATAACTTATGTTTGAATACACTAGCGAGTAATAAACATTTAATAACCCTTTTTGCCACAAACATTTTTCAGTTGTATAATGGTGAAGTAGACTTGATTCAACTTCTTGCATACAACGTCTATTTGAGATCTCAAGGACAAGCCTGCATCCAAAATAATTGCTAGAAATTCACTTTGACTACTAAAGTTGAAGTTTTGCTGAGGACAGGGTTTTTTATTGTAAAAGTTTATAAATGTTGTTTTGGATGTATTTAAGATTAGTTTGTTGTTACGATCACACCATGCAGTAAATGCACCTAACACTTTTGTTATTTTATTATTTAAAGCATCAATAATTGAATCTGACACTGGTATGATGCTGTCGTCCACAAACATGGTAACTGTAGCACTCTTTATATGATTTGGTAGATCATTAACATAGAATATGAATAGTAGAGCCCCAAGTACAGAGCACTGAGGAACTCCTAGGGGTACATTATATTCATCAGAAAAGTGGGTGCCAATTCGTACAGTTGTTTTTCTATTTAACAGGTAAGAATGAATCCATTCCAGAACATTGCCACGTATACCAAGGTTAAACATTTTAGATACTATATAATCAACATCCATGGTATCAAATGCCTTGGATAGGTTGAACTGCAAGACTACTACTTATTTATCTTTATGAATGTCGATGTAAACTCTATCCAATAAGTGGATGCTAGCAGATTCTACTGATTTACCTTCTCTGAAGCCATGCTGACATGGTGTCAAAATCTTGTATTTTTCTATGAATGTTGAGAGCTAATCATAAACAGCCATTTCCCTGATTTTAGAAAGGGAATCTTTAAGAGTCTTTGATAATGGTCGCAAGACCGAAACATATGTCAGACAAAACTGAACAAAACTCATGAAATAATAAACCAAGTGCGTATTGTAACTATTCTTTTGAATATTTATAATTATTCTATCAAATATGTTTCATCAAGAACCTACTGCAGATTCAATCCAATTAATGTTATTAGTCTATAATTTTGAATGTACAGAGGACTTTTAATTTTGTTGAGTAATTTGAAATTAAGAAAGTCGTATCCAACACAATTTTTATTTTCAAGTTTGTTAAACACTTTTTTCAAATCGAATTCGGTTACCGGAATAAAAAGAATGTCTGTGGAATCATGCCATGAAGTGTATATGGCAGGCAGTAATTCATTATAGAGAAATTTGAGCCAAATGTATTAACAAGTTTACTTGGATCTGTAATAACTACGTTGTCGCACGATAATATCATTTCATTATGTGATTTGTTTTTTCTACTCAACTTGTAATTTATAATTTCCCACGTTTCTCTAGTTTTATTAATTGAATGTTCAATCCTGTTTTCGTAGAAATAAATGTTTGCTTCCTTGACATTTTCTTATACAATTGTTTTTTATTGTTGTATAATAGTTTGGTATTTTGGAAATTTAAGTTATTGTCACTGAATAAGCAATTTTATAGCAAAAGGAAATTTTATAAAAATATAAAATATAGGAATTATAATATATCAACCTATCTGCAACTGCCTTATATAAGTAAGGACTCAACAAATTAAACCAAAATAGCTATTTCCCCTTACGAGCGCTGAATTATATGGTAAAATTTGCGTATTTTATCGAAACACAGTCAGCACTGTAATACAATGACTTGGAATGCTCGAATGCTACGAGGAAGATGCGAGGCCTCCTTCATATCGCAGGATGTCACTAACTGCAGACCGATTTCGACCTAGTTTTGGGCCTCGTCAGTAGTGCAGTGCAAGTGATACCTTCAATACTCGGAGTTCGCATCTCAGACACCGCAGTAGAGCGTAACTAGCGCCATCTCTTAGCAGCCTCGAAACTTCATGGGAACCAGGTTTTCGTCGATTTGAAATTTTTATAATAAAAATTGCTTATGATGAGAAATTACATCGAAAGAGTTTTGTAAAAAAATTTCGTCAAAGCACCAGTGACGGTTTCGGACAGGCACTGCAAACGTTTGTTTTGTCAAATCAAAAACTGCTACAAGTAAAAGCTGTTCGGGATGGAGAATGTATTTTTAGCATTTCTCGGTTTGGCGTCAGGGGCGGTTCCAGGAAGGGCCCAAAATTTTCCGTCGAATCTAATATATTTCTAATAAAAATTATTCATGGAAATATTATGGAAAAGGTCTTCTACGAATTTCTCGTCGGACCACCAGGAACAATCTTTAAGAAACATATTTATCCCCCCGAAATATTTACGTAGTTTAAAAAAATATCTCTAAGAATTCATTTTTAATATGTAGAATTGTAACGGAATCATGAGAAAGTACTATTGAGGTACCTACACCTACCCGGGACCAATTTTTCACTTTGCATTTCTAAAGAAGAAGCACACATACCAAACCATTTAAACGCCAAGCTGTAGCTGATACCAACACGGTTTATAAAACGAGCGTTTAAAGTACTCGACAGTAATGTTTTGATGTCTGGGGTCTTAAATCGGGGAACAGTGTTCTTGTGAGATAAATGGGTGGAGGGATTCTTCCAAAATGCAAAACTGTATTATCAAACACAACTAATCATTCACATCGTATGACAATAAGAGATTATATTTCTGCAATTTCTTGAGGGAACGCCGCGATCGTGTAGGAAAATGCCTTAGTAGAGTACCGTTGGGTTTATACCTCCAAACCTAGCCCCAATGAATGAATTTGTACCAAATCTTTTGGAATGCTGTTGCGGACCTCTAGCGTATACAACCCACCATACGCCTTAGCGTTTTGCGGGCCGCATAATAACAACCGCTACGTCCGTAGCATAGTTTCACTATTGTCCACGGGAGGCGCGATATACTGCCAGCTGGTGAAGAGGAGAGACACATTTTTTTGATGGCGGTATACGGTTGATAATCACACATGGGATTGTCAACACAGGTAAATTTTCTCCATCTGTTGTTGTTCCATTTAGCGGAATATTTTGTTGTTGTGAGTAAATTTTAACTGCGGAAGCAGGATATTTAAGTATACAAGGTAGGTTAACCTCTTCACGCCATCTTTCTCTATCTAAGTGTTTCACAAATTTACAGGCTTTACTTTGGAAGTATCGTGTCGACTTGAAATACGTACTCGACCCCATTCATCAAACTGAGGTTTTCTAGGAACATTGGTGGATTGTTCCCTCATCAGTGAGGTAAATTATATTTCTTTTGTGGGTTATGTCAGATTTAAATTGCTCTCATTAGGCATGCTTCTCGTGCATTTCCGACCATTCAAATTAAATTGGGATATCTTTAGGGGTTCCACGGACGGGGCTTCCACACGCAGTAGTAAAGTTCCACGGATGGGGCATCCACACACAGTACAAAGTTCCAGGGCTGGAGAGGCTATAACCAACCCCATCCTCGGGTCAATTTCTTTCGTCCTGAAGACACCTCCGTAGGGCTACAGTTTCTTCAACGTCGAAGTCGGTATCGTACCACCCTAGATAAGTGTGTTGTTTTTATTTACCGGGGACCACCTTCAGTGGTTCTGCGCGATTATATTCCATTCATACTTACTTTTGTATTGTAACTTGTACATATTTAAAGATTTTATGCATTTATGTTTATTTAAGGAGGTTCTCTAAATCAGACCCATTATGGCCGAATTTATTACCATTTATCTCACGTTTTAAACCGATGTGTAGCTACACGAGGTATTTTATTAATGTTGTAACTTATTAATCAAGAAATTTTCCACACCTTTTGAACATCGCCAGGTTACATGCTAGAGAACCAATATTTGTAAATTCTGTAATATAGTGCATTTCATGTTTAAAGAAAGTGTCATTATTTCGTCTGCGACCACTACGTATGGAACCCTCAATGATTTGTGTAAGTAAGTAAACTAATAATTTGTCATAGTTTATGTAAACATGGGCTAACGCCCCGAGATAGTCTAAGCTAGTGAAATTTTATCGTGGACACGTTACATCACTTATCCGGGGTAAGTTGTGTCTGCGATATCTGCTACGCTACAGTAGTCCAAGTGAGTTTCTTTATGTAATATCTTATAACCATCACTATCCAACGTATTTGTTTGTTTATGTACGTGTAAATCGTAGCAATGCGTTCCATATCTACAACAAAGTTTACCACATAAAAATAGCAGCTTTTAAATCTAGACCGGTGTTTGACAGTACTAAACTGGTCTCACTAAATTTGTTATCATCTGTAATAATACATCTAGAGCATTGATATACAGAGATAATTTTGTCATAGAGACTGCAGAAAGCGTGTTGGTAGTAAAAGCAATATATTCCCAGATGACGATGTAAATTGCATCGAAGTCCGGGAATGTGCTTTTATTACGAGGTACACATACTATTTTTTTTGGAATCGCAATCAATATTATCATAAATTAAGCATTCATTTATTATAGACAAATATAGGTAAAAAAAAACGACATAAAAAATGGTACAGGAAGGTTACTTTCCCGGCCTAGATCGGGCAAATACTTTTTTCGCCGATTAACAGCAAAGTACTAACTTTGCTGACTAATATCAATCAGAAAAGTGTCACTTACCCTGCCTAGGCAGGAAAGTGCTCATTTTCCTTGCCTAGGTTAAAAGAAATGCACTGCTCAAATTGTAGAAAAAAATACAACAGCCAAAGTAAAACACAAAATAATCAAATTTTCAGCATACCGGAAACTACTAGTTATACTTTTGACCTTTATCTGTTAGTAAATGCTGCAGGCGATATATTAATACTGAAGAGGTTGGCGATCAGCAACAATGGCGAAAGGATATTTAGATGAGCCCATCTCAAAGGAATGCTAGGTAGCCAGTCAAAACATGTCCGGGGAGTCAACGAAGATCCAACAAATAATATAAAATTATCAAACATAACGCTAAACATATCAAAGTTTTCAACATTTCATCGAATTTGCTTCAGCAAATTAACTGGTGAGAAGTATGTTTGTATTATGTATTTTTTACTGATATTAAAATCATACCTCAAGGCACTGTTTGCAACGTACTGAGCTATTAAAACAAAATGTGGGTTTATCAAGGGTTAGTAATTCGATGATAATAATAATAAAGTAACAAATGGTTAAACATGATGAGGTTTTTGTAAATTGCTGTATCAATACTCATTCACCCGTTATCCTAAATGTTTAAGTATTTTGTTAGGAGAAACATTAATTTGTTTAATTGTTTTTGAATTTTGTTTAATTATGTATTGTGAAAACTTAATTCTCAGGTAATAGTTGATTAATATAAACTTGTTATGACTTATGCATATTGGCGTACAAACATTTCGATTACATTTTGTTGATAGGAAAGGTAACGTCCTAATTACCTGCTAATTATAATAAAACCCTTAATCCATTGAATGAATAAACACATAAGAGAAACAGGCGGTTGCACGTAAATGGTAGAGCTCGAACTAGAAAAACAACAGTAAAATATAGACTTTGAAAATAGAATTATTGTAATTTACTGTAATGAAATGTATTATTAGAAATAGCTTATTTTTATAATAAAAAATCGCTAGTAGCTGGTTATATATTACAAAACAATAATTTATACCATTACATCAAACAATAAATTAGACAGTTTTATAATAACAAATTAATTAATTTACTTCTGAAAAGTTTCGTTTACTTGCATATATTTAAGTTGTCGGCGAATTTTCAATCGATAGGCGCCTATAATGTAACCATTATTTTTTTGTATAAAATAGTACCCAACGTATTATTTTTGTATATTTTGTAAAATAATATATTTATGCAAACCAAGATTAATTACTTGATTATTGAGTTTTATCTAAATAACTAACAGAATACTTGAATGATCATAAAACCTAACTAGTAGGTAATCTGTAAATATTGCGGATAATGCCTAAAAATAGTGAAAAATGAATAAAACAATACCAGAAATTTTAAATTTTTGCAATAAATAAATAATCAGAAGAGTTCCCAAAATAATTACCAAATATTCGGCTTAAATTAATTTATGAAATATAACAGGTCTAGCAGGATGAAGTCATTTTCAAAATTAATTCATGTCACAATATAATGAGATATAAGTTCAAATTAAGTCGCCATGCTTTGGCGATAAATGAAAATGTAAGGCAGTTGTCAAAGCACTTGCGAGAAATGTCAGTTTAGCTGTGAATATGGAGCGTTGGTCAAATATTCGACGTTCTCTTGCGGTTGAAGCTTATTTAAACATTTCTAGTCTGTTGTAGTCACCCAGCATTTATTTCGTCGTCACTTTCATTTAAATCCGCGAGATACAGTTCCTAGTAGATTAACAATTAAAAAGTGGGTACACAAATTTCGCAGTGCTGCTTCATTCATATACCAGAGAAAAACAAAAAGGAAGAACTCGTTCTGTACGCACACTTGAAAATGCTTGAAAGAGTAAGAACAGCTATGCCACAAAGTCTTAAACGAACTGCAATAAGACAAGCATTAGCACTCAATATTTCAAACCGTATTATCGCCACATTCTGAAAGACTTACACTTCCATCCCTACAAAATTCAAGTTATACAAGAACTTCTGCCTCAAGATTTTAGAACACGCGTTGATTTTTGCGAAGGGGCCATTTGCTGAAAACCCGAATATCGTTAACTGCTTGCTGACGTCAGATGAAGCAATTGGACGAGCCAAGTTCGCAGAGCGCCTTTTTTACAGTCCTGGACAAAAAAAAATTGGCTTTAACTGATGCCAGGGCCTTGAGGGCCGCTTGGCGTCCAGAAATGTATGAGCCCTCACCACGTCGGATAGGGCTCTTGTATGCCCTGGCCGTTCTCCCTCTTCTTTCCACTGAGCACCGCACTTCAGTCTGTAGGCCGCTTTCCTAGCCTCGGCCTCGATCAATACGTGAAGGGGCACAAGGTCTGGACTAAGTGGAAGGGCCTCCAATGCTGCCGTGAGAGTAATACGAATAACCCCCGTGACTCCCAAACAGGTAAGTCTTTTATGAAATGACTTAAAATCAAAAGTGTTTTCTAATCGACCGCAAACTTTGGAACAACAAATAAAATATTTGGACAGAGATTAACGCAATACTAATTGAAATTGAATTGAAAAATAATACAAGCAAAGAATTTTTTATTATGGTTGGAAACATTGAGGTATTATGTTGGTTTAGACTGTCAAAAATCACGTGGGACTTCGACCTAAAACCTCTTCTTTTCTTGAATTTAAAAGTTTACAATTTCATTATCGCACTAGTATGGTAATAATTTCATTACCACACTCATTGTGATAACAAGGCTATTACATATCTAAAATGAGTGGGATATGGTCTAACTTATCTCAATGTGATAGATAAATTAATGCAATTGATGTTGCGCCTGTAAACATAATTGAATCGTAATTGAGTGTATTTACAACCCCACCACAAATTAACTTGTTAATTGCCCGCCACTGGTTAACGATTGTTCGAATAATCTTGTCGACCCAGTCAAGGATGGCAATTATTATACTGGTTTATTTTACTTATATTAAAAAGTCAGGATTTGTGACAATCATTAAATTATAAATGAATGGAATGTTTTATGCAATCATATTTTGTCTAGATGTCTAGAGTCATTGGTATAACTAACACACTCATCATGTATGTAAAAAAATTATATCAACTACTACACTATACTGTTTTAAAAAGTTTAATCAATATTCATTATGCACCTTTTAACACGGTGCTTTCATATAATCGGTGGTTTCCATTCACTTACAGAAATCGACTCCTATCACCAAAAATGACGGTTTTATTGAATTTGCAAGTATGACAAGTCGATTTGTACTCGGTAAATGGAAAGCACCGAATGTCATCCTGTAAAGTGGCTGCTTGGGCTGGATAGGGAACGAATGAGATGGTTAGTAGCAGACCTATTAACAAGCACTGTCTTCCAAACAAGCGTCTACATGTAATTTAAGGTGAAGTAAACTCCAATGACGTCAGGATTATTGAAGAAAATTTTAACTAAAATATGGATAATATTGAATCTATTGCCAATAGTGTTAAAGATATATCGTAAGTTGAAAATGATGAGAAACAAAATAAAGTGCCAGAAATGACTGAACTATTTGAGTTTAAGACAATAAGCTTGAGCAAGTTAAGGTTATTTTTGGCTTAAACAATAAATCTACTAGAATCGATACATTAAAGATTAACTTACTGAAAGAAATATTTGACATCGTATTAGTCATTTGTCAAATTGATAACAGTGCATATTTTGAACATTTATTGTAATAACAAAATAAAGTTCCTGTGGATTTTGTTTAATATTGTATATTTCACGCTTTATGAAGAAAATCTTATTTTTTCTAGGTTATGTTTGTAAAAAACATATTATATCGCTGAAATTCTTAACCCTTTATAATAAGGTTATCAATTTTTAGAATAAAATATAGGGTGTCCCATTTTAAAAAGAATATCGATGACATCACAGAAAATGAAGTGCCAAAAATTTTTTTTTATTACGTATTAATATAGGAATCAGATATTAATTGACTTTGCGAACACAAAACAAAAGTTATGAATTTAAGAGTTATTCGGAGTGTATTAGTCATCCATGCTTCCAATTTTAATTGTAAATGACTTCACGTCAATAAAATGACGCAGCCTAATGTACGGTGTGCTTGGAAAGAGAGTGATAGAGATGTAATAGAATATGACATTGGACAAATTTATTATACCTAATCTTTAAATTTCTCGGTGCACTTGAGGACATTAGGGCTAATTTTATTTTAGTTCTACAAAAGGGAAAATGTTTATTTTAATAATACCTATGTGGGATGATAAGAATTATTTTTGCAAATCGAAAATAGAAGAAAATAAAAATATTTTTTTATATATACTTTTTTTCTCTCATCGTCCCACATTGTAACATGTTTTTAATGTCTTTTAGTGAAAGCCGTTTTTTTAAATAATGATTTATATGAGAGTAAATTGCACCGTCTTTCCGGCTTATATCCGGAGCGCTCTTAATGCGTTTCCTTTAAGACACACTGTATATTAGTTAGTCATACGCAAAATGGTTACAGTGAAATCTGAACATTAATAAACTAAACATAAAAATATAAAAAATAAAACAGTTCACAAATAATATACCTACTCTAAATGTATAAATATACAATGAAAATGTGTGGAAGTTTAAGAATTTTACAGTAGAATATTTTATGATAATAAAAATTTAGATAATAATATTAATAAAAAAGATGTCAGAGCAACATTGAGTATTTTACCATATAGGTAATTCCATTTATATTATGAATAATCAAATATGTTATGTAATGCATGTCTATTTTCTTACATTCAATCAATGGACAATTATTGAAAATTATTTCTCTTCTTTTCTCTTATCATTGTGGGCAACAAATTGTAAATTTTATTTATTATTGTTTTATTTAATATAGCTAGAATTTTTTTGGCTTTTAATTCATGTAGTTTCTGGTATCTTCCAATCTTTTTGTTTGCTTCTTGTGTCATAATGATAAATAATAAATAAAGCTCAAATGATCTTTTTATTTTAATATTGGAAGCAGTAAAATTGGATTTTTACTGCTTATGGGCTGAAGAGGGCGTTCATGGCAAGAATATCGGTGACCGGGCGAGGGATCGTTGGTAAGAGAGGTGATAGATGGAGGAAGAAGAAGAGGCGGTGGGAATATTTGGATTATTGGCATAGGAATAAGCATGGTGGCAATACTTTGTGAAAGACATTACCATTCAGGCAAATGATGTTCCAGGTAATAAATTATACAAGGCAAGTACGTTTATCACACTTCTTCAATTACTTACAAATAAAACACATTGCACTTCTATTAATTTACAGATGCTGAGTCAGATTTAACTGATATCGAGAAATCTGATGAGTCTGAGTAAATTTACAATTGTAGCAGCGATTCGGATTGAAACAATAATTTTTATTTGTTTTTAAAAATCAGAATGTTAAAAAGATTTTTTGAAATATATTCTATCCATATTTTTATATGAATTGTATTAATTTTATTATTGAATATAATAAACCCTCTCTATTGAGCGCGCTATAAAGACGAGGCGTGCTGGAATTCCATATTTTAGAAAGCACTTTCAAGATGTATAGATTTTTACGAGTTAAATGCGCTGCTGACGCGCCCGGTTGCAAGATTTTTAAGACTGACTATGGTAAAATAGTGTTTTAATTAGTATACTGCTCGTAAATCAATTTTCAGATTTTATAAAGTAGTTGCGACGTATAGTTTTTTAGTCCCCCCCCCCCCCCCCCGCGCGCCAAACGCTAGCGAAACTAACAGACTAACGGCAGGCTATTTATCTCCATCACAAATGTGACATAATATTAAAAAAACAGCCTATCGAAAATGTTTGCATTTTTTGTCGCTCACCTCTCGGGCTATTATTTATATCTATAGATTAAAACTTGAAAACCCTGTATATAATTCTTAATGAGGAATTACTTTACACATTATTTATTTGCTAATAAATACTAGATAAATATATTAATAGGCAAAAATAGGTTAATTAATTTGATTATTTCCACCATCATCAATCAACTAATTGAAGTGTCAAGACGTTATGCATTATTGCACTGATAACTGCCCTGTAAATTCCAAATAGCATTTGCTACTTAATAATTAAATTTAGTCTCCTACCAGCGTATATCAACAGTGCTTAATTGAATATCAACCATAATTAGATTTTCTAAAAATAGTTTTAAAGATAAATCTCTGAAATAATTAATTTGAAATTATCTATCGATTCTCATCGAAAAACAACATATGGAATATCCATCACTATTATGCCATTAAATTGAAACCAGCTGATTTACACAAAAAATGTGTTTCAAGAGGTTTGATAGATCTTTTCATGAATTTACAAGCTTTTTTTAATAGGTAAAGTAAACAATATGATATAAACAGTTCATGAAATGTTTATGCAAAAAAGTGTAATTATTGATTGATGCACAAGTCACATTTAAATATTAATAATTGCATTTCGACACAACCATTTTCGGATTTTTATACACTCGGCATTTTATTCTGATTTTCGGCTTTAATATTATAATTAATAAAATCTTTTACTTCTTGTGTGTACTGCTCATTCGTTGCCTTTTGCTCTAAAATAACTATGGAATCACAACCAATAGGTAGGCAAAATAAAATGACTCCCCGGGCCATTTGTTCGGAGCCTATTATTATATACCGGGTGACCCAGAAAGTACCTCCCCCCCACTCTACAATTTTAAAAATAAAATTCTGAAATTTGGGAAATCAAATGCTACACACATTTTGACCATTCGGATGTTTTTTTCATTTTTCCATTTCATGGAAATTCAATTTGTCATAACTCCAATTTTTCAAATAGTACCCTGCATGTTTTACATTTTTATCAGATAGAGTGGGAAATTTGCTTTAGACTGGTTTTTCGCGATTAAAAATTGAATATAAATTAAAATAAATAGCACACAGTATCTTTCAAAAGGTTACCGCTGAGTGAAATAGAGTCGTATTTATTATTGGTAAATTTATAATTAGGTGCTTTATTCAAAATAAGATACGATTTACGATGCAATCAATATACACAAAATAAAAAGGTAGATTTACTTTCTTAATGTCAAAAAAATGCCCACGCGGCTGCACGTCTATATTATGAAAGGTATCCCGATCATCGCGTCGTCAGCGATACCGGCAGTATTTTAAAATTCTAGAATATTGACAGAGGACAGATTTATAGTAAGCGAAGAAATTGAGACAACTGTATTGGCTTACACACATGTGTACCCAAATATGAGATCTGGCAAAAGAGATTGATATCAGAAATGAGACAGTAGGACGTATATTAAAAAGCATGGTTCTAAATGCTACAAATACCAATTGCATCAAGAATTATATGAAAACGACGGAAAGAGAAGATTGATCTTTTGTAATTGGTTTACTCAACATGTATAATTAAACAATAGAATTTTATTTAGTGATAAATCTCGTTTTACGAATAATGGCATATACAATAGACAATCTATATTATCGGTCTAAAGAAAATTTACATGAAATGTTTGATAGGATAGATTTGGAGTGAATGTGTGGGCTGGAATATTCGGTACAAAAATTATTGGTCCCATACTATTTCAAGGACCACTAACCGGCGCGCGTTACTTAATCTTTTTGGAAAATGAAATAGAAAACGAACTGAATGAACTTTCCTTGGAAGATTTCAAAAATATGTACTCCAATAAGATGGAGCTCCGTCGCATAATGCTGGTTTTGTGGGAAATTACCTTAGTACAAAGGTATACAACCGGGTAATATCTAGTATTAATGGAACTATTAGGTGACCTGCTAGATCACCAGACCTAACTCCAGTTGATTTTTTCTTTGGGATTATCTGAAGGACAAAGTATACTCAACCCCGTCTGCAACATTAGAAGAACTCCAAAATAAAATTTTAAATGCCTTTGAATCCATAACTCCAGTCATGTTACAAAGTGTTATGAGAGAAACTATCCGAAGAGTGAACAAGTGTTCTGAAATGGGTGGGGTCATTTTGAGCACCTGTTATAGGTTTGGTATTTAGTTGTGTTGTATTGTTTTAATTATAATATTTATAAATTTGGTAAGTTGCTGTGCAGATAGATATCATAACTTATAAATTGGTTTTGATTGTGTGAATTTTTGTTTTTTTTTTGCTAATGATTCATCAAAATTTTTGTTTTATTTTCCAAATAAATGTTCTCTAATTACAAATAATTCATCTGTTTTTCATAGCTTACTGCAAGATATGGACACATAATTCGAAACGCTTCTACAAAAAGCTTAATATTTATTTTAATTTATATTCAATTTTTAATCGGGAAAAACCAGTCTAAAACAAATTTACCCCTCTATCTGATAAAAAATAAAACATATAGGGTACTGTTTGAAGAATTGGAGTTATGAGAAATTGAATTTACATGAAATGGAAAAATGGAAAAACATTTCTAAATCCAAGCAAATGAACAAAATAGGCCAGTTTTACATTTAATTTGTTGAGAAATACCTATCCTTTTATTCAACTTCAAAGTTTACTTCGCAATTTTTAAAAATTTGTTCCTGCCAAAGCCAACTAGAAATAGCAAATAAATGCCATTTCCAAGGTTTTTCATCCGATTTCAAAATCTGAAAAAGAGATAGAAAGGGAACTTACAGCTTATGAGAAAAGTGACTTAAATATACAGGGTGCTATTTAAAATAAGAAACTTGTGGCAATTACCGGCCATACCGGAAGTGATTTTTTTAACACCGAATGGTCAAAATGTGGCCATTGATACCTACACTTGATTTCCCAAAATTCAGTATTTTATTTTTAAACCTGTAGAAAAAAGTGGGGTGAGTAGGTACTGTCTGGGTCACCCGGTATTTTGACGAGGTTAATTTCTCAATCGCCCTCCATTTTTTTTTTTATTAAAAAGCAAGAATATGGTATAAATTGGCAATATTCATAGTTTTCAATACAGTACATTTTAGCAATCGAATTTTTTGCAAAAAATAGCTATTTATCTGGATTATGAAAAGAATAACAAAAGTTAACATTATATCGAGCTCGATTCTGAACTCATATCTTGATTAATTTCCTGACAATGTGACTACAGGGAAGCACACAGTGTATATTCTTACCAAACTATATAAGAAATGTAACGTAGATATCAAGTAAAGTGGGATGACACATGCTAGCAGATTTTTAAGAGGGACAAAAGAGATGTTAACAGTCATAAGAAAAGGTTAAACGTACATTCCTCGAATTCTGAAATGAGAAAGAATATGAAATGTTAAAAACAAATATAACAAATATATATGGTACATATGCGACCGAGCTGCTATCACTGAGTACTGAGTTTATAGCCGAGTTGTATATTTGCTCGTCGAGGATGAAGCCACCTTTACGATAGTGTCCTTGAAGAAGGTGAGAGAAGATCTCGTCTTTACCCAAGGTGCAGGAGTTCTATGGATATATGAAGCTCAAACTGATAAGGTGTGTATTCTCTTCGGTCAATATCAAAAATATATTTCTGATGAGTACCTTACAAGAACAAAGTTTTTTACTGGTAGTAAAGCATCAGACCCTTCGAACTAAAGAATCGAGCTTAACAATAATGCGTAGAGTCATGTTCAATATTTAATAAAGTATAATCGTCGTTACCTCTCAACATTTTTATCTGTAGAACTAAAGTTGCCCATCTTAACGTCAGATCCTTATTACCTGCCACACTTAAATGATTTGTTGAGAATAAGAGCAAACAGACTATAGTTAAGGTCAAGCTTAGCCAAGTGCAAAAAGTTGTCTGCCTAAGCATAACCGGAGTTATGCGAACAACGCCAGCGAGAGCTATGGAGATAATGCTGTATTTGCCACATCTAGGAGAAGTGGCTCTGATGGCTCTGACAATAATGTCACACCTCAAATCCTTTGGCATACAACCAAATGTAGGCTGTGAAGAGGCAAGAAGTCGCCTGTGGAATGAGGCTGTCAGGAAGACGCTTCTTCTACAGGCGTGCACAGATGGCATTTCTCCCCGTTTTGTCTTTGACAGACCCTACATAATACAGACGCATCGTGAGAACGAGACTGCTGGCGAATGTGTGATCAACATCTTCACAGACAGATCAAAAAGGAAGAATGGGATAGGATGCAAATCCAATATAAATGGGCTATGGATGAGTGAGCCATCGTAGTACAGACAGAACTGGTGGGCATAACCATGGCTGAAAAAGAGATTGTCTGAAGACAAACTACGGGCAAAACAATCAGGATCTACACAGATAGACAATCATTACTAGCCCCTGAAAAGTTACAAAATTACCACAGGAGCAGTATGGCAATGTCACAAAGCACTTGTGGGTGCCTCCAGCATGAATAACATACTGGTAAGATTGGTGAAAGGACATGCATAGTGTAGTGACAACAAAGTAGCCGACAGACTGGCTAAGAAGGCAGCAGGCCTAAGTATCTTTGGACCAGACCCAGCCAGTCTGTTACCGATCACGGCGATAACATAAATAATCAAAGAGAACACCCACAACGAATTCAAGAAGCTGTGGGATGGAACAAACAGCTGTCAGATTGCTAGGGAACTACTAAAATATTCCAACAAGAGTATAGCAATGAAATACCTGGCAATGTCCAGAAGGAACCTACGTTTTATAACGGTAATCCAAACTGGACAGTGTCCGTTAAGGAAACATCTACACAATATAAAATTAAGCGAAAGACCTCTCTGTAGAGGCTGTGAATAAGAAGATGAGACGGTTCAACATGTACTCTGCGACTATTCCGCCGTCTCATCAATCAGAAAATCCATTTTGGGAAAACGTTGGTCTACTTTGGTCGATGTAAGGGAGATACCCCTAGGCAGCATCACCACCCATTTCGCAAGATTAAGTGGTTCAATGGGGTCTAGTGCTGTGGTTCAATAATTCTCATTGACCACCCTCCCAACCAATTCCAGATCCTAAAGGCGGATACTGCACACCACACAGTAACCTTTTTGCTTTTGCGGCACTTCGTGCAATTGCAAAAGATTTTTCGTCGCCCAGTAGTGAAAGTTCTGTTTGTTAACATATCCGGAAAGATGAAAATGCTTCATCTGACATCAGCAAGCAATCAACTATATCCGGGTTTTGTGTAAATAGCCCTTCGAAATGTTCGCAAAAGTCAACGCATGTTCCAAAATCTTGAAGCAGAAGTTTTTGTATGACTTGAATTTTGTAGGAATGGAAGTCTAAGTCTTTCAGAACGCAGCGATAACTACGGTTCGAAATGTTGAATGCTAATGCTTGTCTTTTTGCAGATCATAGTAAAGCTGCTCTTAGGCCGTCAGAAATAATAATTTGAGGTCGATTTTCGAGAAGTTTTTCCTCCATCAGATTTTTTTGGATAGAATAATAGATTAAGGTGTATATAACAAGAAAATCATAGTGTGTACGCAGAATTTTGGCTAAAAGACATATTTAAATGCACTTTTATGCAAAGAAGTGCATTTTTTGCTATGTTTTCGATAGTTTTTCAAATATAATCGTTTAAAAATAATTAATATTGACTAGAAACTTTCTATTTTATTATCACATAAACTTTATTGTACATATAGAGTAATTTTTACCCTCCAGATACAATTTTTAGCCCTTGATTGCATCAAGAAGTGCATTTTATGCGTGCGTAAAAAACAATAATTTTACTAATGCTTTAATATTAAATATATCTCAGAAAAAAATTATACTCCGGGGTTTTCATGGTCGCTGATTACGAATCAGACATTAAAATAAGAAAATTCAAAATGGCTGACCGGAAATGGCGCGAAATTTAAATAAAAAAGTGCTTTTTTTGTATTTTCTTCACTCAAAACGTAGAAAAAGATAATAAAAATTGCATCTGAGAATTTCCTATAATAATTTTTTTTACCCCCCCCCCTCACCCCTCTTTTCGCTCTCCCTCGTCTCCCTTTTACCATGTCTCTCTTAGCTCTGAAGAAACAAATAAATGCATTATATTTATGCTTATCTTCTCTTGCAGTTGAAGTAATTTTATGAAAAAAGAAATTAAAAATAATTTTAAAAATATAGTTAATAAAAAAATATAAAATACAGTAATATAAACAAAAGTAAATATTTATAGGATATCCTGAACAGAAAATAAAACATTTATTTTACATTATTTTATCTACAAAATACTTTATATCTTATTTCTGGCTGCCTATCTTACCCTTTCAGCACTTTCAAGTCTGCATACAGAACAAGTTCTTCCTTTTGGTTTTTCTCTAGCACATGAAGCAGTAGGTACTGCGCAACTTGTGGACTCACTTTTTAATTGTTATTCGACTATGAACTGGATCTCGTGGATTTAAATGAATGTAACGACGAAGTGAACGCTGGGTGATTACAACAGAATAGTTATTTTTTTAAATAAGCATCAACCGCAAAAGAACGTTGAATACTTGACCAACGCTCCATATTCAGAGCTATACTGTTGCGGGCTTGGTGCATATGCGACCCACAACACACAATTGTGTTTCGCGGGTCACATATCGTCATATCGTCAGCTAGGAAGAACGGTGACGTGACTTCCGTCTGGTGTAAAAGGTAGGAGGTGAGAAGTGCTCAGCTTGATGTACGCTGCCAATAATTCCTAAAAGCTTGTTTATTTAAGCCACCTCAATGGATTTTGGATTATCGGCAACGATAAAATTTTTTTCGTTTTAAGTTTTTGCTGTTCATCAGAATATTTCGTTGCTACGGAGGGAGTTTAATCCGCATCTGTGCGGGATTTATGTGTGCACACGCTGGTTGACCACTTTCCCTTGGGAGTATCTTCGCTGTCAATTGAGCTACAACACTGTACACAAATTTTGATGGATTGTATCCCTCAACAAATTAGAGGTTTGTAAATTATTTCTTTTGTGGATTATATCTGTTTTCCCCATCGCTCTCATTAGGCACGTTTTACAAGCATTTCCGACTTACAAATTAAATGGGTATATCTTAGTGTCCATGGACTGGATTTGAATGTTTCACGGACTGGGTTAGAACGATCCACAGACGAGATTAGAACATTCCACGGTCGAGGTTGGAACATTCTACGGTCTAAGTTAAAAAATTCCACAGACTAGGCTGAACGTTCCACGATTTAGGGAGGCTATAAACCCACCACCATCGTCTGTCGCGAAGTTACCACCGTAGGGCTGCAATCCCATCACTTGTTGACGTGTGGGTATCATACCAATTTTATGATAAGTGTTATTGTGTCCTCTATCAAGAAACCATCTTCAGTGGTTCTGTGTAAAAATGTTTTCTTTTAACTTACATTGTACATATTTAAACACAGATTTGCACTCATATTGATTAAGTAAGTTCTCTAATTTAACCTGTACTAAGTGTAGCTACACGAGGGATATTTATCTTTATTTTATGCTGTAACATATTTATCGGAATATAGCCAACTGAACATTGCCAGGTTCACATTATAGAGCCATAAATTGTAAATACTGTAATATAGTACATTTCATGCGACCACTACGAATGGAATCCTCAGTGATTTTATGTTAAATAAGCAACAAACTCCTAATAGTTTGTGTTAAACTTGGGCTTAGCGCCCTGAGATTTTTGAGCTAGTGAAATTTTGCCGTGGGCATGTTACATCACTTATCCGGGCTAGGTAATGTTTGCGATCTGCTTCGCACAGCAGCCCAAGTGTGTTTTTAGTATTACCTTACACCTTTAATAGTTCATGCACCCGTAGCAATACTGACATTTCTCGTAAACGCTTTGACAACTGTCTTAAGTTTTCACTTATCGCGAAACAACGGCGACTTGATTTGAATTTATATCTCATTATATTATGACATGAATTAACGTTGAAAATGGATACTGTCTCTCTACAGAGACATACTTTTTTACACCGTTAAATGTGAAAAAAAGATAAATGTGTAGTTCAGGGGTACTTAAGACGGGGTTCTTTCAAGGGACAGATATACGGAAGGGGTTAATCCAAACAAAATTACAGAGTGCATTTATTAATAATATAGCGACACAATCAATTAAAATTATGTAATAGTAATTATCACAATAAAAACTATTACAATGTTTCTACATGCGTTACCACAAATTATTGGTTAATGCAAATAATACAAGATTTTCACTGAACTATATATATCATTATTATTCAGGTATGCAAATTATTTTAATTGTCTGCACAATTAATCCATTTCTTTTTTAAATTTAATTTATTCTCCGCCATTTGCCAAGGTCATATATGGTATGTATATTTAATTGTACACTAATTATTTGAAAATTATAAACCAAATGACTTGGGTATAACTTAAACATGGAACATGTCAGTTGAGTACTCTTGGGTCTGCCCACGCCTGTTATTTTATTATATTTCTTTATCGCAGCAATTGTCAAGGTAGAAATAAGTTATCGAAATGCCATGCCACTAAGACAAGAAAAATGGTGTGTTATATTAAGGTATGATGCAAATTATAAATAATAGAATAAATTACCTTTCTACAAAAGTACCAAGAAAATTCACCTCAATATTTACTACGCTTAAGTTAAGTGTACGTACACTTCCAGAATTTATCTGTTATTAAAAATAAAGTAAATATTTAAAAATTTAAACTAGTTCACAGAACTTATTTGACGTACTAGATCCTATTTTTTTTCAATAATACATTTTTTTAACATTTAAAATACTTAGTTGTTCAATAATTCAATTTTTTTTTAGTATTGGCTATAAGTAAGGTATAATATGGTTTTGATGTTAGTTATTAAATGCTACAGTTAATAATAGTATACTATATATCAAGTCCGGAAAGTATCATTTAAATGGGCGAATAGAGGTGAATCCTGAAAGCATATGGGTCTAGGAAAATAATTGTCTAGATGAATTCTGTTAAGTAACTGTTCGTTATTATTGTTGTTTTTTGTATTAGTTAGTAATTATTTTTTTTATGATTATTTTAATATTTCATTTAATTTAAATTCATTATTTGCATCTGCATGCACTGTACAGACGGCTGTGACTGTGTGGAAATTAAAAAATCGGTCCGCGGCAACTCGGACAAACTATCCCATATAGAAGTAGACCGAACTAATGTACCCTGGTCCCGGCATCGAATCTTTTCATCGTCAAATCTCTATTTCTTCTCAACCAGTCTTGTTGAAATTTAAAATATTTTGTTTTAACTTCTTGCCCCCCGCGACCTCCCTCCCTGCATTTCTTAGATGCAACTGGACATGTTACCTTATGCTACTACTACTACATTATTCATGTGTTAATTTTGATTAAAATCTTTAGATCCGTTTAAGAGAAAAAAATTTTGAAATTATTTAAAACTCACCCCCCACAGCCTCCCTCCCTGCAGTTTCTAGGAGCACCTGGTCATGTCATTTCATACCGGTATTAGGGCAGAGTCCATGTGCCAAATTTAGTCAAAATCGTTAGAACCGTTTTAGAGGAAAAATTATTTAATTCCTTGCCTTCCCGCAACATCCCTCCCCGTATTTATTAGGTACAACCGGTCATGTTATAGTCCAAGTAAGGACTTCCTGAGACAAAAAAAAACTAAGGAAAAACTTTACGGCATAATTATTATCGCCGCGGGCCATGGCGCCAAGCCTTACATGAAACATTCCCGACGCACATTAAAAACCTATAAAGGTAAGCGAGTCAATTTGCGAACAGCACAAAAAAGGATACCGGTATTTCAATGAGGTCGTAAAGTTTTTGTTTGGTTTTTTATGTCTCACTTTATTCTTACTTGAACATTACCTTATGCTACTACTAAGTCAGTATTCATGTGTTAAATTTGATTAAAATCGTTAGATCCGCTTGAGAAAAAAAATTATGAAATTATTTAAAAGCTTCCCTCCCGGTATTTTCTAAGAGAAACTGGTCATGTAATTTCATATCGGTACTAGGAGAGCGTCTATGTACCAAATTTAATCAAAATCATTAGAGCCCTTCTAAAGAAAAAAATTATTTCCTATTTTTACTTTCCCATATACGTCGTAAGTATATAAGGAAAGTATGGTGATCGTGCAAAAATTCAATTTTGAGTTTTTGTTGGCTTTACACGTTTTCAAGTCCCCTGAACCCAAAAAAGTGATTTTTAAAAATGTCTGTCTGTCGTCTGCCGTCTGTGGTGACACCTAGAGCCCAAACTAACTACTGGATGGATTTTGTTCAAATTTTACATGTGTATTCAAAACGGCCACACCTCGAGGCGAAATCGCAAAATCGATCCTAGCTCAAATGTGGGGGGAGTAAACGCCTAAAAACAGGGAAAAAAATTGGTCCGCAACAACTCGGACATACATACATGTAATGTGACATTTACAAACAATTTAGCGACGCTCATTCATTTGGTGACACTTTAGATATTTAGATAGTTTATTTGCGAATTTATAGACTTGAATTATTGCGCATTTAGGATCGTTAAATAAAAAATATGTGTCTTTGAATGCTTTAAAGAAAACCCTTCGGTGTACAAAAGTCAAATACACTTGCTCTACCAAATAACGTTGAAATTAATTATTTTCACCAAACACAAAAAACAAGCAAGAATTAAGAACATTTTTTAAAATATGGATAACCGTTTGATAAACACGAAAATGGTTAGTACAAATCGGGCACAAAAGCCTCCCAAAAGGCCAGATAGGAGCCAAACGTTTAAAAAATCTGTCACTATCCCACGGTCTATAAAACGAAACTTCAAAATGTGTTTGGCGCTAATAGTAGTGCCATCTATTTAAGCTGATGTTTAGTCAGTCTTCGTGACGTAAGGAATGATAAAAAACAGAACACAACTCCAAGCTTGTTAATATGTTTGTTTTTACTTTAATCTGTGAAGATAATTAAGTTGCAGCACCATGCTTTAAGATATGTGTGATTATATTATGTTTTTTGTAATTCAAAAACTATTCTCCTGCTTAAGGCGCTGATTTAGTCGCAAATATGTGGAAGAAATATATCCTGGTAAATCCGTCCCAGCTTTCTAGTTTAGAAACCCACCCACGACAACTAATTGCGAAATTTACGCCCTCCGATAAGTAGTAATAGATTAATAGTTACAGTGTCTACTCAGATCAACTAAACAGCTCGCTGGTAGTGATTATAAATCCTTGGCCGATGCATCTTAATTTCCAGACTCAGACCCATATGCCAATGAACCTGAACCAAGAGCGACTAGATGACGGGGATGACAGAGAATGTACTCTAAATGTAGATAGGTCTCAGTGGTGCATTACATATCAGCTGAAGTTTAATTAAAAGGGGGTTGAGGAACAAAGTCAAAGGAATTATAGTCAATAAAGCACCACCACACTTGATCTACCCACATCCATTCAGTCTTCGTGCAATCAACTTGCTGCCTCTTTACACTTTCATAAACCATCAAGTAAGCTCATCTAACAGACAATATCAACGTTGGAGTGATTTGCTCAAATCAGTGATATTATGGAGGTTAATGATGCTGTAAGCAGCTCTTTACACAGAAGTCTAGAGCAACAGAAAACATTCCTCCAACCCAAGCAGCACATTAATCGAGCTTGCTACCACACTGCTCCAGGCATTTGTTTTGAAACCATATTATATACAGAAACCATCTGACTAGAGCTAGGCAAGGGAGGCAACTGTGTGGCAGCGTCTTTGAACCATTCTCCCTGAAGGGAAGGTTCGTACCATAACTGTAAGAAAAGGTACTTTGAACTCTGCAGATGTGCTTAGTTTTGTTGAGTTTGCTCATTATATTTAGCCAAGTACGTACTGTCGTGCGCAGAAAAAAATAGGACAACTTTTTCTTTCTAATATAAATCTGTCTCTATTTGAATATGTAATGAGTAGCCGAAATAAAACAGATATCACTTTTAATTTATTTTTTATTTTAATGCTGTAGTTATTGCTATAGTAAATGATGGATGGTTAATGAGAGAAATTGCACTGCGTTATAACATTAACAAAAATTTAGTGTGTAACATTTTAAGAAAGTGGTACGATTAGTAGAAATCCTGGATCAAAGGGCAAAGACTTATAAGAAACTAACTATTAATATTATTATTATTATTATATCATTAGTAATAATATTTTCCCATGCATTAGTTACTATTTCCAGTAATTCTTCGGCATTCCGTGGTCTCACATTTCGTTTTTGGATACTTCTTACGAGTAGCCCCCATACTTCTTCCACAGGGTTGAGATCTGCACTATGACTGGGCCAGTTAAGAACATTGATGTTGTTATCTTGAAATCAGTTAGTTACGGTATGAGCAGTATGAGCGGAACAATTGTCTTGTTGAAATATGAACTCATTATTAGGAAATAATTGTGACACAGAAGGGAGCATAATATTGTGATATATTGATGTTAAGTATGTTTTTGCCCATTGTTAATGGTAACCCGGGCGCTAGGTAAACAACTATTTTTAAATGAAGTTTTTAAAGAAATAAACGTATTTCTGGATAATTGTATTTATTAATATATTTGATTGAATATATTATGGATAACTAAATATTTCATATTGACGAATACAGAGCAAATTGAATGTGCAAGTTGCGGTTGACTGGTAGGGTCTTGATCGAGATGGGTCGTACATGCTTATACATTATTTATTCTATTTTGTGTAACTGAAATGTATACAAGTTTATTTTTATAATATAATACATTATTAATCTAATAAAATTGATAATTATCAAGGTACCGAAAAAATACAAATAATTAAATTATAATTATTATGTTTGCCGTTCAATATGTGGAGTTAAATTTTCAAATAACTCTTCTCCTACACTTCTCCTAATTAACCGAATCATAAAAAAATTCAAAGAACTAGGTGCATTTCTCCCCCAAACTGTTCTGAAAAATAATAATAATATTGAAATGAGGGAGATAATGGTTTTAGTCACTGTTAATGAAAATTCCACTTCTCTGTTACAGCAATTGCTGAGGGGTAGATTCAAGTGACAGGACAGTAAATAGAATTCCCAATAAACATGATTACCTATCATACAAAGTAGAAAGTGTATGGACAAGACGAGCCCTGATGAAAATTTCAATACAAACATTGTTTTCACTGATGAATTGTCCTTTGCATTACATGGTCGACATAATATGCCAATCGTTCATTATCGGTTTAAAAAAAATCTGCTGCATCGATTTTTTGCATTACAAACTTAGTATCCCCAGAAGTTGAATGTATGAGATTGTATGCTATCCCATATACACACAAGACAGTCATCGGCAAATAGAGTGGATTTGTTAGGTAACATAAATTGAGGAAAGCCATTCATATAAAGTAAAAATAACAGTGGCCCCAGGACAGAGCTCTGGAGTACACCATAATTATTGTTTAGGAATTTTGACGTTTTATTGGTTATGGCAATACACTGATGACGGTTAAGCAGGTATGATAATAGATAACAGTGTAAATATAGAAGAAATTAGTTTCTGGTTCTTCGGCTCCACTCAACGGGCAAACTGAAGAGATTTTATCAGAGTGCAATATTCATAGCTTTGTCATGTGCTGGTGATATTCTTATGCGTCCTCAGCCCTGCCCTATAATATGCCTAGCCAGGCGAAAGTAATTTTAAATTGGCATTGTTTACAGCCTACAATACAATGATTTTTGGAATTTTAAGAAGCTTTCCAAAGATCTTCACGTTATGACCATTAAATCTTCTGAAACCGGAAATTTTATAAAATGGATCCAATTTATGGAAGTGAAAGTAGTGAAACAAGAGTCCGTAAAGATATTCCTCAAAACAGGTAATCTCGAAATACAATATAGAACGCTCTTATTAGAAACAAAAAAGTTTAGTTAAATAAACTCTCATTACAACTACTTAATCCCGCGCCAAACAAAATAAGCAAGAAAAAGTACCGAGGTGTGTGAATGAGATATATCAGCAATAAATTTAACCGATTTTCAGAAGTTTTACCTCAACACCTTCCTACGATGAGTAAAAATAAACGATGAATTGTTTAAAATAATAATTCAAACATTTCACTTTTGTTCTTATAACGTTGGTTGAGTTTTTATTTTTTCTTTTGTTTGCTTCGTTTTTATCATAAATGTTTTTCTTAAATATTGATAGTTTAGCTTTTCATTTCTAAAATAAGTAATTTGTTTAGTACAGCAATAATGAATTTGCGATTTCATTAAGAACTAATTTTTATTAAATTTAAACATTTTAAAAAGATATTTTTCTATATTGTTATCAGTACATGGAAAAAGATATATTTATACCGTAATGAAAAAAAATTAGAACATAAAACTAAACTTCTTTTCAAAAATTCTGTAAAATTCTTAAAACAATTTCCTGTCAAATTGTTAAAAATGAGATAAGTTAGCTAGTTCATGATATTGGCGATGCATTAACCAATGCATTACTGGGGAATAACCTCTGCGCCTATAAATTTAACACTAAAGAAACAGTCAGACTGTCAGATTGTCAAACAATAAAAATTATAATAAAAATAATAGTAATATGTTTTACTAACGTTTCGGAAACGAAATCTGTTCCCTTTTTCAAAATTTGATAAAGAAATCTTATATGTTGTGTATGTATGTAACAGCACCAACAAGCCTTATTTACAATCCATATTAGGTACAATTTAAATATTTCTACAAAATCCGGAATAGAATGTTCTAGAAATTTTCTCAAAATATCACAAACAGGTTTTATTTAATGTCGTAAGGGGGAATAGCTGTTCTTAAAGCACTTGCAGCACTTTTTTAAATGCCTATACCACTTTCTAGTTGAAAGAATTTAAATTACTACACTAATTTCGAAATAGAATTTTCTAAACATTTTCTCAAAATGTCACAATTAAACGACCTGTAACCATGATAATCCACATACTGTCGCCTGCTCTTTAGATATGAAGGGAAAATATCTATAATTGCATCGCAATTTTTTGTCCGCATGGATTTCTGGTAATAGATTTCTATGACAGAAATTGATATTAGATCGTGTTTAACTAAATGCCATTGGCCTGTAATCTTGTTAGTTTTCTATCTCTACTCTTATACGATGATTTCTTTATAACTTCGTCATACGACGACGGACGGACTGTTAGAGGGTTAATTACATGTATAGTACATGCTGTTCTAGGTCTTTAATTAATTCGGGTTCTTTGATAAGCTTTTTAATTTCAGTTTCATCTGTCGAATAACCGAAGAGAGAATTGTAACTTCAATTGTACTGGTTACAGGATGCAATAGATTACAAAGGACACAGAATAAAATCCTTAGATTACTTACAGAAACGAATAGGTATACTCCTGTGGAAGTTTTCCACAGGGAATACAATATTCCAACTATTCGCGATTTTATTACTGAAACTTCTCAACAAATTTTTAAGTTTAAAATTCATAGCTCGGAAGTAACCACAAATATGACAGATGTCAGGGTTCATCACAATGTGACTCACACTCATAAATATATATACGAAAACCTTCCGATCTATGAAGAAAGATAACCATAATTTTTAACGTATAATTTTCTTGTGAAGTCGTGCAGTGTGTAATAAAGCATACAAAAGCGTCAAATTGTATATAATGTAAATATTCTGTTGTCATGTAGTGTAAATAAAAACTTAAAAATTGTTTAATGTTTAAATGCATAAATTAATGTAAACAAAGCATCGGCGTAATTTTAACTTGTATATATTTATTAATTAAAACAGGTTTTTATGTTTATGTTTCCTATATATTATAAGAGAAAAACAGCCTAGCGAAAATTTTAATCCTTTTATTTTTCTTAACCCATTGGGATAAATGACATTAACTTGCTTGATCGTTGGAAGAGCAACTATAAGTTTAGTAATTTTAATTTTGGTAGTATCAGTTTGGCATAACACCAGCCACCGACTTCGTATCGCTGCACTATGCAATTTGTTACGCGTCGGGTGAATATATTTATGTGTATTGTAAAATGCAAATGAATAAAATATATTAATTGATATAAAATACCAAAAAATGACATGTATTTACAAATAAATAAAGATTTTTAAATGGTAAATGATACATGGTTACAGGAGGTCGATAGCCGAGTGGGTTAAGGCGCGAGGTGGCAATCGCGATTAATTACACGGACATCGCACCACTGGGTTCGAATCCTGGCTCCGGCACTGGCACTGTCGGAGGAAATGGTCGTATGTCCACGTTTTTTCAATGTGTAACCCCCTTCCGCACAAGCCCTGGCTTCTGGAATTGGGGGTTGTCTAATTTCTGTGGTTTTATTTATTTTTTTTTTTTAGTAATAAATTTTTGTACTAAATTATAACGTTTATTTATGTAATAATTATAAAATTGTTTAGCCACTTCAGCTTTGTTTGTAATTTTTATTCCATATTTTAAAATATATGTAATTTACATATTGCTAAATTAGACAAATTTATTGTAACTATTTAATAGACCATAATTAAGTTAAATTTTTAATACTGAAATAATCTTACATTGAGTAGACTATTTTATTTACGAGAACATACAAAAATGAATCAAAATAAGAAAATAAATTTAACTACAAGTCGGTCTACAGAAAACCAGAAAATTGTCGACACCTCTCACGGCCGCAAATTGTGTCTTGCCTCCAGGGTAAGTAAAATGGTAATATAATCGAACACAATGCATTCATTATTAAACAGTGTAGCAGTCTACAAGTATTTAAACATGCCCTCAGCTCAAAAGCTTTCATTTCAAAGTGCCTTACTCAGACAGCTTGGCTCCATTACAACGATCGATGGTTTTCTAGGAATATAGCCACGATCGCAGAACCATGACCAAGAACATGTGTTGAGGTTGAAAGGAGGTACCGTAACATTTCAGGGATTAGTGTTACACTTAACAGTAAAAATGTACGTAAGTAGGTAGAAGGTTTCGAGATATTGCATGAAAGGTTGTTAAATATTGGGTCATAAGTTCCATTGTAAGTTGTTTCATTTAAAATATCCAGCGCTAACAGCTGGGCGGCAAAAGCAATTTTGACGCCCATTACCTTAATAAAACCGATCATATTTTATGTAATATACACCGAGTCTTCGTTTTAAACGGAGATACATAATTTAGACCAGCCGCACCAGAGGAAATGGTTTTTATTATGGCGGCGTTTTCACCAAACATTCGCTTTTTAAAATATTTTTATAGTACGGCAGCCTGTAACTAACATTTTCGACTTATGTCCGTTTACTATTTCTTGGTGTTAATAAATATGCATAGTTTGACGAAAAAATGTAAACGGACATTTTTAGTGTTGAGTGAAGATATAAAGGGTCAAAATGTTGCAGCCCCCATTTTTCAACCCCAATTCAATAACCCGCAAAGTTTTCAACGAAATCGGCTAAAATTCATATCATGGCGGTTTTTGGGGTCGCTGATTACGAATCCGATGTGAAAATTGGAAAATTCAAAATGGCAGACTTTAAGAATTAATTCCTGAGTTACGCCGTTTCTATTGATTTTACTGAAAAATTTGTAAATGAAAAAGTGTTTAGAATGCCATTTTGCATGAGATATATAATTTTGGTAACCACATTATTTAACCCTATCGCTTCTCCCCCGTGGAAAACCTCTTACGCTTGTCCTTTTTTTTGCGGAAATTGCATTAAAAACTTTTTTTAAATTTCTTATTATAGTTTGATAATATTGGATTTGGTAGTAAAAATTTAGGAAAAATCGTGTTTTTTGTGAGGTCACTCTATGTTCAACCCAAGTAAAAGGTTGAAACGATTAGGGTTAAATTTTTTTGTTATTTCAAATTTATTAGTCCAATATTATCAAACTAAAATAAAAAATTTGAAAAAAGTTACGCGGAATCATTTTTCCAACTAAAGAAAATCGATTCGCGCTTTGATATTCATAAAAATCCCGCCATTTTTTTAACGGACGGAAAATCGTTTTATTTCATACCGTCATGTAATTTTTTGATTACGTCATTAATTTGAGTCCAGAAAATCGGTTATTACGGGATCTGAGCCGGAAAAAGGTTGTTAGGCAACTTTCCGGACTGTTCCGCTATGTGTCCCTTGGCCAGGCCGCAGAACAGTTCGGGTCCAATAAATGGTGCTTTAGATCCTTTTTTTGCAGGGCTGTCAGCAAGTTCATTTCCTGGCACCCACATCAAGGTAACCTTGTTCTTGTTGGCCAGTTGCTTCAGATTAGGCATTTCTGGGCACACAGATCTATAGCGTAAATTTCTGCCTGGTAGATGGTTGGGGTGTTACCGAGGCCTTTTTATAGCTTACATTTAGGCCATCTTAGATCCATCTGTATACCAGATGAGTGATCCTTGTTCCAATTGCAGTGTCTCTATCTTGCTCGTCTGACGGCTTTCAATTAGCACGTCAAACGGGCAGTCAAAGTCTTGTTTGATAGGCATTGAGTCAGTGGGTTTGGTTATGGACTTCAAATGGATTAACTTCAGAATCCTTAAGTAACCAACCAGATTGCATGGTTTAAATTTATGTGCCTGATGCAGTCGTAAGGCACTGAGTGTTGCCTCCTTCCTTACATGCAAGTGCAAGGGAAGTAGATCAAGCATAGCCTCCATAGCTGCTGTGGGACACGAGTGCATTGCTCCTGTAGTCCCTATACAGGCAAGGCGTTGCGGTTTCTGCAACTTTCCCTGTGCTATTTTTCCTTCTGTTTTTGGCCACAATACGCATGATGCGTAGGTTAACATAGGTCTGACAACCGAAAGATAATACCAATGTGTCATTTTCGGTCTTAGACCCCAAGTCTTACCAAACAACCTACGGCACGTCCATATTGCCGCTATTGCTTTAGTAAGAGTCCTTTCCAGATGTAAGTTCCAGGTAAGTTTTTGATCCAGGATTAATCCTAGATACTTGACTTCACTGGAAAAATTTATTATCGTTCCATTCAGTACAGGAGTTCTAAGATTGAGTTTTCTCCTTTTAGTGAACGGGACAATAGTTGTTTTGATCGGATTGACATTGAACCTCTCCGACGAGCACCATTTGGATATTATATTTAAGGCGATTTGCATGAGGTTGGAAATCATAATCTCATTTTTTGCCCCTCACAGTGACGACCCGGTTATCTGCATATTAAGATTAAATACAGAGGTTCGTCTTGTGCGGCCACCTGATCTTCGGCGTTTTTCTCGTATTCTTTTAAATTATATTATCTAATCTTGTTACTTTTTTTTTTGAGAAAATAAAGACCTATTATTATTATTATATCCCTGGAGGTTGAAGCCTGAATTACTCATTTTATGTAGGGGATCATCGACCACCATTGACCACAGCAATGGCGATAGGACTCCATCTTGTGGACAACCCCTGACTGCAGTCACCGTAGCCGACTCATCCCCCACACTTTAATAATAATTCTGCTTCTGAGCATGGATTGTATCCATTTAATTGTAGGAGACTGTATTCCCGTTTTTTCCGCGGCTTTTTGTATGGATTTATAGGAGGTGTTGTCAAAAGCACCCTATATCTATGAAAGCACACATAGCCACTTCTTTTGCTGCAAATCTCTTTTCAATGCCTTGAACCAGGCAATGTAGAGCATTTATTGTTGATTTTCCAGGTTGGTAGGCATCACGTGAAGCAGTGTTCATGTAAGGATTTCACTTCTAATATATTGATCTAAAAGTTTCTCCATTGTTTTTAGGAGAAATGAGGTTAAGCTAATGGGGCGATACGACTAAGGATCGTCTGTTGGACGTCTGCCTATTTTCGGAATAAACGCTACCTTGACTTCCCTCCAAGCTCGAGGAATAATCCCATATATATAGCTTGCTATAAACATACTTCTCAGGCATGAGATAAGCTCCTCAATTCCATGTTGAAGTAGGGCAGGGAAGATGCCATCTCTGCCCGGTGATTTAAAGGGCTTAAAGGTAGATACCGCCCATTTAATTTTGTTGGGGGTGAATATTTTTCTAGCCAGGCGTCTTCCTTCTCTGGTAGGACGATTCTCCAGATAGTCCTGTGGAAATTCACCCTGAATTATGCGAGAGACTGTGTATTCGCCATCGGACTTTTTGAGTAGCCCTATTCCATTTGAATGGTCTTTTGCAAGGACTTTTTGGGCGGACTGCTGGGGCTAGTTCATCTATCCCTTCGCAGAAACATCTCCATGATCATCTTTTAGACCTTCCCAATTCTTTGTTGTACTCCGTAAGGGTTTTTTTATAGTCCTCCCAGTTTCCAGTGTTTTTGGCTCTGTTAAAAGCTTTCCTAGTCTCAGCCCTCAGACGGCTGAGATCCCTGCTCCATCAGGGCACGTCGCTTTGGATTGCCCTTTGTTTAATGGGACAACTCTTTTCATAACTTGATGTCATGATGTTTTGTAGTTGATATGAGGCTATATCTAGTTCCTCTATTATGTCGATGGAATGCGTTACACCTTCAACCTCCGTCCTCAAGTATTCTTTATAAACACTCCAGTCCGTTAGTGTAGGTATTCTACATTCCCCGAGGTTTGTTACAGCTGCTTCCAAGTCGAATCGTATGTGTCTATGATACGACATGGAAGGCTCATCTGAAACATGCCAATTTTTTATTAAGTCGGTTATGAGTGGATCAGCAAGGACTTCTAATCGCATTCATAAAGGTGGGTTCATTGCCCTTATTCATAATGTCGATATTATTTGCCAACAAATATTCAAACAGGCACGCACCTCTAGTGTTTATACCAGTACTTCCCCACATATGATGGTGAGCATTAGCGTCGCCACCTATTATGTACGAGTTTTTTCTCCTCTTGCATCAGCTAATGAGGTTTCTTACCTCTGAGAGAACAAAGTTAGTATCCTTGTCGAACAACAGAGCTGTTCCAGGATTGTCATGCAAGGTCGAATAAATTAACTTGCATGATTGTATAGGGAGTCCTTTGATACGTCTTCCAAGTGCCCAGGGCTCTTGGATTAGCCACATATTTAATTTCCTCCTAATAAATTCCTTGCTGAGCACACTCGAGGCTCCTTTTGCATGATGGAAATGTATTTGGAGGCATTTCAGCTTATTTAGGGCCATTATGATGGCATGGGGCTATTTTTTGTGGACCCTTTTAGCTGTCTTTTTGCCCATGTCATTGTTAATTAAACTGGGCTTCATAACAGTCCCACGAGTAGCGGAGGAAAAGCGGTTTACCTGAGGCAGGGCCCCGCATACCACAGGCAGACATTTATTTGAACCAGGGTGCTTCAGGTGCCCTGGAATCCGCATAATAGCGATTAAGCTTCCCCTTAGTCACGCAATCATAGGCTTATGCTGTTCCACCTTTGACTTGGGGGGAGTTTTATTGTGGCTCCCGTCCACTTGGTCGGCTGGTTAAGGCAGACTTCCCTTGTGGAGCAAGCAATTCTCAACTGTTGTAGTAGTAGCAATTTTGGTTTGCTTACTGGTAATGTGACTTTGGTTAAATCACGGAATATCGAAAGTACAAATGAAATAATATATGATGCGACTTTAGTTAAATCAGTATGAAATAAAATGTACGTTACACATCCGTTAAGTGATGTTCCAGTACTCGTTTAGAAGTTCTAACTCGTACCGTAACACATCACTTTCCGGACTTGTAACGTAAATAACTATTATCGGTTACTGCAACGTTATGGCAGTTTATGTCTGAGGAAAATCTATTTTGTATTATAATAAAGTATAGCTTGGTGATCGAAATGAGCATAAGGTGATAGCAGTTGATCTTGGTTACGGGCTGCCGTGCTATTATGATGATAAAAACGATAATAATTTTCTTTCAAATGCAGATTTTAGAGATGAGTGGATGTCTGCTTGTATTAATAGACAATTTTAGTGATTTCATCAAATGTCTTTTATAAACTTACTAATTGTATTAATACAAAATATGGTAATGCTATATTTTGTAGATAAACCATTTATTTTGTTTTCGATTCTTCAGTTGCAACACAGGAGTTATCATCGGCATATTTATATAAAAATCTATATTAATATGATCTTTTAAATCATTGATATACAAAATAAATAAGAAGAGACCAAGTAGGCCTGAGGCACGGTCGTATACAAGTTTTTCTGAAAGAACAGTTTGAACTACTCCATTCTTGAAAGTTGTTAGTGCAGTAAATTGAGATCTATCAGTACAAGCAGGCCACTTTCAAATTTGAATCGATTTAGTGAGTGATAGCCTATTCTGTTGAACAATGAGGCATAAACCCGAATTGACAATCTTTCATTATCTTATGTTTAGTAAAAAATTAGATCATTCTGTTATAAATTGTTTTCTCAATAATCTTAGAGAAATTCGGTGGGATTGATATACCGCGGTAGTTTACGACGTTTTCCTGATGGCCCTTTTTATGGATAGGTATTGTTTTGCTAACTTTTAATTGATTAGGAAATATTCATTCTAGAAAACAATTATTTATTATATCAGAAAGTGGTTGAGAAATTTCTACAATTAAGTACTTTTTTTATTACATACATTGGTACATCATCAATACCCGTTAATTTTTTGGCATTGCAAAGAACAATATCTATAATTTGTTGGGCATTAGTAGGGTTTAGAAATTTGCTCGATTTTAAACTATCATATCTGTTCTCTCTCTAAGAGGCCGTGGGAGAGAAAGAGAAAAATAAAATAATGGTGACCTTACTTTGGTTAAAAAAATGTATATATTTTTTTATCTATAAATCGCACACAATCGCGATATTGTAAGTTTATTTTGTTTTACTGGGTCAGGCCATTTTCAGGACTAGAATATATTAGTATGACCTATTCTTAAATGGGACAGTTTGTCCAAGTGATCCATTGGTAGGGTTCCGGGTTCTCTTCCACGTTGATAGCTTTGAATACTTGACCTAACTATGGATCATCATCAGCTCCGCGAAAGCCTTAGCACCAAAACAGTTTGTCCAATTTTTTATGTATATATCAAGATTTTACAAATGCATAATCTTGCCTCTTTCTGTCATGCTTTAACGTATTTTTTTATATTTTTCCGCGAGAAAGTACCAAAAAGATTTCTGATTGACGTAGAAACTTGCAAATTACCCCAACCATTCCAAAACAATTAATTGAACTGGTAGAAAATATGTCGAAGAAACATCTGATGTTGCTTTCTTTATTTCTCATTATAGTTATATACCTGGGAAAGAAATAGCGATAACTGAAATCTCTGAGAAGAAGAACTTAATAATGTACACTGAATCAAAATAAGGAAGCCTATCTTATGTATCTTTTTTGTTTACAAAGGATACATATCACTGCTTTCTCAGTTCATTGCCAGACACTGTTAAGAAAACTACCTACATATACCCAACCTACAAGAAGCCCAGTGAAGGAATTTTTCAATTCAAGTTATTATTAGAAAATATGAATAAAACATATAAAAACTGGGCTCTTTATTAAAAATGTGACGTTTTATGTAACTGGATGGAAAAATAAGACAATATATAAAATAAGTACGAAATTTTTGTGTACACAAAAATTGGCTACCAAAGTTAACTCAGTTTTCAAAAATCTCACTAAATCCAAACCTCCTCAACCTGTAAAGAACTCAGTAGAACTCACTAGAATATTACATAATCAAGTAATCCCGGAAAATAGTAAATTGGTATTCTTTCAAGTCTCAAATATGTTTTTCAACATTTCCACTACTGAATGTAAATCTGATGATTGATATTCTGGTTAAATCACATATAAATCCCGTAGTAAAAAATGAATTGATATTAGTTGTAGACATTAGCCGAAATTATTGCTAATATAACAATAAATATTTCGTTCAGAATATGGTGTTAGCAATGGGATTCCCATTGAGCCCTCTTTCGGCCGATATTTTTATGTCTCACTTAGAACAACAAATAATCAATTCACAGTTTAGTAAAAAGCATATCAAATTTTGGTATAGATATGTGGACGACTTGTTAACCTGCTTCACAGGTTTAGAGAGGCAACTAAATACTTTTTTAAATTGCATGAATAACATCCTACAAAGATAATAAAATTCACTTCAATATCTATAGAAAATGAACATTTATAGACACTACTGTAACCGGGGGTGCATAGAAACACATTTTGAACTTTGCAGCTTTGGTGCAGAAAACTATCCATCTTTCTCAAAATGAAAAATAGGGAAAAATTTGGTCCCTACTAGTAGATGCATAGGCATATATCACTTTTCAAAAATTTGACCAGTTTGACAAAAAAAAATACAAAAGTATATATTTCTATTCACCCCGCAATGTGGGGTGAACACAAACACTAACTTATTTTTCATTAAAATTGTCATTACATTACTTTTTTAGCTCCGTTTCAAGCTGATCAAAGTAACCATTGATACTTCCTGGGGTAACCTCGCCTCTTGATCGTATGGTATTTTTTCAGCAAGAAATGAAAGTTACTTACCTGTTTTTTCTTGTTGAAAAAAAAATTGCAGCTTATAAATTAACCCCATATAACAGCTGTTTATTGACAACACTGTTTGAAGCAGAAATGCCAACATAAAATGCTGAAATTCCAGGTATATGTAAGGGACCTACTGATAGATAATTTAACAGAAAACTAAAACCGCCAATATTAAATTTGAACTCCAAAGTAATTTTTCAATTACGTTCCCCATTTCTGTTTCTATTCACCCAGCAGTTTCGATCCACCCCCTTTTACCGGTACTTTTTCAAATTATTCACTAAGCCCCACGTCGCATAAACTAGCAGCATATCAGTCTATTATACTTTATCACTACCCCTTTCAAAGGAACATTTAAAAATTGAATTGGCACCATGAAAACAATAGCACTGTATAATCATTTTCAAGTAAGAACAATAGAAAATCTAATTAACAAAAAACAATTTAAATTAGCTTGCTTTAATATATATGTGGATATTAAAGATCACAGTAACGATAAATATGTCTCCCTAACGTATTATGGCAGCATTTCTGAAAAAATAGGAAATACACTCACATGCAGCAAAAAAAACGCACAATTTTTTTATTTTTAGTTCAATTTTGATAAATTTTTAGCAAACTGTAGATGAAATGACTAATTTCAACTTGCATATCCAGTCTTTTGTTAAATGCTGGTGTATTAGTCATTATACAGGGTTAATTAAAAGTTCGTTGTATAACCCTAACTTTAAATTTTTTTTAATAATTTCGTTGCCAAATTCTTACAAAACACCAATTTTTGTTAAGAATCATTCCTTTTCTACATTTCGTTTTCTGGTTCATGTCTTTAGGTGCACTGGTTCATTTTTAAAAGCGAAATGAACTTGCCACCAACAGTTTACTTTGAGAAATGTTATTTTTTGACGAGCCGGCTTTGCTCGTTGTTGCTCTAATGTCATATTGACAATAATTTTTATTACGCAAGACCTGTTATACTGCTACTATGGTTTTAAGTGCGGAAAATTGCGCAAAAGCTGTTACTCTTGTTGAAGATGGACGTAATTATGAATATGTTGCAAGAACCCTTCATGTTCATCGCTCTACCATCAAAAGAGTAGTCGAACGTTTTAGACAAACTGGCAGAAATAAACGTAGGGCAGGTTGTGGCAGAAAACGAAAAACTTCACATTAACACTCTGCGGGATCGTCATTTAACATCAGTGCAGACAAGAAATCAACTCCAAGAGGTCCGAGGTACTAATGTTAGTGTGTGGACAGTTCGCCGAAGATTGAAGGAATTTGGTTTGAAAGCTTGCAGACCAGCAACTGGACCTAAAATGCTTCCTCGTCACCGAGTAGCTAGACTGCAATTTGCCACTGAACATTTACCTTGGAACTTAGGGCAATGGAATAATGTTCTTTTTACTGACGAATCCAGATTCAGCTTACATTCTCCCGATGGACGGAAAAGAGTATGGAGAAGGGCCGGAGAAAGATTTGCAAAGTGCACGTTCAGTCCCCGTCTAAGCTATGGAGGAGGTTCGGTAATGGTGTGGGCAGGAATAACCCGGGAGGCCTGCACCGATTTGGTGGTCACCGATGGATCCTTGACGGCCCACCGATATATTAAGGAGATATTAAGCAATTACGTTGTACCTTTTAGTGGATTTATCGGCGATGGCTTTATCCTAATGCAGGATAATGCGCGGCCACATTCAGCATTGCGTGTTATACAATACCTCGCGGAAGTTGGTATTAACAAAATGAACTGGCCAGCATGTTCGCCCGATCTTAACCCCATAGAGCATGTGTGGGACATGCTTGGTAGGCGGATCAGAGATCGCGAAGTAGCTTCGGCTACGGTAAATGAGCTTCGTTTAGCCCTTCAGGAGGAATGGCAAAATATACCTCAAGATACTATTCGTAACCTTATTGACAGTATGAACCGACGTATGCAGGCAGTTATAAGGGCTAGAGGTGATAATACAAAATATTAAGTTAAATTTGTTGTAAAAAGTACGTTTCTTTAGATTAATTAAGTTATAGTTGAATTGTTTTGATTTTGAAGTTGAATTGTTTGCATAAATAAATTTTCATATTTTTCTTTCTTTTTATGTAAGTTGTAATAACTAAACAATATATTGTTGCCATTTCATTACTAGACTCATAAACTAAGCTGTCAAACTGACGTTAGAGCAACAACGAGCAAAGCCGTCTCGTCATAAAGTAAACTGTTGTTGGCAAGTTCATTTCGCTCTTAAAAATGAACCAGTGCACCTAAAGACATGAACCAAAAAACAAAGTGTAGAAAAGAAACAGCTCTTAACAAAAATTGGTATTTTGAAAGAATTTGACTACGAAACTATTCCACAGGGTGTTTTAAAATTAGGGTTATAAAACGAACTTTTAATTAACCCTGTGTAATGACTAATACTCCAGCATTTAACAAATGACTGGATATGCAAGTTGAAACTAGTCCTTTCATCTATAGTTTGTCAAAAATTTAAGAAAATTGAACTAAAAATAAAAAAATTATAAGACCTCAAATCTTACCAAATATTAACTTGTTGCATTTTTTTTGCATGTGAGTGTATTTTGCCATCACATAATCTACAAGTTAGCTTTAAGTCACCATCTAAATTGTCAAATATATTATATAAAATATGAAACCAAATAACTCAAAAATCAGGAGTTTATAAATTAGTATGTCCGGATTGTAATTAATGCCTCCTATATAGATCAAACTGGTCGTTCATTCAAGAACACTTACGCTCTTTTAGACTTCAAAAAACAGTTTTAACTTTTACAAACCATATTCTAGTAGAGACAAGTCATAATTTTCCGAATATAAATAATCTAAATACATTGCACGTGAAAGAAAAATGTTTTAAATTTAATTTATTAGAGACCATAGAAAGTATTAAATTCAATAAAACTGCCGAAAATAAACTTCTAAATGCCCAGATAGACCTATACCAATCTATCCTTTTCCAATGTAAGTATTTAATTTCTAAAAATTAATTTGCATTTAAATTTTTTTACTCATAATTTAGTTAAATATCTTACATCCCTTTGTAAATCCATTCATTTAATTTCTGAAAACTAATGTATATAACTTTAATGATAATTTTTATAATGTTTACTCTCAGAATGTTAAATATCTTGACATCCCTTTGTAAATTCATTCATTTGAATCATTAGTTTGATAATGGTACGTTAACTACCGAAATTGTAGTAACGTTCAAGTTACAATTAATTAGTGATAGAAACAAAGTAAAGTGTTTAAATATGACGTAATAATAAAGAGGGGGTTGAAAAGATTATGGCAAATAGAAGCCAACAATAATAAAAGTTAGAAAGACTTATCTGTATATGCTATTGAATTTTTGTACTATTTAATTATTCTTTCACTGAAATAATAGAAAGTAAAACCTTTGATATAGGTATAAATTACCTTTTATACTATCTTCAAAGGAAAAGCTCTTTACATTAAGTACCAATAAGAAAATGTTGGAATCTTGAGTGCATGATGATTCGCCGGTGTGGTCGTAAAGATTAAAGTTGCAAGAGGACATTATACTGTGTAGTATAATTTATTCTCTTTATAGACACATAATTTATTAGTATAACTTAAGTCATAAATTGACATTTATTTTTATTGTGAGAACATTCACATGCATTTCCGTCATTAATATAGCTGCATATGTTACCTGACAATGCCTCTTTTTTATTCTACGTTGTGATTCAACGTTATAAGATAACTAATTCCATGGATTAACGAAAACACGTGGAATGTATTATTATTTTCTTATAAGCCCTGTTTAATTCAAGATTTATTTGAGAACAAATACTCTTAATGACATGAGCAAGAGTATATGAAACGTATACTATTTATACTGTTTGCACAGCTGGTCAATTTAATTTAAACCTTTAAATTATTTTACCCTCTGTTTTACCTACGGATTTCAAATATGCAAAGAGAAATAATTTCCGCACATTAAAAGCCAAACACACGGCTATAAAAATAATGTAAATTTCTACTACAGTTAAGTCTACTTAAATTTACAGCCACTGTTTACATTAAATTAAAATATTCTCAGATATTACAGAGTGAATTTGAAATAAAGGTAAAATTTTTATCTGTAATTCTTCATGGGTTAGTTACTTCATTCGACGTACCTTGATTCTAAAATTTTGTAAATAAGACAGTCGGCACATGGGCGGAGGTAAATAGAAATGCTTGTCATAAGAAAATGATGATTTTCGGGCGTTATTATATTATCCTCTGTTTCAAATGGTCTCCAGAAAGCTATGATATATTAGTAAATAATTAAAATATTTTACCTTTTATATAGTAGTAATATTTATAAATATGAACAATAACTAACTAACTAAACTCCTACGCTTGATATTATAACAGGTATTTACGCACTGCACTGGCACAGACAGCACATCTCTAAGTCCGCCGTTGAAACGATTTACGAGTTTTTTTTATGCTAGTAGGCCTGTCCGTTTTATTATCTTTAAACCAGTGCAGTCGTAGATGGTTCATTCAGGCTGATTACATTGCCAGTCTCGGACTCGCCTGCACAGTTTCAACTACCATTCGAATCTCGATACCATTGCTAAATGTATAAATGTATAGGATAAAATATCAAGTTCAGTGCGCACGGCCCGGCCCTGTGCCCAGTTTCAATTATCCTCGTTTAAATTATAAGTAAGTAAGTAATCTCTATTAGCCAAAAGAGGAATGCTATAATCTTAATATACATGCAATACACTACAATTAACATAAGATACATAATCACCTTGACTTTAAAATTGTGAATCTATAACAATTATTGTTTTCATTTTATTTTTAAACTTTTTTACATTAATATTTTTGTATCATTATTTAATTGGTTATAACAATTCAGACCTGTATAGAAAATTGTATTTTGCCCTGCTGATGATAGTTTTCTCCATATCGAGTATAATGTTTATGAGTTTGTTTTACTTTAGTTAAGTACGGAGAAACTAATTTTAGAGTCATCCTATGAATTAATATAAGAACATTATACATTATTATTCGTTTTAACAGAAAAATATTCAACTGATAATTCTTAACGCTCGTTTTGTATCATTTGCAGTTCTGTATATCACTTTCATTTAAGGTCAGCAGTAATGGTGAACAGTAGGTAAGGTGACGTTCAATTATAGTTTTATAAATAGTTCTCTTACTTCTACGTGTTCTTTAAAATTTAAATGTTCATCTAAAACAATTCGCAGGTATTTTAGTGCATTCTGTAACTCGGACAGGAATATTAATTTTTCTTAGCCTAACAAGACTATGCCCCCCCCCCCCCATTTTCGAGGATGCTGAACACGGTGGCGGCGATTTAAATTCTCTGCAAGCTCAGCCGACCCCCCCCCAAACGGCTAAAAACCACCCCCGAAAGGGGTAACTGCGTATCCGCCGTCTCCTACTGTGTTACTCTCATTTTCGAAGATGCTGAGCACGACGGTGATGAGACCCTTCGTCGACTCCCGCCAACCCCCCAAACGGCCAAAAACCACCCCCGAAAGGGCTAAACCAGCCAAACCTGTGTTACTCCCATTTTCGAGGATACTGAACATGATGGTGATGTTGGATCTTCTCCCCGAGGCGAAACGACCACTCAAACGGACAAAAACTACCCCTTTGATATGCGGTGTTATGAAGTAAGTGCACCGAATAAGAGAAAATAAATCGTTTGTTCACAGATCATTGAATACGCACCGGATGCTGATTAGAGGTATCTTGATTTACTGTTCAGCTGAATAAATCGATGCCTAATTTGTATCTAGTTTTGAGTGGGAAAATCAGGTATATGTAATCATCGGCATAATTTCATTTATTATATTAAATAATGAACATTTTTATGGACGCATAAAATTACTTATTTACTATATATAACACGGGTTTGGCTAATAGGAGACGGCAGATACATAGATTACCCCTTTCGGGAGTGGCTTTTGGCCGTTTGGGGGGTGGGGTGAGCTCGTGTTCAGCATCCTCGAAAACGGGGTGAGTCTCGTTAGGCTAAAAAAAATTCATATTTTTCGATTGTCCATCCGACTCACAGAATGCACTATTTATGCATTTTAACACATTAGATTTCTTCAATGGCAATATTTATTTTAAATTCCGTTGTATTAACTTTATTAAAACAATACTAATCAACACTGATTTTGTTTTTTTATATTCAGCTTTAATCCATTTTCATTTAACCAGTCTTGCATCAATTGAAATACTTCAATTAGCACTTCTACCAATTTCTTTATATCATTATCATGACATTGTAGTATCATCAGCGAACCTTTATGCGTTATTTGATTTAGGTCATTTATAGAAAGAATAAACAGAAGTGGTCCCAATAATGAACCGTGCGGGACCCCATAGTCATTTTTTTTAGATTATTAGACACACTATTTTCATATGATACGTACTGATGTCTATTCCTTAAACAGTCATAAAACCACTGTAATACCTTTCCCGACACACTATATTTACGTAACTTTCTTACCAAACGATCACGATCTACAGTCTCAAAGGCACGCTTAAAATCAGGCAACACTATCCCAATTTTACTATGACTGTAATTTAAAATATCTTTCCATTCCACAATTACACTTTGCAATGCAGTGTCATATGAATAATATTTCCTGAATCGGGATTGATTTTCAAACAAACCATTCTCTTGTATATAATTGACAAGTAACCTTTGTTAGTATAAGTAATACTGGAGGAAGTTGGAACCTATGTACTCCACTTGGCATTTTTTTACCATGTTGGCATCATCTCGAAACAATTAAAACTAAAGTTAACCTAACCAAATTATTATATTTATAAACCATTCCCATGGGCTTCGGTCTAATCATATCCAGATAATGCCAATACAGTTGACGAAGTAAAAGACTTTTACTGCCGCTCAGTATGATGGGAGCGGAAGTAAAAGACTTCTACTTCCGCTCAGATGGAGTGGCAGAGAAATGACAGTTTAAGTTCACAAAACTTGTCCTTAAATTCATGTTCTTTTGACATTGGAAGATTTTTTTTATAAATTTACGAAAAATTACCTTCATGCTAAGGCCAGTGCAAAGATCAGTTATGGACGTGCACTTAGTTTCCTGTATAGTTTACCTTAGAGCAACTATCCAGCTTTATCTTCCGTATCTCTAGGTGTTCAGAATTACACAGCATATGAACTTCAGATTTCCTGTACCTAAAGTCTGTATGTTAGTTCCTTTGCCGGATCTATTAGATTCAAACATCTATTAAGCCAAGTGTATTCAGTTAATGTCCAGTCAGTTTATATGTCTTTCACTATTCAATCTGACGTTGGAAAATTGATAACCGTGCTTTTTAGGTAGGCAAGTATTTCGTACAATTCCAGTCGTAAGCGTAAAACTCAATTTGTGCACATGAGGTTGTTACCATTCGCTCTCTTCAAAATATGAGCGTAATTAATTTTTCTATTTATTCCCGTAACCGTGAAATATCTTTAAAGATCATTTTTACAGCTATTACAATTATCTGCAATTTTGATTAGTAAGTTTGACGTAACATAAGTATATAAAATAGTTACTAGCAAAAAAAAATTAAAAACTTGAGGGATATAAAATTTTGGGCTGAATAATTCTTGTATTTTCAATACTGAGATAAAAAAATTTGTTAGTTTTTTGTGGACCATTTTCTAATAAGCCAATTCAACCTAAGTAATTACTTTGTTCAGTGAGTTCATTTCTATTGGTTTCTCAGTTCTGCAACAGTAATTACACCATTATTTTCAAAAGGGCGGACGAATTACAACAACCCCCAGGTGTGCAAACTCAGCTTCATAACCTATGAAACCCTAAAGAAACCGCAGCCTACGCAAATTGAATCCTCACTGATTGATTTTACCTAGATTATACCATCCTCACTTCCCTTATGCCCTTTGGGTCCTAGAATCTCCTAGGTCTAAAATAAGAATAAGTTCGTCAACAAGTAGAGTTGCATACAGCAATAAACATAACATCCTCTCTGGGGACAAACTCTAGTCACCTTTGCCTTAATGGTTGCCCCACGTAGATTGGATACTACCATTTACTGTCTCTTCTAGGGTTTTAATTCATCGGTGGAGCTCACCGGTGACGTGAATATTTTTTATTTGTGCTCCATATACTTAAATATTTTTTGAATTAATGATCAATAGCCCCAAATATTTTTTAAAAATTTTATATAATTTATACCTATTATCTAAAAATTTTCCAAAACGATCCAAATTGACGATATAAGAACTTCAAAATTAAATGAAATCTAAGACGATTTTATACTTAAATCTTTTCAGATTGGATTTTGCATTGATTTTTTTTAAAAGGAATAAACAGATTAACAAGTTTAAATTTTCTTGCATTTCCACAATTTTCTTTCGGTACTCTAAATAACAAGGACAACAATTTAACATTTTCATTCGCAATAAGGGGAAAACCTTAAAACTACTGTCACTATGCAAAACTTTTAAATTCGTTAATATCGGAAAGTTTTATAGAACTGGAATTTGAAATTGCACATTTCTCATTTATTAATTAAAGTCGGCTTCTGTTATCGACTTCGTAATCATTGTTGGTATTTTGATGATCTGTCTTAGTCCTCAATTAATGTTTCTCAACTTTTTTTATGCATTCCTCGAGTTCTGCGAAACATATTATTAATTGATATATTATAAAGGTTTAAGACCATTGCAATTCGACTTGTAATGGTGGGAAGCTACTTAATACTGAAAATATTTTAAAGAGAATAGGATTAGTTAATGTATTCGACAACTTTGCTAGGTACTCAAAAATATTTAATTTAATAAATATAAGCGCTCGCGTCGTCGAAATCAGCGTCTTTACACCCTGAAGACGCTGTTTGACTGTCGGTCATTGAAAAACAACATTCAAATTTTACACACACTAAAATATGTAGTAGTAATAACGTGCTGAAACCCAAAAGTATACTTATACAAACCAGTTCGGCAGACGACGACTGAGCTGTACAGACATGTCTGGCAAATGACATCTAAAGACGTCCTTAACAAAACAGGTAATTTCATACTATGAGTCTATGGTCAATACACTTATTCACAAATATGAAATTGCAAATCACCATTTTAAGTACAGGCCCGCTTATTGTTTGTTTACTAGTATATGTTCTTAGTACATTTTTTATATATATTTTTTAAATTTCTATAAATTATAATTTCATGTTCTATTTTTTAATAATTGTTTTATATCTATTCATCACATGTATGTCCACAAATGACCTGTTACATCTGTACTAGTGTATAGCAAACGTTAATAAAAACTTATTATTATATGTTATTGTTATGTGCACTCCTACGCCACTGCCTCAAAGAATATACGAGAAGAGCTAGAAACGCTGCGAAGAATAGACTGGAACGCTCGAGAATAAAGTGCCTCAGATATATAAGGAGTGGATTCCGCGCACGGAGCGCAGTTTTATATTAGGGGAACAAGGGAACAGATTGAATAAAAACAGTAATAAGTAGTGAGACTATAGTAGATGGAACTTGTAATTAATGTGTACTAATGTGTATAAAGATTTAATTATTGTAATTAAGTATTAACCAAAGTAGTGTGGTTAGTGAAAAGTCTTGTTGCAGTTATTTGAACCTACGTACAGGGTGTTTACTGGAGATTGTAAACACGTAACATTATTTTTGCAATAGTTTTTACCCGCCTAAAGTAGGGCAATCTGTTTCACAGTCGATGTATATAGGTTGGTTTCGCGCGGGAGTCCTGCAAGGATCGTGCCTATGACCAAAGTTGTGCAACCTACGTACGTCTCGGACTTTCCAGAGTTGCCGAATACGAAGCTGACCAAGTACGCCGATGACACCCACGTTAATGAGACAATACGGACGGTCTACTCCCTGTCCAGGAGTCTGTATCCGCGTATGGTCAGGAATAGCAGGCCGTGCATCACATACGCGACGCCCGTGAGGTGCAGCATACCTATACGCACGTTGCAACGGCATAACCCCAATAGCGGATTTCTATAACTATAACTTCTGCTTATCCTATTCACCTTTACTGATATTTCATACCCTTCGTATCTTTAAATCTGTTCTGTCCCCTTTTCCTTTCTGTTTGTATCCTTTTCGTTGCGTTTGTTTTTCTTGGTTTCTTTTTGTACATTTTTTCACGTTTCTAAATTCGTTGCTCGTCGTAAATTTTTAACAAAATCAAAACCCTGTGGTATCAAAATTTTTAAAATCAAAGTTTAGGCCAGCCTTACGCAGCCTGTCGTTCATAGGTCTCGCAGAAAGCTCCTTGTTTGGATTAAAGTGCCTACGTCAGCTGCAAAATGTTTGTCTCCCAATTCTTTAAATAATGTGTAGTTTTTAGTTTTGTTAAATCTTTGTGCAATTAGATATTTAAAAATTTTATTACCTTCTTTTATCTGCTTCTGCAGAAAGTGTGTAGGTTAAATTTTATCAATTTTTGTTTAACCGAACCAGGCCTATTCCGCCCGATTCACCAATCTGCCACAGTAATCAACGCGGTGGTTGCACGGTCGGTCTCAGGATGGGTTCTGGGGAGGTACTATTGTATTTTTAATTTGTAATAAAGTCTTGGTGGTTGGTTGGTATGTAGGTTTGTTCCCTGTTAAAGCATACATGATTGAACCAATTTTCACAAATAAAACCTCAAATGATTCTTCACGACCACAGTCGAATTTGTTGACGTCAGTTTCGGTAACCGTATATCATTATCTGTAGATCCAAAATTCAGTTCCAATTAATACACAGTTTTAATAATTTGCACATGATGCCAATATGATTGGCGAAATGCCGGTCAAGTATTATAGCATTCCATTATAGAGTTCAAGTCTTTTGGTGCTTGCAGAACCTACTTCATCGTTAAAAGGAAACCGTGCCATTTCAAAAGCATCCAACAATTTTAAAAAGGTGAAAACAGCATTCATTAAACAATGCGTAACGGCGGATACCAATTTTAGCGCTTTATTATGCATAGTATAATATAAACATAAAAAAGTTATATTACAATTTTTACAGTTATCTGAAAATCCATAAAAAATAACTTTTTTATACCGTAGACATAAACAAACAATATATTAAATAAATATTTAATACTTACTCATTTACTATACAAAATTCAGGTTTGTAAAAGAATTTTTATAGTGCTCATTTCATTTGCGTTTTTTATAAACTTGAAATGTTACAATTATTATTATAGCTGAACAGTAGCTAATAAATAATTTTGGCGTTCATCAAATGAAGTGTTAAAAAATTATACATGAATCTACAAATTATTTAAAAATGTGTCACAGACTCAAAATACCTTGAGAAATTGTAAAACAGTAGCTTTGTTTAAATATTGAATACCTTCAAAACTATTAGCCTCTGAAAAATATAATAGGTAGGAAAACGTTTTACCTACATTATTTGTATAGAACTCATTCTATTACTGTGCTAGACAGTGTGACGCCAAACAATTGTTAACGGAAATGGGTATGTATATACTTTATTTACCTACTATACATAATACAGTACTTCGACGAGACTTGGTATTAATGCATTAAATTTAAGGATGTGGCTATTTATACATACTGTATGTATACGCAATTGGCTATTTATACATACAGTATGTATACGCAATTGGCTATTTATACATACAGTATGTATAAGAAATTGGCTATTTATACATACAGTATAGCCGTCGAGGGCAAGGGACATTATCTATCATAAACAACTATACTACATCAAAAAATATTAACATATTTAACCCAACGAACTAACCTAAAGAAATATTCGTATTACGTATTTTAGTTAACAAAATGTGGTAAAAAAAAAACTGTAGCAAGCGGATTCGAACCGTCGACCTCACGTGTGAACACTAAGTATTACACCACAGACTGCTGATGGTTAACCTTATAATTCTTACTATATCAATATGTTTGAACGTCATCGCGCATGTGCGGCGTGAATTGCCTGGACAGTATGTATAAATAGCCACATCCTAAATTTAACGGGAAGGATTGTGAATCTCTTTTTGATTGTTTATCGTTTAGATATAGATTGAGAGATTTAACTATCAATTTGGTCACCCATCATGTTTAAGGATATGTTCATTCAACAGCGAGTTGATGTTGAATATAAAAAATATTGTCGTGACATTAAAAACAGTATTAAAATCAACCCCAATTTTAGCAGTTTATTGGCGGTTAGAAAAATAGTAATAATTTACCGAGAGTTATGTAATAGAAAGGTAAACATTATGACGAATATACTGATATTTTAATAATTGAACAGTCTACTGAAAAAGGAGTTTTCTTATTTAAATTGAAACAAATTAAAATTCTTCACGTTTTTCAATTGGTCAGGCAGAGAATTGTAAAGTTTAATACCTGAGTAGTATGGCGATTTCTCGTAGAGAAAGGAATTGTGTAGTGGTACCACAAGGTCATTTCTTCTTGTACTATAATTGTGATAAGAAGTCGTTTTGAATGGATGTAATTTTTTTTACAGAGCATAGGCACTTATAATCTCGCCGAAAAGAGTAAATAATAGAGCCAGGCACGTGCGGATTTACGAATTTCCTAAATCCCATAATTTCATATTTCGAAAAAATAAAAGCCTTCGGATTGAGTTAATTATGCATGAGCTACAACAAATTTAATTATAGGTACTTCTTTTTTGTTTTATTTTATAAAATATGAACAATATTATGACTGTTTGACGAGTTTGGTGGGTGTTGAGATCAACGTTTTGTCAAAAAACACAATTTTTAATTTGTCAACGTTTCGTTTAGTATTATAAATATCCTCAAGACAATTTAATTTGTGGTTTGACGTCGTATAAAATACATAATTTCTGGGACATGACTAGATACCAGTTTTAAAAACATTATTGTAGAGAAACGAAAAGTATAACAATAGTCCTATACATACAAGTTTAACTTGAACACATTTTTGACAAAACGTTGATCTCAACACCCACCAAACTCGACAAACAGTTAAAAATTTTGGATCGCTAAATTTAATTAATATTATATTATTATTTTATATATAAATATATGTGTGTGGCGCCACTGGATGACGAGTTACCCGAATTTTTGATCTCCCTCTGTAGAAGCTCCGCCTATTTCACAGCAGTCAACAAATTATTAGATATAAATGCGGCATATTCACATATTCAACCCATTTGGTCGACTATGGCAATTACACAGAATGTTCTAGTCATGGTTTTCATTTCTGGTAGGAGGTAAAAGCGATAAAATTTAATATATTTCTATGGTAGAACGAGATGCTACTTCAGTATTAAATAACAGCTGAATCATTTGACGAGATTGCCGCTGATTATTTGCTGTACTATGTACTCTTTTTGGCTCCACTTACATAAATATATATTGAGGGCGTTGTGAGTAATTTGTTGCTACTAAAAATTTCAACACAACTATCTCCCGGTTTCAAATTGAAAATTAGGCCAAAATTAGCTTTTCTTGACAAATAAAAACTCTGTTTCTTTCCGTAGCACCACCCCAGCACATGACGCTATAACTTATGTGTGAATACCCCAGCGAGTAATAAATATTTAATAACGCTTTTTTGCAACAAACATTTTTCATTTGTACAATAGCGAAGTAGGCTTGATTCAATTTCTTGCATACGTCGATTTGACATCTCCAGGACAAGTCTGCATCCAAAATAATTCCTAGAAATTTACTTTGACTACTAAAGTTGAAATTTTGCTGAGGACAATACTTTTTATCGTAAAAGTTAATAAAGGTTGTTTTGGATGTATTTAAAATAAGTTTGTTACGATCACACCACGCACTAAATGCATCTAACACTTCTCTTATTTTATTATTTAAAGTATCAATGTTGGAATCTGACACTGTTATGGTGCCGTCGGTCGTCCACAAACATAGTTGCTGTACCACTTTTTATATGATTTGGTAGATCATTAACATACAATATGAATAGTAGAGGCCCAAGTACAGAACCCTGAGGAACTCCTAGGGATACATTATATTCTATTATTTACATTATTTTTCTATTTAACGGGTAAGAGTGAATCCATTCCAGAATATTATGAAATGCCTTGGATAGGTCGAGTTGAAAGACTACTACGTATATTTACCTTTGTCAATATCGGTGTAAACTGTATCCAATAAGTGGATGCTAACAGATTCTGCTAATTTCATTGATTCATATCACATTTTTATTTAATTTGGCCATTGAATCCAATTTATTTTCAGATGTATTAAAATATTCTAAAAATTCACGTATTAAAAAAAATGAAAAACAAACAAGGACTATCAACAATGTTTCTAAATGTTTTAAAATGTTGCTAAATGAACCAACATTTTCTCATGCTGGTTATATTACACACGCAATCTTTTCTTCAATCCGGAATGCAATATTTGTCAATTATGTGGTCTTCTTATTGTAACATAAATACCTACAAAACATAGAAGCACTTCTTAAATACTTTATGTTACAAGGAATATGCTGTCTGCCCTGCTATTGGTTACTTCAGGCTATATTTTTAAACAGATTTTTACTTTCGAGCTTGTGCACCACTATATAATAACAAATATTTCTGCTTAAAGTGATACATAATATAATAGATTGTGGTGCTATTTTAAGTTTATTACTTTCGAACGCCTGAATCGGGTTCTAGGCAAAAATTATATTTGCTGGCCCCCAGAACTAACATTCAGAAATTCTATAATGATCTTCAAGACCAATTTTATATTTTCCTCCTATATTTGTGTCCTATCCAATGTGAATATTCTGTTGTCCAGTGTATTGTTAAATAAATAAATACTTTTTATGAAGCATAAAAACATAGTTACCCACGTGTTTGCGATGCAGAGACACTGTAATAACTCAAAAACAAGAAGCGAGTTTTGACGTCTTTGAAAGAGATAAATGTTCAAAAGCAAGTAAGCTTTGTTTTCTATCATTTTAAAATAATAGGAAGTTTGAGAGAGAATTTAAAACAAAATCCATTGCGTGCAGAGTTGGATATTCGTAAGAATGTCAAAATAGGTCAAATAATTTATTTGAAATTAGGACCTCTTATCATTGTTTTTGTTATTTTGTGTTACTTTTATTCTTCACAATACAATATTTATTACTACTGATAGGCGAGTGCATTTCGAATGTAATTTTTTATGGGATTGTTTTCAGAGTAAAAGCGCATGTTGTCAACAATAAATTTTCTCAGGTATTGATTAAATGAAAATTATTCAAAGATTAAAAATATATTTTAGATATTTAAGTCAATTTTACTTCTATAATTAAAAGATATGTATTATTCTTAGTCAAATCCATATGGATTGGTATTTATGAATAATTTTATTGTAATATTTGGGCACAAATCAAAAATACTAACTGTATATCACTAGTTAATACATAAACATTTTTATTGTGCACATAATTGAGAGATAAAATCTACACAAATATTTAAGAATAATTAATTCTTTAAGACTAGTCACACATTTACATTGCAAATTCTGATCGAATGAGAATCAATTAGTAAATTAATATAAACCCAGAAATAAATGTAATTTGCATATCATTCTTAATTTGATTATGAAGGTTATTTAATTTGATAATAAAGTTAGTAGTAATGAAATTCTCGACGAAATATTATAGTTTTCAAAAATAAATTAATTTTACATCTATTCAAAATGTTGTATTCAAAATAATATAATTTTTACGAGGGGTGAACCACTCTGGTATTACGTGTATTAAATTGGCTCTCATTACCTCTCATTACCTCCTCACATTACCTTGGCAATACAATACTTTGCAAATGAAAAGGAGTAGTTGCTCTCCCAAAACTTCATTTTTGATACTTAAAGGTTTTTTTAACATTTATTTAACGTCGGTCTTTTTGCGCTACTGAGGCCTATCACCGACGCCTGCAGACGAGCTACCCCCAACCAGGAATTTTGCCGAACTTCTTCCCTTAAGAAGAGTAGGGATCTTTTACTTGTCTAACATTTAATAGACGAAGGACCGACGGCTTTACATCCCCTCCGAAGGATGGTATATCACCTACACAACCTTTGCCCAAGGTTGCATAGCTTCCGCGCATACACTGATATACAAACCGCTGGAAGATATGCGAGGCAAGGACACGGTCTTCTTTGAAACGGTCGCCCATCCAAGTACTAACCGCGCCTAACGTTGCTTTACATCGCATATCGAAGTATGTACATACTAAGGACGTTAACAACAAAATTATGGTTGTGAGAAAGTCATCACTTTTTTGGCTTTTTAGTGACAAGTCGGGGGGGGGGGGGGGGGGTATTTTCTAGCGACAGGCTGTTACGACTTCGCGGTATGGAGATACATGATTCTCAGAGAAATAAATCCAGAAAAAGAAAACTGAAGAACAAGTAGCAGAAGTAGTAGAAGAAGAGGAAGAGGCAATAGAAGGAGCTGAAGAAGAGGAGGGAGAAATAATAGAAAAAGAGGACGAAGAAGATGGTGCGTATGACGAAGAACTGGTGACCGACGATGAAGATGATGGACTCGATGATGGATTTGAACAAAACACTAATGAAGGTTCAGAAAATGCAATAAGCATTAAAAATGAATATTACTATGCCGTTTATTATGATGAAGATTGGTATATTGGGAGAGTGTTGGAAAGGAATGATAATAATAATACGTCTAAAATTAAATTTCTAAAATCTGAATTGAATTTATTTGTCTGGCCCCCGAAGGGAGATGTTCAAGTGGTGGCAAATAAATTTATATTTTATGGGCCAATAAATATTGTGGGAAATGATCCCATTCACGATTAAAATGCATGAGCATATTATAATTAATAAAATGTACAAAGCCGCGAAAAGAACCTTTAAAAATCTGCCTGTAGTCTGTTTTCTTAAAAATAAACCATACAATATTTAAAAGAACTGTTTACATTTTAAAAATAAAATCAAAAAAACAAATACCCGGAATGGAGGAGACTAAACAAGATTGCCCCTTAATATTTAATAGAAGAATAGAATAGATTTGTATTTAGCAAAAATTATTTACAATACTAACACAATTTTGTACATAGCCGTTATTGTACTCTAACATATGTATATAGTTTTGTAACATTCTTAGTAAACAGTTTTAAATTACTAGAGGATTTGATTTCAGTGGGTAAAATATTGCACGTGTGTAAACCATTACTAAAAGTTGACTTTTTTTAAGAATGACGTTTTTATATGGCCTATGTTGTGGTTTTCAGCAGATTCCACTGGATAATTGTGCAATTTAGTTCTTTTAACTAAGGAAGGTTTAAGATAGGTAGGTACTAGATTTTTGTCTATTTTATATATTAAAATTAAATTTGCTCTTTCAATGTATTCCAATCCACCCCAGCTGATTTATCGTATTCGAAATAGGGGTGTATCTATCACAATTAATATCACACGCATTCCTTTCTCATCTCTTAATATCTGGTATGTTACGTGATATTAATATTGAGAAGCAATAATTAAATTGTAGACTTATATCATTTACATACATAATTAGTATAAGGGGCCCCAATACACTACTCTGCGGCACCCCATATGAGCTACGAACTTTAGTAGATGTCCTATTGTTCACTTTGGTTTTATAGTACCTATTTCCTAGATAATTTTCAATCCATATCGAGGCTGTTTACGTTACACCATTCTCACTTAACTTCTTAACTAACCACATCTACCAATAGTTTCAAATGCTCGTTTTAGGTATACAAACACGCTGAAGACTACATTACCGTCATTGATTTCATTTCTTCAATTCGCAATTGTCTAAATCCCGATTGACCACTGCATAAAAGTATGTTTTCTTCAAAGTACTTCCTCAATTGTTCGGCCACTGCGATTTCTAATGTTTTATCCACTATCGGAATTAAATTTATTGATCTATATTCACTTGCTGGCTTCGGGTTTTGAACTGGGTGCAGCTGGAGTTCCATTAGTGCATATATTGTTTATTTCATTCAACTATTTAAAGCACCATTCTCGAGAAAAAATAAATGGTGATGAGTTAATATAACTTCCTTTTTTTTTTAGATCTTGAACATTAGATATTTTATTCTTTATTTTTTAGCGACTTAACGAAAGTTCATATATTTCTCAATTCAATTTTAATCAATTTAAATACTTTAGTAGAAGAAATTCAATAAATTATCATGATGCACCATTTTGATTTTCCAAATTTTCATATACCCAGGATTAAGAGGAATTATTTCACTGCAGCTTAAAGCTATTAACTCACACTTAACTATTTATTTGCGAGAATTAATAGCGTGATAGTGTAACGGTGAATAAAGTATTGTTTTTTTAAATACTTATATTTTCTTATTATTTAACGTATTTCACCACAACACAAACAGGTACTAGTACTTAGTAGAGTCAATCTAGATTTGTGAGATTGTGTGAAAATGCGAGTTTTCTTAACGAAATAATTTGAGTAGTACTCCAGTCAAATTAGACAGAAAATCGTCTTAACCTGGACATTTGAAATAAAAAGTTGAAAATTGGTACAAACGTTCAGGATGATGTCCTCAAAAGTCCCAAACAATCCTACTGACAAAAATGCAAAAAATCCGGATTGATCGATGTTCTTAAAGAGATGGCACCTTCCAAGAATGCTCTTCTAGCCAAAGCAACGTTCACAGTTGACGGTGAATTCCTATTGCATCGGGTCGTGTGGTCGCGTCCAGCGAATTTCCATAAAATTTGCCTCCAGTACGTGAAGTACATGAACAACCACTTCAGTCGGGATGTCATTGTCGTCTTCGACGATTACAACTCTCCGAGCACTAAGGATCGGCAACATTCCAGAAGAAACGTCAGTGAAGCAGCGGCGGAGGCTGTAATCGATGATGCCACACCTTCAATATCACCTCAAAGCGCGTTCTAGGCAAATATCAAAAACAAGGTGAGTTTCATCACACTGCTATCCAGGCACCTCACCGGAGCTAGAGTCATTCAAGCCCTCGATGATGCTGATACTGCGATAGTGAAGACAGCTGTGCAAGCTGCCAACAACGGCGCGCAATCAGTAATAGTAGGCGAGGACACCGACCTTCTCATTCTAATGGCTACGACATCCAACGGAAGTAACGTCCAAATGTTAATAGCAGAAAAAAACAATGCAGAATCTCGGCTCTTCAGCACTGAGAAGTTGATCACCACCCTTAGAGATCTCCGTGATCACCTCCTGTTTTTCCATGCAGCAACAGTACGCGATACCACTTCTGCACCCTTCAAAAAAGGTAAAAAGGGTTCTTTCAAGAAGCTCTGAAATGACGCCTGTTTATGGAATAAATCTTCAATCAACCAAATGCTACACACGAGGAAATCGCAGAATCGGGAGAACATTTTCTTCTCCTGCTGTACAGCTGTGATGTAAAAAGTGGTTAAACAACGCCAGGTATCGGCTGTATCGAAGGACAGTTATTAAGCAGTCCGTCAAGTCAGCATTTGACTTGGTTGCATTTCTACTTACATCCGCAGCGGCTAAACAACATTCGTACCGAGCTTACCACTAGGTAAGGGCCAAATTCCGTCATTTCCTCTGGTTTAAAAACTCTTAGTATAGTAATTATTTAAGGTTCAAGTATGGATGGAAAATCGCCTGCCGGAAAAAGAATGGGAATGAATGGTGCATGCAAGTCAGCTAAAACTCATCCAGACTGAAGAGGATACAGCACCGGACCGGGTACTCCACATCATATCCAGCAACTGCAATTCCGGATGCGAAAAGAAATGCAAATGTAGGACAAGTGGTCTCAGTTGCACATATATGTTCGGTTACTGCCCTGGGCAAGTGGTTGACTCGGACATCTTGACGACGCGGAACCTTTGGCTGACGTGTTGCCATAGAAACACTACATTTAACGTAATATTTACTATGGCCAAAAAAATGCAAATTTTTAGGTAAAAGTGTACTTTCTTTAAAAAAATGTTTGAATTTATTTGTTAAAAAAATAGCAATATTTTATATTTTTAATGTTTTGAAAGAAAAAGAACAGTAAATTACGCAATTTGACGCAAAGACAACAAAATCGGACGCTTGGTTCAGTCGCTATGCTCAAAACTCAAAAATCCAATATGGCGGATTTTCTTCAATTGAGATTGTTTGGGACTTTCAGGATTTTTATTAGGACATCATCCTTAACGTCTCTGGCAATTTTCAGCTTTGTATTTCAAATGTCCGGGCCAATGCCTTATTTGACTGGACTATAGGTAGAAGTTGCAAAAAATAAGAACTAGAAAAATGTAGCTAGTTTTTTAAATATTTTCTTAAACAAGAACGATATTTTTCAATTTAATCTTTTTTTTCTTATAAGCAAATTAATATAACTCTTCGGCTTTTTGACTAAAATAAAAAGCAAAAAGGCGGCTAGAATTTCGGCAGATTTACAATTTTAAAAAAAGTTACGACATGTTAATTTGGAAAGGAAATCACGAAGTTTTTAATTTTAATGGTTTATAAATAAACGTACTGATATTTTGGCCTACAATTGTACTACTTTATAGATCTTGTGTTAATAGAATAATCATGAAAAAAATAGAATGTCCCTTTCGGTTGTCATTTAGGTGAGACAACGTTTACTTTTTGAGGCACTGCCTACACAAGTCACGCACGGAGGGAAGAGACTTATTGGACTTTGAAATGTACTTAAAGAGTGCAAAAATAAAAAGGTTGTAAATAGGATTTCGTTTTGTTTTCCTTGTACATCATTTTCTACACTATTCTATTAGAGATTGTCGCTAAGAAAAAAATAAGTATTTCCCAGACGTTCACATTCCAATGTATTATCCTAAGTTATAAATGAGTGTTTGTGAATATCTGTCAATAAGTGATTAAATCAAATCATTTAAATACTATAATATACTAGTCATGTTAGCCAACTTTAAATCAGAGACAGTTATTCGTGAATCAAATTGATAAATTTCTCTTTGAATATATTCAAATATTATACACTGTTATATAAACATTACCTATGGAACCTGGTATGAAACTATAACTTTATAAAAAATCCAACAGGAATTAATTAAGATATACTGACAATTTTAAATGTTAGGTAATAAACGAACAGTGCTTGTAGTTTAAATGTAGTCAGGTTAAAAAACTGGGGAATTCATGTTTTTGCTGACAATTTTGTGACAATTTAAAAATATTGAGCATCACATATAATAGAAAAAACAATTACTTATATTTTCAAAATGAAACACAAATTTTTATCTATATGTGAAGTTTTCAAACGAGTATGTGTAATGGGTATTTCTAATGCTAATTCGAAACTTTTTCAAAATATATTCATTTAGTTCTACTTATGGAACAAATATAATAATAGTCTATTTAATACATTTCCCCCCTGTTTTCGAGGGTGAAAAAAACGATGGTGATGGTTTCGAGTTCTGAAACCCTTGCGTACTACCCCTATCAAGGAAGAATTATCTCAATTTACAACTTCTTGATTTTGGGCTTGCGAGGGATCATCGGATCAGTTGACTTACATTAGAATACCCCGGACCGGCTCCCGTGAATTGAACCCACCCCCGCTCGCAATAGCAATATACCAAAAAATAAAAAAATTAATTGTAAACAACTGAAATTACTGAGTGAAAATTCATATCACTACACCTGTTATAGTTCTACTTACTACTACTATTAAAAAAATTATGGCCAAAAATAATAAATATTTACTTATCGAATCTCTCTCTCTTGGATATGCCCACCTTAATTTTTAGTAGCTTTTTCAAGCAAATTTACAATATTGCACAGTGTAAAATGAGGGTACGGTGAAATGTCGGTGTATGTGAAAACTTGTTTTTTTTTGTAAGTATATTTTTTATTACTTGACAAAAATTCATAAGTACTATTTGTAATAAATTCGCACCTGTCAGTGGTAAGTACTAGTTATACAAACCTCGCTTTTTTATAAATTACACATTTTTTAACCAAATGCATACTAAAAAAAAGCCTAAGCCCTTAGTATCGAAATTTTTCAGATTATGATATTGAATTGTTTCTAAAAACATTAAATCCTACTGATACTGATAAATGACACATTGTTCTAAATTCACCTGGCACAAATTAAGTTCAACCCCGTACATTGAAATTTGGGGCCTGCACATGCTTGGCAAATTGCATTATTTTATTGTGCATTTTTTATGATAAGGACATAAAATAATAAAATACACACCTAGTAGCGCAATAAACAAATAAAAGTTTCTTCCTTAACAACGGCAAATTTATTTTGGAAATAAAAAGTATTGCATTTAGGCGGTCGGCAAGTTGTTTAGGGTTAATGAGTAATTAATTTTGATCTTTAAAGTGGGGAACCCCAAACAAAAGCCTCTTATAAGATTATACAGATAAAGCGGTGGAAGCAAATACTTCCGATTAAACAATTCTCACCCTGGCAATGGCAGCAACTATGAAGAACCCAAAAGGGAAAATCGCATTTAACCACATTTCAGAAGAAGAGCAACTCCGAAGTGTTCAATTCATCACTTCACCAAAACAATCGCACCACACTTGAAATAGCTCACACCCGCCGTATCATCTCAGTGCTGGATGCCGCCTGACCGAAGTCTACACAAGCACTGGCACTGAACTGACACCACAGAGTCCACACAGCATCTACAAAGACTAAACATATAACTTGTTCACAAGCTACAAGTGGTAGTTGGTAGTGCAGTTGGGTCGGTCGAGCTGGACAACGGCAGCTTATGGAGAACGGTTTGTCTCCAGCCGCCGGCTGCTAAGCTGCCGATGTTCATGGTTTCCCCAATCCCAACTAATTGTCTGCAGGTCGGAGGTTGATTGATGTCGATAAATTGTGTTTGATCTCTTTCACGATCAGTTGTCGTCGAGAGGGATTATTTTTGTTGTAGTCGTTATATGCATGTGCGTTGTACAATATGCATGCTGTGATAACCTAGAACTAAAAACTATATAAATATTACATTTGTATGAACTTAGCAGAACAACTTTGCGGAATTAAAAAAACCATAGGCCTATTATTTGCCGCTAATTAATTGTGAAAGTAACTTCACATGGAAGTTAGCAGAACATTTACCAAAAAATTCTTTTTATTAAAAATAGCTGGCTCAGAATTTGCCATTTTTTAACCGTAAACAAATGGTGCAAATGAAAATTTAAAAAAATAAAAATTAAGGCGATAAAACAAAAAAATTATTTTTAGAATCGACAAAAACTTTACAGAATTAAAAAAACCCATGTGGTCGTTATTTAACGATTAATCGTGAAAGTAACAATTTTATCGTTGTTAATTTTTAAAAAAATGTCGAGTTTTCTGTTAACTTCACATAAAAGTTAGCAGAACACCTACCAAAAAAATTATTTATTAAAAGTATTAATTTGCCGTTATGTAACTGTAAACAAATGGTGCAAATGAAATTTAAAAAAATAAAAATTATCGCGATAAAAAAAATAATTTTTTAGAATCAGCAAAATAATTCAGAATTGAAAGTTAGGAAAAGAAACACATAAAACGTGAGAAAAATGATAATCAAAGTCTCCACAACAGACTCGGGAATTAAATTTAAGGATTTTAAAGGAAGAACATTAGTAAGATAGGAACAGTGAGGAAGAACATCGTGAGATCAAAAACAAATAACTGAATGCGACAACACTGAATAACATGCAGAGTAAAGAAATTTTTGAGGCAATACTTGAAAAACGAGAAATAGCAGATAGATTTTAGTGCATGCAGTGAATTTTGCAATTTTTTATTAAGGATTTTTGAATTTTTTCCTCGAAACTCAGCAGAACAGCCATTAAGCTAGTTTAAAAATGGTTTTTGGGACTCAGTTTTCATTCAAGAATTTACCGTACCCAATCTTACAATTAATCGCGTCGTTATCGAATTTTCCGTGATGTCTTTACAATGTTTTTTTTATATTTTTGGATTTTTTTTTCTCCGAACTCATCAGAACAGTCATTAAGCTCGTTTGATAATGACTTTTAGGACTCAGTATTCCTTCAGGAACTTATCGATCTCGTTCTTGTAATTAATCGTGCCGCTTTCGAATTTGCCGTGACGATTTTGCAACTTTCTGTACATTATTTGAGTTTTCTATCCCCGAAATTCAATAGAAAGCCATTACGCTCGTTTGAAAATAGCTTTTGGGAGTCAGCTTTCCTTCACCCTAGTTATAATTGACATTTTAGAATATTCCGTGATGATATTCCAATTTTTTATTAATTAAGCAATTAATTTTTTCCTAAGTATGTAGTACTAAAATTATTTAAAACTATTTCTCGTTTTTCAAGTATTGCTTCATAAACTTCGTTTTGTCACACGTACGCCGAAAGAGCCTCTTTTCGTAGCTGTTTTTGGGGACAGCGGGCGCGAAAGTACTTTCGTAATCCCAGAGACGAAAGAGCGGGCGCGAAAGTACTTCGGCGGAGTTGTGACAAAAAGCATTGTATGTACAGTGTAAACGAACTTAATTGAAACCGTATAAAAACTAAAAGCCGGCAAAAACAGTCGGCATCTCTTTATTGTACATGGGCGGAGGTAAATAGAAATGCTTGCATAAGAAAGTGATAAGATTTTCGGTCGTTATTATATAATTCTCTGTTTCAAATGTTCTCCAGAATGCCATGATAAATTAGTAAATAATTAAAATATTTTACCTTTTATATGGTAGTCAATATTTATAAATATGAATAATAACTAACTAAACTCCTACGCTTGATATTATAACAGGTATTTATGCACTGCACTGGCACATTGACAGCACATCTCAAAAGTCCACCGTTGACTACTGAGAAATGATTTACGAGTATTTTTATGCTAGTAGGCCTGTCCGTTTTATTATCATTAAACCAGTAGTCGTAGCTGGTTCATTCAGGCTGATTACATTGCCAGTCTCGGACTCGCCTGCACAGTTTCAGCTACCATTCGAATCTCGATACCATTGCTAAATATATAGGACAAAATATCAAGTTCAGTGCGCACGGTCCTGTGCTTTAACACTGACCAGTTTCAATTGTCCTCGTATAAAGTGTCCCTAGGGGAGATTTTGATTATCAATTTATCACTCGTATGAACGTGTTTTCTTTCGCAACTTTCAAGTCTGAATTAGTTTGCGGATTCTAAAATATGATTTTTTTTTTTTTTAATTTCATGCATTTGCACCATTTGTTTACAGTAAAAAAAATGACAAATTCTGAGCTACCTACTTTTATAAAAAAAAATTTGGTAGATGTACTGCTAACTTCCATGTGAAATTAGCAGAACCCTAGAAATTTTTAAAAAAATTAACAGCGGTAAAATTGTTACTTTCATGATTAATTAGCGGCTAATTAGCGTCAAATAATAGGAATATGAGTTTTTTAATTCTGCAAAGTTGTTCTGCTAAGTTCATGCTTATAACTTATAGAAATTGATAAAGAAAATATAGTTTCAGTTGATTTCAAATGATTGTAAATAATACATTAATATAACGTGACCAGCGAAAAATCGAACCGCTTTGGTGTTTAATAATACCTCAACACTTAGACCAATTTCGATTATTTTTAAGCGATTTTTAACTGTATATTACATATTCTTAACTGTTAATCTTGTGTGATTTAAAAAAAAGAACTTATTTTATTTTCACCAAAATCAAAGCGCCCTAGCAGTATTCCAGGAGTGGCTGCATACTTTAATTCGCAATATCGCCATCTTCATATCTCCAGATCTTCTTAACATTATCTTCTTAAAATCATTTCACTATCTGCTTTATTGTAGAAGTTACTTTTTTTAAGTGAAACTGTGACAATATTTATGTATTTATTTATGTACGTATGTATGTATATATGTATGTATGTACATACGTACGTACCAAAGAACCTACTAAAACGTATCTAAACTCGTGATGAGTTTAGATACTTCAAATCAGAAGAAAATCTCATCGAAGAAATTTTGCGTAACTATAACGAAATCCGACATGAAACGCATGCTTCACGTAAAAATGTCGCTGGAGGATGTCGCTCCGTGGAGTGTAATTTTAGAAACTACCCTAAATGCCGCCGCACGGGGCGTAACGTCGCGCCGGCCACCCACATTTTAGAAACTATTATGAAATCCGACTTTTACTTTCAAATTAAGGGGCTTTTTATTAACCGTTATTAACGTTGTGATGTACTGCAACTCATGCGTCTTATTAAATATAAAAAGTTTCTATTCAAAATTTTACGGAGAATTTGGCGTAAGAGGCAAAATTTTTTGAAGGTACATTTTCATTTTTTGCAATCAATTTTGGCGGAAAAACGATCTGTTTTCCGCGTATTTACCCTAAACCGGTTTCTTAGTGATTCGGTGGCAAAAATGTTGTATTACTATGTACTCACATGTACTATACATGGGACCGCCTTGCCTGAACGTAAGTGATAATCGAGTAATTATTCTGAATTGTTGCGATTCAAGCATTTTCTAGAACGAGCGCCCAAAATTTTCACTGTGCAGCTTGTGTTTTAAAATTCCCTTTCAGGTTAATTAAGAGAGTGTTGGTATATACAGTGTTAGATTTAAGACAGTGCCACGACGTCTAATTGATACAGTGATAACAGTTAAGCAAAAGAGACAGTAATAAATTTTGTATTTTTCGTCTGAATCAGTCACTTCGAACCCTTCAAGAGTTTTAATATCCAATTTAGGAGGGTAGAAAAAGCCCTTCAGACGTGTTAAGATGGATCGTTCACAAAAACACTGTCGGAAGATATTTTTGGAAGTACAACGAAACAGGATTTCAAGTTACAACAAAATTTTATTTTGCGTACCTGTATTGAAAACCTAATATTTTGCAAATTATCATAAAAATCAATTCCGCGAGAGTAATTATTGTAACTGCAAAAAACGACGTCCCGTGCATGAAAGTTTTTCAATTTATACAAAATTTTTATTTCTGCGAAACTGCAATGAAAATTTCGACCCGCGAACGTAAAATTATTGTAACTACAATAAATGACGTCCTGTGGATATATGTTTTTTCGAATTTACAACGGAATTTTAATTTTTTCACAACTGCAACAAAAATTTCACATTTGAAAACTATCATAAAAAAATCGCCCCACGGAACGCTTTCATGTAACGTAATGAATGTCGTTACACGGACCGTAAATTTAGCAACTACCTCGAAAACCGAACAAAAATCTTTATTACGAACCAGCGCTGTGTAGTACCGCATCTTATGCGTAATACTGAATATGAGGACGAGTTAAAAGTTACGCATTAAAGTTTCTGAAGGGAGATTTGGCGCGAGCAACAAAATTTTTGAAAGTAAATTTTTCACATTTTGCGACCGTGTTTGGCGGTAAACTTATACGTTTTCCGTCATGTTTGCCCTGGGGTTACTCAGTGATTCGGTGTCACAAAAGTATTCTTACCATGTACATAGTGCCTTGCCTCGTATGGATATAAAATAATTTTATCATTCAAATTTATTGCGATTCGAGCATTTTCAAAGCTCTACAACGAGCGCCCGAAATTATTTATGATTATTTCTAAATATGTATAACGACAGGCAAGCTAAAAGCGCACAAAATCGTAAACATTAAACTTTTGGTTGAATTTTTTCTGTCAATCGTTTGCTTAAAAGTAAATTATTGGATAGTAGTTAGAAACTGCATTGTTCGAGTCGTCCTAATCCTCACCATGTGTGGTAGGGACCGACATAATTGTTGAATTTATACTCCTGCTAACCTTATACATATGAAATTTGTAACAAAAATTATGCAAAAAAGACCAGTATATTTCTACCTAAAATTCTATCTTATCTTTGTGTCTTACTGGGTCCAAATTAATCAAATTTCCCTTTCAGGTTAATTAAGAAGGTGTTAGATATTAAGAGCGTTAACTTTAAGACAGTGCCACGACGTCCAATTGATACCATTTAGTGCCAATAATTAAGCAAAACTAAAACATAAGTATAGATTTTGTATTTTACGTTTGAATCGGTCACATCGAACCCTTCAGGTGAACATCCTATTATCCATTTCAGGAACTTTGTCGGCGAGCTCCAATGTGTCTTCCCAGCTCATTCTATAAGTGTCCAATGAGGCTATTATCTGTACTTCTAAGCGGCGACTTTAAGCGTTTTATAGCAACTTGAACCACATATTGAATAATAATTTATAACTTTCATTGTTTAAACTAGCCCTACGTAATTCAATATTTCCCCAAATAAAAAACCAGTTTAGCATAGACCAACAAGCCGCTCGACATCTACTAATTTAATATACATCACGGAGTATCTGTCGAATGTAATAAATAGTGGGGGACAGGCAGGCATTATTTATAGAGATTTCTCAAAAGCTTTCGACAAAATTGACCGTAGTACTCTACTTAGTGAACTTACCTCCTTTGGTTTTTCGAGGTCACTTCTACATGTTTTTAAATTATACCTTATTAATAAACATCAATATGTTCGTTACCAGGATTAGAATTTGGGAAGTTTTATATTACTATCGGGTGTACCTCAAGGATCGGTTCTTGGACCGATGCTGTTCAACATCTTTATAAATGACATTGTGCTTGACCGCCTCTGTCCTGTCATAATATACGCTGATGATTTAAATATATTTAATAACATAACTCATATCTCCGACTGCTTAGTATTACAGAATAATGTCGCTTTGATTCAAAACTCGTGTGAGAGAAAAGAGGTGCTAAATATAACGTGGTTACGTACTCGAAACGTCAAATTACCGTTCAACATAATTATCTTATACTCGATATTAATTTGAATAGACAGTACATTTTCAAATATCTAAGAGTTATTTTTGCCCATCACCTTAGTTTCTCCAATCATCTTGCTAACATCACCAGCTCTGCTTTTAGAACCCTCGATTTTCTTATAAGAAAGAAGGTTACTTTTTTGTTGATTGTACTTCCGACCCTGTATATGGGACTTTTTGCTGTAGGATATTGTGTATAAATAAATAAATAAATAAATGAATGAATGAGTAAATAAATAAATAATACGTGGTGTGTTGAAGTTCATTGACTCGTATTAACAAAAAGCCTGCACTTATAATAGATCCGAATGAAGTTACCTATTTTTTAAGAATATATAAAAGTGTATAAATATATTCAGCAGACAGAAATTTCATAGAAAGTACACAAAGTTCAGTACAAATTCTTAAAGGAATTCCTACCCACACTATAACTGACACCATTGAAAAATTAATTTTGCTTGTTCATTGATACTCTATTCATGTATTTTCCAGCGATTCTCCAAACCCACTGGAGATTATTAGATATTCTTAAGCAAAATCATAATTCATCCGAGAATAAGACTCAACTTCCGTCATAAATACTCCAATTATTATTCCATTTCCCACTATGCCCCCATCAACTTTTATTTATTTACTTTAAACCCAGTTAAAAACTAATATTATAATCAAAGTAATGCATCAAGTCAAAGGAAGACATTTCCAAAGTAAAAGGTAAATATGTTCATCCTGAATAAAACAATATATATATAACGCCGTATTATATTCACGCAATTTGTTGTTTAATTTCAAACCAACAAAAATATATCAAATATGTGTGTGCAAATTACATAAAGCTCAAGTCAAAAATTAAACATTAAGAAATGGAAAGAAAGTATAGATTGAAAGAAATGAAATAATGCAGATTCTGTAGATTCTGTGTACAAATAAACGCTTAATAGAGTAATAAAATAATCAAACACAGAAGGTTTGCCTCAGTTTTGTACACTCCTTGACCGTTTTAGACATTACCTAATATGGGCAAATGGGAATAGACTGATGATTGTTATCGTAATGCATGATGTAAATCTATATAAATATACAATAAATAAATATGTAGGTACTTACAAAACTTAATATAAATACTTACAAAATAGGTAATCATAATTAATCAAGTTTACACCTTGATAACAGAAGCGATGTCAAATTAATTTGAATTTGTTGTTATATTTTTTACTTTTCAAAATAAACTCAGTAAGAAAATATTCATTTAGTGCAATTACCGTAGTCTACCCTAATTTAAATCAAAACTGAATAAATGATTTAATCTCAGTATTATGGGGTTGAGCCCCACATTAGGCGCCAAATTTTATAACCAGTAAACCAGTTGAGTTATGAAAGCAATTGGTGCTTCACACCCAAGTACCATGTGAATGACTTGATAACGCAATGAAGATGGTCGAGCTGCAGATTTTAAGAGCAACGGTATTGCATAGGTACCGTCGTGAGCAGAAAAAAATAGGACAACTTTTTTTTTATGTCAATCTGTCTCTATTTGAATATGTAATGAGTAGCCGAAATAAAACAGATATCACTTTTAATTTATTTTTTATTTTAATGCTGTAGTTATTGCAATAGTAAATGATGTAAGGTTAATGAGACAAATTGCACTGCGTTATAACATTAACAAAAATTTTAAGAAAATGGAGAATAAACGGCACGATTAGTAGAAATCCTGGGTCAAAGGACAAAGGATATCCTACTTAACAAGAACTAACTATTAATATTTCGTTATTGCACCATTTCTATTTATAACTTCTATAAGTCTGTTTGGCATAGAATTAAATAACCTTATACAATAATCATTAGTAATAATATTTTCCCATGTATTATTTACTATTTCCAGTAATTTTTCGGCATTCCGTGGTCTCATATTTCGTTTTTGGATACTTCTAACGAATAGTCCCAATACTTCTTCCACAGGGTTAAGATCTGGACTATGGCTGGGCCAGTTAAGAACATTGATGTTGTTATCTTGAAATCAGTTAGTTACGGTATGAGCAGTATGAACGGAACAATTGTCTTGTTGAAATATGAACTCATTATTAGGAAATAATTGTGACACAGAATAGAGCATAATATTGTCCAGAATCCTAATGTACGTTTCACTATTAAAACGTTCCTCAATATGCCACAAAACACCAGAACCACGTGCCGATATCCAAGCCCACATATTGACGGAAAATCTACCACTTTTATCATTGTTAGATATATATTTCTCATCGACTCGAGTATTCGGAGGGTGGTAAACACGAATACGACCGCTGTGTGTTGGCTGGAAAGTTAAGATTACATTGTTCCAAAAATTTACATCATGCGCTAAAAATTCAAGCGCAAATGCTACTCGAGCTTCTTTATGTTCAGCTTTAAGTAAGTATTTCTGTGCTGCTGCATGACAGCGTAGCTCCGATTCTCTTACTCGCCGGCGACCAGTACTACTCGTTCCAGGAAAATTCGTTTCTTCAGCAGCCTGAATAACTGAGCAAAATGGATTTTCTACTAAAGCATTTACCAATTGCAAATCTTGTTAAGTTGATATCCTTCGTCGCCCTGATCCAGGATTTCTACTAACCGCACCGTTTATTCTCCAGTTCCAAATTTCACACACCGAATTTTTGCCAATATTATAACGCAGTGCAATTTGTCTCATTGACCATCCATCTTCTGCTTTAGAAATAACTCCAGATTTAACTAAATCGCTTATATAAGGCATATTAGTTTTTTGCACACTTGCAATAAATTATGACAACTAACTGACAATGTCACAAAAATTAAAGTTGGATGTACACAACTAGATTGTAGCAAAATACCGTTATAAGACTTATCCTATTTTTTTTTGCTCACGACCGTACCATGTTATTATTTAATGGATGAATAGAGAAACCATTTAACATTTCACTAACTTTTAGCCTATAATGGTGTTTGATCAAACAAGTTTTAACAATAATTATGCAATCCTCAACAGAAACCAATTACCATTGATTATGCTATACACTGATAATTCCCTCCACAGGCGTAATACACCACATACCACATATTTTATTTACTTACACTACAAATTAATTACAGTGATATCTTCCTTGACACAGTTCGGTACTTTTGGTTACTAACTCGAGATAACCCTATCCCTATCACCGAGTCAGGATCGTGGATCTAACTTTCATAAATTTTATTGCGGGCAGTTTCGTACTTTCGTAAATTAGTGGATAAATTCGACAAAAAGTGTTTTCTTGGCAACCCCCATCTTTTGTTACAGAATTTGAAAGGGGGTATTTTTTTACTAAAGTACGGTAAATATTGATGAAAGTTGCTTACGTAATTTTTAAGAAAGCTACTTGGAAATTAAAAAGAACTACATTAATTAATTAGAAATGAAGAAATGACAATATCCAAGAAGATTAATAAACTCTACTTGACGTTGTCAATAATTTTCGGTGATATGACTAACGTATACTTTACTTTTAAGGCATCCCTATAGAAAGTAATCGATGTATGTCAGATTCGGTGACTTGGCTAACCACTTAATTCTCCCTTCGTCCTATGCAACGATTTGGAAATACCTCATTTAAATATGCTCGGACAGAGAGTTCGTAATGAGGAGGTGCTCCATCTGGTTGAAATCGTTCCTCGGAAGCTGGGGTTCTTCTGGGTCTAAAAGTTACCAGTGCGGTGATGAGGGTGTTTTAAAGAAAATTCAAATATCTTGCATCGGTTAAGATTGCATCAAAGAAATAGGAACCCAGAATTCTTCCATCAACACATCCTCCCATACCACACATTAATTTTTTCAAGATTCTGAGTGTGATACTCCATCATCCAGTAGCAATTCTCTGCAGCCCATATCGACAATTTTGCCCGTTGACATGGCCATTTAAAACAAAGGTAGCTTCATCCGAAAATATTATTCACTTTACAAAGTTATTATTATACCGGGTATAACAGGATCATGGTATACCCCCCTTTTCTTCTTTAGTTTTGACGATAATTGATTGAAATTTAGAATATATATATATGATTTTTTCACTTCCGGTTTCGCCGAAAATTGTTTTTGATGCAAAACTCAATTTTTTCAAATGGAACGATATCGGTACCGTGGTACCATTTATTAGTACTATTAATAAGGAAGTTTGTAATGTATTAAAATGTGCGATAAATACAAACAAAATTACAGCTAAAAGAAAATAAGAAAATGCAATTTTGTTCTAAGTACCTTGTTACACATATAATTGCTCGTCTTACTCGTAGCTCTAGGACTTCACGGGTTGTAACGGCGGTTGCATAGACACTATTTTTTAAATGACCCCAAACAAAGAAATCAACGGGCGTAAAATCAGGTGACCTGGAGACCACCTCACAGGACCAATCGTCGAAATTACGTTTTCTCCACATCTCCGTTGAAGGTAATCAATTATTATCCTTAAATTATGGGGCGGAGCGCCATCTTGTTGGAAATACATTCCCTGTCCTAAATCTAAAGGTAACTCATCTAAAACGTCCTCAATCTCATTTTCCAGGAATCTCAAGTATCTGGCACCAGTCAGTGGTCCTTCAAATATGAATGGATCAATGATTCTACTACCGATTATTCCAAGCCAAACATTGAAACCGAACCGCACTTGAAAGTTACCCTCCCGTAATAAGTTTTGATTTTCTTGTGACCAATACATTGTATTTTGTCGGTTAAATAATCTCAAATTTGTAAACCTAGACTCGTCCGAAAATAAAATTAGTCCCAAACTATCATTGTTTGGCTGCACGTTATTATACAAAATCCAATGGCAATATTCCATCCTACGTTCGTAATCACTTTCGTACAAATGCTGGTGCAATTGGTACTTAAAAGATATAGTGGTATTTGTGCAAAATTCGGCTTACTGTTTGGTGACTGATGTCCAATTCAAACCCAACTTGCTTTAAAGAAACCGTCTTATCAACTTCTATTCGAACCAAAACGTTAATTTCCATTCCTTCGTCAATAATGAAGTTTTCTTCGGGATCATTGTTGGCTCTCTTCGGAATTGGTTTTCAACATAATTATCATAATTTTTCTCTAGCCATTGTCTCTCAGGATATCGTTGTGCATAAAGGTCGGTAGCCGCAACTGCATTTCTTTTACATTCCCCATAAATAATTAATATGTCCACTTTTTCATCTCTTGTATAAATTTGCGGCATTTTGAACACAATTAACAAGAATTTTTAAAAAATTTTAGACACAATAAAAAACACCGTTAAACCAACAAATGTTTGACAAGCTAAATATTTCATTGTTTTCAAAGCCACCTTAGTTACTTCTTAACATTTAATTAGAACAAAATTGTATTTTTTTATTTTCTTTTAGCTGTAATTTTGTTTGTATTTATCGCACATTTCAATACGACATATGAATAAACTCCTAATTAATAGTAGTAATAAATGGTACCACGGTAGCGATATGGTTCCATTTGAAAAAATGAAGTTTTGCCCCAAAAACAATTTTGGTGACTCTTATTTGTTCATAAATCACGTAATTTGGTGTTTTTAACGGTATATAGATTTTTGTAGCATTACACGGGTCATTTAGAATAAATCGCAGCCGTCATGGCACCCTTAAATGGAAAACTAAAAATTATATTATAAAGATTGATGTTTGAAATGTCACTTATTTAGCATTGTTGGATTCAGAAAATTATGCAGAATTCAAAAATGCAATAATATACAGGGTGTTTCATTTAAAAATCGAAAGTTAGTGTCACTTCCGGCGAAACCCGAAGTGGAAAAAATCAATTGTATGTCAAAAAGTGCCGCTTATATATGCAGTATATCCTAAATGGCAATCAATTATCTTCAAATCTAAAGGAGAAAAGGGGGGTATACCATGATCCTGTTACTCCCGATATATTCAGTTTGTAAGATTTCAAATAAACCGCATATAAACTCCCATTTAAATAAAGTGTATGTGTGTAATCACACACATACACTTTATTACTATACTGTGTCTAATACTACGCCCAATCGGGCGCGGAGTGTAGTATTAGACAAGCAATAACAAGAACGTCGACGTAAACATGACAGATACGCACACGCAATAGCGTGTGATGTACTTTTGTACTTACGCCTAACGTAAACTTGCGTGTTCGTACGTATACCTAAACGTATCGTATCGAGCCGAGTAATGGCGATGAGATTACCGATTGCACCCGATTGTATCATTGTAACTATCAAAGATGCCACATTCGTATAACCACCATCGGTTTATCTTATTTTTGGCCTATTTACAAAACTATGCAATATAAATGAAACAAAGACACCGGTGAAAAGTTAGAAGCGGTTATGTTTATAATGTTCGTTGAAATTTAGTTCAGTAGATACGTTACGTCTCAAACTGTGCTTTATCTCAATTTAAGTCCATGTATTGTAACATGGATTTACGTGTATTTCTGCGTTTACTTCAAAGGTGTTAGTTTTGCTTTAAGTGTCTATTAACTAACAATTCTTACTAACACGTACCAGTGCCTATTGAATTTCAAATAGCAATATGAATTTCTAATAATTATTAACAATCCAAACTTTTATAAATAGCTAGTTAGTAGTGTAGGAACAGAGAACAATAGTTATAAATTAATGTGTGTGAAGTGTCAAAATCAAGACTCGGGATAACCAATATCTTTGGACAATGCAGTAAGTTGGAAGTAATAAGAAACAATTTTACTCCAGGCGTTTTAGCTGTAAAATTGACCTCTGTGTTAAATTCATGCCCTACGAATTTTTTTTCTTATTGTGTTTATTGTGTTTGTGTGTTGTGTTTATTTGGACGTCTTGAATGACACTTGGTAGTTACGCCACGATACACCTGGGGGATTTCGTGAAAACCGCGCCGGAAAGTCGCGGAAACCGCGAATTCGCGATTAACTCAGTTTTTATAGCCTAAACGGGAACAACACCTGTTATAAAAGTTGCACAGCTGTAAGTTCTCTATCTTAAAGATCCTATAAATTTTTTTCGTACGTTTAAACGTTTTGGAGATACGACGCAGACTAAGTGAAAAATTCACCTAGTTCTGTTAAATTATCATGGTTCCAGTACTGTTGTCGTATTCTATCGGCTATTCTGACAACACAAAAAACATAAAAGCCATGGAACAGCGACGACGAAACGCACTTGTTTCGTCATCCTGTGGAGTTCATTTCGATGGAACCAGGAGAAGCTCCTTGCTAATAGATCGAATAAAAAGCAGTTAATTGAAAAGTTTATGAAACAATTAAATAATGCCAACATTGGAGTCAAACAAGCCCGAGGTGATGCCGATGACCTCATTGTTGCGACAGCAATTGAACAATCAACTTAAAACACCCCCGCCATCGTTGGAGAAGATATTGACTTATTGGTCATTTTACTTGGGCGCATAATTTCTAGCAGTAATGTCATTTTCAAAAAACCAGGAAAAGGAAAAGTAGAAACAAAACATTATTCTACTATCAGCATGGACAAATATCCAAATTGCTTAAAGCATATTTTGTTTTTACACGCGCTGACAGGACGCGATACCACCTCCGCCTTATTTCACAAAGGGAAAACTCAAGTGTTCAAAATGTTTGAGAAACGGCCGGATTTACACCCTACAGCGCATGTGTTCATGCAAAAAACTGCCATTTGTATGAACTGATTTGTAATGGAATGAAGATTATTCTTACAATATATGGTGCCCTCAAAACGGAAACTTTCATAGGCAATTACCGATATTTAACTTTTGCCAAATCTGCAAAACTTTCAGCAGCTATAAAATTACCATCACTTCCTCCAACATCTTCAGCAGCTCATCAGCATTTGTGTAGAGTGTATTATCAAGTTCAAACATTGTTGGGAAAAGACATTAATCCTGAGCAGTTTGGCTGGATTAGGAGGAATAATATTTTGCAGCCAGTACCAATACAGTTACCACCAGCACCAGACATATTGTTACATTCAGATTTTTGCAACTGTACGAAGGGTTGTACAGGAAAATGTAGCTGTAAGTAGGACTGAATTGTTCAATGACTTGTGAATATTACCAGATTACCACGGTCACTTCCGCTTGAAAACCGCACCTATAATTGGTATGAATGACGATATGGACGACGTAGAATCCTATCAGAATGAAAGTAATGACAATGATTCGTCATTGGACGATAACGTTTCAGATACCGAAGGAGACGGAAGTATTGACTAATTTAAGATCCGGCATGGATTGGGCCTCCTGGAGAAACCATGTAGAAAAAAGCGCGCCGAGCATTCTACCTCTAAGGTGGTGCGGAAATGAATGCATTTTTTGGCTTATTCACTGTAAATAAATGTAAATAAAATGTACTATATATACTATTATATATACAAATAAAATGTATTCTAGAGGAGAATAAAGATCACCGAGCTCTATAACAGCAATATTTAATATTCATTCTGAGCCATAGAAAGCAAGATAATTGCTAAATATGTGGTGCGCAAGAGGTTTAGCGGAACTAAATGCATTTTTCACTTAGTCCGCGTCGTATCCCCAAAATGTTTAGGCGTACGAAAAAATGTATAGGATCTTTAAGGTAGAGGATTTACAGATGTACAACTTTTATAATAGGTGTTGTTCCCGTTTGAGCCATAAAATTCTCCAGGTGTATCGTGGCGTAACTACCAAGTGTCATTCAATAAAGAAAAATTCATAGGGCACGAATTTAACAGCAAAAGTCTAAGACGCCTGGATTATTCCTTATATTCGGTCTAATTCGTTAAATAATAAACTTAATAGTCTCATTATTGAATAGTTCTTGCAGTTACTCGCAGATTTCAATTCGCCGATCAAAACCATCTTCGGACAGTTAGTGAACGGGTCATGCCTTATGAGGAAGGCACTTTATTTTCTTGAGTATTTTGTGAGCCGTTGGCAGTGCCTTATTATAATTAGATAATAATAATAATAAATTGGCTTTATTGTGCAAAACATTTATAAAGATATAAATGGAAAGAAATTATTTTATTATAACGAAAAAAGAAGAAAAGAGAGAACTAATAGAAAAAAAGTAGAAAAAAGTAATTATACCACAAAATGGCGGAGTCTAGCTGAAAGCTACTCATACTCAACCATAATGAGGCACATTAACAATTCCTTAAATTAAATATGGGAAAACAAAGTTACAGAGAGCCTGACGAACATTAAATACAAAATATATGTAAAAAAATAAATAAACAACGCGCTTCAATAATAATAGCTAAAAATATTTACTAGGACAAGGACCAAAAAAAAGAACAAAAATATCACTGTTGCTTGCTTAATAGATAACTTTTATATTTATATTTGAATTTATTAATATTAAAAACTTTAAAATCTTCAGGAATCATATTATAAATAAATAACGCATTTATTTCCAGCAGGTAAATACCCAATCACAGGAAACATAGAATTGTTACATAGAACATGAGAATATAAATTACAAAAATATGAGAAAATATTCAAAGTAAGCCTAAAATTATGGAATAGTAAGTATGCGTAAAAAAAATATGAAAAAAACATTAAAATATACAAGTGATCAGAACATTGTGAAATAATAAAAATATAATTTCCAAATAATATGACGAACTGGACCCTAATATTGTACATTCTATGCACTGAAGATAACAAAAATCTAAATAGGTGGCTTTTAAAATGCAGTGAGCCATACATGAGGCAGTAAGGGTATATAAATAAATAAATAAGGTAAAAAACATAGGATCAGGGTAAGTGTACATATATTATGAGTTGCTTCTTAGATATAAGTCAATTATCGTATTTAAATTGTTGTGATTAATATCACAAAGACCGGAGATTGAATTGAATACCTTACACATTTTAAACATTGGTGATTTACACATAAGGTTGGTACGACTAAAGGGGGTATAAAAATAATCACTATCATGAGAATGCAATCGAGGGACCAAAAAGCAAAGCTTATTAACAAGGAATGAACAATCGATTTTGTTGTTAACTAGATTGTACAAAAATGAAAGAGTAGCGCAGTTCCTTCTTTCACTAAGTGAAATCATATTAAACATATCTAACAGGAGGTTATTATCAGTGCCTCGCTGTGGAAAAAAACCATTAGTTTTAAAAAACATGAACTTTACAAATTTTCTCTGGACAGATTCAGTTAATAAAATCAAATTTTGGTATATGGGAGACCATATGAGAGCGGCATATTCCAGCTTGGATCTAATGTAGGTGAAATATAATATTTTCAAACTTTCAACGCTAGAGAAGCAGTTTCTGACAAAGAACCCGAGCAACTTAGAAGCTGACTTTGTCATCTGATTAATATGGCTGGAAAAACTAAGTTTGCAGTCGAAAATCACACCGAGATCTTTGAATTCCAAACAACGCTCGCGTGGAAAATTGTTTATGTTGTAGTCAAATTGTATAGAATTGTGCCTACGAGTAAAAGTAACGATTTTGCATTTGGAGACGTTTAATTTAAGAAAGTTGTTGGAACACCACGTAGAAACTTTGTCTATTTCTGTTTGTAAGTAAATACAGTCACTGAGACTATTTATATTTGTAAAAATTTTGAGATCATCTGCAAAAAGTAGATGCTCACAACTAATTACTGATGTTATGTAATTTATGAAAATCAAAAACAGCAGGGGCCCCAAGTTGGAACCCTGAGGGACGCCTGACGTTGCTGTATAGTTAAGAGATCTGTGACCGCCGTGTTCCACAAATTGCTTCCTTGAGAACAAGTAAGATGTGAGAAGCAAGGTGAATGTATCCGAAAATCCAAAAGCTCTTAACTTGGACAATAACAAATAATGATCTATCTGATCGAAGGCTTTTTGGATGTCCGTGTATATGACATCCACTTGCCCCCCTGAATCCAGGCTGTCACATATGAATTGGGAAAAACAAGCTAGATTTGTTACTGTGGATCTTTGTGCATGGGTGATATGGACGATTTTATTGTGCTGTAAATATGGTTATACAAAATTATTTCCAGTGCTTTTGCAAAATTGCATAAAACGGCAATGGGTCTGTAATTGATTATGGACGATGGATCGCCAGCTTTTAATATAGGACATATTTTGGTAATTTTCCAGATATCTGGAAACTTGGACGCTGTAAGTATCATGTTAAAAATAATACGCAGCGGAGTAACAAACACCGCAGCACAGTCTCTAACTACGAAGCTGGGAACACCGTCAATACCGGCTGTCATTTTGTTTTTCAGTTTTTTGATTGCTTCAAAGATTTCATTTTCTGTAATACAGTTAATATTTATCGATTCGGATGGGTAAGATATGTTGTCGTTTGTGTGACTTGGATCCGAAGGAGAATATACACTTGAGAAAAAGTTTGCAAAACCATTAACTATCATTTGCGCTGTATCCAGTGTGTCATTGTTATAAGTGACGGCTTCCGGGATTCTAGTTTTACTTCTTTTGTACTGAGCAAAGGACCAAAATTTAGAGAGATCGTGCAAGATTACATAAGTTGATATAGCATTAAAAATAAAGCTTCTTCTAAATATGGCCGTCTGGTGTTAAGGCATTGTAAACTTGTTTTTAAACCTTACATTTCTTGTATGCATAGAGGATCGTGCATTAAATTTATTTTTTAGAAAAGAGGAGGAGTTGGGAGATATCAATGTTCTATGTATAAAATTACTTAAGTGATGAATTCTCCGATTATTCATATTAAGCCATTTACATTCATTAATCTTATGAGAAATATGATCAGATTTTCTTAATCCAAATATAGTGCGACAACATGAATTTTGAACTTTTTGAATGCGATTCTTGTCAGATTGGTCAAGACAAAATCACAATAGTTAAAATGAGACAACACGAGTGACTCGCATAACATTTTTTTTAGATTTAAATTTAAAATGTGACGATTTGAAAATATTAGCTTCAGAGAAGAATATGCCTTTTGCATCAATTTTTTTACATGGCCCTTGAATCGCAGGTTAGAATCAAAGACAACTCCAAGACATTTCGCTTCGTCAACAATCGGTAAAGTCGTTCCATCAATTTTAATATCAAGACTGGTGCGTAGAACATTGATTTTATTCTTACTATCAAATAACATTAATTTAGATTTAGAGGAGTTTAACTTTAAATCATGCTCGACTGATAAACTCATAACTTTATTGAGCTCATGATTTATGATATCACACGCATCTGCCATATTTCCGATACGAAAATGTGAGTAAAGCACACAGTGTCATCTGCATAGGCTTGTATCCGACAATTTGAAACAGAGGAAATAATATCAGACGTGTAAATAATGAACAACAGAGGACCCAAAATTGACCCTTGAGGTACACCTGATAATATATCTAAGCTTGGAAAAGAAGCATTATTAATTAAAAAAATTTGTGAGCGTCCATTTAAATAAGATGACAGTTCAATAGCAGGTTGATCAAAACCATAGTATTTCATTTTAGCACATATAAGTTCGTGATTGATAGTATCAAATGCTTTAGAAAAATCTAGTAATACCAACACACTCACCAACCCCTTATCCAACGCCTCAAACATGTCATTGGTAACAACAGCTAATCCAGTGGTAGTACTAAACTGTTTTCTAAAGCCGCATTGCGAATCAGGCAAAAATTTATTGAGTATGAAATAATCATATATTTGGTAAAATAAAACTTTCTCAAAAATTTTGAACATGGCCGGTAAAACACTGATAACTCTTAAATCGGAAAATGTGGAGGGGTCATTATTTTTTGGTAATGGCTTGCCTACTGCAACTTTCCATAATTGTGGAAAATATTTCACCTCAATGCAACAATTTATAATATGAGTTATATATTGATCTATGAAAGGACTGCAATATTTAAGCATAGTTGACGAAATGCCATCAATGCCTGTTGCATTTGTTTTAATATTATGCAAAATTTCATTAACCTCCGCAACAGAAGTAAGTGAAAAACTAAAAGATATATTTGGGTCCTTTGAGTTATTACTGTAAAAATCAATTTTATTGTCACAATTATCACTAACATTTTGAACAAAAGATGCAAAGTAATCATTAATTTCAGAAGGATTGGCTAAATTATCTGGAATATTTATATCTTTATTCGAGCGAACATTAAGAGTTTTGAGAGCTGACCATGTATTTTTTGAGTTATTTTTCGAGCAAATTGACTAAAAAAACCCTTCTTTTCTCTCCTTACCATTGCCAAAGTATAATTACGAATTTCTTTATATCTAGACCAATCATTGTTAGTACGAGTTCGTTTATATTTTTGTAAAGCTCTATCTCTTTCTTTCATAATAATTTTTAAATTAGGGGTAAGCCACGGCGCATGAGGTTTAGTAACGCTCACCTGTTTAACCGGTGCATGTTTATCAAAAAGAATAATCAGATATTCAATAAATAATTTTAGTTTATCATCAATGTTGTTCACAAGAATTATATTAAACCAAGGGACGGCAAAGAGATCAGCTGTAAATAGATTCAAATCAAAATTTTTATAGCAACGAAAAACTACATATTTAGGTTTCATCTTGAAAAACTTAGTTTTTATATCACAAAAAACCATTCTATGGTCAGAAATGCCTTCCATAGAAATTGTACCAGAATTATTAACAATCACATTATCCGATATAAATAAAGGGTCAAGTAGTGTGTTAGATATACTAGTTACTCTAGTTGGCTCAGATATTAGTTGAGTAAAATTATAAGCTTGAAAACAAGAGTCAATTGGGTTCCCAATATTGAACAAATTTACGTTGAAATCACCCGTGCAGATGACATGATCCACAATAGGGCAAACAGTTGATAAAATCGCATCAAAATCATTTAAAAAATTATTTATATAAGTATTTGGCGGTCTATACAATATACCAATAGCTATTGTTAACGAGGGCATAATTATTTTAACAAATAAATACTCAAGTTCTGCACTTACCAAAAAGTCAACGATTAACTCTTGATAATTATAAGAAAGTTTGATATACAATATGCTTAAACGTAGGACTTTCTTGCACTTTCAATAGCACATTAAGCTGGTCTTTATCTTTTGATGATAGTCGACATATTTAGGGGGATCACGAACATCGCTGAAGTGTTAGATATGAGAGGACAAGTTGATATCGTATACACAGATTTTTCTAAGGCGTTTGATCGTCTAAACCATGACGTATTAATTTCTTAAAAAACTAAGTTTCTTTGGTTTTGTTCCCAGTTTGATTGATTTTTTAAAAATTATATCTAATTGAAAGGCAACAACTTGTCCTCAATAGAGGCTTTAAGTCCAACGAAATTCATAAAAAATCTGGTATACATGAAGGTTCGGTATTTGAGCCTTAACTTTTTAATATATCTGTAAACGATATCGTCTCGCAACTTAATTGCAACTCATTGCTTTACGCCGATGGCCTGAAATTTTTTACTAGTATTAATAGCGAGGACGACACCAATAGATTACAAAATGACTTAGTTAACATTCACTCAGGGCGTGACAAAAACGAGCTACCCCTATAAATATAGACAAATGACTTTTAGCAGGAAACATAATCTTTCATTAAATGACTATGTTATCAATAATACGAAAATGCAGAGATGCTACAAACTAAAAGACCTTGGTGTTACTTTTGACACTAAACTCACAATTAATGATCATATCACCTTATTTCTCCTATTTAATGCTTTTGCAAGATCTAAATTAAAATACACCTCTATCATCTGGAATCCCGCTTACCTAATACACAAAAACAACATTGAAGGTATTAACAATTTGCATTTTGAGAAGAAGGTTCGCCCTAGGATTATTCTTCAAAAGTTAAATACGCGTAGAATATTTAGACCCTCGATATTTTTACACAAACTTATTAATTTCTAATTTGATTCTACCCAAATTTTAGAAATAATTGGGTTTCTTATACCGACTTTCCAGACTAGATCAGATAATTTATTTTACTTAGGTACACCTCGGACAAATATATTCAAACACTTTCCCCTGCATGTAATGTGTTCTAATTTTAACTCTCTACTAATACATTGACATATTCAATTGTAAAATTAAGGATCTTAAGCAAGGAATTCTAAATAACTGAAATTTATATTGTTACTATTACTATTATTAGCATTAGCAATAAATAAATGTGTAGCAATAAATGAATAAACATGCCCAAATTCCCTGAGTTTTGACTCTACTCTGCTTACCATGCTTTGGCTAATATTAGATTACCGATCAGGATGGTCGTATTCTTTTGTGTGCCCATTCTGTCTCAAAACCGATCATGAAAATAAATTCAATTCTTTCACGTTCAATTAATTTCATGACTTCAAAAAGTAATTAATACTTAACACTCCAAGTACACTGCTAGCGAAAGTTACGCCGTAAAAGTGATGTGAAGCAAATATTGGAATTTGTACATTAAAGAATGAAAATTTTAAAAAATATCCCGACGAGGACGATTTCAGTTTTTTATCACCGAAAGCATAAACACGTCGGTGCTGCTGTCAGTGCCATATAAAAAATACGAGATTTAAGAGGTAAATACAAACACATCAATAAAAGATAAATTAAGTACCGATAGTTTAAAAATTTATCCACAGAAAATAGTTTTTAGGAAAGCCCTAAATTCCATCATATTTGGTCCGCCCTGTATATGCATACTTGTACACGTATAAGCAATTAAAATAATTTTATAAATTACTTAATAAATTCATAAATTTGACTAATCGATTTTAAAATAACGGTGGATATCTCAAGATATTGAGAGAATCTGAATATATCGATTTGTTAGAAAATAAAATTATTCCTAATAGCCATAGTGAGTTCGTACTTTCAACTTGTATCGAAGTACTTAGTAACATTTAAAATTTCTTTAAATCCCTTTGTCCAGACGGTATGTCACAGTTATTACCGCTGTGAGACAGTTGCTTTTCAACTTGTTCAAACAGGCTTACCATTTATTGCTGACTCCAGCAGAATTTTTCCAACGTTGTATTAGTCTAAATATGAATACGAAATGACACTATATATATATATAATTATAGTATAGACAAATGTGAAATAATATTTTGTTCTAATTCCAGTATTTTTCGTAAATGATCATATACTTGCACTTCGGTTGATTTAAAACTCCAAAAATATAATTTACATTATTATACTTTGTACTTCTTAGCAGACACTGGCATACTTATTCTCAATATATTTTTTTTAAATCAAGACCTAAGGCTGCACTTCATATATATTAATATACGTCATTTTAATGTTCAGTTTTTATCAATTTTTACTTTATAGAAATAAAATTAGTATACTTATGAATTAAAATTGTATAATTTTGACCTATACTGAAAAGTTTTAAAATAATTATATATAAGTATATATATTATAGTATATATTAACGAAATTGGAAACATACCAAATAATGCAACTGTAAGTAATCTCATATGCAATTGACACCAATATTTTATTTGCAGGGGCAAATTGGACAAAGGTATACGAGAAAGCTGAAGCAGGTTTCCAGTCGATACAAAATTGGCTAGATTTTAGTTTATTAAGTTTAAATATCAAAAAAACAACATTTAAAGCTTTTTCCACCTCAGCTGCTGATCAACCTGTTCAAAATACACTAAAAATCCACAAAAAATTCTGCAACGAAAAAGGTAAAATCTACTAAATATTTAAGATTTGTTGATCAGCATCTGAGAAGAACGACCATAGTAATTTTATAGCAACGAAAATTTGTAAACTATTTCATAAATTTTATTAGTTAAGATCCGTCGTAAATAACAGATTGTTAATGGTTTTAATAATGTTTTATACAACGCCTTAGTCGAGTCTATATTAAAATACTGCATTGTAATTTGGGGTGGATTATACAACAATTCATTACATAATCAAAGTGTCAAAATACTATAATAAAAATAACTTTTAAGAAATATGGAATGTACTCCACCAACGAACTATATAAGAATACAAATATAATGAATATTAGAAGTCTCCATGTCTTTAGTTGTTTAAATTTTACAGATAAAAATCAACATTTATATCAACCTGTCATCCATAATTATGAAACTAGAATGATAATTAACAAATTACTAAAAGTTCCATTTCAAACAAAATCACACACTCAATATCCTGCCTCTTAAAATTAGACTGATTGCAATCAAAAGAAATGAATTTAAAATAGAATGTAGGTAAAAATTTTATAAAACTATTCCTATTCTAATTATTATTATATAATAAAAAAGGAACATATGCTGCCACGTTATGATATTCTCCTTTATAATTAAATTAATTTTAATTGTTTCCTACTATTAGATAATATTTTAATAATTTATAGAAATAGTACAGTAAGTACAGGTCAAAAATTATTTTAGAGGGCCATCCACAACACAAAGATGATTTCTGATTCTCCTTAGGGACATATTTAAAGTGCACGGCCCTTTGCATTTATTTATTTATTAATATAAGTATTAATTATTTATATTAATAATAATAATAATAATAAATTTATTCATCACTCAACATAATACACAAATGCATCAGTTATTGGACTAGTCAAACTAATACTAATATAAATATATAACATTACACTACACATAGAATCATTTAAAATTTAAAAACCTTTCGTAACTATAAAATGAATTATTTAATAGGAAATCATATAACCATGATTTAAATTTGTTAAAATTATCGTTATTGCCATAAAGATTTATAAATTTATTGTAGCAATTAATGCCTCTATAAATGTGACAATGTTGACCAATAGAGAGCCTAGAAAACGGTTGATGTTTCTTTGAAACGTGTATTAAAAGAATGTATGGAGCTATTTCTTATTAAGGAATTACTTTTTTTATATTGATTATTAATAGATAAATATATAATGATAGCAGACTCAAGATACCATACTGTTTAAAGGTGTGTACATGAGGTGAGAGGATGCATATCTGCTATTATCCTCAATATGCGTTTTTGTACAACAAAAACTCTATTTGTGTGTGCCGAGCTTCCCCAAATGCAGTATTAAAGTAGAATATCAAGGTACAATAAAATTTATTAAATTTTATATCAAAATTAAGTAAGTATATGTCAGGCCACTTTTCATTTCTTAGTAAATTAATGAAATAATTAATATTCTGTTCATTAAATTCTCTCTTAAAATAGTAATTTTCTTTCTAATACACAATATTTGAATCTTTGGAAACTTACTAAACGATAACGTGAATAAAGTATGAATTTAATTTAATCATATTGAGTTTTTTATATATTTGATCTACAGAGAACTACATTTAATTTATATGGTAAATGGTAAATAAATATTAGTAGTACATAACACAATCAATAATCATAAATTGATATGCATAAAGTTCTTGAGGAAGTACTTTATATTTATAAAGTTAGAAGCTGCAATTTAAAATTCCCCATTTCTGTAAACTTGTTGCGAGACTTGTATTACCGTTGGGTTTTATGACGTTAAAAAATTTGACCTATAGGAATCTCTCACATCCCACTAAATTTAAAACTAAACAAAAAATATGTTGACAATCTAGGCATGCAAAAGTAAACAGAAATTTTGAAGATAAACATTTTTACAATTAATTAGAAACACTCTACTGATGATTTTATGATATATTTTACATAATATAACGATGTTTACACGGTGAATAATCAATAATAGGCCATAGTTGAAAGGTAGATTCTCTGAAACAAAATGTGGGGATATAACTAAAAATGCTTTAAAAAATTATTGCTGTCCAAAAAGGTACAGCGTGTCAAAGTTGAAATTTTATTTTATATTTTTTGCAATATTTTAACAATCTCTTGGCCATCTTCTCCAAATTTGTTAAAGAAACACTTTTAGCTAAGAAGCAATAATTTATCACATTAAACAGTAGAGAATGCCACATGAGTTTTATCTGATAATGAATATTTTTCCCATATTTTGAATAAAACGTTTTGGTACTTTTGACTAGAAATAGGTACTAACGCGGACGTCATTTTACGTAAAAAAAGATACACTCGATAGAACTTGATAATTTCAACCGTTTTCGGGGAAACTGCCGTACAAATAATAATAATCCCTTTACTAATCCAAGTGATGACAAAGCATATAAAGTCAAGTCAACAAAAAAAAATTATGCGACTAGAAAATACAGGGTCGACCACTAATAATAGGCCATAGTTCAGGGGTAGATTCTTTGGGCCAAAATATGAGGATATAACAAATATGCTCTAGTAAAATGTTGCTGTGGAAAAAGAAATTATTTTTTCGTTTTTTTGCAATAACTCAACAGCCTCTTGACTGATCTTCGCCAAATTTGCTAAGAAACAATAATATATGTATTACATCACGTTAGATCATAGAGGGCGCCGCAGGACCTGTATTTGACGATAATTTTTTTCATATTTTTTTTTTTGACGAAATATTGTGGCACTTCTGACCAGAAAATCTGATGAGGGCGTCATTTTCACGTATAAAAGGTACACTTGGTAAAACTTGAGAACTCCAACCATTTTCGAGGAAAGTGCCGTTAAATATTTCATTAATTTTTTGAAAGACAAATTCAAATTTAATGAAACAATGTGTATTTATTGAAAAGTGTGCTTCCTTTACGTTTTAGTTTAGTCATTTACGTCATTTACGTCATTTACGTCATTTAATCATTTTATTTTGTTCTTGTGTTCCTCGAGCTAATTTCTTTAACTTCTTTATTTACAATGCCTAGACGTAATAATTTTTCAAATACAGAAATGAGGGATATGATATGTATTTACGCACAAAATAATTTTAGCGGACGTGCTGCAGTGAGGAGATACTCATTGCAATATCCAAATAGAATACAGCCAGACCAAAATATTTTCACAGATCTGTGTCGTCGTTTGGGAGAAACGGGTTCATTTCGCCATAAAAACGATGTAGGATGACCGAAGCAAATTACTCCAGATCAACAACTAGAAATTTTAGTTCATGTGGATAAAGATCCTCAAGTCAGTTCAAGTCGCTTAGCAGCGGCAACAGGGACGGGTAAACAATTTGTCCTAAGAGTCTTACGTAAAGAACGCTTCTACCCATATCATCTCACTTCTGTACAAAACTTACTTCGAAGGGACCTTCCACAAAGGCTACAGTTTTGTCAATTTGTTCTAAATAAACACAACAGGGATCGAAATTTTGTTAAGAACACTTTATTTACCGACGAAGCAACTTTTACTTGCCGAGGTGTTTTTAACTGGAGAAATATCCATTACTGGGAAGTAGAAAATCCTCATGCCGTTAAAGAAAGGCATTTTCAGCAAGATTTTAAGATTAACGTTTGGTGTGGTATCATCAGCGATCAATTATTGGGACCATTTGTCCTTCCGCCAAATTTAAATGGACATGGAATTTATATGTTTTTTTTTCAAAATACTTTTGCTGATATATTACATGCTTTCATGCTAGACATACGGAACAGAATGTAGTTCATGCAAGATAGAGCTCCTCCTCATTTCTCCATTGAAGTCAGGAATTATTTTCGTGAGACTTTCCCACGCAGATGGATCGATCGAAGAAGTGAGTTTACTTGACCACCAAGGAGTCCTGATTATAAACCTTTGGATTATTATGTGTGGGGACATATGCAGTCCTTCGTCAATGCAAATACTATCAACTCAAGAGAAGAACTGTGGGACAAAATACAACACGCAGCGAATTTTATTAGAGGATAGTAAAATGCATTTTTCAATATAAGAAAATCTGTTACGCATAGAATTAGAAAAGGCATAGAAGAAGTAGGTGGAGACCATATCGAGCATTTATTCTAAGTTGAAGCAATGGGCTTTTGCATGGGGAGAAAGTTTATAATGTCATTAAGTCAACTTTTACGTTATTTGTTGGTCTTGTAATAAGATTAGATACTTATTTTAGATGTATTTATCTCAATATCATGAAAACAATACATTAATTCATAAAAAAAGTGAGAAAGAGCTTACACTGTTAATACCATTTTGTTTTCCCTTACATTTTGTACTCATTTCAATAAATATACTTTGTTTCATTAAATCTGAATTTGTCTTTCAAAAAATTATTGAAATATTTAACGGCAGTTTCCTCGAAAACGGTTGGAGTTATCAAGGTTCTACCAAATGTACCTTTTACACGTGGAAATGACGCCCTCATCAGATTTTCTGGTCAGAAGTACCACAGCGTTTCGAAAAAAATAATATAAAAAAATTAATCATCAGATACAGGTCCTACGGCGCCCTCTATGATCTAACGTGATGTAATACATAAATTATTGTTTCTTAGAATAAAGGAAGTTCCTCTAGCAAATTTGACGAAGATAAATCAAGAGGCTGTTGAGTTATTGCAAAAAAACGAAAAAATAATTTGAATTTTGACTTTTAATTTATAATAAAAAAATGGTTGCTCATAGCTTTAAAAAGCTGTAACTCGTGAACCATTCATCATATGAAGGTCACTTGAAGCTCATTCTACAGGTAATTTAATTCTCTTCAAAAAACCTTTAGTGTCTTTATTGCCTAAAGCCAATAAAAAAAGAGGTATTTGTCAAAATACAGTCGAAAATCGAAATTTGATTTTCTTTAACATTCATTGGATATACTATATGCGTACGATCTATGATTTTCGAGTTTTTATCGATTTTATCATGAAACAAGTGTTCTGATAGTGCGCATTACATATCTCTGCCAATATTGAACGAATGGAAATGAAAAATAAAAGGAACTTGTTCGTAATCGAATTCTCTACTACTTTTATTTGAAACATTTTGCGATCCGAACGACAGCTTTTGAGATTTTAGCGAAGAACGCGCGCGTTTCCGCTACGTCGCAAAACGGTCAAAATTTCAAAAAATCTATCTCGCTCCCATAAGTCGTACGAAAAAAAACGAAATTTTGCAGATTTTTATTACCTATAATTTTCATGTGTACATATTTTGCAGTAAAATTGATACTTTCCGCCGGCGTCTACGGGTGGGGACTTTTGATATGTTAAAAACTACCACAAAATAATAATAATTTTACAACTAATATGATTATTAATAGATGAATAAGCCAACATTTTTCGTAAACTAATTTGATTTAGACCTAAAATTCTTCCAATGATAGAAGAAAAGTTTCCAAAGTTTCAGCCCGTTCTGGATTATTTCATCCAAATCGACAAATTTCGTCCCATTTTATTGGGCTATGGTACATTTATTAATGTCTGCAGATTTATTCATGGAAAAATTAGTTTGGTAATACATTATGGATATTGTTATGTAATTATTATATGGAAGAAGTAATATGTATATTATAATATCATATATTACACAAAATTAATATTCTTGTGCAAAATTTGATTATAAACACTGCGTCAAACCTTGGAAAACAAAAGCTTACGTTGCAGTTTACTATATTAAATTAAAATTATCAAACTAGATACAGAAATAATGTCCTTGATCTTAAAAATTATAACGTTGCATCCAAATTTATATTTTGATCTGAATTTAATAATAAGCATGTATCTATCTACTTTTAAGGGTAATTTAGGTGATATCGATGACGCGATGCATCAGAACTAATACGATAGGCGAGTACGCAAATACACGGCCTCTTTAACAACTCAGTTCTCGAAAACTAAGCAAAATTTGAAAAAAATATTTGAATAAAAAAACTTCTTTGATTCATCGGCTACAACTTTGTCGCTTATAGTATCTAGTTATCTTTAATAATAATGCAGTTAACAAGCGATTACATTTTATACTGCAAATAGCAGAAACCTTTTGTTCCGTTAATAGGGCATTAACTAGGGAGTTTTTGCCAATTTCTTTAATACTACTCACGTTAACCTTAAATGGCACGTGACCAAATACGATCACGAGGTGGAATATGCGCTGATACAGGCTTTATTAATACCAAATCCTCCTCGACAACCCCCTTTCTTGAGATCTATTAAGTATGTCAGGTTTGACTTTGACTATCAATATCAAACAACCATTAGCAAGAACAAAACTATGTGACAAGAGTAATCACCGCATAACTTAACTACTACAGACCTAAAATCAATTATACTAGGATTTCTGACCAATCAGAAGCGTTACGGTCCATTTAAGGTGGGTAACCGAACGTCCCTTATCCGCAGCGAAATAAAGGGACACGCAATTAGAATAAGGTGAACGCTATTTGTGCACATGCGCAATTATCTCCTTCCTTCTACGTTAGCGGTAACGGAGGTATAGCGTTAGTGGGCAAAAATTCTGTACTATCTTGAATTTTTTAACTTTGGTCATTTCAACGTGATTGGAAGTATTTCGATATTACCTGTTTCAAATTTAAGATCAATAAATTTACTAATAAAAAAGATATGACAAGTTAAACAAATAATCCCAAGAAATCTCAAATTTTAGAAAAAAGTCGAAAACCCACATATCACTGATTTCGCAATTTCAAAATAATTGGCGACCAAAAAATTCGGAGTATCAGGTCACTTTATATAAGTTTGAATGTTCAGTTGCTTTAGGTCCTCGAGTCGTATACAAGGTGTGAAATTCAGATGTCTCGGTTTCCTACTACCAGTTAAAGTATAATCATAAAATACAGGCCCAACAATTTTATTTCTGAAAATTCCACACCAAACTAATCTTACTAATCTTTTTCCGTTGTGCTTGTCTTCTCACGATTTTCGATTTTTCCTATTAAAAACTCCTACACGCTTGAACTACACGCTTTTTTCTACTAAAACTGGAGGTTTTCTTCACCTTTTGGTAAATATTTTTGAATATATAAGAAATATTCAAGGAGATATTTTTGGGGTTCATCCCCAAATTCAGCCCCAAAATCCAAAAATAGACATGATTTTCACGAAAATTATCAAGTACAATAATTTTTAGTAGCAGTCAAACATTTTGAGATATCCATTAAATTTGATTAATAAATAAGCGAGATACGAAAATTCGAATTCAGACAATCTTTCACCCCTTTGAAAAGACTTTGTGATCATTGGATTTACTCAATATCGATGTAATGTTTGAAAAAAAGTCAATTTTTTCTTTATCTCCGTATGATCAAAATTCTCAAGGCTAAGTTATGGCCAAAGAAGTGGGAAAATATACACGTACCCTTAAATTGTTTGCTGTTAAATAACTGTTTAATGATACCTTATCCCCAAAAATCTGTTTTCAGACCCAAAGAACGCTTGTTTTACTGGGGTAATTAATCTTAACAAAAAAATAATGTTGACACACCTGCATAAGAAAATCACACGGCGCCACTGGGATACGATTATTATTTATGAATATCGGACGACATATGGACTGATACTGTTATAAACAATGATATGCACATAATAAGAATTGGTTAGTGGTTATAGTAAAACCATATCAAATTTATAACGATAATCCGCAAGTAAATTCCATTACAGAGAAACTAATATAACCACATAAAATTTTTACGACTATCTAAGCGCCACGCGAATTATTTATTGATACAATTTTTTAATTACACATTCTGAAGTAAATATAAAAGCAGATCCGGGACAAAATTGTTTATTAGTATTTCAGTTTAATATCGTAATTCAATTATAATATTTGTTGTTTCAAAATTATCTTCTCATTATGCTATTTAGTCTTTGGTCTTGACCATTACATGGTATAGTTTGCATAATGAGATTATCTAACGCAAACAATTCCATTTTTTAAATACAAGCTCATATATCACATAACAGTCTAAGAGCTGGTGACAATTTTTAGTGATTATTTATTCAAGGCTTATTTTTTGTAAGGATGTTGATGGAACCATGTTAGAGTATCCTCTATAAAGATTATTCTAGGTGGAGGTATAAGAGAAATGCGGGAGGACAGGTTAGGAAAGGATAAGATAAGATGATGAAAATTCCTATATGTTGTAAAAAAACATTTTGTGAAAGAGTTTAATCTTATATTTAAAGGATTTTTGTGTACGCAGTTTAATCTCTTGAGGTAGGGCATTATAGAGTTTGATGCCCTAGTATGCAGTGCCATCTTTAGTTTTTGTTAGCCAGTGTCGCGTTTGATATGAATGAATTTAGTTGCGAGTTGAGTGTGTGCTTAATTTATATTTTATATATATCAAACGGGGGCGAGCGTAAGTGCGTCTTTACTATGTACATACTTCGATATGCAATGTAAAGCAACGTTAGGCGCAGTTAGTAGTTGGATGGGTGACCATTCCAACTGTTGTAGGGTATGTCCCCTACAAGTCAAAATACAAAAACAAAAAATTCTAAAAATAATCAAAAAATTCAATAATCTCATGCCACTTGGCAAACTAGATAAAAAAAGTCCATCAGACACCGTTAGCACCAAAAAACCACATTTCAATTCAAAAAATCTGAGAAATTAAGCCGATCACCGATAATTCACAATTAACCTAAATTCATCCAAATCTAAAGCCAAACATTCATTTACACTCATCCGTAACCAATTCATCACAAAAAAACGTCACTTAAAAATACAGCCCCCGTATATTCATCAAACTAGTCAAATTCCCCATTCAAATCCAAATTCTCATAATTTTAATTCAACACGTCTCAATTTTATAAGCAATTTCCCTTTTTAAAATATTCGAACTTCTTGACCACCCCTCGTATACGTAACCCCCTTAAAATTAACCGTCGAGTCCCTAAGTTCTTAAAACAATTTCGTAATTTTTCTATTCTTACTTTCCGATCAACCCCTGTATACATCAAATCACGTTCAGTGCCTCGAGTCTCAAAAGTCCCCCATATCTTTTCACCGAATTTTCCCATCAAATTGCTATTATACTCTTTCCCCATTTTTCGATTACCCCTGTATAATTGCAGACACCCATACTATATCTCCATTCAGCTCGATTCATACCCGTATTGTACCTTGTTAATATCTTATCTTTTTATCTAACGCACTAACTGGAAACGTATTAACGGAGTTACAGATTGTTAACCGCGGACCTTTGTAATACATTACGGGGTCGAGCCAGATTTTGCCCATAAAACTTCTCATAACTTCCAAACAAAAATAGATTCAGCTTTCGTTAAAATTTTAGTAAATTCCCCTTCACATCGCCGATCTGCCCATATAAAAATTATTTCAAAATTCCAAAATTTTCAAGTATTGCGCAACATGATGCAATCGATGACTCATCCTTGCCCGCACTGAGCGATTCCAAGCCTTTCCAGCTCTCCGCGAGACTCCACGGGGCGAGAAAAACGAAACTTTTTCAATTCAGTATAAATACCGGTGCATCGAAAGCCGTAGACAAGTTCAGTTTTGGCAGTGAATCAAGTGTAAAGTTCGCGTAGTGTTTTAGTGGAAATTAAGTTTCAAAGTTAGCTTTGTGTAATAGCTGTTGACGCTGGGTCCGGTTCCTATTTAATTTCATGTTGTAGATACCCGCTCGGCTAGGTTTTCTTACTCCCTATTCCTCGCAATTTTATCGTGACGAGCTGTTCCATTCTAGCTTCCCAGGCCGAAACCTGGTTAAAAAGAGTTAGTTTTTAAGTATCGCCTTTAGTGCCCCTAATTTTAAGTATTTAAATTTCGATTCCCGTCCAAAGTGACACACCAATTTTTACCGACCAGGCTACGTTGAAAGGACATTCTTCCGGATATTTTCCCAGATTTATTAACTTTTTAAAATACATTTATATGATAACTACAGACAGAATTTATGTGTCGAATAGTTTCTACGTTTTAAAAGAAACTTGTAAAATAAATTAACCTATTCAAACTTTGTTCATTATCTCTTCAATAAATATTTTGTATTCTCTTTTAATTCATCGTCTCATTATTTTTTCTGAAATAAAAAAACCTACTACAACTAGGGTGTAACCGTTGACCCTACAATAGCTATTTAATAATAAATTAAGTGTAAAATTAAATAAAGTGATAGCAGCCAGTGCCAACTACAATATACAGGGTGTAATATTCAACCCGCAACAGTACTTACTAAACCAACCCTGAGACTCAACCCATCGAAAATAAGTGCACGGAAGCCTCTGGGGTCTCAGCTCTCAACCCCCCCACTACCAATTTTTATTTTTCAACGAACAGAGGTCTCCTCCGTGTTCACAACGAAGACCGCGTCCTCGCCTCATACATCTTCCAGCGGTTTGTATATCAGTGTATGCGCGGAAGCTATACAACCTTAGGCGAGGGTTGTATAGGGAATATACCATCCTTCGGAGGGGATGTAAAGCCGTCGGTCCCTTGTCTATTAAATGTTAGGCAAGTAAAAGATCCCTACTCTTCTTAAGGGAAGAGGTTCGGCAAAATTTCTGGTTGGGGGTAGCTCGTCTACAGGCGTCGGTGTTAGGCCTCAGTAGCGGAAATAGGCCGACGTTAAATAAATGTATAAAATATATATATATATATATATATATATATATATATATATATATATATATATCAAACATTGCAGAATATATGCACAAGGAACAGTTAGAATTTTGGATTCTATAAATTTTGATTTGCATCTCTGAATTTCAAACCTGCCATTATTACTCTTATTACTCGTTTTTGCATGGCAAACACACTAGACATAAAGCTAGCATGCCCCCATACTAGGAGAGCGTAAGATATCAGAGTGGATGAGGTTATAATAAGCTGTAATGAGCGTTGCTGTTGATACCCGATGACCTAAACTGCGAAGTAGGTATGTGTTTCTTGACATTTTTTACTAACATGATCAGTGTGACTCTCCTATGATAGTTTATAATCTATATAAACACCAAGAAATTTAATTGAGTCTGGATTATTTGGTTCATATTTTTGAGGCTAAAAACCGAACCATTGTCTCAGTCTTAGATATATTAAGACTCAGTTGATTTGAAAGAAACCAATTTGGTATCTTTGATTCAGTTTTCAATATTTCTTTCTATAGACCATCAAGGTTCATATTACATTTGTGTCATCAGCAAATACAATGGTAAACGTTGAACTATCTAACGAAAGAGGCAGACCATTTATATAGATTAGGAAGAGTCTTGGGCCCAAGACCAAACCTTGTGGGACATCAGTACTCACCCTAGATCGATTTGGTTTAATATTGTTGTAGGTAGCATATTGTTGTCTATTTTTAAGATAGCATTCGATTGAGATGATACTGCCAAGTGTAAAACCAAAAAATATAGTTTGTTTAACTTTGACTTGATCGATACACAATAGAAAGTTTTAGTAAGGTCTAAAAACCTAAAGCAAATGAATTGTTTTTCTTCGAAACCTGAGTTTATTATAGTTGTTAATTTGCTGACAGATAAGTTATTGCTAAATCCAAATTGATTTTGACCCATGACCAATGTTCATTAATTAATAGAAAGTCATAGCACATATTCGATTAATATTTCTACCTCATTAACTTTATTGCGAATACTCTGTACATTTAAATGTAAGATATTAATATGTTTTCAGAAATGAAATTTTGTTCATGAACAGTTTTGTGACAGCTTTTTTTAATGTATTATTGGTACATCTTGAAACATTTTAACTGTTTACATGGATGATCGCTCTATTATTGGTGTCTGAATTATGGTATGTGTTCTTATAAAAAAATTTCATTACATACTCAGCTTTATTATTGTAGTCGTGGTATCACCTAAAATTAAACCTCCTAAACTCAACTCTTGCAGGCCAGAAGCTCACGTTAGATAAGTTTTCTCTACCACCTACCATGAAGCAGTTGAGACGTTTATTTTCAGAATTAAGTTCTTTTACTACTATTTCCTCATTGTCATCTTCTGTCTTTTCAAGTTTTTTCTTTATGTATTTGCCAATATGTGCTGCTTTGTCATGCGTCCTTATTCTGTATAGATATATCCAGATTTTTGCTTAGTTCCTATACATTTCTCATCATTGACAGCTTCAGCAATACCAAATTGTTGGATTCCCTTTATTTGTTTCTGTGCCTTTTCTCGTTTCTACTGTTATGAAGTCTAACTGATTGTCCAATTTGTCTGCTTGTAGTATTTGAAGAGGAAGAAGCCTCCTTATTTATATTACCAGCTGTAGCTTTGTTTAGCTTAGTTATTTGCTTTGATTCATCAGATAATTTTTTTTTATCTTGTTTTTATCTTCAGGTTTTCATGTGTGAAGGTATTGATTCTTTGCTTACCTCTGTTAAATATTTTATTTTTTCTTCAAATAATTGTTTATTTTCCATTAGAATTATATATTTTTTATCTTTATCTTTGAGGAGTTTTTCCAGTGTTTCATTTTCGGTTTTAATCCACCTATGTGTTTCTTTATTAATTTTACTTATTTTTGAATTTGATAGAATGCTTTCACCATTGTCATTCTCAGTACAGCACATAATATGTACTTCATCTATAATTGTAAAATTTTTCCTTGTGTATGCAGACTGCAACTTTAGATCATTTTTTAGCACAACATCTAAAGGTTTTCTTCGCCCTTCAATATTTCTCTCACTCTTCTCCATCATGAATCGTCTAATTTTATATTTTCAACCCCTATTCTCTGGTAAGGAATTAAATTTAAAGGATTGTTTTTGTATTTAGGCTTATCTTATTTTTGTTTTACGAAAGGTAGCATAAACAATTAAATGAAATCGACGTTTAAAACGTCTGTATTAGTAGACATCAAAGGGTTTATCAAATGTTTAGGGGCTCGAATCAGGAAAAACTAGGTATAGAAACACGCTTTTATTAGCTTCACCTGTATATTTGTTTGTTGGTTTGTTAGTTTGTTGGTTTGTTGGTTTGTTGGTTCGTTGGTTCGTTGGTTCGTTGGTTCGTTGGTTCGTTGGTTCGTTAGTTTGTTAGTTTGTTAGTTTGTTAGTTTGTTAGTTTGTTAGTTTGTTAGTTTGTTTGTGATGGAATATTTGAACGTGATTCTCACCCACTTTAAAACGTCAGATTAAACTGAAACTTTGCACGTTTATCAAGGCCCGATGACAATACAATGATTTGACAACTTTATCCTAATGTCCTCGCCAGGATCATCAGGATAAAATAAAATTTAAAAAATGACCAATCTCTTTCGAGATTTTGCCGGAGGAGCCGCTGTTATTAACATAAATTCTAACTAACTCAAAATATAATAATAATAAGCGTGTTAATTAAATGCTTTTAGTAAGTTTTAAAAAATTATAGTTTAAAAAACTAAAAAAAAAACACGTTTTAATAGCAAACGGTATGGTTACTTGAACCAGAGAAAACCAGAAAAATAGCCCAAAATTTTAATTCTGCAATTTAAATTATTAAGTTTTATTTTTAAATTTCTGAAAAGTAACATTAGAAACGGATTTCCTAAGAGGCCCAATGGTTAAGCGCAACCCAGGATTCTTTTATAATAATTTTGAATAAAATGCATGGTTTATGGCCAGTTTCTGAAACGTTAGATAGAGTTAATTATTCGTTTACTGTCATAGTTACAATTGTGACAACAATTGTTACTATGACATTTATTAATAGATAACTTTATTTTACGTTTCAGAAACTGGCCATTAATGAAATACTTATTGAATTAACTAGTGCCAATATAAAATATATAGTAGTATATAATACACTCCTGATCTTTGCAAATTCCTCATTTTATAGAGAAATAAGAAAAGTAATTGCGAAGTGTGATTTTATAAGACGAGCAGTTCAAAGGTCACTTTTTATATAAGTATAATTAGCATATATGTCAATAAGGTTGCATTATAAGAGCTGTAATTAAATTATATCAAATACATAATTAAACAATTTTCATAATTATCTATAAATGATTACCTATTTACTTCATTATTGTGAAAATTCTATAAAATATATAAGCATAGGCGTAACATTTTAATATGTACTTACTGATTTTGTCTAGGATGCGATATTTTTAATACACTTCCTATGTGCGATCTTATATATCATAACTATACTAATATAAAGTTAGTTTCTTTGTATGTAGACGCAAATTTCTAGAACCATTGCACCGATTTTAATTAAAACATCACAGATACGTTCTTTGATTATCTATGAATCGTAGGCTATATTATCCTCGGTATATTAAAACGCCAAACAAGCAGTAAGCGTTAATGTGAAAAAAGTAGGCAATAGAATCTATTCACCGCCAATATATGAGTAGATTAATCGTTGAGGATCAAGCTGATTGGTATTCAGCACCAACATAAATGAATGTTACTTAACTGTACCAACGTTATTAATTATCATTGTTATTTATTAATTATCGATGAAGTGAAGAGAGCATATTTGCTCAGGATACAAACACTTTACTTAATTTCAGCTTACGCTTAAATAACTAGAGAGAGACATAGGAAGACTACCAGACAAATCATAAAAGGCGGGTCAACGGACGACCATATTTGTACCATCAGAATTATCGAAAAAAAAAAAATGTTGAGAAAAGATCCAACTATACATAGCTGCGATGGGTTTCCAGAAGGCATTTAATACTATAAGTCATGAAGACATAGTCAACACACTTTGCATTAGAATAGTTCTACACTACCTAATAAACAGAATCCATGGAAATCAAACAGAATAACATAGAAGACAAGCAAGGACTTCATCTATATCTTTGCAAATCAGTAGAACTAAAGGACTATCTGGAAATGCTAATACTAATAAGAGAAAAATGTTAATGTAACAGGATAGAAGCGTACACATTGAGGTACTAAGGAATGTCCAAATAAGAGACCCAACACATCTCTTGAAAAGAGAGACCGTGTTACGCGTGACTAACAACAACCGAGATAAACATGAACAATCTAAAAAGAGACTAAACACACTGAGAATCGCAATGAGTATACACTGCCAGAATCAGAAACAAAGAAAAGAAGAACAGCTCTAGAAGACAACGAAATAAGAGGAACATAAACAGTTCGTATCACGACACAAGCACCCACAAAAATGACATCATTTTTGCATTATCAGATGGCAATCATCATAGTGGTTGCTGAGTTCGGAAACAACATATTCTGTAATTATGGGGAGATTGAGCATCACACGCATCTCACCCGACCGTCCTAGACTGTATTCTGTAAATGCAGTGAATAGGTGGTGAACGTGAAGGGACTCAGCAAGAATAGCCGAATTTACAACCAATTAGGTTGGCGCAAAAGCATCAGTACTCAGTTGTTGTCATTATCATGTCACATGTCATTAATTAAATTAGGTAAAAGGTGACAGAATAAATTTATAGTGATAAAAAATTCCGTAGGGATATACTCTCGCTATTGGTAATATATATTTTGAAATATGACTATAATAAACTAAAAGAGTAATTGTAGTATTTGCTAAGAATTATATTATTATTACCTCGTCGGCGATGAGCAAATCCCGCCATGTCCATTCTGATTTACAGATTTGACAATAATAATTTTTGGCCGACGCAAACTATCAAAAGTACGGTTAGAATCGCCGTTCTCCCGGGGAACTAGCGGATTCCCTCACGATTTACCAGTAGAAGTAAGTTCGCGCATTTTCGCACGATGCGATCACTCCCGTAGTTACAGAATAGACTTTTATACATTTTCAAATGAACTCCGCCCACTTCTCACGGGAATGGGCTTTCACGCTTTTAAAGAATAAAGGTCGAGCAAAAATGCGAAAAATATGAGTGAACTTACATCATTAGGGCAAAGCTACATTTTTGAAATTTTATAGATATTATTGTGTAAATAATAACAATCTTATTGGCAGACATTGCTACATTACAGAAAACAGACGAACGTGTTAAAAATTCAACCTCTCTCACGTCATCGGGGCAAGATTTTTTGTGGCTCAGTCGTAAGCTCTTGAAGTCAAAAATACAGGAAAATTATTGACAGATATGGTTTTTGCTGCATTATACAAGGCAGACGCACCGGATGTGTAAAAAATTCGACCTCTCTCACGTCATCGAGGAAAAGCATTTCTATCTCTACCACAAAATTACTCCGAGCAAGTTATGAATATGTTTGAAATCATAGGTCTGAAATGTATAATTTATGGACACACCAAAACACTTGCACGTTTACATGATTAATATTATGCAAATACAAAACTATATAAGCCAAATTAAGATCGAACAAATAGTAAGTAATGTTATTGTATAATAACAACATAATACGGAAAACCCAGGTCAAATAACTTTAAAGAGGTAGATGAATTTAGCAAACAAAACGGATATTTTATTTTATTTGCGTAATGTCTGTCAATGAATTGGGATGTTGATTTTACAACTTCTATGCTAGAAGTTCTGGGTTCAGTTTCGAGAATATTTTATGAAAAATAAGTTATTTCTCGTTTAATTACATACGAGATGCGAGTTTCTTACCTCCAAATGTGTATCGTTTACAAGGCCACATTACAAAAACAGGAAATTATACATACAGGGTTGCTGATATCTATGGAAAGGTCGATTACCTCCTAAAGTAAGATGTTGATGTTGAGACACAAAAGTTTTAGGATTTAAAAAAGTCTATTACAATAAAGGAAAATTAAAGTATGCAGGATCAGTCAAAAAGACATGACCAAACAAAGTTGGTTTTTCTATAATGGAATATCCTGTATATTATTCCATATTTAAATTATTCTCGGAATTCTAAATGAAATTCATATACATCATAGGCTGCCGGCGAACTTCACGTTCTTGTTTGGCTTCAGGATGGGAACGATCACGGCGCATTTCCATTGGTTGGACTAACGCTGTAGCCGCAGGATCGCTTTAACGATAAACATAAATTGCACAATACCTTTCCTCGGGAAATATTTAAGCAGCTTGTATTCTACGCAGTCTCCTCTGGGCTTTATTGTTTGGTAAATTTTTGACAATTTCTACCATTTTAGAGGGCTTGGTCATGACCTTCAGAAATTCTTGTTGCGTCAATTGTATGTCATGACCAATTAGTCCCTTTACGTCATTTTCAATGCGGTCGTGTTCGGGATTGTTGGGAATATTGGTGTTATGTATGGTCTGGAAGTGGTCGGCTAAGTCGCTCACTTTTTGCGCATCTGTCAACGACGTCTGTCCGTTCGCGCGTGTCAGGGCGGGTATAACTTCCCGCGTATTTTTTAGGGCCTTCGCCAGCTTCCGCAGCGAGTTGTCCTGAGGATTCAGCGCTGCCAGCTTATCCCCCTCATTTCTGGTTCTTAATAGTGTTGATGGAGGTTCTGATTTGCCTTTGCAAACGGATCATCTCGGCCTTAGCGTTGACATCGCCATTTCGCTGCCAAAGCCATCTCGGCCTGTTAATTTCGTGTATGTCTCGTATGATCGTCTCGTCGAGTCGGTCTTGTTCGGGTTTATGGTGATAGTGGTGGCAACAGTCTGCTTGGCATCCTGCAGCCACCGTGTAAACTCCTTCACAGCATTTTCCAGGGCGGGTGTATTGATTGTGTTGTTGAGTGTTAGGTTTGTGTTGATGTTTCATCGTTCTTCCCACTATGTTTAAAATTTATTCGGATTAATTAATATTAGTTCACAAGTTGTTAACAAATATATTGATCCAGGATTGCTTCCAATTTTAAAGTTTTCTTCTAGGATTACACAATGAATAAGACACCTTTTACTGCTCGTCTCCATGTAAACAGAAGCGAAACAGAGAGAAAGACCTAACAAGCCAAAACATATGGACAATTTTCGTTTCGTTCGGAAGAAAAATATACTGAAGTGGGGTCAAATTCATGCTTCTTACATTTGTGGTAAGATGATTATTTACAAATGAACGATGCAAACACCGGAGAATGTACAAATGGTGCGGAACGCAATGCAAAATAAATACCTTGCTCAGCAAGGTGCCATTCATTTGTATTATACCTATATTTCGTGACAAAGTTTACGCCGTATTCTTATATGGGGAATTTTGAATTATTTGAAATTTTACCTCTATAGATTCAAATTCATATTGTAGTTTGCTAGATTCTTTACGTAAGTTATTTTCTAGGAAGATAATCAACATAATGATCGTTAATATCATAATTTATTATATAAGTTTCATAAAATATTATTATTTAATTAGTTTTTTAAATATAACAATGCATTAGCAATTATTGTCTGAAACTCCAGTCGGTGAATTAATGTAAGATCGAAAGCTGTGTATGCCTAGAATATATAATTAGTTACATGCGTATTGTTATAATCTAGGATGTTTATATTGAAATTTCTAGTTATTATTTCAACATAGTTGGTTCTGTAAATTTTTTGTTTAAATATATGTCAAAGTCAGTTATAATTGTTTCCAAAGATGCAGAGGGTAACCTCTATAACGCTGTTGTTCTAGAAGACATTCTAGTAAATAAAAATTTTATTTTCATGAATAAGTATAATTTTACCGTAAATTACTTTAGTTTTTAACAATTTCAAATGATATTATAAGTCAGCTATTCAAAATATTAGGCTTCATCCGTCACACATAACTTATTTATCATTTTAAAATAATTGTTTGTTAGTAATTTAATGTGTCAATAATCCGCATTTAGTTAGTGAAAACTTGTGAAAATATTTTAACTATGCCAGTAAAATTTACAAACGTGGAATATGCTGACATAATATTCATCTATGGTTTCTGTAATGGAAATGGTAGGTCGGCGGAAAGAGAATATCGGCTGCGTTTTCCTGGTCGTCGATGCTCTAATCATAAAACCTTTAGTACGGTGTTCCAGTATGCAAGACAACACGGAAAGTTTCCTAATTCTGCAGTTGTGGAGCGTGTTTTACAATAAGGTGTGCAGGAACAAAACAATATTATAAACGTAGTTCAAGAAAACCCAAATATAAGCACTAGACGAATCAGTTTGGCAACTGGTATTCCTCATTGGCGAGTATGGAGAACCCTAAAAAGAGAACGTTACCATCCATATCATATCCAGCAGGTACAGCGTCTTCAACAAGGCGACGATATCCCCCGCCTGGCATTTTGTCATTGGTTGTCTAACCATCGCCCAGTCATTTACAGAACCTTATTTACGGATGAGGCACAATTTACAAGGGATGGAGTAAACAATTCACGAAATAATCATAAATGGGCACAGGAAAACCCACATGCGGTACGCCAACGCCGTTCGCAACACAGGTTTTCTGTAAATGTTTGGGTCGGACTTGTGAATAGACATTTGATAGGGCCACATTTTTTTGAAGAAAGATTGAATGGTGAAATTTACTTTGATTTTCTTCAAAACATTTTACCGAATATGTTAGAAAATATCGGTATAAGAGGCATGTTGTTTCAGCATGATGGGACCCCACCACATTTTAACCTTCAAGTAAGAGAACACTTAAACAATGTGTTCCCTAATAGATGGATTGGACGCGGGGGTCCACATAAATGGCCACCAAGATCTCCTGATTGTAACCCTTGTGATTATTTTTTATGGAGCCACTTAAAAAACGAGGTTTATAGCATTGAAATTGAAAGTAGACAACATTTAATCCAGCGCATCGTTACAACCTGCGACGAAATACGGAATAATCCAGAAATGATACGTCGAGCAATTGGTGAGCTTTCTAAACGCGCAAGAAAATGCACAGAATGTGGGGGAGGACATTTTGAAAATTTACTTTAGTGTCAATTACGTTTTATTTTTAAACACATTTAGTTATTGTTTTGTTATTTATTGTTAATTGAATGGAAAATATTTTATTTATTTAGATTTTAGTTTGTTCTCTTTTCCAATTTTTATTAAGTATAAAATGTTGATGATTTTCTTGATCAAAGTAACTGGTTGCTTAGGCCTAAATGGTTTAAATTATCTGTCACTTTTATTCTTTGAACAAGCTTACTGTGATTGATTAAAAATTTTGTTATTTCATACCCGATTACTTATTAGGACCACAGTTTTTTACCAAAATGGACCTTTAAAACGTACCGGAATTAGGATTCACCCAGACCACCTAGGCTCAATAGAATTTTTGCAAATTTTAGTTATAAAACTATTTATTTCACGTGCCTCTCATTTAATAGGGTTCCGTAGTCCATTTTCTTGCACATTTGACAACGTATTTAAATAACCACGAACGTGTAACAAAAAAATGAAATAGGCCATTTTGTTTGTTTTTTCTTGCTCTTTTCGAATATCGTATCGAAATTTCAAAAAAATATATACAGGGTGATGTTTTATTGATGCAAAGAAGAAACATAAATTATAGTGAGTCCGGACCTGGATATATTTTTTTTATACATGTACCTCTTGGGGCTCGTTAGTACATTAGCCGTACCAAATATGAATCCGTTATTTCATTCCCTGTCAAAGTTATGACAAAAAACAGGGTTGGCCAAAAATTATTTAACACCCTGTAACTTCGTAATGAAGGCCCAACGAGACATTTCTATGGGAGGTTCCGGTTACCACTGATGTTCTCTACCTCCTATTAAGCTATGTCCCTCTCATGATGCAACACACTGTATACTTCAAAGCTGAAATACACTGGTATTTATTTATCAGAGTTCGACTAGCACTTTGTTTAAATTAATTATTCATGGCAGGGTCAACAGCTACACCCTCTATATACTTTTTTATATGAGTTATAATATTTTTAACGTTTCGACACTTGAAATTTTGCCTTAGAGAACATTTTATTTAGTCGGGATTATTTAAGTTTTTAAAATCTGAAAAAATTCACTTAAATATTTTAAGCGCGATGACAGTTTAATTTTACTAATCTTTTTTATTTGGTTCGGCCAAGGAAGTAGTACGGCCACTCGATTCGTTGAGATTTAATGTTGACCTTATAAGAATTAAACACTGTTTGGTTTAGAGACTTCACTCGCGGAATGCAGAAACTAACTTGAGGTACATCGAAACTGACTTATGCTCGGCTTGGGTTGCCGAGGTCTGGATAGAGCTGTAAATGTCCCCTGATAGTCTATGGCGCTCGAAATTATGAAATGTTGTGCAATAGTATTGAAATATTAAAATTCAAGATTAAAAAATTGATATATAAATGAAAGTTGAATCTAAATTGGTTTTTTAAATATAAGCGATAACTGCCTGAATAAATTGCTGAAATTGAATTACACCCGTAGAGTCGTTTTGGAAGTCGTAATTTAAGTTATATTAATATCCATATTAATGCCATATTAAGAATGTTCCATCACCGGCGTTGAAACGAAGTGGAAGTAAGTTTTGATGGCTATGGTGAAGATAGCAGCGAGTTGCTTGCAACGCGTACGAAACATATGGTGGAAATTCAATTCAATACAATTCAAAAGAACTTTATTACAATTAAACATTACAACAGTTGCCTCACCAGAACCTGGCTCGGAACCGATCGTGCAACCATCGCGATTGGAAATAAGTGAATTGAAATATTCTGACTTGGAATTTGGAGAGTGATTTTGATATGAATGAGTCGTTTGTAATGTTTTGACTGTAAATCGGTTAATTTGAATGATTCTGCTGATAAATTTGGACTATTTGCGAATTATCGATGTTGTGTGAATTATTCGAGAAAAATTATAGTTTTTTGTGAATATGACTGTCTGAAGGACTGTTTTATCGCATTTTGATTTGGTGACCTTGAAGATTGAATTATTTAGCAAATTATAGTACTTTTGAACTTGACCATATCGTTGATGTTTGAAAGGTACTATAACAGCCGCAAGTACTACCAGCTCTTTTATATGGATATTGGAGCTACAAAGAAAGGTAGCTGGTTTTTTAAAAAATGTTAATAACAATAACACACATAAACAGTGAAGGTTTTGACGGTCGGAATTACATGATCTAATTACAATTTTCGGGCTGTTTGGTCATAGCCCAAGCTTCGTTGAAGAACCTGAATTTTTGTACACAACTGTGAACGACATCTTCAAAGGCAAACTCAGAATCACGGTAGCTCACATTCAACTGACTGCTGAGCGCAAGCTACCGCGTAATAAAGTTCAGCCTTGCCGTTTCACTGCGCGGTAGCTCACACTAAACGTTCAATTGAGTGTGAATTACTACGACTCCGACCTCATTTTTCCGTAGTTGTGTACGATACGTCAGAATTTGGAACGACTTCAAAAACTATAAATAGTTCAGTAACACACATGTATGTTGATTAGAAGCACAAACTGTCTCAGTCATAATATTAGCCTCAGGTCCAATGAAAAAGAAGTTCTTGATATTCTTGAAGCAGCTTAACTTCTTTAAAGTTTTGCGAAGAGTATACAGGAGTCAGTGACTCTCCAAAAACTATATAATATAAGAAGCAACATTGGAAAGATTTCTGCAACTGAGGCATATCACCAACGCCTGGAGACGAGCTACCCTCAACTAGGAATTTTGCTGAACCTCTTCTTTCGTTTATCGAAGAATAGGGGTCTCTCACTTTCCTAACATTTAATTGGCAAGAGATTGACTGCTGTACAACACCACCGAAGGATGGTATATGCACTACGTAATTATTACCTAAGATTGCATAGCTAATGCATATACACTGATATACAAACCGCTAGAAGATAAGGGGTTAGGACACTGTATTTCCTTGACACGGGGAATCAACTTGTCTGCCTCTTTTTTAATATAATCTCTACTATATCCAGTGCAGCTGGCATAGTAACATTCTCAACGACCGTATGTGGTTTTCCTACTTTGGTCAGACCAAATGCTACTCGGTAGCTTGCTAATAATGCATTCTCATTTACGCTGGATACCTAGGTTATAGTGATTTGCTGATGGTGAAGAGTTTTCAGCTCCTCTTCAAAGAATTGCGAAGGGTTATTTTTCTCAATCTGATGTTTAGTTGTAAGGTGACGAAGCAATTTCAGCAAGGTGTCATACTCTCACGCGACACTACATCACCACAAATTACATACTGCGGCTTGTTATTTATGACAGTAGAACCGTAGTCATCATACCTATTTTTTTTTGTTTTGGATCACCAGCAGCACTAGAATCAAACGTTGAAGGCTGCTGCATAGGTTTTTTGAGAAACTTGTCCATTGTCAAGAAACCTGCGTCAGAGTGGATGAATACAAACTCTGATATCGCGAACACGCTTGAGAAGTAACGTCCAAAGCGAATTAAAGTTAAATCTGCACTCCATGTTAAGTGGAGACAATCCGTGAATTATTGAAAAATGAAATGATTACCAGAATCATACCAAAAATATACCAAGAAATTTTAAAATTTGATTGATTTTAGATTTTGCTAATAAGAGAAATTGAGATAAGGGGTGGCGAGAGGGTAAAAATGTTTTTTTTCTCTCGTGGGGGTCCTGGTTCGAGAAAGGTTGAAAAACGCTGACCTGGCGAAAAGTCAACTTTAATTTGGGAGGGTGGAGGAACTTGAAATTGACTTGAATATAACCGCATCAAAATTAATAAACAAACTAAAAGTTGCCAGGCCTATTAAACATAATTAAAAATTGTATCATTAATTAATATTTAAGTATGTTTCATTCTTTTTGCAAGCAACAATTTTGTCACCATTGTATCAGAATTGTACAATCAATAACTACAATAATTATTCAATGTATAATAAATTTAAGAGAAATGTTATCGGAGCATTTTTTTATTTTATTAACTTTTCGAATAACCCTGGATATCATTTAGAGAATGTGGCGCCTATGTTAATAAACAATTTTATAAATATTTATGATTATTATTTACGATAAAGCCGCTTGAATAAAATATCAATTAATCACGCAGACATAATCTCATTGCAAGATGTTATACACTTAGCAATGTAATAAACATGGTTTTTGCCCGAATCTTGACATTTATATTATTTATACATTCTACCGTTAATGTCTATATTAAAATCGCATTCCGGATTGTACATAGGTGGCAAAGTTATTTTTCTGTTATTGTCTTAATTAAAATAAAGCCACTATATCGGAGGAACTAGGAACTTTGAAGCTTAAATATTATTTTATTTTGTATATGATGAAGCTCAGTGTGAAGAGTGTACAGAGATATATTGCAAAGTGGGATAATTATATTCCACGTGTTAACTGCAATGTTCTCTTTCGTTTGATACAAGATAGAAATGGATTTGACGGTCTAGGAATAAGAAGAGAACGTGTGCTTCTAAATAAAAATTAGTTTTATGCTCGAAGCAAGAACCTACTCTCGAGCACCACCTTCGTAAGGCCCAAGTCTCTTAGGACGCATTTCTGGGCATTATTAATGTATTAGGGTAAATTTCAGGAAATGGGTTAAAACGTGAAATTAACCTCTAGTTTCAATATAATGATCCAAATATGTTTGCCATGAGATTTCCTTTACTTAAAAAAAATCAGGAAGCAAACCTGAACTATATGACATTTCCTTTTATATTTTTAAACTGTCAAATTGTAATTTCGGCGACATGAAATTAGGCATGTTCCTCACTTCATAACTATGTTAAAAAAAATTATATGTTACATTATAACATTCTGTAATTATTATTTTTAATTGTGTAAATCCTGACTATTAAAGGAAAGTACTGTGCTAAACGCGAGAATAGGAAGAGCAAACCAGTGAAATCACTTTAGTAGTAATCTCGGCGACGGATCACGTTTACTTCCACAGAAACTCGACAGAGGGTGCTAGTGACGTTTAGTTATTATTAATGGCTTCTAGATGTGCGTGCGACATCGACTCCATGGGTTAAGTTCCTCATTTTTATATCCTTTAGAAACAAAACTGGTTTTTCTATCGATATTTTGCTTGTCACACTTTTTTCTAACATTTTATTTAACGTCGGCCTATTTCCGCTACTGAGGCCTAACACTGACGCGACGCCTGTAGACGAGCTACCCCCAACCAGGAATTTTGCCGAACCTCTTCCCTTAAGAAGAATAGGGATCTTTTACTTGCCTCAGATTTAATAGACAAGGGACCGGCGCCTTTACATCCCCTCCGAAGGATGGTATATCCTTTATACAATCTTCGCCTAAGATTGTATAGCTTCCGCGCGTCTTCCTTGAAACGGTCACCCATCTAAGTACTAACCGCGCACTTGTCACACTTATTCACTGTATTTTCGGCGGCTGGACTAACACGATCATATGTTACGGAAATTCTAATATTTTATTTTTTATGTGATGTTCTGCCTGTTTATGTAAGCTAACCTCAATGTCGATCATCCTAGTGCATGTAAAAATTGGCGGGAAAATTTTTAATTCAGAATGTACGCTCAACCACGGCAATCTCGGCGACGTTGACGAAATTACATGACGTCGCCACTGACAGTCACTGATATTATTCTTTACGATAATTAAATAATTTTAGGCTCTGATAAAATCAGTTAGATTTTATTTTCCTTAAGTTTATTGGTTATGCTGTCACTTCTGGTGTATTTTTGAAATATATTTTCAAATTTTAGTTATCTTTTTCCTGATTGCAACCTAACTGTTGTTCCAGAGTGAAGAAGAGCCTGCAGAATGTTTTTCATTTGCTACTGTTTTCGAAAATCTTGGACACGGAGCTTGTGGCATATGGGCCCATTTAGAACCCATATTCATCAAAATTAAAGAAAAATTTCGAGAAATATAAAAACAATCAATTTCTTTTCTGGTGGTCCATCATCTCAGTATAGAAACCGCGCAACCATTTTCTATATGTTAAAAAATGTAACAATTGGATGCCGCAAATTGAAGTTGAAGACTTGGAATTTTAGTGAATGTGGGCACGGAAAAGAGCCTATGGATGGAATTGGAGGATCCCTTAAAAGACAATCCGACATACATGTCATCCGACATCATGACATCGTATCTACCGAAAATTTTGTTCGACTTTTCGAAAATAGTAATATTTCAGTGATATTTCTGGAAAGCGAAAATATTGATAAAACGAAAGAAGCCAAGCCATCTATTAATAATATTCCTCCGATCACAAATATTATGTCATATCATCAAATTACTTGAAATAAGAAATGTGCTAGTGATATTTTTACCCGTACACTTTCTTGCTTTGTGTGCCCTCCAGAAGGCATTTGTGAACATTTTTCTCCGATAAAACATGCTCGCATACAATTCTACAGGATCCTTCTCGATCAGTTCAAGATTTATCTAATAAAAAATCAGTACTGCCAAAAGCAGATCGAGCTGCATCAGTCCAAGACTGATTTGCAACTGTCGAACCAGAGTTCATCAGATGAAGAATCACCTTCAAAACAAGGCACCTGGATTGCTTGCTGCAGTGTATCCGGACAAGGTTGAGACTATGAATGAGGCTTCTAAAGAACTTACTATTTCGTTCATGACTCATAATCGTAGTTATTTTTCATGGCCTTGAAAACCTGACATCCAGATACTGAAAGCTAATGAAATACTCAAAACAAGTCAGCTCTAAATGTTTTACAGTATGTAATGTTGAAATTATTGAACAATTAAAAAGTCATATTGATTAAATATTTCACTTTTTCCTCCCTCGGGAGATTCTCATTTTATTTTGGACTATGTTATAATGTTACTGTTTTACTATTTTTAGATGCGTATTTTTATGCGTTTATATAAATAAATATTGCATTTTGTTCCATAAAAAGGCTATTATTAATGTCTATATTTAATAATTTACCACTTCTTTATTCTTACTTGCTACTGTGGGGCTTAAGATCACGTTGATCAAGATGTAAGACACGTTGGTCAGGATGTAAGACCACGTTGATCATGATGTAAGACCACGTAGATCATAATGTAAGACTAAGTTGATCATGATGCAAGACTACGCTGATCATAATGTAAGACTATGCTGATCATAATGTAAGAATACGCTGATTATAATATAAGACTACATTGATCATAATGTAATATTACGTTGATCAGGATGTATCGTAGATCAGAGAGCATACTTAGATCAGAATGTACCGTCGATCAGAGAGTATGCGTAGATTATAATGTACATTCGTCTATTCATTAAATTTGAAGAACCTCTTTAGAAAGGAAACACACTTCTGACACCAAATTGTAAAGCTTAAGGTCACTGATTAGAACATTCACAGGTTAACGTATAAATAACACTAAGAATTATCACTTTAATAAGTTTATTCCCTATTTGTTAACAACTCTAAACTTACTGAACTGATCCTTTTCAATCTCAAAAGCCAACTAACTTACTCATTTATACAAACCTTAAACAAACCCCTTTTTAAAACCCTTAGCATATTTTAACACATCAAATGTTTACAACTGTTTATACATTATATGTTTACGATGACAGGGTCAAGCCACAGCGGCTCCGGACCAGCACCCTGTGACCTCGACCCTGACACTACTTAGACTAAAAATTTTACATAACATTGTGCAGTAAGTAATTTCGGCGACACTCCTTTCGCATTTTTTTCAGTATTTTTCATGCTTATAAGAAACTAAAAAGGTATTAATTTAAATCTGGTAAGTTTTTCTTAAAAAAAAATACAATCATCATTCTCTAATAAATATATCCCATTCGTAAGAGAATTTTCAGCTTGAAGAATTCATATTTTTGATATCTTCAGTAAAATCTATACTGGATTTATTAATTAAAATTATTGTAATACATATCCCTACTTACTTTTTATCATGCTAAAGTGTAAAAGAAACAAATACTTATAAAACAAAAAGAGTCGCCGAAATTACACCAAACTTCGGTTTTCTAACAAAGAATTGGATATTTGAATATCACCAAATACCAAACAAAAAATGTGTTCCTTGGATCAAATAACAAAAGTAGAGGCTTTATAAAAAATATATGCCATGATCATGAAAGGCTAATGTTGTTTTCCCCTTTACTGTCAAATCATTTTGGCCCACTTCTTTAAATTCTCCCATTATGCCTCAGAGAATAATTAGTTTACTTAACAATAAAACTCAAAAGTGGTCACCAATAAGAAAAGTGATGGACGTAATATTCCAAATTTTAATATAAAGTACACGACAGGGAAGTACATAGTCAAAATCATTTAATTTCGGCGATGGACAAATCCAGGTAGAGTGCATATCATCATCTGTATCTTCACAGTTATCGTCCACAAACACACACATCGGTCACATAAAAAAGTATTCAAGTCTACTTCTTGTATTATTTTGCACTGACAATTTCTATGTCATTACTTGAAATTGCACATAATAAGTCTAAGAACATTTTTAGGAATATTTTGCTTTGTATTTTAACTAGAGTCTGTCAGAATTTGAGTTCCAGGTGGAAAATAACATCCTTCCAATGCTGCATTTTAAACAGACATGAAATAAATGTTGATATGCTGAAGACATGTGGGGTAGGAATTGAAGCTACCGCTGACCTCCTGTAGGACGAAGTATATCATTGGTAGAAATAACAATTTGTACGCATGGCTTCTCCCTGTGTTTAAAAGAAACGATGTGGAATCATGTGTTGTAAATACGTGGAAAAACAGCCACGCCCTCTTCCTTAGAATCTAAAATTGTCTAGGAATGTAGATAATCCCTGAAGCAACTAGCTAATAACAACAAGGTTACCTTGATGTGGGTGCCAGGGCATGAGGGAGTACATAGCAGAGATTCAAGAATGGGAAAAGGACCAGAAAATGTCCTACTGAAAGAATACTCCAGGCCAAAGGGAAAAAGTTTATAACTTCTTTTTTAAGGCTTCTCGAACTTGAAAAGTCCGAGTTAAGTCTAATTACAGGCCTTCTAACTGGCCACTGTCCCTTGAGATATCATCTCAAGAACATGGGCAAGGCGGTAGACAATATATGCAGATATTGCAATACTGCAATTGAAACTACGGAACACATACTTCGCGAATGCAAGGTGTTAGTCCGCACAAGGCTAAAGTTCCTAGAACAGGCGAAATACACGCCTGAAGACATAGGGAAATTAGCTTCCAGGAAAATCACAAGCTTTGTAAAAAGTCTGGGAATCCTAGGTAACCACTAGATGTAGGGTGAATCACAAAAGATCTTTTAGGTCAAAGTGAAGGAAGGCTGTTCGAAGCCAAACGACCCCGTAAAATAATCTACAATCTACAACAGGAAATAGACGTATTTAAAAAATATTGTCAATCAAACTCAAATAGATTCGGATCACATATTAACAACATGAGAGACGTTACTGTACTTCAAAAGTAATGATCCAAGGTAATTTACCCTTGAATGATCCACAATAAATTTTAAATGAATTTTGCACCATTTTCTCTCTTTTTTACAACATCCACAAATTTTGATATGAAAACTATACTTGTACAAACATAGATATACCACAACTTGCTTGTTATTTGCCTTGGTAGCTATATTCAATTTATCTCTTCAAACTACAACTTTCCTGACTTATACAACCAAAAACTTGTCCAGTTTATAGAATTGTTATACACTACACTAAACTATGTTTGTACAAATAAATAAACCGTCACAAATCTCAGAATTATTTATGGTAGTTAAGACTTTGGCAGGTCTTTGTACAAATGCAATTCTAGCTAATTAGCTTTTCCATAGTATTATTGAGAAATTCGATTTCAAATTTGCAATATTATTGTAATAAAATTATATTGTATTTCTTACTACTTAAAGCCCACAGCTTCGCGGGGATCTTCCATTATTTCTCCTCCACTATCCCACAATCTTACAATTTTTTTTCCACCTTGCCACCACTGCCTTTTACATTCTTATCACATACCCCCACTATTCCACAACCATCTAATCCGGTGCTTATATTGATCACAAGACGAATCAGTCCTCTGCCTCAAGGAAATGTACTGTCAATGAAAATTACACATTAAAACGAGAGCTTAAAACCAAAATTATTTAAGTATAAGAAAATAAAACTATATTATATAATTTAGAAAGTCATCCAATGAAATTAATAAAATTTTGAAAACACAACTGCGAATTGAAATCTGTGCCTAAATAGTTCAACGTAAATAAGTCTGGAAACTCTATTGCAATGTTGTGATCCACCATAAATGCTTGTTGTAGTGTTAGTAAAACCCCAAGATCTTCATAATATACTACACCACTGACTGTAGTTCTAGTTTCTTATGGTGCCTACATAAATAAATAATAAATCATAGAGTTATGAACATTATCTGACATAAATACTTATGTAAATTAAAAATTTGGGAATACCAATGCTAAGGTAGATCTTAATATATATTTTTTAATGTTAATAATTTGTCTATATATTTTATATTTGGTAGAAGTTGTAAATTCTGAAATAAAACTGTATATTTAGTCCATTGAAATGTTACGTTTTTTTTTGGCTAGGGTAACATTTTAGGTAGGACGCGATTTTTTCTTTTGTTGCGTTGGTGGGCGCATAAGTTTAAAATGATGTTGATGGCCACCCATTTACCGCAATCTTGTAAATAGGGGTGAAAAAAATTTGTGGAACGGTTTCTTGTTGAAAATCGAATTCTCTACGACTTGACATGAGTAACTTTTCGTCGAAAATTGAATAATTAAAAGTTATAAGCCAAAGAAGTCAAAAAGTTGTCTTATAGGCGCTATAACTTTATAATTTCTTAACCAAATTCAATCTTCTTTGGTTTACAATTTTTTTGTTATTGAGTTATCGACGAAAAGTTACTTATGTGAAGTTGTAGAGAATTCGATTCTCGGTAAAGAAGCTCTATATACATTTTTGTAAGACGTACAGTTACTGATATATTACGCAAAACTGTTTGCACCCCTACTTTTAAGATGGCGGCCAAATGGTGTGGCTGCCGACCACGAAAACTAAATTTAGAGCGCCTCCTCCTACGAAACAAACAAAAAAACCATGCCCTACTCTAAATGTAACATGGACTAATTGATATTATACGAAAAATATTTTTCAGTTTTGGACTATATTTTGAAAAATGTAAAATAGCTGTTAATTAGTTAACAAAATAATTTGTACACGCATTTAAAAGAATATACTACTGATATGATAATCATTAAGAAAAAATTCGAAACTTTTCTATAGCAACTAAAATAATCAATACATATTTGAGGCTCTATCCATCTACAAGCAGGTATTTAAAATACCGAACCGATTTTTTCAGAATATATATAATACTTGCTATACTAAATATAATGCCCTACTAAAAGTCCCAAAGAATTCTTCGTATGCATATTTTAAATAAAATGGCGAATGCGCCACTGTTTTCAAAATACCTCGATCAAAAACACTTGCCAAAAAATATCCAAATAAAAACGTTTTAGCACAAGATTTGGAACACACTGATATACAAATGTTTTGTTCATATAAGAATAAATAAGTATTTGAAATTTAGTATTTTCTCAAGTTGTGTAAAATTGTTCTATTTTCATAAGCGTATTTGCATGTTTCAAAATTTGTTTAATTACAACAATAGGATTTAACTAAATTTTGTCTCTCATAAAACATATTAAATATTCATTTATTTATAGTGTCTTTGATTTTGTGATAATTAAAGGGTGCAGCCGGTTAAACATGAGCGAGGTGTCTTTGATAGACCGCTTTTTCTTAGCAATATCTTGGGTAATAACTTACAACGTATATTTTTTGTAAATTAATCGAATAGGTAGACGGTATTTAAATAAGTTATTGAAAATTATAATATATTTTTTCTCATAGTATATTGAAAGGAAAAATTTGGGATTGAACTTCAATGATAACAATATTGCAACAAATATTTCGACTTTTCAAATTTCTTTTAATACCAATTTTTTATATATTTGGGAGTCTCTTCAATAATATTAGTAGAGTCTGCAACATTAGCCCTTGGCAGCCTGTAAACTACAGGAAGCGCAAGGAGGTGGCACCAAAAGGATTTAAAAGTTTTAGAATCTGCATTCGACTTAAGATATGGCGACCAAGATCGCTCCCAATTATATTGGACTCAGCTGAAATCGTGTATACAAAAAGCTGGAGAGAGCTTACGAGAATTTGAAACTGCAGTAGGCAGACTGGCACACTTGGCCTACCCGAATGCACCAAGACAGTTCCAGGGACAATTGGCAGTTGAGGCGTTTATTGATGGCATAAAAGACGAGATCAGGCGGGTCCTTAGACTATCTCGGCATAAGACTAGTAGCGAAGCATTGATCCATGTACGTGAGGTAGCGGCCACTTATATGGATTCCTCATGGCACAGAGTACAACCCGTATCTGTGGAAGAAGCCCAATCAGAGGAAATGAATTAGGACACCAAACTAAAAGAAATACACAAGATGTTTACCCAATTAATCACCAAGACCAGTTTTCCTGGAAAACATGAAAACCTGACAAGGAGGTGTAAAGCCTAACGGAGGTATTTGGTGTTACCGGTGCAACAAACCAGGACATATGATGCGAGACTGTCGAAAATGGAACCCTAGGGAAGGAAACGGTGTCAGAAAAGAGGAAATTCGCTCCGATAAAAGGGAACTGATGGCTATGTTAAAGAACATGCAGAAAATGTTCTCACAAGTACTGAACGAACTAAGTTTGTGACAGGAGCCGAAACAGGAACCGCAACCGCCGAAACAGGAGCCGAAGCAGCAGCGAAGTGGTGAAAGGCCGACAAAAGGAATTCGCTGTTATAATTGCGGCAAATTGGGTGCGGCAAATTAGGGCATGTCAAGAGGTACTGTCGCCAGAGGCACTCTAAGAAAGTGAATGCCGAGGACCTAAATAGAGAGCAAGATGTAGCAAAAGTAAAAACTGTTAAGCTAGAGGTTCCAAAGGACTGGACAAAGGAAATTGTAAGAAAGGAATAACTGAGCGACGACAGAATTGGACCTATACTGAAGGCAAAAGAAAAAGGCACGCGACTAGAATGGAAGGATGTTTCGGATAAAAGTGTCGAGCTGAAGGCTTCGCTGGCGCAATGGGATTCCCTAAGGCTTGAAGATGGATTATTACGGAGAGCATAGGAGAGCCCGGATGGGAAAGGAAGTTACCATACGCTTGGTACCCAAGCGTAGACTACTAAAAGTACTTCAGGAAGGAAGTGCACGAGGGAATACCCGGAGAATATTTTGCAAAAATAAGACTTTGGCTAGAGTACAAGAACGATTCTACTGGATAAACAGCCGTCAAGATGTAGAGGCTTGGTGTCGCAGTTGCAAGATTTGTGCGGATGTGGCTGCCAACATTGAGTGATGACCGAATGAGGGCTCAATATGACCGCAATGTCAGTTCAGCAGGATTTAAGGTAGGGGACTTGGTTTGGCTGTATAACTCATAGTGGAGTGAAGAAGGATTCTCGAAGCCTCGCTCACCTTGGGAAGGAGCGTATTCTGTCACCACCCGGATCAACGACATTTTTTATCGGATTCAACGTAGAAAGACGTTCAAAATGCAGATCGTGCATCTGGACAGGTTGGCGAAGTATGTTGGAGAATCTGAATTACTTAACCGGGACGCTCAGGCTTAAGGAGGGGGCAGTGTTATGTGTACGCCTACGCCACTGCCTATATATATACAAAGACGCGATCCTACGCACACAGGGGAGTTCAGTTCAGTTCAGTATACAGTAAAGTTCTGATATACAGAGTTATATTTTAGATTACAAGTGAAGGGATGAAATAAAGAAGGGTAACAAATTGCGATTTAAAGTAGTGAATTTATATTAGATTAAATTTATAATTAGTTGTGTTATTTTTAAGGATTAATTATTGTAATTTAAGTGAATAATAAATTAGTGATCTGCGAAGATTCTTGCTGCAGTTTATTGAAGCTACGTACAGGGTGTTTACTGGAGATTGTGAACACGTAACAATACTTTAAGCCTGATAGAAGTAAGATCTTCTTGAACTGCAATTCCAGTAGACTTAATTTTTTTCTTATTGGAAACTAACATACGTTTTCGATAGCTAACGAATTTAATAAGTATTGCTCTTGCAGTGTCGGACTGGGGCTCTGGGCAGCCGGGCAAATGCCCGGTAGGCCCCTGGTAATGGATCTAGAGATGTTTAATAAAGTGGAATGGATTCTTGAAAGGTCGAACTACAAGGTATGTTGAAAAAATAAACTATTTGTTCAAAAAATTGTTGCTAAAAAGTCTGTTAAAAAAATGGGTGTTTTTTTGCTTATAAACAAATAGAATAACTTTGTTATTGTTTTTGATAAACGCTTGTAATTAGGCGCATTGAAAAGTTGTTCGAAAACACGTATTTCAAAAAATAACGATTCCTCTACGACCAATAGCAGTGAAGATAGCAACTTTCTTTCAAAAGAATCACATCTGTATTATTTATAAACATTAAGAGTTGAAGTTTTCAGAGATTTCCAATGAAGACCTATATTTTATGATTCAATTGATAAGTATACAACTTATGCCATGAGTATGACGTCCTAGCCCTTGAAAGTGAAGGTACTCTTACAAGAGCGCCGTGATGAGGAGGTGGGGAGAGCAGCCCGAGCGAGAGCGGCGACTTTTTGAGATTGAAACTAGAAATTGGAGCGCGCATGAAAGTTTTACAATATCTCGGATTCTAGACAATGCAGAACCTTCATTATTTTTTAATCTGGGGTAACTTGATGAAATATTAACAACTGGCTAATTGTCATTGCCCTGGAAAATTGGGAAATGCCGGAAAAATCTACATGTTGTATTACCCACACTTTATTTTCAACGTGGATGCTAAAATTTTGCAGTAAATCTTTTAGTTTTGTTTCAATTTTATTCTAAACTATTTATTTTTTTATAATCTAATTATTTTGTGAATTAATGAAGCAGCCATTTGTACTTTCAAATTAAACTTGACTGATTTTTTTGTGCCCTATATTTATTTTCTTTATATATTTATTTTATTCGCATCAAATTATTATTAAATAATATTGTTAATAAAAATTATTACTAATAAATGTATTACAAAAAAATCCACATAATTTTTGAACGAAACATTTTTTTTTGTTTTTCGATTTTCTTTGCATTAAATTTGTTATAAATGATATTCATTATCATTATTTTTAATGTAATAATTTTTAAATTGTTACAATCGTCTTAAAAATCAATCGTATGATAAATGTATTTAAAAAAATAAATTGTATTTTCATTTAAAATAACAGTACACCTATGTTGGAAACGAATCCAGTTTCCAGCATGTGTGTATGTAATAATACAAAAAAGGCGGGACTTTATCTAGTCGAGCAATAACTGCTGTGCCCTTGAATACTTCTTCCAAAATATTTCAGTTGTTGCAGTGCTCGACTAGATAAAGTCACGCCTTTTTTGTATCATTTCATACACACACACATGTTGGAAACAGGCTTTGTTTCCTTTTCTTTTTAACCTCTCCACAATAAAATTGTGAGAGGTTAATAAAATTAGTTCAAAAACGAAAATTGAGATAACATCAAATCTTTACGTTTTGAGGTCCTAGGAACCCAAAAAAGTGGTTTTTGAAAAATGTCTGTGTGTGTGTATGTGTGTTAGCACGATAGCGCCGAAACTACTTAACGGATTTGAATGAAACTTTGCATGTGCGTTTCTTTAGTGCCCCAGAAGATCTGAAAAGGTTTTGGTTGAGATCGGATTACGTTTAGTGCCATTTTGATGCAACAAGTTGTTTTTTTATAATTACTTTCAATTTGCAATGAAACCATTGAAAAGCAGTTAAAATTCTGATTTCAACGATATATCACACATCCACCCTTTCGATTTGGTTTCCGTGAAAAAAATTAAAAACAAGGCAAATATGGCATAGATCGCATTTCGCATGACATGATCGACGCGCGTAGCCGTTACGTCGTGAAACTCATCACATCACGTGTCAATTCACGTGTGAAGGTTTCTTCACTGCTCTAGAAGTAGAGTGGATTACGTTTAGTGCCGTTTTTAAATATATATGCAAACAAATCGAAGAATTAAACTACAAATATTCCTCTAAAATCTAGTAAAATTACTGAAATGCTAATGTTTCATTTAACAAAGACAGCCGCGAGCGATCGGATTGCAATGAGCAAATTTTGACGATTGTCATTGTCATCGTTTGTCATCCGATAACGTTGATGTCATGTCATGTTAATAAGATTTCGGCATATTTGTAACTTTTAGTGGATTATCACAAACTATAAAGGTAGATGTAACAATATCAATATCATATGCTTTCTGTACCTTCGTTGGTGAATTTATTATAGATTATCACTTTACCAATTTTCAGTTTGTTGCTTTACAAATCTGTAGTATTTAGGATAACTAGACTTTCTTAGTCGTTCAAGTGATGTTAAAGCTGTTAATATCCTAATAGTTTATTATTCAACGAGTGATAATGTAGGTAATAACTCGCATAGATGATTGTAAATTCATTAAGTTGAGGGTTTTTTTAGTGCCCTAGAAGATCTGAAAAGGTTTTGGATGAGATCGGATTACGTTTAGTGCCGTTTTGTCACACAATTTAATGCTCTTTTCGGCTTCAAAGATCCACCTAGTGGGGAGGTTCCAGCCGCTTCCAGTAGCTGCCGATTTTTTTATTTCAGATTGATTTTTAAGACGATTGTAACAATTTAAAAATTATTACATTAAAAATAATAATAATGAATATCATTTATAACAAGTTTAATGCAAAGAAAATCTATATAAATCGAAGAACAAAAAATTCATTCAAAAATTATGTGGATTTTTTTTTTGTAATACATTTATTATTAATTATTTATTATTTAATAATAATTTGATACGAATGAAATAAATATATAAAGAAAATAAATATAGTGCATAGGAAGGAATCAGTCATTTTTATGTTTAGTTTGAAAATGTTTTATTTGGCACAAACAAATGACTGCTTCATTAATTTATCAAATATTTAGATTATAAAAAATAAACAGTTTAGAACAAAACTGAAGCAAAAGTAAAAGATTCATTGCAAAATTTTAGCATTCACGTTGAAAATAAAGCATGGGTAATGAAACAAGTAAAATTTTCAGGCATTTCGCAATTTTCCAGGCCAATGACAATTAGAGAGTTGTTAATGTTTCGTAGAGTTATCGCAGATTTTAAAAAAATGAAGGTTATACGTTGTCTAGAAGCTGAGATATTGTAAAATTTTCATGCGCGCTCCAATTTCAAGTTTCTATCTAAAATAGTCTCCGCCTGAAAACGGAACTCGGGGTGCTCTCCCCACCTCCTCCCCACGGCGCTCTTGCAAGAGTACGTTCACTTTCAAGGGCTAGGACATCATACTCATTGCATAAATTGTATACTTATCAATTGAATCATAAATATAGGTCTTCATTGAAAATCTGTGAAAACTTCAACTCTTAATGTTTATAAATAATATAGATATGTTTTCTTTAAAAGTTGCTATCTTGACTGCTATTGGTCGTAGAGGGTTAATTTTTTTTTAAAACACGTGTTTTTCAAACGGTTTTTCAATGCGCCTAATTACATTATAAAAAATAATAGTTATTCTATTTGTTTATAAGCAAAAAAACACCCACCTTTTAAACGGACTTTTTAACAATTTTTTGAACGAATAGTTTATTTTTTCAACTTACCTTGTAGTTCAATTTTTTAAGGATCTCGAATTAATTCCTTATATATACGCGTGGAACGTACTCGAATCTCCTTCCAGATCCTTCGAATATGCTGGAAATTTCTATAGTTTTCCAGGTTCTAAATGGCGTTTGGTCAGTTGGCCCACAGATGGCGCTGTTTTACCAGCAACTAACTAAACACGCCTTCCTTCACTATGTACCAGGGACTAATTATATATTTCTCCAATAGAGAGCAGCATTTCAATGTGCCTAATTACATCATAAAAAATAATAGTTATTCTATTTGTTTATAAGCAAAAAAACACCCACCTTTTAAACGGAGTTTTTAACAACCATATTTTGAACGAATAGTTTATTTTTTCAACTTACCTTATAGTTCAATTTTTCAAGAATCCATTACACTTTGTTAGACACCTCTAGATCTCTTGTTTTGCTTATGACGATTGTTTAGAAAGACGCTCTCTGGGACAAGCAATTGCAATTGTTCAAAAACTATCAAACCGATCTGGCTGAAATTTCGCACACTTATGAAGACCCTTAATGACCTCGTCACCAGTAGGTTATATGTCACTTACTGCCATTATTACAAAAGTTATTAACATTTATAAAATAGTGCAGAAAGCGGGTTTTTCACCATTATCGCGATAATTTATTTATCTATTTTTAACGTATAAAAAATGAAATTCAAGGTCTTTTTAGTGCCTACAACTTTTATTAATACAGCTTTTATGTAAAACGTAATTGGAAAATTCTACGGTCCAAAAGCTGATTTTCCGACTTTGGTCGTTGCTTATAAAAAAAATCTGGCTATACGTCTATACGTATTTATCATTTACCATCCCTCCTCTATGACCTACAACCTTCAGATACCTGTATTATTTTTTTTATGCAAAATCGATTAATTTTCTATACACAGACTGGATTATACCTCACCACAATCTTACAAAGATATGTTTGGTTATTGTAATTCCTCCAAAAGTGTATCATTGATGCACAGTTTATTTCAGTTTTATTTGTAATCATCCTCTAGGCCAAAATCTGGGAAAAATTATGATTGCATTTATGAGAATAATCGAGTTTATTATTATTAGTTTATGGAAAGTCCCGGTTAGATTGCAACTTTTTGCGCAGCCGAAATTGGTGGACTCATCTATCGACATCCTGTTGTTTTAAAATAGCTGAAATGCCTTTCCTAGAAGTGAACAATTTCGAAAATTTATTGACACTAATTTACTGCTGTCGTCGTGTCCTACACCCACGAGTTAATCATCTCGAGAAATGAGCTGATTTATTTTGTTTATCGAATTAATCAGTAATGTAATATTATTAAGTAGTTATTGTATATATATTCTGTTAGCACTAGAAAATGGTTTCCAAATATTATCATACGAAATTATATTCTAACATTAATTTTCAGCAGTAAATTAATATATAGTTGGGCAAAGTGAACCCCGTTATTATTTTCGTTGAAGTTTTAGGTAGAAGACATTGCGATAAGCATCCACAGACTTTAAACTCTTGTGCCACATATTCTTACTGAAGTATAATTTAATAAAGTATTATTTATAATTTAAAATTATACACGAAGGACCTCAGTTTATAGCAAAAACCTGCTTAAATAATATTAGTAAATATGTGAATTATTACATTTATATTTCTCCTGTCTAAAATTACATGCTTTAAAGATAAAAACCAAGCTTATGTTCCTTAAGTATTGTTACGTGATTACAATTTCCAGTAAACACCCTGTACGAAGGTTCAATAAAGTGCAACAAGAATTATCACTTATAATAATTAGTTCTTAAAAATAACACAGCCAATAATAACTTTAATATAACATAAATTCACTATTTTAAATCACAACTTATTACTGTTCTTAATTTCATCTGATCACTTGTCATCTAATATATATCTGTACTCTCTCTGCTCGAATTCATTCATATACGCGTGGAACGTACTCGAATCTCCTTCCAGAACCTTCGAGTATGCTGGAAATTTCTATAGTTTTCTAGGTGCTAAATGGCGTTTGGTCAGTTGGCCCACAGATGGCGCTGTTTACCAGCAACTAACTAAACAAGTCTCCCTTCACTCTGTACCAGGGACTAATTATACATTTCTCCATTAGATGGCAGCACATAACAGTATGTTTCATTGAAAAGTTATATTTAAAGTATATAACTTATAAAGTAACCTACCAAAAATTCAATATGACACATCCAGCTAGATGATGCATTATGGATTGGTTATTACGATGTATAATAATTGCGGTAGAGTTTTAATAAAACATATTTATTTATTACGAATTATTATTTTTTTTAACGTTCGTTTCAGGGACTTTCTCGAAAAATTACAAACTCATCCTTGTAACAGATATTTTGCGTAAGTTGTAGCGCTAAACAACTTTGTGTAGAAAATTTATTTTCGAAGTACGGAATAACTTTTTGGGGTAGTTCTCAAAAATACTATAAAACTACGTTTTTGATGCAGTTTCTAAAAATAGTAATCAAACAATTACATGACAGTATAAAATAATTTTTACTTAATTTTGTTATAGTTCCTAACGGAAACAACAAAGATTCGAAAGAATAATTATAATAAGTCTTTCCACTTCAGTTCCAATAGGAAATTGCGTGAGTTAAGTTACTTTTCATTTTTTTACGTGAAAATCAGAAGCATTCATATAAATTTTGAACTTATTAATTTTATTTGAAAGTCTATCAACAATATATCAGATAGTAATACTCTCAGAAACATGGAAAATAGACTGTTTGGATAAATATCACATAAAATACTACAATATGTATTACTCTGATGGAAGTCATAATCAAAACGATGGTGTCCTCATTTATATAAGAAACGAATACTTACCAAATTTTACCACACTTAAATTTTTAACGACATTAAAGAAATACTACTACGTCATAAAAATAAAAATGCGACAGAAATATTTGTTGGGGATATAAACATTGATCTATTAAAGAAACAAGATAATTCTACCAAGGAATATTTTAATATTATGGTAGAAAATGGTTTTATACCTCACATAAATGACACACCAGAGTATCAAGTGAAAATAATTCTTGCCTAGACCACTTCTTCAAAAAAGTACCAACAAATAAATTTAGAATATTAAATATTTCTTCTATAATATTACAATGATATCCGGATCATTTTCCTATTATATTAAAAATAGAAAACATTGATTAGGAATACAAAGAAAATTCTCAAAAAGAACAAAAATACCATATATGACAAACTTACACAAAATATTGAAGAGGAGTCATGGGCAGAATTACACATTTAATTATATAACGTAACCCTAGCCTATAAATACTACATAAAAAAATTAATGCAGCATGTACAGGATGTAACAAGCACAGTAAATTTAACATCAAAACAAAGGAAAATCAAACCAAGGGTTACAAAAGGGCTAATAAACTCAACCAGAACTAGAGACAAAGTAAAATTTGAGCTAAATAAAAATAAACATGATTCAAATCTTTTGCAAAAATATAAGGACTTCAGAAATAAAACGAATAATTTAATAAACAAATTAAAAAGGAACTACTACTGTAATAAAGTAAATGAAAACATAAATGATATAAAAAATATTTGGGCAACAATGAAAGAAAGCTTAAATTTAAAAAAAATACATAAAATACAAAATCAAAGAAAAAGACAATTATATAACTGAGCAAAATGCCCTATGTGAAATATTTAACGATTACTTCATAAATGTTGGTAAAAACATGGCTGAAAAAATTGACCAGAATATAATATTTGAAAAAAGGCAAATAATACGCAATAATCTAGCATGGTCACACATCACAGACAATGAAGTAATCTAAAATATAGAAAAATAAAACCTTGGTTTGATGGAATCACAGCAAACATTTTAAAGAAGATTAAACTAGATATAGCTGAACCGCTAACTTATATTTTTAATCTGTGTTTCCTTAAGGGTATAGTCTAGTATACTTTAACTTGGCGTGTGTATGTATGAGTTAATATTTCCGTACGATTTCATTTTCTCTTGTACACAAAGATCCAGAAATATTGTCCACGTAGACAATGTTTCTGGACTATTGCTTTAACTTTGTGTACAATATGGGAGAAAATGAAATCGTACGGAAATATTAACTCATACATACACACGCTAAGTTAAAGTATTTTTCCAGATAAATTGAAAAAAAATCAGTGGTAACTCCTATATATAAAAAAAGGTGACAAAAATATAATAGAAAATTACAGACCTATATCTGTTGTAAATAGTATTGCTAAACTACTAGAAATGTGTATGAAAAGCAGATTGGTTAAATATTTAAATGAAAATAAATTATTATCAAACTTTCAATTTGGTTTTAGGGAAAATATGAGTACTAAGGATACAATGTACGTAGTAACTAAAAACGTTATATAATTCAATTGATAAAAACAAAAAACAAATCGCTGTGTTCCTTGATTTGGCCAAAGCATTGACACTGTATGTCACAAAAAAATGATTGAAAAGTTAGCTACATGGTATTCAAGGAATAGAAAATTAATTATTTTGTAGCTATCTAGAACCCAGAGAACAGTGTGTTAAAATAGGATAATTTATAGGCAATAACTGTGTTAGGGCCAACATTATTTTCAATTTATATTATTGAACTTCTTTACATTAAAGCACAGGGCAAAATTAAATCTTATGCTGACGACACTGTTCTACTGATGGAAGGGGAAAACTGGGAGCAGGTGAAAGAACTGTTAGTGATAGAATTTTCCAAAATTCAACAATGGTTAACTAAAAATCTACTTACTTTTAATCTTGAAAAACTAAATTTGTGTTTCATTATTTACAACAAACTTTTACTTAATTTTCAAACAATACATTTACACACTTTTCCCTGTATTTCAAATAATTATTCAAATTGTCATTGTACCCAATTATTGAAACTATGAAATACATAGAGGTATTATTATAGATCAATATTTAAGGTGGACTGAATATATAAAAATCTAAATAATAAAATTCGTAGAATTATATGGAATATAAGTTCTATCAACTGCGAAATATTTTACCTGTACCAATATTAAAAACAGTGTACTACGCCTTGGCCAAGTCAGTACTACGATATGGAATTTCAATCTGGGGCTTAGCATCTCTCAATTCAAAGTTTTTAGTCTAGACCTCATCTATATAAAATCAGTACTTGTATTTTCCGACAAACGTAATTTATTTCAACACAACCCTGCATAATTGCAACACACGATATAAAGAAAATTGTGATATTAAAATCCCCTGTTTAAATAAATCAACTAGTCAATTTATTTCCTACTATAGTCCAAACCTTTATAATCTTTTACCAATTGAAATAAAAATGAGTAATAATATTAAATTATTCATAGGAAACCTAAACAGTTATCTAATATCCAATGATTTAATATTTTTAAATATACTTTGTAGTGAATGAACATATATGTATATTTATACATTGGTACTACGTTAGTAATTATAAAAACATTTTTTTAAAACCAACAAATTTTTTTTAACAAGCATTATACTTACCGTGGAGAAGTATGATTAAATAAAACGATAAAAGAATTCAATAAGTTGTTCAAATCTTTGCTATAATAAAACATTAACACAATTAAGAAGAATAAAATAAATTCAGGTAACAAAAACAAATTAATAATCAAGAAAGCAACATGGAGCAATTATGGAAAGAGTATTCGCAGTTATGCCAATGTATAGAGGTCCTCCATAAAAGCGTCACTCCTTGCTCAGAAAGTTAAAATGTCTTTACCAATTAATTTAAGCATAATATCCATTTGTTTGTATTTCATGATTTCACTATTATTTCAATTATTTTTAAATAGTTGGCTATGAACAAACTTAACAATTTAATTTTTTAACAGTTCGTCTCAGTTAATACTTAAACTCTCACTCAATCACAGTCGTTTAAGAATTTAGAATTTTCAAATGATGATTTCCACTCACATTGATCGTTATAATATGTTCGTTACATATTGCCAATGCAATTTTAACTCTGGATTAGCTCAAGTAGAATATAGAAACAGATTTCCACAAGCACTGCAGCCGAATAAAACTGTTCAGAAAATTAGCTACAAAACTGAAAAATAATGGTTCATTTTTAAAAAAGAAGACAAGGTTGAACTGTTACTGATAATGTAAATAAACCGAGTCATTAATTATGTAAGCAATAAAAATACAGAAAATTTAGAAACATCATTAAGAGAAATTCAAATTGCTTGTCATAGAAATAAAACAAGTGCTAGAAATTTTTTAAAGAAAAATGGTTACCGGTGTTATGATGCCAAAAAAGAAATTTACAAGCGGGGGACAAACCAAGGAGGATGACTTTTTGTAGGTGGATGTTGGAAAAGAAGCGTGCCGATCCATTAATATGTAGTAAAATACTTTGGTCCGACGAGGCAAATTTTTCCAATAATTGATTTTTTAATCGCAATATTCATTACAAATGGACTTCTGAAAATACACACTGGCATGGACCGACTGGGTTTCAAAATCGTTTTTCTATAAATGTGTGGATAGGTATTTTAGGCACCAATTTAATAGGTCCTTATTTCTATGACGGTCACCTCAGTGGCCAAAGGTACCTAAACTTTTTGAGAAATGAATTTAATGAATTCTTAGATGACCTACCTTTAGAGAATCGACACAACTTTCAATATATTCAACAAGATGGGGCTCCTCCCCACAATTCCCAGATTTGCCTAGATTATTTAGACGAAATTTTATTTCAACATTGGATAGGTACCAATGGATTTATTCGATGCCCCCCTCGTTCTCCAGATATAACCCCAATGGTTTTTTTTTCTGTGGGGTATATTAAAGATAAGGTGCTTTCGACGACACCGCAAAATGTAGAGGACCTAAAAGCTCGAATTCAACAGGCATGTATTACTTACCCCCGAAATTCTGAGTAATGTTTTAAATGCAGTGCCTCGCCGCGCTCGATTGTGCATAAGAAATCACGGTGGACACTTTGAACACTTGATATGATATCTTAAAAATTATTTTGAGGATTAGATAAATATTAATGTTCTGTGTGCTATATTCTTTTTATTATTAATTTGTTTTTGTTACCTGAATTTATTTTATTCTTCTTAATTGTGTTAATGTTTTATTATAGCAAGGACTTGAACAACTTATTGAATTATTTTATAGTTTTATTTAATCATACTTCTCCATGGCAAGTATAATGCTTGTTAAAAAAAATTTATTGGTTTTAAAAAAATGTTTTTATAATTATTAACGTAGTACCAATGAATAAATATGGCATGTGTTATATCGTTAAAAGGGAGGAAAATAATCTATTTAATGGCGCCATTTCCCGCCCGTTTCAAAATAATTTTTTTAACGGCCTGGAGTAAATCTCAAAATACAGCGGTTTTGAAAAAAATTAGATAAAACCTCGTTAAAACACTCTGTTTTGCAAAAAATTTCCGCCTCAAAATTTTTCTCATATCTCTTCAATAACGGAGATATTTGGCCTAGACGTTTTCAGCATTTTCGATATTTTCCGCCATAACTCTTAAAGTAGGCCATGGATTTCAAATGTCTTTAAAACATTTTGTAGGTTATATAAATCGGCACAATTTTCGTAAAAATATTTTTCTTTGTACGACCAATATTAAGTGAGATATTCTCGAGGGCCCTGATAAAATGGACAGCCTGTATGTACACAGACAGGCTTTCTATAGCTTAGGTGTACAAATCAAATCTAATTACTTTCTAAATTGTGCAAACTTAAAATGATGAATAAAGTTGTAGTCAGATTTTGTTGCAGCTCCTGAAAATTTCTTCAAAGAGGATTTTGAGAAATGTCTTGGTTTATCACTGCAGTAAATTTTATATTCGAATTCAAGAAATTTATTTAATTCACCATTCTATCAAACAAGTAATTATCGAGGTATATACAGCAATATTTCTAATACATGCATTTTTAATAAACTTATTGTTACTATGAATTTTCTTCAAGCTTGAAATAATGGTAATTATAAAACGCAATTACAAACGTTTTAACTGATTTTAAAATAAAACATTCCTCTTAGTAATTTGTGACTAAGTTTTTATTCCAGTGACCATGTGTGTTTATTCTCTGTGATATATTTCAATCTCTCAAATTCTTTTACTAGCGAATCACCGCATATATTAAGTAGTCTGGTGAATTTTATATTTTAAATCAATATAACATAATACTCAGCTACTTAAATATATAGATACCTAACACATTACGTGAGTTTATTTCAATTTATACTTACGCTAATTTTAATAACTATTTATATAAAGTTGGTCTGGAATACATAAATGACAATTTATGGTACGATGCGCAACCATCAATGGATATCAAAACAAAAAGACTGATCTCGTTCTCTTAACCTGTAACTTCAGCCAGATGGTAAATATTTCACATGGAGCAACAATCCTTTTATGGTGTATGGTGTCCCATAATCACCTGTGTGAGGAAATCATCGGTAAGAGCAGTAATAAGACAATAATTAAAATGATTTATCACGAAAAACCATTGAGTAACTATAAATACTTATTGTGTGTTTATGGGTTAATTATTTTCTAATCACAAGTTGTTTATTGTTTGAAATAATATTGCACAACTATGGCATATGATGCACCTATTGACTATGTTTCTTTCATAATGACTATTTTTTTCTATTTGATACGAAGTAATACAAATTCGTTATAAGAATTATTGTGCCACTACCAATGGTTTCAAATAAAATAAAAATTGTTAGCTGATGGAAGAACAAAGTCTCTTTTGGCCATTATTTTCTTAATGAAATACGAATATGAATTATTAAAAGTTTGAATTGTAGACTTATTAATCCTTAAGCAAGAACGACGTCGAGGAAGGGCCTGGGGGAACGTCTCCTCTAAATGCCCTCCCATTCGATTTAGATAATAATAATGATGATAAAAAATCACGGATCTCGCATATGGGTAGAATCAGAAAAATACGACAAGCACTCAAAATTCAAGTTAGCTACACCCATGATTCTTATAGGTTATCTAAAATTCCTCAAAGGGCATCTGAAGAAGGGAAGAATAGAATGTAGGAAATATTGTACTGGCATTGGAATAGGTAAGCAAGGCGGTAATAGGTGTTTACCAGGAAAGCTATTCGGACAAAACAAGAAAACTAGAGGCAAAACGATCTGGTGAAACAAACATCTAGAAGACCTGAAAACTGAAGTTAGAGGGAAATTTAAAGCTAAGGCTAAATCCAACCAAGATTGGGAAGGTCCTGCAAAAGCCTTACAGCCTCTACATTCCAGAGAGTATCGTCCAACGACGCGACAGCTGTACTTTAAATGAAATAGGTTTTATACTGCCTAGCCGGAGAAGTTGTGACATCAACATTTATAGGATCAGAACTAATTCTTGGCATATTAAGCACTGCCAAAATAAATATCCTAGACTGGGTCGAGAGCAAAACTCTCCACTACTGGCAAGAATTCAAGAGCCACAAAACTACTAGAGTTAAAAGGTTACATCTAAGGACTTTAATTGGCCTACCACCGGCTCAGTGGCTCAACGCTTACGTGTTAAACTTGCAAGCCATCTGTGTTTAGAAGAAGATGAAACGCCATTTGTCCCGCTGCAAAAAGACTGTTTCTCACCCAATATGGTTAAGAGCTTTATTTAAGGGTGCGTTACCAAGGTCAAACAGTGCATAAAATATCCTCATTATTATTTTAAACTCTTCTTAAACGAGCCAACAAAATTCAGAATTGATTTCATTATGTAAACTAGCAAACTTAAGATAAGAACCTATTGTATTTTATATTGTAATCCTAGGCAAAATTAGGTTTTCAAAATTTTCTCCTCCTTCATTATTCAACGCGAACGTACCTCTCATTCGTCCCAAACCATCATAAATTGTTTTATATTCTACAATGGGACTTAAATATTCAAATAAAATATAATACGATGTAGTATAAAATAAAATAACATGAAAAAAAGTGAAAAGTCTGCATATTTGCTCCTATTAGAGTTTAAACCGAATACGAATTTTAGTGGAGCAGATCTGCTTTGGAATAAGGAAAGGGCCGATTATGATTTTTTCTTTTGCCAATAAGTAAAGTTGGGTCTCCCCAACATTTCATCATATTTATGCTGAGGAAGTCAAAGGGGGTAGGGGGAAATGACATGTTAAATATATGAGAAAATGAATTTTCGAAGATAACTCGGCGTCTTTTGAGCTGACGAAAAAAACCCTCAGACCAAAAATGAAGAGCTCACGAATATAAGCAAATTGTGTTCCTAACGTCATCGACGTCAGACCATTGATTAGGAGGATGCTGATAACTCCCCGTATAATTGGCCTATCGCGGTCAAACCGACGTACATTTTTCTATTTTTGTGTGCTACAAGATAAATTCCGCCCAGCCAGAACGCGATAAAATGATTAGGAAGGGAGCTAGAGGACGGCAAAGAAATTGTTTGAAAAAACGTGCAATTTTTATTTCGCTCACTAAGCGTTTGTTTGCGAAGGAAATCATTTTATGCGAGTACTATCTCGTAGCAAATAAAAAAATGTACGTCGGTCTGATCGCGATAGGTCAATTATACGATGAGTTATCAGCATCTGCCAATACCCTTCTATTAAATAAAAATTGGGTCCTCAACTCTACTCCTTCATGATAAAAAATGAATTTAAATTTTTAAATTTTTGCACTGTTACATCCTTTCCCTTATTATTTATTTTTGGGAAAGAATTGAGGCAACATATGCGGACGACTAGCTGGTTTAAGTCGGAGCAAAGAGCCGTGGATCCAGAGTTCTTTGCTCCGACTTAAACCAGCTAGTCGTCCGCATATGTTGCCTCAATTCTTTCCCAAAAATAAATAATAAGGGAAAGGAGGTAACATAATTGGCGCCCAACGTGGGGCCCGACACGTTGGTCGCCAATTATGTAGGTATGGCCATCTGTCAATTGTTGAGTTAAGCGCAACAACCTGCCTTATGTAGATTCCCGTACTCAAACAAATTACAGAATCGATAAAAGGATCAATAATACCACATACCACAGCTGACTTACATTGCAACAATTTGTAATTTCTATTCCATACAATACATAACCAAAAATATGAACTGCCGTAATAAGTAGTAAAATGTATTGTGAGAACTCAGTAAATATATTATTGCATCTTATAGGATATACTATATATAGTAATGAGAAAGGTAAGGAAAATAACCATATGTACTTACAGAGTAAACAAAAATATAAAAATTGAAATATAGGTATCTGATGCAAATAAATGTTTTTAGACAATTGTTTCCTCAGATGCTGTAATAGAACTAGAACAGAGATACATAGTAGTGTAAAAAAACATGACTGAGTTCCTAAGATATAAAAATATGTACATAAAACAGTGTGAAATGATTTAGCAGTTATACAAGTAAAATTCTGCTAGTTAAAAACAGTTTCACTTACAAAAACTGAACCAAAAATGCTATACAGATCGTGCTAAATATAAACAAAATTTGCTTATTTTCGTGAGCTCAAAAGCCGTCGAATTATCTTCGAAAAACCATTTTCCCATACATTCAACATGTCATTTCCTCCTCCCCCCTTTGACTTCCTCAGCACAAATGTGTCAGAATGTTGGGGGGGCCCAACTCTATTTATTGGCAAAAGAAAAAATCACAAACGGATGTTTCCTTATTCGTGTCTGATTTTCTTCCTGATCTGCTCTACTATTTGTTAAATTTCGTGTAAAATGGTTGGGCATTTTGCTACTAGAGGCAGCATTATATCAATGACATTGCTAGACGTGGATCAAAGCAGGATCAGGCTCATAATTAATCATTTATAGTGTTTGAAATGGCGCTTAAAGCTTGGTTTAATTATTTGCTTATATTAATGTTAAGAAATAACATTGTCATTAAAAGCATTGCCAATTATATATTTTTGGGATTAATTACTTTTTATTTATTGACAATACTTGATTTCTACCACAATACGAAAAAAACTGTTCAAATGAAGTAATGGCTATTTATATATCCTTTTTATTTTTTCCCTGTTTCTCTGAAGAAAAGTAGATAATTATTATGTTTTTTTTATGATTAAATCATTTAATAGTACAAAAAATGCAAAAGATGCACCAGTTGTATTCATTATAGTAGAACACTACAATTTCATTCAAACTTACTGCACAATTTCCGAATTAATATGTGAATAATATATTAAATCTGGGAAGGAATTAAGGTTAAAAATTATGTACGATTGTCGATTTTGGTAAAACTGATGTCTGCAAAATAGTTCCAATTTATTTTTTTCACACATTCTCAGTAACTTCTGTTGGTGACACTGCTATTATATTACTTTCAAATAAGCGGTTTATTAGAAAATACCATTACTATACATATTGTACTATAATTATACCAAGGGATTAAGTGCATTTTTTATCACCGAGTGTGAAGGATCAATTAAAGGAGGAATTAATAAGTACTTTAGCTTTGTGATGTATTGGTACAAACTATTTAATTTTTTGCTCTCCACAATCTAACAATGCGTGAAAAATGTTGCTTTTATACTTGCCCCCACGCTATGCTTGTGGATGTACAAATTGGTAATAGATTTTTCTTGTTGCTCCTGGTGCTCCAAGAAATAATACACGGGTTATTTTTTCTTGATATATTACTAAAAGTTGATGAACATTTACTACATACATATAAATAAGGCAAGACCAGTCTATAGAAAGTGCCTTTTTGCAGCGTCCAAACTTCTTTCTCAAATTAACTTTTATTCATTGTTTGTTTTTTTGTTGACTTGACAACACAGCCAACACGCCTCGCATTTGCAAACAAATTGTCCAACAATGCGCTATTGCTATTGTAATAATCATTTTCAAGAAGTAAAGTACAGATCTCTTTTACACCTCGAGGGACAGAACACACTTCCTACACTTTAGACCTCGAAAATAACAATTACAATAGTACTCTTAGATCACAGAATAGTGAAACATTGTTTTTGAGATGGGAAATGCGCAAAGGTAATTTTTTTATTTTCCATCGTGGTACAGATTCTTATTAAGTGTGTACAGAAAAATTTCTACATGGCTCACTAATTTCCTCTTTATTAAATAACTTTAACATTTAAGTATTACAGACAAACATGAATAAAGTCTGTACATTTCCTGGTGTTCTAAATACCTACGTATTTATTATTAACTATACTTATATCAAATTATAACACAGTACTAGCTAAATTCGGTGATTTACTAATATTTCGTCTCTTATGCCAACTACATACGGGCAACCTACAGTACTTTAAGATGTTCTGTGTGCTACCGAAGTTTTGTTTGTAATTGGTACATATAAATGTACGCCGCCTAGAGTAGCGCGGCTTCTGTGTTATGGACAGGATGATGTTAATTCGATTACTTACAAATTTACTCGCGATTGACTGTTGCATGCAAACGCACTCTTAAGACCAATTATGTTACCTCCTTTCCCTTATTATTTATTTTTGGGAAAGAATTGAGGCAACATATGCGGATGACTAGCTGATTTAAGTCGGAGCAAAGAGCCGTGGATCCAGAGTATTCGTAAGAGGGGAGAAACTTACCCTTTTGAAATATATAACATAAATGACAGATTTCTGTTTATTTCGAGAAAAGGAGACAAAGAAAAATTGATGCTAAATTGGGCACCATCTATAGTGAAAATAAATAGAATTGTCCCTTTTTCTCGAATAACCAGTCTACTATAGATCAGACTGAAATTGTTGGTAAGAGAAATAAAAAGATAGTTTAAAATGAATGATAAAATATATTACATGAATAGATAAATCGGTTAACAAAGCCTAATTGAAATTTAAAAAATATATATATTTATAACAAATTTATGCCAGGATCCTAGATTCCTGAATTGAGTATCGTTGAGGTGACTGGTTCTGGAACAGCAATAAAGGCCCACAATTGTCTCTTGCAACAATGAAGTCTAAAGGTTTCCTTGGCAATTTAGTTTACGTCTCTTACTGAAATGGAATTTGAAAATTGCAGGAAAATTAACCGACTATGTGGTTTTGAAAAGTTAATGAATAAGCATAAAATAAAGTCTAAATTTTCAATATGAAGAAAATTTTATCTATATGCAGAAAGATAAGCTATGCATAAGCTGTGCAAAAGCTATGCAGAAATGTATAAGTATATAAGTAGAAATATATAAGTATATAAGTGTATAAGTATATAAGTATAGAAATATATAGTTGAAGGTTTTACTTTCGTATATACATAAATGAAATAGTATCGATATGATATTACCTTGTATATATGTATTCCTTCCCAATTATGTCTGTCAGGTCGTCCATATTTCCATACAACCGTAATTCGCTTGTATATTTTTTTATATCCATTACTCGTATACAAAAAAATGATTCTGATCTGGAAGCACTTATAAAACGTGAGACTATAAAAGACCCTGATTGGAACTCCTCATTTTTGTCTTTTTAAAAGACAACGTCCATAAAATATTATTAATTACATATATGACCATTACGAAGATATTAATAATCTCATGCAATCACTATATTCATCACCGAATTCCTTGAGTTTAATTAACTCAAACTGGTTGAACTGGTGTTACTAAAAACATTTGTGTATTTAATCAACGTAAGATAGAATATCTACATAAAAAAAACAATTTATTTGCAGAACGCGTCAAGTAGAGACATTCCAGCTCTGTGTAGAATGGTCAGTGGCGGAACGAACACCCCCGCAAACACTCTTATTGCAAGTGGCTCCATTAGCTAGGTTGCCTCGATTTCTAAAAAAGCCAAAACAAAAGGCTAAAAATTTTTTCATATATTTCAACTGACGTCGGCGCCGGTACCAGAATCTAATTTTATTAATATTGAGGTGAATTAATGCTGTAGATCAAGAAACCTACAAAATATGTAGAAACAATCGTAAAACAGAAAATGTACGTCTTTCTTTAGTATCTTTCACTACTTATTAATTATCTGTTCCTTTTGGGTAACCACTCTATATATTTTTTCACTAAAATTATATCAAATTTTTCATTTGCGTGAACTTAGCAGAACAACTTTGCAGACTTAAAAAACAATACGCCTGTTATTTTCCGCTAATTAGCCGCTAATTAATCGTGAAAGTAACAATTTTACCGTTGGTAATTTTTAAAAAAATTTCGCGTGTTCTGCTAACTTCCGTGTTAACTTCACACGGAAGTTAGCAGAACATCTACCAATTTCATTTTTTTTTTTAATTAAAAGTAGATAGCTCAGAATTTGCCGTGTTTTAACCGTATACGAATGGTGAAAATGAAATTTTAAAAAAATAAAAATTATGGCTGTAAAACCAAAAAAATCATTTTTTAGAATCAGCAAAAATTTTGCAGATTTATAAAACCCATAAGCCTATTATTTGCCGTTAATTAGCCGCTAATTAATCGTGAAAGTATAAATTTTACCGTTGTTATTTTTTTAAAAATTTTCGAGTGTTCTGCTAACTTCACATGGAAGTTAGCAGAACATCTACCAAAAAACTTTTTTAATTAAAAGTCGGTAGCTCAGAATTTGCCGTTTTTTAACCGTAAACGAATGGTGCAAATGAAATTTTAAAAAAATAAAAATTAAGGCGGTAAAACCAAAAAATCATTTTTTAGAATCAGCAATTGCAGAATTAAAAAAACTATAGGCCTATTATTTGCTGCTAATTGATTATAAAAGTAACAATTTTACCGTTCTTAATTTTTTAAAATTGTTCGAGTGTTCTGCTAACTTCACATGGAACTTAGCAGAACATTTACCAAAAGTAGATAGTTCAGAATTTGCAGTTCTTTAACCGTAAACGAATGGTGAAAACGAAATTTTAAAAAAATAAAAATTAAGGCGGTAAAACCAAAAAAGGGAAATAAATTTGACTATTCCTTCAGGAATTTTCTATTCCCGCTTTTATAATTAATCATAATATTTTCGAATTTGTCTTGCGAATTTTGCAATTTTTTATTAAGAATTTTTAATTTTTTTCCTCGAAACTCAGCAGAACAACCATTAAGCCCGTTTGAAAATGGCTTTTGGGGGCTCAGTTTTTGTTCAAGAATTTCCATAATTTCCGTTCCCCTTTCCATAATTAATCGTGTCGTTATCGAATTTGTCGTGATGTCTTTACAATTTCTTTTCACATATATTTGATTTGCTTTCTCTGGAACTCAGCAGAACAGCCATTAAGCTCGTTTGAAAATGGCTTCTGGGAATCAGATTTCCTTCACCCTAGTTATAATTGACGTTTTAAAATTTGCCGAGATGATCTACCAATTTTTTATTAATTAAGCAGTTAATTTTTTTTCCTAAGTATGTACTAAAATTTTTTTAAGACTATTTCTCATTTTTCAAGTATCGCTTCAAAAATATCTTTACTCTGCATGTTATTTAGTTTTGTCTCATTCAATCATTTGTTTCTGATTTCACGATGTTTCATGTGAAGTTAACAGAACATCCGAAAATTTTTAAAAAATTACTTGTTACTTTCACGATTAATTAGCGGAAAATTTACGGAAAATAATATTCCTATGGGTTTTTCATTCCGAAAGTTTTAACTGATTTTAAAAAATGATTTTTTGGTTTTACCGATTTAAATTTTATTTTTTTTAAATTTCATTTTCACCATTCGATTACGGTTAAAAAACGGCAACTTCCATGTGAAGTTAGCAGAACACCCGAAAATATTTTCAAAATTAACAACGGCAAAATTGTTACTTTCACGATTAGTTAGCGGCTAATTAGCGGTAAATAATAGGCCTATAGTTTTTTAGTTCTGCAAAGTTGTTCTGCTAAGTTCACACAAATCAAATTTTCGTCATTGGTTAAGCATATATCGAGTATTATTCTCTTCCGTTTGTTAATATACAGTGCATCCCGCACTCTTCTTGAGAAGTCACAAATAGCCGCTCAACTTATCACAGACTATACAGGGTATTCGAAAAATCAGAAAATATGAAGCCGATCATAGAAAGGTTCAAAATGGCCGAAAAGTTTAGTTACAGAATAAGAAAAAAACCCTCTTAGAAAGAAAATGTTATATTTATTAAAATATAGTATATTGTTTTATTAGGAGTAAAAGTGATACATTTGTGACGAGTCACAGTTTGCCGGACGAACGAAGTGAGACGAGTCACAACAAGTGGGTTTTGCTCCGAATAAAACATGCTATTTTTCTTCAAACGTCGATTAGCTATAATAAAAATTTCGAATTTCGCCACCAAAAGCCCATTGTGGTAATATCGCATGGCTGGCGTGTTAAACAAAATACGCGTTGCTATGGATATATTGTAAAAGCGGAAGTAAAAGTACTTTTACTTCCGCTGTTAATGGCAACGCACAGCCGTCTAAAATGTCAAACTTTAATGTCATGAAATGAGTTAAGAAAATAAATGTCATGTTTTCTGACGTTTGAAGAAAGGGACATTTTATTCAACTAATTTGAAAACTATTCAAAATGAAGACATCTTACTTGAAGATATTCTTATAATCTTTTTCTAAATTGTTGATACACAGGTGATATCTTTATTTATTGTTGCAACAGCACCCACAATGTATCATTTTAGTTGTGACGTCAAGAGTAGTTAAAAGCTCCCGAATGTATGCGATCACACGATACAGCGAGTTATGAATATATACTGCGGTGGACATTCTAACTAAACTGAAACTTATGGCGCATGTAGTTTAAGTCAAATTTGGAAGTATAAAAATATAGTTGTAAATTTTATTCAAATGCGAACTTAGACAAAATATTTTTCCATGTACTACATGATGTTCTGAACAGATTTTGAATTGATTATATGTAAGTAAAAACCTTGAAATACTCCATATAAATACGAATTTATATGAAATATGGGACGAATGTTTATGCTATTTAGATAGATAGATTTATTCCGTTTCATTAGACATACTACAAATAATATATGTGTAAAACAGATACATTTTAGACACCACAAACTAAGATAAAAAATATTAACTGCACAAGTGAACACTTATTATAAAAACATTAAGGTATAATTTTACATTACAACTTACTCAATTGGTTAAAACCTAAAAGAATCAATATTAAAAGTCAAGAATTCTTGAACAGAATATGGTTCCATATTGCAAATGCATTGAAAAATTTATTTGAAGAAATAATGTTTTTAAGAGAATTAGGAAGTAGATTAAAATATTTAATTGCTGAATAAAAAGGTCCCTTTCTCAGAGATAGCTAGACAATGTTTAGAAAATGCATACATAACTGTTCTTATGTTTTGTGTTATGAGTGTGATCAAAGTTTGAAATATTGGATTCAGTTTGATGATTTTTTAAATACAATAAACATGAGTATATATATACAGTCCCGGTATTGTAAGTAATTCATTTTGTCTAAAATAGCCCCTGCATGAACCGTTGAGCTTTATTTTATAAATTATTCTTAATGCTCTTTTTTGTATTTTGATTGTTTTATAAAGATCGGAGGAACCAGCCCAAATTTCAATTGTATATTTAGCGATAGAGTAAAAATTTGCATAGTAAAATATTTTTAATGTTGATGCATCAAACAGTTGTGACAGTATATTCTAAGCGCGTAACATGATTTTTCAAGTTTATTGATGGATTCATCTATATGCAAAAATCATCGAGAGTTACACCTAGTAACTTTGTGGAGTTTGCGTTTAAAATTTGTACTTCTTTTGACAGTTGGTCTGGTATTATGAGACCTGATCTATCAGTCCTAAAAATTACATAGATCGATTTAGACTCGTTTAATATAAGTTGATCAACATAAAACAAATTCTTTACATTTTGTCGTAGTTGAGAGAGCTCTTGGACTATTTCTTCAAATATTTTACCTCTTATTATGAAATTGGTATTATCAGCTGTAATTTACCAAGGGCGCTGATAATCATGCGATAATTTTCTCTAATAATGAAGCGAAAGCTTGTTGCGTAGTAATTACTTAAAGCAACAAGCTTGAGGGTCATTATTAGAGAAAATTGTAAGGATTTATCAGTGCACGCGGTAAATTCGGTGAGATAATTTTTTGAAATTCTAATAATATGTCAAATCGTGAATGTGACATTTTAAATAAATTATAAAACTGTCAATAATTTTTAGTTGCATAGCAACATAAATAATAATCTCCCTAGGGAGGTTATACTGATAATCCTTTAATAATTGGATGAATTTTGACATGTGACTAGAAATGGATGAAAAATTATCAGCGTAATTAATTATGGTTATTTTAATATTATTATCTGTAACATTGACGAGATCATATATGAAGATTGTGAACGGAAGCGGTCCAAGGACACTGCCTTGAGGCACTCCATAATTTTGACTAAGAGTGCCAGAGTCATATTTATTACCATTGAATGATATTACTATCCTTTGTTTTCTACTTTGCCAATATAAATTGAACCATTTGAGACCGGTTCCTCCCACACTTATTTGTTCTAATTTATTAAGCAGATGATTATGATTTAACGTATCGAAGGCTTTGGACAGGTCAAGAAACAGTCCGCAAACGATTTTCTGGCTGTCCAAACCCTCCAATATTGTATTTACAAAATTAAAAGGAGCTGTTATGGTTGATTTTTCCTTCATGAAGCCATGGTCAAAATTATTGAAAAATTTAATGTTATTTAAAAAACCAATTAGCCTGTTGTACATAGGCGATTCCAGTATTTTGGAAAACACAGACATTAACCTTACAGGACGGTAATTATCGAGGTCAATTGTAATGCCTTTTTGTGTAATGGCAGTACAGTTGCTAATTTCAGAGATTCTGGAAATATTCCTTGATATAATGATGTATTAAATATATTCTCAAGTGGTACAGCTATAGAGTCCACACATTTTTTTAATAAACTAGGTGAAACACCGTCAAAGCTATTAGAGGTTCTTGGTTTAAATCTTTTTACTATTTCGCTTATTTCTTTTAATAATGTAGGGTAGGTATATAAATATAGATTCTTTAATCATTTTAATGGATTTGTTGTGGTCTGTGCTTACATTATGGTACCTAATTTAAATTTGCTGTTAGCTCAGGAATAGCTTCAACAAAGAATGAGTTATTTGGAATGCGTTAATTTTGGTCCTTATATGTAATGTACATGAAGTTCAGAAGAATATATGACAAGTTTTCATTGAACGAGCTCTCTATGTACTACAAGATTACCTAAAATGGTCCCACTGTCTGTTTTAATACAATTTCCAAAAAAAAAATATAGGATAAAGGTTACTTTATTTAAGATCGACTTCACATTTTATCATTTTTAGAACGCCTTGTTTAGTTTAAGATAAGATTGACAATTGTTGATGACTTCCCAATACCAGAAAAACGATTTATAGTAATCTTCAATTATGATGAAGTCACGCAAAAGACAGCTTCTAGCCGCATCCCTCTTAAACATATAAACATGGTGGGCGGTAAGGCACGCATGCGCATAGATTGCATACTCGTTTTAGTCAGTAGCGTATCGTGCGTACTTATGTTGCCTTAATTAATTGTTGTATTGTTTATACTGATATAATATAGTTTTATAATTTAATACCGAAAATCTTCTGAAAAATTGCGTCGTCTGATCATAGAATTCAGAGTGACAAAAACTCGACTAAAATGAGTTATGGCCGCTGTTACCTGCACGTCACTAGTATCGGCAATTATTGCATGTATGAATGACGTATGACTTCAGAAAGAACTGCTAGGACTTCCTCTATCTCTAAAGCCTTTCGACATAGCTACCTGCGGTTTGCGTCTTACGATTCGCCTTATCGTCCTCCGTAACTCTGAATTTCTTGAGAATTTTTTAAGAATTTTTTTTTTTTTACCTTTCGATTTTTTTCATAAAATGTCGAAAGTGCCCATATGTACTTCCAAACCTTCACAGGTATGTAAAAAGACGAGCTAAATCGAACGGCGCAAACCCCAATGTGATATATCGATTAGTTCTCGAGATATAAAGACAAAAACACTAGGAGAATGTGCAGGATAAATCTGTAATCTACCGGTAGTTATATCTAGAGAACCGACAGATATAAAGACTTCCGGTTTGCACCATTCGATTCCCCGTTCAATTATCTCCTTTAAAAGAGGCTTCATTAGCGACAACATATCATAGTCAGAGGTAATTCTTGAACTTCCATTTATTAATTGAGAAAGGACTAAACAGCGGTACTGTTCTTCACTCTAGGGAGATTTTGGCAGTTATTTTATTAACCGATTCAGAATTACAAAATGATACCTTATATTCATGATTATTATTTGTATGGTTCGTTTTAAAATTACTTAAAATATTTGTAATTGGAACAATTTCTTAAATGAACTTAGACATAAACATAATTGAGTCGATGAATTATGTATAGATAGTATCGACAGTTGTGTAGATAGTTTTTTTTAGTTTTTATGATACAATAACGTTTTTGAGCAATGTCTACCTAAAAAGAAAACTTTTATCATAAACACTTCAAGAATCCCACAGGGGTCCTTTCTGGGACCTTTGCTTTTGTTCTATTTGTAAATGACAAACCTTTATATTAAGCACTCTAAATTTTTATTCTTTGTAGACGATCTAAAATTGTTTGTTAGAGTAGACACGTTGGAAGACTGTAATCTGCTACAGTTAAATGTAAGAGCAGATGGTCAGCGTAAGGCTTACCAAACTGAACTTCGCCCTTTCTTTGAATAAAGACATATTATTATTATTATTATTATTATTATTAAATACCTGAATGCTCTTCCTGCATAGTGCAACAGAAGTAACCTTACTCTCAATCAGTCCAAACGTAAAACAATCAGTTTCGCAAGGAAAAAATCCTGTTATAATATAAACGACATAATCAATAATACGATATTAGATCGTGTCGTAAAAAAAGATTTAGGTGTCAAATTTACTAATAATTTAATTTCAACAGTCGTGTGTTAGATATCGTTTGTGTGGGTTACAGAAAGCTTAGTTTTATTACTAGATCTAGCAAAGAGTGTGTAACTATGATACCTGTATATTATTATTTATTTCATACGTTCGGTCTAAACTAGAGTACGGAGCAATAATATAGAATCCAAAACTCATTCTATACTCTCATATGACAGAAAAAATTAAAAAAAGACTACTGAGGACAACTATTAGATTTTAATATTAACTCACCCCAGAAAAGAAGAAATAACTCTGAACTACTACTTATGTTTAACGTTTTTAATAAAGTTAATGATGCTGACATTTTAGGGGAAATTGCAATTAATATTCCTGGAACAATGTCTCATAACAACAAATGAATTTATAAAAAATCATGATAGATTTCTCAATATCAGGCAAAAGTAAACTAACTGTAAAATTATAAGTAATATTCACTATAGCTTTACATACCAAATGTACGTTTCTTCTTCACACTACTGTATCTTAGTCTTTAGTTTCTAGTATACACGCTACTAAAACCCTGTACACCATGTAAGTGGAATATTGTATTCTGTTTGATATGCAGTATAAGCAAAGTTCTATAAATAATAAATAAATAAACTCTTAATTATTAATTATATACAAGGCTTTTTCTTATTACTTTGCCAATATGATCCAGAAACAGTCGATGAATTTACATTATCAAAATAGTCAAGCAATTTAAAAAATTTTAGGCAATTTAAAAGCAGAGCGGGAAAAATGTTTATGCACACCCACTTCCATACTAAGAACGGTCTACTCAAATCTTAAATTCAATCAATAGCCGATCTGTAACGCAAGAAACTAGTAACAGAATCATGTTATTGTCAAAAAACCTACCAAAACGTATCCAGTCATCACACGCTTGAAATTAGCAAAAAATATTTTTCGAAGGAATTTTGCGCAACTGTTTATGCATTTCGCATGAACCGCGTGCGACATGTAAAAATACCGTCGGAAAATATTTTTAGAAGTACAAGGTAAAACGACTTATAAAATTTTTGACATTACAACAGTTTATTTTGCGTAACTGCAATGAAAATCCAATATGTGCAAACTATCATAAAAGTCAATTCCGCCAGAGTAATAATTATTATAACTACAATAAACGACGTCCCGTGGATGAAAAATTTTTTTACCACTATAACGAAAATTTCACTTTTGAAAACTATCATAAAAAATAGCTCTACGGAGTGTTTTTTATGTAACTGTAATGAAAGTCGCTGCACGGAGTGTAAATTATGTAAGTATAACGAAAGACGCTTCACGGACCGTAAATTTAGCAACTAGCTCGAAAACCGACACATTTTTGTTACGAACCGGCGTTGTGTAGCATTGCTTCTTATGCATAATAGTAAATATGAGGACGATTTAAAAGTTACATGATTAATTTTTATCATTTTGCAACTGTTTTTTGCCCATAGGAGCTAATCAGTTGCGATTAGTAATTTCAAGCACTACAACGAGTGCGCAAAATTATTATATATTTACACAAAATATGAATAAAGACAGGCAAGCTAAAAACCCACAAAATAATAAACATTAAACTTTTAGTTAAATCTGTTTGGTGTTAGTCGATTGCTTAAAGAATGATCGCTGTAAATTGCATAGTAAAGGTCGTCCTAATCGTCACCATGTGTGGTGTGGACCGACACTCTTGTTAAACTCATACTTTTGTTAACCTTATACTCATATATCTAATCGAAATTTTTAACTAACAGAAAATTATATAAAAACACGAATATATACCTTTACCTAAAATCATATCCTGTTTCATTGTGCCTTACTGAGTCCATATTAACCACTTTCCTCTTCAGATTAATTAGTAAAGTATCTGAAATGAAGAGTGTTAGTTTTAAGACTGTGCATCGACGTTCAATTAATACCATTTGGTGTAAGCAGTTTAGCAAAAACTGAAAGTAAATATACGTTTACGTCTGAATAAATCACATCGAACCCTTCAGGTGAACGTTATATTTGTAAATTTAGGAAAAGTAGCAAAACGTCCTTCAGACAACTGAAGCATGGATCTTTCACATTATCACCTTTAATTCATCAATTCATCGAAATGTATCTGGCGATGCAACAAACTGGCTTTGTTTGTCAGTCTTGCCACCCCCCCCGTGCTTAAATGTATATTTTACAGTTAAATTTTCTCAAAACTCAAATTTAAAATGCATATTTCCGAAATGCTACGAGACAACAAAGCAAGCTCACCCTATATCTAATTAAAATTAATTTAAAAATCGTAAACTATTCAAGCTTGGTGACAGTTTTAATTCACAGTTCATATAAGGACTATAATATACAAGTACCTATACCTAGATAAAGATTTAGGATGGTCCGAGAATATTTATGACCAGAGATTTCTCAAAGTTTGTTTATCTGCGATGAAAGCACTGTTGGAACTAATATTTTACCAATTAGTTCAATATTACATATAAAAAGTTATTATTAATAATATAAATAAAACGTATCCTCTATAGGTCATATCGCTAACTTCTCCTTCATTTTTATTTTGTGATATTTTTTTAGATATCTTTGCACCCTGGCTCACTCAACACTTTAACCAATCCACGGGGCATGGAGATGCGCGTGTCCAGCTGGACGTACTAAACTCTATTGGGTGTTAGTAAAGAAACAAATGGTTTTGATAATAAGAGTAAATAAAAATTATTAACACTTTGAACCCACGATAGCTTCTTGCAGATGGGCCCTCTCTCTCACTTTTTACCCCGCCACTGAGTTAGATAGAAATGCAAAATCTTTGGTCATCGCTATCGATATATAAACATCTCTGTGCACACTATTATCCTCATATGCATTATACAGAATTTTTACTAACCCTGTGTTTTATTATTTTGTGAAGAATTTCGTCTGAGAGCGTTGCCAAGACAGATACAGCATGCGTGTAGAACCATATTAATTATTGATTGTGCATTCTTAATTGAAAAAAAAAATGTTACACACTGATATTAAGTAATATAAGTATGAACAAAGTATGGAGCTCCTTTCATTTAAAGATCAAAATTAACTATGCGTTTAATCATTATAATTATAAGAGATATCAATATCATTTTTACGATTTAAATGTCCTTAGGAAACCGTGATTGTGAAAGTGACTTTAAGGCGGAGTAAAGACAATAAATTAGACGATAAAAACATCGTCTTCATTTTATTTCTTTTTGTTAATAGAAAAGCTATATATATATATATATATATATATATATAGGTAGTAAATAATACTACACCCTCAGGCATTCGTAAGATTAGAAATGCGTCAATGTAATAATTATGGAGATTAAAATCTACATTGTTTTTTTGTTGTAGAGTTATGGGGTGCGCCCAATTTGCCCATAAGGAAATAATCTGATATGTAAGTGTGACCGCCTAGTTCTGTCCACAAGTTTAAATTAAATTTCGTATATAATCCCAAATAAATAAGGTACGATTGTAATGAAGTCATTTTTGTTTGGAAAATATTCATTTTAATTTGAACTAAAAGTAATAGTTTTTTTTAATCCACCGGGTATATTTTAATAATGTAGAGTAAATTGGGAAGGAACCGCTTTCAAGCCATTTAATTTCAGGGAAAGATTATTTTCAAAAGTCATGAGAGAACCAACTGGAACTCACTAATTTTATTTAGATGGATAAATAATAAACTAGGGACTATACAATTCAGTTCTTTTCAAGTACCAGGTAAAGTTACAAACAAAGTAATTACAAACTGATTGCAAGTAGTTTAAATCATGACAGTCAATTATTTAAATTAATTAACGCTCAAAAATTTTCAATATGCACCGGCTTCAAAAATAAAATTTGATTTAGAATTATAACTATTGATACCGGGGATTAAATTCGTTCTTTTTCTGAAATGATATAAATATTTGATTTGCAACCGATCCCAGTCATTTAAATTCCAGAAATTATTGTTTATGTCAATTGACGTCACCGGTTATAAACATTTTGCTACGCCATCAATTGACGACTGCCTGACTCACATATGCTCGCGCAATGTACGTCCGTCAGAATAAATTCTAGCTTAGTACGGGGATATCTTGCGTAGGCCCTCTGCTAAAGATACCTTTGGTTTCCTATTCCTACTCCCGACCTGACCAGTCGACTTTTGTTAATATTTCTTTGCTCTGAGTTTATATTTATTTTGTGGTAATTTTGGACTTTTTATTTTCGGTATTTTCAACTAATAATTTTAATTTGTCTTTGTTATATTTTGTTAAATTGTGCCTTCAGCAACTTGTGGCAATTTTCAATTAACCGATCGTGTCTAGTAAATCCCGGAAGACATTTTACCGTGAATAATATCCTCAAGGGACGCTGCCTTTAAGTGGGACACTCCAGAGATGTACGACGAAATTTTGATACAATTTATTGTGATATGGTTTTAATTTTGCAAATAAATGCACCTGAGTCGAACTGTCATAAATTGCTAACCATTTTATTCAAAAAAAAATTATTATTATTATTTTTACTCCTAATTTTATTGTTAATAAAATATTTTGTCATTGTTATAGTCTCCTGGCCTGATGATGTGAAGCAAGTCTTAGTTCACCAAACCGGTCGTCAATACAAGATTAAAGAATTTAGTGAAATAAGACATTATTTGTTTTTACTCAGTGTCATAAATTAATACCAAACACTATCGGAAAAAATAAGCCAAGACAAATTAATAACTAGTAAAATAAGACGTTTGAACCTGTTTGTTAGTAACATTTTCTGTACAATAGTAGTTATACCGGGTTATTTTCCGCGAAAGTCTCAGTCGGGGACTCTGCCTTTAAGTGGGACACTCCAACTGAGACGTACAGTCTTATTCAATAATTAAACATTCCATCACCGGGTTCACCACGTCAAGTTCGCAAATTTAACTGTTTCGTAATATCAAAAACTCACTTTATTCTTGCTAGAAATTTCAAAATTTTAATAATAATTTGTCTGTCATAAATATAGTCCAAATTTCATTACTGTTGCATGTGTTAAACCGCCGGTTTTGCTTTGCTTGTCATTTGCTTTCATTTTTTATTTTGCATTTACGTGATATAATTTACTTGTTTGCTTACACTTTGTAAAAGTACCTGGTTAACAACATTAGTAGAAATTTTAATTAGAGAAATAAAAAAGGGGGGAAATTATAATTTACTAAAATTTGAACCTTTCTGAAACTTGGGTAATTAAAAAATTTAATATATTTGAAATACCAAATTCTCTGTATATTTTTGCTGTTTTCCTGTAAATATATCTATGCACATTTCTTAAAAGACACATAAATTTGATATTTGCTTTGAACTGTCAATATTTTCAATATATTATTAAACTGTCTTGTGTGCTTTATTTTGAGTCTCTACTCTCATTTGCGTAAGCTTGAAATAGTAAAAGTGTTACAAGTAATAAAATCATTACAGCTGTTCGTTCCTTAAGACGGCCTACGTTTCGACCCCTGGCTATTGCCAGGTTTATTAACCGTCTTCACTGATTCTATCTGTGGTGGTGTTTCTACACTTTAAACAGAAACTGGCGCTCGTGGCAAAAATCCCGCTTGTACTGTCGTGAGCAGAGAAAAATAAGACAACTTCTTTTTCTAATGTAAATCTGTCTCTATTTGAATATGTAATGAGTAGCCGAAATAAAACAGATATCACTTAATTTATTTTTTATTTTAATGCTGTAGTTATTGCTATAGTAAATGATAGATCATTAATGACACAAATTGCACTGCGTTATAACATTAACAAAAATTTGGTGTGTAACATATTAAGAAAGTGTAGAATAAACGGTACGATTAGTAGAAATCCTTGATCAAAGGACAAAGGATATCCTACTTAACAAGAAACTAACTATTAATATTTCGTTATTGCACTTCTATAAGTCTGTTTGGCATAGACTTAAATAACCTTATACAATAATCATTAGTAATAATATTTTCCCATGCATTATTTACTATTTCCAGAAAATTCTTCGACATTCCGTGGTCTCGCATTTCGTTTTTGGATACTTCTTACGAGTAGTCCCCATACTTCTTCCACAGGGTTAAGATTTGGACTGTGACTAGGCCAGTTAAGCACATTGATGTTGTTATCTTGAAACCAGGTAGTTACGGTATGAGCAGTATGAACGAAACAATTGTCTTGTTGAAAATGAACTCATTATTAGGAAATAATTATAACACAGAAGGGAGCATAATATTGTCTAAAATCCTAATATACGTTTCACTATTAAGTCGTTCCTCAATATGCCACAAAACACCAGGACCACGTGCCGATATCCAAGCCCACATATTGATGGTAAATCTACCATTTTTATCATTGTTAAATATATATTTCTCATCGAATCGAGTATTCGGAGAGCGGTAAACACGAATACGACCGCTGTGTGTTGGCTGGAAACTTTTTTCGTCTGTAAAGATTACATTGTTCCAAAAATTTACATCATGTGCTAAAAATTCAAGCGCAAATCCTACTCGAGCTTCTTTATGTCCAGCTTTAAGTAAGTATTTCTGTGCTGTTGCATGACAGGGTAGCTCCGATTCTCTTACTCGCCGGCGACCAGTACTACTCGATCCAGGAAAATTCATTTCTTCAGCAGTCTGAATAACTGAGTAAAATGGATTTTCTACTAAAGCGTTTACCAATTGCAAATCTTGTTGTTGAGTTGATGTCCTTCGTCGCCCTGATCCAGGATTTGTACTAATCGTACCGTTTATTCTCCACTTTCTTAAAATGTTACACACCGAATTTTTGTCAATATTACAACGCAGTGCAATTTGTCTCATTGACCATCCATCTTCTGCTTTAGCAAAACTCCAGACTGGCAATGTGACAAAAATTAAAGTCAGATGTACACAACTAGATTTTAGCAAAATACCGTTATAAGACTTGTCCTATTTTTTTTGCTAACGACCGTACTAGTTTAAAGTGCACGTTGCAGCACCGAAATAGCGGTGTTACAGGATTTATATATTACCTAATTATAGAAAGTGTCTATGCTAAATCTGTAATTTTATTTTGTACTAATTTAAGGATATGGATGTATTGCAGAACGTAGGGACGAAAACCCATCGAGAAAATAAACCAATGTAGAACTTGACCAACGGAATATAAGCTGCCATCTTGCTACCAACGACGAAATACGGAGTTAAAAATACGGTAACTATTGTGCACTCTGGTAAATCCAATTATTGGATATTATACTTTATTCATAGAACTTTATAATAATATGGAATTCATAATTATTAATCATTAACGTTTTTCATTGACAACCTCCTCGCTCATCCTGCTACATCTCACTTCCTTATTTTTAGAATAATCTTTAGGATAAATTGGTTTCTTATGTAATCTAGAACTATTGTTACATTCTTTTCTTCCTCTTCTTTACTCTCTTGGTCTTCTGCTGAATTTATCTATCTTGCATGCTATTTTCTGGTATTCAAGAATTTTCTATTACGCCTTATTTTTCTTTTATCACTCTCAACTCTTGGTTCTTCCGACTGCGAAACTACAATGCTTGGACTTTGTCCGTTCTGTACAGCACGCTATCTTTTTTTAGTTATTTTAATGGCATAATTCTATGTCGTTTATTAAATGAGTTAGCAGTTGCCACATTATTTTGTGAATTGCTTGATGGTCCTGAAGTTTTGGTTCTAGTTTTTTCTCGTGAACTGGCAACATATCTCTAAGAGTCCCTCCCATTAAAAGCTGAGACGTACTGGCACTGCAGGACAAAGGCGTGTTTCTATAAGTTAAGAGTCCTAAAAAAGGGTAATCCTCACACGTCTTTAGAATATTCTTAACTAATTCTTCAGCCTGGCCATTGGACTGGACATATAGAGGACTGCTGCTTATTAATTTAAATCTGTAATATTGTGCATACTTTTGAAAATTTCATATGTTGAATTGTGGGCCGTTATCTGAACGTATTATTTAAATTCTTCGATTGCCTCTTCACTAATCGTTTTTGACATTTATGCATTTTGGATATTTACTGTAATAATCTTAAGTAACAAGGCACTTTTTATTTTTATATTCACATGAATCAACATCTACAATGGTCCAAGGACCACATGCAAATTCTGTTCGTAATAAAGGTTCTAGGGTTGTGCCTTATTTATTAAACACTTCGTGCAATTTTGAACTATATCCTGTGTATGTTGGTTTATAATTGGTCACCAGACGAAATTTTTTGCTAGAACCTTGCACCTTCGGAGGCCTTGGTGACCCATATGAATATCTTGAAGACACTTTCTGCGGTATTTTTCTGGAATGACTATCCTTTTAGCTAGACAAATTATTCAATCGGATCAGTTACGGAATCTTTTAAATTATAATAACGAATCTGGAATACATTTAGATTTCTCAGGCCAATCATCAGCAATACATCTTTTTTCAATTTGTCATCCAGTTCCTGTATTTCTACGAATTCTGTTGGTATTTTGGTGGGAATTGAATTAAACTCTTCAACGACTGCATTAATACAGCATACACAGCCATTTTCATTTAAAATATCTTCGTCATTGTTTCCATCTTTAGATACATCTCGTAACAATGCATTTGTAACCTTAAATATCTTGCCTGGTACGCACTCCATTGTATACGTAAACTTCAACAGCGTATCCTAAATCTTTGCAACTCATGAACAAACTATTTTGATGCTTGATAGCTAAAATATCGGCAAGAGGCTTGTGATCCATTCCTATTATGAATTATTTCCCTAGTAATACATTTTGTAGTATCTTGCGTGATCATAAAATAGCCCACGACTCCTCTATTTGCCCATTTGAGCTGTGTTGGAGTCAATGATCTGGAGTAGTAACATACTGGTTTTCATATGCCACCATGTTGTTGCTGTTCTAGAATCCCCCAATACCATATGATAAGGGATCCGTTGATATTCTGGTCTTTAGGTTTGGATTATACTTTTTCAGGCATTTTACAAATGCCCTAGTCACTGGCAAAATGTTTTTTTGTCCGCAAAACAATTTTGATGTTCAGAGGTCTAAATGAAGTAATTTTTTTTCTTTTAATAGTCCCCTTAAGTTCTAGTTTTATTAGCATGGTTTTTCAAAATTCTTGTGAGGTAATTTTATCGTGCCTAAAAAATTTTCTAAGCTCTTTAAAATCTTGTGGTGCTCAACTCAATTACAATTTCTCACATGGCCTTTTCTGGACCAGTTGTAATTCAAAATGGAACTCTTTTAAAAGCATAACGACCAAATGGAGAAAGTCCTCAATTTTTGTGAAGTCTCACTTAATTGTAGCTGCCAAAATCTGCACATGTTTCTTACTATTAACTTTTCCCCGTCCACTTCGTGATATTTAGTTGAAACGATGCGATCAATGTAATAAATTGCCTTTAGTGTCTAGAATAACATTTTTACAGTACTGTTCTTAATTTCCGAATTCATTGGAATGCTAACACAACCAATGATGTCTAGTTTCTTATCTCCGGGCCCACAAGGACCATTTTAGTAGTCCTTAAGAAATAATCTTTTTTAGTCATTGTAATCTTTCAGGGTTAAAATTGTTTCATCAGCCCCTGTATGTATCTTAAATGGAGCTTCTTAGCCTCCTATTTTCAAATAAATATTTGGGTTTCTGATGTTAACCTCACTAATGTTTATAATTCCCCTTTATTTTGTACCTAATATTACAAGTCGGGCACTCTTTGATTGGGTGATTTTTGTTTCTACATCGAGTACAAACCTTATTTAGGTTTTGCTCACCGTATCCTTGTTCTAATCTATATCTCGATTTATAATACTTAAGATCTTTACTTTCGCAATTTTGTCTATCAATGATATGTTTGGGGAACTTTACTGTCTAAGTTCTTCATTTTGATTTCTAATGGTTTCAGCTTGAACAATTGTCTGTACAGTTATTTCTAAAGTAAGGTATTCTTTAGTTTTCCGATAATTACAACCAGTCTATCTCGAAATAATTCATAATTAAGTCGTCCAAATTTACAAGGCTTTGCTGGTACCAATACATTTACGATATACTCTTCAGAAAACTCACCATCCTGCTGGGATGTTCAATTAAATTTGGTTCGATTATATATAACAATTAATTGTTCGCTTATCAAAGTAATTGGTTAAAATAACTTCTGCTTCGTTATGTCTTAAAACTGTCTTGAGTTCTCTGGAGTGCTGTAAGTATTTTATCTATTTCTGGGCTCTTGTAAAGTAGTAAATTATTAATTTGCAGGTTTTGTGGCAATTCATTTTGCTTAGTTGCTTTTCGGAATCTTCGATAGTGGTTTACCACATTGGCCATTCCTCTTTTATAAAAGAAAACTTCTCGGGAGCTGGAACAACATTCAAAATCATTATCATAATAGTTTCTGTATTTAGATGCTGAAGTTGCGATTGTGCTACTATTTTGCGCAGTTCCTGCACGTAGTAAGTAGATCTTTATCTACCGTTTTGATTTCTTTGAAACTTTGTTTTATCGTCGTCAGCATTAAGATTTTACAAAGTACACAAGGCTACAGCAACACAATTAAAATTAGAAAAATTAACCCAATGTATATGGCATATAGGGTCTACTATAATTTCCTTTTACTCTATCCACCTATCCTGATATTTCATACTTGTTAATATTTTGCATCTTTTCTGTCCTCTCTCGTTCCTCTATTTGTTTCATTTTGTATTATTTGTTTCCTCTGTATTTTCCGCCCGTTCTAAATTCTTCGTCTGAAATCCCAGAACATCATTTAAGCCCAACATTAGAAAATAAAAGATTAGGCAGCTTCAACGCAGCCCGCTTTTGGAATTCCTATAACGGGTTGTCATTTTTGATTCATGGATTGGAGTATCCGCACCAGCAGCCAAATTTTATTAGTGTTTAGTACCATTAGTTTGCAGAGCGTTTTAGTTGTTTTTAGCCATTGTTGGCATTACCTATTTTAATTTGTTTTTAGACAAAAGGTGTGTAGGTTAAGTTTTATTATTTTTTGCCGAACCAGCCTCGCCACGCCCGGCCCTGTAACCCCTATCACGTATCGCGTGTTGGATGCAGGGTCGATCCCAAGGTGAGGCTTGGGGAGGGCATATGTATTTTGTAATATTTAATAAATCTGTGGGATTGGATTGCGAGGAGAGGCTGCCGAAGTGTATGCCAGCGCCCGAAGATTTTATTACCGTTTGATGCGACATGAAACTAAGAAAATATGTTTGTTTTTATAATGAAGTTATTTATTTATTTATTTATTTTAGAAAGACTGTTCTACAGGTAATTAAACCCAACTATAGAACAGGAGGGTAAGCAAAGAAATAGAACTATAAATATAAATATAAGTAGAAATAGAAATAAATAAGTGAATAACAAAGTAAGATGAATAACATATTAATCATACACAGCAAAAGTAAATTCAAAATTAATACAGGTGAAAGAGAAAAGAATGTGTATTATATTCTTGCATGTAAATAAAGTAATATAGGTACGGAACTATAAATATCTAAACAAAACAAATAGCTATAAAAAAGTGAATGTGCAAGAGAAGAGCAAAAAATAAAATTAAAGAAAAACAAATCATTTACTTAAAATAAAGCGTTTTTAGGTCATTAAAACTGCAACTAAAAATATCTAGGTCATTTCCAGAATTATTGCAATTATTACAAGCTGTATATAGGAGCGAATGCATAAGTGTGTTCGTACGAGGTGTCGGGAGATAGAAAGTTAAGTTATCCCTAGAGGTTGCTCTGGGAACAATGAAATTTAATTTAGATGTTAATTCTTGACAATCAGTTTTATTATGTATCAGTTTAAAGAGGAATGCTAAAGAAAAATATTTACGCCTATTTTCAAGGCTAATCACAGAGTGTTTAGCAAGCAAATCTGGTTGTGGAAAACCGATAGGTGGATACACACCGTTCGACTTCCAGCTCAGATATTTTAGGAATCGACGTTGAACCGATTCTAAATTATTGATGTGTATACTGTAATGAGGTGCCCATACAAGAGAAGCGTACTCGAGTTTAGATCGTACGAAGGTAAAGTAGAGTAATTTAATAGTATCCGGATTTGTGAAATCACGACAATTTCGCACTATAAATCCGTAAGTCTTATTAGCTTCGAGGACGATGGCATCCAAATGTGCGGCAAAGCTAAGTTTTATATCAAAGATAACGCCAAGATCTCGAAAGGTTGCTGGCCGTTTCAAGCTGAGATTGTCAAGATTATAATCGAAAATTATCTGTGTGGTTTTTGTCGTGAAAGTCATGACATTACATTTATCAGCGTTTAAGGGCAACTTATTTTGCTCACACCAGGCATTTACCTTATCTAAGCTATTTTGAAGACGAAGACAGTGATTGAAAGTATCAACAGTAGTAAATATCTTTAGGTCATCGGCATAAATAAGGCAGTTTACATCAATGACATCGATAATATCATTGATAAAGATATTGAACAGCAATAGTCCGAGTATGGACCCTTGAGGAACTCCTGATGTCGCCAAGTATTCGACAGACTTAAACCCACCCGATACAACATATTGAGTCCTGTTTTGTAAATTTGATTTAAAAAGAGTAATTAAAGAATCGGACAAACCAAAAGAACAAAGCTTATGAAGTATCAGGTTATGGTCAAGTCGGTCAAATGCCTTTGAGAAGTCCGTGTAAATTATATCTGTTTGTGATTGCAAATTAATGCTTTCCGCAATAAACTGAGTAACACAAATAAGGTTCGTCGCTGTAGAAGGGCCTTTCATAAAACCATGCTGAAAAACCGATAGTTTATTGGAGACATAATGGTATATGAATTCATGCAGTAAAATTTTGCTTGCAAAAGTTACAAATAATTGAGATTGGCCGAAAGTTACTTATATCGAGTTTATCACCTTTCTTATACATAGGACAAACTTTTGATCGTTTCCACAATTTTGGTATCTCACAGTTCCTTAAACACAAGTTAAAGAGAATTTTTAATGGGTACGCTAACGCATATGTCCAATCCTTCAATAAAAATGCGGGTATTCCGTCGGGGCCAGTCGTCATCTTAGGTTTGATTTTCTTTAAGGTAGCTGTTACTTCATTTTCATCAAATTCCCGTAAATGAATAGTTTAATTAAATCCTTTTTTGTCTAAAACAACGTATCAGTGAGATCAGATTTAGGCGCGTAAGATTTGCAGAAGAAATCAGCGAATGCATTAATAATGTCTATCGGATCATCAAGTTGCCGCCCGTTATATGACATTTTGCTGGAGATATTAGACGATCCTTTCTTATTGTTTATAAACGACCAAAATTTAGTTGGATCATTTTTTATATTGGCTTCGGCCGTTTGAACGAACTAGCCTATAGGCTATAGAAATGTCAGCTTTGGTTCTAGATCTCAATGATTTAAATTCATCGAATGCCCGTACATCACCATGTTTTTTATAAACCTGCCAATATTTAGCCTTTAACTTGATATTATTTATTATCCGAGAATTATACCATGGTGGATACTTTTTTTTATTCACAGCAGAAAATTTCAGTACGCATAGATCAAATATAAAATATAGCTTATCATAAACATAACTAGTCGCATCTTCCAAATTAGAGAAAGTTTCAAGGGATTCCCAATCGATGCCGGCAATTAAATTATATAGAGCAGGAAAATTAGCTTTGCGAAAGTTATAACAACGATTATTCTTATTAGTAGGAAAGTTGTTCTTGAAACTGGTACCAGCCTTCCACTGAAGAGAAATATGCAAATCTGGATGATGACTATCCTCATTTACAAACGGATCGACAGACCGCTCTACCGTACAATTATTGTTATAAAGAACTAAATCGCGTAACTTACCGTCATCATTAAATACAAAATTGTGTTGAGAGATATTGAAAACATTTAATAAGTTAATTAATGAAAAAATTAATTTTTCGTAATCCGAGACTGCAGAATTTGGAGGAATATATAAGACAATGACATACAGCGAAGACCGGTTAGATACAATTTTGGCGCATATGATATCAATAGAAGGTGAGATACTAAGGCCATCGGAGGGAAGATCTATTAAACTTGAAGTCAGATTATCTCGTACAGCAAGTAAGACGCCTCCACCTCTGGTACGATTGGTAAATGTGAAATTTCTATCAGTACGATAAACGTTATAATTAGAGCTGAATATTTCACCATTGTATACCGACCCATCTAACCACGTTTCTGTAAGTGCAATTACCGAATAACTGGACGTGAATGAGGCGTTGTAAATGTCATTTGTTTTAGTTCTGAGACCACGAGTATTTTGGTAATAAACGGCGAACTTTGACAATTGGTTGCACACATTTGAGGTAACAGGCAACAGTGATATCCCCTCCACGGTCGCATTGTTGGTGGAAGACGTTATCGTAATCGTAAAGGTGTCATATATCTGTGATTGCTACTGAATAGATAGTAAGTCATGTTGAAGTTTGTCGCGAGCGCGAATATAAGCAGTACACTTTTCTTTCGCCCAAACTGCATGGTCAGTAGACACATCAATATTATGAATATTTTTTAAGTTAGCACAGTTAGTACAATGAAATTGTTTAGATTTGCATTGCTTGACGTCATGATCTTTACCGCATAGTGGGCAAGAAATAGGTTTCTTACAAAATTTTGAAGAATGATGAAATTCGTTACATCTAAAGCAACGATAAATTTCTACCGCGTCAAAAACCGCATAGTTATGCGAAATCATGAAAGCTTCTTTACTAAGCGAATTATATTTCAAAGAAATAATTGAGACAACAGAATGAATATGGAATAATAACTATTAACATATGCAAAAGAAGTGAAGCGATAGAATACTTTAATTTTTACTTTATTGTAATTTATATAAGAAAGCTAAATAACGGAAGCCAACTAAAATTACACATGGGTCAACACCTACCAAGACGTTGAGAATAAAATTTCCTCCCTCGTGGAGTATTTGAGCAACTCTTTTCGATTTACCATGTGTTCCTGTAATTTTGTATGAAACCTTCACCACCTTTTGCAAGTATTATTATTAAATTGTGACTGTTTAGGCCAACACTCGCAATATATTGCGCATCTGTTATTTTTTATATTCGTAGTAAGAAATCCTGAAACAAAATTCATTAAATATATTTATATTAGACATTAGAATTTCCCTTGAATCACGGCTAATTTGGAATACAAAACCCTAGCTGATTCCGCTAATAATATTACGCAAAAAGTATGGATAGCTAACACACACATATATCTCTCAGCAATATATTCTGTGAAACATTGTGTTAAAAGTTCTATTTATAGGCAGCGCTTCTGTAAATTGGACGTTCATTTATTTTCAAATATAAAAGGTGAAGTTGGTAAGTTCACCATTTTCGTAAGTTTTTCATCTAGATTTAATGGACTCTTAAACTATATCAGTCTTATAACTATATATTAAACACTGTACTACGTGAGTTTCGCCAAAAAAGTTACCATCATCTGAGAGAGATATTACATTAATTATTGTTACAATTTATTATATAAGGGCGGAAAGCCTTTATGGAATCATGAATCATTACGTAATTCTTCACCTTTTTAATTATTTTTTCAAATATTATTCACTGCCGTTCGACGCTGTTGAAATTGTTACATTAGTGTTGATGTTTTGAATTTCACACTCTTTTATTGGCATAACTTTTTCTGGCTTCCGTTTATAAATGTTTGTTAACCACCTTCCAGGCCACCTGAGTTACCATCTTAAGTCTAGATTTGTCTGAGTAAAGGAGACGGCGCCTTACAGTGTATAGTGGAATCTTCTTGGGAATAATTAATATTTGAAAAATACTTCACAGTAGGTGGGACTCGAATCCATACCTCGCTAGATATGCACAGAGAGAAAGCTAGACGTGAGCTGGTACCGTCACCAATTCCGTTATTTGAAGCATTATAATAATACATCTCGAGACAATTTTGTTATATAATTTTATCTACAATTTATTGTTATTATATTATTTATTTAGGCTCAGGGGCTTGCAACCAAGGAGTCCCGGGTTCGAATCCTTGCTAGAGTATGGATGTTTAGTGGCGTTTTTCATGTGTTGCCGAGCCGGTAGCAAAGGACAAGATGAGGTTGTGTGAGAGAAACAACATGGTTAGTCGCTGCACCACTCCTGTGTTCGAGTCTCTTCTGCGGCACATGGCAATGACGTAGGGAATGGTCGTTGCATAAATGTCGGTATGTGCCCTCGTTGAGCGGTGAAATAGCTGTTGCTAAACTCCGCCTGGACGTTAATTAAAATAAAGCGATTAAAATATATATATATATGGACCATAGAGCGCCCAACCTTATTTCCTTCAAAACTTAAGGATAAGTTAGAGTTGATTTCATCCACGAAAAAATGTATAATGAAATCAGCAATTCATTTATACTTGTTGATATTGTTACGTGTTTGCACTCTGTAGTAAACACCTCCAAGCGTAGGTTAAATAATTACAACACAAATTTTCATTAGCCACCGATTTATTAATCATTTACTTTACAATAATCATTCCTTATAATAACACACTAATTATAACTTTGATCTACTATAGACTCACTACTATAATTCACAACTTGTTACTGTTCTTTATCTTATCTGATCACTTGCTCATCTAATATACAACTCATTCAGAACTACATATACTGAACTGACTTCGTACGTTGGATCTGCTTCTTATATATCCGCAGTGCTTATTCTCGATTCGTCATTTTCCTCCCAATGGACTCAATTAGCTGTGATGTCACAACTTATGCAACCAGACATACTACTGTCATAGAAATTTTGATCCCGTCGAATGACATTGGAATTTGAGCCTTATTACCTTATTCATAAAGACTATAAATTATGGTGCTAAAACATTGCTTTACATTTTATTGAATTGCTCGGTTGAAACAAATATATAAGAACTTCCAGTACCAATCTCATACACACAAGATATGCTAAAATACATGTATTTATATAAGATTTAATAAACCTTTAATTTTATTTTAATAATGCCAAATATAAAACAGCAACAGTTTCCTCCAATGGGAATGAAGAATGTGAAAATTTAAATTACGTGGCAGAATGCAATGCAATTGCAGCTAATTTCAATACTATTATTGTTTGAATTATTCACATTTACAGTTCATAACCTAATCTTTCTTTCTGTAATCAAATTTTATATTCATTTTAAATTGTTTGAACTATGGGTTTATGTCTTGTTCCTGAATGTGATCATACTAATAATAATAATAGTGAATGTAAAATGTTTAATTTTCTAAAGGATGCCAAGTTAAAAGATAAGTGGAAGCTACTTATGAGGTAGGTTAGAGTTATTTATATTTTACTTTATTATAAAGTTTTCTGACAGTAAAATGTTGATTTACAGTTAAGAGTACAGCAGTACAAGTTATTAAAATTTATGAAACAATTTTCTTTTTGTAATATTATTCCGATGCCGATTTTCATACAAGAAATTACCTTAATTTTACCATTTACATCAACTCTATACAATATTTATTATAAACTGTGTACCTAGTTAATTTTATTTGTTCTATTTTCAGAAGAGGCGATAGGAAATCTAATAAGTTTGGTTAGAAAAATGTTTACATATTCACCTCCAGAAAGACGAATTCGCCTATACCTACCTCAACTTTATACATTTTGTCTTTATACTTGCTTAAACCACGTATAGTATGCAGCTCATTATCATACTGCATTTTTTTAACATCCTGAAGCTACAGAATTTTCTCCTTTTCGAATGATTTTAGTTTCTTTGTAGAAGTCAAATATTGCACTCATACTTACAACTGCTTTTTTAGAAATTTCTTAGGTGTACTTACATATACCAAAATACTTCATTTCATAAAATATTAAATTAGAAATTCAATAGTTTTGAAACATATCTGTTAGCTGTACGATGAGGTTATAAACTGACAGAGCAAAATGTAAAACTAACTTGAAGTTAGCAGCAATGACGTTTTTGTATTCTCAATTCCTATTGGTGGATACTATAATTCATATGTAATATCAATTTATTTAATTAAAAGTTAATTTCTTCTACTGTATTTTACTTTACTTTTACTTTCACATACTTTGTAAATGTCAATTAGTCACTGAAAGGTCTTAAATATTTTCTGTGAGGCAGAAATAAAATGAAATTCTAAGCTATGTTTTAACCCTCTTGATAATAGTCTTTGTTAACTAGAGCATTAAGAGTCAAGTTCCAGTGCATTAATTTCGCGCTATTAACGGTATGACAGTAGTATGTTGGGTTGCCTAATATTTGACGTAACACTAATTGAGTCCATTATTCCGAACAACTTCTCGATCCTTCTAATCTGTAATTCCAGATGTTTCTATCTTTTTCTAATCCATCCGTGGTAATGGTAGTTCGCCAGTTGGCCCAGAGATGGTGCCGTTTTACTGGAGGCTAATTAGACAGGCCTCCTTATACCCTGCTACTAGGGATTAGACCTCTCTTAGTAAGAGATCGTGGGTGTGCATATAACAATATCATTAGATGCTTATCTTGCTTTTAATAAATCATATAGTGCTTTGTCTTTCATTTTTAAAGATATATTACATCTCATCGTGAATTTTGCCGTTATTGGTTTTGTTTATGCGGGGCTTTACATTCCGAACTACCGATGCATTTTCAGCTGCTCGATATGATTTTATTTCCATCCCCTTAAAATAGAAGTACGTTCTGAATCATCCTATATTGAATGCATTCTTTAACAAATTTGTGAAACTTTTATTAATTCGAAGATTCAGGTTAAGTATAAGAATAGCTGGATATACTAGCTAAACTTCGCCCTTTATTTAAGTTACTGTATATGTTATACCTGTATCTTAGCGTAATAAAGGCGTTTATTATTCTTATTATCATTATCGTTATCATTATCATTGGCCTATGTAAGTACGGCCTCTTCTCCTCTTTATAAGCAATAGTGTCAAAGCACACTTAAAAACCTAAATGTCACCTTGACTTTAAACCATGGAAATACGTGAAAAAAATTATATATTTTACTAAAAACAAACAAAGCATGTACACGTTCGTTTTATTCCTGTTCAATATTCTCACATTGTGGCTGCATGCCAATCAGATTCCGCTAACATGTTTGTGTTAATAATATTTTTGTTTTGAACCGCCCTGTATATATTATTTTCGGGAATGTTTTAAATTAAATAAAATACAGCTGATTAAAATGTGAATCTTAAAAAATTCTACACAAATATACTATTCCAACTTTATTTATATCGTGCCATGTTACTTACTAATTTCATTATAATATGATTTTAGTCTCCAAAGCTCAAAAATGTTAACCAGCCGGTCCAGGGATGTACGTCGCACTTATTTCTGCAATTATAATATAAAGCACATAACAGACATAACATAACCCATAATACAGCCACACATTTCATTTCAATGTATACATATCGGCCATTTAAATTTTCCGAAACTGTACATTTGACAGTGTGCATCGAGAGGTGACCGAGTGCAGACGTACCGAGCCAAGAAAGTGCACAGTAAAGTGGCAGCCCCACAGTTAGTGTCGTCGTCGACAGTTCTAAGAAGAGGAAGTACACACGTCTTTTTCAAGACGGTGTACTAAAAAGATAAATAAAGTCTCCCTCCCTTGGAGACACCATTTTTACTGTTACTAACCATAACTTTTCCCAATAATATTATAGGTATTCCCTTGCAGGACACCCACAGCGACGTTACCGTGGAGGACGGTAGCATGGATTACAGTGAAGACGAAACGTCCCAGAGCGGTAGCTCCCGAGGGGATACCCCAACCCCAAGGGATGACAGAAGGGACGATAAAGAGACGATAAAACGTGTCACAGAGGAAAACAAAACCCTCAGAAAGAAAATAGAGGAGCTCACCGAGAGGTTGGAGCTAATGCAGAGGGAGCAAAAGTCCCAGCACGAAGAACTTCTGCGTGCGATTCGAGGAGAATCGCAAACGCGGAAGCGGAAAAACCCACCCGCCACTAATACGGACTCCGACGAAGAGGCCCCTAAGGCGGCAAAGAAGGTGGCTGAAGAGCCCCTCAAGTGCCCCCCAGAGCCATCCAGACGAAGCAGATCGGGATCTAGAGCTCCCCAGCAGGAGGCTAACGTCCCCGGACAAAACGCCAGGACAGAGGAGACTGAGGCCCCTCAAACAAAAACAAGAAGCCAGCGCATACCGCCGGTAGTGCTGAGAAACAAGGAGACATGGACAACGGTGAGCCGTCGTCTAACCGAAACCGGCATTAACTTTAGCAAGGCTAAAGTTACCGCGGAGGGAATCTCCATCGAGCCCGCGACATCCGAAGATTATCGCAAGATGACTAGGATGTTCGCAAACGAGAAAAGGGAGTACCACACGTACACCCTGCCAGAGGAACGGCTGCTACGTGTAGTCATCAGGGGGATCCCGAGCGGCGTTACTTGTACAGAGGTGGCAGAAGACCTCCAAGACCAAGGTTTCGCACCTACCGCAGTGCAACGGATGACGTCCAGACGGACGAAACAGGAGGTGCCACTCGTACTTGTCCTAGTCCCACAGGACCAGGACAAGATACTCCAAGTCACGAGGTGCTGCTCTCTAGTCGTAAGGACAGAGAGACAGAGAGCCAAGGTAGCGGCATCCCAATGCCACCGCTGCCAGCGTTTCGGCCACGGACAATCCAGGTGTACCGCGCAGCCGAAATGCGTGAAGTGCGGCGAGGCACACCGGACGACTGACTGCAAGAAGAAGGCAGACGAACCGGCCAAGTGTGCGAACTGCCAAGGGGCCCACCCGGCCAGCTACAAGGGGTGTCCAAAATACCCCAAGCAATCAGCCAGCGCCACTCAAAGGCCGGTACAGAGGCTGACGACGACCTCAACAAAGAAGGGCGGCGTAGCGCCATGCACTAGCTACGCAAAAGTAGCCCAGAGCAAGGCAGGACAGAACACCGTCCCTGCCTCAAAACAACAAGCATCGCCAGAGGCCAAAAACCTCACAGCGGTGCTAGCACAGATGCAACAAATGTGCTCAGCGATGAGTGCATTTTTTGCTCAAATGCCAAACTTTACTAATCTGTAATGCCTTTACAGATTAAACCGGAATTCCTGCAGATGGCGGCCTGGAATGTAAACGGCCTGCAACAAAGGAGACTTGAAGTCGAAGAGCTCCTGACCAGGTACGATATAGACGTCATGGCACTGCAGGAAACCAAGATGACCCCGGCCAAGGAGATCAACTTCCCAGGATACCACACGTACAGGATGGACTGGGTAAACATACCTCGGCGACCCGCAAGAGGAGTGGCTCTACTCGTTAAAAAGACCATAGCCCACCATCCGACGGTACTACCTGAGCTAGAAAATATGAATGCCACCGCCGTAGTAGTGTCCACAGCACGAAACGGCGACGTCCAAGTGGTTTCATGTTACCAGCCACCCCACAGCACGCTAACCGAGGGGGATCTGGACGCAATTCTACCCGCTAGGACACAGGTCGTCGCAATTGGCGATTTTAACGCCAAATCCCAGCAATGGAACAGCGGCGTAACCAACACTCGAGGACGAGAACTGCTGCGGTTCCTGGGACAGCACGCCGGCGAACTGCTGGTGGTAGGATCAGTCCAGCCCACCTTTGACAACGGTAGAAACAGGCCAGACGTACTGGACATAGCCATCCTAAAGGAGATGACCCTCGAAGCGGAGATCTCCACCAGAACGGAGGGATCTACCGAGCACAACCCGATCTTCCTAACTCTAGGAGGACAGGCGGGTGACGACAACGCTACCTTCACGAAGCGACGAAAGGACTGGGAATCGTACCGGCTGCACCTGCAGCAGTACATTGCACAAATTCCCAGGCTAGATACCGTGGGAGACGTTGCGAGGGCCGTCATTACCCTAGAGGAGCAGATCCTGGGAGCAATAAGGGCCAGCACGACAGAAACAGAAGTAAGAAGACACCCAGCACCGATGGCGAACCTACCAGAGGTCACCAGGCAGCTGATAAGGGATAGAAGAAGCGCCAAGAGACGGGCTCAGAGGACGAGGCTCCCCGCCGACAGAAGGGAGTATAACGTCCTCAGCCGAAGAGTGAAAGCCGCCCTCCAAGAACACCGTCAGGAGGGGTGGCAACGCCACCTTGAGTCACTCGATCCACAGGACAGAAGTATGTGGAATACCCAACGTGCCCTGCGAAACCGGAGGAAACCTATACCCCCGATTCACGGAGAGCGAGGGATCGTCTACACTAACCAGGAAAAAGCCGAGGCGTTTGCCGACAGCTTAGAACTTCAGTGTAGAGAGAACGAGCTCGATGACGAGGACGAGGACTGGGTGGACGATGTCGAGCGCAGAGTACGTAGGATCCACCGCCTGCCTGATGACGACCACATCCGCCCGACTACCCCCGAGGAAGTCAAGGAAATCCTTAGGAGCCTAAAGCCGAGAAAGGCTCCGGGATGTGACAAGATAGGAAACATCGCTCTCAAAAAGCTACCCAGGAAAGGAGTAGCGGCGCTAGTCAACATCGTAAACGCGATGTTAAGGTTACGGCATTTTCCAGCCAGGTGGAAAAAGGCCGACGTCATTATGATCCCTAAACCAGGGAAAGAACTAATTTTCCCGTCTTCTTACAGGCCCATCAGCCTCCTCCCAGCCATGAGCAAGGTTGCAGAACGGGTCATCTTGAAGAGGCTCACAGTAAAGACAGAAGAGCTGAATATCATCCCGGATGAACAGTTCGCGTACTGAACAGGACATTCCACCGAACTCCAAGTACTTCGCCTCACCGAGGAGATTACTAAGGGGTTCAACCAGCGGCAAGTCACCGCGGCGCTGTTCCTAGATGTTGCCAAAGCGTTCGACAGGGTCTGGCACGACGGCCTCCTAGCTAAAATGATGAGTATGGGTTACCCCATCGAACTCGTCAAACTAGTGAGGTCCTACCTGTACCGCAGACAGCTAACCCGCTAATCAGACAGGCCACTGATTACGACCCTGCCGACGCCCCGAGGCACAAACGGCCGAGGGTACAGCTTCTGGACAACGGGTGAGTATAACTTATATTTCCCGCTAACCGATCTGTTTCAGATACCCCAGGACGGACCACCACTACCAGAGACATGACGTTTTTCTACCCAAACCCAACCTCCTTGCGGGCGTCGGACAACATACCGTCCAACGCCCGTTGTCCTACCTGCTCCGTGGAGTCCGAAAGTGCTAAAAAAGCACTTAGGGTCTCCACACTCCCGAGCTACACAGCTCATATCCTTACCTTTCCGATGATCCGGGGTAGGACACACCTTTACTGTGTCCTACGTACCGGCAGTCAATCCCAGCCAAAACTTCCTAAAACCCAACTAGACCGATGACTACCCACGGGGGTGACAAGCTGGCGAAGAAAGAAAATATCAAGACAAGAAGAGCGCCAGAAGAGACCTCTGCCAGCGAGGTTGAAGAGCCAGGACCAGGGGAGGTCCGCAGAAAATACCACGACACATCTCGCATTTGCGGGCTGGGTCTGGTAGAAGTAAGCGGGCCCACCTATCACGAAGGCCGGTCCAGGTCTACAGAGATAATCTAGGAGCAAAGAGTAGTAGTCCTACTCGGCCATAGTTATCGAGACCGTCATCAAGCCAATGGATATTGGCGCGTACATTTGATACCCTGTCAAATACGATAAAATGTCACGTAGTGAAATATTCAAGGGTAATATAACAAGACCTTGATAAATAGTCAGCTATTATATTGTCATCAATTTTCGACTGACTGATGATCGAGAGGTGAGCGCACTTGCCTCTCACCTAAAAGTTCCGGGTTCGATTCCCGGTCGTGGCAGGGGAAAATACTGTGAGAGGGATTTTTCCATTATCCCCTTGTCTCTAAATGTATAGCCCCCTCCCACACAAGACTCTTCTAGAGCCCTCTGGGATAAAGGAGGTCGTCATTACCTGTGGTGTTATTTATTTATTTATTATTTATTATTTTCGGCCAATGCCATGGCAACGGGAAATAGCCACTGATATTTCCCGTTGCTATGCAGAGTTCAAAATAGCTACTGATATTCTTCGTTTCTAAGGAATTTTAAATATTGTGATTGGTTAAAAAATTCGATTTGACACATGAAAGAAATAATCTGTGAAATTTCCACTTAAGGTGAGCATATCCAAGAGAATGAGATCCGATAAGCAAATATTTATTATTTTATCTACGACTACTATATTAGGAAGGTTTAATATGTCCGTTTTCCGTGGATTAAAGGCCCTTTAATACACTAGTGGATTCAAATTCATAATACCACTCTTGTCATACAAACGATTTAAAGACCCTCTATTTTTTTGCTCAAAAGATTCTTAATCAAAATAAACTTGTCAAATCTGACGTTTTTCAAAATCAGAATTTTTGCAATACAATTCCAAAGTAACAGTAACCGAGATGGGAACCTCGTACGAGTAACTATCGCGCAACTATCACTAAGTTTTCAACTTTTTTTTTTTATACATTTATTTAACGTCGGCCTTTTTCCGCTACTGAGGCCTAACACCGACGCCTGTAGACGAGCTACCCCCAACCAGGAATTTTGCCGAACCTCTTCCCTTAAGAAGAGTAGGGATCTTTTACTTGCCTAACATTTAATAGACAAGGGACCGACAGCTTTACATCCCCTCCGAAGGATGGTATATCTCCTATACAACCCTCGCCTAAGGTTGTATAGCTTCCGCGCATACACTGATATACAAGCCGCTGGAAGATGTGTGAGGCGAGAACGCGGTTTCCGTTGGAATGGTCACCATCCAAGTACTAACCGCGCCTGTCGTTGCTTTACATCGCATACCGAAGTATGTACATAGTAAAGACGCACCTACGCTCGCCAAAACTTTGATGTACAAATAACTTCATCATGACATCACACTTAAAACAGACGCTTGCAGCGACATCGCGCGGCCTCAGGAGCACACTAGAAACGTTCAAAACTGTGTAAGCCGAAGATAGTGGGGATAAAACAGTCGAAGAGACAGAGAATCAAAATACTTTCTGAAATTACTCTTTGCTCATCCTAAATAGCAAGAAAAAATTTTTTTTAACTATCTCCTAATGAACTCATCATAATAAATGTTCTCTCTAAGCCCTGATTTATACCCAAGATAAAACACACAATTTCGCCTCCTTTGCTGGCAGCGACGTATAGCGTAGGGTGTGATCGTCTCTGGCGGCTGGAGGGCGTCCCTCTGGGTTTTGGCGAGCACACCCCCGATCGTCTTCGGCGGCTGCCCCTCTATCGTATAAAAAAATATTTTGTTTTGGTATAATAAAATCGGGTACGGCTCTGGGGCGGCCGATCATATAACAAAATTTAGAAATACGTCCCTGCTTGCTGAGGTCATACTTTTTATTAAAAAACGAGGCTTTTCATTTTCCATTACCTTCTAGATCTAGAATCAAAATGAATGTATGGATTAGGATTAGAAACAGAATCATGAATTATATTTCATCATTTAAACCTCAATGGCTCATGACTAGTGGCAAAACACTTCAAAGTTCCTACAATAATTGCCGCTACTTTTCAGTGATAGTTGGGATTGGGCCGTTGCTTCAAGATATTGTGTTTATAAAGAAAAATGACACGTTTCAGATCAGTTGCACAAATTGTCATCAATTTAATACAGCAGGAATGGCCTCTTGCAACATTTTTTTACAACAGTAAAGAACCAAAAATATTTTATATTTTGTTTGCAGTGAATTCTAAATGGTACACTATAGAAATAAAAAACAATATCAAATTAAAAGATCACTACCATAAAAAATATAAAAAATCAAACAATAACCTATATTATAAGGAATTTTCAAGGCTTCGTTCACTAGTTAAGAATCAAATATCCATAACATATAACAATTATCTCGCCTAAGTTGAGGGCAATATGTCTCCATCAATCCAAAAATTTTTTGGTCTTACATGCAAGAGAGGTCTTACATGCAAGAGAAAAAATGTTCTATTAGAATCTCAGGCAAAATGTATGACGAGGTAACATATTATGATGGCCTCAGGGGCATAGTAAATGGTTTCGCAGACTATTTTCACAGCATATACTTGCCTGTGGACGGCTCTGATACTGCTTCGAATATTGTCTACGGTAATTTTCCATGCATAGTTGTCAGTAGTTTTAATGAAATTGATGTAATAGCCGTTATAAAGAAACTACCAAATAAATTGACGTCTAGCCATGACCAAATACCGCATGTCCTAGCCCCCACATTGCTAATTTTATTTAAGTTAATTCTAAAATCTTGTACATTTCCATATGTTTGGAAACTAGGAAGAGTACTATCTAGGATAGAATATAGACAATTACCGACCAATCGTTATATTGTGTAACTTTGCAAAGGTCTTTGAGATGTGTCTGTATATACATACATATTCCCACAAGTAAAGTCGCTAATTTCACCCCAACATTATGGTTTTATTGAAAAACAGTCAACAGTCTTAAATTTTGTAGAAATAACCCAAGTAATATCTAATACCCTAGATACCCATGGTCAAGTGGATGTAGTATACACGGACTTCTCAATGGCTTTCGACAAAATAGTACACTCTATATAACTAAATAAATTAGACTATTATGGCTTTAATAACTCCTTAATTTCGTTAGTTATATCTTACCTTGTCGATAGGAATGTTTATGTTAGCTACAATGGTTTCAATTCCAATTTATATACAGCAACATCAGGTGTCCCACAAGGATCCAACCTTAGACACTTGCTATTTATCATATTTATTAATAACCTAACAATCCTTCTTAATTGTGGGAGCCTCCTCTTTCCAGACACAAATAGACCTGATGGTAGTAGTTTGGTGCAATCAAAACAAACTCACCATGAATGTGTCAAAATGAAAAGTTTGTTCTTACACTAAGAAAAGTGATCCAGTATATTATAACTATTCTTTTAATTCTTCTGAACTATTACGTTGCACTTTAATACGGGATCTAGGAATTTATTTTGATAACAAGCTCACCTTCAATGAACACATTAGATTAACTTCTGCATCCGCACTTAAAATGTTAGGGTTCATGCTATGAAACTGTCGATCCTTCACAGACATAAAGGCCCTTAACACGTTATACTTTTCTCTAGTGCATTCTAAACCAGAATATGTTGAATTGATATGGCACCCTCACTATAATACATAAATTTGTTGGAACATGTGACATGTGCAAAGACACTACCTGAAATATTTAGCTTTCAAAGTCGATGGCATATATCCGGTGCCTGGTATTAAACATGATTTATTATGATTTGAGATTCAAACTTTAGACCACAGGAAAATACTATCAAGTCTCACGTTCTTGTATAAATTATTACACAATACTGTGGATGCACCATTCATATTGTCCATGATTAATTTCCAAATACACATACAGAACCTAAGAATCAATCAGACATTCTATTGCAATAAGCCTAGAACCAACATGCTAATGAAATCTCCGGTCTATGTTATGCGTGGCAATTTCAACAAAATATACAATTTATATGATATTAACCACTGTTCACTAAATGAATTAGTGGTGCTAATAATTATTTTTCATTACCACATTTAAATGATATAAAGTATACCAATTTTCTATATGCACTACCTTTTAATTGGTATATTAATTTGATAATAGTTGTTTAGTTTATTTCTTATTTATACTTGTGTGATTATGTTTAATATTTGCAGTGTTCCTTAAATTTTCTGTATGATATACGTTTACATTGTTTTTTACACTTTTCATATGTTGTATGTGATAATAATAATAACTTTATTGTCGTTAGATCTTTTAAAAGATATTGACCACGTCAATTGATTACTAGTAATAATAAGTGTAGGAGTAAAATAACACGTCATACAAAAAATTTGACAAAGTACACAACTTAAAATGTACGAACAAGGTATATAGTTAAAAGTTAATTATAGTTATAGTATTCTTGGAAAGAGTAAAAACAGGTTTCTATAAGGTAGCGCTTGATATGGCTTTTGAATTTGCTTATTGGGATTGATATTCTTCAAAGAGTTGGGCAAATGATTGAAAACATGACTACAGAAACAATTAGGACTCTTTCTATACAATGACAAGTTTGAAATGTACCATGTGTATTAGACATGATATCTTGAGCATGTACTGAATTATTTTGTGGGAACTTTCCTTTATTTGTTTTAATGAAAATTAGTGCTACATAAATGACTACACAAGGGAAGCGGCAAGATATGATGCTTTTTAAAGATGGGTCTACAGGAATCCAATAAGTTGACACAAAAAGTTTTTCGTATTATTCTTTTTTGTATAACGAATATGCGGTTGAGCTCAGTAGTTTACTCCCAGTAAATCGCCATATAATTTAGATGAGAATTTTTGTCCTGTAATTGAATTTTTTTTGTTGGGCAATAAATATTATTATCGCTCAGTGAATGCCCAACATAGTACAATTTAATTATTTGTACTTTCTCTTCAGTTAAATAAATATTCATTTTAACAGGTTAATATTATTTTGAGTGAATTAATATTTAAACTTCGTAAGGTTACCTGTGACCTAAGCCCAACGGACTCTAGTAAATAATCAATAAATCCGCAACATCACCAACCACAGCAGCACCAATGTGCAGCCCATTGGATTGCTCCGCCCCAATCACACTTCATTACACCATTACATTCTCACCTGTATTGCACATGTACATAACAATAGAATTTCCCTATACGCCTAGTAGTGATCCCAGTACTGTATGCTGCTAGTGGATTAAAACAATCACAAAAAAATTTAACTCAAAGTATAAATTATTTACATTTAAAAATTTAGCACACATAAAATTTTTATTTTATTTTAAAAGGTCTTTCAATGTTTTTAAAATATTTACTGACTGAGTGATGGCACCTAATGTTAAACGACTGCCAAATTCTTCACACTTAAATTATGCCAAAACATATTTGCAGTTGCAATTTTCAAAATTCCTCAATGTCAAATATTTAGACATGTAAACTGGAGTTTTCAGTATCTCTCGCGACCTACTGTTGCTTCTCGTATGTGATATGCTCCTTTGATCTTCATAGTGTATTTGATCCCTCATATATAGAAGTGCAACGATATCTGACAGTTTATTAATTACTCAATCATGAATACTCCAACTGATGAGTAAATTTCAAATGCATGTGTAGGTAGAAAATAGGTTGGATTAACATATAAGCTGTCAATAATCATCCTGAACTTCGGCATATGTTCATGAGGGGAACCCAAAAAACTGTGCAGACAAACCTACTACACTCTAGACTGAGTCAGATAATAAAGGAGTATATTTTTATTGTGGAGTATGGTAAGAATAAAATACTGTTGGTAAATATTTGAGGTTTTTGTATTGAATGATCCTAACCTATACGGTGTTACGAACAGATGCTACTTACAAAGACATTATTAACATCTAATATTAAATTCTAAATTTATTTATATATGTATATTCATTTACTCTATATTGGTACATTAAATGAGGAGCATTTACAATGCCACAACTTGAAATGTACATTGGAAGACGAAGCTGCGTAACTGGCAATATAAACATAAACCACTTACAAACAAAAACATTAACAGACATGCCTGTAACGCAACCTGCCTCTCACAAACAAAACTCAAAGACGTATCAGTTTCAAGTTTATTATACTCCATTTTTCTCTATACTGAAGCAAAACTGCATAATATTTGTCATAATTTGAATATAAATTAACTAATTTTATTTACATACTACTTACTCAGCAAATAATAAAACAATTTTGGTAAAATGTTCATCCTATTCCAATAAAAGGAAGAATTATATCCAATTTTGCCTCGATACAAGAAAAAAATGTATTATAACTATAGACATTTACATTGCACTTATCCAAAACTTAAATGTAGTTTTATAAAACCTAAGCAGTCACATTTCATTTCAACTATTGTTTTTCAAATTCTGTCCCAACTGGAATATGGCACACTAATCTCTTTATAACAGGGCACAATTTGTGTTTTTAAAAACAATAGTCGATTATTATTTTCAACCCGAGGGTAAGCTACTGCCAAAACAAATGCCTCTGTTGTTCCAATTATTAAAAGGAAAATAAAGCAATATTTTTGATAGATATAGTCGTAAAATATAATCATAAAATAATTTACTTAAATCAACTTTATACATATATCTATATATAGAGTATCAATTTTGTCCACTTTAAAACAAAGAATAAAGAGCCTCGGAGGTCACAGAACTGTCCAGCATTGGGTGAAAAAATGTTTATAAACAATATTATTATGCTTTTGAAAGAAATCTCTTAATTGAAAAACACGAAAACCACTAAAATATTCCATTTCAAGCAAACTAACAGTTTATGAACTTTTTGTTAAATAATATTGGCAGGCATAGTTATCAAAATCTCACCTCCTTTGCTAAGAGAAATCTTGATCGGAGTTTAAGAAAGTCACCCAGTTCAGCTGGAAGACATTTCAAAACGTTTTCAAATAAATATTTTTCAACATCGACAATAGTAATTTCAAAATAATGACCACACCACTTGGTTGACATGTAACCAAATAATGACAGTAGGTACATTAAAATGACAAGAGAGTTTCAATTGAATTGGAAAGCAGACATAATAGATACATACACATACAATCACAAAAGGGCAAAAGCAGGTAATAGCAGGTATTGTAGAAGAAAACGATTAATGAAAACAATCACAGACGTAGTGGGAATAAAGAGCTGTACATTTCACAATTGTTGATATAAGACTGCAGTTTGATAGTGATTTGATTATAGTCAAGTGGTTCAGCAGTTCTCGGGCATTGTAATATACAATCTGGCGCATTAAGTGTAATAATTGCATATTACCATCAAAACGCTAATGCTTCGATTGCAACAAACACCAGCCAAAAGACTGATCCTACTTAAAGGAGCTTTAGGAACATGCCTACCTTGCACTGACGAGAGCCAACAGCTCGAAACTGCAGTCTGCAAGTGGTGTGTGACGACTGGCACGAGAGCTCCTTTGTTGTAACTTGTAATTCAGCGCTCGGCGGGGCACATAGCCCGGAGAGTAGCTGTTGGTTGCAGTTTGGTTATGTTCCTTATAGTAAAATAAGGATTTTATAGAGGAGTTTGCGACTAAAAATGTTATGATTTAGTTACAATAAAAGGTTTTTTAAAAAAACTATTAATTGTACATTAAAATTTGTTATCAGTCTTGCAGGATGAAATTCTCTACAATTTTTATTGTAACTTCTCATTATACAGAGTGTCCAGAAATACTTATTATTATAACTTCAGGTGATAATATTTGCAAAAATATAAAAATAGTTCTTATAGACAAGTGTCCGGAAATACTTCTTAATTTGGGAGATAGGAAAAGGTTGAACGCTCATTCTTATTCACAACGTTCACACTTCCTAAGCCTACTAAAATAGTTGTTGTAGGGTCGTTTTATGGCCTAATTTCAATTACTAATAGACTCCTAAAGCTCATACTCCCTTAGGAAGTATTTCCTGACACATTTCCGGACACCCTGTATAGTGAGAAATTTGAAATAAAAATTGTAGAGAATTTAATGCTCTAAAAGATTGAAAACATATTTTACTGTACGATACATAGTTTAGGAGATATTTTTGAAAAACTGTTTTTATAACGTTTGACAGGCTGCAGCTCGTAACTCTTTGTATGATATTTTAGTGTGCAATCAACAATTATTTGCAGAAACTACTTTTTGCAAATTTTGACGCGTGTTAACTAGTAAATGATTAGATGTACGAAAATGGGCCTGGAAAGGAAATTTGTAAAGAATTTAGTGCTGAATAAAACAGGTCCATAATATTTTTGTCCTGCATCAATGGTTCACGAGATATGTACATTCGATCTTTCTGCAAAGGTGGCAGCCATGCACACCCCCGACTATGCCAATTTGGCAAAATACTCTTTAAACAAAGAAATTTGCATGAAACATTTTTGTAACAAAGAGTGGACTAAAAATGTTAAGATTATTTTTATTCCAATGTAATTCATACAATAATATCAACATGTCCAAAAATCCATCGTACAGGATGCTCTAAATTCATTAAAATTACATTTTCGAAAAAACTTACTTTTTTAAAGCATCAACATAAGGGCCACTGAAATGGTAGGGGCCAATTGATACTAAAAGTTCTGTAATTGTTACATGGGCGGCCCACTATTCATTTACATGCAGTATAGTTAAAAATACACTTTGTTACTTTTACGGACGTTCCCAACAAAAAAATTTTCTTACGATCATTTTGAAAATGTATACATATATTTTTATTAATGTTCAGTATATGTGGGAAAAATCTGAGTAGCTGGTGCTACTAAATCTTTAAATATTAGCACCTAAAATTCCCATTTTAACATACTAATGTCTTATAAATCCCATATTAACTTATGTTTAATTACAATGATAATTTTCTTCGATTTTCTTCAAAATCTGAGAGCTATTAGAAGGAGAGAGGAATATTTTTCTCTAAAAAAAAAAATGACTGCAAGCAGTATTCGTTTTTCTGTAAGATATGTTGAAAATTCGTGACTTTCAGTCGCTCTCGGCTTACCTCAGATAAGTTGATGTGCAGAAGTTCACGACTTGGCAATGTTGCAATTACGCGGTAATATTCAAAAATGTCGTCAACACACTGTTTATCTCAATAAATGCGAGTACTTAACAGATATTGAGAAAATATGGATTATCACTTGAACACGATTTTTATACTTTGTTAAAAATCGCAAATATATTCTTAACCTCACAAAATACAATAGTGCACTCTAAACAAAGCAACAACTCACGTTCTGATGAGTATAAAAACGAGACATTGCCAGATTGAGTTAAGCAAAGCAGTAAGTTTATTTCTGATTATGTGCAGAGGGAGTAGAGCGAAAAATGCAGTGCTTGTCAACAAGTTTTTATTATAAGCATGATAATTTACATAGGGGAGACCCTTTTGTAGGTTGAGAACGACTGCATTTTGGGAATTTCCTTAAGTTATATTTATTACATTTCTTATGGCGGAAATTATTTTGGAGTATTTAATACAACTTACTATTCAATTTAATACCATAGGTTTATAAACACCCCATATATAAAAAAAACCATTCCTACACTACTGTTCAATTTTAACTATATGTCATCATAGTGGAGCCATAGCTCTGAAAATATTTCCAAAAAAAACCATTGGACAGAGCTTAGGACATAATTACATATTCTGGCTGATCTGTTTGACAACACCCAAAGTGGTTACAAATTCTTACATGAAAAAGTAATTTTTTGTATGTTAGCATATTAGTTTATTTTCCCCTTAATTTGTTTAATACATGTGTAACACACATTAAAATGATATTAATATAAATTATTATTGGATATTATTTTGGCAGTGCCGAAAAAACTCAGTAAATGCAAAATCCTGAGGGAAGCCAAACGTAATATTTATATTAAATAGTATAAAATATCACATGTTTCATTTTCATACTAAATAAAGTATTGAACACGAATACCTTTCTATAAATCTCCGGTGTAGATCTAGTAATATAGCACGATTCATTGATAGGTAATTTTTAAAGGAATTTTTTCAATATTAAATTTTCAAATTTTATATACATGACTCGAAAATTTTGCTTTTAAGTTATGTCTCTATATAGTACAAAATAAAAATATATATTCCATCAAGTAGGTATTGCAACAAAAAAATTGCGAAGAATATAATTTCCTAAAATAATAATAGTTTGTAATACGACAAAACTTACAAAGAAAAAATATACTCAATATGGCTCACCACAATTTAACAAATAAAATTTGAAAAGTCAAAAAGTAATTTTATAAAGATAAATTTTCTTATATAACATTTGTCTATGTACAAATTAATTACACATTTTGTAGCAATATACAATTTCATTATCTCTATGTTTCAAGTCTGGTAAGTAAGAATGACAAATAAAATTATAGAATGCTAAACAATTATTGTTGATATATTTTTTAATCCTTTGACTGTGGGAACCAGAAAAAGCCACAAAAATAATCAATGTGCGGGTTTTGAATATTTATGCAGGCGTGGAAGCATGATTTAATGTAGGAACCATTCGCATCCATATATTTAAATGTATTGTAGGTCGCATGCTTTATATTATGATTAATTTCATGATTAGATTTGCATGATGTCCATCCTTAGTTTCCTGGTTCTCTACCATATAAGGAACAAATTAACATAAACCTCAATACTCTAACCCAAAATTGCACAAGGGATGCAATAACGATAGCCTACTATTAATACGAGGCAGTTGATCCAGAACGGCCACAACTACAGCGATGTCTAGTGCAAATGGGTTTTCGTCACTTTATAACCTTTTGTGTGCCAATCGTGACACTGAAATTACTGAAATTTTCGATTCAAATAAAGGGAGGGGTTACCCACGAATGAAAATGTTGCTGACAAGGCTACAAAAGAAGACAATTTAGTTGACTAGGGTCCTGAAAGCAGGTGGTTAAATAGGCCAAGATTTTTCAAATTTGGAGAAGAAAAATAGCCAACTGAACAACGTAAAATCTTTGATACTCAGAAGTAAGAAAGAAATTTGTTGATGTTACTCTCAAAGTAACTGATATGATTTAAAATCACTATTTGAAATTCAAAGAATGCATTTAATTCGTACCACTGCTTGGATGTTGCCGTTTATAAAAACTATATACATGTCCAGTGAAATTAAAGAACCAATTAAGACTGAAATTATAACTGCTGCAAAGGAGTGAATTAAATGTGTTAACAATGTTCCGGACTTTGCAAATAGCAGCTAAAATGAGTTTTATTGATTTTATAACTTGCTCAATCATCTCTCACAATTTAAGAACGTTTGTAATTATTTGACTTTTAATGTCTCCACTGATTGGACCAAATCAGGAAACACATAACTGATATCCTCTTTTATCTTTACAAGCAATCCATGAATTTGAATTCTATAATTAAATGTGGCAGCAGATGTTATAATTCATTATAGTGCATGCTATTATTGGCCTTATATTTCTTACAACTTTTGCCCTATGCATACCATTCTGCGTAACCCAGAGTTGATTTGACTTAGAAATTAAAGGATGATGGACGTGAACGGCAACATTCATGAACTAAACTGTAGTTATAATCACTAACTCATCTTTCAGTAATAAGTCTTGACCAATATGGATAGTTACAACTTTGCATCCTACCGCCAGATGGCCAAATTAGAGTCGTCGACATAAGAACCAACATGGGTAGTTTCAGAAGGACTATAGCCCAACTTTTTGTATACTTGACATGGCCAAGAATGAATAATGAAACTATTTCATTATTGGGAGGAAGTATTTCTAAGGGTATTATTATTATGTTGATAGTTGAATTATTTAAAAAAATCAATCATTCAAGCAAAACACATAAGTTTAATTTTCGTTTTGTGTTAATAATAATAATAATAATATTTACATGGGAAATAATATCATATAAATTTATGACTTGACTTTTGGATAGATAGACTGAATAAACTGGTTATTATCTATTTTATTTTTATAGTTCAGGATCCAACAATCGGTGACCCCAACAACTAACTAATGCCACAAGACACATGAGGCCAGTAAGAATCATGTTTAATGAGTACGTTAACTGTTCCATAACAATGTGAAGAATAGATATAATCTGATTACCACCACTGCGCATTGATTCCTCGTCCAAAGCTGAATCTTAGACAACCTAGTATAACATATTTAACCTTGATTGCGGCCATCCTCGGATCAAATGCCTCGTCTATTAATCGTGCAATACTCTCACCTGTCAAAAATTCCACTTTGCTTTACTGTATCTGCATCTATATTGTTTTTTCTACATCACTACATGCTGTCAATTGAAATTCACTTCAGGTTTCAGTTTGTTTTTGTTATGGATGTATTTAGCATCTTGTGAAAATTAAGCGACCAAGATCAAGGAACATTATTTCGTGCAGGACTTATAAAACCCCCCAATAAAACAGCTGCTTCCCATAGAAACACAACAGCCACATTATTTCAATTGAGTGCCACAGTCAAAGGGCTAAATATGCAGCAGAACAAAATTAAAATTTTAAGTAGAAAGAATCGCCAGGTGCTATAAAATCAGTAATGAATTACAGTAACAATACACAATAAAAACAATAAAAGTAGCATTGCAAATCTGTGGCACAAGGAACATAAATTTAAACTATATAGTGAACAATTTGGTTGGATGTTGCAGCTGCAGATCATTTTCATTTTAACAATATTAATATAAAAAACAATATTTCATAAGGAATAAAAACAACCAAATCAATTAACGTTTGCACCTTACTTTACTCAAATAGCACGTAAAGAAAATACATGTCGGCTACAAAATACGCGCGCGGTTGAAAATAGTCCACAGCGTTTACCGTTTATCGCAATGTTTCATATTACGGCAAGATAAACATTTTTTTGTACTAATCTGTCTTTTATTGGTAACATTTCTTTTTTATTCCTGATGAATTTGTAGATAATAACAAATATTAAAAATACTTTTAAGTACGGTGATTTTTTGCTACATCATCCAAGCAGACCATAAATAACTACAAAATATAAATTGAATATTTATAATATATATATTTATAATATATAGAGGTGATTTTGGCAAATGACATTTATGTTACATAGTAAAAAAAAATTCGCAGCACTTAAGTCTAATGAGATCAGCGTACTGCGCAACACTACATAGAAACAGTCTTTCCCACCAAGACTTGCCTGGACAATTTAAACAGTCAAATAGTTCTTTGCCCGTGAGGCAAGCAATTATGTAGATCACAGGTGGCTTCTGGCTATTCTCCTCAATTAGCCTCTTCAATGGGGGCTACGTAACACTAATAATAGAACGAGCCGTCTCTTTATTTCCGTTTGTATCTGACGAATCGTTCCGAACGCACTGTCCAGTCAATTGATTTACACTAAGTGGATTGTTTATATCATGTGGATTAGTCCCCACAGGGTTTCGAGTAGGTTGATGGTGGAGGGGTGGTGGCGGAAGCTTCACATCGAAAGCTTCATGTGGGGTTAGGGGACTTTGGAGCATGTAAGGGCTTGCTACACTTACAGAAGGACTCGCCACGCTAGTTGAAGGACTTGGCAGCACCATTCCACCAGGACTTGTTAGACTGCTTAAAGCCGAGAGGCCTCCAGGACTTGACATTGATTGATTTAAACTTTCGTTGTCATCTTCTGGTGGAGTATGGGCGTCACCCATGCTGCCGCAGCTACCTAAGTTGTCGTCTGATTGGTTCCCATCATTTCCATCTCCTGCCTCCATATATCGTATACACTTCTTCTTTCGCCTGAAAAAGTTGCAGAATGTTTGAAAAAGATACCTCTCATGCTAATTATTAATTCGTGTACAATAAAAACTCGTCATGCTGGCTGGTAAAATCATGTCATGCAGATCTGTTAAAGTAGATTCGTGTCTTAACTAAATAACATATGGGTCAAAATAAATAAATTCATGCTTTAAGTAGCAAAATGAAAAGTATTTTCTAAAATACAAGGACAAAAACTTTTTTGGTTTGGGATAAATGGTCACAGCTATAGATTTTAATTTGGATTATAACAAACATTTTTAAAATTCAATAAAAACGCAATGCTTCTAATCATAAAACAAACTTTCTAAATTAATAAAGGGCAATACAGAAACACTATCATGACACAAAGAAAATAACATCTAAAATGGAAAAAAAATAATAGTTTTTGTCATTGTTGCAAGAAAAAATTCAATGTAAACAAATAAAAAATTAACCAAAAGAAAAAAAAAAAAAAATTAAACATTCTATCTAACATTGAACACCAACACTGCTGTTGACTAACCGACGGTTTGCTATAGATTGACGTAAGTGGGTTCCTGAGGTGACTGGGTGGTGGTAGCACCTCCCGGGGTGTGTAAAAGATTTCCATGGACTGCTGAAGATCCGCCTCCATGTGAGCTGTTCTCGGGACTAAACAATCGTTAAATGTACAAGGGGGCCCCAGAAAAACATCAATACACACTCAACGAATGCAAATCAACACTCAAATGAGTGCGACAACATTCACAAAACATTAATACACAGAAACAGACACATATACAGAAATATAAAAAAAAAGTAAACACAATAATAAGAACAAGTAGATTTAAAAATATAAAAAGTAAAGTGCATAGTAATATCAGAAAATGTGTCTATACTTTTTAATAAATTAAACCGTTTTTAAGCCCCTTGCACTTAACAATTGTTCTACTCAACAGCAGTGTACAGTGCACATTTACTAAGCCAAATTTGATGGGTCCTTTCGTCTTTGTGGGAAGACACATTTTCTGATGTCAGTCACATTACACAAAAATATCCTTACAAATAGTGTCTCCTGGCTTTTAACACAAATAATAATTATAAAACAACAGTCTTTCCACATAGATTAAGAAACACCAAGAAATTAAAGGTATATATGGGTTTGCGTATTTGTTGAAAAACTACATAGTTAAATCTCATAAAATTACATGTGTCGACACAAACCCATATATAAAAATAATGTAAATGTAACCAAACTAGTACCAACGAGTTAATGCTTAATTATTTCCAGAATAATGTATATGCAATTATATACAATCTAGTTCAAGAGTTTGGTTACATATAAAAAAAAAATTAAATAAACTATACCCACAAAACTAAACGACAAGAAGCGTGCAATATCTAGCAGTTTACATATTTAATATCAAAATACATATAAAGAATACATACCTGCAAGGTTTACACCATTGGCTTTGTTGGTCCAGTCCATATCTCGCTCGGCACTTCTTCATACTGTTACCTGTTTACATTTATAAATATTATATTAGTACCACATCTTATTTAAAATTAATTAGAAAGCATGCATTTGGGCTGATTGTTAAATAGTTAAATTTAAACTAAAACAGAAGTATCAACGTAAACAAAGAAACTTTTCAATAACCAAAAGTAGATAGACAGAAAGGCATAGTATCTGATTTTTAAAATCAAGAGAAATAATTGGTTACGAAATGTTTTTTTGTTTTAATTTGCCTAGAATTTATAGTATACAAAACTACTAAACTAATAAATAAAAATGAATAAATAAATCAAATTTAATCAGCCCAATACTCTACTATTACATCTACATATATCGTGATTTAAAAGAATATACAAAAGCACTGGTCCTTGAAATATTTTCTCCTTTCTAGAATTCAATCAGTATTATCATTATCAGAATTAATTCAAAGGGAAAAAATAAATTAATTGAATTTATGTTGTTAAACCTGTATGAGAAACAAACATTTTTTCATAGTGAAATAAGAAGTCCAAATTTCTCATAATTCCTGATTATGACTGATCTAATTTAGTTCTTAGATTATGAAATCAATAGAATAGGAATCACAAAATGTTTGGACTTCTTTTTTTCTATAAAATAAAAATTAAAAAAATATCATTGTTAATGTATTAGTTATAACAAAATTAACACCTAGTTGAATTGCGGAAAACCAAATAATGAAGAAAAGAAATACTAAATCAGCCAAATCATAAATTTACAAATTAACCTGCTGATGAAGATTTTTTTGTTAGCAAAACATAAAATAACGAAATTATGACCAGTGCCATGTTTCTGGGTGAGCTAAGCTAAGAATACCTAAATACTCAAGATGATAAACTCGAACTAACAGATAATGAATAAGAGGGAAGTACTAAAGGAGGGCTAGGAATAAGGTCATGCTTGGGCTTGTCGGTCAAGGGAGAGAGTCTACTGAGGGGTCATGCAGGCTGCTGACAAACGTGCATACGACGAGTCCAACCAACAAGGGGTCTGCTCGACCCTCGGCAGAATAGGTCCCGGCCGGCCAACCGTTTACCCCAAAACATGCAATAATATATAGATAATAATAGAATAGGTACGGCTCGCAAGTTACTAAGATAAAAAAAAAATAGTAAGTTGCGAGGGTGGCTACCTCCATCGGCGGGGTCTTGTTTACGCTTCCTCTTCTTGCCGCGAGTGGCGTTGGCGCGGGAAGACCAGTCGGGGTAGAGCTGCATGTGCAGCTGCCTCTCGCGGCGGGCCAGCTCATAGTATTTAGCCTGCTCCTCGCGGCCCAGCGCGTGCCACTAAACAGAATAGAGTCAGCATTGTCTCGTACCGGCAGGGCACCAAGAAGCCGCGCAAGAATCGCCATGCCGGCCCCCAGCCTTGGCCGCCACCGACCCATTCTGCTCTCACGCGTATGCACGTCGGTCAGAGCCCCGGGGGCAGCGTCCCGGAGCAAAGGTGGGGTTTGAGGAGCCGGTGACGACGACGGCGACAAAGGGACGCGGCCCCGAGGCGGCCCGCGAAGCTACGTCCCTCCCTGTGTCCGTCCTCGCCCTCGAACTCCATCAGCAGTTAGAATCGAGTGCAATGTTAGTCCCTAATGAAAACCATCATGTGCACAGAAAACTTTTGTCAATCTGACTATCTAAGGCACAGAACATCTGAAATAGTTAACCTCATAATGAAAAAAAATCAAACAAATTTAATAGATAGTCAGCTTGGCTTTAGCGGTTCAATGCACATGACTCAAAGTTGAATGAGCACTCTACTAATTAGGGTGCGCGATTTATAACTACCTCCCGACTCGATTGGTGTTCGCTCTTTCTTTCGCTTCTTCTTCTTGGTGCCGTAACCGTAATTGTCCCGTGCGCTCCAGCCCGGGTACAGCTGCATGTGTAATTGGCGCTCCTGGCGCGCCTTCTCGTAATACTTGGCCTGCTCCTCGCGGCTCAAAGAGTGCCACTAAGCAACCACACAGTTTACATACTCGTCAAAATAACCACACACACACACACAGCTGTTTCACAATAATGACACTTTAGTTTTATCTTAATTTACTTTGCGATGGTAACTTATATGCTATAATGATTTATTTAGGAGGCCATAGCGCCATCCTTGAGGAATACCCACAAAATTTGTGTACAGATTTAATAAATGAATTGGCAGGTAAAAATATTAAATCGATGCCTATGTAAGATAGAAGAGAAGAGAAATGACCAAATAGAATGCTGAAAAGAATTAGATTTAATCTACGTGCTGAACTGATGGCATAATAATATATCGCTTTCTTTCACGTACATCATTTTGCTATTTATATATATTTCCTTCTATCTTAGTAGGGATCAATTTAAGTTTTGTTCATACCAGTACTGTATAATATATAACCATCTTTTGTAACATTTATGATAAAACTACAGTGCTACAACAAAAAATGCTAATATCAACAAATTTACACAGAGGGAATTAATTATTTTTACAATAATTATCATCCAGAATGTTGGAAAATTCCTGTCATTAATTTTAAATGACGATAGCATTTGCAAAAATATGAAAAAAGATCCTTTACGCCTGTGTGCAAGATTGCTTCAAGGGAGCTAGGGCTCCTTGTGTATGGTGCTCTAGAGTAAAAAAGGTTGGTCCTAACATAGCCTTTTTTATGCAATTTTTATAAGCGAAACCATATTCCGGCATCAAAATTGAAAAAAAAATTGCATTAAAAACGAGGCTCTCCCCATCCTTACCCCCTAGCAAGGGCGTATACAGATTTTCTTGTAGGGGGGTAATATGTAAAATTAAAAAATAGATTTTTTTATAACAGTTAAGGATTATTATACCATTAAAAGTGGAAAATTATAAGTATCTGCAGATAAGCCACTCTAACTCTCGCCTGATTTTTTATGTTCTACCCCCCTTATCCACGCCCCATGAAATAATGGCTCTTACTGACACCAAACAAAGCACAAAATCTTAGTACACATCTTGAATTGTTTTGAATCTGTCTTTATATGTCAATTTTGACAGGGGCTGCTGGCGGTGGGGGCGTTTCCGAATGAGGGCTATTTTTCACAAATCAATATCTTTGGTGTCTAAAAAAGCACACATTTGAACACTACACCCGAATACACTACTCGACGCACATTTTGCTAATCATATCAACATCATCGGGAGACAAATAAGACTGGTTTCTAGTCATCTAGTCATGTTAACATTGTGAGCAAAACACACGTCAAGTAGTGTTTTCGAGTGCAGTGTCGAAATGTTTTAGCGTTTTTTAAAAGTGAATTTTAGAATTAATTTGTGAAAAATAGCCCTCATACGAAAACGCCCCCACCACCAGGACCCGAACTCAGCGTAAGGTTGTCTCCTTAAATATAACTATCCACCATAAAAGTTAAGGGAGGTTCCCAGACGCTCATTGGAAAATTCAGGAGCTCTTAGTCTATTATTACTGTATCACAAAGGATTCCTGAAAAAAATACTATCTAACACTCAAAGGGCCCTTGCTACCTGTAGGAAGAATTTCCGGGGACATCTCCGACTTTTCTCATGTTTTGCAATACTTTATAATTATTTAAAGTTAACAACGGGAATTTTCATACACTCTGTATTTCTAAATAGTACCGTTAAAATAGCCTGAAATTTGCAGATTGAAGGAAGAAATTATGAAATCAACGAAACTTCATTTTCATTTACTCTTTCAGTAACCCAGTCTGCTTCAGAATCGAGGGCAAAATATTTTTTGATGTATGAAGATTATAGTCTAAGATCCAGCCGCTGATTTCTGCAGGTATCTGTTTTTTTTGCGATACTTAATTCAAATGAATGATTAATGGCAATGTAATATATTACTGCCGGGTAGCCTATCAAATATTAGCCGTAATTACCTTTAATTAAATTTATTGTTAATTAATTCATTGTATGTAATCTGGTCGATAGCCGAGTGGGTTAAGGCGCGAGGCGGCAATCGCGATTAAACACACGGACATCGCACCACCGGGTTCGAATCCTGGCTCCGGCACTGGCACTGTCGGTGGAAATGGTTGAATATCCACGTTTTTTCAATGTGTAACCCCGTTCCGTCGCACAAGCCCTGGTTTCTGGAATTGGAGGTTGTTCTGTGGTGTTATTTATTTATTTAAAATGAATTCCAACTACATGTTTTTTAAATGAATTAAACGTCATTTGATAGAAAGTGATGTGAATAATGAAAAAAAAAAACAAAAATGGTTGCCAGGTCTCAGTCAGCTGGAACCTCTAGGTTGTCAGGTGTAAACAGGTATGTTTATTGTTAATTATTTACAGTCATAGTGTTTTTCAAGAAAATTGTATACTATATGGAAGTTTAATTTTTGCTGTACACGATAGTACATGGTTGCCTCTAAAAAAATGGCGGCAAGTAGTGGTTGCCATGATTTGACAGACATGTAGTTGGAATTCATTACAATAAACTTAATTAACAGTAATCGCGACTTTTGATAGGCTACCCGGCAGTAACATATTACATTACCATTAATCATTCATTTGAATTAAGTTTCGCTAAAAAAAACAGATACCTGCAGAATCTTAAGACTATTATAATACAGTATCTTGGAGTTTAAAACGCGCAATATTTCGGAAAAGTGAGACGCTAATCGGATTTCGTTTATTTTCTTATATATTGGTAGTGAATGGGCCTTAGGAATTTAGTACCCTATTGGGGGGTTTGCTTTATTATGGGTGATGCGGGAAAAAAAAACTATAGGAGTCGATAAGAAATCAAACTCTAAGGACAAAATGTCTTGCAATTTCACACATAAAAAACGAGAGTTATATGCTTTATTTTTGATCTTTAAGATTTTTTCATCAAAAGTAATATTTACATTGATTTGCCAAAATAGTTACAAAAGACCCCGCAGAGAAACATGGGATTTGGGATCCCGGTGAAAATGGTCGAAATTAAGATATGTTGTAGTTCAGACCATCCTGATGAAAAGTTCAAATGAGACCAAGGCTGCAAAACCTTTTATTTTGGAGTTATAGCGAGGGTAAAGGTCGAAAATTCGAATACATGAGATTTGGGATTCCGGTGAAAAACTAAGAACTCATTTTAAAGCTTATTTCTTCAGCTCTAATTTTTGTTTTTTCCTTTTCCATTCTTGACGTGGGTATCATTAGTTTACCGCTTTTCCATTTTAGCATTACACTAACTTCATCTACAAAATATTCGGACGCCATTTTAAAGATACCATTTCTGTGAAACCACTTAACCATAGAAAAAAAAACAAACCCTAGAATAGGGTAGTGAAGTTTCTAAGGCCAATTCATCACAAATTTATAAGAAAAAAAGCTGAATCCTATCAGCAGTTTATTTTTCCGAAGTTAAACCACCGACTTACCGTATTATTACAGGAAATGGACTTCGAAAATTGAGCAAAAATGTTAAGACGTCTTTATTACAGTTCATGAAATTTCTGTTGGTGTGAAATGCCCATTTTGGATAAAAACTGATTAAGATCCATTGATATCAAAAGTTGAAAGCTTATTTAATTACCACTAATAATAAATTGAATATTTTTAGAGATTGGTGAATATGAACAAAAAAAATGTGACCTTTTTGTATCAAAAATTTATTAGAATTATTTATGCTTCTCAACCTCTAATTCTTAATTTTTTTGCCATCTACAGCTTTCTTAATTTCAAGAATTATACCAAACTTAAGGTTTTTTCCAAATATGACAAAATTTAATGCTATTTTCATTATTAAAGAAAGAATTCTGACCAATGCAATGATTAGCAAAATCTGTTGATTTTTTATTAATAGATAAGTAATGAGACTTCTGAGCAAAAATCCCATGTTATTTCTTATGGAGATTCATTCTGTTTTTCAAGGTCACTTTTCTTCACTCCGCCCACTTGCGTGCGTAGGTCTGGCGGGAAATTCAAACGTCGCGCCCCCGTCTCCACCATTACCTACGCCACGCCCCTCATGAACTACTTTTTAGACCCCTTGACACCCCCCCCCCCCCCCCCTCCGTATTTAAGACCTGTTTATTATCCATACAGACCTGTTTAAAAACCGTACAGACTTTTTTTTTAAAAAAACCATACAGACCCTGTTTGAAATCTGTAGAGACCTGTTTAATATTCGTTCAGATCTGTTTAAAAACCGTACAGACCTGCTTAAAAACCGTACAAACCTGTTTGAAAACCGAATCCTGTTTGAAAGTTATATAAGGGGATACATCATGGGTGATTCATGGGGTGTCATGAGTAGTTCATGAGGGACGTGGCCCCAAGGATAGAAAACGGTGGAGACGGGGGCGCGACGTTTGAATTTCTCGCCAGACCTGTGCGCGCAATTGTGCGGAGCCTGAAGAAAAGTGACCTTGAAAAACAGAATGAACCTCCATAAGAAATAACATGGAATTTTAGCACAGAAGTCTCATTTCTTATCTACTTTTATTATCTGAGAAAATATCTATTCTCATAAGTTACAGCTATAGTAGGCAGCATGTAAAGGAAGGTTTATTAAACTTTAGTGCGCAATGAAGAATTTAGACATATCATTTGTTTCATTGACTGTTTATCACAATTATAAAAATAGAAGTAATTTTTTGCCAAGAAATATATTCAAAACTGCATATCAAGAAATTCCTCACGAAAAAAAACAGTAAAAAAGGCCTCATTTATTTTCTTGTTTTGGATTTTGTATTTGCCAAATTTTGAATATATTTTGGCTAATTTCTATCACAAATAGATCTGGCAGATATCAAATTATATATAACTGAATAAGCTTCCAACGAGTAAATCAAATTACACCGTAAAAGGCCATAATTTCAAGACGCCAAATCTCGACCAACTTATACTGAAAATGGATGTAATAAATCTCAAATCAACAAGCATTTCATATTGGTTAAAAAACATCTTTTGGTATTTTTCGAAATTTCGAATGTGCAAAAAACACATTTATTAAAGAAAAGGTCATCGATCGTGAGGAAACACGTAGTTTCCTGAAAGAGTAGAAATGAACAACTATGCAAAATTTCCTTGATCCCCTAATTTCTTCTGCAGAATCAAGATACTGATTGTAATAAATAGATTTTAGCATTTATCACTAAATTAAACCCTTCGCGCCAGTGATAAAAGAAAATGCATAGAGGGTTTAATGTTGAACAGCCCCTCGCAACATTAACCATGTATGTAAAAAATCTGGTTCTTAGAATGGTGACAAGAGGCTTCATATTTTTTTATAACACATCTGAAAAACTCATAATAAGTTTCATCTATAAATAGGTACATCAAATTTAATTAGTCAACGTTATCAGTTGTGCTATTCCTATCATTTTCACGATTCCACATTCATACATACTTGAATTTGTTAAACAATTATAATGGAATTCTTACCCGTCGTCCTAAAATTTGATTAATGGCGGCACTTTCTTTTAATGTACATTCCGCGACAACTTTGGCACGCATCTCCTTCATGTATAACATGAAGGCATTAAGGGGTTTCTTTATGTGAGGCTTCTTCTTTTCATTACTATCTTGATTATTCTTTCCATCTATATTATTTTTATGATCCATTTGCGACCTAAAAAAAAATCATTTTAAAATATATATAAACGCGCACGCAAAGATAAGTTAAAATACAACAAAATAGGATCCGCATGCTAATTAATGTCTCACCCTTTGATTGGTTTTCCCTCGGTTTTTTCGGCTTGCATTTCATTTTTTATCAATGCGTCAAAACCAGTTGGAAATTTATAAGAGCTGTACGATTTTTTATCTAATAAATTGTTTAAAATTTTATTAGAACTAGTATGGGTCTCCGATTTGGTTGAATAATTTGACGTCGAATTTGTTAAATTTAAATACGGATTCTGCTGGTTAAAAATAGAATTTATATACCACAAGGATAAAAATTTATTGTCCAAGTTATTTAAGAACGAATAAATATCCGAATCGGGGTTTTTAGTCGTTGAATTTTCATATGAATTCATTAATTTATGATTATCATTATAATTATCGTTGAACGTGTTTCTATCGTACGAATTTTGAGTTTCTACGTTTTTGCAGAAATAATTTCTTAGATGATCGGTATGATTTATATCAGGTTTTTCATAATTAATTTGACTTTTAATATTTTTAGTTAAATCTAGGCCTTGGTCACTTTTAATTTTATTTTTAATTGATAAATCCTCAGGTAAATCATCACATTTGTTTAGATCAGTCTGGTTAGATTCATTGTTATTATTATAATTAGTTGTTTTAAAGTTCTGATTCGAATCGACAACTGAAAACGGAGCGACAATTGCAATGGGCATTTTTTTTAAAGTTAAATTTAATGGTTCATCTGGAACATCCATATTTTCAGCTGGGTTCTCAATAATCCACATAAGTTTTATGGCGGTGGGGCTGGGCAATTAACGTCACTTTTATTTAAAGTACATGGAAGAACAAATGTGTTAAATCATTGGGAGGTTTGGAAGTAATGGAAATCAACAAGTTTTTTATGTGCAGTTCATCACAGAAAATCAATATGAATGGCTGAGCTCGTCCTTTGTTTGGGTTGAATGAAAACAGATAGAAACACGTGGTACAAACCGAGATCACAAACAATTTTCAAGCGACGACCACACAGAACGTCTCCGCGGTATCATAACTACTAAAATAATTTATTGCCATTAAATATATCACAGATTTAATTGCGTAAATGGATTGTACGATTGCAGACGCGACAGGTTTGTGTGCAATTTAATAACGTAGACGAGTTCAAAATGTCCAATAGACAGTTCCTATAGGCCAATAGTGTTGATACTTGTTAGATAGAGAAAGCAGGTACATCGTTAAATGTCGCGCCGTTTCATTTGATGGATTGATCCTGCGATTTATCTTCCATCCTTTTCATTTTCGCGAAAAAAACTGTAACGAGTAGGCACGTATATTTTAATTTGGACGCGCTCGACCAGCTTTTTAACGAGACAAGGAAAATAACGAAGCAATAAATAAATAAATTTCGCTATCCAAACAATAAAAAATTAATGTACTGATGTAATTAGAACCAATAGCAAATTACACTCGGTTTCAGTTAATTAGTAATAACTATATTTAGAAAAACCAATATTTCAAATAACATATACCTAAGTAGGTATACTATGTTACATTAGCACTACATTGGACTTGGTGTTATAAGATAAAATTTTCATCTTTAATGTACTTTATTATGAACTTTGTTACAATAAAATCGAAAATAACGAACCCCTAAAGAATGTCAGTTACTACTTAGACGCTGCAGAATAGATTTATATTTCGTTTCCTCCATGAACAATTGCACCACTTAAATAAATAAATGAAATCCGTTTTTGTTTGAGGCAAACAAATATTCCATGAAATATTAAATGATGCACATTTCCTGGAAGCCTGTCACATACATATATATTATAGTCTTGACGTAGACACACAGAACGGGTATTTTACTTAGAGATAATACAATAAAAAATGTATGTCATTGCTGGTTAGCGCTTATCAAAGAGAATTATTGATTGACCGTATTAAACTGGAGGCACCGAGATGGATTTTTAACAGACACCCGACGCCAAACGGGCGGTAGCGGAGTTAAGAGTTACAAACTGGGGAGATCTACGCTGTGTCGGTGTCCAATTTCTACCCTTATATGTAGATGGAGCCGACAGGGTTGATTCGAAGTACGAATGAATATATTTGCTGCAGCAATTGAAATAATCATGCCAAAAATTCATTTTGTGATTGTAACCTGAGAATTTAGAAAATCTAAACTACTAATAAGTAGAAGTAGACACTAAAACTAAAGCTCTTTTAAAAAATACTCACTACAACATCTAATATTGCAAAAAAATATATAAAAAGTCACTTGAGGGAACCGAACACACTATGTATTTACAAAAAATCTGTGATTGCAATTTCAACATTCAAAGTCGTTGTAAACAGTAAATCAAACCAAACTAATTGACAATTGAATAAAAAACTATGGGTGAGTCAGAAAGTACTTGCCCTCCCACTTTTTTCTACAGTTTTAAAAATCAAATTCTGAAAATTGGGAAATCAAATATAGGTATCAATGGCCGCCAGATTTTAACCATTCGGTAGTACAAAAAATCACTTCTAGTATAACCGAAAATTGACACAATTTTCTTATTTTAATAGCACCCTGTATATTTAAGTCAGTAATTTCTCTCTCCAACGCATTTCTCAGAATTAAAATCGGATGAAAAATAATCTTGGAAATGTGATTTATTTGCTATTTCTAGTTGGCTTTGGAATTCAGGAACAAATTTAAAAAACTTCGAAGTATACTTTGAATTTGAATAAAAGGGTATTTCTCAACAAATTAAATGTAAAATTGGTGTATATTGTTCATTTGCTTGGATTTAGAAATGTTTTCCCAATTTTTCCATTTCATAAAAAATCAATTTATCATAATCCAATTTTTCAAATTAGTATCCTGTATGTTTTATTTTTTCATCAAATAGAGTGAGTGGTAAATTTGCTTTAGACTGGTTTTCCCGATTAAAAATTGAATTAAATTAAAATAAGTATTAAGCTTTTTGTAGAATTTGCATTTCGAATTATGTATCCATATCTTGCAGGAAGCTATGAAAAACAGATGAGTTATTTGTAATTAGAGACAATTTATTTTGATAAATATAACAAAAATTTTGATGAATCAGCCAAAAAATAAAAATTCTGGACAGCAACTTGGTAAATTTATAAATATTATAATTAGAACACAACTAACTACCAAACCTACAACAGGTGCTCAAAATGACACCAACCCATTTCAGAACGCTTGTTCACTATTCGAATAGTTTCTCTCAAAACACTTTGTAACATGACTGGAGTTATGGATTCAAAGGTATTTAAAACTTTATTTTGGAGTTCTTCTAATTTTGCAGACGGCGTTGAGTATACTTTGTCTTTAGATAACCCCAAAGAAAAAATCAAGTGGACTTAGGTCTGGTGACCTAGCAGGCCACCTAATAGTTCCATTAGTAGATATTACCCGGTTGTCAAACTTTGCACCAAGGTAATTTTTCGCAAAACCAGCATTATGCGGCGGTGCTCCTTCTTATTGGAAGTACATATTCCTGAAAGCTTCCAAGAAAAGTTCATCCAGTTCGTTATCTATTTCATTTTGCAAAAAGCTTAAGTAACGCGCGCCGGTTAGTTGGTCCTTGAAATAGTATGGGACCAATAATTTTTGTATCAAATATTCCAGCCCACACATTCACTCCAAATCTATCCTGATGGTTACCTTCAAACATTTCCTATAAATTTTCTTTAGACCAATAATGTAGATTATATCTATTGTATATGTCATTATTCGCAAAACGAGATTCATGACTAAATAAAATTCTATTGTTTAAGTATATATACGTGTTGAGTAAACCAATTACAAAAGATCAATCTTCTGTTTCCGTCGTTTTCATATAATTCTTGATGCAATTGGTATTTATAGCATTTAAAACCATGTTTTTTTTAGTATACGTCTTCCTGTTTCACGACCAATATCTATCTCTTTTGCCAGCTCTCTTGTAGAAACATTTGGGGGCACATGTGTATAAGCCGATACATTTGTCTCAATTTCTTCGCTTACCATAAATCTGTCCTCTGCCACCTCTCAGTATTTTCTGCATTTCGGAATGACTCTTCTAGAATTTTAAAATGCTGCCGGTATGGCTGACGACAATCAAGATATTTTCCATAATATAGACGTGCGGCCGCATGGGCATTTTTCTGACATTCGCCATAAATTAAAAATCTACCTTTTCATTTTGTGTATATTGCATCGTAAATCGACTTTTCATGGCTTACTACAAGATATGGACACAATTCTACAAAAAGCTTAATATTTATTTTAATATATATTCAATTTTTAATCAGGTAAAACCAGTCTAAAGCAAATTTACCACTCTATCTGATAAAAAATAAAACGTACAGGCTTCTATTTAAAAAATTGGGGTTATGACAAATTGAATTTCCATGAAATGGAAAATTGGGAAAAACTTTTCTAAATCCTAGCAAATGCACAATATAGGCCAATTTTACGTTTAGTTTGTTGAGAAATACCCCTTTATTCAAATTCAAAGTATACTTCGAAATTTTTTAAATTTGTTCCTGAATTCCAAAGCTAACTAAAAATAGTAAATAAATGCCAAGGTTATTCTTTATCCGAAATTAAATCTGAAAAAAGAATATAATAATATAAGAAAGTTGTGGTAATTTTAGGCCATTCCGGAAGTGATATTTTTACCACCGAATGGTCAAAACGTGGCCATTGATACCTACCTATATTTGATTTCCCAAATTTCAGAATTTTATTTTTAAAACTGTAGAAAAAAGTGGGGGGGGGGGAGGTACTTTCTGGCTCACCCGGATACAGGCAAGGCGGTATGTTGTACATAATTTATCATTGATATACTTTCAGTGCTTAAGCAGGTAAGTAGGTGATAGTAAACACATTCAATAATACTTGTTAATTATGGATTTTAGGGCTGTAAATAAAGGTGAATATATTGAGCTAATTGATCATTTATCAAATTATGATCTTTATTATTATTCAATTTGTATATTTCTAAGAATTCTGCACTTTTGGGGCCAAATTAAGGCCTTCTTACTCCTATGAATGTTTTGATTTTTCACGTTATTGCCAAGGTATCGCAAGTTGAAATTTTCCAAATGTGGGGAAGGTCAGGCGAAAAGTTTATGCGATCGATCTATGAATGATGAATTATCATAAAACTATAAGACTTTTTTCCTTTGCAGCTTTTCTCTAAACTGTTTATTTTCCGAAATTTTCCTAAAAAATATAAACAATCAGGAGTTTCGAAAATTGAAAAATTAAAAAAATAAGCATTTTAAAAATCTGCTAAAATTCAGACGTGTAACTCAAGACCAAATAATTTTTTTTTCTCTTATGTAAATGCACATTTTCCAAGATATTGGACATATTTCAGGGCAACCTAAGAATTAAGATTTTCCTATACCATTAAGCGACGCAAAAACTTTTATTTTAGAAAAAATTTACAAGTACGAAGAAATGTTTATTCGGTCTCAAACTATATACACGTCTGAATTTTTAAAGATTTTTAAAATGCGTATTTTTGAAAATTTTTCATTTTCCCGAAACCCCTGATTTATCATGTTGTTTAGAAAAAGCTAGAAAAATAATCATTTTAAAGAGAATTTGCAAAGAAGAAGAGAATTTTCATGTTAAATTCGCTCTTCATTGAGATTAATCGAACAATCTTTTTGTTTCCATTTCCACATTTTTGGAAAATTTCAAGCTGCGATATCTCGGAAAATACGCGAAAGTAAAAAGTTCATAAGAGTAAAAAGGTCTTATTTTGGCCCTAAAAACCCGAATATAACTTTTTTCTATTGCATACCAATTTTCCCTAGCTAACAAATTGTTACAAATTTAATCATTTAACAAATTAGAAGGCTGACCCATTCTGATCATTTTGATTCTGATCCCTGAACAATTCTGAACACGATGCAAAAAGTCTTATTCAGAATCTGCATGTATCAAAAATTTTCATAAGTTTTCAATTCTTTCCCTTAAATAACTGAATAACATAAGCTTTTATTAAGAAACGCATTAATTCTATTAGGATGTTTTCGGGCCTGAGCGGTACACGTGCAAAGGCCCTCGGACAAAAAATACAAACAAGCTAATTTTTTTGATTTAAGCAGGTATCTAACTGTGGAAGCGAATGAAAATTGTTTTTATGGGTAGGTACCCTTGTTGTAAGTTCCAAAAAAGTATTATGGCGACAAAATTATGCAAATATATCCGTAAGTAAATAAAATATAGCAAAATAGTTGTAGAAGTTCAAAGAGCGTAAAGTAGATCGACTTTTATTATCTTCTCGTTTAGTAGGCAAACTAATTCTGCAATATTTATTCAAAATATCAAAATTGTCGAAAGCATCTGTGACATGTCTTTTGTTTACCCACATACTATAAGTTGTTTCTAATAAAAAATTTAATGTGAGTTAAAGGTGGTAAATGAGTACATATTTAAATATTGCTAAATTAACGAATTTAGTGCAGTGTCGCTATAATGTGGAATAAAGAAGGGTATAATTATTAAGTAAAATCAAATATTACCATCAAATAGTAGGTGTATTCATAAGATGCTTTTCTAAAAATACTTTTTGATGGTTTTTACAGGACTACCATAACTTAAAAAATATATTTAAAAAAATGCTTTTATTTAAATGCTTTACAAAGTATAAAATAAACTTTGAAGTAAATCAAACCCATCATTTTGTTACATTATATAATTTTTTTTATGATATAAAAGCTTGTCGCGAGATTGTCCTGTGTAAAGGAAATTACTCGCGACAAGCTTTTATATTATAAAAAAATATATATAATGTAACAATATGATGGGTTTGATTTATTTCAAGTTTATTTTCTACTTTTTAATGCATTTAAGTTAAAAACAAAATTTAAATACTTTTTATAATTTTATTTTTTACTTTTTAGTCTTTTGATATGCTGTAATCCCCAGATATTGATTTTGAAACGAATCGGATCATAAATGGTAAAGTCATCCGCCATCTTCAACTAAATTTTTGACTAGAAATTCGTAATCCGCGACCCCGAAAACCCCAGATATCGATTTTGATCCATTTGGATCTAAATGACAAAAGTCGTCATTGGCGCCGCCATTTTGAATTTCTGAATTTTGTCTAAAAATTCATAATCCGCGACCTAGAAAACACCCAGATATCGATTTTAAGTTGAATCAGATCTTAAACGGTAAAATCGTCCGCCACCTTGAAGTCACAATCCTAAACTAAATTTTTGACTAGAAAATCGTAATCGGCGCACCCGAAAACCCTCAGATATCGACTTTGATCGATTTGGACCATAAATGACAAAAGTCGTCCGCCATATTGGCGCCACCATTTTGAATTTCTACATTTTGACCAAAAATTCATAATTGGCGATCTCGAAAACCCCCAGATATCAGTTTTGAGTCGAATCGGATCATAAACGGTAAAGTCGTCGGTCATTTTGAAGCCGCCCATCTTGTTTTTTTCTTATATGAAAATAATGTATTGTCACCGGACTTATACACATTAATTTCAAAGCTCTAGCTTAATTAGAACTAATCGAAATTTTGATTGCAAGATTTGACCTAAACAACTAACTAACAAACATTGCAAGTTTAATAATAGTTATTTAAGATACAAGTGTAATAAAAAGCCATTCTTTATGGCATGAACGGCTAGATTAAAAATAGGAGCTAGTTTTTTAAAAGCGTGTACAAGTGTGCCTTACAACGTTTTATCTTCGATCGTTCCAATTATTGCAAGAAATGGGCAATTTTTCATGAATATTTGTATAGTCAAGTAATAAGTTCCTGATACATAGAAAATGCAACAACAACTTTACGACATAATTGTTATCGCCGCGGGCCATGGCGGAATGCTGCATCAAACGATCCGACGCATTTTAAAAACCTATAAAGGTAAGCGAGCTCATTTCCGGTCGAGGTAGCACAAAGAGTAATGGTATTTTAATGAGGTCATAAAGTTTTTGTTGCGTTTTTTATGTCTCGGGATATTCCTACTTGAACTATAAAACTGTATCAACTTTTTGTGAATGTCATTTTGACGGTTAGTATTATTCGAGTTGTAGTTGAAGTCTCCATTCTAATTATGTTACTTCATGGTTGTAATTGAAAATCTGTAATAATAGTAACTAAAGGAACGATATTATAAATAAACTGGCGTAGTTTTTTAATTTTTTTGAAATCGTGCAATAAAAGCGTACAATAAAAATTTTTATTACATAATTTCTTATAAAAGGCCACTTTTTACACTGGAAATGATGTAAAAAAACTGTTACTTTTTACACGATCGTAGATAAAAGCAACATTTTCGTTTGCAAAATTTATCGAAATTTCAGTTGACTCATTTACAGTTTTTAACTAATTCTGTACTGCAAATAGCGAAGATACAAGGGTTAAAAGACATGATACAAGCATTTGCGATTATTTTCATATTTTGGGTAAATAATGCAAAATTGATGATCAGAAGTAGAGATTTTTTTCAATTTTAAAAACAGTGCTGCGCATACAATTATATGGAATTAATTAAAAATATAGGTATTCGAAATCTTTTCCTCTTTAAAATGTGCCTTGATTTTGCTTAAACCAAAAAATAAAGGTATTTTATACGAGAATTTCCTACTCTACAATAGGGAGTAATCTACAAGGTTCGGGGGTAAATGGAATAAATAAGGGTAAATAGGCAAAGCAAACAGGTAAGAATCCATAAAATTGCAATTTAAGACATGTATGAAAAGTCAAGGTCTCAAAATTTTTTGCCCCCCCCCCCTCCTACTATCACCCCCCACACTATTATGAAATGGAGTAAAAAAAAAAAATAAAATGTGATTTAGTGTGTATATGAAAACTCAGGGACTCTAAAAATTTTTTGGCATTAACCACCTCCCCTACCATCCTCCATTGCCACCCCCCACCCTATTATTAAAGGGAGTAAAAAATTAAATTGGGATTTAGTGTGTGTACAAGAACCAAGGGTCTCTAAAATTTATTTTGGCATTAGTTAACCTAGGTAGGTAGGCAACCTAACCTAACCTTTTTGCAAGTTAGCAGAACATACGGTAACAAAATATATATGATCTGAAAAATTTTTTGTTGGGCATTTAATTAGCATTCAATGTGCTTCCATTATTCCGCGGTTGAAAATAACGGATTTGTTATTTTAACATTAATGTTCTGCTATTTTTCTGCAAGTGAGCAGAACATGCGGTAAAGAAATATATACGAGCTGAAAAAAAAATTTTGCGCATTTAATGAACTTTTCATTCTCCATATGACATAATCGTGTTCTGCTAACTTCATAGACGTATGAAAAAGCCCGTGGGGGCGGAGGCCCCGCGTAAGATGAATTGTAGAGGTTGACGCCATCTTTCCGGCGGGTATGCTTCCTCCGGAAAATCAGAGAAATAAAATGAATTTTTAAGATTAGAATCATTGTTGACCTCGATATAAACAATGCAAACGTCGACAACCCGCATTAAATTAACTGACTGAATTAATAATTTCCTAAAGCAAAATCAGTCGTTGACTAAAATGCCCTGTGCTGCGCTACTGATCGGACTATTTTTTCTTTTAATATGTACCACTGATTGCTGGAATGTACAGCGGCAATAATAAAGTACTTATACCATCATTACAACAGGCCAAACTAAAATGTTAAACGCTAGCTTTACGTTAAATTCAGAGATCAAAAGGACTCATTACTGATTTCAGAGAAAAAAAAATTAGAGAATCGTTGCGGTGGATATAATTTAAAGCAGACCACGTTAGATTGCAAATTGCAATTGCTGCAAAGAAGAGAATCGAACATAGAAGGCCAGGCGCTTGAACAAATACGAGCCAAATGAAAACCAAACAAAAACGGAACGAGTGGCGGTAAAAGTGAGACCACCGCCGTATTGGCAACCCTTCGGGTACAAAACGAGATGCGGTTGCCGGGCAACGGCTGGCCAATGGCCGCAATGTCGATAACCAATCTTGGATCTCATTTCTCGCATGGCCGCCCCCGACTAGGATTACCGCGAGGCGGCAATTAGCGCTCGATTCCTCGCCGTGCGATTTTCTCAATTTAATTTTTGTGGTCAAATAATCTACCAATAGGGAAATCGAAAATTATGTATTTTCTAAAGATATTCGAGTTGCATTATTCTTTTATACAAGAATTATACTCACATTGCATTATCATGTAATTTTAAAAAATGACAACTCTCTTAACCTCAAGAGAAAACATGCACTTACAGTTCTTATCAATTCTTGCATTACCGAAGGAACCTTTCTGATGTTTTGAAAGTCACCAAAATTTGACCTCTTTTTAAGAAAAGAGGTCCGTCCCATCCCCATTTTTGGAAAAATTATAGAAATCATCCTTAAAAAAGGTTTGTGAATTAGTTACACCGGAATCAGATTTTAGATTTTAGGAATAAATGTTTTACCACCATGGCTGTTTTTAATTTAGTGTGTGACATAGTCGGAGGCCTTGAAAGGAAAGAGCATGTGGCCATTAGCTTATGTGATCTCTACAAGGCCTTTGACTGTGTCTCACATGAAATCCTTCTGGAAAAGATGAGTTTCTATGATATTAGAAGTTTGCCATTAAATCTATTCCATTCTTATCTGAACAATAGACAACAGTGTGTCTCTGTCGATAATATAAATTATTTCTGGATAAGCATGGAGTGCCCCAAGGCTTTGTCTTGGGGCCACTACTTTTTATATTATATGTTCATGACTTTTTACACTATGTCACCCAAGAAGTGCATCGCTTATACTGATGATATGTATATTATTGACTTTAATTTAAACTTTCATTATTTAACTGATGATAGCAAACAAGCGGCTGCTTGGTTCTCTTCAAATAATTTAAAATTAAATGAAGGCAAAACCCAGAAAATTGTTTCTACAAATAGCTGACTAATTAAAGGTAACAGCGTTAAAATGCTTGGCGTTGTTTTAGACAACACTCTCAGTTGGTACAAACATGTTGACCAACTATCACATAAATTAGCAAGTTCTATATTCATGTTACGTAGGCTACAAAATCAACTATGTTCTAAAACCTTAAAAACATGTTATTTTTCTTTATTTCACGCTCACATTAATTATGCAATTCTTCTTTAGGGTGGGTCATCTTATGCACTTAAAATTGTTCGTTTGCAGAAGAAAGTAGTTAAAGTAATTGTACCGGTAATGGGAAACATTCAAACAAACATCTACGAACACTTTTCTTGGCCTATTTCAATAATTTTAATAAATATGAGGTGTTAGTTTGGAATATTCCAGGAGTCCAAGACATGAGACATCAAAGTGATAGGTAACTTCACACGTCACATTTGATGGACTTTACATTAAATCTAATTGAAAGAACAGAAATCGGTGATCCTTACGCGTTTTAGTAATAAATTCCGATACATAAAAAACGATAGCAGTATTCAAATAGGTCAAGGTGACATTTATCAGAGGTTTTCTTCTCGTTGTTTATTTCTTATCATGGATGGTAATGTCTATTAAAGGAAGGGATATGTATTCAAATAGGTCAAGGTGACATTTATCAGAGGTTTTCTTCTCGTTGTTTATTTCTTATCATGGATGATAATGTCTATTAAAGGAAGGGATATGTAAATTGTAAAGAGACCTTCTAACTGACCTCGACTATATAATATACGTACACTACCTAGTCAGAAGTTTTTATTTCTTTTCCTCGAAAGTTATGGTCTTTATTCAAGGTTTTTGTTTGTCTGATCGCTCTCTATTGCGAGTTATTTTTTAATGATAGAAAACCCTGTATTTGAGATAATTATACAGACATTTTCTTACCTGTGATTCAAGTCGGGTAATTCTTGTTTAGGTCCTGGTGTAACGATGGCGGGATGTGAGGATAAATGAGGCGGGTGAGGTGATAGGCCGGGGTGCGGTTGTATCAGCCCGGTCGGGGAGAATCTGTAGAAATCACTAGGCAGACTGCTGGTCGAGATCGGTAACGTGCTGGGGTAGGGACTTCTGAACCCCGCGCCCGGCGACAATGGGTACATGCTTGGCGTGTGCCTAAAACAAACAATTAAAATGTAGAACGATAAATAATTATTAAACAATTTGCTCATTTACTATCCCATGTAGAACAGGCATTCTTGTCGCGACTACGCATCAATATTTCATAAGTCGAAATGTATACATATTATTATTATTATATATTACAGTTCACAGTGAAAACGCTGACAAGGTATATGAGGCTAATTTCTATTCGTAATAATTTGACATTTGACGTTTGACTGTCACTTCAATCCAATCACAGAATAGGGAACTAACAGAACCGGCACTCTGCTTATTACCTTTGATGTTTCTATGTGACTTCTGCCATCTTCTGGAGGTATTTTGGCGGTAAATTTAAACACCTTGCATACAAAATGTATTCAAGCTGATTACAATTTTATATGAAATAAGAAATAAAAATACAGGACACGTAAATAATCGTTCATTATTAAATATGGAAATTACTTTGAAATAACATATTTGTCCATTGAATTGTGGGGTGACTACTTATTTTTTACAATTAACTGGTTATTTTATTTATTGGTTTCTGAATTTTGAAAAGGTCCATGGCGGGACATAAATGATTATTTCTACTTTAATTTTCACTAGCTTTTCCTGAAGTAAATAGTTCTTTTAGTAATAACTCACTTGTTAATGAATATTACTGAAATACAAAACATATTAAAGATAATTTTAACAGTACCATTGTTAAGGGTACGAGATATTGAAAAAATCCAAAATAAATCAGAAAATGTGACAGGTGTTTTGCGATGTGGCAACACTGCATATCAAACAATACCTTTCTTGTAAATTGATGAACTCTTAAAACTTCATGATATTAATAAATGAAGCAGAAACGCATATTTTTAAAAACGATGTTTTCATGTAATTTGAGCAAATCAAACTGTCATTGGCGGCTCGTAATAAGGAGTTCAAAAAATTATAACGTTCAATAATTTATTACTATTAAATTAATCAATATCGATGCAGTCTGCATATTCGAAAGTAACCATCGTCCTTCAACTATTCCCGCATACAAAAGTCAGTGTCGGGCAGCAACGAGGGGTACAGAAATATCTAAATTTAAAAAAATAAATAATACTGAATAAGTTAATGCCGATGGATCCTGCGCATTAGAAAGTAACTACGGATTGGTTTTTCGACTATTTCTGTCCCAAAAAGTCATTGTCGGGTTTTAATAAGGGGTATAAAAAATTATGTTTTTCAATAATTTATTACTATTAAATAGATCAATGTCGATGAAGTCCGCATATATGAAAGTAATCATTGGGTCGTCCTTCAACTACTCCCGCATAGAAAAGTCATTGTCGGGCAGCAACGAGGGGTACAGAAATATCTAAATTTGAAAAATAATTAATCTGAATTAGTTAACGCTGATGGCTTCTACGCATTAGAAAGTAACTACCGGTTGGTCTTTCAACTACTTTTGTCCTAAAAAGTCATTATCTGGTTTTAATAAAAGGTACAGAAAATTATGTTTTTCAATAATTTACTACTATTAAATAGATTAATGTCGATGAAGTCTGCATATGCGAAAGTAACCATTGGGTCGTCCTTCAACTACTCCCTCATAGAAAAGTCATTGTCGGGCAGCAACGAGGGATACTAAAATATCTAAATTTGAAAAAATAATTATACTGAATTAGTTAATGCCGATGGCTTCTACGCATTAGATAGTAACCGGTTGGTCTTTCAACTACTTTTGCCCCAAAAAGTCATTGTCGAGTTTTAATAAGGGGTACAGAAAATTATGTTTTTCAATGATTAATTACTATTAAATAGATCAATGTCGATGAAGTCTGCATATGGGAGAGTAACCATTGGGTCGTCCTTGAACTATTTCTGCATACAAAAGTCATTGCCGGGCAGCAACGAGAGGTATAGAAATATCTAAATTTGAAAAAATAATTATTCTGAATTAGTTAATGCCGATGGCTTCTGCGCATTAGAAAGTAACTACTGATTGGTTTTGCAACTACTTCTGTCCCAAAAGTCATTGTCGGGTTTTAATAAGGGATATACAAAATTATGTTTTTCAATAATTTATTACTCTATTACATAAATCAATGTCGATGAAGTCTGCATATGCGAAAGTAACCATTAGGTCATACTAGAACTACTTCTGTATACAAAAGTCATTGTCGGACAGCAACGAGGGGTACAGAAACATAAAATATAAAAAATAGTTGAAAAACCAGCCGCTAGTTACTTTCTAATGCGCAGAATCCATCGGCATTAACTAATTCAGTATTATAATTTTTTTTTAAATTTAGATATTTCTGTACCCTTCGTTCCTGCCCGACAATAATTTTTGTATGAGGGTGTAGTTGAAGGACGACCCAATGGTTATTTTGGCATATGCAGACTTCATCGACATTGATCTATTCAACAGTAATAAATTATTGAAAAGCATTAATTTTCTGTACCCCCTATTAAAACCCGACAATGACTTTTTGGGACAAAAGTAGTTGAAAGACCAACCGGTAGTTACTTTCTAATCCGTAGAAGCCATCGGCGTTAACTAATTCAGTATAATTATTTTTTTCAAATTTAGATATTTCTGTATCCCTCGTTGCTGCCCGACAATGACTTTTGTATGCGGAAGTAATTCAAGGACGACCTAATGGTTACTTTCGCATAATATGCAGATTTCATCGACATTGATCTATTCAATAGTAATAAATTATTGAAAACATAATTCTCTGTACCTTATTAAAACCCGACAACTACTTTTGGGACAAAAGTAGTTGAAAGACATATCGGTAGTTACTTTCTAATGCGTAGAAACCATCGGCATTAACTAATTCAGTACAATTCTTTTTTCAAATATAGATATTTCTGTACCCTTCGTTTCTGTCCGACAATGACTTTTCTATGCGGGAGTAGTTGAAGAACGACTGAATGGTTACTTTCGCATATGTAGACTTCATCGACATTCATCTATTTAATAGTAATAATTTATTGAAAAACATAATATTCTGTACCCCTTATTAAAACCCGACAATGACTTTTTGGGACAAAAGTAGTTGAAGAACTAACCGGTAGTTACTTTCCAATGCGCAGAAGCCATCGGCCTTAACTAATTCAGTGTTATTCATTTTTTCAAATTTAGATATTTTTGTACCCCTCGTTGCTGCCCGACACTGACTTTTGTATGCGGGAGTAGTTGAAGGATAACCCAATGGTTACTTTCGCATATGCAGACTTCATCGACAGCGATTAATTTAATAGTAATGAATTATTGAACATTAGTAATGAATTTTGAACCCCTTATTACGAGCCGCCAATGACAGTTTGATTTGCTCAAATTACATGAAAACATAATTTTTGAAAATATGCGTTTCTGCTTCATTTATTGTCTGATATGCAGTGATGCCACATCGCAAAACCGTGGCTGAAAAATCGTGGCTGTTTTCACAGCCGTGAAAATGTGATATCTTGAAAACGACAAATAATCGCATAATATACATGGGTGTTATTCTGGTAGGTAGTATTTATTTATTTTAGGCATCTGCCGTTGAACCACTCTGTATATTGATTTTTGTAACGTATATAATAATAATTATTATAATATGTCCTGCAACGCGCAGTCAAAATAGCAAGGAACTTTTTCCACAAGAAATTTTATGGTTGGATCCTGTTGGAGAAGTGCTCAGAAGTACCCCAAAAATTTTTGTACTTCAAGGACCTCCAAGGTGTTCCAATTGTTATTAACAATTTAATTTTTTTAAACCGCGTTTTTGAATCTAAAAATGTGAATAACTCGAGATATATATAAATCCGATCGGGACAAAAAAAATCTTTATAATATTTTTTTTTACAAATCTATGTTTACTGTAGGTCTTAGGAGCACAACGATAACCTACAAAAGTGAAAAAACTGGCCAAAAATCGTTGCTTTTTTTCCATTTTGCTGCCCACAGCCGCTGGGTGAACCGATCAGCTTCAAATTTTCAGAAAATCTGTCTTTTGCTCTAACAAAAAGAAATTTGGTGCATAAATATTAAACCCAGTGTGCGCAATTGAATTTGTTATTTAAAATTTGAAATGGCCGCCATTTTATGCCATCAAGTCCAAAATGGATAATTTTTTTTCAAAAGTTAGGTCTCGATGCCAGCTTTTTGATGCCGTACGAAAAATGTTTAAACCTATTTGGCCATTTTTTTGCATTTGTTTAAAACCCAATAAACAAAAAATTAATTTTTTCGGCTATTTTCAAAACAGCTTTCAAATTTTTTTTCATCACAAAGAAAACTTTAATACCTTTATTTTAATAAAAAAAAGAGTTTATTTTGGTCAAAATTTTTTTCAAAATCGCCGATAAAACTCATTTCTTGTTAACTGGGTTTTAAACAAATTGCCAAATTAGGTTTAAACAAAATTTTTACGGCACCAAAAAGTTGGCGTCGAGACTTAACTTTTGAAGAAAAAGAAAATGATCCGTCTTGGACTTAATGGCATAAAATGGCGGCCAATTCAAATTTTAAATAACAAATATAATTGTGCACACCGGGTTTAATATTTTGCACCAAATTTTGAGGGTATTTTTGATACAGTAAAAGGCAGGTTTTATGAAAGTTTGAACCTGATCAGTTCACGTAGCAGCTCTGGGCAGCAAAATGAAAAAAAAAAAAAAACGATTTTTGGCCAGATTTTTCACTTTTGTAAGTTATGGTTGCGGTCCTAAGACCCACACTAAACGTGGATTTGTAGAAAATTTTTATTACAAAGATTTTTTTTTTGTTCCGATCGGATCTACATATCTCGAGTTATTCACATTTTTAGGTTAAAAAAATTAAATTGTTGATAACAATTGAAGCACAGGGACTTTGAAGTACAAACATTTTTTGGGTACTCCTTAGCACCTGCCCAACAGGATTCAACCATAAAATTGCTTATGAAAAAAGTTCCACTTCAAATCCTATTTTGACTGCATTAGCAAGAATAACACAATGACAAAATAAAAACAATTTTCATTATCAAAATACATTTGCTTGTTAGTAGAGTTATGACACTGGTATATTAACCTGATTTCCGTTTGGTATTTAAGTGTAAATAAATCATTACAGCATAAAATAACGTATTATTAAATAAATACAATAAAGTAAGTAATAAAATGATAAAAAGTAAAAAAAATAAACAGAATATTTTCAAATCTAAATGCCTAACTATAATAGATTTTAAAAATATTCTGCAAGCCTTCCAAAAACCATTGAAGACATCGATTCCGAATACTTACGTATTGTATTTCACAAAATATTTGTAAGCGAGTAAAAAAAATTACAGAATACACAACTGGTTACATCATTTCTGTGATATGTACAAATACCAAAACGTGGGTGTTAAGTTACTGGACTTATTAGTTTGTATTCCAAGTTTATTATTATTTTTATGATTTTAATCTGACATGTTTATTTTGCATTTTAAAGTAGTTCTTAAAAATGTGACTATAGTATATATTAGCAGATTTTGTGGTGGTCTCTACATTAAAATATCGAACGTTAACTATAGTAAATTTATCATACGAATGGGGTACTTTCGCAAAAATTTAAATAGGAAGGAAAGTGGTTCTAAAAAACATAAGATAACATCGGAATAAAACGTAAATTTCACGTGTTGTTGAATGTAAAGAATTGAAATTACCGTAAAATTTAAAATTCGTCAACGCGCCATCATTATCAGTGACGTCATACAGTACAACATCACGAAAATGAGATACTCGACTAGGTGTTTGTTTGTGAATTATTGGTTTATGTTTTGATATTAGAGATTTGTTTGCCTGAATTAATTCGCAATAACTGTAAATGATTTTCCAAACGTCTCTTGTATAAATGTTTATGGTTGCAACTTGAACAAAAAGAATACAGCGATTTTCCGCAATTTCCAAGTATTCTTTTTTAAATTTGCCATCTCTTTCTTCCTTATAACTTGAAAACTATTAAAGGCGAATGATTTATTTTCTGGATACTAACTGAATATTTGAGTCGTTCTGAACAGTATAGCTACCACAAAATAAATTATCAAAAGAAATATGTAAACAAAAGACTACAAGAAAACTTTACATTGATACTTTTTTAAATCTACGTTCAAAAACGAAGTCTTTTAATAATAATATAGGGGGCGAGCGTAGGTGCGTCTTTACTATGTACATACTTCGGTATGCGATGTAAAGCAACAACAGGCGCAGTTAGTACTTGGATGGGTGACCATTCCAACGGAAACCGCGTTCTCGCCTCACACATCTTCCAGCGGCTTGTATATCAGTGTATGCGCGGAAGCTATACAACCTTAGGCGAGGGTTGTATAGGAGATATACCATCCTTCGGAGGGGATGTAAAGCCGTCGGTCCCTTGTCTATTAAATGTTAGGCAAGTAAAAGATCCCTACTCTTCTTAAGGGAAGAGGTTCGGCAAAATTCCTGGTTGGGGGTAGCTCGTCTACAGGCGTCGGTGTTAGGCCTCAGTAGCGGAAATAGGCTGACGTTAAATAAATGTATAAAAAAAAAATAATAAAATAATAACACCAATACTGATAAAGAGAATAGGGTGAGTTTGAAAACAAAATAACTATGAGTATTTCTAGTCATAAGCGAAAAAAATATGAACACTGACATTAAGAAGACGCAACACTTGTCCGGATAAGTTGCTAGGTCGGAGTGGATCAGTTTCGAGGCCACCGAGATGACCAGACCTCATTCCGTGACCTGTGCGTGTCATGTGAGGTCAAACGAAAAGTTTAGTTATTAAAATGGCCGTAAACACACGGGAAGAATTTATTGTCCGCATAGAGGAGGCTGCAGCAACAAAAACAGACCTTTTTCGCTATTACTCGCCAGCATTGAATCCTTGTTGACGCGTCCAGCGACGCAGATCAAAATGGTCACAACTTTGAGTACTTATTTGCTTTAATTTAGGGTAGTGGATTTATGTTTTGATTAAGTAAGCAGCGGGCGCCCGCCAATTGACAAAGAAAATTTAGGAAAGTACAAAACAACACAAAAAAGTAAATAATACTAAGTTTGCAATAAATGATATTTTAGTAGTACTTAATAATAATAATAAGTAATAGTAATAATAAGTACTTTTAGTTACTCAACCCACCAGCTGTTCTTCAAATTTACAAGACATCAAGTTGTTTAAAAGGTATATGGAAATTAACAATAAACAAAATTGGTTATTAACTTTATTAACTGTACTTTAACTTTACATAAGATGAGCTACTACTTTTCGCCGATTTAATAGGTATCCAAACGGTATTGTTAAGATAAAGTGTACTCACATGAATGTACCTTGTTCCTTTTTAGTTATTGTTAGCTCACCATATAGATTTAGTGGGTACTTCTAATGCCAAGTTAGCAGGAAAATATAAATTGTAATATCGGAACCATCACGGTTATGTAGATAGGATATCTATCAATTGCAACCAACGCTGTTCAAATTTTGGGAATACGAAAATGTCTTGCATCCATACGACCAATTCAGTTTATGCCAAGCCAACTGCCATGTTTTCGGGTTTCATTTCCCAACACAAAATCCAAATTCTTGGATTTTCAAGGAGTTACCTCGGAGACTTGAAAGCGGCGAAAAAGTGTGTAATTTCTCTATCACATTTTATTATATTTATTATAATAATCTAGTATATTTAAGTGTGCAACACACAAATAATTAATAGAAATCAATTTGATCAAACTCTTGATGTGATAAAGTAAACCATCATTTCATTTGCACGTAAAATTTTCATAGCTGTACACTTTATATGCCTTTAATTTACAAAAGGCCCGGCCGGCAAATCCCATTTGTTCCCAATTAAAAGAGTGCATGCAAAAGCCGCTTAAGATTAGATTGGGGAATAATTAAATGATAGAACTTACCAACTCGCCACCTGTGACATTTCTGGACTGAGCATGGGGTAGGGGTACTGGCCAGCAGAGAAAGGGTACATAGGGGGTCGTGTAAGTCCTGGAAATATTACAACAATGTAAAATATTATAACGATAACATCAAAATATGAAACATTTAATTACCAACAAATATGTGAGTAACTAGTTAAAAGCCAATGCTTTTAACTAGTTTTCAATATTTATAAAATTGACAATTTCAAATCTATATTTTTAATATTTGTACTTGTCTTTTTCACATAAGGATGCTCTGTGCGTTTTTATATGGAAAATATAATTTTGTTAAGGGGATGACGAATAACATTTAACGACACGATTCTTAGTTGAGTCGCCGTAAACGAATTTGAGCAAAAGGTGCAAAAAAGGTGTATAGCTCAGATTTACGGTGCACTCAAAAATGGTAACAAAAACTTTACGACCTCATTATTATCGCCTTTGGACCATTCGGTCTGGTGACATCAAACAAACCGACGCACATTAAAAACCTATAAAGGTAAGCGTATCAATTTGCGAACGAAATAGTACTTAAAATTCGTATGTATTAGAATGTACATATTAATAATACCAGACCGTAACGCGCTGTTAAAATTGAACGACTGAGTTGCTGATCTAAATATTTCAAGTGCATACCTGGGAGCAATTACATCTGCGACTAATTTAACGGTATTTTAATGAGGTCGAAAAGTTTTTATTGCCTTTCTTGAGTGCACCGTAAATCTGAGCTCGACTATATTAAATAAAAATGTTTGCAGTGGTATACCTGCAAGTTCTAAGAAGATGTCAACGCTTTTGGGAAGTTGTATGACAAACATCAAGGGTAACAAACGGACGAAAAGGGTATAATTCCAGCTTTCAAATAGATATATTTTTTATGAATTCTGTTCAATTATGTATTCCGCAAAGGTCTTAAAATTATACAAAATTAATTAAAAAATACATGTACATTCGAAAGCTAAAATCGTCTTTAAAATGTGTTTTTTTAATTGTTGTACTACATATACTAAAGGAGCCATAGATTTTTGTCCGTTCATGTACCTTGATATTTGCGAGAAACCATGATGCTGTACCAAAACATCGCAAAAACGCTGACATTGGAGTGTGTTTCACGTGAAACCCACTACTAAAAAAAAAAAAAAAAAAAAATACTCAAATGCATTTTTTTCATAGGATATTACAACCTATAATCTTGTTCTACTATTTAACCATTTTTTGGTTATTTACGGAGATATTTGCTTTAAATAATTTTTTCTAAGACAGTGCATATTGTACTACTTTACGCACCGCTAAAGGGTTTGTATATTTCCTATATAGTCAATTTTATTGATTTCTTGATACTCGTAGATGGCATTTCATCAACGTCAGAAACCATTTCTTATATTATTTATATTTCTTTAACAAAATTTGTGTAAAACAATTTCTATTCTATACACCAATAAATATTATTATTATTATCATTATATTTTTGGAATTCTTGAAAAATTGAGTACGGTGATATCCCATAAGTGACATTTCAGCTCCATGAAAAAAAAATGACTCGAAATTTGTTGGTATATTTATAGTGCCATAACCAGAAAAAATTGTTTGTAATGGACCGGTGTGGTGTCAGAAAATCAAATCCAGCATAACAAATTGAGAATGTGTATTTCGTGGGCCATCAAATTTGGCAGTTTCATTCTGTTATTCTAAAAAATTATGGAAAAAAAGAAGGGTCTACCATGATCCGTTGACACCCGTAGTCCAACTAAATAATGGTATTTAGGACTCTTAGCCATAACCGGTCATGGTGTCTATTAGCAATCAATTAATGCATTGAAACATCACTAAACATTCATAGCTCATCAGGATTCGATTAAAATAGGTTTGCATAAAACACCTGCTCCAACACACCTCCCCCTTCAAATTAAAGAACCTAAGTCAAGAAAAAACAGTGTTTGTGTTAAGAACTTCTTAAATACGAAGAAAACGCAAAATATTTATCAAACGATATTTAAAGAACATAAGACCATATGACAGTTTTCACTTAATTCATCGTAGACGGTTCTAATATGAAATACGACTAAAAAGTCGTATGTCTATGTCAATACATGGACAGAACGCGAGCGGGTGTATTAGATCAAAAGCTAGTTAATTTTTCAATCAGCATCTGAGAATCTCTATTAACTCTGATATATAGTCCTGTTTACGCAGACAACCCTACGCCATATCTTGGTCCTGGCGGTGCGGTGGGAGCGTTTTCATACGCGAGTTACTTTGCACAAATCAATATCTCTGGTGTCTAAAAACCACTTTTATAAAGCGCCAAATCGTTTGAACACTACACTCTAATACACTACTTTCAAGTGGATTTTATTTTTTGCCAACTCTGTACATGACAAATAGAAAGCCTTCATACCCTACAGCAAAAGTGTCTCGAATGTCCTGAAAAAACAAAAACTGTATTCTAACAACATAAAAACCATATTTACGACACAATAAATGATTTCCGAATTAATCAGAACTTCAAAAGGTTAAGTCCCTAACGACTCCCACGGTGTTTACAAAATACCTTGCTTTGATTGTGGAGATACAATGAAATATGATATTAAATTCAAACAATTCAGACGATATCTGAAAAATTAATATCCGACATCGTTACTGTGGCATTTTATAAATATTTAACGTTAAATAGCCACGACTTTGGGTCTAGAATCTACTAGTAAAAGCCTAGTCCTTAATGTTGGGATAAGCTTAAACCTGTATATACCACCGCGCTAATGGTGGCAGATTGCATGGCCGGGCGGATTGGGACTGGTTCGGCTAAAAAGAAAATTAAAACAACTAAACCTAGGCTCCTTCCGTCGCAGACGGATTATAAAAGGTGTTAAAATTAGGAACATGTTTAAAGAACAAACTTAACAAAACTGAATAAAAACTACATACTAAATTAAAACACTTGCGCACTGATCACTTTTAATTTCGTATCTGACGCTAGCACCTCAATTTGAACGAGGCGCCTTCCGCGAGATAAGTCAATGCTGGGCTGTGCATGGCTGGCCTAAACTTTGATTTTAAAAAATTTGGGTTGTATATGTTTTGATTTTCTAAAAAATTGTGAAGCGAAATGAATTTAGGGACAAAAATGTACAAAAAGAAAACAAGAAAAACCAACGTGACAGAAAGGTTACAAATAGAAAGGAAGAGGGAAACAGGAAAGATTTAAAGGTACAAAAGGTGTGAAATGTCAGTAAAGGTGGATAGGGTAAGCGGAAGTTAAAGTTGTGGCACGACACCGGCGCTGCATATGTGATGGACGGCCTGATCACCATTGTGTACAACAATTTTTTATTTTGTCTGTTGAGTCTGCTACCCCTGACCATAAGCGGATACAGACTCCTGGACAGGGAATAGACTGTCCGTACAGTCTCATTTACGAAAAATGTCCCAAGCAGTCGACTCGCCCAAAGAACTTATCGTCTAACATTTATTTTAAAAAAGTTATGGCAAAGGAGGGGTGTCACGGTGTCACCTTCTTATCAAAATCGGCCCAAAAAGTGCAAAAATTTTAAGATTTCCAAAACTTCAAAATGAAAGTGTATCTTGAAAATAGACTAGACCGCCAATTTTGTGGAAATTTTAAAGGATGTGGCTATTTATACATACTGTATGTATACGCAATTGGCTATTTATACATACAGTATGTATACGCAATTGGCTATTTATACATACAGTATGTATAAGAAATTGGCTATTTATACATACAGTATAGCCGTCGAGGGCAAGGGACATTATCTATCATAAACAACTATACTACATCAAAAAATATTAACATATTTAACCCAACGAACTAACCTAAAGAAATATTCGTATTACGTATTTTAGTTAACAAAATGTGGTAAAAAAAAAACTGTAGCAAGCGGATTCGAACCGTCGACCTCACGTGTGAGAATCGGGAACACTAAGTATTACACCACAGACTGCTGATGGTTAACCTTATAATTCTTACTATATCAATATGTTTGAACGTCATCGCGCATGTGCGGCGTGAATTGCCTGGACAGTATGTATAAATAGCCACATCCAATTTTAAAACAGTAGCAACAATTGTTCCTTGTAGAAAAGTAGTTTAAAGATTTTCTCAAAAAAGAAAAATGGCTAATTTCTATTCTGTGTGCGAAATTTGTCAACCTACAATGCTGGAGTACTTATGAAACGAGAAATGGCATCCTTTCAAGGTCACTTTAATACAGACATATATTCTAGCAAAGTACAATAATTAACATTCTTATTTTTCAGCAAAAATATATTTTTTTTCAAATGAGATTACATTTTGTCTCAACGGCACTGTGAATAGACAAAACTATAGATACTGTTTTAAAGAGTCCATATTGGATGGTGGAAACTCATTAGCAGCATCCTTAAAAAATTAACAGCAAGTATTGTTGGCAATCATTTATTTTTTCTTTGTGCCTTTCACAAAAATTCGCATCCAGCCAATTGATTATACGGCAAGTAACTCCACCTTTAAAAGTCTGCGTTGGTGAAGACGGTCATTTAAAAAAAGTAATACATATAAGGGATACCTAGTATTGACAAACAGCTTTTTTTTCCATGTTTAAATTTGCATGTGTTCTGCAAAACGCAAAACATTATGACATACATCGAGGAAAATACATGCTATTTATAAAATTGTAGGCGGATCATGTCCACCGCTACCGAAAGGTAGTAATTTGTTGAAATGACTGGGAGGCAAACGGGAAAATTTTATTCAATAATACCATTAAATTTAATAACACACATAATGAGTTAATTTTTATCGCAGATTCAATGCAACTAATAATTAATTAACAGTTTATGAAGTGCTAAGTTATTTATTTGCTGTAATGATTATGTCCATTTTATGGCAAAGTAATGAATATTATAATTTCTCCAGACACAAAATATCGGTAAAAAAGATCCCTGCAACCAATGCATAAAATTAAAATTTAATAATTATTATTCTGAATTTTATAGCGCATTGTAAGTACTGAAAAGGGTGCTTAGTGCCTTTTTCAACAGACATCGTATTTGCATAATAATAATAATAATAATAATAATAATAATCAACACATTTCAGGCATCCCATTAGTTTCTAGAGGTCGCCCAGTTTTCTTTGACCAATAATTACTATTTATGGTAAGTTTGAGAAACAATCTGTTTTAGTACTTCGATACGTCTAGTTTTGTGTTCAGAAACAATAATGACATATGTAGCGGTTACTGTTAAAAAAAGCTGGGCAAAGTTAAATAAATAAGTTAGTCGAACGCAAGATACTTTTGGCTTCTCACATTAAAAGTTGTATTCTAGTCAGTAAAAAACGCTGCCCAAGGAATCACTACTTCCACATCTAAAAAATTTTTTGAGACGTTTCGTTCTTGTATACACACTAAATCACATTTCAATTTTTTGTACTCCCTTTCATAATAATGGGCGAGTGGTATTGGAAGTGATAGTGGGGGGGTGGCTGATGCCAAAATAATTTTTTGAGACCTTGACTTTTCGTACATGTCCTAAATTGCAATTTTATGGACTCTTACCTGCTTGCTTTGCCTATTTACCTTTATTTGCCCCACTTACCCCCGAACTCTTCAACGGAATTAGATCAAAATATAATCTAGTTCCAGATCTCGTTATAATACATAAGTGTACCAAATTTCAAGTCAATATCATAACCGATTCCAGAGTAAACTTGCGCACAAAAAAGTTACAGACAATTTTTTTTCGCTCAAATTTAAAATCTCGACGTTTCATGACATTTAAGTTTATTTCAACAAAAAAAAAAAGAATTGCGTTACTATACTTCCACTGAACGTGGAAGTAAAAAGTAAAACTAATCTATAGCGTGTTAGTAATTCGGTACATCTTGTTCATAGGAGTTGGTTTAGGGTAAATGTCTGTACAGGGTAATTTAGCTAAAACTCCCCAAACCGATAACTAGGATATTAAAAGAAACATTCATTTCCCGTAAACACAAGGGAATATCAACAATTTTGGAGAAAGTAGTGTACCAGCGGCTATATAAATATGTTTGTGATTTCAATATAATCGACCAATACCAGTTGGCATTTAGAAAGGGCCATAGCACTGCTACTGCATTGACAACTGATGACATTTTTAAAGATATAGACAATAAAAAAATAACTGCTGTTGTTATACTTGACTTTTCGAAAGCATTCGACACGATCAGTCATTGTATGCAAAACTGCAGCACTATGGTCTTTTTGAGCTATCGGTTTCCTTTATTAAATCATGTCTAGTCAATCGAATCCAAAAGGTTGTATTTGATAGTTCAGATAGTATTTCAGTCCTATCAAGCGTACCGCAGGGATCAGTTCTTGAGTCTTTATTGCTTTCTATATACAGGATTGACATATTACGCTCTGCAACCACATGTAAAATTCAGGCATATGCCGATGATACTCAGGTTTACCTAAGTTTTTTTCACCGAGAATCGGCCGCTGCCCAAAAACAATTTAACCACGACTTTAATATTTTAAAAACTAAGTTCCTAGAGCATAAGCTAAAATTAAATCCAAGCAACTGTAAACTTGTATTATTTGGCTCAAACAAAAACCTGGACAATTTTGAAATAAAAATTGATTGCAAACTTTCAGCATCTGAGAATGGTGCAAAAAATCTAGGTCTCTATGTTGATAATAAATTAAAATTTTGTCCGCTTGTTAGCTCTATGATGCCTATGGTGCATTTAAAGCTACTGTACGCCAGTAGACATATTTTGGAGCTAGATCTAAGGAAAAATTAGCGAATCTTTAGTACCGTCTGCCTTTAACTACTGTGACGTTGTATATGGTAATTGTATAGTGTCGATAAATTACGTATCCAAAGGTTGCAGAATTCATGCTGCCGATTTATCTATGGCCTGAGCAAATATGATCATATTATATCGCATACATTCAGTAGTCTTAACTGGTTGAACATGAAAAACCGCAGGAAGTTACATTTTCTTCTTTATGTTCATCGAATACTTTTATCCTCCACTGCTCCCTATCTTTTTGACCGACCTAAGTCTAGATCCTTTATTCATTCAAGAAATATTAGATCTTCTCATATACTGCACATTTCAAGACATAAGTCCGCATTTTTCAAGAAAAGTTTTTCTTATTATGCTGCTAATCTTTATAATAAATTGTCAGATGAAATGAAAAATCTGTCAGGTAGCACTTTTAAAATAAAATTATAAAAAGTCTTGTTAAATGAGCAACGCATTTAACTTAGGTTAACTTAAAGACAAATTAATTGAATTTAGGGATTTGTTTAATTGAGTAATAATATAAAGTCCTACTGTTTTGTCTCTCGCTTTTCTACTGTAGTTTTATCTTTTTTTTTACATATTGCTAACAATTTTTTTGTATCTATGACACTAGTTGTCATAATAAGGAATTTGTTAAAAAATATTTATGGACATGTAACGATTTCCTTAACTACTTTTTTATGTACTACTTATTATTTTTGTTTCTTTGCTTTTGTATATACGGGGTGTTTCACCTAAAACTACACAGGTCAATATCTTCCAAACCATCGAAAATATTTGAAATCCGCAAAGAGGGTTATGAAGTGACACTTATATGCAATTATTTATGATATAAATAATGGCATCGTTTGTTACAGTTTGGGCGCCGCGACGCTAAGAAAAGAACTTTCGATGGCAGCAACCTCAAAATTGCAATATCTGTATAGTATTTTTTAATTTTGAACAATTTATATAGGATATATTTTTCCATTTAATTGCGTACTTTTTGATTTATTTCACTTCATACTTTTAAAGTTCAATTCCACTTGTTAGTGAAACAAATATAGTTGGTATGTATTAGCAAGCTGTAACATTCAATAACGAACATACAAAAGTATAGTCCAAGTAAGGACTTCCCAAGACATAAAAAACGCAACAAAAACGTTACGACCTCATTAAAATACCATTACTCTTTGTGCTACCTCGAACGCAAATCACCTCACTTACCTTTATAGGTTTTTAGTGTTTGATGCAGCATGCCGCCACGGCCCGTGGATATAATAACTATATCGTAAAGTTTTTGTTGCGTTTTATGTATCGGGAACTTATTACTTGAACTATACAATAATTGCAATAAAAAATATCATTTAAAACGAACACGTAATTTCAATTCAAAATCAACAATCAATACATGAACAAATCGACAACATAAAGGAAACAATAACTAAACGAAAAACAGATACATTAATGAGGTATTTATAACTGCTGTAGTATTTATAACAAAAAGAATCACTGTTATTATTGTTACACTAACTACAATAATTGTTCAAACTTTTGTCCATTTTGGTTCACGCACATACTATATCGACGTCTCAGTTCAGTATCTGTCACAGCTAATAAAGTGTGCGGATAATAGCACCACAATTAGCGTAAATCCTATTAACCAACTGCGCCATATCGTTTATAGGTTCTTTATAAACTTCATTTTTTAGGTAGCTCCATAAGAAAAAATCTAGAGGGGTCAAATCTGGTGACCGTGCTGGCCATTTAATTGGTCAATTTGTCCCTATTCAAGAATTCGGAAAAGCATTATTTAAGTAGTTCGTAACAATTATTGCGTTATGAGGCGGAGCTCCATCTTGCTGAAACCACATGTTCTGTCGAATATTCGGTGCAACGGCGTTGATTAAGTCCGGGAAAGCATTTCGAAGGAAATGTAGATATCTTTGCCGAGTGAAAATACCATCATACCAACAGACAGACGGTATATATATAAAGAAGTCGGTAGAAATTTGGAGAACAACTTAAAAATTTTACATGCAATATTTATTTCGGGGTCTTAATTTAAAATTGAATTTGCGACCCGGTTTTGGAGTAGGAAATTAGCGATTTCTCGAGTTTGTGGTACCAAGGTAACAAAAGAGAGTTAGACATTTGATTTGAATTTGACAGAAAATTAGGATAAACTTAATTGTACTATCAGATAGATTTTTTCAACAATTATTTTGAATCAGGATAATAGTTAGTTAAAATTTCACGATTCATAATTATTGTCCCAATATTTTCAAGAGTATACGTTTGCTAATTTGCAATTTTCTATCACATATATTTTGCACAGTTCAGAGCTATGCAAAGTGAAGACGCGTGATTTTATGAGTAATTATTTTCTGGTTTATCGTCCCTTTATCGAAGGTATCTAATTACGAAATACCCTGGATATTTTTTTGGAAACCCCCACAATACGGAATGAAAACAAAAAAAATTACAGAGAACATACCAATTTTTCGTTTGGCGTTTATATTTAATTATCTGCTAGCTTATAAGCACAAGCACATTGAGTTAAACATATTATTATCTATTTTATAAAATAACTAATTAGGTTGACAGGAGAAAAAAGTGTTGCCAACTATTCTGTATGAATCGTTAAATATTGTTAACTATTATAATTACTTGTTAAAAAAAACTATTTTATTCACTGGATATCCATACAAGTAATTAGCGATTATTTAAAACCAACTATAATGTTAAATTACTATGAAAGTGCGATAAATATAATTAAAACGACAAAAAAAAACTTTTCAATTTGTTCAGTTTAACTAATATACATTACCACATGTATTCAAATTATTTTTCACTCTCCAACCCTTTTCGAAATGGCTCTTTAAAAACAGCAAATTGGAACTGGTTCACCGCATCGCACGTGGCGAATAGAGAGGCTTCATTCCAATAATTAGAGTAGTTTTGTCATTGTTACTCTGGTCGAAAATATAATTGCCATTCATCCCGCAGGATTCGTTTTGGTTCCTATACATACGACACGTGTCCGTCACAATTTCAACAGTGCCAGTCCAATGTTGCTTTTTAATGGGCATCTTTCTTCTTCAAATTGCGAGAAATTGGATACGGCTATCAAACTAATTTCTAATGACCAAATTTTACAGATAACATTAGTAAGTCGGTTCTGTACAACATAATAAGTCATCTAACTCATCATGAATGGAAAATAATTTAATGTCGGCAATTAGGCTGGTGCCAAAGCGGATTTTGAATTCTAAAAAAAATTATTAACAGGCAAGGGCCAGCCGGGAAATTTAGTTAAGGTTATAATTAAGAGAAAAAAAAAATTAAATACGAAATAAAGTGAAATTGTAAAATGGGGGTGCTGTTTAGGGGTAGATTGTGGAAAAGTGAAAATATATGGAGCAAGACATTAGAAATAGACGATAAGATAGTGGAGAAGACAATGAGAAAAAGAAGGGAGAAGAAGACTCGGTGTGAGCTATATAAGAAAAAATCAAGTTCATAATATAAAAACATCCAATTGCACCCCAGTATTTCTTAACAAATGTTTTCAGATTATTACTTGGTTTATTGCAATTGTTGTGACAACACCATGCGGCGCCGGCATCCCACGCGTGAAACATCACTGAATATTAATGAATGATTCAGGCAGTGCAGATAACACTGGGCTGTATTGTAAATTGCATAACTTTAAAACTTACTGGTCTCAACGCAGTAAAACCTGCCGCAGTGTAGTAGATAGAATTTTGTCTATGTCTATTCTTACTCATGATACCACAATGTGACATATAGCATGTTCATTCTGAAAAAGTAATCTCTCCAACAATGGAAGTTTTATCAACATCAGGACAGTGGCTCTCGGGTTTTGCGCGAATACATAGATTTCTTAAAATCATTTATTTAACGTCGGTCTATTTCCGCTACCAAGGCCAATCACCGACGCCAGGGGATAAGCTCATCAGTGTGTGTGTAGGCACTCAATTCAATTCAAAAAGGCTTTATTAAAATTATTGAAACATGTATAAGCTGCCTCCCCGGCACTCATCCCGGGACCGACCCTGCGACCGCCGCGTTAACGCAGCGGTGCATCGCAAGGCCGGGCCGAGACGGGACCGGTTCGGCGTAAGCAACAATTGTATAAGAAAAAACGAAAAAACTAAACCTAAACTCCTTTTAGCAACAGTAAATAAAAATAGGTGATATAATAAAAAATGCTTTATATATTTTTTTTTACTGGGACTCCTAACCTGGACAGTTTGTCGTGGGGTAGGGATATTTAACGTGCTCACATCGTAGATACACGGAACCCACAGTTTTACATCTCTTACGAAAGATGCTGACACAAGCAGATCCGTTCATCCACTATATCTCATCGACTCGCTGTGATCCGGTTTTGAACCCGGGCCCTCTGCGTGGGAGGACGCGCCACTGTTCATCACACCACCAAGTCGATGAATACATAGATAAACTTTGTCTTATATATTAACATAGATTCACTTTGATCTCATAGATATAACAAATGTTTGTCATCTGCTTCTACTAACGAACACGACACTTTTTAGAAATCTGGATTTTGAGTGTGCGAAATGCATTTCTGATAATTTTTGTCTGGTTACATCTTTAAATTTCATAAAATAAACACATACTTACAAATTTTAATTGAAATATCTCTCATGAGATAAAAGACTGAAACTTTTCTTTGAAAATATTTATGTGTATCCATAATTATTTTCGGCATAGAAAAATTTACTTGTGAAACTACGCAACACTTATTATTTTAAAATTGACTGCGAGCTACCCAGTAACAATGATTTTATTCACATTCTTAATCTCTTAACCCGTCATATGGCTTACCATCCGTGACATTCTATACCATTAACAATACCAAAAGGTGATGTTCATTTAAAATATGACAGTTCTTTACATGCGTTGCCCACGGCACATTGTTCGTCCATTTGAAGAGGTTGAATGTATCTCGAATGCGCACACGAAATGATGACAATGAGATGGGAGACATCTCAGCAATACAGATAATACAAGCCACGAAGCTATCGTGCATACGGCAAATTAGGGAAATAACAACTCATCAAGGAGTTGATGACGGACGGATTGACCCGAGACGTTCAGCTGCCATATTTACATTCCTAATTGGCAGTCACTTACACGCAAGTAGAATACGCTGAAGCCTTTGGATAAACCATTAAAACAAAGACAATTAAAATACTGACAAGTGGGTATAAAGAAAAATCAACAACATGTTAAACAGCAGAAACAGTAGCGATGAGAGAAAATTAGATTCGAGTTCAAAGGCGGGCTCCACTCGCGAATTATGAAAACACCTCGAGTCCTTTGAGGAGGCGCGCGATATGCAAACGACCAGGATAATTAGGATAATGGCAGCCACTTCAATACCTGCCATGCCTTGCTTTACTTGCCTTCGGTGCCCTAATTTATCTATACTTGTGTTTTTGTTACTCAAACGGACGAGTACCGGGCACTTGTTGAAGAAGAGTTAATTTTCCACCGCGATATGGCTTCTCACATTTTGATAATTCTATCATAAATGTTGGGTAATTAATCATGGATTTTATTTCCTAGGATTATAATTCTGCAAAAGCAAGTTGTGATATACCGTCTGTCTATTTTACAAGGACCACACGAAATATCTCGCTTAATATCTATTGCAGAAGAATAAAGTTTTAGAAACAGTTATCCCATTTTTTGTGAGCTATATTTCAGTAAAAAGAAATTTGAAGTCCATAGCCTACTTTGTGAGATATATTACAAAAACCCGAAAAATAGGAAAATTACAAACGGTTATAGCTTCCATATTTGAGGAGATACGAAAAAAGTTAAAGGGATGAAAGTCGATGACCAAAACAATAATAATAATGTGTATCAAAAAATTCGAAAAACGCAGTTAGCTTTGGCATACACTCTTATGCAAAAATGAAAAGAACAAATCTCAAAATAGGCCATGACACCATTAATTCCGTTTATTTTTTTCTCTTTCCAACGACATAAAACATGTTACAAAAATTTTAACTGATAGAGTCAATACTTAATATTTTACAAAAACTGCAATTCATATCATTGAATCGTAAAAACCAGCTATACCATAATAGTAAAAATTCACTGATAAAAATTATAATTCAGTAATTATTTATTACAATTTAATACAAACAAACAAATATCTCATGAATAAAACACAAGTACAAAATGAACATCCAAAAAAACGAAAAACTTTGTATAACAGTACTACCTACTACCATACTGAAAAGAAAATGTGTGCTTTTATTTTTCTAAATACAAATACTCAAATTATGCACTATGCATTCTAATATACAAATGTGCTCTACGAGACACCTCACGCATTAGATGATGGAGCATTTCAGGAGTAATTGCCTCACATGCGTTTCTAATTCTGGTTCACAATACTTTCAGGGACAGTTTGAAATACCTTGTCTTTAATGTAACCCCAGACGAAAAAATCCAAGGGAGTAATATCTGGTGATCGAGCTGGCCATAGAATGGGCCCATAAGTGCCTATCCAGCTATCTGGCATAACTTAATTTCAATAATTTGTACACATTATTACAGCAGTCTAAGTTGGAATCCCATCTTGTTGTACATATGAATAATTTAATTTTTCTGCCACTGTTAATTCATAATGAAAATCTTGAAATTTGTTTTGCAGGAAATTAAGGTATCTACGAGTGGTTAATTTGCCATCATAAAAATAAGGTCCAATTATTTTAGTCCCTAAATTTTTTCTTGGAAAGCAGTCTCTCTGCATAAATGTGTATTTTCTCGTGTTCACTTATAACGCATATTTCTTGAAAAATCCATTATGTATTAGGAAAATTTGATTCGTCAGACTAAAGAATTTTGCTACATATCAGCGGGTCATTCCTTTTTTTATTTAACAACCATCTACAAAATCTTACTCTCCGAGGCTCATCTCCCTCATTTAAATGTTGAACTTTCTTCATTTTATAGCATCGAAATCCGTTTTTTTTAATATTTTTTTTGCACTGTCTTTTTTTAAGCGATAGTTTCTCTGAATTTGTCTCAAAGAGGTTTCTTCATTTCGGTTAACATAATTCAATATTCTATTCACTTTTCTTACATTATCCGCAACATGCCCTCGCCTTACTAATTTTTTTGAAAATGAGCCGTGCGTTTCTAGATTTTGAACTAACTTCCTAAACGTAGTTCGATTTAGCTGCGGAGCATCTGGAAATCTATCTCCGTAAACCGTGACTGCAATCTCAACGTCAAAATTCCACTGACAATAAATGCTAATCATATCGAATTTGTTATTATTGGTGTACACCATAAAAACTTGTCTTAGAACTCGACAACGCAACGTACAACAGTGATTACATGGCATTACGATTCTATGATATGAATTGGGGTTTTCGTAAAATATTAAATATTGACACTATCAGTTAAAATTTTTGTAACATGTTTTATATTGTTGGAAAGAGAAAAAATAAACGGAATTAATGGTGTCATGGCCTACTTTGAAATTTGATCTTTTCATCTTTGCACAGGCGCGTATGTCAAAACCAATTGCATTTTTCGATACATATTATTATTCTCCCGTCAACTTTCGAGTCGCAGGTCAAATCAGCGCAAGAGAGCAAAAAGTTACAATGTGTAAAGTGTCGATAGCAGTGTGGCACGTGAGGGGAGTCGGGCACGCTCCTTCGCACGGTTCTATCTTCAAAACTATTACACCAATCGAAAAAAATGTAGAGGCCTATTTTATGTAGAATTTAGTGGAGAATAAATTTCTGTTCTTAATTGTCTGTCCTATTATTGATATTTTCGAAGAAAATGCCAATATTTCCCTCTTCAATTGTTTAAAAAAAAACATGTTCCGGATCGAATTGGAGGAGGCATTTTAAATAAATCTCTTTCTAAACATAAAAAGAAGCGATAGAAATAAAAAAACTCCCTTAGGAATTATTCCAAATCCGGTGATATTCAACCTCTGACGCCTAGACTACAGTAGATATTAAGCGAGATATTTGGTGTGGCCTCGTAAAATAGACAGACAGTATATACATATAACTTTTATGTTTTGATCATAGTCTTCTTAACGTCCAAATGATAACTTTTTTATTTATTAAAACATAATATTTTTAGACGCAAATTCCTCTATAAAATCCTTATTTTACTATAAGGAACGTAATCAGATTGCAACCAACAGCTACTCTCTGGGCTATGTGCCCCGCCGAGCGCTGAATTACAAGTTACAAGCAGTCTGGTTACGTTCCTTATAGTAAAGTAAAGATTTTATAGATGAGTTTGCGACTAAGAATATTACGTTTTAATATTCCGCCCTCTAAAAGCACATTTGAACTTTTTTATTTATTACTGTATAACTTTACAGTTTTAAAAATATCTACTGGCCAATTTCTGGGTAAAACTGGTCTAACCAAAAATAGGGTATCTTAAATCTCGGTTAGTGTCACAAGTTCTGGGACCATAATTTTAACTGTAGCTTTGTGAAATATCGCAATTATTGATAACCTTAACGTTAACAGTGTTTAGTTTCTTCTTTTTCTTCTTGCATTTTGCTAAAAGTAGCTCTCTAACTTTATAAACGTTATATTTGAGCATTGTCCGATAGATGATTGAATTATTAGCATCATTTCATTTCTGCTTATAGTTATAAATCTCTAAAGATTAAAGTAAACTACGTCTCATATTTGCTTAGGTGCATCACGAGGGTTGCTCAGAATAAATTGAGTTTCTGATTTCTATACAGAAGGAAAATATCACATGACAAACGTAATAAAGTCTTCCCCGTTGTCATTAGAATAAAACGGCGGGTTAAAGCCACGCGTAATTGTCGCGAGGAGAGGGTTATACAATACCACTGTACCTAGACACCTTTTGTCTCCGACAATCAATAATACTTCAACTGTACTTGTACGGTATTCATTCATCGCATGAGCTCCTAAAAATATAAATATCCAGAAGTGATGTGAAGCCCATGAATTTTTACTCAACCAAATTTAATCTGAGAATGACGTATAATTTATATTAAAAAGAATCCAGATTAGACTGGACTTTTATAATTCTCTACAAAAAAGGCGGAGTTAACTTTAAAGTCGTCGCACTAGGAACAAAAAAGATTTTCCTCGATCCTGACGTAGACGCATTGGTTCAACCTCTAAAATTATACCACACACATCTTACATCTAAGCAGAAGCTACACTTGAGAAATGTCGACGTGGTTTCAGAACTGGAAACTCTACTAAGAACTAGAAATTTGTCCTTTGCAGGATTCTGAAGATAGTAAATGAATTTAAAAAATAAAAAGGAATTTTTGCAAATTTCGTCAGCACTACAAAAAATTTGTCGAAAATTATTCATTACAACCATAACTAATAGAGGGGCTGACAATGTTGGTCAAGATTTTACAGTTGGCATATTCTGAAGCTGTAATAGTATTTATTTAGGATCTCTCGTAGACGTGAATAACAATGCAGCAGAAATTAGTCGGTCAAATTTTTAGTTAATGTCGTTTGAGTCTTTCAAAATACATTCTTAAGCAGAACCTCTCCTGTTGAACACATTCTAAAATATTCAGTGCAATTTGTGAAAATGGAGCCTGAAGACACAATTTCGAGCTCTGCAGCATCTTGTATGTGCACAGATAGGGACGATATAGTTACCACGATCAAAATTAGGCTATCGTGGTTAAGTCATATAATGACAATTGCCCGATGAAAAAGTCTTATCTAAATGATGAAACGGTAGGCAACAGAAAAGCAGATCAAAGCTTAGGTGAAAAAAATTGAATTTACTCGTGTATTTATGAAGATGCGTGGAAGATCCACGAAGACAATTATTCTAGAGCCCCAAGCAATATGAATAGAATTGAATGACAGAAGAAATTTGAAAAATTCGAGGCCGCCTATAAGGTATAGGTTTCAAGATTAAATTCTGCAAGACCTGAAATTGACGGATAAAAAAATGCCATAAAATTTTAGGGGTGACACAACTCTAATAGATGTTGAAGGGTTACGCTTCTTCAGGGATGCAACTGCATAGTAAACAGGATCTAGTACTATATCATTTGTTGCGTTGGCACTTAAGAATCCCTTTTCATGTATGTAATAGAAGATTATGGGAAAATAGGAGAAGCTGACGGCAAGTTGAAGAAGATGGTGGGAAGGTAAGGAAACGTGGTAGAGCTGGTGGTGGGGAGATAATAGGATAAAGAGACATCGCCAGTCTCTCTCTGAATTCACTGTTAATTGACCTCATAACATTGTATAAAAATAATCGCAATGATATTCCCTCTAACTTAGAGATTTTATGGGATTCCTGCCTAATGTGAGGTGTTGACCAATCCCAAAAGAGTTTCTTTTTATGTAAATTAACAGAAATAGGTGGAAAATATCAAACCGACAAGGTAATGCCGTATTACTAATACGTCAATAAGTTTATCGAAATTAATGTTCAACCCAGTCCCAAAAGATGGAAGTTGCAAATTATAACTTATGTTTATATTTGTTTGTGCCCCCTGCCTTCTAATTCATAAACAGATGATTGCAAAACTTTTTGCAGTTGAATCAGATAACCACGGCCATAGCAATAATTATTGGCCAATTTGATACAAATAAATACATTTGGTAAGTCATTAGAAAAATCATAATAACATAGACATTAAATAAAGAGTAAAAAAAATCGTCTTCTAGAATACAAACGCTTTGTTAAAGTCCATGGATAATAGTGTTATGTGCCGCCCTCTAACGGAGAGGGGTTGAATTAATCCCAGGTAGCAGAGTGAAAAAAGATCTGCCTAGATGGCTACCGGTAAAGCGGCGCCGCCCCTGGGACAACTGACGAACTCCCATTACCACAGACCAAAAAGTACTAGACGGGCTAGAAAGATCTCAAGTTACGGATTGGGAAGATCGAGAATAAAGCGCCACAGATATATAAAGAGTAGATTCCGCGCACGGAGCACAGATTGAAATTAGATGAACAAGTGAACAGATTAAATAAGAACAGAATAAGTTGTGAATTATATTAGTGCCTATTGTTGCAATTAGTGTGTTATGATAACTATTAATTATTCTAATTAAGTATTAAATAAAGTAGTGGTTAGTGAAAATTCTTGTTGCAATTATTTGAACCTACGCTTGGAAGTGTCTACTGGAGATTGTAAACACATAACAATAGTTTCACAAACATAGTTACACTAATTGATAAGTGTTGCTGTACGTCTTCATACAATATCACATTACCTTCATTAACATATTTAGGTAGGTCATTTATATATTACGTAAATAACAGCGGGCTTAAAACGGGTCCTCGAGGAACATCCGAATTAATATCGTGTAAATCAGAAACTACATTTTGACACTTGACAGTTAATTAGATATTATCCATTTCGGAATTTTCCATTTTCGTCTTTGGTACTAGGACTTATAACACACAGTCTAACTAAACGTAAGTTGAACACGCTGAAGTCTCCGTTGATTTTGAAAAATAAAATGATTGAGCTATAGAGCTTTGGTTGAGACTCTTGGAGGTCCACGTGCACTTTATTACGGGAGTTAAAAATCTGAAAAAATTTACCTAGCGAATTTTGCGCGACGGTGATAACGTTTAGGGCTTTTTTCTTGGCTCGGCCAAGGAAGCAATCACAGTGGCTCGGTTACAGGGAAATTCTCGTTGGTCGAAGTAGGCAGCTTGACTAGACAGACGGCACTAAACTTTTATTTTAGAAATCGAACGACTTACTAGTATACTACTAATTACAATTAAAACACTGTTTAAAAAACTACTAAAGACTCGTGAACATATATAACACTTAGTGGAACACCAGAAATTGACTTCGACGAATGATCTGAGCTTCCACCTTACTTAGATGCGGTATCGTTTCGTTTATCCGGAGACCGAGTCTTGCGCGGACGTTTTTCCACATTTTATATATGGTCTGGGAATGGCCCCGTCCATTCCTGTCGGCTCGAATGCGCAATATTGCATAAGAATACGTAAAAACGTACATTTTCGGGCTTGAAATTATATGACCAATTCGGCATTAAAACGGAGTAATTTTTTATATGTAAATTAAGTTCGAATCTAAACCAGTTTTGGAGTTATTGTGAATAACTGTCTGAATGAAACGATTGAAAGCGAAACGGGGCCGTACGGTCTCACGAAGGTCCCCGCTGCATGCTGGCAACTTTATGAGAATATTCCCCCCGATAGGTCCGCGTTGAAACAAATGGGAAGTAAGTTTTGATAGAGGTGATGCTGGTATTTTGAAAGTACGTTTTGATAGTGGGGATGCTAGGACTCCGGAAGTAAGTTTTAATAATCATTGGGGACTGGCAGTGCTAGCAACTCTATGGAATATTATAATAACGAAGGATGTAAAACCGAATTAGAAGTTGAATGAAAGGCAAAGATTATTAAAGAAATTTTAGCAGAAACAAATTGATATATTGTGACTGGGCGAGAGGAAGGTAGTTTTGATAATTGAAGATAATATGGGGTCGGTATTTTTTAGGACAACATTTTGTAACGTTTGAGCCGTAAAATAGTTATTTTGAAAATTATTGGTTTGTTGTGACTGAAATTTGAGTTGAATTATCGGTGATTTGTAAATTTTTTCAGATTTCGTTTGGAAAAATTGTGGTTTCTGATTGAATTAAGTGTCTAGATTACTTTTTTTTTATCATAGTTTGACTGTGTGATCTGAAATAATTAATTATTTGGCAAATTATGAAACTTTTATATTATTTATATATATCCGATGTTTGAAATGTACTAATGCACATTCACAAAAATATCTGGGTCAAGAACTCGTATATAGGACTATTAATTTTATGTCGTATTAGACATGTAATTTGGTGACAACTACGTCTTGAAAATGACCAGCATTAACTGGTAACAGCCGTACATAATTTGATCCACCGTACTACCGTGCATTTAAATAAATTGTAGTCGACCTTGAAATGTCCTACCACGTTCTTCTCATTAGTAGGCCCACATTAATTTCAGTATTAACTACGAACTAACAAGCCTTTAAGGGCATTTACATTGGCGATTTTTTTTAATTTGTCTTGGCGTATTTGTTCGAGTATATATTGTCAAGTGCAGTATTTGGTTAGTCATTAAAACCACATGAATGACGAGAGGCCACGTGCTGGGAATAATGACAACCCCTATTTGCAAGTCCCATTTAGGGGCACGTATGCGTGTATAACATACACGGAAAAGGGGGAAATCTATATCATTTCTAGCAAATGGATGTAATATTAATTATTCGGGATTTATTTGAAATTGATACGTTTGTCATATTCTATTGATGTTAACAATAAAATGAATAATTACCGAGTCACAGTACCGATGTTATACAAATTATTATGGTTTCAAATCAATCCGCTAATATAGTCAAAATAAATATTTTCACAATATTTTTGACGCCGCGAAAATATATCAGAAGTGGTTTTAATATTTTTATTTCAATTACCTAATTTGCACAGGGTCTTTCAAAAAATGTGAAATATTGTTTAAATCTGTTATTTCCAATTTAGGTACGCAGGATGTGCACAAAGTAAAGAAAGTAATTTTTCACCCATCTACAAAATAATTTTCCCAGATTCAGTCAAAAGAAAAAATGTCTTGCAATTCAACTTTATAACTGCATGACGACTATTTGATTCCTCTTGGTTTGTTAATCGTTAAACTTATAAAAATATAAAAGATAGCTTACTTGAAGTTCAGAGCTATTTCTAAGCACTGTGCTAGTGCTCGTCTAAGCACTTTTGTATAGTATCGTTCAACGCTTTACTGCAAATAAAAAATGCAACACAAACTTTACGAGTTAATTATTAACGCCGGCGAACCTATCGATACGGTGTTATCAAACAAGCCGACCTATATAGGCAGCGATTCAATTTGCGGCGGAATAACACAGAGTAACAGTATTTTAATGAGGTAGTAGAGTTTTTGTTGCATTTTTTATTTGCAGTAAAGCGTTGAACGATACTATACTAGGGAGAACTATTTAAAATTGGTGCTGAATGCTTCAACCAATTCATGAAAGGGCTTAGTGCTCGCGGGCGTTCGAAAGGCTCGCAAGCACTTCAATGCTCGCAAGTACTTTAATACTTGCGAGTGCTTTTAAAATACTTTCAAATTGTGAATTAGATAGTGAGAAATGTTTTGTGTCCCACAATTTATTGCTTGCACTGTTGAAATCTGAAAAAGGGAAAATATAGGATTGATCAAACTGTCACTAAAAAATGGCTAAATAGTTGTTTTTAATTCTACAGCCCCAATTCAGACAATTTTCTTAGTGTAGTACAACGGAGGTTTAGTGTTTCCTCACCTGGACTTGCTGTTTATGAGTATAACTCGAAATCCTGTCGTCTGTTATCTACAGATCTTTATGAGCCAAGAATAATCACAGTAACACATGTCAAATGTCAACCAATGTTGATATATACCTTACCTGTTGTTCGCAGAATAAATTTCGTCTTTGACATGGCTAATATGTTAAGTTACCGTGCTTGTTCTTACTCTTACCTCCTGAAGAAGCAGTATATAACGGTCGGCGAAACGTCAACTTATTCGCAAAACAATAGTCCAATTCCGGCAGTACTAATTCTTCAAGTGACACTGTAGTTGTAGAAGTCCAAGTTTTTAAAACTTCAGTCCGCAGCCCACGTCCACTTCAGTAGATAGGCAAAGCCGTTTCTGAGCCACCAAGTAGAGGAACACTGGGAGTTCTCAATGATGTCATAAAATGGATGGCATGTATCCATCAGGAGTCTTTCTAATTTAAGACCTGTTTATAGCTGTTTAAAATCTATTTAATATCCTGATGGCCAACATGCCATCCAGTTCATGGCGTCATTGAGAACCCCCGGTGTTCCTCTACTTGGTAGCCTAGAGACGGCTTTGCCTATCTACTCACTTCTACATTATAAGCGGGATTGACATTTTCGAATTCTTAAATACGAAAAAGAATTAAATTTAACAAATCAATTCGTTACTGTGGGTTATTATGGGTGACCTTATTAGTCTGTATTTGTTAATATTTTTTAAACTTAGTACTCTTATACGACTTGTTCGGATGAAATAACGTCGATATAAAGATACTAGGTACAGTCGAGCTCAGATTTACAGTGCACTCAAAAAAAGCAAGAAAAACTTTACGACCTCATTAGGCCGTTGGACCATTCGGCATGGTGTCGTCAAACAAGGCGATGTACATTAAAAACCTATAAAGGTAAGCGAGTCGATTTGCGAACGAAACAGTACAGAACCGTACTTAAAATTCGTATGTATTGGAATATACATAATAAATACTAGACCGTAACGACCTGTTAAAATAATTCTATGGCTGAGTTGCTGATCCAAATATTTCAAGTGCGTACCTGGGCGCAATTACTTTTGCGACTAGTTTAATGGTATTTTAATGAGGTCATAAAGTTTTTATTGCATTTTTTGAGTGCACAATAAATCTGAGCTCGACTATAGTCTTATCAGCGTGGAAGTTTTGCTTGAGTAATTCCTACATAATATATTGTTATATGCACACCCACGCCCTCTTACGTAGATAGGTCTACTGTAGTAGCAGAGTAAAAGAAAGCCTGTCTAATTAGCTTCCAGTAAAACGGCGCCATCTCTGGGCCAACTGGCGGACTACCATTAACACGAATGGCTTAGAAAACTGGAAAAATATCTGGAATGACAGATTAGAAGAATCGAGAAGTTGTCCGGAACGATCGAGAGGAAAATGGACGGATCTAGAATAAAGCGCCACGGATATATAAGAAGCGGATCCAACGCACGGAGTTCAGTTATGTATTAGATGAGCAAGTGATCAGATAAAATTCGAACAGTAACAAATCGTGAATTAAAGTAGTGAATCTATAGTAGTAGATTAGAGTTATAATTAGTGCGTTATTTATTATAAGTAATTTAGTGATTAATAAAGCGGTGCAGTGGTTAGGGAAAATTCTTGTAGCAATTATTGGATCTACGTTTGGGGGTGTTTACTGGAGGGTGTAAACACGTAACAATATTTATCTAGTAACCATGTTCACTCTGAAAATAAAAGTTTTATCGAAATACCTGTATTAAAAATAATGAAATAAAAAATCGAGAACAAATAACTATAAGCATTTCTATTTACGCCTTTTTTCCGTAAAGTGAATGCAAATAATTTGAATTAATATGATGATGGTGCACACTTTTTGGGATACCCTGTACAAATAGTACGTCATATATCTGGCTTTTCACGGGTACAGTCATAGCTTTTTTTAGGCGGTTTTGTAGGCGGTTAAGACCCTTTAAGCTCCTATTTCACAAAGTGAAATTAATTTCAGTCCAGGCATGTTTCTATTTTTAGGCAGAAAAACATTTTGTTCAGGAAAAACACAATACATGTTTATTTGGACAAGCTGTTTAGCGGTATAAAAAAAATAACCTCGCCATTATAATTAGGGATGTAATTATGTGTGCAAAATCGCCAAAAATATGTAAATAGACGCTGTACGTTAGGTACATATTTTGCGGCAATTTATCGAATTTATAAAAAAAACTCAAAAACTTTATTGGTCGGCTTCGCCCCTGTTGTTACTTATTTTTTGGAATTGTCGAATTATTTCACTAGATATCTTTTATAATAATATGGATGACATAATTTAGGCCAATTTCAATTAGTTCAGTAGGAAAGTAATGTACCTTACAACAGTATTTTTTAACGTGGCATATACAGCGTGTGTAAACAGTATTGAAGCATGACCATATCTTCTAAAATATCGATTGTATAAACAAACAAACCCTTGGACAGGTTGATTTTTATAGTTTTCCACAGCCTCATCCCTGGCCACCCCATATTTTTTCAAATAGCAACCTACCCCTTGTGATACCTCAAAAGGAAGGTAGTTTAATAGGCTATTCAACAACGTAAATCGAAATTTGTCAATGCGATTTGCTTTCCGAAAACATGCGACATTTTTTTTTAAGAAAAAGAAAAGATTCAGAAACTTCATTATTGAAAAAGAATAACAAATTATCTAATAAAATATTCAAACTGAGCTCCGTTCACAGTTGGGTAATGTGTAAGTCGTTGTTCAAAGTGTCGTAAACAGTTATCGAATGTCGTTTGGAGTATTTTATCTTTCAAATCCTTCAAATTATTAGACGCAATCCTGTAAAAGACCCCATAATAAAATCGAGGGGTGTAAGGTCAGGAGATCCAGCTGGTCATTCGATTGACGCTCTTCTGCCTATCAATCGGCCTGGAAACGCCTCACTCAAATACTGTATTACATCAATTCCATAGTATGGAGGAGCACCATCTTGCTGGAATCATACGTCATCGGCTACTGGTAAATTATTATCTGGAAAAATTGCAGCGATTGCGGGAACTACTTGTGTTTTAATACGTCCAGGTAAATTGCAGATGTTAAATTACTGTCTATAAAAAATGACCCAATAAAACGACGACTTACCCAACCACTCATTAATTTTTTGCAACCCGGCCGTTGCGTATGCAAAGATAACATCCAATGAGGGTTGTTGTTGGATCAATTGCGGCAATTATGCCTATGAACCGTCCATTTAGATAAAATGTCGCTTTATCACTAAAAACAATGTTAGAATGTTGGATCTTTCCTCCATAATTTTACAAAATCCAACCCTATGATCAAAGTCATTATAATTCCTGACACAAATGAACATTGGATGCAGTTTCTCTTTTTTGATAAGATCATCAGCAAGTTTCCGTAAAGGCTACCTTAGATTTTCCTCCACAGACAGGATAGTGTTAAAAGCAATTCACCACTAGTTACTGTGATAAACCTGCCAAATACTCCAGGTACTGTCAAAAGAACAATTTAGACAACTAAAAAAGGCCATTTTCTTATCTAAGAGTTGTACTACTTTTTTTAAATCAAGTGTACTTCTTTAATTTTGCCATCAATCTAAGAACGGCTTCTATCAAGCAGAGTTGAAATAATTTCACTGCCAAAAAGACGATTTCCCGATAGAAATGAAACAGCAGAAGTATCGGTTCAGGATCATGTTACATGAATCCTAATTAAGTACATTAAAAATGTCTGCTGCGATGGGTATCTCGCGTCCTATCATCTTGAGGGTTTTAAAATTTTACTTATTCCATCCAAAGTTCATCTGGACCAAGAACTTAACGAAGACTGCAATGATCGACGTTAGAAATTTTGTAAGTTAATGCAATGACTTCGATAATGAGAGAAAAAAATTAATACCAATCTAACCTAGCTCCTTAACATTGTCTTTTCTGACGAATGTGGAATGTTATTGTTATTACTTCTACGTCCAGTGGAAGCACACTAACGCAAAAAAAATTATTATTTTTTTTGTTAAAATAAGCTTAAAATGTCATGAAACGTCGAGATTTCAAATTTGAGCGAAAAAAAATCCTGTCTGCCTGTCAGTAACTTTTTTGTGCGCACGTTTACTCTGGAACCGTTTATGATATTGACTTGAATTTTGGTACACTCATGTACTATAACGAGATCTGGAACTAGATTATATTTTGATCTAATTCCGCTGAAGGGTTCGGAGGTAAATGAGGTAAATAAGGGTAAATAGGCAAAGCAAGCAGGTAAGAGTCCATAAAATTGCAATTTAGGGCATGTACGAAAAGTCAAGGTGTCAAATTTTTTTTTTTTGGCATCAGTTCCCCCGCCCCCCCCCCCCCCCCCCCCCCCCACTATCACTCCCAGACTATTATGAAAGGGAGTTAAAAAAATGAAAATGTGATTTAGTGTGTGTGCAAGAACGAAACGTTTCAAAAAAATTGTTTGGCGTTAGCTATACCCCTCTACCACCCCCACCCTATTATTAAAGGGAGTAAAAAATTTAATTGGGATTTAGTGTGTATACGAGAACCAAGGGAGTTTAACATTTTTTTGGCATTAGCCACCCCCTCTACCACCCCCACCCTATTATTAAAGGGAATAAAAAATTAAATTAGGATTTAGTGTGTGTACAAGAACCGAGGGCCTCCAAAATTTATTTTGGCATTAGTTACCCCCTCTACAACCCCCTTTACCACCCACACCCTATTGTTTAAGGGAATAAAATATTAAATTGGAATTTATTGTGTATACGAGAACCAAGGGCTTCTAAATTATTTTTACATTTGCCACCCCCTCTACCACCCCCAGTCTATTATTAAAGGGAATAAATTATTACATTGGGATTTAGTATTATAAGACTTGGATACAAAATCTGAAAGTAGTGATTCCTTCGGCAGCGGTTCTTTTTAACGGATCTGTCAATCAACATAATTCTTATTTGCAAGATTCGAATTCAGGAGTCTTCCGGGAAGTCAAGTCCAGTCATACTCAACATTCAGTTAGTTAAATGTTTGGGAGGGTACTATGGTATTCGATATGTTGGAGCTTTTCTACTTGGAAATTTAAATGGAGGGATGTACCTAGATTTGTTGGAAAATAATTGGAACGATGAGGGATATCTGAAAGAAAATGTGATAGTTTAAAAAGACGGTGTTCATGTTTACTTTAAATACAGAAATTTCCATTTTGAAATTTATAGTTTATAAATTTAACGCAAACAGTTCTAGATTTAAAGCAGAAATTTCTGATTTTATATTTTTGTTGTGGCCCTTCAGAGCTATCGTAGGTGAAATTTGGACGTACTTTATTATTGTATGGATGTGAATGATAGATATTTCGAATAAAATGACACATAAGTCTTAGCTAACTTCTCGTTAATTCCCTTTAGTCCGCAGATACTCGACAACCGCTGGTTCAAATTTAGGCGCCGTTTTATAGGATATTTATTGAGCTTTAAGACGCTGTATCACAACATCCCCCTTGTAATTTAAAACGTTTAAGATGAAAGTGCTTGAGAGTTGAAGCAGCATTATTCTATCACACGGAGTGAAACTTGGTTATTTATTAATTTATTATACTTACATGGATTGCTTGGCCAAAAGTGTAAATGTAACCTGCCTGACGATTTAAATTCTTCACAATTGCCATATTAATGTTTATATTTTAAAATTAATACGATTTCTGTTTCACTTATTTGGCTAAGTTATTGTTTATTTATAATAGTTTTGTTTCATTATTTTTTTAAATCACAAACTTTACTTTCAAATCTTCCCACATACAATGCAGAACAGGAAATTAATGACAGAAAACATAAAAGAGCAGTTTACTAATACTCTCGAAAAGAAGTAAATTTAAAATGAACATGTTCTGCTTAATATTCGAGACTTTAATTAATAGCTGGTGATTTTTAAACTTTTCACTTCACGAACACACACAAATTCGTTCTGCTAAGAAAACAAGAAAATATCTTTCCTTATTCAAGAAGACAAACCAAGATTTAAAAACTAATTTTAAACTAATTATAGTTCAAAAAGTAGAAACCAGGAATGCTATAGGATACAAGATAAATAAACATAATAATTTATAATACAGATTGGCAATCTATCGAGGATGAATAAACTTTTAAATATGAATATAAAATAAATCACCGACATCAAACGAATGAAGTAGAAAACGAATAAAATTTTAAACAAAGTGGTTGTAAATTATAGTATTCTACATTTAACCGATTTCCTGCGTTACCTTGCGTTGGATTAAAACAGAACCTATTTGTGTTAGCTCCTGGATAGACACAAATATCAAATAGGTCTACAAACACATGCTTTCTATCACATTACACCCTAATAAAACTTAAACAAGACATTGACGAACTTAATAAAATTCCACAACATGTTTAACATAATTTGATTTGAATGATTAACTAATATATATGGGAGTCTAAAAAAACATTGATTAATTTTTGTATTTAAAATTATCTTCCCTAATAAGTTAATACAATTTGAGAACATTAGCTGTAAATTTAATATAACAGTAATCATCTCCGGGGTGGCAGATTATTAAACTGTTCTTTTTATACTTGACAAATCGCGTTCATAATAGAGTATAAAATGAACAGCGTAGGCTCCTAATAATTCCTTTAATCCGAAACTGATTAAATGGCACTGTGGCGACGAGCGGTGATGTACAGTTGAGGAAAAAAGAAATGTTGGGAGCTAATTACGCGATCCGCTGTACGTTTGGGTTTATAACTAGATGTTTGCAGTAATGCGAATGTACTATGCAAATATATTTTAAGGAGATTTGGCTGTACTTCGTATCGTAAAACACAGCAGATTACTTTTACATATTCGATAAATCATAAATTATAATGGTTATCCCATTATATTTTTTAAAAACATATCATTTGATTTAATTCGGGAAGCAATGGGAATACCATTCAATTCCCTAACAAATTATTCAAAATACGTGTTGATTTTTTTAGAAAGCTCTTTTCTAAGAAAATTATTGAAAAATATGAACCAAAATATCGCTCAGATCCATTAATTGGATCTTCTTACCCAATACTGATAGTGACGATGGTTAGAATGAAGCTATATTTTTGTTTTTTCTCAATACCGGTCTTTTGAGGACCATTCCAAAAAATATAGTCAACCCTCGTAATGGCAAAAAGCTGAGGACTCCTGATAGTAAATATGCTTACTTGTGGTTAATAAATGTGTAATTTTCTATTTAGTTGCAATATAGAAATATTTATTTTATGTTAATATACAGTGTGTCCCGGATTATCTGTCGGAGAGGAAAATTTGCGTTAATTTCAACAATTGAAAAAGTAACTGGGGAAAAATGTTTTAATATCTACTGAAACAGGAAGCAACCAAACTAGTTTGACTTTTGTTTAAAAGCAAAATGTCAAATAAGTTGCAAGATACGGTTACATCTTTATAAAATTTTGAAATCAAATATAACAACAAAAATTTAAATACTCTATATTTTTTTTAGATTTTGCATATCTATGAACTTTTGTATTTAACCATGTCTTGCCATTCCAATATATACATATATTTGGCATTTGGGCGTAAACGAAAAACGAAGGTAGTGTGATCTAGCTAGACATTTCTTAAATTAATTTTTTTGGATATGTACATATCAAACAACTCAATAAATTAACATTAAATTCTGCTTTTCATTATACGATTCTTTACCTTTCAATAAATAAAAACTTTTCTTCCGCACTGTTATTTTTTTCAAACGTTAAAATAAAACAATCTTCTTCGACGCACAAACCGGGAACACACTATATATGCGATAAACAAATATTGCTACCTTAAAAATAAGAATTTACATTTCTACATGCATATCTGATGTGTATAACAGTTCATCTTGAAATATTTAAACCACTTTTTTTACAAATATTTAAATCAATTGGAAGAAAATATGAATCTATTGATTTGAGTATTATAACGCGTTTGATCTTAAAAAAGGTTTATAATTTTTTTTATATATTCTTTATTTTCCACCCTCTCTATATGCTTCTAATGTTAATAAATGTAATAATACCTGTATTTTAATGCACTATACTCTATCAGGATGACTTTCACCGTTTATTTAAATCAATTAAACATAGCATGACGTTAGAAAATGCAATTAATTTACAATAAGTACCGAGTAAATTTTTGGATTTAATAATACTAAAATAAAACATAAAACAAACAAATAAAACAATATACTATATTACAATGATTTATTGTAAAATATATGCATTTAAAAAATTACAGAACAAGACAATTTATAATCACATAAGTAGACTGAGGTTATCTAAAATGTACACGGACACATAGTACTTACTAACTTTTAACTTTTTTAGTATACTCCATTGTGTCCCAAAACTTCGATAGAATTTACCAAAGTAGGCCGATGTTCGTAAACGTACTTATTTGTCATCATAAATAAAATTATGCGTATTCGCATTCTAGGACAATCAGATATGATATAATGCACATATAATATAGAAAATTTAATAATGCGCGTGCATGATAACTTTACTCTTACTAATAGTAGAATGAATACAATAGCGACCTCACAAATAGTCGAGCTAGACTAGTTCATACCTTTAAAGATTTGCTGGATGCATCCAAGGCCTCAAGATTACATTAAATTCACTCAATTCAATCACTATTTTATCCATTCTCAAAAATAAACACCGTAAACTGACTAAAAACACCACGAATCGCGAAGAAAACTGGGAGCACTTAATGGCGTCTATAACGAAAACGATAAAGTACACAGTATAATTTTTCGACGGCAGAGGGCGACATTTGAACATTTAGTTTTCATAGGTAAATTTATTAATGAGTAGTAAATATTTACTATACAGAACTAAATATTTACTTCACGTATTATGATTAACTCTTTGCCGATATATTTATTTCTAGGAAATAAATGTAATATTGCAATAGATTTGGTAGAAGCAAATATCTTTCTCTCAACTAAATCTATTATTTTCGTACAGTAATTTACTTAGGAAGAAAAAATACGGCGGAAATAAATCATTTAGTTTTGTCAACTAATTGAATATTTGGTATATTCTTGTCGGGACAAAATGTTTTAAAATAATTATTTGTCTGTATTAAATATAATAAAGGATAACAAATATTTACTAAATTGAAAAAACTAAGGCTTCTTCTTTATTTCAAGCCTCATATTTCCCTCAGTGTAGGCGTGTCAAAATCATTCGCTTGATCATCAATATTCATTTAGTGTAGTCCATTGTTCTTTTCGTTCAAGACTTTTTTGTAAGTAATATAAGTAATTGTTTATATATTTTTCACAAATAACTCTAATTTTCAAAAATAAAAACAATAATCAAAAACACTGAAAATACAACCGTTAAAATAGTATATATTTTTTTGCTGAAAATGTATACATATTATTATATCATATTCGCTGTGTTAAAATGTGGGCGCTAAATTGTTTACAAAACTGTATAAATCATTGAAAATTAATATTTTCCGAGGAAGTTTTTGCTATCCTTATACTCAAATATTTTTTATTATATTGAATCCTAAAAAAATCACTGTCTGTTCAGTACCATTGCAAAGAAAATAATTTTCTGTATAAATTAATTATAATTATTTAAACAACATAAATATTTGAGTCCGCCCGTCGGTCGGTATGTTTCTGATTTCAAATGATGTATTATAAGACAATGTTTTTAAAAAAATCATCCAAATATGCCCGGCTTCTGAGAATTCCCAAGTGAAAACGTTCGATTTTTGTTTTTTATTTTTCATTTTTTTCCTTCTTAGGAAGAGGGACTACGGGGAAGGTTAACAAGGATTAAGTGAAATTTGAAATGCATTAATGCATTCACTACTATCTTCCCACAGATACGAATATTGCCGGTTTTATGGCAAAAAAAATCGAAGGAGGAGGCGGAGGGTGGTTAGAATTATATATGGTATAATTATATGACCTGAACTATATCGGATATGTCGAAGTGCGTCAAAATATAAAAAATTTCAACGATTATAGACAATCTTATTGTTATTTCAGGCACAACTGAAACAATTTTCAACTTATCAAAAATGAAAATATCTTCATTTAATAAGACCATAAATTATATAATTTTCCCCTCTTTACTAAATACTTATAAAAACAGGTTTCTATTTTAAGCAAAAGTAGACAAGAACTAATTCATATCCAAAACATTGTAGGTATAACTCATTACCGTGATCTTCAGCCAATACAAACTGTGCTAGATTTTCCTATCTCCGTCATCTTTGAACAAATCTCAATTACACTATCAACACTATGCTAGTCGGATTCTGGTGATTAAGAACGTTGTGCATGTAGAGGATATTCTTTCTTTGACTGACACTTCAAAGATTATCAAAATGTTCCAACAGTAGTCATACAACTGAAGATCAGTCATAAAATTTTTATAGAATGATATAATACAATAATTGATATGATTGTTTTATTGGATATCCTTTCTACGTATCTACGTACTCTTTTGTCGGCGATTTCGGTACTTTTAATACTTAATAATGGGGATTATCTTTATCTATTGCACTTATTATATGATTTTATGTTTACAATTGAACAAAGTTAATTCTAACTTCGAGTTTTTTATATGCTTTCATGGCATTACAGAAAACAATTTGAAAAGATAAGGTAAACTTCCATGGAATTCTGTGACACAATGATCTAAATAAGAAACGGAGTATAGGTCTCATGGCATTGGGAACTAAAAGTGTTACAGCGATTTCCGTCTGCCTGTGTACGTTTTTTCATTACGAATACTTGGCGTGGTACTGTCGCGAGCAAAAAAAATAGAACAACTAATTTTTTCTAATGTAAAGCTGCCTCTATTTGAATATGTAATGAGTAGCCGAAAATGACACTGACAATGTCACAAAAATTAAAGTTACATGTACACAACTAGATTTTAACAAAAATACATTATAAGACTTGTCCCATTTTTTTGCGCACGACAGTACCATGGACATCGCAAAAGCGTTGACTGCTCTTCACGTAACAATTACTGCCCAAATAAAAAGTATTCTTGCTAAAAGATTTTCTTGTCTAGGATTTCACGCTATAAAATTTTATTTTCGAATAAGTTCGCCGCATTTGGCTTACATATGGAGATAATGGCACACAAAACTTATTTTTGCCATCTTTTTGAAACTTGGAGCAGGGACATTCCTACAAACCTTTTTCATAGTTTGAATAGTCAATTTGCTATTCAAATTCAAAAACTTTTTTTTGTTTGTAATTTTTGCCGGATCCGGAGTCAAGCTTTACGACGATAGGACTACACATAAATAATCTATACAACCAGACACAAGATGTCTCAAAATTAGTATGCCAAACGATACCAGTAGATTTTAGGTTAAAAAATAATGAAAGAAGTTTAACAAGTCAGTATCAATTTGGAATATTTCAAAATACTTAGACTTAGAAAAAAATTCATATACTAAGTTTTGCTGGTTGATACATAATATATCGTCTGTCTATTTTACGAAGGCTACACCAAATATCTTGCTTAATATCTATTGTAGAAAAATAGAGTTTTAGAAACAGTTATCTCATTTTTGGTGAGCTATATTTCAGTAAAAAGATTTGAAATCCATAGCCTACTTTGTGAGATATATTACAAAAATCTTAAAAACAGGAAAATTACACACGGTTATAGCTTTCTTATTTGAAGATATACGAAAAAAGTTAAAAGGATGAAAGTTGACGGCAAAGAAGACTAATAATGCGTTTCAAAAAAATCGAAAAACGCAGTTGGCTTTAAATACGCTCTTATGCAAAAATGAAAAGAACAAATCTCAAAATAGGCCATGACATCATTAATTCTGTTTATTTTTTCTTTCCAACGATATAAAACATGTAAAAAAATGGAACTGATAGTATCAATATTTAATATTTTACAAAAACCATAATTCGTATCATTGAATCGTAAAAATCAGCTATGCCATGATAGTAAAAATTCACTTTATAATAATTATAATTCAGTAATTGTTTATTATAATTGAATACAAACGAATATCGCATAAATAAAAATACAAGTACTGTCAGCAGAAAAAAATAGGACAACTTTTTTTTTCTAATGTAAGTCTGTCTCTATTTGAATATGTAATGAGTAGCCGAAATAAAACAGATATCACTTTTAATTTATTTTTTACTTTAATGCTATAGTTATTACTATAGTAAATGATGGATGGTTAATGAGACAAATTGCACTGCGTTATAACATTAACAAAAATTTGGTGTGTAACATTTTAAGAAAGTGGAGAATAAACAGTACGATTAGTAGAAATCCTGGATCGAAGGACAAAGGATATCCTACTTAACAAGAAACTAACTATTAATATTTCGTTATTGCACCATTTCTATTCATAACTTCTATAAGTCTGTCTGGCATAGAATTAAATAACCTTATACAATAATCATTAGTAATAATATTTTCGCATGCATTATTTACTATTTCCAGTAATTCCTCAGCATTCCGTGGTCTCACATTTCGTTTTTGGATACTTCTTACGAGTAGTCCCCATACTTCTTCCACAGGGTTAAGATCTGGACTATGACTGGGCCAGTTAAGAACATTGATGTTGTTATCTTGAAACCAGTTAGTTACGGTATGAGCAGTACGAACGGAACAATTGTCTTGTTGAAATATGAACTCCTTATTAGGAAATAGTTGTCACAGAAGGGAGCATAATATTGTCTAAAATCCTAATATACGTTTCACATTAAATCGATCCTCACCAGGACCACGTCCCGATATCCAAGCCCACATATTGACGGAAAACCTACCACTTTTATCACTGTTAAATATATATTTCTCATCGGATCGAGTATTCGGAGGGCGGTAAACACTAATACGACCGCTGTGTGTTGACTAGAAAGTTTTTTCGTCTGTAAAGATTACATTGTTCCAAAAATTTACATCATGCGCTAAAAATTCAAGCGCAAATCCTACTCGAGCTTCTTTATGTTCAGCTTTAAGTAAGTATTTCTGTGCTGCTGCATGACAGTTTAGCTCAGCTCCGATTCTCTTACTCGCCAGTGACCAGTACTACTCGATCCAGGAAAATTTGTTTCTTCAGCAGCCTGAATAACTGAGTAAAATGGATTTTCTACTAAAGCACTTACCAATTGCAAATCTTGTTGCTGAGTTGATATCCTTCGTCGGCCTGATCAAGGATTTCTACTAATCGTACCGTTTATTCTCCACTTTCTTAAAATGTTATACACCGAGTTTTTGTCAATATTATAACGCAGTGCAATTTGTCTCATCGACCATCCATCTTCTGCTTTAGCAATAACTCCCGATTTAACTGAATCGCTTATATGAGGCATATTAGTTTTTTGCACACTTGCAATAAATTATGACAACTAACTGACAATGTCACAAAAATTAAAGTTAGATGTACACAACTAGATTTTAGCAAAATACCGTTATAAGACTTGCTCACGACCGTACAAAATGAACATTCAAAAAAAAACGAAAACGTATGTATAACAGTATTACCTACTACCATACTGAAAAGAAACTGTGTGTATTCATTTTTTTTCTAACTACAAATGCTCAAATTGCCATCATAAAAATAAAGTCCAATTGAATCGGTTATTACTAAAACCCCCTAAGTCACTTTTGCTAATTTTTCAGCAATTGAAAAAAACCACTAGTGAACGTATACATGAAATAAAAAGTGTTTTTCCATTTTAAAGATATTTAAAGGACATATATAAACGACCTCTAGGAAAAAATGTTTCCAAAAAAATTAAGAAAACTGGTTAAAAAGTCTTTGACTTAAGGGATTTTTGAAATAAATGCAGAATTATAATGTTAATTTTTATTAAAAATGTGTTGTAAAGAAGTTGCAGTTTGCCTTTACTTCCTTTTTGGTTCTTTAACATTGCCAGAGTTAATAATTTCCTCATAAAATGGTTTATGCTGTTCCTCAATCCACGGCAGCAACATTTTCAGGTGCTCGACTTTAGTAGCTAAAATAGGAAGTATTCCTAAATATCTTCAGAGTATGAATATAAGTCGTAAGTCCGGTCATGTTTTTTCAAATTTCTTTTTATAACGCCAAAATTCACATTAACATCCTAATTTGACTAATATATGCGCTGAATTTAAAACTATTGCTTATTTGCCTTGTTCAAAAAACGTAAGATGAACTGTCATAAGAAGGCAAAAGTTAGTAATTTTTAAATTTATACAGTTCAACATTCTGGTCGCAGTGCGAGGAACCAGCGGATGGCTTTTTGTTAGGTATTTGTGCTGAACTTACAAAATATTGTGTGATCGAATAAAATCCATTACTAAATTACTAGATTAAATACGTCTAGTTTTTGATTGTTATCGTTTACCCCAATATCCGCTACTCAGATCAACAAGTTTCAAGCCCCTATTGAGAGGTAACGCACCATACGGAGTCTATTGTGTACTCCCCCATCGACAAAATTTGTATACAACCCCGCAAAACTGATATCAATCTCTAAATATAGAATATTGCTAAAGCTTTTGTATTGCGAGCAAATCAATGTCCATGCCATCCACCTTAACTTTAAAAGATCCCAGTCATCAGTTTGATTCGACCCAATCGCTTTTGAAACAGAGATACCGAAAATGTTTCTGCGCTACTTAGAAATATTCATTACTTAGATTTTTATTATTAATTAATAAAATACCGATGTGTCTGGCTTTTAAATGGATAATTAATTATTTCTGCTCAGACTTCTTTAGAAAGCTATTATTATACTCCTCTTCCTGCAAGTTTCATACACGTTTCTCAAGGCATAAAAATCATTTGCAGAGAAAAACTTCGAATAATTGTGATAACCGCCGAATTCTAAACAACTTGCAAACCGTCTGTCTATTACACATAAGGAAATTCTTTAAAGATGCTGTACAATGATACCTTGCCCGCCTCTCTAGCTTAATTAGGAGAGTTGCTATGGTAAGTGTGTTGATTTGACACATTCTATATTTCGAATTATTGTTATTTCATTAAAAATTCCTTACTTATCGTTATAAACGTCATATAGATATAAAACAAATATATCTTTATACAAAAATAAGAAAACTAAACGAAAATTTAAAAAATCTGAAATTAATAGAAACTATAATCTCTAATATTTTTAATGACTCTATAAATCAGGGCATCCTTCCACTTATTTGGAAATCTGCAGACGTCATACCCTTGCCTAAATCGCTATATTATACAATGATGACTTAAGACCGATATTAATACTACCAGCATTCGAAAAACTGCGAAAAAATTGTTGGCTATTGAGGTAAAAAATTACTTAGAAACAAATCAAATTCTACCTCTGACACAATCAGGTTTCCGTCAAAAATTTAATACTAGTATAGCTTTATTAAAAATGGTTGATGATATAGCGAAGGCATCTGATTTGATAAGTCCTCCTCGACAATACTAATTCTTTTGGGTCAAAGCAAAACATTTGGTTTAGTTAATTTTGATCTATTGCTTACAAAATTGTCCTTCATAGATTTTGATCTACTATCTTAGCCTGGTTTTCATCTCTGTGAAGTTAGCACTACCACTTTAAAATTTTAAAATCGTTTTGGCCCCATTAATTGTAGCTTTTTTGTTGCGTTGAGAAAAAATTTGCAGCTCTTCATTTAGAGAAAAATAACCCATGGTAATGATGCTAACTTCACAGTGGAGATAGCACTACCACTCACAGTGCTTTAAAATTTTGAAATCGTTTTGGCCCCACTAATTGTAGCTTTTTTGTTGGGAATTTATTATGGTGAGAATTTTTTTAAAACTCTTTATCTTAAAAAAATAACCCATGGTAATGCTAACTTCACAGTGAAGATAGCATTACCACTCACAGAAATCGCTTTAAAAAGTGCACAAATATTTTCTTATTAAAAGAATTTGTTGCCGTGAGAAAACATTTGTAGCTCTTAATCTTTAAAAAATAACCTATGGTAATGCTAACTTCAAAATGGAGATAGCACTGCCACTCACAGTGCTTTAAAATTTTGAAATCGTTTTGGCCCTACTAATTGTAGCTTTTTTGTTACGAATTTGTTATGGTGACAAAAAATGTGTAGCTCTTTATCTTAAAATAATAACCCATGGTAATGCTAACTTCACAGTGAAGATAGCATTACCACTCACAGAAATCGCTTTAAAAAGTGCACAAATATTTCCTTATAAAATGAATTTGTTGCAGTGAGAAAACATTTGTAGCTCTTAATTTTTAAAAAATAACCTATAGTAATGCTAACTTCACAGTGAAGTTAGCATTACCACTCACAGAAATCGCTTTAGAAAGTGCCTAAAACATTTTCTAATCATAAAAATAATTTGTTGCGAATTTGTTCCACACGATTAATAGCAAAAAATTAATGAAAAAAAATGTTTTTTCTAATATAACTTCTGGTAATACGAACTTGATAATCAAGATGGCATTAAAACTTATGAAAAATCGCTTTTAATAATGATTTATAAATATGAATGATCAAAAAATTGTTTAAATATTTTTTTAAAAAGGACCGAAAAAAACAGATAGCTTTTAAAAAGTGAGCAATTGTGGCTGAACGATTCCGGGTGCATCGTATAGAAAATGAAACATAAAATGTGCAAGACAAGTAAGGATGGAAATTTGCAGATAACAGATGTCAAAAAGACTACTGTAATTTATATTGAAAAGTAGTAGCAGTTTACACATAAAAACAGGCATTAAATTTTATTGCATAAACATTTTACTCAAAAATGTTTTCTAAGGAACGAAAAAGCACAAATCGTTAGAATTCTAAGGTTGTCTCATAAAAAGAGAAAGATTTCTCAAAAATAGTTTATTATGTTGAAACTATATTAGAGAAAACTTTATTTGCAACAAATTAAAGTCTAGAACTGAAAAACAAATGAAAAAATGCATTTGCAACGGCTTTTGCAGGTGGCAGTGCCAGGTTGCACTGGGAATTCAAAATTTCATTATATTTTGCAAACACTTTTTTCGCAACAAATTAGATCTCGGTGCAACAAATTCGTACACCGCATACTACAAATCCTCGAAGTGAGAAACGGACGAAAAATGTATTTGCAACGATTTTTTGCGGTGGTAGTGTTAGGTTGCCCTGGAAATGCAGTGCATTAAAAATTTTTGCGAAAACTTGTTTCGTAACAAATTATTACTCGGCACAACAAATTCGTACACCACACGCTACAAATCGTCGAAGTGAAAAACACATGAAAACATGCATTTGGAACGGTTTTAGACAGCGGTAATGCCAAGTTGTACTGAAAATTCAACGTTTTATCGATTTTTGCGAAAACTTGTTTCGCAACAAATTATGACTCGGTGCAATAGATTCGTACATGACACGCAACAAATTCTCTATGTGAAAAGCACTCGAAAAATTGCATTTACAACAGTTTTTGGCAGTGGTGGTGCCAGGTTGCGCCGAAGCATAATTTATTGCGAAACAAGCTTTTGCAAAAATCAAAAAAAACCTTGAATTTTCAGCACAATCCAGCAATACCACCTATAAAAATGGTGGTAAATGCACTTTTTCATATATTTTCAGTTCGACAATTTGTAGCGTATAGTGTACAAATTTGTTGCGGCGCGGCGAGCCATAATTGTTGCGAAACAAGTTTTCGCAAAAATCGATAAAACGTTAAATTTTCAGCGTAACTTAGCACTATCAGCGTGTAGTGTACAAATTTGTTGCGCCGTCATAATTTGTTGCGAAACAAATTTTTCGCAAAAACTGATAAAACGTTGAATTTTCTGTACAACCTGGCATTACCACCTACAAAAATGGCTGTAAATGCATTTTTTCATGTGTTTTTCACTTCAACGATTTGTAGCGTGTGATATACAAATTTGTTGCGCCGAGTCATAATTTGTTGCGAAACAAGTTTTTGCAACCGATAAAACGTTCAATTTTCAGTACAACCTGACATTACCACTGCCAAAAACCGTTGCAAATGCATTTTCTCATGTGTTTTTCACTTCGACGATTTGTAGCGTGTGGTGTACGAATTTGTTGTGCCGAGTAATAATTTGTTGCGAAACAAGTTTTTGCAACCGATAAAACGTTCAATTTTCAGTACAACCTGACATTACCACTGCCAAAAACCGTTGCAAATGCATTTTCTCATGTGTTTTTCACTTCGACGATTTGTAGCGTGTGGTGTACGAATTTGTTGTGCCGAGTAATCATTTGTTACGAAACAAGTTTTCGCAAAAATTGATAATGCACTGCATTTCCAGCGCAACCTGGCACTGCCACCGCCAAAAGTTGCAAATGCATTTTTTCATCTGTTTCTCACTTCGAGGATTTATAGCGTATGGTGTACGAATTTGTTGCGAAAAAAATGTTTGCAAAATTTAATGAAACTGTGATATTTCCAGTGCAACCTGGCACTACCACCTGCAAAAACCGTTGACTTTGCTGCGCGTCGCGTACGAATTTGTTGCATCGAGAAACAATTTGTTACAAATAAAGTTTTCTCTAATATAGTTTCAACATAATAAACTATTTTCGAGAAATCTTTCTCTTTTTATGACAACCTTAGAATCTTAGAGATTTGTGCTTTTTCGTTCCTTAGAAAACATTTTTGAGTAACATGTTTATGCAATAAAATGGAACGCCTGTCTTTATGAGTAAACTGCTACTACTTTTCAATATAAATTACAGTAGTTCACGTTTTGTTCTAAAAATTGTTTGAAACTTGTTAACGACAAATTTCCTTCCTTACTTGTCTTGCACATTTTGTGTTTCATTTTCTATACGATGCACCCAGAATCGTTCAGACGCGATTGCTCACTTTTTTAAAACTATCTGTTTTTCCCGGCCCTTTTCAAAAAATATATTTAAACAATTTTTTTGACCGTTCTTATTTATAAGTTATTATTAAAATCTGAAGTTATTATAAAAACATTTTTTTCATAAAATTTTTGCTATTAATCGTGCGCAACAAATTCGCAACAAATTATTTTTGTAATAAGAAAATGTTTGTGTACTATTTAAAGCGATTTCTGTGAGTGGTAATGAGATCTTCACAGTGAAGTTACCATTACGATGGGTTATTTTTTTTAAAATTAAGAGCTACAAATGTTCTCTCACCGCAAAAAATTCTTTTTATGATAAGAAAATATTTGTACACTTTTTAAAGAGATTTCTGTGAGTGGTAATGCTATCTTCACTGTGAAGTTAGCATTACCATGGGTTATTTTTTTAAAATGAATAGCAACCAATTCGCAACAAAAAAGCTAAAATTAATGGGGCCAAAAAGATTTCAAAATTTTAAAGTACTGTGAGTGGTAATGCTATCTTCACTGTGACTTCCTTTAATAAAATCTTCAATTTATCCACATATCGATTACTACTGTATGGTGTACTACAATTTTTTACCAAATTACAATCAACAAAAGCTACAGATAATACAGAACGCATGCATTCGGTTTGTTTGTAACGTTCCTTATGGAAATCATATAAACCCCCTGATTCACTGATTATTAGAAATAAAAATTAATAATAGAGCAAAAAATATCTGTACTTATTGTTTTTATATAAGCTTCTATCTATCGTTTAAGATCTCTACATATTTACTTAATTTGCTGATTAGGAGATATAGCGTTCATAATGTTAATGTCACAATAAATTTTTTGGGGTGGTCCACAAATTACGTAATGAAAATTCACCGATTTTTGACCCCTCCCTCCCCCCCACGTAACAGGATCGTAACGACTGGCCCCTGACCCCTCCTCTCCATTCCGTTACGTAATGCGTGCATTTCAAAAATTTTAGGCTTTAATTCAGAAAAGAAAGATTTTTGATTTCCAATAGTAATTCACTTTTTAATAAACAATTACAATTTTCTAGTCAACATTAAGGTGTGTGTGTGTGTTTCTTCGCCAGAACTTAACCACGCCTGATTTGTGTATCTATCATCTATCAGACTAGTAAGTCAGAATTGCCAACTTTCCCTGGTAAATTGCGCGCGAATTTTAAATTCAAAACTTGAACATTAATAAATTTTGCTACTTCTGGCGGTTCTAAAATCATTACATAACGCAAACCTTGACCCTCAGCTCACTCCACATAATAGGACCGTAACGCCATGCTGGAACCTCCCCAAATTGCGTTACGTAATTTGTGGATAACCCCTTTTACAATCCCTCAGCATAACTCCATTAAATTCGAAGGATGTTTTTCGTATAATGCTCCATGTCTATTAAACACTATTTTAAATGAGATAAATTTGCCACACGGAGCTTTTACTAAACATATAAAGCAGACCTATTAACTACCAATATGTAAGTTATTTATTTTATTTATTTATAATTTTGAAAATGATAAGAACGCTTGATAATTCTGAGCACCTCATTACACACAAGGTAATCATTTAATAAAATTTTGTGCCAGCTATCAATCGACTAAAACTATATATAACACTTTCTCTTTTTATAAAATCGACTAATTGAAATTGCTGATGGGATATTTTTGCAGCAACCGTAAAAGTCTTCGAAAAAGTATGCGGTTCTTTATGGTAGAGTTGGCAATAAAAACAAATCAATTGGTCGGCGAGTAGCCCATTTCAGAAATGTATGTACAGTCGCATACGGTATAATGAACAATTAAATTACAAATGCACTACTACCCAATTACTGTTTCCTGTGGAGCATACCGCGTACTGGTTTGGAAAAGAGAGACTTGAAGAGAGACGCCGAGAGAGCCGGGTTCAGAACACACGCACCCAATTACAAGCTAATTGATACTCTGTAAGAAATAAATACCACCGCCGTATAATACGTATACGGTGTATGTTAGATCTTTTGATCGCAGAGACTCCAAGATGCTGTGGTGGTGGTGGTGAACCACTAACGATGTGGTCGGTGGGTATCCCCAGTAACGCACATCTTTCTTACAAAAATAGAAACCTGTTACCTGTTTGATGTTCCTTAAACGATAAGAATCAATGGCGCGATTGCCATTATACGCTCTTTAATGAATTAAGCGCAAACAGCCGTACCCACGTCGTCCTAAAAACAGCTACGTAATTAATATTTATCTTATTCTGAGAAGACTAGCAAGTTAAATAAATTGGTATCCAGAAAATGCTTTAAAAATGTATATAAAATGAGAAAATTCAAAATCTGTAGCTTGCTATTTACGATTTATCAATAAAGTAAGTAAAATGACCACAATTAATACTTAAATACTTATAGAATAATGCTTAATTTTTTGGTCATTTGGTCATAGCTTCCAGACTAGCGAAATATAGTGTTATATGCACACTCACGCCCTCTTATGAAGAGAGGTCTACTCAATAGTAGCAGAATAAAAAGAGGCCTATCTAATTAGCTGCCAGTAAAACGGCGCCATCTTTGGGCCAACTGACAATTTACTATTACAATGGATGGAGTAGAAAACGGTAGAAACATCTGGGACGACAGATTAGAAGGATCGAGGAACTGTCCGGAACAATCTGGAGAAAAATGGATGAATCGAGAATAAGCGCCACGGATATATAAGAGGCGGATCCAACCCACGGGGTTCGGTTATGCATTAGATGAGCAAGTGATCAGATAAGATAACGAACCGTAACAAGTTGTGAATTAAAGTAGTGAAGCTACGTAAAACATGAATATACGTGGGATGATAAGGTTGTAAGATAATACTAAAAACACACTTGGGCTGCTGTGCGTAGCAGATCGCAGACACCACCTAGCCCGGAAAGGAGACGTAATGTGCCCACGACAAAATTTCTCCAGCTCAGAAATCTCAGGGCGTTAAGCCCAAGTTTAACATAAACTATTAGAAGTTTGTTGCTTATTTAACATAAAACACTGAGGGTTCCATTCGTAGCGGTCGCAGACGAAATAATGACACTTTATTTCAACATGAAATGTACTATATTACAATATTTACACTTTTGGTTCTCTAACATGAACCTAGTGATGTTCAATTATGTGCCTATATTCTGTTAAATATGTAACCACATAAAATAAAGGTGAATACCCCTTGTATAGCTACACTCGGTTTACAAGGGTTAACTAACATAAATTTGGCCGCAATTAGGTTACATTAGAGAACTTATTTAATCAAAATCAGCGAATAAAATCGTGGTTTTAAATATACAAAAGTATAAGTTAAAAGGGAATATATATTATTACGCAGTCACTGAAGGTGGATTTCCGGCAAAGGACACTATAACACTTATCACAGCATTGGTACGATACCCAGCTGCCAACAATGATGAAACTGCAGCCTTACGGTGGTGACTTCGGGGACAGTTGATGGTAGTGGGTTTATAACCTGCCTAAACCGAGGAGACGTTTCAGCCTAGTCTGTGGAGCCTTCTAATCTAGACCATGAAAGTTCTAAATCACTCCGTGGAACGTTCACCCAGTCCGTGGAACTTTCAAACCCCGTCCGTGGACCTTAAGAAATACCCATTGAATTTGTAAGTCGGAAATGTACGGAAAACGTGCCTAATGAGAGCCATTGACAACAGATATAATCCACAAAAGAAATATAATTTACCTCCTACTGTTGAGGGAAACAACCCACCAAAAATTCCTGTACAACGGTGCAGCTCAATTGACAGCGAAGATACTCCCAAGGGAAAGTGGTCAACCAGCCTATATATATTTTAAATACGTGGAAAAAGTTGGCGATGATAGGTTACTTACGTGTGCACACATAAATCCCGCAAATGCGGATTAAACTTCATCCGTAGCAACGAAATTTCAGAAGAAAAGCAACAACTTAACACGGAGGAAATTTTACCGTTGCCGATGATCCGAAAACCATAAAGATGACTCAAATAACAAGCTTTTAGGACTCTCGACAGTGCACACACAATAGCCAACGTTTTCGCTTTAACACCAGACGGAAGTCACGCGATCGTTCTTCGCAGCTGGAAGGCGCGCGCGACCACCCACTAGCAGCTGTTGACGATATGTGATCCGCAAAACACAAAAGATGTATTGCGGGTCGCATATGCATTAGGCATCTAACAGTGAATCTATAGTAGATTAAAGCTGTAATTAGTGTATTATTATAAGAACTAATTATTGTAATTTAGCGATTATAAATCAGTGGTTAGTGAAAATTCTTGTTACAATTATTGAACTTAAGTTTGGAGGTGTTTACTGGAGGGTGTAAATACGTAATAATACAAATGATTTAAAAATGATAAGGTAATCCTCAAAGTAAAGTCGCACCAAAGCTCTATTTAATAATACTAATAATAATGAAATACGCCACCACATATAGTAGACAAAGTGAATTTGCCACATAACGCGCTTTAGGTGTGATTCCAATACCGATACTAATAATTAAAAAATATGGGCCAACAGAAAGACTAAGCATGTCCCAATATCCGTCAGGGAAGTTATACATTTTCATCATATAATAAATAAGTAATTTAATAAGTTTTGTTTTGATGGTAGCGCAAAGGTGAAAATGTTTGACGCGAGCAGAAACATGGATGTGGGAGACGAGTTCTGGGCGATCTATCGTGGGGGGGGGAGGGGTAGCTGAGTGTGTTAAAGCGTCTGGCTAGCGTTAGATACAAAATTAAAAAGTGTAATTATTGTGCGCGTGAGTTTAAAACTTTGTGTAGTTCCCAATTTTGACAATTCTATTTTTTGGAAATGTTTAAAAATTTATTACTTATTTTTATTTGCTTGTTGCAAAACGAGCTAAATTTTTCATTATAAAAAATTGCTCCAAGAATGGTGCGGACTCCACAATAAACTGTAGGGCCTCGTCTCTCTTTCCTAGCACAAGATCCTTAAGACCTTCCAGGGGGGTTACTTCGGTAACTTGAGAGGCTGTTAAGAAAACAAACATTGATGGGATTGTAAATATACAGTAAATTTAACAATTTTTTTAATTTTCTAATGAATTCACTTAAACCTTATCAATAGATAAAAAGATTTTAAAAAATCCGTTGAACAGATTCTATTGATTGTGAGTGTAATATTGGGTTTGGGGTAGTAATCATCCAAAAAGTCCCCGACCCCCGAGGTGAGCCTTGGGAGGGAGGGCTTCCGGAAGGCCCTAAATTTTGATTTTTTTGGTTTCTCGCTAATAACTCGAAAATCTAGTGGAAAAATTATTCTTGTCTTTTTGAAAGCTGACAAAATTTCATACATTTTTCTGGGAAAAGTTTCTATCTTCAACCGTTATCGAGTTACCCGCTTCTGAAAATCGCCGACATCAGGAACACGCTGTATCGGATCACATTTTTCGTCATACTTTGCTCCGAACACCTCAAATCTTCAGAAGAAAATACAACCAAATCAATCTCAGCTGCTTCTTTTATCGATTTGCCTTTTTGTATAATTTGCCGAACCTGACTTTGCTCTTCCTGAGGGTTGCGGAGGTGGTATCACAGCCTGTGAAAGCATGTACAAACAGAATGTGCTCCAGCCCCAGCTGCTGCAGCTCTTGTGAAGAGTATGTTGCTGTGCATACTTTTTCTTTGCCAGGTCTCACGAGGAATATGTCACGCTGGGGAGGAGTTTTCGCCAACAACAGAACTGCCAGTCCACATCTTCACCAATCACAGCTACTGAAGAGAAAACTGACTAAATATACCAAATGCAACAACTTACAACAATAAATAGATTGTTAAAAAAGCCAAATGAATGCAATAAAATGTAGGTATGATTTCAAGCAATAACCCTATCACATTACAGCAAATAATATTGAAATCTATCATCATCAGCCATTAATTATTATATGCAGAATATATAATGTTTAAGTCAATTTAATCCTCTTCACTTGATTTGGTTGTATTTTATGTTACAAAGAAGATTTGAGGTGCGGTGAGGAGCAGAGTATGACGGAAAATGTGATCCGAAACAGCGTTTTCCGGATATCGGCGATTTTCAGAAGCTGGTAACTTGATAATGGTTGAAAATAGAAACTTTTCACCAAAATTAAAAAATGTAGAAAATTTTGTCAGCTTTCAAAAAGGCAACAATGATTTTCCTCTAGGGCCAATAGTTTTCGAGATACTAGCGAGAAACAAAAAAACAACAAAATTTAAGGCCTTCGGGAAACCCTCCCCCGCACGGTTCACCTTCTAGGGTCTGGGACTTTTAGGATGTTTACTCCTAACTACACCAAATCCATCCCTGAAGTCAAAACTTTTGCCGCCTTCCATGTAATTTACACCCTCATATTGAAAAATTCGTTGACTGGACTATAGGTAATAATTCTCAATGACATTTATTTGTTCTTGTAATCCTACACAACCGTATATAGTAGCAACTTCGGTAAATAATTTTTAGATCATCCGCAAAGAAAAGTTTGTTGCAATTCAATGCGTCACAAATCATTAATAAATACTGAAAATAAAACCGGACTTACATAAGATCCATGGGGTACGCTAGAGCTCCTATATTATTATTATTGTTATTATTTAGAACGCTTCCACACATACCGGCAAAACGAAAACAGTTAGCGTCGTAGTTGTTGATTTCACGACAATCAAGGTTCCCTCCAGAGGCGGCCAAGGGCACCATTTTTTCGATAGTCCCGGTAAAAGTGTTTATTATCGAATCATGTTCGTAATACAACATTTGCTGTTTATAGAGAATATCTTAATGCCACAATTACAAAACTAAAATAACGATCTGATTTGACGGCTTGTTTTTTACCTCCAAAATGTATAATGCGCAAATTCAATATTTTGTTATAAGGAACTATGGGAAGATTTCTTTAGGAAAATGTAATGGCCTTACAAATTCACTATTGTTTGTATACTTATTCCCTGACACGCATGCTTTTCTTGGCATTTTGGGGTTAGTCATAATTATGCGGCGTGATTTATGTTATATTTTAGGTTTCATCGGAAGAAGAGAAACATGTTAGATTCTAATACAGTTATACAGAGCATCCAAAATGAAAAAGTTTCTTTCTGTCTTTTTATTTTTGAGCTTTCGATATCAAATGGAACACCCTGTATACTATTAAATTTTTGGATTCAGGCTGAATTTTTGAACATCTGTGGTGATTTTTATATATATTTTTTAATCATTTATTTAACCTCGGCCTATTTCCGGTACCAAGGCCAATCATCTACGCCAGGGGATAAGCTCATCAGGGTCTGTGTAGGCACTGAGACCCCCAACCTGGAAAATTTGCCGAACCCCCACAGTTTGTCGTGGGGTAGGGATCTTTAACGTGCTCGCATCGTAGATACACGGAATCCACAATTTTACATCTCTTCCGAAAGATGGTGACGCGAGCAGATCCGCTCATCCACTATATCTCATCGACTTGCTATGACCCGGTTTTGAACCCGGGCTGTCTACGTGGGAGGACGTGCCACTGCTCATCACACCACCAAGCCGATATTTTTATAGATTTCTGACCAGTTGTTATTTTTGTGTGTGCACGCTTTCTATTTTTATGATATTCCCCGTAAATAAGAAGCATGTCAACTTTCTCATTAGTTGTATACACCATTGTAACAATACGTAACTGAAGGTTTCAATTAAAGAACTGTCATTTCGATTATTTTCTTTTTTAAAATGCAAAGGTAATTTGATACGAAATTTTTTGATAATTGTATAATAATAACTGTAGATTTAAAATACTACAAGTACAAGCCGTTTTTTCATTTTTTTTTTAAATAAATGTCCATAGAAACCCAAGCATAGTGGTATCAATGGATTAGTAAAAAAAGGAGAATTTAAAAAGACGAGTATGTCAAAAAACTGAATTACTTGCATTAAAACGCCTACAAAATGGTTAATAATAGTAACTAGTATAAATAGTTTTTCTGTAGAAACTAAAATGACAAAGTATAGTTCAAGTAATAAGTTCCCGATACATAAAAAACGCAACAAAAACTTTACGACATAATTATTATCGCCGCGGGCCATGACAGCATGCTGCATTAATTGACCAGACGCACATTAAAAACCTATAAAGGCAAGCGAGTGAAGAGTAATGGTATTTTAATGAGGTCATAAAGTTTTTGTTGCGCTTTTTATGTCTCGGGAAGTATTTACTTGGACTATAAGTATTTTTTTTTATTTCATAGCAGTCTAGATAATTTATAATTGCTATAAAAAAAATAACAACTAGTCAGAGATTTATAAAAATCACCACACGTTCGAAAATTCATCCTGAATTCAAAAATGTAATAATATACAGGGTGTTCCAGTGGAAAAGCAAAAGATAGGGTCATTTCCGGCGAAACCGGAAGTGGTATCAAATTACTTCATATGTTAAAAAAATACAGTTTTCTGAATGACTCCCCAGTTTCATTTCGATATGTTCAAAAATAAAAAAATATATTGGGGTGAGCTACTACTTTGTGACACCCTGTATATTATATTGTTAGAGTGTTAGCGATTTATCCATCAATCAATCGAATACCTGGAAATAGATACGTTAAGAATTCAATCAAATCGGAATTTATCATCCGCACTTAAAATGAAATTATGGACAAACGGAGATTCAAAAAAACCGATACTTAGCATAACAATAACATAATTTAACAATTAGTAGACAGACATGGCTATCTCTGAGTACTTAGAAACAGACACATTAATTTAACCAAAAAATCAGTGTTTATCTCCCACACATAAATACATGATCCCGAGGGTGGATCCAAAAACCTAATACTTAGCATAACAATAACAATGAAGAGTTCACTCAAATATTAAAACAATGATAACAAAATTTTATTATCCTGTATAAATCTTAATAATTTAAAACGGGGAGATTAGAGATAAGCGTTACTAAATAGTTATAAATATTATTAAAATATCAAACATTATGCGTATATATTTCATTTAAGCAAATATTTGTGATTTCAATGTAGAAATTCTAGTATCAATAAATAATCAGTTAAATAGTCATTCATGTATTGCAAATAACGTATGTCACGAGATTGTCCGTATAGTTAATTTCATTCAATAGTTTTGTTTACACAATAGGGCTGTTTTAATATTTGTTTGAACTCACTATGTATAATTTATATTTATTTAAAGCTACAATTGTAAGCTGTGCCTTTTAATTAAATTATATTTTGCCCAAAGCTGTGAAATTTCAAAAAACACGAGCAAAAACAAAAGCTGAATTAAAAAATGTATAAAATTATTTTCCAAGTTATTTTTTACGGAACGGATTACTTAGTATAATCCAAACGTGTAGGGAGGCTGGGCAATGTATACACACTAATTAATTTAGCTAGATGTCCTTAAGTACGCGCTCTGGATACTTTTTGATGAATTCTTTGAAAATAGCAATTTTAAAAAAAATCTAAAGTGGAATTGAATATGAATAACAGGAAAAATGTAACTGTGTTTAAGCGGCAAATTGACAATTTACGCTATGGTCATCTATCCCAACTTAATCGGTAATTATATGCACTCAACGTACAGTTATGGTCACAACAAGAGTCTCGCGCTGAAGAATTTATAAACTTTTCCTATTTGAATATGACCGTACGTACCTTTGGGTATTTTAAATTCCACCTTATTCAGTTTCCGTTAAAGGTCTTGACTGTACGAAAGTTGTGTTTTCGCGAACTTCTTTTTTACACCTTATATAAAAATAACTTGTTAGAAGATACGCGAGTAAAAAATTATCTTCCTTACGAAGTCAACAGAATTTAAAACATAAATTCCCTTGGAAAGTTGTAATAATTAACAGAAGAAGCGCGAGTCAAACAGGAAAAATGTTTGAACTGCTTCAGGTTGGAAACTTTATTGTAACCACGACTGTACACATAAGAGGGCACAATATGTATGTAGGAAGTATTAAACCTGCATCAGAATGAACTTAAAATTCGATTTGTGTACTCAATAGTAACGTAGTTAGCAACGTGACCCTCCTCTATCCTCTTTACGTTTTAAACGCAATTCAAACAACTTTTGGAAAATATTGCTTTAGTGTAACTACAGGCTACTGCCCTCCACCACTACTTATGGTGCCGTGCTCGACCGGGGACGGTCGGCAACGACGAGATGGATACCTGTGGCGGCGAGCAGCGGCCCGAGACGTCTCCATTCGGCGGGGCTGAGGGGCTGCGGCTGGGGTGAGCCCCCGTACTCACCCATGGAGCCCGCGCCCTTGCTGTCCAACTGGTATGGTGGTATGCCCATATGGGCCGGTGGAGGCTGCGACAGGGGCTCTCCGTTGTGGCAGAAGAAAGGCATGTGACCCGTTGGTCCAAGTCCCATCTTTCCGGCCTGAAAATAAAACGAACGTTTAATTATATTATACCATTATTTCTTGTATATAACCTACAACTTTTTAGAAAAATCAAATTATTTGGGGTTTAAAAATATTTAATTGTGAGGTTGAACACCCAATACGCCACCGTAAAGATGGTTTGGTGCTGTCAGACGTGCCATACAACAAAATGACAACAACCGGAATAATGGATAGGCCAGAAGAATAAGAAATCACTGCTGATTTATAATAAAAATATGTATAAATATTGACTCCTTTGTACTTATATTAAAACAATCACATTCCAATAATGAAACATTCTACATAAGTTATTAATTACATCACCTATGTTAGCAATCACCATAACGGTGTATTTATTATGCAACTATAACATTTTGCGTCCATATTTAAAGAAATTAGGAACTTACTTTTTAAGTTCGTTGCGATTAATTTGGAACATACACTGAGGCGTTCTAGCTTAACTGAGCAAGGAAGTCGGTTTGCTCTGATTATCGGGAACAGTTTTTCAAAGTAAAGGAAAACTTTAGGTGAGATGACATTTGTAAAGAAGATATTTCAAAGCATGTCAAATCTCGTCAACCGACAAAAATTACTTATATCACTTAAATTGCACAATGGATACGTCTGAAGACAGCTTTGTCTGTTTGAAGATTTTTAAAGTGGAACCGACTAATCCATCTATAGTGTTTGAATTTTACATTTTTACATTTCAAGAAAGTTTACCGAATTCCTGTTACACTGAAAACGGAGACTATTTCAGAAGCTTCTCTTGTCATGGATTTATGAAAGTCAATTTAAATTTAATTTCTTCGCAGACGAATTTAGACAATTGCGAAACAAAATATCAAGGGCGTTTTAAGCTATCTTTATTATTTCCGAATTAGCTTTCCTGATAATGCAGACACTATGGAGTACTATCCAAAGTGTATATTATTATCTTCGATCTAAGATATAAATCTGTTCAACTTCTGATTCGTAGGAAAGCAGGGCATAGAGACAGACGGTCGTAATAAATTTAAGAGCGAAACAGCTAATGTCTGCAATAAAACGAGTTTCTACAGATGCCAAACTTGTAGAATTAGAAAATTAAGCTGATTGTACCAGAATATTGAAATTTGCCCAAGGTAAGAATTGATCTTTTATTTTTCCCTTTACCTAGGTCGAAAATGATTTTTTTGCGTCAATGAATGCCACTGAAGAAAGTAGAACTGAACAGCGGTATGGCGTTCTCTTCGCTTGTGTACCGATAAGAGCAATACACATCGAGCTAGCAAGTCTAGATACTTCTACTGGGTAATAAGGGGATTTATGTACAAAAGAGAACAACCTAAAGAACTACTGACTGATAATGAGACTTTGAAAGTACGGAAAGAGAACTACGTGAATAGATACAACGTATAGGCCAGACAAGGATAGCAGTCGAAGTCAGCTTGAAAGGCATAACATATAAGTTCAATCTTCATCTCTTAGTCATATGGGTGGAATTTGGGAGATAATGGTGAGGTCCGTTAACCCTTTAACGTAGAAGTAACACTTACGTTAAATAAACTAAATGCTTTAGTGCTTATCGTTACAAGGAGGAAAATCTATACCAAATTCTAGAAACTGATAAGATTATACTAAATAATTTTCTTTTACTTCGCCAGAAAGATGTAAAATATTATGGCGAAAATAATATAGCCAGTAAAATGCGTTGCACAACCATTTGGTGATCTTTATTGGGAGACCTAATTCAATGGGCAAAATGGTACAATTCCGTCAAAATTGGAGACATATAGTACTCCTAATTGATGAGAAAATGTACAAAAACGGATGGATTATTAGAAAACTAGGAGTTATACTCTGAGAAAGATGCCCAGTTGGAAACAAAATAAGGGCATGATACTAGACTGACGATAAGATTGTTGTGATTGTCTTCCGTCTCAAAACTAATTGGTGAAGATCCGAGCTTTTCGCGGAGTGGAAAATGTTGAAGACAGACTCTTACATTTCGTATTATTTTTTACATATTTTTTGATCACTTGTTATAGAAAAGAAATAGTGATATGAAATGAAAATTTAATTTATCATTTTTCTGTGAGATTTATATTGTAGTAAACTCTACAGTCATTTTACAGGCACCATAACGTTAGCAAGTGCAATCACCTTGTTAATTTGTTTTTGATTCAAAAACATAGTTTAGTACTTTTCGTTTTGCTTTACGCAATATAACATGTATGTGCATGCAATGTGTATGTAATAATATAGGTTTTTTTTTAAATCAGAAAAATGTTTTATCATATATTTCCTTTCTTAGCATCAAGAGTGAGTTAAAAACATTTAATATTAAACATTTAACGCATTGAAAAGCTCTGCTCCCAAGCAGTGATGTGTCATAAATAATGACGTCATGTCACTACTGTTGAAATGCCAAAAAGAAATATTTCGATTAGTACATTAGTAGATTAAGCCACTATTCGTCGTTTTGGCCAATAAATAACACTTGAATCTAGTGATTTTATGGTTTACACATTGAAGTAGAGCTTTCTAGGCATTTTGAATTAACCCTTTGCTAACGGTTCGTATCGTTCTGACGGTTAAAAGAAATAAATTGATCACGTGATTTGTAATCGTTTATAGCTCTGTATTACATCATCGATCCCTTTGATCCTTGATGTGATTGATTCTATATTGACAATTTCTTGAAAACAAACTGGAATAAATGCGTATGAATGAACAGATTAATTATTTAGATGGAAGAGGTCGATGTTGTTGACCTGTCACGTTTGAAGAGGAGTTGCTGTATTCGGGCACAGTATATTTCCATTTCATCAACAAAATTGCTGGACTATTCTTGAGGGGTGCATATAAATATATAAAATATTCTTGTTTATATACTCAGGTTTTCTGTATTTAAAAAAATCCAAATTTTTAAAAGCAAATTTAAAGTATACTTTATTATTGTAAAATAAATTTAAATGATGGATATTGAATCAACAATGTGCAATACAAAACAAATTGATTGCTGCTACACTAGTCATATCTGGCTTATTCGGAGTCTTTTTAAAATGTAATGTTTACGCAATATATTCGATTTCACAGACGGACATATATACTCCACTGCTATTACTAGGCTACAAAAAACTAAAACATAGTCATCAGTAAAGCAGTGTTGCCAGATTGCTTTAAAATTCATTTCTACAAAACTTGGGGTTTTTGCAATTCTGTTTATGCGTAGATAAAATTGATCTAGCAACAATGGATATTTGTGATACCGAGATTAGTTAATAATTTATCCTTTTTTCTTATTAATTACTAGATTTTCAATGTATGAAAATTGCCTGCTAAATACCCAAAATGAGACTTGAATGTGCTAAAAAAACAATTCAGACAAATAGACATCAATTATAAAATGGACAAAGTTATCCTTGCGTACAAGAAAATTCTACTAAAATTCGTACATATTTCTATTATTCTATTCATTAGAATTAAATAACTATATTATTCATTATTACTTTAACTATACAAAAGATAATTAAATATTAAAATATACAATTAATAATTATTGCTATTCGTTACTATTTGATTGTTCTGGTGCCAGATGTAGAAGAGAACATAAAATATAAATTTGATAACGTTATGGATTTAAAATATGTGAAATTTCGTTCATTGTGCGGACAAATTAATGAGTGACAAGTAGATAAGAGTTCAGGTTAGAGTCGTATCGCTGTTTGCATGAATAAACAAAAGGCCAAGACAGGAAACAGACCGTCGGACTCGCAGAAACGAGCAGTTGGAACGGGAGCGGGTAAATAAATCGCGGGAATGTTTATTCATAAATGCAGCAGTTCCATATTTAACTGAGCAAACTCAGAGGAACTCTTTTATTCTGTTTATAACATCGTATATAGCTGACAACGCAACCAAAATTAACATCTAGTGTGGCTAAATTATTCATAAATTGTTACCAGCAAACAGTTTGGAATATCCTGCCACGGTATTAACCTCATTATACACTGTTTATAGTTGAAGAGGAAAATGCTCATGATATGCGCTGCCGTATTTGAATTTGATGTACCTAATATGCTTAATAAATAAATAATAAATATTTGAATCTGAGATAGATAAGCTACATATATTTACAAATAAGTTGGTATTACACATGTTGCGGATCTGTTAAAGATGTGAGTAACAAAAAAACCATTTTAACCTCATCACAATAAAATTGTGAGAGGCTACTAAAATTGGTCCAAAAACGAAAATTGAGATAACGTCAAATCTTTCCGTTTTGAGGTCCCGGGAACCCAAAAAAGTGGTTTTTGAAAACTGTCTGTGTATATGTGTGTGTGCGCTAAAATTCCAAAAAACAAAATATTTGGCATATCTAAGACTACACTTATTGAAAGGCATCTTGTGATTTTTTTTCATCCCCTTGAGTGCTTCACCAAGGGTGGAATGGGCAACCCCTAATATATTTTTAAAAATATTTTTTGATTCCCTTGTTGATCCTAAAACTTTTTCTTCTCTTTAAAAAATGCCGTGTCACTAACCGTATTCGTGATAAAAAATAAAATTTACGTTCATGCATTTCAATCTTTACTGATACCGATAATGTTTTTAAAGTTTTAGTAGGCTGCTATAATCGAATAATCTAAATATTCATTACCAACTTCTATGCAATATTAAACGTACACGTAAATTTTTTAAATCAAATATTATATTTATTAATGGAATGGAATTCCACCCCTTGGTGGAGCACACAAGGAGATGAAAAAAATTCACAAGATGCCTTTCAATAAGTGTAGTAGACATGCTAAATATTTAGTTTTTTCGAATTTTATTTTTTGAGTATATTGAATATATTTTATATTTCATATATTGAAAGTTTATTTCATTAATTGAAAGCATTATTGAGGGCACGGTAGGTCAGTGAGCTAAAGCGTCAATAGATATACCCCTATAACAGTTTTCCATCAAAATTTTGAAATACCTATGATGCACGACTACATAGCAGAAGTTTCACAATAATTTTTTAAATACAAAACACAAAAATCAGTCTTGCCAAGAGACATAACGAATATAAGGGTCCATGATAACCATGAACATACCCATAAATTATTTACATGAAAACCTGCCGTTATACCACGAAAAGGTATAACAGTAAGGTAATACATAAAAAAAGATGTCAGGTATTTGGGTATCCCCGGTCATAAAAGATTTCTGCAAAACAGAGAACAACTTTAGCGTAGATATGTATATAGTAGTAAAATAAGACAGTATCAGCGTATTTTTAATTGTATATAGTTTTATTATAGCAGGTTTTCTTTTGCTTTCCTGCAATAATCACTAATAATAAGCTGCCGATAAAAATTTGCACTATGAAGTCGAAACTCAACGAGATCACAAACAAATAACTTGGTTTAACTTTGTGAGCAAGAGCAGCAATCTAACCCAAACAATAGTAAAACCTAATAAAGAGTCTCCAGGCACAACAACGGCCAACCGACTCATTTCGATGCACTTTACATCTTGTAATGCGCCGGGATAATTCATTGTTAAATCAAATAAATCACATAAATGAGATATAATATTAGGTTGAAATGAAAAATAGATAAATAAAATAAAGATTTGTTAAATGGTAAATGGCTACCTAGCAAACTGAGTTGCCTAGCGAAGTGGGTTCGATACACGCAAGGCGAAACAATTTTCATTTAAAAAAATTGTCCCAAGAGTGGTTCGGAGTCCGCAATAAACTGTAGGGCCTCGTCTCTCTTTACCTAGCACAAGATCCTTGAGACCTTCCAGGGGGTTACTTTGGTAACTTGAGAGGCGGTTAAGAAAAAACATTTATTTATTTGCATTTAGCAAGTATATTGCCACTTTGAATTTCTCAACCAAGCAAGCAAGCAAGCTTTTATTCTTCTTTATTAATTAATACCTGATGGTTACATAAATTGCCAAAAACACCTAGACTCGCTGCCGAGACAATTAGAATCTGAGGCACAGTACCAGGGCTTTCCAGCGTCAACTACCTACAATCTGGAAACTTAGGACATTGGTATAGTTCAAGTAGGAAGAAACTGAGACATAAAAAACGTAACAAAAACTTTACGACCTCATTAAAATACCGGTATCTTTTTTGTGCTGTTCGCAAATTGACTGGCTTACCTTTATAGATTTTTAATGTGCGTCGGGAATGTTTCATGTCAGGCTTGGCGCTATGGCCCGCGGCGATATAATTATGTCGTAAAATTTTTGTTGCGTTTCTTATTTACTGGAATCTATTTATTTCAACTAGCGCCATGGCCCGCGGCGATAATAATTATATCGTAAAGTTTTTGTTGGGTTTTTCTGTCTCGGGAATATATTACTTGAACTATACTATACCTTATTATTTTTTTATTATTAAATTCCATTTTTTTATGTAATTCATTCCATTCAAAATTTCATACATAATTTAATAAATTTATACTGCGTTTTATATTCTATTTTTTTCAAAAATTACTTTTAAATTCAAGTTAAATTTATTTATTTATATAATATATTTTATTATTCATCTTATTGATTATTTATTTTCATTACCATAAATTTCAGTCTTGTCTATAGGAGACTGGTTTTAAGGGAAAAAGAGATGGTGCCCAATTAACATCAATTTTTCATTGTCTCCTTTTCCCAAATAAAACAAATTTTATCTTATATGTCACACACACAAAAGGGTAAGTTTCACACCTCTTGGGAGTTCTCAGAATCCACGACCCTTTGCTCCGGCTAAAACCAGCTATTCGTTCGCATGTAATGCCTCGATTATTTTCCAAAAATAAATAAATAGGGAATAACAGGTAACGACAAGCGCAGCTTCCGGTTTTTGTACACTAACGGGCTGATTTTTACACTATAGTTTAATTAATATTTTTGAAATCGAATGATAAATTGTCTTACAAATTTTCTGGCAGGTTTTCCAGTCCTACGTCATGAAAGTGTCAGTTCCACGATCAACATGTTTAGACGCTGCGTAGAACTTTGCATACCTCTACCTAATATTTTCGCAGAGAGAAAAGTTGGAAGACTCGTCGAAACGAAGCCACTCACGAAAATTCAACCTGTTAGTAATAACTTAAAAAAGGGGCGTCGGACCCCGAACCATGATTATATCCATTCGGATACATTAAACACTTGCTATCGTTCGTGTTGCAAACTTCATTTTCAACAGTAATATCCATCATAACACGCTCTCATCGAAAATTCAAAATGCCAGAATTTTCAAAAACTCTTTTACGTAATAACTTGCAAAATCAAGCATTTTTACATTATGATTGTCCGACGAGCGTACTCATGAAAAAAAAAACACCTACTTATTGTATAAATAGCTGCATTATTTAATTTAAAAATATAAAAATTTACAAAAATGACCACGCGTATGGAGTAATTCATTGTGTAAATACAATATAGGTATTTATTTATCAGATCAGCTTTTCATGGAAAAAATATACATGATATATCTGCTAAATCAAACAGAGAGAACACATCAATTTTATTTTATTATTGACACATTGAAGATAAAAAGATTTACAGGGAAAAAATCGAAGTATTACTTGTTTTTAGTGGGAACTCGTTCTGATTACACGAGAACAAATAATGATAAAAAAAATTACTTTAAATAAATATTTAGAACTATTACTTACGTTTCCTCTTATAATAACGAACCTATTTTTATTGAAATAGATCTGCTACCCATTTTATCAAAGCAAACAAGGATTATTAAATATGTCACCACGTTCTGTATGACATGATGATAGTATTGTTATACTATGGACATTGTTTGGAACATCTGTTGTACCATGGCGAGTTGGGGAATAAACGATCCGTATTCTTTAAGAAAAAAATATCTTTGAACTCGCTTTTGATGTTTCAGATGAAACTGATCAAATAACTATGTTACATTAACGTATTCTCTTTGTTGAAATATTTATTAGCTGCTCTTTCCAGTATGTCCGCGGACCATTTCAAATCGCATACGATAAAAAAGGCATAACGCAATAATAACGTAATAACTACTCAGTACAACGACCGACGAGATGGCAAGAATATTAATAATTACAACAATTAATTATTGCAGATTAAAACTACTTAGTTGTAATTACTTGCATTATGCTCACCTTTTTATAACCACCGGTTTGAGGAACAGTGCCTTTTACACTTATCGGTTTACTAACTGTGCTGCATTAACTGCGAACAGACTTCTTACTATCTGCCCAAATTACTGTAAACTGCTATTAAAATTATGTTTTATTGCCTCGGTTAATGTGTTTAATTATATTACGTTGAGAAAAAAGTTTCATGATGCTTTTAATTGGCAATAATTATGAATATCAACATGCTGCAACACATGAAGAGATAAATATTAATCAATCTTTCAATGGAAAGCACTTTTTAAATTGTGCCATCAAGCGTAGAGCGAAGCACATATTTATATGGCTAAAAAACTAGATGTAAATATTATACTGGTCGCCGGTTTGCTGAAGTTTTTATATAATTTATTCACATTTCACAGGATACTCTCGCAGCTTTTTGGAAATAAGTAGAACTATTGTGCATAATTGTTTGTAATTTCAAACAATCCCTAATGATGCCAACTTGGTTGTCGAAATTCTCTCAGCATAGTATATTGTATTTATATCTCTGTGGAATCTTATCAAATATGTTGTAACATTCATGTACATTTTTTTAAAATTCCTAATAACATTTATATTTACTAATCGATTTATTTCAAAATAGGATTCTAGCGACCACTAACTTACTGTGCAAATTTCAATTCAATCTGATTTTTGCTTCATCATCTATCGTGCTTACAAGGAAAGCGACGGACGAACGGACATTTTGAAAATTGTTCAGAATTCATGCAGAATTCATTAAGATGTGTGAAGTAAAAGAAAACATTGCCTGTGCAATAAGATACTTCTCACCAGCGCACTTTAAACGTAAACGTCGTCCATTTAACTACATGCTTTGGGAATTGTTTAATATTTGTTTTCTAATGTACCCGTTGTTCTTCGGCATATCGTGTTTAACACAATAATTGTCGTGTTTTGTAGTTTAAAATAGGACAAAAAAAATTTTTAGGGTGTTTTTCACATTTCACCCCCCGTAGCCACCCCGCACAGGACGACATGTTGACGACCTTCAGATTTTGATGTTGTAGAAGGTAAGGAATCACTTGATATAGGTTTTACCTGTTAATATCGAAGTGCAAACCGAAATCATTTATAAAGGACGTTGACGCTGTCGTGGCCTATACTATAATGAAATAAAAAGCAAGCTATTAGAAGAGTGATCAATTATTGCAAATTCCTTCGGATTGACTTTCCTATGTTATGATTTGGTTGTGATAATTTCAGAATCCAATGTGTACGAGTTGAATGTTGAATGGGTTTATTATTATTTCTAAAATGCTGTGTTGATTTTTAAATAACTGACCATGACAAAACGATGATTGGTTATGCCAGCCACCTATCAGAATTTCATTCATTCTGGTCTTGAAGGCTGCCTGGATCACATGTCTGTTAACTATAATAATTATTAAAAATATTACTTGTGCCTTCTTGAATATTTTGCTTGTTTTACTTAAGTCGCCTTTATTTATTGATGCACAAGATATTAGTTTATGTATTCAGTTATAAAAAAAATCAATTCATAAAAACAATTTTAATTTGAATTTCTAAAACTCAACTATTATTCACCAGGGTTGGCACATTTCGTTTAAGTATGAATTTTTTTGTGAATATTTTACATAATTCACAAATATACTGAATAGTAGTGGCCACAACATACTACCCTGCGGTACTCCATATAAATAAATATAAAAAAACACACTAAATACAGTAAACAACACCCAAATCTGCCGGAAGGATATGGCATTTGAAAAAACGCAGACAATATCTTCAAATTCTCGCCTAGTAGTGGAGTTGCTATGCATTACAATCGTTCACTTTGTGATACTAACATGAAATTTGGCACAGAGGTAAAGTTTTCTTGGCGAACAAAATGTGAAATAATGCCAGGCGGAAAAATCTTGAAAAAAATTAATTGGCGGAAGGTTTTTGCGATTATTTTGAAAACTGTATACTTACGGCAAAAAAGTCCTAAGTAAAATTGAAGAACACAATATTCACTACAAAATAACATTTATACTTTTTGTCATAGAAAAAACGGATTTCCTACAATTAGGTCAAATGATCAGCAGTACGATTGTCAATAATTATTTAATAGGATTACCGACGATATTATTATTATGAGTAATATCATAAAAATAATACATAAGTAACAATAATTAATATAAGGACATGAATCTATCATGGTTCGAGCTGTGGATACTGATGTTTTGGTACTATCAGTAGCTGTATTTCATCAATTGAATCTAAAATACTTATGGATTGCATTTGGAACATGCAACAGCTATTCTTACCTACCTGCACATGAAATTGCTAAGGGAATTGGTCCTAGGAAATTACTTTTGTTGCCGCTGTTTCACGACCTAACAGGATGTGATACTGCCTCGTAATTTCTTAGCAAAGACAAACGAATGGCTTGCAGAATTTAGAATCGTTTCGACAACCTAACCGAAGCTTTACTACAAATAAATACGAAAGTGGAACCCGATGGGTTGTGGCTTATTAAACGTTTCGCGATACTATTGTATGACAAATCAAGCACTATATACGATGTAGTTGAGGCAAGGAAACATCTTTTCACCAAAAAGCAAAGACCGCTTCAATCACTACCGTCCACAAAAAAAGCTCTTGTTCGGCACGTAAAGCGTGCATTTTTCGAGGGGGCTTTTATAATGGAGACAATGTTTGATTTCAAACCCAAATTATCCAGATCCTGATCCTTGGGGGGTGACAATTGGAAGACGGAGTTTACCAGCCACTTCGGACCATATCTCCAGAAGCTACTTCGGTGTGTCAGAAGCTGGTGTCTTGTAAATGTCGAGTTATATGTAGTAAAAAATGTTCGTGCGTACTGTGTTTATGTGATGGGGCCACAAAAAACTCATTACACGATTTTTGTAGAAAATTTAGTTTACTTTAATTTCTATAATCACAAAAATATTGATACAATTCGCCGTTTTCGAGGTAATGTCGAAGTATTGATTTTTCTGACAATTTTGAGGTTATAACGGCCGAACCAATTTTTTTTTCTGAGTGGATTATATCCCATTCTGTTCGTCTCAAAAAACTGTCTATTTCAGGTTAGTATCACAATCTGAACGTTTCTTAACAAAATTCGAATTAACCAACTCCACTATAGGTCTACAAACAGCAAGGTGATACGTCCTATATGGTTCCACATTATGCGGGATTGTCTCTCAGTTTTATGGTATGCCATACGAACACAAGCGTCCCGCATTTAAAAACTTCTTCTCCGCTTGTGGCGCGAAATGCACCAAACGTCGATACTATGTATGCGCTTAAGGCGTAGGTCAAACTCCTTAAAATGTTTTTATTAATTTTTCAAAATCACTAAATCTCCCAAAAATGCATTAACTGTTTTTTTGTACTTCCATTGACTCATTTTATCGACGTTCTATGGCTAGTCTATTCTAAAACTTTTACTGGCGGTTGGCGGTACTGACTGCAGCAGGCTAATTAAATTGCCAGAATTATGCTGAAACGTACAACAATCGCTGTAAAAAGAGAATGCGTACGTATAGTGTAGTGGCATGCATTCAATTCATTTCCATATCCTGCCGAGGGCAGTTGCCATGGAGACGGGGGACGAAAGCGGAAAATAGGCGCATGAGCACCCTGCCCTGCAAGATTATGTAAAGCCTGCAAGGACTAATCACTGGAACGATTAAAAATTCACAAATTTTCTAAAGCTTCGCGTATACATGCCGGCTGCAATTGCTTTTTAATCAGTCAGCGATACAATTGAACATGAATGTCTTGTTTTTAATTTGTATATGCATAAGTAATCTACACACAATACCTATTTTAATTTCCGTTGTAACGGCAACATTCCTGTGAATAATTATTCTGAAAGCCTATTACTATTAAAATACATACTGATTTCGCATATCTCGTTTCTCGAAATTCCTATAAAAACAGATAATAAATTATAAATAAAAAAAAAGTATTCCGTAGTTAAAATCAAAATATAAATTAAGAACTGTCGAAACGACTAGCCCTAGGTTAACAATAAAGGTATAAAGGTAACGAAAAATTCCAGAAGATGCTATTTAAACTTTTAATACCATTTTTGATAAAAAATGACTGAGATGGAATTGAATTTGAGTAATTTTTGTATCCATCCGGTATATTTTGGAGTTGAACAAATCAGTTTATAAATAGCCCGTAATTCATAAATCCGCGACAATATATTTTTCTGGAAAAAATTCCTTATTGTAGACTCTGCCTTTAAGTTGGCTGGCTACTCCAATGAGGATGTGCCGCAATTTTTATTTATAAACTTTTTTTCATTTATACTCGAAATTACGTTATTTTGAAAAACAACTCACTGGGGATACTGCCCTAAGTGGGCCACTCTAATAGAGACCAATATTTGGGTTGACCACTCCAATGAAGATGTATCGCAATTTTGATTTATACACTATTTTTTAAAATATACATTCCAAATTAGGTTGTTTTACGGGTTTGGTGTGAAGGTCATCGGTTATGCGGACAATCTGACAATAACGGTGACTAAAAGGTGGACAGTCCACATAACGGTGGCGGCCAGTAAGGCCATCAAAAAAATCGAGAGATGGCTAGGAAGGATGTAGGTAGAGCTAGCTGCTGAGAAAACGGAGTTCCTTGTTATTATCAGGAAGAGAAACCTTCCACCTATGAAAGTTAGGGTGGGATGAATGGAAGCACGTCCAGGTGACCACCTGAAGTACCTAGGGGTTTGGCTGGGCTCCCAAGTTGAACTTTGGCGTTCATGCCACAAAAACAACCCAAAAAGCGGGAAAGGCAGCCACAGCCATCGGAAGACTTATGGCCAACACATACGAACCGAAAGCTAGCAAGAGGAGATTGATGTGCACCGTTGTGCACTCTACCCTCTTGTATGCGGCTCTGGTCTGGAAAGCACGATGAAAGTGGACAGGACGAGGGGCAGGATGACTTGGATCCAGTGTTGCGTTGCGATAAAGGTGTGCAGCGCATATAGAACTATCTCGTACGAGGCGGTGCTGGTGGTGGCGAGGATTCCCCGGCTGAAAGTGTATGAGGGAGTTGCGAAGGCAAAAGCCACGGACAGGCTGTTTGAAAGGTGGCAGATGCGATGGGAGGTCTTAAACAAAGGAAGGTGGACAAGACGCCTTATCACAAATGTAAGGACGTGGATGGAACGAAGGCATGGGGAAGAAGGTATTATCTTACCCAAGCCCTGAGTGAATATGGGTGTTCATGGAATACCTATATAATATCGGTGAGACTGATAACCGAGAGCGCGTATATTGTGGGGAATCCAACAACGCGGAACACACCGTGTTCGTATGCATCACGTGGAGGTAAGAGAGGCGACACGTTGGGGCGCCGTTATTGTCCCCGAACGACATGGTAGAGAGGATGCTGGAGACAGAGGAGAACTGGAGAAAGGCGGAGAAGGCGATAACTCGCATTATCAAAAAGAAGGAAGAGGATGAAAAGAGATGGGACTGACTCCATGGAGGAATACATAACAAACTCGAATTACCAGCTGGTTTGAAGATAAGCGAAAGCAGTTCCAAACTAGTCGGAAACACCGACGAGAGTGATGGGTTTTAGCCGGTTGAAGTCCGCCACTACCTATAGCACTAGACACTAAGCTCAGGTGTTCATGACGAGTCTCCCCACCAACGGGAAAACAACCCATTGGTGACGCTACCTTTAAGTGAGCCATTTCATTACTTCAATAGAGGTGAATCCGTATTTCTATTTCTAAATTATATTTAAAATTTTTCATCGGGAAACTACTCATTGGGACACTGCCTTTGTGGGTCAATTCCAGTAGTAGATAGAATTATGTCGTGGCTTTTTTTTAACATTTATTTAACGTCGGTCTATTTTCGCTACTGAGGCCTATCACCGACGCCTGTAGACGAGCTACCCCCAACCAGGAATTTTGCCGAACCTCTTCCCTTAAGAAGAGTACGGATCTTTTACTTGCCTAACATTTAATAGACAAGGGACCGACGGCTTTACATCCCCTCCAAAGGATGGTATATTACTTACACAACCCTCGCCTCTTGGTTGCATAGCTTCCGCGCATACACTGATATACAAGCAAGATATGTGAGGCAAGGACACAGTCTTCTTTGAAACGGTCGCCCATTCAAGTACTAACCACGCCTAACGTTGCTTTACATCGCATATCGAAGTATGTACATAAGTAAAGACGCATCTACGCTCGCCCCGAATCGTGATTAATTATTTAATTTTGAATGAAACATTGTACTGTAGCTACTTCCTGGAAACACGCCGGACTGTGCCAATTGTTTATAATCGCTATCATAGAGTGAATTAATTTAAAAAATAAACTTCATATTTTCTCTAATTTTTCCACACTGAATCCTACATGTGTACAACAAAACAGCCAAATAAGTAGAATAAAATTATGCTATCATCCACGAACTTATACTATAAGTTAAAAGTTAAAAATGATGAGTGCATTCGCGTGTAATTTTGCTGTTACGTACCGCCCTATTACGGAGAGAGGTTTAATCCAGGAGAGTGAAAGGAGATCTGCTTAATTAACTACCAGTAAGTTCGCCAGTTGGCCAGAGATGGCGCATTATCACGGATAAGCTAGAATCATCTCGAATGACAGTCTGGAATAGCCTGGAGTGAAATGGAATGAATCAAGAATAAGCACCACGGATATATAAGTAGCAGGGCCAACGCGCTGTGGTCAGTACAGTTCTGATAGAAGTCAAATGTTCAGATAAGATAGAGAACAGTAATAAGTTGTGAATTGTAGTAGTGACTCTATAGTAGATGAAAGTTATAATTAGTGTGTTATTATAAGGACTAATTATTGTAATTTAATGATTAAAAAATCAGTGGTTTAGTGAAAATTTGTGTTGCAATTATTGAACCTACGTTTGAGGGATTTTAATACAGGGTGTAAACACGTAACAATACTATGGTTACACTGGAAGGAACCAGCTATATATTCCTTTCCTTTTTCATAAAAGTTTAAAAACTCCCTGGATCCGTATCTCACTCCACAATTGTTTATTGCGTTGCACTGCGGAGATTTTTTTATTTATGTACCTCAATGAAAGCACTAACTAATTTTCCTATAAAATATCAACATTTATACACGTAAAAATAGCTACACACTGCATTTAAAATTTTATTTTATTATAAACAGTTGAAAGTACTTAAACATAGGATAGGTCGAAGCGGAGCGTGGCCCTTGTGCATGTGACCATGGCCTGGAGGCAATAATACAATATAGAAAAAGGCACTAATTAAATTTTATTTGCAGGTTTTCCATTTTCAAAAAAATGGCGGAGGATCTGGTGATTCGTTGAAATAATAAATTATTAGTGACGATGTGCAGGTCTCCTCCAGAACGTCTACAGAGGTGAAAAGTTACTAAAAACACCTTCTTTTTTATGTCGGTTATTAACTGGTAACATTTTTGGATATACTTTTAAAATGATACTATGTAAAATTTTCTGCTGAATCCTTTCTGTAAGGCGCGAAATGATAAAATGATTATTGTAGTTTAGTTCATTTCCTATAGTAATTTTTCACCTCTTTCTGTTGATATTTGTACTTTTACGAATATAACTTGTAATATCTCGAAAACTAAAAACGCTACAATTATCAAATATTAGACGGACATTGGATAATAAATAATGATTGCGATGATGACGTTAAACAGTGATTTAATTAGTTCCTTTCCAAAAATAAAATAAAGATTGCGGAGTACATAAAATATTGCAGAGAAAAACAATACTAATCCAACGTTAAAAGCATGTCCAAAAGTTGTCTAGTAACAAAAAATAAGCGGAATTTACCGTAGTGGATTAAATCATGTATTTTGTAACCAACAGAACTTCAACAATTAATTGTAAATTGATGAGAAAAATAAAATGCAAAATATCAACAATAGACTTTTTACGTCAATGTGCAATGTGCCATAAACGAACAGTAGCACGAGTCAGTTTAAAGATAAGAGGTGTTAAACATAGTTTCGCGTGTGATTCTGATTATTATACAGAATCTGGTGAATGAAATAGTCAAACATGAAAAAGCTGCCTTGCAGATTCTTGTCTAGTTGACTGGATAAAAAGGTGTACTGCCTGTTCCGCTCGCTATTAATAAACCGCGACGAATCAGTAATGCTAATCTACAGTTTTTGCCTGTTTGCTTTTACAAACAAACAAGCGGCAATTTGTTTATTAATCGGTGCGGACCGCAAATTCCGGTGCGAGTCCGATTCACACCGATAAAGAAGCGACCAGTGTGTAAAACAGTTTAACCCACTTAACCGTACCTTTGACGTGTGCCGCTCGATGGTCGGAGTGCACAGATGCGGTCCGTCACGGCCTGTCATTAGTCGGTAAGAAACGCCCCGGTTTTATGCAGTTATGTGTAATCACACGCGGTGTTGATGTGTCAAATACGGCATGTCAGAAGTTCACCATAACACGCACACCTACTATTCACCAATTATCTCGTTATCCTTTCGATACCTTGCTTCATTAAGCATGACTTTTCTTTGCGGCATCGCATCGGTACTTAACGTCGAAAATGTGTAAATTAACAGTTTACGTCTGTAAACATATTTACGATTTCGAAATTAATTTATTCTCCGCCAAGTATGATTTAATTTCACAACAACACGAATTTAATCGATGCAATTAATTTTATAATAGCGCTAATAAAACGAAAAAAATTAATTTGATAAAGTTACTTTTATTTACGTACGGCGAATTATGCATATATCAAATCGTTAATATTTTAAATGGTCTAAATAGCAGTTTTGTGTTCACAAATGAACATTTTATACTGGACGTCAAACAGTTGTCATTATCAACCGTTTCCAAAATTGTTAGACATTTATGTTATCGGCATTGTAGGCAACATTTTTATCGCCACTGGGTGGCGGTAAACTTAAAGAATGTTAAATTTTGTTGGTGACAATGTACCAACCAGCATAACTATGTTGATGAACATTTAATACACGTGCCTTACTTTTTATTAAAATCACTAACTGTTATACTAAAATGCTAAATACTCACTTCTAGTTAAGTGATAAATGCTAAGTGAAAAGTGAATGTCTAGTTTTCAGTTTTATTTTTTAGTATTTATAATAGTAAATGCGGTACAGACTAACACGGGAAATAAACATAAATATTTATTTTAATGGTTACTGTTATAACATAAAATGCATTTTTGTCCACGCTGTATATTTTATTTAACTATTATTAGTATATGATTAGACAGATAATTAATATCCCTTTCGAAATAGAAAATTGAACGGGGTAGGTATGTTCCTAAAATCTGCTACAAACTTTCTGCCCCTAAGTAGGTTTGGGAAGATGTTACCTGGTTCTCACATTATTAGTGGAGGCAGGGTCGTGGTTCGAAAAAATTACAAAATTTATTTAATAAAAAAACATAAAAAGTAGGGCGCCAGTAACCATATGATATATACCTATAGCTGTATAGTTCAAGTAGGAAATATCTAAGACAGAAAAAACATAACAAAAACTTTACGACATCATTATTATCGCCGCGGGCCACCGGCGGATGCCTAACATCAAACTATCAAACGACTCGCCGCACATTAAAAACCAGCGAGAGGCTTTGCGGTCGAGGGTCGGTCGAGGTAGCACAAAGAGTAATGGCATTTTAATTAGGCCGTAAAGTGTTTGTTATGTTTTTTCTGTCTCAGATATTTCCTATTTGAACTATACCTTCTCTCCAAATCAAGTGTACTAACTGTGGCTACTCAGTGGCCTTTAAAAAAGTGCATAGGTATCGCAAAAAAATAAAAAATATATATGAAAATAATTAATACCAACAATTTATTAAAAAACAATGTAAAACATGAAACACAGTAAAATACGGAGGTTAACAGTAAGTTATTTGAAAATAGCTATTTTCTTACAAAAGTAATTAGCTGAAGGCTAAATAATAGTAGCTGAAGGCTCTAATAAATGTGAAAAGCTAAAGACTAAGTAACAAATAGCTGATGGCTGTAAAAAGGAAAATGCTGAAGGCTAAATATACAAACAACTTGAGTGTTGTGCCGATTTGGTTCTCACCACTCCTGGAATTACCACACGTCTGTCTGGCACCTGGGTTCTCCAATACTGTCCTTAATACTTTGTGTCCAGTCTTTAAATTCACCGAAGAACTCCTCATAACAAAATTACTCCGGCAAAAACTCGCCCATAACAGTCCATGAGCAAAACAACTCCGGGAAAAGCCACTCAAATTTTCAAATTTAAAAGATTAATTTCTCCATCAAAAAAATCTCTCGGTACAAAATTCCTCCGTAAAAAACTCCACGGTAAAAAACTCCACCGTAAAAAAACTCTATTCACCTAGAAGGGTCCAATCTATGAATTCACTGCCACTATAAATTAAAAATAGCAGGGGCAACTATGGTGTGGTTTTCACACGTTTTTTTAAGTATATAAAAAATATTTTACTTTTAAAGTTTAGCATTAACGTCCTTACCGGTTACGCTACGTGGTTTCTATTGGAATTGAACTAGAATTTTAATAATTTCCATCCTTATACTCAACTATATATTGACAAAATATTTTCAAAAAAATTGGCCCTCGCCAAATGACCTTAGTCGCATTGACATGCTTCCACACAGTTAATATAAGGATTGGAATTTAATCTAATTATTTTACAACATAACCAGATTAAAATTAAACAGCAATAACTATATAATTTATTTATTGAATGAGAATGAAAGATTTTAATTATCTATCCCAGGTTACGCAGTTTCACAGAGAAAGCGGGAAGGCAACAGGTGGGTCGGCTCGGCGACGGTCTAAAGGCAAGTAGCCAGTGGCAATTGATATGCTGCCAACTTCCGGCGCAAAACTACACCGCTACCAACTACCAACTGATAGAAAATGAATGTAGCGATCGGTACATCAAGATTAATTAGAATTTTTACTTTTAATAAATCTGTGCCTCTTCGTTCAATAAATCAAACAATGACAATAATTAATAAGAGTGACTTTGATCTTTAACCTGTTGATTGAATAACAACTTGCGGGCAGCTGCAGTAGCGTCCCACACGTATAAAAAAAAACTAATACAACAAAAGCTGAGACTTGGCCGACATGTTCATAGTGTTGAAAAGTAACTGAAAAACATAATCAGTTGACTTTAGAGTGGGGGATTATACTTCAGCTTTCCGTGTAAATATGTGAAAAATATGCGTTGAGTATAAACTGACACCACAAAAGCTGAAATTTGGTAAAGTAACAGCTAATTTAATAAATTACACGAAAAAAATAATCCGCTGAATTTTTTGCGGTGGAAAAGTGCTCAGCTGACGAGTTAAAGGTGCTTGCAGCGCCTCGTACCTGTGCGTGCGCTTTACATGTATGACTGCATCAGTTGAGCACTTTTCCCTCGCTTAATACTAAGCGGAGTATTTTTTTCATTTATCTTATTAACTTGCATGTTGTATTATCAAGTTTCAGCTTTTGCGGTATCAGATGTCTATTGTTTTTTTATCGTAAAAGTAGCGGGTGGATGCAGTTTTTGGATTATACAAGATCAAGACAAATAATTTTCTTCTACATCCAGAATTTGTACCCAAGTCTTATACATACTAAATCCCAATGTAATATTTTACTCCCTTTAATAATAAGGTGGTGGTGGCAATGGGGGTGATAGAGGGAGTGGCTAATGTCAAAAAAATTTTAGAGGCCCTTGGTTCTCGTATACACACTAAATCCCAATTTAATTTTTTATTCCCTTAAACAATAGAGGTGGCAATGGGAGTGGTAGAAGATGTAGTTAATGTCAAAATAAATTTTAGAGGCCCTTGGCTCTTGTACACACACACGAAATCCCAATTTAATTTTTTACTCCCTTTAATAATAGGGTGGGGGTGACAGAGGTGGTGGCTAATGCCAAATAATTTTAGGCTCCCTTGGTTCTCGTATACACACTAAATCCCAATTTAATTTTTTTACTCCCTTAATAATAGGGTGGGGGTGGCAATGGGAGTAGTAGAGGGGATATCTAACGGCAAAAAATTTTTTTTGAGACGTTTCGTTCTTGTAAATCACATTTTAATTTTTTTATTCCCTTTCATAATAGTGTGGGGTGGTATTGGGGATGGCAGTGGGGGGTGGCTGATGCCAAAAAAGTTTTGAGATCTTGACTTTTCGTACATGCCCTAAATTGCAATTTTATGGACTCTTACCCGCTTGCTTTGCCTATTTATCCTTATTTACCCCATTTACCCCCGAACCCTTCAACAAAATTAGATCAAAATATAATCTAGTTCCAGAGTAAACGTGCGCACAAAAGTTGCAGGCCGACAGGCAACCAGAAATTTTTTCTCGCTCAAATTTAAAATCTCGACGTTTCGTGACATTTTAAGCCCATTTCAACAACAACAAAAAATTGCGTTACTATACTTCCACTGGACGTGGAAGTAATTAACAATCTAGTTATATATTTTCACATGAAAATTCAAGTCCCAAAAGACAAAAATCACCAAATAGTTTTCTTCTTAATTAATATGAAATACAAATTGTAGATGGTAAATTTTATAGAAATGAGCTCATAAAAAACATTTAATACGTTTCTTTTCCATTAAAATACAAACATTTTAATTGTAAACATAATTTTTTTCTCGAAGATTAAGTACATGTTTTCAATTGTTTCAGTGCTCGTCTGGCAAGAAATCAATACTAATTTAAATATTCATTTCATGGTTAATTTGCCTCAGAAGTATAATTGCATTTTCTTCTGAGATTTATGGGCCGATTTTTAAGTTTAAAACGCAGACATTTAATACCAGCCATGTATTCCACAAAAAATACATGATATCCACTATTGAGGAGTTAATTTTGCCTTCAGAAAAAAATCTGACGTGCTAGATAACTTGTACGCAAGGCGTTCTTAAAAGTAATTAAATATTTGCGAGTTTGGTACAATCTTTTGAGCTTAGTGAATGTACTTCCAATTTTTCTTTGAGATCTGATTTTACCAAATTCCATCACTATTTTTGTAGTACCTAATTTTAAGTGTTATTAAAGTGAGTGCTTTTAACTATTCGAAAATTGCTAAACACTAGAATTCCTATATGATAATATTGAAAAGCTGGCAACAGTGTATAAAGGTGAAACCCACCTTTTTAACACGCTTTTATTAGCTTCACATTTATGTTTGTTTGTTTGTTTGTAAAAGAATCTTTAAACGCGATTCTCACCCATAAGGATAAAAAGGATAAAATAAAATTTAAAAAATAACTAATATATTGTCGAGATTTTGGCGGAGGAGCCGTTGTCATTAATACACATTTTATTATTGGTGAGAAACGTGCCGAGGGATGAATGGCAAGAGGGTGACTAAAAAAAATATATAGTTAAAAAAAACACGTTTTAATAGCAAACCGCAATATGCTTAAATATTAAGATTCTTATTTTATTGTAAAAAGCATGGGGTTTATAACTGATATCAAGCACCCCACGCTTTTTACAATAAAATAAGAATCTTAATATTTAAACAGTATTTTTTACTTTTTAGTTTGGTTTGCTATTAAAACGTGTTCTTTAGTTTTTTAAACTATAATTTTTTATTTTAAAGTGAAAATAAAGTCCTTAATTTATGTCGTGAAATTTTTCCGTCGTTTAAGTAAAAAACATTTTATATAGTATGTAGAAATTGCTCAAAGATATGGCGTGTCATTAAAATATTAATCATTAATTTATCCATTTTCTGGTTTAACATAAATCAATCTATACATTTTGATAAACTTTCTTACCGTCCACGATATTAAGAGAATACCTTTTACATTTTAACCTAGCGTCACTGCAAAGTTAATTTATGCTAAGATACCAACCGTATACAATGGCCTGCTATAACCACGGACCTTAATCCAATTGCTATGCAACCTTAGGCGAGGGTTGTGCAGGTGATATACCATCCTTCGGAGGGGATGTAAAGCCGTCGGTCCTTTGTCTATTAAATGTTAGGCAAGTAAAAGATCCATACGCTTCTTAAGGGAAGAGGTTCGGCAAAATTCCTGGTTGGGGGTAGCTCGTCTACAGGCGTCGGTGATAGGCCTCAGTAGCGGAAGTAGATCGACGTTAAATAAATGTTAAAAAAAACATTTACAGTCCGGTCCTATGCAATTTTCCTTTAAATTTTAAGTCACCCGTCTTTGGCCTTTGTCCCCCAGCTTTACTTCTAAATTGCAACATTGGATCTTACTCCTTTTTAAATCTTTGGTACATTGTGAATTGATCTTTGTTGATTTGTAAATTTGTGGAACTTTCCGCTTGTAACGTTCTTGTTATTATTTTTTTATACATTTATTTAATGTTGGCCTATTTCCGCTACTGAGGCCTAACACCGACGCCTGTAGACCAGCTACCCCCAAGCAGGAATTTTGCCGGATCTCTTCTCTTAAGAAGAGTAGGGATCTTTTACTTGCCTAACATTTAACAGACAAGGGACAGACGGCTTTACATCCCCTCCGAAGGATGGTATATCCCCTATACAACCCTCGCCTAAGGTTGTATAGCTTCCGCGCACACACTGATATACAAGCCGCTGGAAGATGTGTGAGGCGAGAACGCGGTCTTCGTTGGGTTCTTTTTATTAACAACAATAAATTGATGAACGAATACCCACCACAGGCATTTATGCTCTGAAGACAAAAAAAACATAGAAGGACAACACCCAGAACAAAAGCAATGTAATTAGTACATAAAATATTATCATATATCGAAATTGTAAGCATTCTTGAAATTTTCGCAACCTAAGAGGCCAATCGTGTAACATTCTAAGAAATTCATATTTCCTTTATGCATGAGATTCATAAGGCGGCCAAGTTCAATACAAGTTCGTGCTTGGAGACATTTAAATATATAATCAGGACAAGGCTGTCGAAAAGGGGGGGGGGGGTAATTACTCCGGTAGTCCACGCAAATTAGAGAAATAATATTTGAGACGCGTACACTCGATAGGGTTAGGAATAGATAACCGAAAAGTTCCCATCCCATTCAGGAACGGAAATTCCCTTTTTTACAAAAAACCACCCCTAACGAGGACTTAACGCTGGTTTTTCACTTTTATCTTGTAAACGGTTCGTTGGAAGAGAAAAAAGTATAGGAAATAAAAAAATTGTCATTAAATTCTTTATAATAGATGTCGTATTGACCTTGTAGCTTATCCCCACCTATTTCGCAGTAACAGCATCCAAACTGAGGGGTAGTTTGGAGCGCACAGGTAACAATCGATTTCGAAGTTTCACAGCGAATATCATTCTCAAAACTATCTAATTTAACAAAAAATGCAAAGGAATGAATTTTATAGAGCGGAATTTTCTCTATAAGATGCATGTCTAGCGGGTGTTGACGCAAGTGATATTTATTTATTTCCCCCTTTCTTCCACAAAGATGCGTTTTTTTATTTCAGCTAGTTTCCACACCACCCTTGAGATAGAGCTCTCGGTGCGTTTTTTTTAAGTGGTTTACCCTGTAAGCCTATTCCACCAAAATTTTGTCCAATTTTACTCATTAAAGTGTTCTTCATCGACGAACAGTTCTTCAAATTCGCAATTTAAACATCCTTGCCCATGGCAATTAGAGCATATTGTTGAGCAACGCAATCCAATTTCAACACAGGTTCGTCATTTTCCGCAACCCTTTTTGCAGCTGCAGGATACTAGCTGAAGGGTGGAAATTGGTGCTGGTAACTTGGTGGTGTAAATGGGAGCTAAGATATTGCTCACTTTCTTTCACCCCATTCCGTTGGTCTAGAATGAATGGCCATTAGTGAGGTACATATTTGACGTACAATGGACAAGGTAGGAATAGCGTATTGTTTTTACGGTATGATTATCAAAATTAATATCTTGTGTCCGATGAGCCAATCGTTTCAAGCATTTTGTCTCGAAACTCCCTAACTACAAACATCGTTAAAAATTTTCCTCAAAAATGAAAAATAATTGTTTAATTAATACACAAATTGTTGTATAGTTTAAGTAATAAGTTCCCGGTATATAAAAAACGTAACAAAAACTTTACGATCTCATTAAAATATCATTACTCTTTGTGGCTACTTCGACCACAAATCAGCTCGCTTACCTTAAATAGATTTTTAATGTGCGACGACTCGTTTGATGCAACATGCCGCCATGGCCCACGGCGATAATAATTATGTCGTAAAATTTTTGTTGCCTTTTTTGCCGGGAAGTCCTTACTTGAACTATACCTCTATTTTATTTCAAAAGAATAAGATCTTATTGTTCTCCGACTTCTACTGCTAAAATGCCTCGGCTTTTTCCATTTCACCGGTATACAATATACACTGATAATAATGCGAAATAATTAAAGTATGAAATTATGTTTTCACACACGATAAATAACTAATAGTTTATATATATCTTCAGATCTAAATGCCGTTCTCCTTCTTTGTACGTATAGACTCAAATACTTATTTAAGTGTGAAAAGCGATTTTATAGAGAGAAAAACGTAGTAGCAGCAGATGAATGTATATTTTGGAGATTATTAAACGCATGAGAGGTTCACGAACAGCTTAGGATATTTAGGGAAAATAGGCATCGAGTTTTCATGCTGAGATCAAAAGATGACGTGATAACTTCATCTACACATGGGCGGGCCCGGAATGGGGTCCGGAACCCGGAATCGCATCGACCGGAGTCATTGGTCCAGCAGTGGCGCACATGCGTACCGCGCGTTGCCTTTGATATTGAAATGCTGTTTCTCCAATATGTTGTTTCCTGTATAATTGAGAATCGTAATGCGTTTTCTGAACGTGTGTTTATTTATCCTGGCGTGTTCCATTACCGCTCGCACACATACCTACTATCCGACGTTTACATGAAAGTATTTAGGTACTAGATATATTCCCCCTTATTATTTCAAATAATATTTCAAGCAGTCTTTCCTGTGTCTTGCATAATCGGGAATGATAGTCTTACATATTTTTGTTAATTTATGCGACATGGTTAAGTTTCTTGCATTTTCATCACTTCATCAAGAAGTTGATCTCAGGAATCTAAAATTTAGTTACGTAATAACTTTTTCAAATACAAAATCATTTAATTATTGTACCATCCTAGACACTAACTACTTAAATTCTTGATCAGTTCCTTGTTTATCTAATATGTAATATAAAGGGCGAAAATAAATTATTTGCTTCTTCTCACATCATTGCCAAATCTGTTGTGTAAAACTGTAAAACTTGAATGCTACCCTACCCCTTTGATTAACGTATGTAATAGGTAGCAGTGATAACAGGTTCTCAGAACTAAAACTGTTGATACTGTTGTCTTTATTGATTTACACTATAAATTGGCATATACATTAAGTTGGGGTCATACAATTAACGTATAAACTTTACAAGCTACGGAGTTAATAAAAAAATATTTAAAAAAAAGCTTTTAATGAAATGCTCTAAAAAGAAGAAAACAAACTTTGAAGTAAATCAAACCCATCATTTTATATAATAATAAGTTTATTCACCATTTTCAAGAATATTACAATATTCAGGAATAGGAGTATAAATCATAGTACATTAAATTAGTAAACAGGTATCTAAATGGTAAATAAGGAGGTCTCACGGAAGAAAACATGTGCGTGGGTGTATTTACACAAAAATTAGTTATTACAAATATGATTTATAGATAACAATAAATAAAGTGAATTTATTGTATAATAATTAACATAAGAGTACCTAATTCAGTGAATTAAAGTTTTACTTTAGAAATTCTTTTACATCAATTAGTTGGTGGATATAATGTCTTGGTTTACTTTGAATCCAGATTTTAATTTTATGTTTGAATAGATTTAAATTTATCTCTTTTAATCTATTTGGTATGCAATTATATATTCTGGGTGATAGATATGTATAACATCTTTGCCCAATTGTTTTAAGAGATTTTGGAACTTTGCTGCAGTGCTGTTTGTATCTTGTTTCATATTTATGTTCTATTTTTATTAGACCTGATTTTTGTTTTTGTTGATAGACAAAAAAGTTGCCGCAGATCGAATAGTTTTGAGTGTCTATATAATTCATCAGAAGGAGGTGTGCTATATATCAGTTTAATCATCCGTTTTTGCAGTTTCAATATTTTTTAAATAATTATTTGTTATTCCTCCCACGCTAGGAGCCATATAAAAGATGGCACTGGACTAGTCCATAGTACAAGATTTTTAACTGTTCGATATCGCAAATTTTTTTAAAGTACCTAAATATGGGTAAGAGATATTTCAGCTTATTTCTAATATGATTGATGTGTCCCACTTCATATGTCGATCAACAGTGATTCCTAAGTATTTGATATACTTTACAGTCGTTATATTGAAAGTGTTTTGCTCATAGTGTACTGAAATAGTTTTATAGTTAGGTAAGTTTTGTGGATAGCTCGTAAAAGGTATAAAATACGTTTTCTTTTGAGTTATAGTAAGTATTTTATGTTTAAAAAAATTTATTATCATTTTAAAATCCTCTTCAACTTTTTGTTTCAGAGCCCCCAGATGAATCCTTGTAAATGATAGCCGTATCGTCGGCAAAACTAACAATGTCTCCTCTCCTCTGTAAGTGAAACAAATCATTGACATATAGTGTAAACAATATTGGTCCGAGAACAGTGCCCTGTGGTACCCTGTAGTATACTTTTTGATAGTGTCATCTATTTTTACACGGTGAGTTCTATCACTTAAATAACTCCTTAAGACATCGTAAGCGGGTCCGCGGAAGCCGATCTTTTCCAAGGTACCCAATAAATTGCCGTGACAAACCGTGTCGAACGCTTTGGCCAGATCAACAAAGATAAACAGCGCGGGTGAGCTTTCATCCATTGTCTCATAAATCTTTGACGTTAAATATGCTATAGCGTCTTGTATTGATCTGGTCTCCCTAAAACCGAATTGTTTTTCAGAAATTAAATTGAATTTTTTAGTATAATTACATATACTATATTTAATAATTGTTTCAAGAAGTTTTGTCACGTTTGATATAAGTGAAATAGGGCGGTAATTTTCTACTTGCAATTTATTTCCAGTCTTGAACAGTGGAGATTTTCCTGTGTAAAGAAGATTGTTTGCGACAAGATTTTATATCATAAAAAAATTATATTATGTAACAAAATGATGGGTTTGATTTACTTCAAAATTTATTTTCTACTTTTTAGAGCATTTAAATAAAAGGTTTTTTAAAATACTTTTTATATAATTTTACTTTTTACTTTTTAGTCTTTTGATATGCTGTAATATCCAGATATCGATTTTGAGACGAATTGGATCATAAACGGTAAAGTCATCCGCCATCTTGAACTAAATTTTTGACTAGAAATTCGTAATCCGTGACCCCGAAAACTCCCAGATATCGATTTTGATCCATTCGGACCTAAATGACAAAAGTTATCAGCCATATTGGCGCCGCCATTTTGAATTTCTGAATTTTGGCTAAAAATTCCTAATCCGCCACCCCCAGATATCGATTTTGAGTTGAATCGAATCTTAAACGGTAAATTCCGCCATCTTGAAGTTCTCATCCTGAACTAAATTTTTGACTAGAAATTCGTAATTGGCGAACTCCAAAACCCTCAGACATCGATTTTGATCGATTTGGACCATAAATGACAAAAGTTGTTTGCCATATTGACGGCGCCATTTTGAATTTCTATATTTTGACCAAGAATTAATATCTCGAGATCCCCCACATATCTATTTAGAGTCGAATCGGATCATAAACGGTAACGTCGTCGGTCATTTTGAAGCCACCATCTTGTTTTTTTCTTATATGAAAACGTTAAAGTGTATTAATATACTATTAAAAATATATATTTGTTCCTAAGACATTTTTTAAAGTACAGTAAAAGTAGAAAACAATTTATTTAGCTACTTATCACAGTATTTTTAGGCCCACTTTTGTATCGTGCAACTTTTTCGACAGCAAAGAATTCACAAAAATTTTTCTGTTATTAAATAAGTATAGGAAAATTCACATTATTCTAAAATGCATCATTTTCAAAAAGTATAGAAAATTTATATGAGTTATTAAATTTTCTCGCTCGACGTTTTTATTTCTAGTTATATAACTAAAAAAAATATTTTCTTTTTTTTAGTGCATTTTATTTCGTAGTCCAAAATTTTCAAAGAATTAGACTGCATTTATATTCATTTTGGACGAATTTAGGTACATTGTATTCATTCAACTAATTATCTGTTTCAAAATCGTTTAAATTTTATCTATGATAGCGCCGCGCCATCTTTTAACTGCTGTACACGAGAGGCACATAATCTATTATAGATCCTTAAGCCGGCGCCACACATGCGGTATTCGCCGAATCACAAGTACACTGATCCACACGTGTCTTAATTGCCGAGACTCACTGTGACGAATTGAGATACCGGAACAGGCGAATCATTCGGCAAACAATTTCATTTCTTTAGGGAGGGGCGATCAAAATGGACAATTCGTAAATTACTAATTATACTAAACTAAATGGAAGTTTCAACGCATATGTGGATCGGTGGTAGGATTTGCGATGAGGCGAATATTCGGTCTCTTTGATGTGTGCGGATTTACCGACAACCAAAGGGACTTATTTTATGTTTGGCGAATAGTAAATACTTGCCTACTTCGTATATGTGTGGATCTGAGATATTCGCCAAATAGAAAATATTCGTTATTCGGAAATCGGCGAATACCGCATGTGTGGCGCCGGCTTTAGATCTTTACGATAGTTGTTATATTAAAGAGAGTACTAAATATGGCAGTCAAGTTCTTTGCCTGACGCAACCCCATTGATATAAAAGGAAAATTAACTAACGATGATTCACTGATTGAGTAAACAGTGAAAATAATGGTTGCCTATTGTATTGTCATCGAGGATAACGCGTTGTCCGAAATTTCAAGGTTATAGGTAGCCGGGGAGTAGTGAAGAAAAAACGATTATAAGATTTAACCCAAACAAACAAAGTTGTTGATTGAACATGATAATTCCATTTTAAATTTCCATCTATTGTGGCCCCTAAACATTTTATTTTCACAGTAGATATAATTTCTATTTTCTATTATTTCCTGGTCCTTTATTCGAATTCTTTAGATAAAGGCTTGCTTATTGCTGTTCCGATGTATTAAATGTAAGTAATATTTTATAATCAATAAATTCTGTTTTAATATATTTTAGGTCATATCCTACTATATCTATTAATAACTCCTATAGGATTCAGAGAAAAGAACTGCTTTACCATCAGCAAAAGGACGGTGCCTGATGAGTTTTAAGTATGCCATTGATATAAATAGTAAATGAATATTGTTTAGATCGTGTTTGTAGATAACTTTATGCTCTACAAAAGTACGTACAGTTTGCTATGTCATCTTGCTTAGTCTTCGAGATACTAAAAAAATCGCATGTTTGCTTGTAGGTAGAGTTACCGAAGTTTTGAAAAGTTTCCTAAAAACCTCCTTCAACTGTATGATTCGCAGTATAGTTCAAGGATCCGATCCTATCCTATGCTGGATCTGAGTCAAGTGTTTTCGGAAATTTCGGTTTTTTTGTATACTGGATAATGATCGTAGCTTTGATTTCTCGATGGAATTTGAATGGGCACTAAATTTGCTAAAACTTTGCTAATTTAATCGACTCTTCATCTCTTATAACTTATGTCCCAATGGTGAGGATCGAATTTGTGGCACGCAAGTTGAATAGTACAGTGATACGTTAGGCATTCAATTGAAAACATAGCTTCATTTGTTTATTCTTATTTCAAAGAGATGAAAAGTTTAAAAGGCAGCGACTTTATACAAAAAAGGTAATTTATGTTTTTTTTTAATATCGGGAAAATCAATTTGAATAAAGGAGAGGGGCGAGCGTAGGTGCGTCTTTACTATGTACATACTTCGGTATGCGATGTAAAGCAACGACAGGCGCAGTTAGTACTTGGATTGGTGACCATTCCAACGGAAACCGCGTTCTCGCCTCACACATCTTCCAGCGGCTTGTATATCAGTGTATGCGCGGAAGCTATACAACCTTAGGCGAGGGTCGTATAGGAGATATACCATCCTTCGGAGGAGATGTAAAGCCGTCGGTCCCTTGTCTATTAAATGTTAGGCAAGTAAAAGATCCCTACTCTTCTTAAGGGAAGAGGTTCGGCAAAATTCCTGGTTGGGGGTAGCTCGTCTACAGGCGTCGGTGTTAGGCCTCAGTAGCGGAAATAGGCCGACGTTAAATAAATGTATAAAAAAAAAAAAAAAAAAATAAAGGAGAGAAAATTTTCATAAAAAGATTAGGGCGTCTTAAGCGGGAAAAAGCAAGCACTAAAAGAAAGGGAAAGAGGATTTTCTATTTTACGCTTTAAGAAGTGTCAAGGGCCTTGCAAAGTAGATGTAGAAACCCAGGGGTGAATGGTTTGTAAAAACGAGCAGTGAAAACGAATTTGATTCATGCCTTACCATGTTTTCTACAACATTTAATTCTTAAACCGACCAAACAACTACTTGGGTACGAAACTATGAAATATATTTTTCATTATGATAAATAAATAATACGTGAAATAAACAAAAACATATTTATAATGATTTTAATGATGGTATCAGTTATATTAGATATTATCTTAAAAAGCATTAATCATGTAATTATAATTTGTTGTCTGTTTGGGGAGAATAATAAAACAATGGAATACGGACCGGACATCAGCGTACTACTGCTTCTTCAAATTCATAGAAATCATACACTATATATAATAGTAGTTCGATTGTTTCGTGATCTTAGATTGTACGAAGGCAAAGCCACTAAAACACTTGGGTGGAATGAGATTGCTGGTATAATATTCTCACAATATAAATATAAAACTAGTTTATTAAAGCATTTTATACAGCATTTTTTACTCCATAAAATGCTGAGTAAGATCTTTTATACAGATTCAAACCACATAAATTTATAACGTGTGTATGAACATTTGTATTACATCCAACTGTATACAGATTCGACAAAAGTTGTTTTATACCGAGTGGCCACGAGTCAATGTACGCCCCCAATATTTTGGTTGTTTTTGTATTTAAAAATTTGGTTCTTGGTACACATTAGTTAAACAATAATGGACTACTTTTAGACTAATAGCAATGAAAATATCACTTCCGGTTGAACCGGAAGTGACATCAACTTTTTTTTCTTAAATGCAATGTCTATATTTTTTTGATGGAAATAAGTGAGATACGAACAATTTTTTAATTTTTTCAAAATGGCCGCGTCAGATGAATGCGATGTAAGAAAATTACTAAGTAGGCTATGGAAATTATTAGTAAGTAACTTCTTACATCTGAAAAAACTGTTGCACTTAGAAATTCAGCTTAATGAGAAACCATCAAAAATGTTAAACATAATATTTTTAGTCGCAAACTCCTCTATAAATCCTTATTTTACTATAAGGAACCTAACCAGACTGCAACCAACAGCTACTCTCCGGGCTATGTGCCCCGCCGAGCGCTGAATTACAAGTTACAAGCCTGGCGCGTTAAGTGTAATAATTGCATATTACCATCAAAACGCTAATGCTTCGATTGCAACAAACACCAGCCGAAAGACTGATCCTACTTAAAGGAGCTCCCTTGCCAGTCGTCACACACCACTTGCAGACTGCAGTTTCGAGCTCTTGGCTCTCGTCAGTGCAAGGTAGGTATGCGACGACCGACATGAGAATCCTTTGACTATAGTACATCCCGGTATTTTTACAATAGCGACATGTAAAACAGCCAGCAGGCGCCATCTAGCGGTCCAGTGTCTGTTGCAATCGAAAAATAAATAGCCTGACTTGGCTTAGCATAGTTCAAATGTGCTTTTAAGTAGGATCAGTCTTTCGACTGGTGTTTGTTGCAATCGAAGCATTAGCGTTTTGATGGTAATATGCAATTATTACACTTAACGCGCCAGGCTTGTAACTTGTAATTCAGCGCTCGGCGGGGCACATAGCCCGGAGAGTAGCTGTTGGTTGCAGTCTGGTTAGGTTCCTTATAGTAAAATAAGGATTTATAGAGGAGTTTGCGACTAAAAATATTATGTTTAATATTCCGCCCTCTAAAAGCACATTTGAACTATGCTAAGCCAAGTCAGGCTATTTATTTTTCGATTGCAACAGACACTGGACCGCTAGATGGCGCCTGCTGGCTGTTTTACATGTCGCTATTGTAAAAATACCGGGATGTACTATAGTCAACGGATTCTCATGTCGGTCGTCGCATACCTACCTTGCACTGACGAGAGCCAAGAGCTCGAAACTGCAGTCTGCAAGTGGTGTGTGACGACTGGCAAGGGAGCTCCTTTAAGTAGGATCAGTCTTTCGGCTGGTGTTTGTTGCAATCGAAGCATTAGCGTTTTGATGGTAATATGCAATTATTACACTTAACGCGCCAGGCTTGTAACTTGTAATTCAGCGCTCGGCGGGGCACATAGCCCGGAGAGTAGCTGTTGGTTGCAGTCTGGTTAGGTTCCTTATAGTAAAATAAGGACTTATAGAGGAGTTTGCGACTAAAAATATTATGTTTAATATTCCGCCCTCTAAAAGCACATTTGAACTATGCTAAGCCAAGTCAGGCTATTTATTTTTCGATTGCAACAGACACTGGACCGCTAGATGGCGCCTGCTGGCTGTTTTACATGTCGCTATTGTAAAAATACCGGGATGTACTATAGTCAAAGGATTCTCATGTCGGTCGTCGCATACCTACCTTGCACTGACGAGAGCCAAGAGCTCGAAACTGCAGTCTGCAAGTGGTGTGTGACGACTGGCAAGGGAGCTCCTTTAAGTAGGATCAGTCTTTCGGCTGGTGTTTGTTGCAATCGAAGCATTAGCGTTTTGATGGTAATATGCAATTATTACACTTAACGCGCCAGGCTTGTAACTTGTAATTCAGCGCTCGGCGGGGCACATAGCCCGGAGAGTAGCTGTTGGTTGCAGTCTGGTTAGGTTCCTTATAGTAAAATAAGGATTTATAGAGGAGTTTGCGACTAAAAATATTATGTTTAATATTCCGCCCTCTAAAAGCACATTTGAACTATCAAAAATGTTGTCATTCCATTTAAGAAAAAAAGTTGATGTCACTTCCGGTTCAACCGGAAGTGATATTTTCATTCCTGTTAGTCTAAAAGTAGCCCATTATTGTCTAATTCATGTGTACCAAAAACCAAATTTTTAAATACAAAAACAACCAAAATATTGGGAGAGTATTTGACACGTGGCCACCCGGTATATCCTGAAGTAAACGAGTGTGAGAAAGACACCAAAAATTGCTTACGTGAAAGCGAGCCTGTTATATTAGTGGGGCACCAATGAACGTTTCTCTACCTCCTGTTTCACCGTTGCCGCGACAATACCGATACCATCCGATGCCCTACGTTAATACACGACAAAGTGTAAAAATAATACTTCATGAAGTGTGCAGCGTGCTGGAAGTAATATATCCGACTTTACTTCAGGATACATAAAACTACTTTTGCGGAATCTGTATAAAACTACTTTTGCCGAATCTGCGTAAGACATTAAAAAACCGCTGCCCAAGGAATTACTACTTCCATATCCAGATTCTGTATCCAGGTCTTATACACACTAAATTTCAATGTAATATTTTACTCCCTTTAATAATAGGGTGGGGGTGGTGGAGGGGTGGCTAATGCCAAAATAAGTTTAAAGGCCCTTGGTTCTCGTACACACACTATATCCCAATTTAATTTTTTATTCACTTTAATGATAGGATGGAAGTGGCAATGGGGGTGGTAGAGAGGGTGGCTAATGCCAAAAATTTTTTAGAGACCCTTGGTCCTCTTATATACAACAAACACCAATTTATTTTTTTACTCCCTTTCATAATAGTGCGGGGGTGGTATTGGGGGATGGCTGATGCCAAAAAAAAATTTGAGACCTTGACTTTTCGTACATGCCCTAAACTGTAATTATATGGGCTTTTACCTGCTTGTTTTGCCTATTTACCCTTATTTACCCCATTTACCCCGGAACCGTCCAACGGAATTAGATCAAAATATATTATAGTTCCAGATCTCGTTATAATACGTAAGTGTATCAAATTTCAAGTAAATATCAAATGGTTCCAGAGTAAACGTGCACACAAAAAAAGTTACAGACAGAATTTTTTTGCTCAAATTTAAAATCTTGACGTTTCATGACATTTTAAGCCTTTTTCAATTAAACAAAAAAATTGTATATACTTCCACTGTTGTTTACATTCCTAGGAATGGATTACGCATATTCCATATTCGAGTTACAGACGATCGAAGATACATTGCAGGAGACGTCAAACGCTGCACAATCGCAGGGATAATACAGATACCTATAGTTTAATTAGAGTTAAGCATTTGCACCATATAGTACAGCATTAAATAATTGAGCTCTGCTTACAAAAACAGTAATCATCTTCAAATTACTTAAAGCATAATGCAAAAGGCATTTTTTTGTTCACAGAAATATTTTCAATTATAAAACTCTTGGAAAAGTGCTAAAATAAAACTCAAGCAACGCGCATCAATAGCTTGACTTGCATCAACATCGTTTAAAGAGAAAAAATCTTAAAACGATTAGAAATGTATTTCAAGCACCCTTGAATTTCATCAAAACTGATTGAGGTAAAAACCTTACGGATTTAAAACTACGTGAACAAAAGCACTTTTAAAGAATTTAATTGTGCTCGAGTTCCTTTGGATAATGTCTTAGACGGAAAAATAATCACACCACCAAATAATTTTTTATATGTATCATTTAAAAAGTTATTTTATTTCCACCACAAAAAATTATGCGTACTGAAGAAAAAAACATGCATTTATAACGAATTGTTTTACAAATTTTGGAGAATCATTATTTATGTTTAGATTTCGAACCATGTTATGACCTTCTAGCAGATAATTTCTATTATACGTAAGGAAAGCGTCAGGAGGAATGAAGACGTATTAATTATTGACTTAAAATAGAAAGAAACCAAATACATTGATTTGTGTAAAATAATAGTCCTCGTATGAAAATGCTCCCACGCTTTGCATCCGGATCTAGCTTAGAGTTCACTCCTTAAACAGGCCTATGGATCATAAAATTTGAAGGAGTTCTGAGACAATTTTTTAACATTTCAGTGGCTTTTGGTCTTAATAATAATGATATTTATTGATCAAAAGATACACGAGGCATATATATATATGACATGTCAATACAAAAATAGAAGATATAAAAAAAATATAAAATACAGATACATACACAAACATATGTACATGATGTGAAAGATAAATATAAGACAATGGACCAGTATACCAGGTGTTAACAGAATCATGGTATACCTCCTTTTCTCCTTTAGTTTTGAAGATAATTGATTGAAATTTAGGATATACTACATACATAATAAGCGGCACTTTTTGACATACAACTGATTTTACTTTCACTTCCGGTTTCGCCGGAAGTGACACTAACTTTCGATTTTTAAATGCTACAAAAATCGAAATCCCGTTAAAAACACTAAATTACGTGATTTATGAGCAAATAAAATTCACCAAAATTATTTTTGGGGCAAAACTCAATTATTTCAAATGGAACCATTTCGGTACCGTGGTACCATTTACTGGTACTATTAATAAAGAATTTATTGAAATTGAATGTCGTATTAAAATATGCGATAAATCCAAACAAAATTACAGCTAAAAGATAATAAAAAAATACAATTCTGTTCTAATTAAATGTTAAGAAGTAACTAAGGTGGCTTTGAAAACAATGAAATATTTAGCTTGTTAAACATTTGTTGGTTTAACGGTATTTTTATTGTGTCTTTAAAAATTGGTTAAAATTCTTGTTAATTGTGTTCAAAATGCCGCAAATTTATACAAGAGATGAAAAAGTGGACATGTTAATTATTTATGGGGAATGTAAACGAAATGCAGTTGCAGCTACCGACTATTATGCAGCACGATATCCTGAGAGACAATGTCCCACGAAAAATTATTTCAAACGTGTTGAAAACCAATTCCGAAGAGTGCCCAACAAAACGGAAGAAACGGAAATTAATGTTTTGGCTCGAATAGAAGTTGATAAGACTGTTTCTTTAAGGCAAGTTGAGTTTGAATTGGACATCAGTCACCAAATAGTAAGCCGAATTTTGCACAAATAGCTCTATAAATCTTTTAAATACCAATTACGCCAGCATTTGTACGACAGTGATTACGAACGTAGGATGGAATATTGCAATTGGATTTTGAATAATAACGTGCAGCCAAACTGATTTTTTGGGACTGTTTTTATTTTCGTACGAGTCTAGGTTTACAAATTTGGGATTATTTAACCGACAAATATTGGTCACAAGAAAATCGAAATTTATTACGGGAGGGTAACTTTCAAGTGCGGTTCAGCTTCAATGTTTGGCTTGGAATAATCGGTAGTAGAATCATTGCTCCAATAACATTTGAAGGACCTCTGACTAGTGCCAGATACTTGAGTTTCTGGAAAATGAGATTGAGGACTTTTAAATGAGTTACCTTTAGATTTATGATGGGAATGTATTTCCAACAAGATGGCGCTCCTCCCCATAATTCAAGGATAGTAATTGATTACCTTCAACGGAGATTCGGAGAAAACGTAATTTCGACGAATGGTCCTGTGAGGTGGCCTCCAACGTCATCTGATTTAAAGCCCCTTGATTTCTTTTTTGAGGTCACTTAAAAATATTGTCTATTCAACCGCCGTTACAAACCGTGAAGACCTGGAGCTACGAGTAAGACGAGCAATTAATAGCATAACGGTCCAGCAATTGGCGAACGCTCTTCGAGAAACAGCTATGCGAGTTCAGAAGTGCATTGACGTTAATGGACAGCATTTTGAACAACTGTTGTAATGTTTTGTGTTAACTTCTTGTATTCCAAAACGACCGTATCTGTAACAAGGTAATTAGAATAAAATTGTATTTTCTTATCTTCTTTCAGCTTTCTTATTTGCATTTATCGCACATTTTAATACGACATATGAATAAATTCTTTATTAATAGCACTAATAAATGGTACCACGGTACCGACATGGTTCTATTTGAAAAAATTGAGTTTTGCCCCAAAAACCATTTTGGTGAATTTTATTTGCTCATAAATTTAGAATAAATCGGAACAGTCATGGTACACTTAAATGGAAAACTAAAAATTATATTTAAAAAAAAATCGATGTTTGAAATGTCACTTATTTGACATCGTTGGCTTCAGAAAATTATGTAAAATTCAAAAAAATGTAATAGTACACAACCGGAAGTGAAAAAAAAATCAATTGCATGTCATAAAGTGCCGCTTATTGTATGTAGTATATCCTAAATTTCAATCAATTATCTTGAAAACTAAAGAAAAGGGGGGTATACCATGATCCTGTTATACCCGGTATAGTCAGATACATCATTAACATATACCAAAATAAGAGGGGACCCAGGACAGAACCTTGAGGAACACCAAGTTTTACGTCATGTGCCTGAGATCTGGTCCCATTAACATCAATGATTATACTTTGCCCTTCCATATATGACTTAATCCAGTGCAAAATAAATATTGGTAGTCAGTTATTTTTGAAATTATACTTTTTCACCGGGTGTTGCCAGTGTCGGAGCTGACAACTGAACCCAGCACCCGCCACGTCTGCATGCTCGTCATACAACACACTATAACCTGCTACAAATACTGCTAGAGAAATTAAATACCTATTTCTAACTAAATTGTTACTGCCTATGCACTGAACTGGTTATCTTTCAAGATATTTCCAAGAAACGCAATTTAACACCTTTTCACAATCCATAAAAAAATTGCCGTCGATTCCGAGGTAGATTCACTGCGTTCGCGAATGGGTGTAAATAAAAATGAATATGTATACTTTAGTCTCAACAATCTTTAATTTTTCAAAACTAGAAACTACAAAGTGTACAAATAGTGATATAGGGCCTATCCCAAGCAGTCCGGGTTATTAGTTATTAGGTCACCCAACTAGAATTTAAGTAGCTTTAAAAGACTGTATGGCATTAAATTTTAACATTGTATTAAAATTGCAGTACTTAATTATGCAAATATTTTCGGTGGCAATATTTAAAATCAGTGTAAAATTGCATCTCTTTGTTGTAAGGTATGTAGGTGGATGGCAGGTATGAGAGATTGCAGTAGTTAATGAGCCTGGCAACCCTATCGTCATTGTTACAGGACACCTGCATAATTATAAAAATAATTACTAGCTATGTAAAAAAAGTAGCAGGTAATCAGCAGCGCGGCACCTGTCAGATCCACGCGCTTTGTGCCGGGAAAAACAATGCCCGTGAAAAGTGTATCGTTTCAAACGGCCGGGAAAACACCCCTGCCTCCATCTAGAGTCCTTACAATCTATCCAACACTACTATTGCTACCCCTTTAGTAATTTACTTGAAAACGGCGAGCTCCTGCTGCACCCTTTGTTACAACGTTTTATTTAAGGCTTCTGTTTTAGATTCAGCGCATTACGGTGTTTCTACAATTCCCACTGTACGTACGCTGGAATCCAATGACTATTTTCAATTTAATACCAGCTTACTTCATTATGTGCTCGCTGTTGTCCAGTCATTGAGTAAGTCAAACAGAGAAAAATTAATATTTTATTTCTGATTAATATATTCTTACTGCATTAACTCATTAAAACGTAAATTTAGAAAATATCGACCAATAGGAGTTTATTATACCTAGTGAAAAAACTGGCTATTGATAACTGGAAGAAATCGAAAGAAACGTATGTTGCTTTTATTGAAGTAGCCACACGTCAGACTAGAAACGTCATCGTCATTAAAAAACTAATCACTGAATCTTGACGCAAAAAATGTGGTATACAATAATTTTTTATCAAAATTGATATTTTCAAGGTTAGGACAATTTGAAGATTGCGATTTCAGCATCAAAGAATTGGTACTCAGTTTTTCATAATTCAAAAAGTACTAAATTTATTGGGAAAGTGGTATAGCACAAAAAAGAATCTTATAATAGTACATTACGTACCTAGGAAGCAAAGGCGAGTTTTTCGTACGACTGTTCGGAATGGCGGCTCGAGCGCCCCAGGATGCGAGGGCCCGACAGAACACGTGCACGAAAACGCCTTGCCCCTAGGTACGTACAGTATTTTGGCACGAGACAGAAACATTACCAAAAAGCTTCACTATCGTCTCTGCATCCGCTCTTTCGTCTCTGGGGGGTGCGAAAGTATTTTCGCGCCCGCTGTCCCCTCCAGGGAAAAAAAGCGCCTCTTTGGTCGCTAAAAACAGTTACGAAAAGAGGCGCTTTCGGAGCACGTGACAAAAAATGACATATTTCGTTTATTATTTTCTGTCTGTGCCAACGACTTAAAAATGAATTTTTCTGTCCCTATGGTTTTCAAAAAAAAAAAATAATATGAGCACATAAATTGTGTGCAAAGACTGCTCAAATCTGTGTAATTTATTGCAATCTTCAGTGGATATTAATTCAGAAAATAATTTAAGTTAGTCGCCACTATCAGTAAAACGTGCAGAATATGTAGGGCAAAGGTCCCAGATAAGAATCCTTTGGTACACCTGACGTAACTTGATTTCTTTTCATCTAAAATTATTTACACGCAGTCTGTTATTTATGGCTACTTGCTAATAATTTTTAATTGTAAAAAAAATATTTATTCATTTTATACATTAACTATTTTATCAGACAAATTATTAGTATCAAATTTTCTTTCGTGCATATACTCCTTCATTCTATTGACTGATATTAATTATTCAACTTCCTCAACGTAAATCTGTTAAATCTTTCTAATGACCATGGTCTTCTAAAAAGACTTACTTTCAAAAAAATCTAACAAGCGTCCAGAATCACGGTTTACGGAGACTTTATATGAATTTAAAAAAATAAAAGAAATGCTTGATTAAGATATAAAAAAGTAGATTTGTTGTCCGCAGGAAATATTTTTGTGAAATTCGTAATTATTACAACAATGCCCGTTAATCAAGAAAGAATTTCATTTTACAACTTTCATATGAATAATACTAGAAATAATCCTAAACAAATGTGGACTAACTTCAAGTCATGGGGAGTAGTAAAGGATAATGTTATGTGCACGACTACGCCACTGGAACCATAGAAAGTTCGAGAACGGCGCCAGAAAAATCGCGAATGTTATGCCGGAACATTTTGGAATATTCTACTAAATTCGACGGGGGTATATATAGGGACCGAATCGGCGCACTGAGACAGTTTTTAGATAGACAAGCAAGTGATAACATGAAATAGGAAACAGTAGCAAGTTGTAAATTAAAGTAGTGAATTTATAGTCGATTAAAAGTATAATTAGTGTGTTTTAGTATAAGGAATAATTATTGTAATTAAGTGATTAATAAATCAGTGGTTTGTGAAAATTCTTATTGTAATTATTGAACCTACATACAGAGTGACTATTGGAGATTGTAAACACGTAACAATTGGTGTCAGAAACGGAATTGCAACAGGATTTCTGAAGAATTCTAGAAACTTCCATAGTGTTCTATCTGGAAACCACTGGAGATATTGAAGTGCTTTGAACTGGAAAGTGATATAGACATTAGACAATACTTATTCGTGCTAGTGTGAAAAAATTTCCAGAACATTCTATAAAGTTCCATAATGTTCTATTTGGAAACCATTGCAGATCTTTTAATTGGAAAGTGATATAACCATCAATTAAGACCTATTGTGAAATTTTGAGAAAAGTTCCAGAATATTCTATTTGGAAACTAGTGCAGTTAGACAAGTTCTGTCAACTGGGAAGTAGTATAGACATTAAATAACACCTACTGTGACATTTTGAAGAAATTTCCAGAATATTCTATTTGGAAACTAGTGCAGTTAGCTAAGTTTTGCCAACTGGGATGCAATATAGACACTAAATAAGACCTATTTGTGACATTCCGAGAAAATTTCTAGAACATTCTATTCTGAATTTTGTGGAAATATTTGACTTATACCTGATATATAAGATTTGTTAGTGCTCTTTCAAGAACTTTTTGAATGGAAACAAGAAGCATGGCTGCCGAAAAACAAACACAGGACTTACTTGCAGAACTAAGATCAAGAAAACGTCAAGAAGAAAAAAAGAACAAGAACGAAAACGGCAAGAAGAAAAAGAAGAACAAGAAGGACGTGAACAAGAAAAGAAAGGAAACGTCTAGAAGAGAAAGAAGACGAACAGAAAAAAAAGACGAGAAAAATTATACAGGTGCAACAAGACGCTATCCTGACAGCCACTGATGAAATAAAAAATAAAATTAAGGAAGATATAGGGATTGTAAACGCTAAAGTTAATGACGTTGAAGAACAAATAAAAAAGGTTGAACAAAAAGTTGATGATGTCGAAGGGAAGGTAAATATGATCGAAGCGGAAGTAGAGCGACATATTAATATCCTTAACTTCCCATTTAAATATTTAAAATGGTTTTCCCATTTTAGGTGACTGACAAAAATAACGCCAAGATATTTAAGAGTAGTGGTATTATGAGCAGCAGTTGAGGGAAAGAGGAGGTCAGCTAGTAGCATCATCAGGCCCTCGGTTACAACCGCACTCCTTTAGCGGTCAAATTTCATGGACGACATATAAGAGACAGTTTGAGGCAGCTGCATGCGCTAACAACTGGAGTAATGAGGAAAAGGCTATAAGAGGCCAAGCATCCAAAGTGCTTCAGACGATTCCAGTGGCGCAGCAAAAGGATTTTACAGTTTTAGAGGCTGCATTAGATCTAAGATATGGAGACCAAACTTTGCTCAACTCTATCGGACTCAGCTGAAATCACGTATACAGTATATTAGTATTAATAAAGGAAACTCAATACTTACATCACAAAATAGATCAGTTTTATCCAGTGTTCCGCAAGGATCTATTCTTGGACCACTACTTCTTAGTATATTTATTTCAAATATCTCAGGATTTCCACTGTATTCAAAACTATACATGTACGCTGACGATATTCAGTTAATACATAGTTTTTCTCCTTCCGAATTTCAAACGGCAGAATTTTACATCAATAATGACATATACTCAAAACTCAAAATATTGCTTTTGGAATTTCTCAGCAGTCACTCAATTTTGCAGAGCTGAAAGTTTCAAATAAATAATGAAATCATTATACCAATTAATGCCGTAAAAAATTTTGATATTAACGATTCTTGTACTAGGCATTTCTTGTTACGTTAGTATGATTTGTAAAAAAACTTTCTATTGTTTAAAGCAGTTTTATATATATGCTAAACAGGATTTGCAGGAAACAACTACTCAGCGGGCAAATACCCCCGCCTGTATTGGATTACACCTGCAAATCCCAATGGATCGGTAGTCAACTATCATTTGTCAATTCTTAACCAGATATAAACCGGTTTCGAACTTTTATGCTCTCATCAGTATGCCATAGTCCACGGAACAGACAAATAACAGTGACCAACCTACTAGTCTTAAGGTAGAGTATGGAAATGAAGTAGTGGTGAGAGGTAAGTGAAACCTTTTAGATGGTCAATGCTACTATAGGCTAGACATATAGATGTCTCTGTGACACACAGCGACTTGCTTCTCTGCAAGTATAATGAGCGGCGATCTGTAGCCCTAGTGAACGAAACACAATTTGCTAAGCAGGAAACAACTACTCAGTGAGCATATACCCTGACCTGGAAATGCACGTTGTTTTCGAAACATAAATTACTCCAGAACGACTTGGTTTATCGAAATGCAATAAGGAAGAAGACGGTAGCACAGTGGTTACCGTGTCTAGCAAGCAAACTCTCAGTTGATAATAAACTCGCCCTCTTTAAAGTTATTTTCCATCCAATTATGACGTATGCATGCGCGTCTTGAAATATCATTTCAGACGCGCAGTGCAAACGCCTCCAATTCTTCAAAATAAGTTATTAAGATTATTAACCGAATGCCGAACTACATCATACTATGAACATCCCTTATATCTGAGATTGCATTAATGATATATCACAAAAGGTTTTCACTACAAAAATTCGGCATTCGGTGGTTACTCAAGACCTGAGAGACAGACGACGACAGAACGACCCCCACACGCGCATAAGCTTCTGCATCAAAACCTCCCTATTTACGACACCATACAATAACGAAGAACTAAAAACACATAATATTTGATATTCATAGAGTCAGACACAGACAAACCTACCCTTCCTTACCTCCTTACCTTTCCCCTCCCTTTTTCACCCCTTGCACTCAAACTGCATAGACATTAAAGTTTAACATTTCAGACGGCTGTACGTTGCCATTAGCAAGGGAAGTAAAAGTACTTTCTCTTCCGCTCGAGCGGACTTTAACTTCCGTTACTAATGGCAACGCACAGCTAAATTTTTTATCTTTAATTTTTCTTTATAGCTAATCGATGTTTGAAGAAAAAATAACATGTCTTATGCGGTAAAACCTACTTTTGTGATTCGTCTGTAATTGCCGGACGAACGAAGTGAGAAGTATCACTTTTACACCTAATAAAACAATAATATGATTGTAAATTATTTTACTAGGAGCAAAAGTGGCTTTTACTCCGAATAAGACATGTTATTTTTTCTGTAAAAGTACTTTTACTTCCGTTGCTAATGGCAACGCACAGCCGTCTATAATGTCAAATTTTAATGTGATGAAATGAGCAACAAATCTCATGATTTTCTGACGTTTGAAGAAGAAAAAATTAGCGTTGCGTTGCCATTAGCAACGGAAGTGAAAGTTCGCTCGAGCGGAAGTAAAAGTACTCTTACTTCCGTTGCTAATGGCAACGCATAGCCGTCTGAAATGTCAAACTTTAATGTCATGAAATGACTAAGAACTGTCATGATATTCTGATATTTGAAGAAAAACGTGTTGCGTTGACTAGCTTGTTGTGGTCAAGCTATTTTTAGTCCACAGAGAAATTACTAAAAGAAATGCTCATAACACGTCGTTCCTAAATGCATTATGCATACATGTAGACAGAAAATATACCCCTTTGTGCATAATATTAAATACTATAATTTTCTTTCGAACTTTAAGTGCTTTGACTGCTTTTCAGCTAACATCGAAGTCTAAAAGCATCAATTTGCAATTTTTAAGTGGGGCTCCATATAAGGACGTACACGCATTGTGTTTGATAGATTATCAGTGCATGATCCTCGATCATAAACACATAGTAATAATAACGCTGCAATCTGGTACGCCATGGAGACATGTAATTTGGCCAATTGCCGGAGGGGTGACCCAGTACACAGAGACATACATTTATGCGACTATATTAATTATCTCCTACATATTCCCATCTCTGTTCCTTACACTGAGGGTCGCGACCAAGCATTCTAGTCATTTTGCTAAAAGCACGTCGTGCAACCTTTATTATTGTGAGGACAGTCCATTGTGCGGCACAATGAGTCGTGTTTTATACATCCCCTGTTGACATAAGGTTACGGTATTATGTCCATCAATAAGGGCTTTTATCTGGTCTACTCTGCGTTTATTCATAATTCTATTTGCACGAGGACCTTATCTGTTTTTTTATCAGATGCCCTATCGCTACGATTGACAGACATGTGTCCAAATTTCAGAGCTATTAATTGCAATGCGACTATTTTCTCTTTAACATATTAGTTAGTTAGATTATAGACATGTTAGACATTATGTATCTTTATCGAATGTCAAGGTTGCGGCTTAAAACATTACACAATGTCATAATAATAATTGTTCATTAAGATACATCATTAACTACTCATAAAGAAGAGGTGTTAATAGAATACTTCAAGCAGAATGATATTTAATAACGACAATATGTAAATTGAGTAGTTAAATGCTTTTACAGGATAGTAAAAGCGATTGTAAATATTGAGCCCTCCTAAAATAAAAACGGTGTGGGAATTATAAGAAGTTTCACAAGAGTGTTCAAAATATATTCCATCACAAAACATTTAAATATATATTAGGCCTTAAAGAAGACTTTTGCTGGGTATTGTAGACATGAATATTTACAAAGAAACTGTGGGCCGCTAATTAAATTCTCAAATCATCCGAAGAAAAACATTTCCTAGGAGAGAACGTAAAGATATCTGGTGTAAGAAGAAATGAATCGCAAAGGGCACGCAGGGCTATTTGCAATTCCTTTTCACTGTTAGTGTTCGTCGGCAGTAAAATTATTTTTATCTCTTTGGCATGGAGGCCCGTTGGGGCTTTGTCTTTCCGTCTCCTTTCCCCTGTTCCTTCTAGTCGATGCTGTACGTCGACGGTTGCTTCATTACAGCGGCCATTTGCATTTAACGAGAACTCGCGACTAAAAAGAAGCCCCGTGCCTGTTTAAAATGCAAATTCGAACCTTGATGAGGGCAGAGAGGCGTCCAGATGAACTGCAGAATTAGGTATTCCCAACGCCAGGTACTCTCCAAACTTCATTCAACCAAACCTCTTCTGAGCGCGCCACGTGAAGGATTTAAAATCACGTAACCCTCCACTAAATACGTGAAATTCATTAAAATTCATAAATACTCTAGAGGTACGTCGACAAAATATAGGAATACATTAACTCTTATGCATATAATTCTGAACACATGTTAGTGCATCTTCACCATAATTTTACATGCAAATTTAATGTAGATGAATGTAATTTTTATATTTAGTTAATTTAGTAGAGTACATATAACAACTTCTCCCAGAAAAGGCTTAACAGGTTAAAATAAATTTTTTTTAACCATGACCACCACAAAATTTTTAGTATAGAATCAAATGGGATTCTCTCTTTCGTTAGAAGCAGTCATTTAGAAATTATTATACTCTTCACGGAAGAGTAATATTACATTTGCCGCACTTTTTTCTAAAACCCTAGACATTAGTGGAGGCAAACGTTCTGTTCGGGAACTGTTTTAGGACAATCTACTTTTTTTACTACAGTTGTTTCTTTCTCTTAGTTGTTTTGTAAATAAATAAAATAAACGTGATTTTAAATTAGTTAATATATCTCCGAAAATAATCAATCTTAAGGGTTAGATATTAAAAATAGATTACTACACCAATTTGAACTTAAAATGTTTATTACAACTGCCAAATTGTACATTTAGATTTAAAATTTTAACGTCACCTAGAATTATGTCGTTTGCTCCGAAATTCATGTACAATTTTAAATTATAGGTTTTTGAAAAAAATTTACCATTATTTTAGTATTTTTTTTCCTACTTCAAACTATATAGTTTTTTAAGATTTAAAAAATCGGTTCGCAACAATTTGGACAAATATTTTATTTTAACTCCTTGTCCCCCGCGACCTTCCTTCCTGCATTTCTTAGGTGCAACTGGTCATGCCATTTCATACCGGTATTAGGGGAGTGTCCAGCATGTAAAATTTGAACAAAATCGATCCAGTAGTTTTGGGCTCTGACTACAGACGGCAAATAGACATTTTTTTAAAACCAATTATTTCTGTTCAGGGATTTGAAAACGTGTAAATTCATCAAAAACTCAAAATCGAACTTTTGCACAATCAATATACTTTCCTTATATAGTACTGTCGTGAGCAGAAAAAAATAGGACAACTTTTTTTTCTAATGTAAATCTGTCTCTATTTGAATATGTAATAGTAGCCGAAATAAAACAGATATCACTTTTAATTCATGTTTTATTTTAATGCTGTAGTTATTGCTATAGTAAATGATGGATGGTTAATGAGACAAATTGCACTGCGTTATAACATTAACAAAAATTTGGTGTGTAACATTTTAAGAAAGTGGAGAATAAACAGTACGATTAGTAGAAATCCTGGATCAAAGGACAAAGGATATCATCCTACTTAACAAAAAACTAACTATTAATATTTCGTTATTGCACAATTTCTATTTATAACTTCTGTAAGTCTGTTTGGCATATAATTAAATAACCTTATACAATAATCATTAGTAATAATATTTTTCCATGCATTATTTACTATTTCCAGTAATTCTTCGGCATTCCGTGGTCTCACATTTCGTTTTTGGATACTTCTTACGAGTAGTCCCCCTACTTCTTCCACAGGGTTAAGATCTGGACTATGACTGGGCCAGTTAAGAACATTGATGTTGTTATCTTGAAATCAGTTAGTTACGGTATGAGCAGTATGAACGGAACAATTGTCTTGTTGAAATATGAACTCATTATTAGGAAACAATTGTGACACAGAAGGGAGCATATTGCATAATATTGTCTAAAATCCTAATATACGTTTCACTACTAAGTCGTTCCTCAATATGCCACAAAACACCAGGACCACGTGCCCATATCCAAGCCCACATATTGACGGAAAATTTACCACTTTTATCATTGTTAGATATATATTTCTCATCGAATCGACTATTCGGAGGGTGGTAAACACGAATACGACCGCTGTGTGTTGACTGGAAAGTTTCTTCGTCTGTAAAGATTACATTGTTCCAAAAATTTACATCATGCGCAAATTCTACTCGAGCTTCTTTATGTTCAGCTTCAAGTAAGTATTTCTTGCTTCTGCATGACAGCGTAGTTCCGATTCTCTTACTCGCCGGCGACCAGTAACTACTCGGTCCAGGAAAATTCGTTTCTTCAGCAGCCTGAATAACTGAGTAAAATGGATTTTCTACTAAAGCATTTACCAATTGCAAATCTTGTTGTTGAGTGATATCCTTCGCCGCCCTGATCCAGGATTTCTACTAATCGTACCGTTTATTCTCCACTTTCTTAAAATGTTACACACCGAATTTTTGTCAATATTATAACGCAGTGCAATTTGTCTCATTGACCATCCATCTTCTGCTTTAGCAATAACTCCAGATTTAACTAAATCAATAACGTATATGGGAAAGAAAAAAGATGCATTATACGCTTCTGCAACACATTCCTAAAAACACTGATATAAAGAATGAATGAATATAGGCATAAACATTTGCGCTGAAAGTGGGGGAAGTGAATCCTCAGCGTTATGCGTACCCATTGTTTTAAGACTGAATAACCATGCGTTATATTTATATTGAAAATAACTATTGTTATAAACGTAAATTTAGGACACATAGCGATAAGCAGACATGTTCAAGTTAAAATGTTTTATTGTTTATTAAAAAATTACTATCTTCGTTTGTAAGTGTCATACATTTTTATAAATATAAATGATTGTCTTTAAACAAACTCGTCCTTCACCAAAAAAGCTCTTATTGTAAATACCTACTTATTTTAATTGAATTTTTTGTTGATAACAAATTAAAAACAAAAATACGTTTCAAAAAATATACTTACTTCAAAATGACAACAGAAATCTGTAAATTGATTTAAAAACCCTAAAATGTAGAAAAGAAGGTCAATTTTAGTATAAAATAGTATAATTCTATGAAGTGTTGAAATTTTAAATATAGAAGATAAACAAATTTTCTGATGCTTTCATGACTATTTTACCTCCACAATCCACAATAAAAGTCACTCACTCATGGAGCAAAACAATTGCATTATTCAGAACAACTTTGAAAATGTCACTGTCTATCCATCTGTCAAGTTTCTTGTGACAATAATTTAAAAAAAGGTACTGATTTAAATGATTTAGTTTAGAGAGTAAGTTAGTGTTAGTAGAGATGGAACACTGTATTATTCAATGATCATTTGTTAATAAGCAACTATTTATTGCAAATTATTACTATAGAGGGAATAACATTTGTTTAAATTATTTTTGAATTATTTTTGAAAACTGCTAGAAAAATATAAAAATGACAACTAACAGTTATTTGCGCAACAAGTGCAATGAAAAATTTAGCAATCCTTTGAGCGAAAAAAAACATTTTATACATGAGTTCCATACAGCATTTTTCTCTAAAATTATCTGCAGTTGGAAGCCAATATAAATAAGCCAATGAAAAGTGTACATTATGCTATTATACTATTACACTATTATACTCCTATTATAATACTATAAGTAAAACTGTGCCCAAAAGTTTCATCCCTGGCCAATAGCCTTATATTGTGAATATTTATTATTTCATAAAGCCGTTTTTATTATTATTATTATTATTATCATAAGCACACATTTAACAAAATCATCATCAAATACGTTTACAAACAAAAATAACATAATCTTTAGACTAAGAAATATGAATCTACTATAAAAATTTATGATGGTAAAATATGTTTACCTTTTTCTTTATGTTTTGTGATATGCTCAGTCCAGAAAACGTGCAAACCAAACATACCTTCATGCGATTCAATATTTCGACAATGAAAATAAAATCGGTGGCTTTCAGTAGTGCCTAATCAGCATACAATAGGATAGTCTGGCATGATTCTGTTATAAATATCCAGTGTTGTTTGCAAGAGAACACAGCAGTAGATTAATGGGAGACCTTGTATTTTAGGACGTTTGCCGCTGAAACCGATGCTGAACTAAACTAGCTTACCAAGACAATAAATCTCGTTAAAAAAAATGTTACTGGCTGGTTGAGTTACAATGTAAAATGTGCACAAAGTACAATAATTATTTAATATTGGAAATATGATTCGTTTAAAAACAAATTAATTAAATTACAATCAAATCAGTTACTATTACGTTCGCAGCAGGTTTAATAACAGTCTGCTAATTTATGTGGCATTAAAATAACTACAAATTGTAACTACTGAAAATAAATGGTTCGCTATATATTTTTCACATATACCGCATAACAGAAAATAGATAAATATTTCCTTTTGTTTATAATTCAGTTAACGAGGAATGCTGCGGAAAGTAAGTCAGGAGATTGATCGAAAGTGATTGGTAAAGGTAAACACAGGGTTCTGGCCACATCCGGTTCGCTGGCCTCCTTGAAATCTAGGAGAAGTGTCCGGCCCATTATCCCAATTGCTTGTCCTTACACACTCACTGAACTAATCCATTTAGAGGTCTTTCTACAAATCCCCCCGTTTCCTATTTGGTTCAACAAATCCTATCAAAAAGTTTATTTGCCCTAAACTTTCGATCATAAAAATTTATGTATATCACTGTTTAAATATTTTGTATTTGACTGTAACATGTGATTAGTAGGAATGTGGAGATTTGAAATGGTATATCTAATTAAGATTTCAGGGAAGATCGATCAAATAAAATATATTTAAATCAAGACAATTCTATCTATACAATATACACATTGTTGATAATTTTTATTTATTTGAATTATTTACTAAATACAACAGAATACTGTCTGGCAATAAATAGTACAGGAAAACTGTCGAAAGCAGCCTGAATTGAAAGAACTAAATCTAAGTGATCTCGTCTTTTGAGGAGTTGTTGTTTATAATGTATGTAAATGTTTTTTTTCCAATCACCTGCCAGTGGTGCCTGGGAAAAATAGTTATAAACAAACAAACAAAAATTCAATTTCTATACCCTTTAGTTGATTACTAGGAAGAATACAAAAAATTAAAAAAATTTAGTTTTTAAGATTCGACATTTTTAAAATCCACTTTATTTGAAAAATCGTAATAACTAAAAAATAACTTTATTTCACTTTTGGTGCAAAAACGATAATTTTTTTTCAAATTACCCTTATGTAATAAGGGAAGAAGTCTATAAGCTGGAATCTTTGTCGACTTACTGGAAATTATGACTTTCTTCACATTTTGTTCTTTACTTCGTAATTTCGACTCCAAAAATTGAGAGAAAAAAAATACATAATTTCTTTAATGTATGCATCAGCAAAAGCACCAAATGTACCATATTTTTTAAGTGTGATTTGATGTACTAATGCCATACCATCAATAATGACACTTTTGGAAGAATTTGACGATAAAATTTGTTCCATTGAGTAAGTTGAAGGGTGATGATTTGTTTCAATTTAGTGGGCGAGTACTGACTTGGGAGATTTCCTGTAGAAGCCATGTTCATCAGAGAGATATTTACAATAATGTAACATTTCATGAGACGCTAGTTCCATCAAAAAAGAGCTGAGATGCTAACATGAATGTTTGTTGTACTTCTGTTACATCTTTAGTATCTTGTAATTTTTTATTACCAACGCTAGGTTTATTTTTAATTACACTGGAATTAAAGTCATAATAAATAAATATAATAAATAAACACCACAGAAATTAGACAACCCCCAATTCCAGAAGCCAGAGGCTTGTGCGGAAGCGGGTTACACATTGAAAAAACGCGGACATACAACCATTTCCTCCGACAGTGCCAGTGTCGGAGCCAGGATTCGAACCCGGTGGTGCGATGTCCGTGTGATTAATCGCGATTGCCACCTCGCGCCTTAACCCACTCGGCTATCGAATGGAACTTTTTTTATAGGATTCGCAAAAATATAAAATTTAATTTAATAACCGATAAAAACACTCTACTACAACGTTCTCTTAGCTACTGATGACGTGGAGTGCCTTGACAACAACGTACGCTCGGAGCATAGGGCAGAGGGAAAGGGGAAAAGCTGGAGGCAACACAGCAGCTGGCAACATGTATTCTTGGGTTCCTTAGTCTCAGATATACGAATATCAGTCAATAAATTCCGTTACTCATATTTTCCAAACTCAAATACCTAAAGCGCCTGCACTATAAGTAAGGGTAGAGATTTGCTACATACTTTTTAAAATTGACCGGATTCAGAGTGATGTCATTTATTTACTTTGTTACTGTACTAGGTTGATCACAATAGGTCAACTGTATTATATTTAATAAAAGATGATGAGGGTTTATGAGGTTAAAATAATTAAATACGTTATTGCCTTATACCTCAAAGAGAAACAACAAGGCAGCTACGGAAACGTGTTTCGGAGTTATTGCTCCTTATCAGCGTAGCAACGTAAATTTTAATGAGGTCGTAAAGTTTTTGTTGCGAGTTATTAAGCTTTTTTTCAGAAAAAGGTACAGTTTAATGGGGCTTCATGATTCTTAGCACTATTGTCTTATTTATAGAATCGATCTGTGACGTGCATCGCTTGAATTCTTGCCTCGAATATACTGTATATTACTTTGCCCTGTGTCACTTATTCTGTGCTAACGCTTTACAGCGTATTTTGTGTTACTATTTGTCTGGCCGAGGAAATGGTTGTATGTTCGCGTTTTTTCAATATGTAACCCCTTTCCGCAGAAGCCTATGGCTTCTTTAATCGCGGGTTGTCTAATTTCATCCCGGTATTTAGAAACTGTAAAGTTTTGCCGAGGTAATCAATTAGTAAACCCGTAGATTTGTATATGGTAGGATTAATGAATATACTTATATTATTGAAAAATTCTGAGTTTTACTGTTTGTGTGTGAACGTCTAATTTTCCAAATTGACCCACTGGAGTACCATTTCTCTACTTGAGCTACTCAGCCTCGCGTATCCGGCTTGTGGGTAGTGCGTCCTAGCACTTAAATTAGGACTGGTGCCCGAGCTTAAACCGAAAACTCGCTTCCGGGGCTCGAGTGCCAAAGAGTGGCCTTTTTGACAAGGAGTCACCACCAGAGATGGAGAAAAACGCATTACAATATAATAAAAAATAAAGGCCGTGGATATTCCTGTGACAATCAGGTAAATAGCCAGGCCACTAAACGTCCGAAAGTCGATTTTATTTACTGAGATTAATTCACAAGGAATAATAAAAGAAACATTTTTAGGGAAAAGAAAGTTTTAACAAAACTCGCGACGAGGATTAATAAAATTAAATTTTGAAAATGAGAATTTTTAACTTTTGATATAACTAATATAACAAAAAAAAATGGCAGAAACTAACAGGACTGAAAATCGGGTGTATCCTACCGCTAATTCAATTGAATTTGAGTAAGTTACATACTGAACTACACGAGGCCAACAATTCTGGTATAAAACGTATAATATTAGGACTAGAAAATTGTAAAACCTTGTTTATCGGATAAATATCTACTATTTAGCACTAAAAGTAACTTTAGTATTTCATAAAAAGACCAATTTAATTCTAATACTTTTAACCCAAATAAATAATAGTTCACAACGATTGACATATCTTTAGAGTTTGAGAATCGCTGAACTTATTGAAAGCATAGATTATTTGTTTCTCTCTTCACAGCGTCTCAAAAGACGTGAGAGAGGACGTTGGTAGATATACGTGAGCGATGTTTTTGGGCTATTGCTTCAGCTTTGTATGCGAGAGAAAATTAAGTTGTACGTGTAATGTCCATCCATACACACGTCAAGTTAAAGTACATTAGACTTTTTCTAATATTTAATATGAAGCGAGTACTGAGTTTAGTATCTAGCTTGCAATACTCTAGATACAGGCTTAAGACGCCCAAACGTACGTAGAGTGATCTGTATATATTATTACTTAGAGCATCTAAAAGCAGCGCTTACTTAAAATTAATAATAATTATTAATGCATGTCTTATAAAGGAAAATTTCATTTATTTGAAAAAGCACAAAACAGGTTTAGACTAGAAATTATTAGTAACTTCCCTTGACATAATGGATGAAAATAAGAAATTTTACAGTTTTATATATATCTAGTGCTCCTCCACAACAATTTCCTTTTAAACGAAAAATTCAAAATAGGAAATCTTTAATTTATATTTCCCAACTTCTAAAAATTAGCCGACTGCTGCTGCTACATACGACAGAATGATAATTAAAAATCATTTATATCTAATGGTATTCAAAATATTGAGACTTCAACCGGATACGACCAAAGATGAAATATGTGAAAAAAAAACTGTTTTAAAATTAGAGCTAACAATATACAAATTGTGTGGCAATCAAAGAAGTATCATAAAACGAAAGAGACATAAACATAGTTGTTGAAGGCGGGTTATAAATATTATGAACCAGCTTAAATCACTCGAGGCTAAGGAAATTATTTGAACAGGCACGGTGGTATTTTAGAAATTGATGTGCAGTTCTGGGAAGACCCGCCAACTAGATAATTACACACCTGTCTTTTACACCGTAGATTTCATCTAGTTGTCGAGGAGTAAAATGGTATAATTTTAGGTTCACTAAAACTATAAAAAAGTCTACTATGAAATGATTTGATGTTGACAAAGTTTTCTCAACAATCTTTAATAGTTACTTTTAGTTAATACATTGCTAGAACAGCTAGAATATTCTAACTCGACTAATATTTTAACTTATAGAACTTATTATAAACATCGTGACTTGTTTTACGACAAATAAAAACTGGACAAGTTAAGAACTGCCATGATTTCTCATCTTTTTTTTGCCGATCCAAAAGAAAGGAGGATGTTCGCGTATAATTCCGTAATGCGTGAATTGACTTGGATGATTCATTTTTTGATTGAAAGAGGAAGTTTTCATAGTGGTCCCATCCAAATTTATTCTAGATATTTTAAGTGGAAGCTAAAACATTATTTTAATATTTGCAAGTCGCGCTGGTAATAAATAAAAATTTGTAGTAGAGACCACCAACAAGAGCGAAAATGTTTTTTTTTTGCAAAAAACTGAATCACTAAAAATGGCAAAGAATTTTTTTTGCACAAAAACAACCGGCTTAAAAATCACTAAAAATACAAAATAAAATTTCATCTAATTGTCAAATCAATTCGACCTTGGGACCTTGTTACCTAACATTGATATTGGAGTCTATAAAATGGACAAATAATAGCCAAACGCAATTTTAACAGACTTCAAAATCGATATTGCGCCGGCTCCACACACTGGACCAACGTTGGTGCAAACAACGTGCGACAAAAGAGTGTTGGGTCCAACATTGGGCCAAACGGTGGAGGCTATCCGTGGCGTGTCGGTTTTTCGACAAAACATCAAAAGGATTTGCTCAAATATCGTGTTGCCGGCCACACATTGGGCGTACACTAATTCACTGTTTTCAGTCCGCAGAGTGGACGTGGCGGTATTTTAACAATAATGTCTCAGATGTAATGGTATAATGAAAACGCATTGGAGTTTTTGGAATTATATGAAGCAGAATCAATTTTATGGAACTCAATGGTTCCACAACATAAAAATAGAAATGATGTTACTGATGCTGACCCTTGGCAATTATGTGATCAGAGATGTTCACTTGTTCACGTTGGCTCTGCGCGGAACTAACTGAGCTTGGGTCCAATGTGTGGATGATGCTACACGAACAAAAGCAAAATCATGACCCAACATTGGGTCCAGTGTGTGGAGCCGGCATTAGATCACAAGGTCCATTTAACTGAACCAATGGCGGTCCGAAGGGGGGTATAGGGAACCCCCCCCCCCATAGACACATGAACTTTGTAACTAACGATTACCAATTAATAAGATCTCTCTACCATACATTTACTTTCAACAGACAATTTGATCATGACATTGGGGTACTTGGAAATGACAGTAATTTTGATTTTTCAAGAAACTTTCGCCCACCGATTCCACTGCAGCTGACGCTACGTGTACACAGCTTTGATGTCCCCAATGTCGAAATTCTGGGACCGCCACTGAACTGAGCTACGTGAAAATTCATTTAAACATTTTTTGAGGCAGGTCTATTTTCCGCAAAAAAAAATTCAAAATCAACTGATTAACACATTAGAGTTTCACTGTTTTTAAATTTTGGATTGTTAGAGTAAACATACTAAATAAATGAATAATATATATTTGTCATATTTCTTGCTCAAATACCAACAGGAAAATGTCATGATTAGTTTTTAAGTTGCTTTAATTAAAATATTTGTAGTTTTTCTTCTTTCTACTGATTAGAATTACAAAATGTTCTAACTGTATTATACAAATCTACATAAAATTGTATTTTTACATAAATCCTCTCATTTGTTATTTAATCTAAAATGGCATATTTAAGATCTTTAGAAGGTTCTAAACTTCATCACACTCATTAAAATGTTTCGAATGTCGGAGTCACCCTCGTAATAGTCGTCATTCAAATAAACATTTTATTACCATATTTAAGTGTAACTATTATACTTTGACCACCGCACAAGGAATGTCAAATATTAAAAATGAACGATATACTTACATATTTAATTAATAACAGAATTGCACTTGGAATTATGCAGTCAACTTACCTGAAAAAAAAAACATTAATTATTAACTTGAAACTATAAAATAACAAAGACTGAATCAATGAAAGATATCTACAGCGTCCGAAGTCAGACCTTGGCATAATAATATATCTAAATAAGTATTATATCTATTTATATGAATGAATATGTATATACGCAGTGCTAAATGTATGTAAAAAATATGAAGCACACATTGGTAATTACAAAACATGTAAAATAAAAAATTGTAGTCAAATAAATAGAATTTAGCGATTTTCTTTCCAACAACGGATATATAGGCTTTTATCTCTCCTTACGAGTAATCGGGATATGAAAAAGCACAGTGCAATACCCCATGCTACTTTAATTTTTTAGGATTAAAAAAGACCTCCGACGGAAGGAAAATACCGTATGAAGTGAAGGAGCTAGAGTGGTTAAAAGAATGACATTATGACAGAGCAATCTTTCAAAATTAGGATTATAAGTACTGTATCTGTATGCAGGGGAGGCCGCGATCAGGATGTTTGACTTATCGCGACACGAAGACTTCAACGATTTTTCAATAGTTTATATCACTCCGAACTCGACTCCAAAGAAAAAGTTCCATTATGACTGACGTCTCTGGGGTTGTTAAAGGGGTAAATTTTTTTATTGAACATGCAAACCCCATTTTACACCCCCAATTCAATAACTCGCAAAGTTTTCAACGAACTGGGGTAAAATTCATATCATGGGAGTTCTTGGGCTCGCTGATTACGAATATGACGTGAAAATTGGAAAATTCAAAATGGCGGACTTTAAGAGTTAATTCCCGATTTACGCCGTTTCCATAGATTTTACTGAAAAATATGTAGAGTAAAAAAGTGTTTAGAATGCCATTTTGCATAAGAATACACCATTTTGGTAACCACATTATTTAAGCCTTTTGCTTCTCCCCCGTATGCCTGACCCGTTTAGTTGCAAAAATTGAAATAAAAACTTTCTTTTAATTTTTTTTTATATATATGGTTTGATAATATTGAAGTAATAAAGTTGAAATAACAAAAAAATAATCCTAATCATTTGAAGACTTTACTGAGAGTAAACATAGAGTGGCCTCCCAAAAAATATGATTTTTTCTCAATTTTTACTACAAACTGATGGGGGGGAAATATGAAAATATTACTAATAGTGTCGCACACTTTCTCGTCCCAATGTGGAACTGTGTAATCTTCCAATTACTGCCATTTTAGCAGAATTAATGTTCGAAAATCGCGTGACTAATTTTGTGATCAGTTCTTTTATTTAACGATGCAAAAATCAATTGTTCTTATGTAGATAACTCGAAAAAAAAAAAAAAATCACCAACTCTTAAACCATTACATCCAATATCGTTGGATAAGAAACTTGTAATGCCACACATTATATTTATAAAATGTATAATTATTATACAAATTGCGTTAGCCGTTCAATGAGTTACATCAAAAAAGAACTACCTAATACGTGGAACGGACAAAAATTGGATAACGCTGTCCTTAGTAATTACAAAACGTTAAATAAGATATGGTAATCTTCCCTTAACACTTTCGTAACAACGGAGGGTTAATAATGTCGATTTTAATGTTTGCCTTGACAGTACTTGCTATTTAATAATTCATTGCGTAATTTAATTAGTCTAACTCATGTCGTTCAAAGGAGATAAATCCACCGGTTGATTAATAAGAGGTAATTGGATCAATGTGTGTGGGTCAACATTGTCCCTGCTAAACCAGTTCAGTGTAACAAACTAAAAAAGAAGTGCTGAGCTCAATCCATCCACGACTGCTTCTTTGTAAAAGCTGTCCAGTAAAAGTGAATGAACGTGAGGCGGCAGGTAAGTGGGCGTCGCGAGCGTCCCTCTACGACAAGACGCTGCTTCCAGGCCTCAGGCGGCGCCGCTCAAAGGCTTTATAAATAACATAATATAATCCACTAGCAACGCATCTGTGGAAATTTTATTAGTTGACGAAGACGAGCTCACTCTCGGCCTTCTTTATCGTAAAACTCAAGTTATTCTCTGCCGAACAAAGAAAAATAAAGAAACGCTAAGTATTTAAAGAAATATTTATGTCTCCGTTTTGCCAAGTTTTTTTTCTCAAACGATTTTGGACTGTACTGATGCTTTTATTATACTTCATTGACATTTACAGTTTAAACTAATACGAATCAATAAATATTAACCGCCTGCGTAGGGTTTATGATAGATGTTTGTTAAATTTCTCTGATTAAAATCAATTTTCTTTTTTAAATAATTCACTTAATCAAATAAAATAGATGTTTTTGAAAGTTTTGGAAAACGTGTTTCGGATTCCTGACTCCTAACATTTTAAAAACACATATTAAGTTCCAGGATAGATAAAAAAACAAATCGAGAAAAAAAATATTGAATATTCACTTAAAATATTCACGATACCCACTTCAAAAATTTCTTAATCACAGCTGATTCCTCGTCGCATAACCGGGAATATTATGTCGTTGAAGTTAATTATGGTAAATCCGAGAACGTTGAAAAGTGGAGCAAAAGTCAGCGGTCTTTTAAGAAACAAATAAACGGTTCTAGAGTAGATTCTGATGATACAGTTTTACACGTCATGGGCAGTAGCGTATATCATTTATTATATAGGTATTAGACTTGAGTGATTTAGGTGTTAAAATAGTCTTTGTCGCCTGTACAAGTAGGGTTACTAGTCTTTAACTGAGCCCTTCATCTAAATTTGCAAACCTTAGTGCATACCCCTTAAAAACTAGAAGTACACCGAATCTAATGACAAAAGTCGTCAGCCATATTGGCACCGCCATTTTGAACTTCTGAATTTTGACTAAAAGTTCATAATCCGCGACCTAGAAAGCCCCCAGATATCGATTTTGAGTTGAATCTGATCTTAAACGATAAAGTCGTCCGCCTTCTTGAAGTCGTCGTCCTAAACTAAATTTTTGACTATAAATTCGTAATTGGCGAACCCGAAAACCCCCAGATATTGATTACTTATACACATGTACAAAATTTCAAAGCTCTAGCTTAATTAGAACTAATCGAAATTTTGATTGCAAGATTTGCCCTAAATAAACTAACTAACTAACAAACATTGCAAGTTTAATAAAACTTTTAAAAATAAAAGTAGTATATTTAATTATATAGGTGCATATAAAAATATTCGTATAAATACATATATATTAAAATAAAAAACAAAAAAATTCTGTTTTTACAAAATAATAAAAAACAGTATAATAACTACAAACTGAAATATATATATATATATATTTTAAAAAGGAATATTTTCTTTGGATTGATATTTAGAGTAATATTTATAAATTACCGAGGAAATGATTTTTTTGCATTGTTCGTTTTGCATTTTGCATGCTCGTACCTCGTGTCACAGACTGCAATGGTGGGTAATACGAAACTATGCATTTTATTATTACACGCGGAGGCGCAAACCTTTCCATAACACGTCGCAATCCCTTAATTGTGTGTGATACACACACAATTCTTAGCAATTCCTCGGCAATTCCCGAAATTCTTCGCACTTCCTTGGCAATTTCCGAAATTCCTCTAAAATTCCCGCAATTCCTGAGGTTTGTACACCAAAATTCCCAACGGTTTACCCCTCGGATCAAGATCAGTGATCAGTTTATAGTAGTTATAATTAGTATGTTATAAATACTAATTATTGTAAGGAATTTAGTGATCAATAAATCAATGGTTTATGACAATTTCTGTTGCAATTATTGAACCTATATTCGGGTTGTTTACTAAAGGGTGTAAACACGTCAACACTACAATGATTCCCGGTGGTCTGGTTGAGGTTTACCCACCACTGTCCAAAACATTATTCTCGTTATATTATTATTATTTATGAAAATTGAAAATTAAACCACCTCAGATTACTCAAGTTATAGGAAAATATAGGTTTAAGTATTCATTCGTATGGGAGAGACGCTTAAGCTGGTTGGCGACGATATAGCGAGCATTGTACACACAATTTATAAAAAAAATATGGGAAGAAGAATTTTTGCCTCAGATTTCTGCATCTATGAACTGAAAAATCCACTTGTATAAAAGTGGGTCAATCAAAGTTAACTGATTTAAAATTTAAGGATACTACTATTTGGCAATTGTAATTTTGGATTCTAAACCAACTTCAGCTGAACTTTCGCTACCTCTTTTACATCAACTCAGGTCATGCCTGATTTTAAATCACTCCTATTATATCACATGATCGTAAAATACTCGCTTTTAATTTAAGTGATTAGCTGGTGTTACCTGCGGCTGCGCCAAATAACAAATGCATATCCAAACACCTTCAAACGAGTATTCAGTTATTCATGTATATCCTAACCCTTGAATTAGGAATGTATACATTTTTATTCGTGTACACACTTTTCACAACATGCTATTTTTCATTTGTTTCACGATTCCTCAAGAAGAATTTATATTCACTAAATTTAACAGGAGCTTTCAAAAGTATTTTCAGTAAATAACGATAGATGGAGTTATCGATTAGATTTTCAAGTTACTGCCTTAGGATTAACCTGGTGTAGTGAATGAAGACCGCATTGGTTTTCTAATATCCTTTCTAGCATCCATTGTACATTTACAGTAGGGCATCTGCACTTTCAAGGTCGTTGCCTGGAGAGGAAACAAGTAATATACATAACCTCACTTTAGTTAGTTGATTGGTTGCAGGTAAAATAAATCAACGCTGCTAACTTAAAAACGTTTAGCTGCGGTTTGTGATATTTCACATTGTAAGGAAGTATGTTTTTTTTCTTCCAAGAAACGACCTTGAATAATGTGATGTCGGGTGCAGATACCCTATAAAAATTGTTGATCATATCGTGAATTATGAATGACAGGATAACAGCTCAAAACACCGCCTGGGTTATCGTGCCATTTGGAGATTTCCAATTGATAAATTGTGGAAAACTAACACTAGTTTAATGTATTACCCGAACAACGGTTCCTTTGAACTTAAGTGTATATATTGTGCAAAACGACTTACAAAACTGACAAAAAAAATATATAATTTGTGGATTTCACATTCGGAACGAATTTAAAAATTTCATACAAATTATGGAAGGTAACTGAATTTGTTTCGTTTTTGGTGCTTCAAGTGAAGTACGTACAGTTTGTCACACAAGTTTAGTTGGTATAAAAAAAATAGGCAAATAAACATTTGATGATTCCGCGTTCACTAGTTAGAGATAGAGAAGGAGGGACAGGGATGGCTTTGGTTTTTATCAACTCTCTTAATGTTTCCTGACTAACAGTAATCATATTATTTCTTCGTATTCGATATATTATATTGTACACAACCGCGCCGATTCTATACTCCAGTAGCACGTGTGTTGTTTTAATAGGGTCATAGAACATTCGTAAAACTATCGCCAAAAAAGACTGTGTCTACGCGGCCTGTCATTTAAACCGATAGGCGGAACGACATACCTATTAACCGGCGAGCGGTGAGACTGGTAGTTTTTTTGCGTGATTTTTATACCGAATAAACTGCTATGGTAAACTGTAAACAGTATGTAATTTTTATGCAACAATAATTCTAAATTTAAAGAATTCAATTTAATTTTCTACAAAAATTTCAAATAATGTAACTGTACATGCACAAATTGTACCTATCATCTTTTTAAGACCAGTTTGGAGTAAAATTTTCCACAAGTAAGTTTAAATGTCACACAATTTTTTTTCTGTGCTTTATGTTATGTGCACGCCCACGTCCTCTTACGAAGAAAGGTGTAGTCCCTAGTGACAGCGTGTCTAATTAGCTACCGGTAAAACGATATGTATATATATATATGTATATATATATAAGAAGCGGAGTCAGTTCAGTTATATTTAAGAAGAGTACAAAGTGATCAGATAAGATAAAATTAGTACGGTGGCATTAAGTAGTGAAATTTATAGTAGTTAAAAGTTATAATTAGTGTCATTATCAGAACTAATTATTGTATTGTAATTTAGGGATTAATAAATCAGTGGTTATTGAAAATTCCTGTTGCAATTATTTGGAGCTACGCTTGGAAGTGTTTACTGGAGGGTGTAAACTCGTAACAATAACATGTTTCTAGTGCTTCTTATTCGAGAGACATGGTGTTACTTGCATACTTAATTTTGAAACGAACTGGGTAGTATTTAGAACCTGGCAATTGGTGACGTGATGTGACATAAAAAAAATAAGTGTATTTTGTAACACGTGACAACCGTAAAACATAATAAATAGTCTGTTTGTTCCTATCTTAGGGTTTAGCTTCGGCAACTGTGTATTAAGCTTCAGGTCTATGAAACTATTATCAAATATTTACTTCATTTTTAACTGGATTTATTATGTATGCGAAGCGTTTTAAATAAAAAACGACATTCGTACGATCCGTTCATATCCACGCCTTACGAATTGGGACGAAGATATAAAGGACGAAATTAAGCATCCGAAAGTATCTAATAACAAGATTCCCACTTTGAAGTTATTTTAATCAGATGGGGTAATTACTGCACACTCGAGCGACTCCAGTAGCAGGTCTGACCATCAGGGTAGGCCGAAGGGCCCGGGGGGTTAGTAGATGGAAGAGCAATGCCTTTCCGGTCGCTGAAACTGATGAAATTCCAACCGATCGCCCCGCCCGAATAGTTACGACTTCCAGGAATTCAAATACCCCTGATATTACACATAGCGCGAATTGTTGACCTGATACAAAATATTCATCTGCACTATTGGAGGGTGTTATTTGTCCACCCACTATGCCGTTACATTTAAATGATATGCGATTTAATAGATAAAGATTTCCAGCAGCGGCCGGTACCGGAAAATCGAAAGTGAAACAAAAGTTCAAAGGAAATTAAACTTATCTCAGTTGCTATTAACGCTATAGAAGAATTTGTTACTTTATAGAGTAGTCAGATGCAAAGGATTTTTGGTTTGACCAGGTTTTTGCCAAAAAAGCGGTAATAAAAGTGTTTTTGTTACATAGCCTATGTCCATTTAACAAATTTTATATAATAACTGGTATTTTATTTATATTTAGCACCATCTGTATAGCATTTTGGTATGATGAAAATCCGTTGGTTCCATCACATATCAAACGTGGAAGTACTCAGGAGAGCAAACAGCCTTTCAATTGAGGTGCTTATTTCAAGAGCACGCCTAAGATGGGCAGGTCACGTTCATCGTATGCATGATAATCGCCTTCCTAAATGTACACTTTATGGTGAATTGCTAAGCGGTAGAAGAAGGCGTGGCGGTCAACGAAAGAGGTTCAAAGACGCTCTTCATGAAAATCTAAAATCCTGTGGTATTGCAGAGGAGCAATGGGAACAATTTGCAGCGGACAGAACCGAATGGCGAGGGGTTGTGGCCAGCTATCAAGGAAATGTTGCTGCAAGAAGGCCGAATCCAAGACCTAACCAGGTCTATGTTTGTCCTGACTGCGGTCGACATGTGCTCTCCCGAATTGGCCTCTATAGTCATAGTCGTGTGCACCGTAGATGAATGGGAATTACAATAGACTACACCTTTTACTTGTTTTTTATTGTACACAATTTATCGACTGTAACATTTTTATACTCGGACTCGAGTAACGGCTAATAATAATAATAATAATAATAGCATTTTGATTCAGTTTTTGTAAGTGAAACTGTTTTCAACTAAGAGAATTTTCCTTGCATAACTGCTAAATAATTTCACAATGTTTTATGTACATATTTTTATATCTTAGGAACTTAGACATGTTTCTTTTTTACACTATTATGTATCTGTTCTATTACAGCACCTCAAGAAACAATTGTCGATTTCAACTCTGTAAAACATTTATTTACATTCATATACCTACCTATTTCAATTTTTATATTTTTGTTTCCTATTCTGCATTCGTTTGTATGTAAGTACATATGGTTATTTTTCTTACCTTTCTCGTTAACCTGTTATATAGTCTATCCTATAAGATGCAATATATTTGCTGAATCCTCACAAAACGCTTTGAATACGTTTTACTATTTATTACGGCATTTGTATTTTTGGTTATGTATAGAAATTACAAATAGCAAGGTAAATCAGCTGTGGTATGCAACTAATATCAAACTATTATTAACTATATATATATAGATTCCTTTTATCGATTCTGTAATTTGCTTCAGTACGGGAATCTACATAAGACGACCTGCAGGTTCTGCGCTTAACTCAACAATTAACGGATGACAGAACGTGTACCATTCTACCATTTCTACATTTTACAGCTTTCCATTTAATTAGTAAACATAGATTTTTCAAGTTTGTCCTTTGGTATTATTTTGCAGAAAGTGGGATAAATAAAGTTTAACTTATTAGTAAAACTCACCAAGGCATCATTTGCCTGCAGCTTGTGTACTGATTCCGACCTTAACAAACAAACTTAGCCGTGTGATACCAGTAATTAATATTACATTTTTATATCCACATTAACAAACAAGTTAACAAAATTTCAGTAATTTTCAATTTTTGTCTAATCTAATTTCAATATTTTTAAAATAAATTTAAATTAAAATTTAATTCTATTTAATTTAGTAATTCTAGTAATTAAAATACTAGATGTACCAATGGTTATAATTTTTTTTTTCTTTTTCATTGTTTGGCAATTTATAGTTTACGAATCAGCTATATTTTCTTCATTTTAAAAGTTTGATCTTCTGCATACTGATAATTTAATTTCAAGCTTCTACATATTCTGCATATTGATAATTTGAACTTTGTCAAAACTCTTCTGCATATTGAAAATTTGAGTTTCTTCAAAATTGAAATTCAGCTATATATATTTTATGCTTATGCTTTATATTTAAGCTTTATATTTTATATTGTAAATTTGAGCTTCTTCAAATTAAAATCTGAGCTTCTCACGAATTTATATTAATTATATATTCTTCTACAATCTTCAAACTTCACGTCATTGATAGACGCAAACTAAATTGCCAAGAAAACCCTTAGATTCTATTTTTGCAAGAGACAATTGTGGGCCTGAATTGCTGTTCCAGAACCATTCATCTCAACAATACTCAATCCCGGAATCTAGGATCCTTATAAACTTGTTATATTATTTGTTAGCCGATATTAGTAATTAACTTGAAAGTTTCACATTTCACATTATACAAATTGATTCAATTTATTCATATAATATATTTTATCATTCATCTTACATCTTTTTATTTCTCTTACCAACCATTTCAGTCTAATCTATAGGAGACTGGTTATTCGAGAAAAAGACCGCTCATGAGCGGCACTAAATGTATTTGAAGAAAAGATAGCATGTTAAATAATATTTTGAAAAACAAACGTACAATAATAAATCAAAATATCAGTTTCACATACGCAGAAGCTTAAAATAATCAAACTCAACTTGTATCCTCATAATATTCATAAAAATTACAAAAATACAAAACACAAAAAGTTATAGCACTATTATATTGTTAGCAAAAAACAGTAGTTAATAAAAATATCCGAGACACAAATTTATTTAAAACGTCTGGAATAGTAGAAAGGCATCCAAGAAAATTAAATTTGCAAATAGATAACCATAGTTTGATACAAGAAACAATTAGATGCAAAGAAGTATAAGGATTCTACTTTCTATAGTTAAAACTAATTTAGAACCAAATTACTTTAAGGTCTCAAATCAAATATTTAACCAACATCGTATTTTTTTTTTACTAATATAAGTGTAATTACAAGCAACAAATTTATAGACCACTTTATCGGAATCGTCAGTTTTCTGATGTTTTATTAACACTTCATCTATAATAATTAAAAGTATTGTTGGCCCAACCAGAATCCATTCGAGACGGAAGTCGCAAAAATTGCCATTTTTAAGCATCTGTTTGCTCAGGGAATGAGTGTCCCGTATTTGAAATAGTAAATGTTCAGGTACATGCAAATTTGCAATTTAGACAAATGAGAAAATAAACTCCACCACTAAGTAATATAAGTTTAAACCCATATTTACGTAGTTTCAAATGAGATGGTGTGGACGATTATTCCCCTATCTTCCTAGTCTGGTGTTGAGGAAGAACGCTGCCACATATGGATATACTATATTTCGCTTGTATAGTACCTATAACCACGCGCTGTTTTTACTGTTATTTCTTCCATACAATAATTCCTTTTAATCATTACATTATCTGTAAAGCATTTTTCGCTACTCTGTTTGTGAATGTGGAATATATGGACCTCTACTGTTTGGTCTGGTGTTAGATTACTTCGCAGGAAGTCGGAGGGTCCTCCATATTTTGCATCAGAGAGTGCTGGCATCTGAACCCATCGAGTGCAGAAATTGGAGTAGGTCGTTCTTCATTATATCATTTGACTGTTTACAATACTGTGAAATTATTACGTAAGACATTCTATTTATCTCTCGCTAGCTTCGAATTTTATAATTTACCGCACTTATATAAAGTTAATGGAATTACAGTACACCCTCCAAATATCCACAGTCTAAACAATTCAATTTCATACTTAGACACAATAGATATCTAACCAACTTCCAGACGCCAGGTTTAACCAACAAGGATACCAAATTCAACCAAATTTCTGTTAATAGCATATTGTTTTATATGGAGGAAAAGTGTTTTTTTATGTAGAGGATGTACTTGACGAACGAGCGAAGCGAGTCTGGCAAGAACAGCAGAGACACAAAAAATCACTTTACTCCAAATATAACATGCTATTTTTTCTTCAAATATCGAATATGGATTAAATAAATGCTGTTATTTTTCTTCAAATACTTTTAGTGCTGCTCGTGAGCGGCATTAAAAGACTTTTACTGCTGCTCAGAGCCCGTTAGCGCCAATAAGAGAACTAAGTAAGCCGGTCAGACGAAGTGTCAGAAGTAAAAGTACTTTTTCTTCCTTCCGAGCGGACTTTTACTTCTGTTGCTAATGGCAACGCACAGCAAAAATTTTTATCTTTATTTTTTATAGCTAATCGACGTTTGCAGAAAAAATAACGTGTCTTATTCGGAGTAAAAGTCGCTTTTGTGACTCGTCTGTAGTTACTCGACGAGCGAAATGAGAAGTATCACTTTTACTCCTAATAAAACAATATACATTTTTTTCAAACGTCAAAAAAAACATGACTTATTTTTATACAATTATTACAATTACAATTTTTTTTAACTTAAATGTCATTTACATTTAAGTTACATTAAAATTGTCATAAAAGTCATGTTTTTTTTGACGTTTGAAGAAAATGTATATTGTTTTATTAGGAGTAAAAGTGATATTTCTCATTTCGCTCGTCGAGCAACTACAGACGAGTCACAAAAGCGACTTTTACTCCGAATAAGACACGTAATTTTTTCTGCAAACGTCGATTAGCTATAAAAAATAAAGATAAAAAATTTAGCTGTGCGTTGCCATTAGCAACAGAAGTAAAAGTCCTCTCGGAAGGAAGAAAAAGTACTTTTACTTCCGTTGCTAATGGCAACGCACTGCCGTCTGAAATGTCAAACTTTAATGTCATAAGTGAGTAACAAATGTCATGATTTTCTGGCGTTTGAAGAAAAAATAAATTTATGGGGAAACTAATTCATTTGCAGATGATACCATGAGTCTCGCTCTTTGTCAGTTCTAAATGCAATAAATAAATAACTGCCGTCATAGAAATCTTCGGTAGGAAATTGAATTGTTTTTAATATACATTAAAGGCAATGTTGACATACCATAATTTATATTTGTTTACGTTTACCAAATATTTCCAAAGAAATAATTTCCCGACATCTGAAAGCATTGTATTTCTTACAGCACATTCCTTTCACATTCTTTCTGCCATCGTTCATTCCCTGGGCGAACAATAACCGAGATACAAATTTAAGGTCTCAAATAAGTAGCAAAGCATCTTAAAAACTAAAATTTGTCAAAACAAAAGTGTGGTTGGCTACAAACAAAATATACAGACACCATTTTCATAGCCAGAAAACATCTCTCATACTGATTGTTTAAATATTTATTAATTTAATTTCGTTAAATATTACGAGTACAAATTGCATTTGATTATTTTAATCATACCTTTAAGTTTTTAAAAACATTTACTTGCCTATTCTTGACTAAATCAAGGCCAACTAAAAATATTATACATCCCTGACATTTGAAAGATCTCATAAGGCAACGAATTTTGGGGCCATAATGTCGATTGTCACTTACGATATCGCGGCTACATTAACTTTACATCAACATTCACAGTGTGTCGAGGCGCAAAATTAGTTATTTTTGGTGATAGAAAATAGCAACAAAAACGTCAAAACGTTAAATAATTTTTTTGCATTTTATTAAAAGCGGTTTGCTAACTTTATATACACGCGAAAATTAAATAGATACCTTATTTAATCCCGATAAAACAAAAAGCAATTCTTCTTCCGCGTGCTGTTGTAATTTTGAAACTATATTACGTCTATCCACGTTCTTACGAAATAATGTAACAGCGTCATAAGCAACAAGGAATGAGAGGCAGAGTACTTAATAAACCGTGACTCTCCGGATACAATATTGAGCGTCAGCTACTAAATGTATTAGCATTTACCCGCTAAAGAGATTTTTATTTTCCTCTTCCAGTCCCGATTAATCAAATGCCAACAGCAGTTCCCTCACGTAACAAGGAAAAACTTAATTTTAGCTAATTACTTCTAGAGGCAATTTCAAGCAGTTTACACAACGCAAAGATTTACAACAATTTTTAATTAGACTGCACAAGTGAGGAACCTGACTAAAACTCCAGAACAAAACTGGATATCATTAATGCACCTGAACGCTATATGCATTATGTATTTATTTGTAAGTAACTAAAAACTAAATTTATGATGGCAAAATGCTTTGCATTTGCTAATTAGATAAAAGAAAATAATAATATTCATTATCTTATTAGAGTGTATATATTTCATCTATATATTTATGACCTGTACTTAGTATTAATACCACCTGGAAAATTCATTTATGGTGAAATGTAAACAGCACATAAAGCTGTTCACTACTTATTGAATCACATTTACAATCGATTAATTATTGTTTTATTAATCATTAATGTGCACGATATTTGCCGAATATGCAGAAAGTGAAGTCGAATAATAAATGTGAAATTATTCTATGAAAGTTAGGCTAGGTAAAGGCTATGGAAAAATATTTTGGATTATACCAACCGACCAAAATCTTTTTAAGAATTTATTTTTTGAAGCATGTTTTTTCTCCTTTTTGTCTACGATTACTTTTGTCATATCGGTAAACAATACAGATTTCTTTCTTTCCAATTATATAAAAATATAACTGTCAACGTTGTTTCTGTCGATTTTGTAAGTTGCAGAAAAGTAAAACCAAAATAAAAAGTTATACATATTTTAAATTGTTACCAGTAAACATCATAATCAATAAAAATTTGCCTTGACTAAACTAAAAATTACCAACTTTGATAATGAACTACTTCAAAGAATATTTTACACTCGTCTCAAAAGTATCAATTTTACTCCTAATTAAACAATATACACTCTATTACATGGTTCGGCACCATAACGCTTTAGGATGGATGTAGGGCGTTTAGAAATGACAGATGTAAGGCTGCGTGCAAAACGAAGTCTGGTCAGCGGAACTGTCCGTATAACCATTGCGCTAATGAGTATATTTCCCTATCACAGAAAATTATATAAAAAGCTAGGAAACTGTGGCAAAGCAGCAGAAATCATTGATGGGAAGCTCGCTTAGTACCTACTTCGAGCCCTCTGATTTCTCCACCAATTCTACTTCGACAGCTATTCCAGCTCAACTCTTAGAGTTTCTTTCTTCAGACATGAAATATTCATTCCAAAACCTCGCTGCGCCAATATCCATTGGCTTGATGTCGGTCTCGATAACTAGGGCCGAGTAGGACTACTACTCTTTGCTCCTAGATTATCTCTGTAGACCTGGACCGGCCTTCGTGATAGGTGGGCCCGCTTACTTCTACCAGACCCAGCTCGCGAATGCGAGATGTGTCGTGGTATTTTCTGCGGACCTCCCCTGGTCCTGGCTCTTCAACCTCGCTGGCTGAGGTCTCTTCTGGCGCTCTTCCTGTCTTGATATTTTCTTTCTTCGCCAGCTTGTCACCCCCGTGGGTAGTCATCGGTCTAGTTGGGTTTAGGAAGTTTTGGCTAGGATTGACTGCCGGTACGTAGGACACGCGTGTCCTACCCCGGATCATCGGAAAGGTAAGGATATGAGCTGTGTAGCTCGGGAGTGTGGAGACCCTAAGTGCTTATTTTAGCACTTTCGGACTCCACGGGGCCAAAACCTCGCTGGAGATACCGCTAACACTGCGGCTGAGGTAGAGAACAATCTGGCTATTTACACTGCACCAGGTAATTTCGTCGACATAATCTTATACAGTTAATAACTGTCGATTTCGGGAGAATTGAATTTACATTCTGATTTCGGGTGGGAATATGGGTATTTTGCGTGTTTGTGGTACTAAAAGAAACATTAGATTTTACGAAATATTAGCTTTGATTTTTAACAAGAAAGTAGGATAGTTATATTACAATTTGCTCGGTTATTATTTTCAATAATAATAATAATGAGATTAGGTAAAAGTTCACCTGTTAAATATTTTATTAGGGAGATTTACGTTTGCTAAATAACAAGTTTACATCATTGAGCTGAATACCTGTTCAGAGTTTTGCAATGACTTTAACTTCAATTATACTTCAGTTGGTGTAATTCCAGTAGCGCTTACCGTGTGCCCATTGACACGTAAGATTTCACAAGAATGTTTTGCAGTTCAAATTATCGTGTGAGGTTCCTCACCGGCCATATACCTAGTTTTCTATGATTGTTCAATTACGATCCGTCACTACAATTGTTCTACGAACTGCAAGTAGTTATAGGCTAGCGGTCAGTTTTTGGGCCCACGAGCCTTGTACCATGCTCATTTCTAGGGGGTTACTTTTCGATGAAGTTCTGAACCGGAACGTCCTGTCTGTTTAAATTACTTCGACCAACCACGGTTTACGTAGTTGGACAATCATACACAATTTGGTAGTCGCCGTTTGTATAATTAATTAAAAGATATTTTCTCAACATTCTATGATATTTTAGATGAAATTCTATATCATAACACTGTAGCAACCTGAACTTTCCTGTAAAATATTTAGACAATTGTCTTAAATATTTGGATTGTTTAACTTCATCTTTGGCTATTTGCTACAACAAATGTTATAAAATAAAATGGTTTTTGTGACTATTGTCCCAACGATAATATATGTATTAAAACAATTACTGTCTTTTTTTTCAACTTTCGTTGTCTGAAAATACCAGGAACAAACCGAGTGATTAATTTTCTAAGGTCATATGTAATTAATAGGTATCAGGTCTGGTAGGAAACCGAAATGTCAAAGGTTACTACAAACATAACGTAATTTACGATCACGTAAATAGCCAATTTGCTTATGTATCTTAACATAAAATTGAAATACATAATTACTGGGTGGGATTAAACATAACTGTTCTTGATTGCTTCACGATCAAGGATATTTATTATTAATTAACAGAGGGGGTTGTGATGTTTCAAATGGTGCCGGGACATCATTCGCCAAGTTCAAACGATCTATTATTGAGCAAACAGCAATATAATATCTACCCACTTTGACACCATATTTTAATTTAATAAAATGCACATTTTTATTATAAGTCATGAATAGTAAGTAGCTTGAAATTAAAAAATCAGGCATTTAAAAAAAATTATCCTTTTTAAAGGAAACTGTTAAATAGTACAATTTACAAAAAAGAAAAAAAGTGTGTTCCAAAAATAAATTGTTAAGAAAAATATTTCGCAGAATCGGCATTGACTGAAACATTTTTCGACAAGTTTTATCTACTCTTTCTTAATAAAATTCACTTTTTGAGGAGATGCCACATACGGCACAAAAATAAAGAAACATTGCCTATACTAGCAATATTTTTGAACAAGTACTGGTCTATCATAATCCTTAAAATAAGAGAAAAACCAAGGAATGTAATTAAAAATCAGTCCTTTGTAGTTCAATTTTGCGACATGTTGTTCCGGTAAATATTTGTCCTTAATTATCGTGTCCTTTTTCTGCATGTGCCCTGGTACGGAATTTTAAATTAAAACTGAGCAACACGACGCGAGCAATTGAACCAAATTGATGAGTCACTTGCAAAATAGAAGATGTGCAGTAGAGTGGGAGTGAGGGATGAAAACGGGCGAGGGCGGCGAGATCAAAGGAAACCGCCCCCCAAATCAGATCGAGACGGGGGTGGGCGCCATTACAACATCTCAATGCTCATTTAGACATTCCTGCTACGTTTATAATCGCTCACAGTCGACCGAGGAACGGATGCATATCTCTAAACCAACCCTAAAGTATCTGTTATCATAACGGGGGAACAAAGAATTGTTGATATTAATGTATTACAAGAAACCCAGGCAGCGTATTGCTTTCCAATTTAAAACAATACTAAATGAATTCTATTATAGTAATATCTCATTAATTATCGTCATCAAAATATCTCTTTATTTTGCTTTATTTATTTTCATCACATTGTTAGACGAGAATCTCATCACCTGATATCTGAAATTACGATATACAAATATATTTGATTGATGGGGGCAGGTACTGTAATATTTCGACGAACTTTTTAAAGCTTTAAAAAACTGACCCATGTGTACAATTGCGACGTAATGTGCGCAGTACGACAAATAAAGATAAAAAAGTAGAACTGGTCAAAGCACCCTTTAAAAGTAATTGAAACACAAAATACAAAAATGCTTTCGATTACAAAACCTTCGCAATAGTGCTTGAGGCAAACAAAAAATGCTTAAAACGATCACATTTCAATCACTTAATAGTTTGAGTGAGATGTAACTGTTTTAAGCCACCATAAAAATGTTCGAGGATTTAAAACGACGTAAATTCAAATAAATACAATTTAATTGTGCGCAAATTTCAGCAGAGTATCTTGGATTGAGGAACAACTCGGAAAATAGGTTAAGAACTATGTTGCGGTATATATTCTCCTGTCGCCGTCGGTCGATTAAAATTCTATAATAGTCCAGGCGATATTTGTTTTGGGTTGGGTGAATCGGGTAGTATGGCAGATTTTTGCCTTAATCGCTCCTTAAAATCATAAGAAATGATAATCTCACTATGCCCTAGTTTGAAAAAAACTTGGGCGTAATTTTTTATTAAACAAAATGTGAAAAAATTCCATTTTTTTCTTCCTATTTTTTTATATATCTCAGTAACTATTGCGTTTGGTGAAAAGTTTTGTAATTAAATTTGAAATAAGATTCAGTTGAAACATAATATTTTTAGTCGCAAACTCCTCTATAAAATCCTTATTTTACTATAAGGAACGTAACCGGACTGCAACCAACAGTTACTTTCCGGACTATGTGCTAGGCCGAGCGCTGAATTACAAGTTACAAGCCTGGCGCGTTAAGTGTAATAATTTCATATTACCATCAAAACGCTAATGCTTCGATTGCAACAAACACCAGCCGAAAGACTAATCCTACTTAAAGGAGTACTCGTGCCAGTCGTCACACACCACTTGCAGACTGCAGTTTCGAGCTGTTGGCTCTCGTCAGTGCAAGGTAGGCATGTGACGACCGATACGAGGATCACTTGACCATTTAGTACATTTCTGTATCTATGGGATAGCGACATGTAAAATAGTCAGCAGGCGCCATCTAGCGGTCCAGTGTGGCACGAGAGCTCCTTTAAGTAGGATCAGTCTTTCGGCTGGTGTTTGTTGCAATCGAAGCATTAGCGTTTTGATGGTAATATGCAATTATTACACTTAACGCGCCAGGCTTGTAACTTGTAATTCGGCGCTCGGCGGGGCACATAGCCCGGAGAGTGGCTGTTGGTTGCAGTCTCGTTACGTTCCTTATAGTAAAATAAGGATTTTATAGAGAAGTTTGCGACTAAAAATATTATGTTTTAATATTCCGCCCTCTAAAAGCACATTTGAACTAAGATTCAGTTGGTTGCCAATCCAAAAATTCATTTTTACTATTGCAAAAGTAGTAAAACCGCAAAAAATTTTGAAATAGAGTTATTTGTGGCATACTTGGCTAAAGAAAACTTTTTAATATAATAAATGTTCCCACCAAATTTCATCAAGATCGGACTCTTAGTTCTTGCTAATAATTTTGCAATCTAAACTTCGCAAAAAATTTGCAAATTTTCAAAATGTTGCTGAGGCAAAACTAAAGCATTTAGAAAGCTGAAAATGTTTTGACATATAAAAGAGCACTTAAATTTTCAAATCCATTTTGAGATATTAAAATTCGTTACATAGGAGAGCCTAGGGAAAAAAATTTTTAACTTTCTAAACGCTTTAGTATACCCTCAGCAACACAACATTTAAAAAATTTGCAAATTTTTTTGCGAAGTTAGATTACACAATTATTATGCAAAAACTATCTTGATGAAATTTGGTGCGAAGATTTATTATAGTAAAAAGTTTTCTTTAGTCAAGTATGAAGGTCCTACGTGTAATATAATATAAGTATTTGAAAAAAAATTCACAAATAAGTTGTTATTTCAAATTTTTTTTGCGATTTTTACTACTTTTGCCATAGAAAAAATGAATTTTTGGATTCGCAACCAACTGCATCTTATTTAAAATTTAATCACAAAACTTTTTCATTTCTATAACTTTTCTCTAAAAGCAATAAGTTACTGATATATGTGAAAAAATAGGAAGAAAAAACGGAATTTTTAGGAATTCTTTCACATTTTGTTTAATAAAAAATTACGCTCACGTTTTCAAACTAGCGCATAGAGAAATTATCATTTCTTATGATTTTTAGGAGCGAATAAGCCTAAAATCTGCCATACTACCCAATTTACCCAAACATAGGTGATTTTAAGCAGATACCGCCTGAGCTATAACGGTTGGATACACAAACAAAGGAAAGAAAAAACTTCACTCTTCACTGTGATGGATGGGTAAAAATGAAAATTCCTGAATTTCGAAATTAGGAATAGGTAAGTAGCAAATTTCAGAGTCCTAGATACCTGAAATACTGAAATCAGACGGTTGGCAAAATCCGGAATTTTGACAAAATCATTCAGGTTGGTTTTTGTGTCGGGCTTTTGTATATCAGTTGTAAAAATTAATTGTCAAAATGTAACTTAAAATTATGTATAATTTGCTGAAAGCATAATTATAGTCCCAGTAAGGACTTCCCGAGACAAAAAAAGAAACAAAAACTTTACGACATCATTATTATCGCCGCAGGCCACCGGCGGCATGCCTAACATCAAACGATCAAACGACTCGCCGCACATTAAAAACGAGCGAGATGCTTTGCGGTCGAGGGTCGGTCGAGGTAGCACAAAGAGTAATGATATTTTAATGAGGTCGTAAAGTTTTTGTTACGTTTTTTCTGTCTCAGTTTATTCCTACTTGAACTATACTATTGTATTGTCCTTTCTTTCTTTTGTTATCCGGAAATTTCTGCCTTTGCGATGATAGTATTTGCAAAGATATGAAAAAAGTTCCTATTGACATGTGTCTGAAAATGCATTTTAAAATAGTTAGAGTCCTTTCAGTAGGGTTTTATTTAATATTTCAGGAGTTTTTTCTTCAGTTAAGTGCTATTGTCTGAGATTTTTCAGATTGAAGTTGAATACACTTTTGTGTACATTTTCTTAGCCCATTCAATGTGCCGCTACTATTCTTATGTTAATAGGTCTGTCCACAAAAAAATTAATACACATTAAAAGTACTGCAAAAAAAGAGAACGTGGTTGAAAAAAATCAGCAGCTTGCTTTATTTCATCAGATAAACGCGTACGACGTCACATGCTTGCTGGCTCGGCAGGTGCCAGATCATCTGTAGGCTGCGTTAGGTTTATCCCGTGTCGTTATCGTTAGAACAAAGTTTGAATTCATAGTAGTAACAGTGCCTCTACTATTTAGAACGGCAATAGAGTGTGTCTGTTGATGTCTAATATGGAGGAGGAGGAGGAGGGTTTCCAGAAAGGAGATTCACATAATTTGCCGAACGTAGACGTGATTATGGTATCCGATTTTCTTTCAAAGCACAGATAAATACGACTATGATAAATATCGGCAAAAATATCCGGCCCGTCCCCGACAGTCGCAAAATTAACTACATCACTATAGCAAATAGCAACAACTAGAGTATCGCAGCACATGTCTGGTCGATAGCCGAGTGGGTTAAGGCGCGAGGTGGCAATCGCGATTAATCACAAGGACATCGCACCACCGGGTTCGAATCCTGGCTCCGGCACTGGCACTGTCGGAGGAAATGGTTGTATGTCCGCGTTTTTTCAATGTCTAACCCCCTTCCGCACAAGCCCTGGCTTCTGGAATTGGGGGTTGTCTAATTTCTGTGGTGTTTATTTATTATTATTATTATTATTTATTTATTACATAGCGCGTAGCAGGCATGAGATGTCACGCGCCTACCCTCGCGCCAAGGGAGCGTTTTCTAAACTCGACGCGTTGAGGTAATTTCTATTACAAATAAAGCCGAAATTAAATGACTACTTTTTGAAAAAAACTTTGTAGGGGTTTATAATACCCATAAATCTATCATTTCCAATTAAAAACTAAATTTTATGGATAGACCTATTGAGATAGAAAATCTCGACTATATCTTTTTAGTTGGAAATAGTATGTTCTGATAAACTTTGGGAGTCCTAACCACGTTGCCGAATTCAGGCCCAAACTCAGTATGGTAAAAATGAAACAACTAATATCCATGTGCTTCGTGTGTATGTTGAAATAGTTTCTGCACATTGGATGGTCTAAGACTAAATGTTAACATTGTAGAATAAAACATTTAAACGACGTATGTCTATGGGAATTTTTATTTTTGAGTACGTTATCATCATCTATGGTCAGTGATAGGAATATCCGGACAACGTGTGTATGATATGTTTTATGGTAAAATATAAGAAAATATATAAAAGTTGCCAAAACTTTTAGGCCTTTTTTTTCTTTTCATGCAAAACAAAAATTTAGAGGTAACTTTCGGTGACTTGAAGACGTACGTTTTTGTATGGGTTTTTGGCTTTCAAGTGAGTTTAATTTTTTGCCAATCCTGAAATCTGCACTGATAGGCGAGCAATGTTATTTTGAAGACAATCATGTTTTTTTGTACCTTAAAACCGGGAAACGTTGATATACCCTTTTGATTCTATAGCCCCATTGTACGTTCATTCGACGTCTTACCACCATTGGCTCCGCAACCTGACTTTCCTCATATTGTGACGCCTCTTCGTCCGTTTTGCAACTTGCACTTTGAAACTAGTGCAAGCGGTTTTTGCCTCGAGCGCCAGTTTCTGATTTTAAGTGTAGAAACACCACTTTCTCTGTTCGCGGTATAATAGAGGCCCCAAATAGAATCAGTGAAGACGGTTTATTACCAGGGGTCGAAACGTAGGCCGTCTTTCTCAAGGAATGAACAGCTGTAAAGATTTTTATATTTGTGACTCAAAATAAGACACACAAAACGTTTTAATGATATATTGAAACTATGTACATGTCAAGAAGAAAAATCTTAAGATATATCATATAGAAATATATTTAAAACTTCTGGTACATTTATCTACATAAAAATAATTAATACAGGTAGTTGATATTCGTGAAAGTGAAAAGAAATTTTCAATTACCTAAGTTTTGTAACCCTAATTTTATGCAAAATTTCTATTTTTACTCTCTGACTAGATTTACTACAAGATGATATTAAGTAAGTAGACGCGGCATATACAGGGCAAACAGAAAAGTGAAAGCAAAATAACGGGTATGACTAGTAAAGCAAAACGGTGGCTCGACACGTTCAAATGTGAGTAATTTAGGACTGACTCCACGACAGACAGACAAGTTACTAAATCTTTATGGATTTTAACAAAATGAATTAATCGAGAATATTTCGGAGAAGCCTAGAATTTACTACTTGACGATGCGAACCTGGTTATCGGATTTTTACTGAATGAAACAAGTCGGTACGGCTCAGTTGGAGTGTCCCACTTAAAGGCAGCATCCTCAAAGCCCAAAGAAAATAAGCTACTAAGCAAACAGGTTCGGACATCAAGTTTATCAGGAATTAATTGGTCTTTGTTATTTGCGATCGTGAATGCAAAATGACTTATTTCGTTAACGGTGTATCTTTTCTGGCAAAATGACAGTGCGACTCAGATGGAGTGTCCCACTTAAACGCAGCGTCCCCGACTGAGGATTTCGCAGTCACTTAGTTAATTTGCAAAAATGAAGTTTTGAAAAAATTACTACAAGTCGCTGAAGGCGCAAATTATCGAAATGTAACAAAGACAAATTAACGGTATTCAAATGATTACGGCAAATATTCTAAGTCCAAAATTACCACAAATTGAATATGACTTTAAAATAGCAAATCCCTACCAAAAGTCGACTGGTCGAGCGCGGAAAACCAAAGAGACCCTTAGCCGGAGGCCGATTCAGGATCTCCCCGTGTTGAGCTAGAAATCAGAACGTTTAGCGCAGAATGCGCGGGCACACCAAGCAGTCTTCAGTCGACGGCGAGGCAGAATGTTTATAACTAGTAGCGTTAATTGAAATAAATAATAATTTTCTGATAATTTAAATGTTCGGAATCGCTTGCAAATAACTTACTTATATTATTTCGGAAAAAGAATGAATTTAATAGTCCCAGTATTAATAATTATTAATCTAAATAATTTATTATTAATTCGTTCCCAAATGAAATTTTAAACTTGCCTTTTCCTTGAAATACTTCAAACAAAATACGGATATTTTAATTATGAAAGTATACCGGGTGTGCTTAAAAAGAAACGGAATTCTGTTTTCAAGAAAATTAAAATAAAAGTAATAGTGATATTTTCTATTCGAAAATAGCTTCATTACAATATCAATCGTATGGAGCATATTTTGTAGCCAATATAATGTTTTATTGTTTTTATGATAACCTTTGACACATCACCCTACATTCAGGACGTCAGAATTTACAAAGTTTCAAAACTTCCGCTTTTATAATGGGATCGACCCCATTGTTTATGTCTTGATTATATGGAAACTTGCAGCGCACGTTTTTCTTCATATACTACATAATCGAATAGACGTATTTAAGAAATTCATTCTAATATCATGAATTTTACCGGCTCTAATATGTTACATAGTGAAGTTTAAGGTTTGATAATGTTACCTACGTAGAAAAAGGTAAATTGCGTTTCGTTTAATTAAGGATAAAATTTCAAATGTCATGGTAGTTGAGCCGGCGACTAAAGCTGGAGAGGCCGAAGTAAAAGGTGTTGTGAACTAATTAGTAACGTCGACTTTAATGACATACTCGTATTGTTATATTTTGTCCGGCTAGTGTTTCTGGTAAAGTTCTTCTGTCTCGAGTAATGTCTCTTGGCGTGTCCGCTGTCTTTTATTTGTTTCCTGGGCAACACTAACAGAACACAGATGTTGCTTTACTAATTAAAAAGCGCGCATTCAGTGCAGCACAAAATGATAACCGACGCGTTCACTCACTAATTCCTACCCGGCAGAACAAAACCAAAAATCAGGCCATGAATTAGAACAAAGGCGCCTCGGCAGCTCTAATTAGGGCGCATTGTCGAGAGCTGCGTGCTCAGTTATATTTTAAAAGAACAAGTCTTCAACTCGAGTGTTGAATTTACCTCGCGCTCTAATGACTTAACTGAATTCATTACGTATACTCCCGCCGCCCTGATAACCTTACAACCACTTGCATCTCGGGCTACTCTTGTATGTACGGTCCCCTCTTAAAGAGCCTTTTAAGGCCTCGCAAAACCTACGCCATAGGAAAGAAAATAGGCATATTCGCAATTTAAAGAATTAATCCTTCGCAATTTTCGCTTAATTGAAATAAACCCACCTGAAAACATTCGCGAAATGTCACAAGGGCCTGTTAGAAAACCAATTTATCTTCACGACTACAAAAATAGTTTGTGTTGTTCTATAAAATTAATTATGTTAGACTAATATTTAACAGATGATCAAATTATCAATTATCAATTTTGGAAAATATTAAAATCTAGCGTAATAACAAAATAAAAATTTTGTATGAAAGCGGAAACTGTCAACTGTTTTATGTCGAAATTTATAACCTAGTAATAGAACGTGAGCATTAAAATATAGCAAAATTAATTAATCTCTTCGTAAAACTAAATAAAGATGAATACATTAAAAAAAAATTAAACAGAAAATATGTGGGGTTTAATTAATTTAATTAAATCCCCACTATTTTCTAGTACTTAAATTAAAAATGATTAGATGCTTAGTCAGTGTTTTTGACGCTAGACAGACCAAGCTACGAAGAGGTTGAAAAAACATTAATACATATATAGTTTTGAAAATTTTATGTGTTCATTGTAGTGTCCTTTCAAAAATATAAAAATTTCTGGGTGTGCACTCTAGAGGCCCTTGACATTCGTCCAATTTTATTGTTTTTCGTCAATATCTCAAAAATTAACAGGTTTTCAAAAATTGTCCTAAACTAAATTAAGGAGTATAAAATTCTCTATAAAAAAGTTTCTATTCATTTTTGCACTAGTTGTAATGATTACTGAGATAACCGGCTCCAAAGTTGGTGAATTTTTAAATGTATGGATGTGACTGAAATTGTATAGTCCAAGTAAGGACTTCCCGAGACATAAAAAACGCAACAAAAACTTTACGACCTCATTAAAATACCATTACTCTTTGTGCAGTCTCAACCGAAATTGACTCGCTTACCTTTATAGGTCAGCTATGAACTGTCAAATGCCACCTTCGACATCGGATTTGAAATCAGCTAACTAAAAAAACCCCTTGTGTATATTCTGATAAATCTTTTCCGGAAAATAGAGCGAGTTGACAGTGCCACTGACAGCTGCCAACTGTCAAATGCTACTTTTGACATCGGATTTGAAATTAGCGACCCGAAAACCCCCCGTAGAACACTAGCGAAGCCGCATTGAAAGGACCATGGCTCCATACTATTAGTGAAAATAATCTCGAAAAATCGACTTTCCCTCCCCATATCTGAAAAACCGTATATTTTCCGTCTTTGTGGTCATGAGGACTTTTGATCAAGAGCTCAAGAGGAATAACATATATCGATCCCAGCCAGAAATGTGCGGTGTCCTTTGCTCGTTTTAAAAGTGAACATTTTTGATGAAAAATGTAAATAAATACAATAAATAATTCTAAAATTTTAAAAATTCGTAGATTCCTAAATAATCGCTATGCGTCAAAATTTTAACGTAGACTTGTTACTAATAGAGTAGTGAATCGTTTCTAGTTATTGATATCATTTGTCAGCACGTCTAAGAGGGTGAAGCGAGGGGATGAAATGCTTAAAAAATGGTAACTTTCTAAGTAGTTGTTGATGTGTTGACCGTTGGAAGCAGATGAACTTGTTTTCATCGAGAGAGGTTGTTTATGATGTAGCTCCATACAGGGCCAGGAAAATACTCTTTCCTCGAGTCTCTCCTGCCTTGGTCACTTGATCTTAAGTTGAAAGTGAATTTAATGGGCGTCTTGGGGATGCGCAGCAAATTTTGATTCTGAACTTTCGTTGCCAATTTTATCATCATCAATCATTTTGTTGGTCAGGTATTGTTTGACGGTTGATTCATTTGATGCACAAAACTAATAGATACCAAGTAAGTTAAGTAGACGCTATATTTTTTGTTGACCATGCATTTTTTATTGCTCGTTATCCTATTATATTTTTATACAAAGAGTAATGAATAACAAGCAATAAACCTTTTTAAATGATTTAAAATGTTTCAGGAATTGCTTTGCATTGCAAAATAAATTTATCTTTGAGTAGTTTTGGCTTAGATTATTAATAGTACTGCTACCAGCGCCATATACAAATATAATCGAGTGGAAGTCTATATGTGAAGGTCATTCCAATACATTGCCGCTTGGAGCCAGCTCCAGCTTTGGCCATGTAACATAAAACATATATACAACGCATATATTAGGCAACCCCCAAGTTCAATGTCAAGCTGTCCGAAAGGGGGTTACATTTATCAAAATTTGAAGACACACAACCATTACCCACTAACGCAACGACTGTGTCGGAGTTGGGGATCGAACCCAGTACATCATAAGTAGTTGATGAGGCATGGTCGCTACACAACACGCTCTAGTTTACTGTTCTCCCGTATCGGTAACTTTTGGTGGAAATTTGCTAAACATGTTGATCTAATCACTGCTAGTAGCAACACCGCTTTAGCATCAGTCGGTGTCATTTCGATCGTACTTTGGCATGAGTAAAGGACTACTATTAAGTGATTGTGTTCATTTTACGACTGAAAGTAAAGAAATTTATTCTCATTTTCTTGCTCAGTCAGCATGGGCTAATAATTGGTTTACCTGAATAAAATTCAGGTATTTTTAAACTTGCCAATTTAGCCCGGTTACTTAGCTGAATAACAGAATAAGCTCGCGTCGCTATATTATTAAAATGTTGCCGGAAATAAGTTTCTCGGGAATATCTTTTTCCGGTCCTAGAAGTTTTCTAGTATTGTCTAGTTCATTTGTTATTGGTACCCAAAAAACGCAACAAAAACTTTACGACTTCATTAAAGTACCACTATTTGTTCGCACATTGACTCGCTTACCTTTACAGATTTTTAATATGCGTCGGCTTGTTTGATGAGAGCATGCCGCTGGACCCAACGGCGATAATAGTTATGTCGTAAAGTTTTTGTTGCGTTTATTGAGTGCCGATAACAAATTTTTATTAATAGTTCTTAAGTTAAGTTCAAGTAAAGTCAAACTTAGTTTTTTAAATTGCATAAACATCCCCTTTTGATCCGAAATTGTCCTCATTATCAATTAAAAAATCAATTATTATTTATTACATAATAAACACATACTCAGTATCACGCAATGCATGATGTGTGTTTCTTCTTCGCTACTGCATCATAATTCATATTTGACAAGACGTAAGAATTTAACTGTACATTGTGTATACACATAGTTCATTTACAGGGTTTTTATTTTTTTACTATTAATTAGTGTGAATATTTTATTACAAAGCACCCTTTTAGCAAAGAAGCAGAAATGTATGTGTCGTTGAAACCTCGTAACAGTAACCGTCTGTAGTGGCAGGCAGTGGGAACAAAATGAACATTGTGTTAATTATGAAGTAAGGGGCACCGCATCATTAGGAGTAGTGATTAAAAATGTCCACATCGAAAATGAAGATGAGAACAATATTGTCGCCGCTCTATCTGGATTGAGCGTTGATAATTACTATGGCATTTCTAACTCCGCTTTGAGCATTGACAAACAGAACGGCAAATTTACAAGACCGCTACTGACTGTGCTTCCTCTTTACGTTAACGATACATAACGAAATGTATAAATAAAAGTGCGGCGCTTCAAAGCGGACAGATAGAGACGTATAATTGGTCTAGTTTAGAGGCATGCAAATCAAAGGAGCGCGCGTGACTAAACATATCGCCTTACCCGCTATTGTACAACGCGTTCGCGCGATTTCAGTTATGTAAGGATATTAATTATCCCTCTTCTGTTCTAAATTATTACAATGCAATATTATTTATTCCACGCCTCCGCATCGCACCCTTTTAAATCATTATTTTGCGGCAGGGTCGGCTCTAGGGCGGGGCAGAGTAGCAACTGCCCCAAGCCTCGCTTTTTAGAAGCTGCATTTAATACAATATTTGCTAATGCTTATTTTTAATAAGAAAATCTGTAGATGATTATTTTCTCGTATTCATAGTCGCATGGTTGACTTTAGGAAAACGCACTCGACCACACTGCATGATGTATTAAACTGTAATGTATCCAAGGGTGGTCCGTGTTTTTTGACCTCCATATTTCGGACAACGCTCCCTCAAATCGTTTGATAACGTTCATAACAAACTATTTCCGCAACAGGTCGACTCCATTGAACGGGGAAGAGTACCCACAAGCCCATTAATATTTGGAATTAAAAAAATTACCTATGAATAAAAAATAAAAAAATGTCAAATATTAAGTTATTTATATTCTAACGAAGCGTTTTTCGTTACCGAAATATGTCCAGGATCTAACATTTATTTTATTACCCACCATATACCTATTTGTCCTTTATAAAGTATTATTTTGTATATATCTAGATGTAAATACCAAATAAATGATTAATGAACTCGGGTGACGGGGAAGTGACGAAAGGGGATTGTCTATTCACGCGAGCCAACCAGCAAATATTTTAATATAATTCAAATAATAAGTTCCTGATACATAAAAAATGCAACAAAAACTTTACGACGTAATTATTATCGCTGCAGGCCATGGTGGAATGCTGCATCAAATTACCCGATGCACATTAAAAACTTATAAAGGTAAGCGAGCTGATTTCCGGTCGAAGTAGCACAAAGAGTAATGGTATTTTAATAAGGTCGTAAAGTTTTTGTTGCGTTTTTTATATCTCGGGATATTCCTACTTGAACTATACGTATCCAACCATCTCGCGTTTTAGATGTGTGAGTGTTCTCTGTCCTGTACCGAACTATACCAAATATCCTCAAAATAAGATAATGAAAATATTTTCTGACGTCACCTGTAATAACGTCATCCTCTTGGTAAAGGGAATAATTGAAGCCGTTCGACATTCAGTTCACCAGTTGCCATTCCACGCGTTAGACGTATCTACGTACCTGTTGCGATCTGCGAGGAAAATATTACTGTTTATGCGTGAATGTCTAATTTCCCAAATTGACCCACTGGACTACCGTTTCTCCACTTAAGCTACTCAACCTTATGTATCGGGCTTGTAAGTAGTGTGTCCTATCACTTAAACTAGGACTGGTGTCCGAGCTAAACCCTAAAACTCGTTTCCGGGGTTCGAGTGTCAAAGAGTGGCCTTTTTTCTCCTCGTCACAAGCTGGGGTGGAGAAAAACGCGTCACACTATTATATATTTCACTTAAACAGTAGGTTTTACAGTTGCTTTATTTGCATCGAAAAAGTGTTCATATTAGTCGCTTACAATTTGCATTATAAACTAGGTTTGATCATCATTATTTGTAGTTAACTGTTTATTATAGTCTTGTATCAATTTGACACATCTCTCTGCTGCATCATTAACAACCTTAAGTTTTCATACTGTTTCAAATCGTTATCTAGCTTCCGCTTCAAGAAAATTCCACGCATATTTAATGCAAATTTATTGAAAAATGTTTGCTTCTGGAGATGCAAAATTTTTGCCTTTCTTAGTTAATAAGAGGTTTTAATCGCTAGGTTTGCGCCCGCCTAAATTTGCAACGGGCTCTTGGACTAAGAACGGCTTAACCGCTCTACTAGGTGCAATTAAAATTAAACTGCCAAATTGAAATGTCTATTATAGTTCAAATAATAAGTTCCCGATACATAAAAAACGCATGAAAAAATATTTGGTTAGAAATTTGTTGATGCACTTAGAGTGGCCATGGCCAGAAAAAAATACTTGTAATGGGCCGGTGTGTCATGTCAGAAAAATCAAGTCGAGCATAAAAATTTGAGAATGTATATTTCGTGGGCTATCAAATTTGACCTGAACTGTTTTTTTAACAAAACTTATTTTTTTCAAATGGAACGATAATGGTAGAGTACTACCATAAAATAGCGAATGTTCTAAGGAATTCGGAGATGCGAGCAAAAGCATTTTTTTGTGATCATGCCACTTTAGATGCACCAACAAATATCGAGTAAAATTTTTTTCATGAAATCGAAATGTCACTTATGGGATACCACAGTACTCAGAATTTTTCAAGGATTCCAAAAATATAATAATACACAGTGTCCCATTTAAAACTCAAAATTTGGTGTCATTTCCGGTGAAACAGGAAGGGAAAAAATGACAGTTAAGTACGTCACAAAATGTCTTCTTGGTCATATAATATATCTACCAAGTTTCATTCTGATATTCTAAAAAATAAGAGCAACAAGGGGGTCTACCATGATCCGTTGGCACCCCGTATATGGCATAATGGAGATCCAATATTTTAGTACACATAATAACATATCTAGCGACTATGCAACGAAAAATTAATAAGAAACTGCAATTTAGAGTGGAGTGGTACCTGTTCGGTAAGGTCATAAAATGGTACTATAGTAGTAGCTTTTTTCAACCTAACAATGGTTTGGTTATAATATGTGTTTATTTTTCAAAATTATTATAATTACCCCCTTGCAAATCCATTGCTTGGAAGAAGTGGGTATAAAATCAGAAAAATATGTGCTTTGCTTTGTTATAGATAGCCCACTTTTCCTCTATTATTATGAAGCTAAATCCACTGTTATTACACGTAAAGGTTGGAATAAATTTCTTAAAATCGATACAAAGCAAGTGGCAAAAATTCACTCAGACACGTCGATTTTTAAATGCAAAATGTTAGTATAGTGAATATGACCAGAATTGAAACCGTATAAAAACTAAAAGCCGGCAAAAACAGCCGGCATCTCTTTATTGTTTTTCTTATGACAAGCATTTCTGTTTACCTCCGCAACATTAACCATTAACCATTAAAAAATCTTTATTTTATTTAGCTATTCATGACATGTCAGAGGTATTTTATTTATTTTATTAAAATACCTCTGACATGTCATGATGCCGACTGTTTTTGCTGGCTTTTAGTTTTTATACGATTTCAATTCTGGTCGTATTCACTATAATTGTATCGGGTCCAATTTTTCCAATTCCGTAACTAATTCCGTTTTTTAAGTCCCCAACATTGTTTAGTCTATTAAAAATAACTTTGGATTTAAGATAACCCCATAAAAAATAATCCAATGGAGTTAGGTCCGGACATCTAGCTTGCCAATTTACTGATCCGCGTCTACCAATCCATCTGCGTGGAAAAAATTTCGTTTAAATAATTTCGTACTATTACCGATGGTGCGTCATCATGTTGAAGCCATATGGGGTTTCCTGGTACATTAGGGTTTTCGCCATTTGGATACATTCCGGAAGGTCCTGGAATTATGTTTTGTTGGATCAGCTCCAAATAATTTTCATCATTTAATAATCCTTCAATAAAAAATGGACTTAAAACTGTAGCTCCAACAATTTCAGCCCACCGTTAACTTTATGTGGAAATTGGGTATTTGTCCCTCTATCATCCAGTGCGGATTTTCATGTGACCAATATCGACAATTTTGCCTATTTATATCGCCTTTTAATAAACAGAAGGTGGGCTCATCAGAGAAAAGTACTCGATTTAAGAAATGTGGATTGGTATTACAAATTTCCATTATGGTTTCCCAAAATTCTACTCTTATCTGCGGTCGAAATCATCTTCCACTTGTACTAAATTCATTTTATATGGATCCCATTTATTCTTTTCCAAATATTTTAAAACAGTCGACTGACTAATTAACTGCTCTGCTGCGACTTCGCGACTTGGTTTGTGAGGATTGTCCTTCATTGTTATAGTCCAGGTCAGCGCTTCCCGGCAGTCAAAAAACGCAACAAAAACTTTACGACCTCATTAAAATACCGGTATTCTGTAATGTTTCGTTCAGAAATTGACTCGTTTACCTTTATAGGTTTTTAATGTGCGTCGGCATGTTTGATGACAGGCATGCCGCATAGCCCCCGCGGCGATTATAATTGTCGTAAAGTTTTTGTTGTTTTTTGAATGTCGGAAAGCGCTGAACTGGACTATACTAAAACATCTAACCGTTTATTTTCTGAAATTACATCAGGACGACCTTTTGTAAAATTGTCTCCTTTCTATTTTGTACAGTTGATTGTGTAATAGGTCGGTCAGGGTATTTACCATTAAATAATTCACAAGCTAGAGTTTGTGTTTGGGGACTGTCTCCATAGCCAATCATCAAAATTTCAATTCGTTGTGCCTCACTTAAACGTTCCGTTATCAAAACTTTACATACAATGTAACAAGCAAAGACTAACGTGTGCTACAACCAGGTCCGCGCTGCTATGTAAATGAAAAAAAAAAAGCGTAAACACGAAAAAGTGTAAGCCGTTAAAAGTTCCTCCACCAGGGTTCGATCATTTAAAAGAATTACCGATAACGTCATAACTTTTTTTTAAATGTTTGTAGAATTTTTTTTATATAAATAAATGCAGATATGTTTATTTAGGACCATCGAATATATTGTGTACAAAATATATGTCTATTTGTAAAAACTTTATAATACTGTTTTTGCAAAACATATGCTTACGTCGGTGTACTCATTATAATTATGTTTATTTAAAGTGCACGGTCAAGACCTCTTGTGAATTTGGAACCAAGATTTACCCGAAACATGCACAACTTGCGTGAATCAGTTGGGCGGGGTGGCCTAATGCGCTAATTATTTCAACCACACCTCGACAACACACGCGATATCCCTATTACGATATTATTGCCATTACACTCCAGACAACAGGTATACGAACCATTCATAAATTTTATAATACATTGTAATTCACTGATCAACATCACTATCGGCAAACTTGCTTGTTGCGCCCAAAACGAAAATTTCATTCCCCATTCTTAATTTAATCCAATATGCCCACGACGTGACCAAATATTAATGAAAATCGGATTAATCCGGACTATTTACAATATAAAATTGCGTAAAATGTTACATGGCCTATGTTCATTTAAGAATTTTATAAAAATAACTAATATTTTTGTTTATGTTTAGCACGATCTGGTAGCACTTTGATTTAGTTTTTGTAAGTGAGATTACTTCAAACTAGCAGAATTCTCTTTGCATCACTGCTAAATATCTTCACATTTTATATATAGTTCTCTTTGTATCGTAGGAACTCAGTCATGTATTTTTTAACACTAATTTATGTGATATGTATCTCTGTTATACCACTTCAGTCTCCAATTGTCGTTACCATGTCTGCAAAACATTTTTATATTCATTTAAATCTCATTTTTTACTTTGTTTACTCTGTGGGGCAGTCCATAAATGTCACACTTTTTTGGTCAATGTTTTTGACCCCCTCTGTGTCACACATTGGCACGCCCGCTCAACACCCCCCCCTCCCCCCCGTAGGCCTGTCACGTCGCATTAACGGGATAGTCTTTATTTAGAATTTAGTGGAGCGGCTGAACAGTGAAGGTCAGTAGAGACACAGCGTCGCGTTAAAACGCTGGATAAATGAATATCAAGTATTCTGATAAATAATTAAAATATTACACATAAAATTATTTTCTTTTCTTGTGACATCACAATTGCTTGAGACTCCGCGTCCCCCTGTCACAAGGTGTCACAACTTCCAGAATCCCCCCCCCTCTCTCCCCTAAAAGTGTGACATCATTTATGGACGGCCCCTGTACACAGCAAGTAGTTATTTTTCTTACCTCTACAATTTCTTTCATTCACCCCTGTTATATAATGTATGATGTAGTTACTGGATCTTCAGAATACAGTTTGAAAACAATTTACTTTATTTCGTCAATCCATAGTAATTGCTTGGATATATTTGCAATAATAGCTGTCAAATATATCTGAATGATTATTAAAGATTCCTTTTATCGATTCTATACCTGTCAGTAATTTAATTGTCACTGGAAACTAACTAGACTCGGAATCCGATTGTGCGCTTAAGCCGCTTATCAGTAGATGGCGTGATTCTCGGAAAATATTAGTTTTCTTTTTGTTTAGTAAAAATATATTTTTAAATGATAAGTGATAATTAAGTACCTGGGTACCTTCCCGTTTTGGAGGGCGCTGAAAAAACGGGGAGAAAACATTCTCCACTATTTGTATTTTTCGGTAAATTTTAAAAGTAGGGGTAAAAACCAAAGAGTCCTCACATGCCCAGTACCAATAAGTATGAAAAGGGGGCGGTTTTAAGGGTGGTTGGTAGACGATGGGGGAGAAATGAATATTACCATCGTGTTGAGCACCCTCGAAAACGAAATAAACAAATTTTCATGCATTTTGAATTTTTTGGGGATATTTTAGTTTCAACCCAGGGGGCAGATAAGATGTATTATGGTTAAATTTCATACGGCCTAACCGAATCCTGCCCAAAAAACCGATCCGCATGCCTAGGATAGAAAAAAAACGGGAAATAGGGGCAGTTTTTCTTGTTTAGGGGTAGTCGCTGAGGGGTAGGAACCTTAAAAATATCAGCATCGTATTCAGTGCCTTCAAAAACGGGGGGGGGGGGGGGTGTCCCATGTTTCATCCCTCTCACAGAACTTTTGTGTTTTAACCCTAATCTGATTAACACCATACCATAGAACTTTTCGATTGTGAGATCATCCAGTAATTATTATTACGATTAAATCCACATTTCATTGTGTAAGAGAACACCATCAGGTAAATTTTATTTATTAACTATTTCATTTTCAATTATTTTATTAATGTATTTTTACTTATATTAAATAAAATAAATTCAATTTCTTCAATTTTATGTAACTTTACATGTGACCACATGATAATAAAATATTTTTTTCTATTCTCTTTTGCCAATTTAGTTCTAATCAGCATTTATATATAGTGAACATGAAACAATGTTTAGAAAGTAACGTTAATTCTATTTGACTTTCTGCAACTTTATGAATTTGAGTTAACACTTGATTTAATTATTGAACAACCGTTGGTTAATTGGCCAGCTTACTGTTCACTTTTATTTGAAGATTATTATTTTCTCGGCTTTTACTAAGACGCTTAATCCTTCATTTTTTATTCTGCGATCTTTCCATTCAAATTTCCTGTAAAATCGAATAAATTGCTAAAAACATTTATATTCAATGTTCAGAGACAATAATTGGAATCTGGAGTGCAGTACCAGGACGTCCCAGCTTCAACTACACTCAATTTGGAATCACTCATCAAACTCATCATGTATAAATAATTTGCTGCTATTGTAAGATCTCATTATAAGAGACACGAGTGTGACCCGATTGGTGGAAAATCTTCATAACACTATTTAAAAACAGGTACCTCTGGCAAGATAGAGTAGCTCTAAGGAGAGCTATGGTCTCGTCATTTTTAGAGATTACTGGTTTAGCAAAATTCAAACGGTAAACGGTCAAGAGGACGCAATGGTCTGATACATCTAACAAATTGGGAAAGACGGAGTAAGATTTTAAGATGTGCCATATAACAAAGAGAAGCCAATGCGTCTGAAATCTAGCGAAGTGTGGCAAACAAACTGAATGGGGTGAGACTAGAACTTTTCCCAGTAGGTTCGAGATCGAGATCCACTAGCACCAGAAAAATCTAAGGATTTAAATATCTTGATATATAATATGTGACGTAAGGAGACATTTGGAAAATAAAACAATCCACTTGTGGTCATGGAAACTAAGAAAAAAATTCGAATTCTGAAAATATATTTATATATCTAATAAAAAAACAGGAAAGATGCGACTAACTAATGTATCTGAATGTACTAAAGTAAATCTAATTTATGTGACTTTAAAATTAATGTTATGTGAGGTTATGGCAAAAAAATCACACTCTATTAAAGCGAGGCTGTAATTCATTTGTTTAATCGTCGTTCTCAATTATTTTTTATGTCTAATGGAAAGCCACGGTCGCGGTTGGTATAAAATTCTAAGTGATAGATCGTTGTTTTTCTATTCTGAAAGTCGTAAAATTGTCTGCTTTATTTGGGCTGATGATAATGAAACACAGACAGTGATAATTAACATTAGGCTCACCACGCCGTTATCATTAGCAAAGTTGTTAGCTAGAGAGAATCTGTCATCTGAGACAAATAAAATCTGATAGGTTGTTCGAGTCGGATTTAATTGGTGGTCAGGTGAACAATTCACCTTTTAAGGGTTTTTCATGTTCCCAGTGAGTGCGGCTGTCTCGTTAGTCCCACCAGTCAGACGTCTTCTTCACGAATAAAAATGCCCAAGTTCAAATTCGTAATTAATAGATAAGATTGCATTAATTACCGGTATGCCATTACATCTCCCCGAGATTTAATGTTTCTGAGAACGAGACAGACATACGTAGTCATAAAATTTATTTTATTGTTAGAAATTGATGTCCACTACTTTATCGGTTTATGGCGGATTGATACTTGTCGTAAAATACTACTACGCGTAGCCGTTTTTATGTCATCGAAGATCTTATGATTACTTTCCATTGTTCTAAGAAACTTTACTGCACGTAAATAATCGTATTAATGAAGAATTAACTACCCATCTTCAACGAAATAAGCGTAAAAGTACTTTAGGTTCATCCATGCAAAATAAATATATTTTAGTCATTTATAAAACTTCACTTGCAAAGAATTCATAAACATTGTTTCCACATTACATTTGAATACATTTCATTTTGCATATCATGCTAGATCATATGTTTTAATAATTTAACAACATACAAAAGTATGGCGCAGTGTAAAAAAATATAAATTGCATAAACAAATAAAACTACAATAAATAATTAAAAATCACTAATTTATGAATAAAAAATATCTAAAAAAGTGAAAATTTTAGTATAACACTTAAGGGTATACTCGAAAAATTAGTGTTTACGAGAAAAAAATACCTATAACAATAATTATTATTAATAGTGAACCAAGTCCCAGATACTGGATACTGGCCATTTTCATTTTCAATTGATTCTAAATGTGAAAATTAAAATAAAAGTAAATTTTGGAAAGAATTTTTTATTACAGAATGGAATATCAAGCACTTCTTTGGTGAATAATAATAATAATAATAGTAATAAATTTATTCATCACTCAACATAATACACAAATGCATCAGTTATTGGACTAGTCAAACTAATACTAATATAAATATATAACATTACACTACATATAGAATCATTTAAAATCTAAAAACTCTTCGTAACCATAAAATGAATTATATAATAGGAAATCATATAACCTTGATTTGAATTTGTGAAAATTATCGTCATTGCCATAAAGATTTATAAACTTATTGTAGCAATTAATGCCCCTATAAATGTTACAATATTAGCCAATAGACAGCCTAGAAAACGGTTGATGTAAATTATCTTGGAAACGTGTATTAAAATGATGTATTAAGGAATTACTTTTTTTATATTAATTATTAATAGATAAATGTATAATGATGGCAGATCTCTACATGAGGTGAGAGATGCATACTTGATATTACCCTCAATATGCGTTTTTGTACAACAAAAGCTCTATTTATGTGTGCTGAGCTTCCCCAAAATATTAAACCATACGTTATAATAGATTCAGCTAAGCCAAAATATACTAATTTAAGTACCTCAAGGCTCACAGTACTACTTAGCTACCGGATTAAGTAGCATACGCTACTTAGTTTACAGGTTTTCAATGTGACATTCCCATGTCATTTTAGCATCAAATGTTATATTCCAAAGAAATTTGATGTATGTACCTGTTCGATTGAAATATTATCGAGCTTGACTAAGACACTACAGTCTTGGACAGAATTTTTTGGAAGAAAAGTCATAAATTTAGATTTATTAATATTTATCGACAGTCCATTATTTGAGCCGTATTCTAGAAACTCATGAGTGGATTTATTAGCTTGTGATATTACATCTATCTTATTATTTGCACGTATGCCAAAGTTTGTCATCGGCATATATTATTTGTGTATCGGCTGTGGGACAGTTTGAGGATATATCGTTTAGAAATATCAAAAATAATACAGGCCCCAATATGGTACCCTGTGGCACTCCTACTGATATATTATATGGCTCAGATTTATAATTTTTTATGGTAACTATTTGGCTTCTATTGTTTAAGTAGGATGGTATCCAGTTGTTTGAAACGCCACGAACACCAGTACTAGCCAGCTTTTCTAATAGAATATGGTGGTCGACCGAGTCAAATCGAAGTATAAAATTATATTTAGATTTATCCTATTTAGCGATTCATAGATAAAATCAGAAAATTCAGCTATGGCAGTTGTAGTAGACTTTTGTCTTCGAAAACCATGTTGGGATATATTTAAAATTTTATAAAACTCTAGGAAAAGAATTAATCTATTATAAAATGCAAGTTCGAACATTTTTGCTATTTGACTTTGTACACATATATTCCTGTAATTAGCGTAATCCTTCAGTGATCCTTTATTTTTGTATACTGGGACGGATTCTGATACTTCAACGCACTGGGATATTGCCCGTTTAGAAAGGATTCATTTATTAAATATGCTATGGGTTCGCTCAGGACCGCTGCTTTTAATATTTTGCCATTTATATCATCGGCATCCGAAGAGTGTTTAGTGGTAGTCTTAGATATTATATTTTTAACCTCATTTGGTGTTATGGGGGTTAAATAGAAGTTTACATGGGTAGAAGATGGTATTTTTAACTTTTCGAAACAAGGTTTTGGGTATTGCACTCCACAACTCCTGCACTCCTATTGAAATTTAATAAATAAATCCACCTAATTTTTCAGCCAAATCTAAATTTCGATCGATATGAATTTCTAATGATATATTTCAAGCCTCTTGTCACTACGAACGTTAACATTTTCCAAGCTTCGTTTGCAGCGAAGTATAATCATGTGGTCTCACTACATTTCCTTGTAGTGTACGTCGTATATAATAATTTCCACTAAATTTAATTTCCATATTCTGGCCGATAGCCGCGTTGGTTAAGGCGCGAGGTGGCAATCGCGATTAATCACACGGGTATCGTGCCACCGGGTTCGAATCCCAGCTTCGGCACTGTCGGAGGAAATGGTTGTATGTCCGCATTTTTTTCAATGTGTAACCCCCTTCCCCACAAGCTTCTGGCTTCTGCAATTGGGGGTTGTCTAATTTCTATGGTGTTCTGTGGTGGTGTTCATATTGAGAGTTACGTCTGTAATTTACAAGCTTAATCAGCGATATCTACAAAATTACACATCACAACTATTGATGAGGGTGATATTTACAGTAATGATATTTACATAATGACAGATTATAGAATAAATAACAATTACAATAAAGATGACTTCATTTTCCACAATTTGTGTACAAATATTTCAAAATTGAAGAAATATTGAAAAGGTACATGTTTTTGTTATGTAGAAGAAACTATAATTGTTTATAATCAACCTTAACTCTAACCTATTTTCGTATATTAGTTGTTGAGAAGAGAACTATAAATACTTAAAATCTGATAATAAAATACCTTTACACATAATATTCACCATATGTCCAGAATTCAATTCACTCAGTGGCTCAACGCTTACGTGTTAGGCTTGCCACCAAGGAGTCCCGGATTTGAATCGTGGCTAGGTTATGGATGTTTAGTGGTGTTTTTCATGTGTTACCGAATTGGTGACAGTGGACTAGACGAGGTTGCGTGAGAGACAACACGGCTAGTTGCTGTATCACTCCTGAGTTTGAGTCTCAGCTGCGACAGATGGCAATGTCGTAAGGAACAGTCGTTGTATAATTGACTATGTGTATATGTCCTAGTTGAGTGGTATGGCTAATTCTGAACTCCGCTAAGACGTTAATCTAAAATAAAGCGATAAAAAAATATATGTATGCTGGTAATTTATTAATAATGATCCTATGATAAAGAAGCCTGCGCCGTTCCATATCCACCAACCCAATATCTTGTAGATTATAATAAATTCCGTTATGCCTATGAATTCCATAAATCGGCCGTAAGCATGAATTTTGAATCTTTTGCACCTTACTTTTATAGAATATGTAGATTAACTGGGATAACAAAATTATTAAATCATCTAAATTATGATTTATTTCTAAACAAACATTCTGTACATTATAAGGTTTAAAGTTGTGAATTATTGCATATATAAATGGTAAGCAGTGGATTCAAAATAGATCCTTGCGGAACTCCTAACCTTAAAAATAAATACTAGACTCTAGACATTATCAATACAATCTTTTTTTGTTGCCTGTTCTTAAGGTAGTGTCAAATAATTTAATTGTGTATTCTGTAAGTTCAATGTAACGAAGAAAGTAATAGCTTTACTGAAATCAAGTGAATTCAAAACTGTACATAAATCTTGATCCATTGTTCCCATATCATTAATTAAATGCAAAAGTACTACAGTATTCTGGTATAAACTGACTAATTTATGGCAAATATTTTTTTCTCTTGTGTTTCCATGATTTTGTCAAGCAATTTTGATAGGGTTTACAGTATACTAATTTTTCCGGATTTTTTTGTAAAACTGCTATGACAGCATTTTTCCAAACGTTCTCTGATAAGCAGTAATTAGCAAATATGAGTCATGCATATAGATGAGAGGATAACTAACAGAGGTTTATTTCTAAATTACACTCTCAACACCGACGATAAAAGCATCAACTTTATTAAATTTAAACTTGCAATCATAATGAGGAAGTTGCATGATTCTTTCTTATATCACAGATATATAGACAATAGAAAAATATGCTTCCTCATATTTTTTCTTTTTGTTAAAATTGAGGGTGAAAAAATATTTATTTCGGCTGAGAATTTAAAACCATTAAAACGCTTTATCTCTAACGAATGACGTCATTCCTAACCGGTAGCGTCACATCATTATTGTTAAAACGTTGAAACATCTAAAAAGAATGCTGTGGTTATAGACGTTAGGGATGTTATGGAATCGTTATCCGTCACATTAACCAATGATTAATAACAAGATTAAGAATAACAACGTAAATTAGCAAATTCAGGTCAAATTAGTGACGTCAAAATGACGTCACAGAAATATTATAGCGTTTTTAGTCACGTGGTTTTGTTTACACAAAAGTTCATATTTAATGTGGCATATTTACGAAGCGAAATTTTGCTGTGAGTTTCTTTTATTATATTATCAACTTATATAGTACATATTATGGAAAAACAATAAAATTAAGCATTTTTAAAATTCATGCATCTTCCTCATCTCTTGTTAGGACGGGACAACGGCTATCTGGACGTGCCGTAGCCTATTTGGCAAAACTTGGGGTTTGAAGCCGAAAATTACACATTAGTCCCACCTTCCCATTGTCAAATCCATGGTGGCCTACGCATCATGCGTATGGTGACCAAAAACAGAAGAGAAAGTAGCACAAGGAAAGTTGCAGAATACAATGAGTTACGAGTTACCTGCTTTAGGAACTACAGGGACAATACCCTCTTATATCACATTAGCTATGGAGGCAATACTCGACCTATGCTTCATCTGCATCTCCATTTGCATGTGAGGAGGGAGGCAGGCGAGGGCCTAAGACTGCATCAGACACTTAAATTCAAATCAGGCGATCTGGTTGGTCACTTAAAGATTTTGGAGTTAATTCATTTTGAGTCCATGACCAAACCCACCGACTCGATGCTAATCAAGCAGGATTTTGATTGTCTCTTTGATGCGCTGATCAAACGAGAAGTATCGAAGCACAGCGACTGAAGAAAGGGCCACTCATCTTGTACTCAGATGGATCTAATATGGCTGACGGGCTAAATGTGGGCGCAGCAGGGCCTAAATGCAAGCTATCCAAAGACGTTGGCAACACCCCAATCATCTTCCGGGCAGAAAGCAGAAATTTACGCCATAGATATGCGTGTTCAGGAATGCCTAAACGAAGGCATTAGAAGAGCAAAGATCTAATACTTTCCGATAGCCTGGCAGCATTAGAGGCTCTAAGATCCTATACCTTCGAGTTTAAAATTGTCTGGGAATGACAATCTCTAAAGTAACTAGCTGATAACAACAGAGTACCTTGATGTGGGAGCCAGGGAATGAGGGAATAGAAGGTGACGAAATAGCTTGCGGCTTATCCAACGGATACATAATGGAGGAGATCCAAAAATGAAAAAAGGAACAGAAAAACTCTTACTGCCTCATTCTTAGACTTCTTCGTCACAAATTGGATCAGAAGTTGTATTTGTTTGTATTGAAATAAAATTTTCAGTTGCAGCTTTAGTCGAATTCAGGGACGGGTATTTTGTATCTTTCATCATTAAAGATTCCTTTTACGGAGCTGAAATCATAAAAAGGGAATACAAATTTTATTAAGAGAATTAAAACCAATCTTACCAACCAAAGTTTTGAGCGAGTATTACCTGCGAGAATGACTGAATATAAGCAACTGGATAACAGTTAATTCACTAGACAGGTGGGTCAATATTAATCAACTGAGGATTCGGTCTTTATTCACAACCTGCACATCTACTTTCTATAATACAAAAGGGATTTGTGAAATTTAAACTATCCTCTGTATGTCCATGCACAACAAAAGGCTCTTTAGATATGTAACACATCTTACCAAACAAATAGCTACTTAGATTTCTTAAGTCACCAAAACCAACGAAACAAATATACATATATCTGATAACAGGAATCGACTAAAAAAAAATAAACTGATAAGAGGAGGGAAATTACTCAAGGCATTTATTAGACTATTTTAATATTTATTTACGAATACAATATGACATTTTGTTGTTTTGATTGATTGATTGATCGTTTATTGACACTGACAATATGAGATATATAATCTGTATTTTATTAAATCTTATCTACTTCAGCACACTTATGTTGGGGAACATTTTATCGTAATACAAGAGTACGTTTTTCGCAGGGCAAGCGGAGGCGGCGGTAGAACGACGCGCGCGACGCCTCGGGCTGCACGGACTTCAAAGCAATGTGCAACTGACAGCTCGTGTAAACCTTAGGCCACACCGCAACTACGGGCTACATGGCTACCTGATCTGTCTAATTCACTACCTCGTATATTAATTATCCAAAACAAAATGCCGGATTCAAACAAACCTGCGGGTAACGAAGATCTAAAATTGTATTTTCATGAAATGTGGAAATTTCATTCGTTGCGAGCAGACATGTCTATTAATTCATGAAAAATGATTCCATTTGATTCTTCCAGTGTCTGTCTGCTACTTGTAAATGATCATAACTGGATAATGTACAGTGCATCCATCATGTTACTCTTATCCTATTATTTTCCGTTGGGCATAAATAAACGAAGTCAACAGGAGGATAAACTGTAAAAAATTACTGTTTAAAATTTTGCCGATTTTAATTAATACAAGATATGTTTAAGATCACATTATTGCCAAACCTGTTCTATCGAAGGATTGAGACTTTTTTACTTGCATAGTATTTAGCAGACAAGGGGCTGATAGAAAAGTGGTATATCCACTATACAATCGACGCCTAAGATTACGTAGCTTCTGCGTATACATTGATATATAAGCTCTTAGAAGATGGGTTTATTGTTATTGAACCTATATTTAGTATTTAAAACCGCCAGAGACAAAGGATCAAGAAAAACACGGAAAGTGACTTTTTTCGAACTACCACGAAATTCAAAGTTGCGTGCAGCATTAAGTAACGCCCTTGAAAGTCGGAAGTATATTAAACACTTGCAGTAAAAAAATTGTGCCATGGGACGTAAAAATGCTCCACGAACGTGAAACTGCAACGAAGGTTAACTTGGCAGACAGGAATTATGCGATGACGTCGAAAAATTTCAGATGGAAAACTTTTCGGGACTGTAACGAAATAGTATATTGTTTTATTAGGAGTAAAAGTGATACTTTTATGACGAATCTGTAGGTTTGCCGCAATTACAGACGAGTCACAAAAGTGGCTTTTACTCCGAATGCTATTTTTTCTTCAAACGTCGATTAGCTATAAAATAAATAAAGATAAAAAATTTAGTTGTGCGTTGCCACTATAAGTACTTGTACTTCCGTTACTAATGGCAACGCACAGCCATCTGAAATGTCAAACTTTAATGTCATGAAATGAGTAAGAAACGTCATGATTTTCTGACGTGTGAAGAAAAACTATTTAGAAGCTATTTAGAAAAAAAAAACACATTTTTTTGGATGAAGTTTTACATCGAAGCGATTAATACTTAGTCGCTTCCGAGTCGATGGAGCTATGGGTTTCAATTTGAACGCAAAGAATTCGTCGGAAATGCATCTTGCGTCCCAAGTGGTATAATTGGAAACTGCAACGAAAATTTTATATTTCTCGATTTTCGGATTTATTAAGTCGAATTAGGTGCTCTACCGAATTTGGACTAATGGGTTATTTTGGGGATTTTTTGAGATTTCTGCTAACTTCACATGGAAGTTTGCAGAACATCTACAAAAAAACTTTTCTTAATTAAAAGCAGGTGGCTCAGAATTTGCCGTTTTTCAACCGTAAAAACGAATGGTGAAAATGAAATTTAAAAAAATAAAAATTAAGGCGGTAAAACCAAAAACATCATTTTTTAAAATCAGCAAAAACTTTCAGAATGAAAACCCAAAGGCTTATTATTTGCCGCTAATTCATCGTGAAAGTAACAATTTTACCGTTGTTAATTTTTTTAAAATTTTCGAATGTTCTGCTAACTTCACATGAAAGTTAGCAGAACATCTACCAAAATCTGTTTTTAATTAACAGCAGGTGGCTCAGAATTTGCCGTTTTTTAACCGTAAGCGAATGGTGAAAACGAAATTTAAAAAAAAATAAAAATTAAGGCGATAAAACAAAAAAATAATTTTTTAGAATCAGCAAACTAATTCAGAATTGAAAGTTACGAAAGAAAGCACATAAACACGAGAGAAAAATGATAATCAAAGTCTCCGCAACCGACTCGAGGATTAAATAAAAGATTTTTAAAGGAAGAACGTTAATGAGACAGGCGAAACATCGTGAAATCAAAAACAAATGAATGAATGAGAAAACTGAATAACATGCAGAGTAAAGAAATTTTTGAACTGATACTTGAAAAACGAGAAATATTCTTAAGAATTTTTAGTACATTAGGAAAAAAAATTAACTGCTTAATTAATAAAAAATTGGTAGATCATCACGGCAAATTTTAAAACGTCAATTATAACTAGGGTGAAGGAAAACTGACTCCCAAAAGCCATTTTCAAACGACCTTAATGGCCTTTTTATTGAATTTCGGAGAAAGAAAAATCAAATAATATCCAAAAATTACAAAATTATCACGGCACGATTAATTAAAGAACGGGATCGGTAAATTTCTGAAGGAATACTGAGCGCCAAAAGCCATTATCAAACGAGCTGGCTATTCTGCTGAGTTCCAGAGAAAACAAGTCAAACAAAAAATGTCAAAAGAAATTGTAAAGACATCATGGCAAATTCGATAACAACACGATTAATTATGCGATTTTTTTGTAAATGTCACCATTTTGTTATTGTTATTTGTTACTTATAAACAAAAAACATGTTTCCCGTTAACCCAATTGCCACATTTCTTTAGAAAGTTTAAAGCACTTGCATTGAAACAAAATCGATAACACTCTAAATTATACATTCCATAAATGTAATATTACACACACGTATTGCACATTTACAAATACAAAACACCGGATGGTGTACGCATGTACATTGCAGGTCTACAAAGAAATATTGCAGAATATTGTACACATATTACACAATATTGCATAAAATTACACACAAACTTCACACTCAATCTACAGTATTGCATTTCATCGCACACAAGTTTGTCCCACATATTGAACAACCAAATTACCCCCTTGCTTCTGATTTACATAGGAATTTTCCAAATAGTACAATTCAGTAGTAACATCAATTATTTTAAGAAACAAATTTTGGTCTTAAATATTCAGAAACTTTCAAGATGGATTGTACAAGTTTCAACAACAACATATCTTAAACAAGATAAGGCAATCTTCAAAATGATATATTACTTAACTTCCCAAATGTGAATGGTTTTGAAAAATTATTCCTTCATTATCGATAAGGTGACGCCAACGATATTTTCGTAAGAAGTTTGGTCATTTGGATCAGAATAACAAAACTATGATTAAGTAACAATATTCATTCACGTAAAGCAGCACGCTTACCTCAAACATAAAATGACACCACGTGATATTAATGAACGTGAAAACAAACAGAATTATTTCAAAGCTACTCAAATATCGTCATTATTATCACGATCATAATCATCAGCTTATGGTTAATATTTTCCCGGGGCGATTATGTGAGCGCACTATTGTAACCTGTAGTTTCAACAAGCTGAAGTGCATTAAACAATAATTCTATACAATAACTGAAGCATTAAATATATTTATAGCAACCACTTGTGCATCTGACTTTGGCCAACCCCAACAATTCATATTTCACAGTCAGTCAGACAACAGAACCGCAAACGTTTGACCTCCAAATTCACATTAACCCACTGTTCAACTCTACACCAGTTATGATATAATAATTTGTAAGTACATATATTCATCCGTTACATGTGACCGATCCGACCCTAGCTATTAGCGTACACCCCTAGGCAGCCCTCGTAGGGCTCAGTTCGCCCGAAATCAATTTGTGCAATTGGTAAGGGTTGATGGAGATGGGAAATTACGACGTTTGCATAAAAGGGGCCGCATGATTAAAAACTCGTCTAGAATGAGGACGGAGATTTGCAGATACTCGAAATTACGCGAAATGCTATCACGCTGGGGTGACTTTGGATTGAGTTCCGACTTTTTTTATGCTGATCACCAACTATTCATGAATTTTATCTTGTCATAAATATCTCTAATATAATAAAACGCACAAAATTAAAACTATATTACTGGCCATAATTGGTACTTATCTAATAGTTATACTGAGAGATCAACAACAAATTCAACCAAGGAAATCAATTTTAAATAGCATGCATGTCTTTGATTATCAAAACTGAAAAGTCAACGTTTATAAAATACTTTGTTTTTTAAATTCTAATTCAAAACATGGCGAGAGTACTGCAATTCCAAATTCTACTAGATACACGCTTATTCACCCTGATCCTTCCATTTCAGTTTTGGCAAGAAAATTATATCTACCCTAGAAAATACGTAACAACCATAATACGTCAATATGTCTCAAATTTGGGCAAGTTTGTTTTCCATCACATCTGTTTAAAATAAATGTTCTGCCTTTGTGGAGTTAAATGTGACCTGGATCATATTTTCTTCCAGTGCTGCGTCTTGTGACAGATTATATACGGTGAACCTTATTAAGCACAAAAATCAATCACCTTTTAATATACTTTCCCTCCTCAGTCAATTTAATAACTAGTTTTTGACTGCATCATCTGCTTTTTGGAACATTTTATTGTTGTGCGAATGTCTGAATAGTTTTAACTTCGTATCCTCTATTGTTTTCCCTTTGTAGCGTTGTCTAATTTATAGTGGTCCTCTAAAATTGTTTGTTATTAAAAATGTCTCGACAGTTTTTGCAGTTTAATTTTATTTTAAGTAGCAGTTGGCTGCATGGCTAATAGCCGAATGCCATTAAAAAAATAAATTCTAAATGCTTCCCATGGAACAGAAACCAGTATCACTGGTATCTGGGAACGACGTAGCTGTGCCAATGCAGACATAATATTTGAATTAGTTGTTAATATGGAGTAGTGCTTAGCGCGTCTACACTTGGATGGGAGTTCATTTCCAAGGCATCGGCATAAAGTTCAGCAACAAGATTCTAGTGTATATTATATGTATTACGACCAAACACGGATTCTAGAACACTCAATTTCTAAGCTAACGCGCAGGCAGCATCCTTCGATAGCAGCCTATCAAAAGGAGATCCATCTCTCTCTGAAAATGAATATTGTGTTCGCTAATTTTTCGCCTCGCCAGGTTATGGCTGTTCCTTTATTAATGAAACAAAGCGGAGAAGTACCGAATACTAAATGAGAAACGTACTATAAGCCAGGAGGTTCCTGACGTTTTGAAAGTTGTCTGGGAACCTCTCTCAATTTATAGTCCGTAGTTCTGCTTAAAGAGGCAATCCGGTTTGGTACGGGTGCCATGAGCGAGAACGTCTTCGTAAGGGTACTAGTTTACCCAAATCAATATCTCTCGTGCATGAGAACCACTTTCACAAAATATTAAAACGCATGAAATAATATTCGTCGTGAGTTTCGCCCATTATGTTTTCATCATCAGGGATAATAAAAGTAAAAACCAGTTTTTATTATGGCCCAATGATGCTAACATAGTTATCGAAACGCGCCTAGTAGTATATTCGAGCGTAGTGTGTATTTTGATATTTCATCATGGTGGTTTTCATACAGGAAGCATATTGATTTCGGTAAAAGAGGTCTCACATGAAAACCTTGAGGTCCGGACCCAGCGTGGAGTTGTCTCCTTAAATAGAACTACGGACCATACAAGTTGAAACAGGTTCTCAGACAACTTTTCAAAACCATAGTAATGCGTTTGAAGTCTTAAGCTCATTATGATGTTGTTTTCCATCTTCGGACAATAGTTCACAACAAGAAGCCAACGGGTTGACATTTTTACAATTTTCAATGTATCCCTTTATTAAGACCTTAGAGCGTATAACTGTGCTAGAATATGTACCTATGTAGTCTGAAGGTGGCCCGGGTTTTTGCACATACAAGCATATATGAGTCATTATTAGATACAAAACAATTAGCCCAAAGACATTGTTCACGTATGTTGTTATAGTACATTCCCTGTACTACAAGAAAACGAATCAGAAAAAATCCTAAAAATCACTTTTCAATCTAATCGGTCACCTCGCAATGTCAAACTATGAAAAAAAATCGAGAAAAAAATAACGATCATTTTTGTTTTATCAAAAACCACATTTCTTAAAGATAAATTATGAAACAATTCATAGACACTCGATAATTCTCAAATAATTACATGCCATCAGCAGTCACCAAAAAGTTCCAAACATTAATTTGACAGCTACAATATTAAAATTTCACCACCTTAAAAATACCACCCCCTTATATTCTAAGATCACATTCAATATACTCTTCAAATCATCGGTGAGAATATTTTTAATTCCCTTCATAAATACTTTACTTTCTCATCGCACCTCGTATATAACATTCGCCACTTCATTTTCGTAAGTCATACTTTCTCGTCGATCCTCGTATATGACATTCGCCGCTTTTCGCAATTTTCATACAACGTTTCTTCTAAGAACTTTCTCATCGCCTCCTGTATACAACTTTCGCATCCATTCAATTTCTAGTTAATCTTTATTATCTTTAAGTTTATCTTCGCCCCTGTATACGGCAATCATAGTCAATTCTTGTTATTCTTACTTTCTCATCGCCCCCCGTATACAACATCTGTAACATTTCTTAAAACATTGTTTCCGTTCGCTTCGTCCCGTCTGCCTACACGGGTATGCAAATTGTATCCACTTTAATAGTACGTGCGTGGATTTAACGCTACACTACGGGGTCATGCGATATGTTCTCAAATTTATCTGCAAAAAAACCTTCAATTACTTTTTAACCGAATCGATTCGGGCATAAACCATATATCAAAAAGTTCGTCTTTTTATGCCCTACACCGTCATATAGGTTTCAATTCGAAATTTCAATTATTTCACAAGATTGCACAATATTGCGTAATATTACGCAATGAAGAGTCATCCTCGCTCGCACGGAGCGATTTCCAGCCTTTTCCAGACCTTTAAAACGGGATGCGAGACTCGTGGAGCGCGAAAAACACAACCATTCTAAAGCATATAAAAAAAGCCCCCTCGGAACAAGCGAATGCAAGTTCTGTTCCGGAAGTGATTAAATGTTTTAAAAAGTATCGCGAGTGAAGTAGTTTCTTTTTGAATTGAATAGAGTTTAAAAGTTGTAATTAGTGACCTCCGGGAGATTGCTAAAATTAATTTTTTCGGTTTCTACTGAGAGTTAGCTTTCTATTTTCCAAGCTTTATTTTATATTCCAAAATTACAACTTCCTTGGCGTCACCAAGTCAAAAACCGTATTTTATTCTCGCACCTAGTGCCCCAATCTTTTAATTATATTTTTATCTACTCTCCCTTCGCGCATCAAATCAAATCCGCACCTAGTGCCCTAATTTTAAGAAAATTCTACGAACAACTTACCCTGCCTCCGCGCATAAATTAAAAAGTGATTTTTGTACAAAAACTACGAAGTCGAAAAGAAATTATCAAAGCCAGAATTATTATTGTCGAAGAGTTACCGTTTTGGTAACTGTAACGAAAACTGAAATAAATTTGTTAAACTTAAACCAACGAACATTATTCATTTCTATAAACAAAATACTCATTGCCGTTAAGTATTATTCATCCAGTCACCACATATAGGGTGATTCAGAAATGTACAAAAAATTCAAAAAACATAAATTTTCGAACAATTTAAATTCAGTGATTCAGAAACCAATTTAGACATTCAAATACAGTGCTACGTCATAAATTCATATACAGGGTGTTGCAAATTCACCCGACGAAAATTCAAATTTTAAGTTAGTGATTTTTGACTTTTAAACTGAACTTTAACGAGTCTAAAGCACAAAACGCTTATTACACAGGGTGTTGGTTTCCACCCGGGCATTTTTTAAAAATACAGTGAGCATTCAAAACTTTAAAAATTAGAGTCAGTGCAACTCCACACACCAGGACAATATACAGCGCGTAGCTTTTGGCCCTGTCCAATATCTTCAAGTGCAACCCCCACCTTCTCAAATCTACAAATTAAGTGCATTAAAGGCTCCCATGGTCTCTCTCAAGCTCTAAGGCTCCAAGCTTTGCAGAAGTATTTTATTTTTACAGAATGAGGGAGCTTTTTGGTGTTTAATGTCAACCAAACTTCTCACTCATCTGTTTTTAGACGAAAATATGAAATGTACACTGAAGATTGAGATAAATAATCTATGTTTTCAATAAGCTCAGTGACTCTCAAACTCTGAAGATTTGTCAATCGTTATTGTGAGCTATTATTTATTCGGGCTAAAAGTCGTCTAATTCAAAAGTGGAAGTAGGTGTATACGATTTCTGCGGGCGGTGTACAAATGGATTTCAACCCTACGTCTGATTTTTAAATACACCCCCATCAAAATCCGGTGACATTGCTGGTGCAAAAGAAATCGTATCATTACATTACACATTACAAACACATAGACATATTAAAATTTTCAGTATGTTGACCGTTTAAATTTCCATTTGAGTATAGTTGAGTTCACTAGTTCCTTCACTCAAAAAACGCAACAAGAACTTTTCGAGAACTCGACCATACCTTTGAAACCAATGTCACCCGCGGCCTTGACCAAGTATTCAACTATCAGTCTTTTTAAAAACTTGTCACTTTTTGCGCAGAGAATTATAAGATGAGAATCTTTTTTTTTAAATTTATTTAACGTCGGTCTATTTCCGCTACTGAGGCCTAATACCAACACCCGTAGACGAGCTACCCCCATCCAGGAATTTTGCCGAACCTCTTCTCTCTAGAAGAGTAGGGAGCTTTTACTTGCCTAACATTTAATAGACAAGAAACCGACGGTTTTACATCCCTTCCGAAGGATGGTATATCCACTACGCAATCATCGCCTAAGATTGCATAGCTTCCGCGCATAGACTGATATATAAGCCGGTGGAAGGTGCGACGACATGGTCTCCCTTGAAATGGTAACCCATCCAAGAACTAACCGCACCTGACGTTGCTTTACATCGCATATCGAAATATGTACATAGTAAAGATTCACCTACGCTCAACCCGTGAGGAGAATCAATGAGTAATAATCATGATTTAATCTATTCATTCAAAACCAACAGATACCGGTTCAATATAGGAGTTGTCAGAAATTTATTATAATTTTGGAATAGGTTGAATTTCTGTTATGTGAAAAAATCTAATAAAAACAATATGTTCCCATTTACTTATCTTCCTGTGACGGTTTTATCTCCAAAATCAATTAATATATTCATGTAAACTAATCTACATCGATAATCCACCTTACGGAGAAAACTTAAATAAAGCTTAGGAGTAATCTCGATACGTTATATTATTAATATGTAAACTAGTTCGGTTTCAACATATTACACATTCAAGAAACCCTATTAAAATACTAATGAGTTGGTGGTCAAGACACAGAAACAGGTGTGAAGGCTGTCTGGTGTATGGGAACTCTTTTTCCACATGGCATAGTTTTCATAAATCATGGTATAATGATGAATATTGGACAAAAAACCTGAGTCAGTGGACGGTGTCCATGTATTAAACAGCGCCGTTCTTTATATAGTGACCAGTTTTTGTGTGCTTGTGTACGTTGGCATTGCAGGTATTTATTAATAACTCAGATAGATCTCGATCGCAATATACTGCAACATAGTCAACGCAAATATTTTATGAAGCCGAACTGAACTTTAAAAACGCCAGAATGATTTTTTTCATCATGAATAAATGTATGATTTTTCAACTGAAAACTGGTCAAAGCGATGTAATGTACCAGATTTTCTAAATGAAGAAAACGAGTCTCCTTATTCTCTTATGTTTTTTTGCCTTAACAAATAGCAGGCCGGCAATAAAATGACCCCCATACTATTTAAGGGTGCAGTACCAAGGTCAAATAGTGCGTAAAATATCCTCATTCTTATTTTACACTCTTCTTAAAAACGAGCCAGCAGAATTCAGAATTACCCTTCCCCTCCCTCTAATCAATCTAGCGGCTTGAAATTTGGACACAGTACTTAAGTCCTGAATGTCTATCGGGGGAAGAAAAAAAAAGTCGCCAAGTCACTTTCTTTCCCGAAAAAAAAAAACACAAAAACGTTCGGTACGTTCCCGCCGCAGCGAAAAATCCGTATACAAGTCCGTACTTTTAAATCGCAACATCTCGGGAACCGCTGGACCGATTTCGACGAGTCAAAATTCAGTTTACGCGCATTCGCGAGCCCTTCATTATCCCTTACACTTTTTCGATCCGAATCAAACTAATCGAATTATGTCCGAAAAACTGATTTTCCCTATCTTTACATGTAAATTAGATTTATATATATAGTTAGATATATATTTACAAGCATATTGAAACCCTTGTTCAATAAGCTATCATTCATTGTATTGTTTTTTTTAAATAGTAAAATCAATCACAGCGTTGCATTGTTTCCCACGTGAACATTCAGTACTGCCTGTAGAAGTCATTTTGTTAAAAGATGAATGAGGGCATGTATACACTTTTCGGCATTGAAGTGTTTTAAGATTTGAAAAAGTCCTTCGAACAATCCAGTTGGTTTCGGTGAACGATGAAAACTTGGAAATAAAGTTGGCAATACAATTGTTGTTTCGTTCGGTAGCATTTCACTTCTTATATTCAACGAAAAACATTCCGGCGAGTCAAATTCAATAGAACTGGTACGTTATCTAAAGATGCATTCATAAAGTCTTTTAATTCTGTTTGTTTGTGTGGTCTTTTCTGGTGGTCTTAAATTGTTAATTGATACGTTTTTGTTGTATAATAAACACGTGTACAATGCGTAGATGTAATTGGCGCAATGTATTGTCGCGTGTTAAAAGTAGATAGAGCGCAAGCGCGCATAAGGAAGAGAACCGCTACTTTGATTAAAGAATGATATTTAAAAAAATCCACTTGAAATAATGGCAACACGCCCCTAGTATATGCAGTAACGGTGATTTAAAATACGAGAGCATTTTGAAGAATTGAAATCGTACCACTTTTAGCGATGTGCTATGGTATCATTATGTGCTGCCCTCTAACGGAGAGATATGTAATTAATCCCTGGTCAGAGTGAAGGAAGACCTGTAGTTGATGGACGGTAGGGTGGCGCCATCTGTGGGCCAATTGAATAATCGCCATTTAGCGCCCAGAAAACTGTAGAAATTGCCACCATATTCCAGAAGTTTCTAGAAGGAGATTCGAGTACGTTCCAGTTTGTATATAAGAAGATGAATCCGACGCACACAGGACAGTTCAGTTCAGTATACAGTACAGTTCTGATATACGGAGAGTTAGATATGAGATGACAAGTGATCAGATGGAATAAAGAATAGTAACAAGTTATGATTTATAGTGTTATGTTATGTAGATTAAAGTTATTATTAGTTGCGTTATTTTCAAGGATTAATTATTGCAATTTAAGTGATTAAGGGCGAGTTGTACAAACAAAGTTCAGTTCCAGTTCAACCTAAACTCGGTTCAAAATCCTTGACTACCATTGTTGCTACAATTATAACCTTGGATTTTGAACTTAGTTCAAAGTTGAACCACGTTTATACAACCCGCCCTAATAAAGAAGTGGTTTGTGAAAATTGTTGCTGCAATTTACCAAACCTACACCAAACCAAACTAAAAAGTAAGAAATAATGTTTACACATTTTAATCTTTTATTGTAAAAAGCGTGGGGTGCTTTTTACTATATTTTTATTGCACCACGCTTTTTACAATAAAATATTTAAAATATATAAACATTATTTTTTACTTTTTAGTTCGGTTTGCTATTAAAGCGTGTTTTTTTAAACTATAATTTTTTTTTAGTCACCCTCTAGCCATTCATCTTGCTTTTCGAAACCGCTGAGTATCCGCTAGTAGTACATAATTTATATCACATCATAATGTATGTATTAAAGTTGAAACTAGCGTTTAACAAGGGCTTATACAACGGCAAATGCGTTATATTATTAACCGCGGCGCCTCCGGCAAAATGTCGACAATGCATTAGTCTTTTTTTTTTTAATTTTATTTTATCTTGATGATCCTGGTGAGGACATTAGGACAAAGTTGTCAAATTATTGTATTGTTATCGGCCTTGATAAGTGTGCAAAGTTTCAGTTTAATATGACGTTTTGAAGTAGATGAGAATCACGTTCAAAGATTGAAAAAGTTATATACATACAAACACACAAACAAACAAACAAACAGGTGAAGCTAATTAATATAAAGAGTGTAAAAATATGCCGACCGTGCGATATTTGAATTTTTCTCGACATTTTACATAGCCGTATTTTCAAAACGGGTTTATGTCTAAATAAAATTTTGTATTCTTCTTGGCCTATATGGAGGCTATTGACCCCTACTTTGCCTAGTGAAGTGGGTTCGATTCCCGCAAGGCGAAACAATTTTCCATTAAAAAAGTTGCCCAAAGAGTGGTTCGGAGTCCACATTAAACTGCAGGGTCACGTCTCTCTTTACCTAGCACAAAATCCTTGACATAGATCTTCCAGGGGGTTACTTCGGTAACTTGAGAGGCGGTTAAGAAAACAAACATTTAAGAAACACTATAAATTGACTCCAATAAATAATTGGAATTCCACTATAAACTGTAGGATTCTGTCTCCGCTGCTCACACAAATCTCTACATCTAAACTAGGAGCGGGACAAAATCTTTTCAACAACTATCACATTTTAACCAATCAGTTTCAAATTTCATACTTTTTCTAATTAATAGTAACAACAAAACTATTACTTTGATGTTTACTCATAACCAGCAAATTCTCGGATTTACTGCAAATCAACATAAGTTTTCCATCAGCGTGTGTGCACGTCTCAGTTTGTAATTTCAATTTGTTCCTTGTAATTTCCAGATGGCAATGCGAGATAAAGCTAAAGCTGCATTAATATCTGAACTATATTTAATCCCTCGCTGTAATGAGATGACATTTGCAAGTTGAGCACGAGCCCGGTAAGTCATTGTTATTACTGATGCACCGCTGCGACATGTTTATCTTATCTGACGGCGATCTGCTGATCAGATGGGTTACCCCTTCATTCCCACAACTGCGACAATGGACCTACTCTATGTTTAAAAAGCGTAATTACGGATAATCCTCCTGTATAAAAGGTTCGACATATGGGATGTCACACAGGGACTTTTTACTGTTCTGGATGTAAACGCGTGCCTACTCCATGACCCCAGACTTTTACGTGTGTACTTTGTGCGTTGTATTTGTTTGGATTACAGCAGCGATGACATGATACACATGTAACCGTGTACGTAGAAATATATATTACTACCGCCGCCGCCTCGCTCTTCGCTTATTAACTTGGGCACTCGAAAGTTCTGGATCTTTTACCTAAAACGCTTCATTTCTTTGCATTATAATGTTCAACAATGATAATATACCAATCAACGAAAAATTCTGTCCAGATTCAAAAATCGTAATACTGTATTGTCTGGAGGTTCTACTGTTTTCATTTACCTGTTAATACCACTGACATCGTTTAATTGTTTAATGGCAATCCGGGATTTCCAAATATGTGCACATTTTCAAGCAAAAACAACCCACAATGATTTAAGAACCTTCCCAAAAGGCAATCGTTGTTAACCTACAGAAGGATTTCTCTTATGTACATTGTCGGACTGGCCATAGTCGGACTGGCCATAGTCAGGGTGACTTTCGCCACTCGGGCCCTAGCCTGTCCACATCCCCCTCCCCTCCCAAGCTTACTACCTACACGCAAAATAGTTCATTCACGGGGAGAAATGAAACATATAAAGTATAAAATCAGTTATGAAAAATTACTGTTCTGTAGATAATTTCGTTGCAAGATGGCAGTAATGTCCCGAAATTGACTACAATTATCTCGCAACCTTCAACAATTCTTCATTTTCTGAATCACTGCGATTTGAATACAATCCAGTTCAGTCCGAGGTAATTTCAAAACTGATAAAAAAACAGAAACCCTATACTATGGGGCCAGATGGTATTTCTGGAAAAAATGCTGCAGTTAAGTCTTCCGTCTATCTCAGAGCCCCTCACACATGTAATAAATACCTCATTCGAAGTGGGCAGGCTTGCATCCTCGTGGAAAACATCCATCATAAAGCCAATACCAAAAAAGCGGGATCCGGATAATGTAAATGATCTAAGGCCAATAAGTCTGTTATCAGCAGAAGCTGCACTACATGAACAACTCGCGAATTATGCAACGACAAATAGTATACTGCCACCTAATCAATATGGCTTCCGGGAAAAGCACAGTATGAAAAATTACTGTTCTGCAGATAATTTCGTTGCAAGATGGCAGTAATGTCCCGAAATTGACTACAATTATCTCGCAACCTTCAACAATTCTTCATTTTCTGAATCACTGCGATTTGAATACAATCCAGTTCAGTCCGAGGTAATTTCAAAACTGATAAAAAAACAGAAACCCTATACTATGGGGCCAGATGGTATTTCTGGAAAAAATGCTGCAGTTAAGTCTTCCGTCTATCTCAGAGCCCCTCACACATGTAATAAATACCTCATTCGAAGTGGGCAGGCTTGCATCCTCGTGGAAAACATCCATCATAAAGCCAATACAAAAAAAGCGGGATCCGGATAATGTAAATGATCTAAGGCCAATAAGTCTGTTATCAGCAGAAGCTGCACTACATGAACAACTCGCGAATTATGCAACGACAAATAGTATACTGCCACCTAATCAATATGGCTTCCGGGAAAAGCACAGTACCACCACTGCGTTGACAACAGTTGTAGACGATATTCTCGGCGCCATAGATCAATCAAAAAATGCGTCCCTAGTACTACTAGATGTGTCTAAAACTCCTTGACTCCATCGACTTAGACGTTCTGATTAGTAAATTAAAATACTTCGGACTTTCTAATAATCTCTTAGCAAGGATGGAATCATACCTGAAAAATCGACGACAAATCGTTAGTTTAAATAGTCCTACTGGTCAGATGTATTCACAGCCGAAAGACTTAATACCTGGAGTACCCCAGGGTTCAGTTCTGGGTCCCCTCCTTTTTAGTATAATTACCTCTGATTTTCAAACTATACCCAGTTATTATAGTGTGCAAGTCTACGCAGATGACATACAGATATATTACAGCTATTCAACTCTTGATACTATGAACGCGCAAGGGAAAATAAATACTGACCTATCAAAAATTAGCAGCCGGTGTAAACAAAATTCATTAATTTTAAATGCGAATAAATGTAAACACATATTTCTCCCCAAAAGAGACTTACAGCTAGCAACACAACTAAATGGTTCAGGCCTTCAAACCGTACCCTGTGCCAAAGATCTCGGTCTGACAATAGATAACAATTTAAAGTTCACTGAACATGTGAAAAATAGCCTAAGAAATAGTTGTTACAAGCTTAAGCACTTATTCGCGTTCAAATCGGACTTAGACCCTAAGACAAAAATTATGTTAGTCGAATCACTTGATCACTTGTCCTGTCAAATTTAAATTATTGTGACACCATAGTAGGGCCTTGTCTAACAGTAGAAGATAAAAATAAATTGCAAAAATTGCAAAATCTGTGCATGAAATTTATTACAAATATTCCTCTGTTCGCTCACGTTACGCCATATTATATTCGTCAGTTTGAAATTTTAAAAATGCAGGAACGAAGAGTTGTTCATTTCTGCTATCTTCTATATAATATTATAAAATTTAAATAACCTGCCTACTTATACAACAAACTAGTAAGACGTAATCAAATCCACGAGCAAGCTCTCAGACACGTCCCAAATACACTTGACATACCTCACCACCGCACTACTAGCTTTTGCTCCAGTTTTTCTTATTTGGCACCACATGTGTACAATGCACTTCCAGTTGGACTCTTTCAAAAGCCATATATAGTGTTCAAAAATAAGTCTTATTAAAAAAAAAATTAGTTCAGGATCAATCCGAACCTCTTTTAATATTTACAGCATGAAAGTTTTGACTACATCAATGCATTCATTAAATTTATATGTATTGTTCTTTTTAACACTAAAATCTAATATTTTGTTTTATATTTTAGTTCACATTTATGTAAGTACTTACATTTCTCTTAAGCAGCTAGAGTTAGGTTTAAATATCAGTTTTCACTGTACCTAATACATTTTGTGTTTTTGTTTGTACATTTTGACACAATAAACATTTTCTATTCTATTCTATATGAAAAATTTACATTTTTCCTCAAAAATTCTAATGCTAGAATAGTAAAATTGAGTATCCTCTACCACTATTTTTCCGTCGTCATTTCACGAACGTGAAAAAAAAACTTGACTATCGGAGAGTGTCAAAGCTATGTCATGTTGTCTGGTGTATGTGATTCGATGTTCAGTTCGTTACCACAGCGCCAGCGTTACGGTGATGTTAAAGCAATTCTTGAATAAAATTTTATATTAATGTTACAAAAGATTTTTATATATTTTTTTGCATTTATTTAATGAAACATCATCAACAGGTAGAGACAAATTGAGACGACTGCAGAACATCGGAAAAACGAGATGGTGAGCAAAAGACAAAGCCTTCACCACTATCATGGAGAAAACTCGATACCTTGCATTGATAAAGACCCTAAGTGCCATATCTTCGAGCACGGAGCGAACCCCTGGCTCGAACAATGGTTTCATTTTAAGCAAAGGCTTAATGGATCCCTTTTTGATATTTAAAACTATTCTGACGGCTTTCGCATTCAAGAGAATGTTCGATTTATCAACCCTGGCAAGCCAATACCTCCAAACTCCTACATTAGACTACCTTGGGGACATCAAAACTTTCGAGAAGAATTTGCGGAAACAACTAAATCATTTTGACGACGTTTTCAGTGCTGCAAGTTTGTTTGCATCCCAAATTCAAGAGTTAATTCAAGCCGAAAACATCGATGTTGAAGTACACACCTAGGGATGTGCGATGTCCATCGATGTTTATGAAATATCTATGACAGAGGACCAAACATCGATGATGAACTATATTAATTATCGAAACAAGCAGTTGTAAGACCATCGATATTGTCGAACATCGATGATTTCCTAACATCGAACATCCCTATACACACCACGCTGCTGTTATGGTGAACATGTAGGAAAAGACGATTAGTTATGCCAAAACGAAGTGGAACTACTTACTGTCTGCGGACCCAAAGAAATTATATTCTATTACCGCGTACAAAGTCATCATCAACACGGCTCTAGTTAAAATAGATGAAAAATTCAACTGCAACGAGCTTAATGAAGGATGCCGCTTGTTTGGATGCGAAAAACTTCCACGAAATTCACAAAAACGGAATTCCTAATGATGCATTAAAGTCAATCGCATCAATTGCCAATGTCGGTCGAGAACTACTTTCAAAAGAATTCGAATATTTTTTTAAAAGTTTTAATGGACAGTCTAAAGCTATTTGGGACGAGTACGTTCCACCTAGGCAGCAACACCCAAATGATTCTGTTTCTCAGAGTGAGGAAGAAAACGAAGAGTAGGAAGAGATCGGCGAAGACATCAAACAGCAAAGAATGCTATTTGTCTGTCTCGAAGAGGTTTGGATTCCTGCCGAAGTTGCATACCATCAGTATGTAAACTTTTATCGCAATATAACATGCATATCAGTACGTACTCCAACTTATACGTCGCTTATTGTGTAATCCTCACAATTTCGTTTACGCAAGTAACTTACAGGAAAAGATTTCCCGCGTCGTAAGACGAGACTTCGTTCTCTATTGAGGTAAGAACTGTTGGACTCATTGATTATCCTAAACATAGAATCGGATCTTAGGATGACGAGGATAACAGTTTTTACGAACGAGTTATTGAAAATCTAGCTGAAACTTCCTCTTAAAAAAAAATGTTGGTTAGCTAGGTTCAGTTATAACTAATTGGAACTTTTTACTTAAAGACGTATGTCTATGAAAATAAAAAAAAACCAAAAACTCTTGCCTATTTGATTATTATTATCATTTGGTTTGTTGGTTGACCTGATGGCGATGGTGTCCATCTGCTCTGATCCTAGGCAGTCGGCGGGCCCTTAGTCATAATGCCACCCGGGCCCCTTAGGCCCAGTCCGACGCTGCCTATGTACACTACCATGCTTCCAATACAAACTAGATGACAAGCACTACACTTTTTCTCTCCACATATAATTAGTTTTTCTTAGTCTTAGAATGCAAAGGACCCCGCACGGAACGATAGGAAAATGGCCCTCGGTTAAATTGCACCAAATTTTAGTATGTTATAGGTTTTGGCTTTCTGAACAATACTTCTCATGGGCACAATGCTCAAAAGTCAATATAACTACTTGTTGAAGACAGAACCATTAATAGTCCATTTAACGAGGTTCTAAAAAGGCCAAAATATCAAAAGTTTATAGGATACATTTCCTCCTCCGTTTTCGAGGGTGCGAAAAACGATGGTAATAGTTTCCAGTTCTGAAACCCTTCCGTACTACCCCTATCAAGGAAAAACCACCCCAATTTTCCGACTTCTCTGTGTTGGGCTTGCGAGGGTTCGTCGGATCGGTTTTTTTTTTTTTGATGAGTAATAATAAGTTCAATTAATTTACAGTATAATACCCCGGACCGACCCCCGGGAGTTGAATCTATCTCCTCCCGTAATAACAATATCTCCAAGAAATAAAAAATACGGACTCGATAAGGTTTTTCTATGGGTAATGGAGACGAGACATTTGATCTCATCTCGACAAGTCGAGATGAGGTCAAATTTTTTATAATAGAAAAGAAATTTTTGCCCATAGCTTTAAACATCTGTAACTCGTGAACCAATAATCGTGTGAAGGCCACGTGGAGCTCATTTTTAGACAATTTAATTATCTTAAAAAACCTCTAGTAGTCATTATTATTATTGCCTAAAGCCAATAAAAAAATAGCTATTTGTCTAAATGCACTTGAAAATGACAAATTTTCATGTTTTTCCCTTGTATCTGCATTCATTCGTTATCAAAACGATTTTGTAGGGGCGAGCGTGGGTGCGTCTTTACTATGTACATACTTCGATATGCGATGTAAAGCAACGTAAGGTGCGGTTAGTAGTTGGATGGGTGACCGTTCCAACGAAGACCGCGTCCTCGCCTCACACATCTTCCAGCGGCTTGTATATCAGTGTATGCGCGGAAGCTATACAACCTTAGGTGAGGGTTGTATAGGGGATATACCATCCTTCGAAGGGGATGTAAAGCCGTCGGCCCCTTGTCTATTAAATGTTAAGCAAGTAAAAAATCCCTACTCTTCTTAAGGGAAGAGGTTCGGCAAAATTCCTGGTTGGGGGTAGCTCGTCTACAGGCGTAGCGGAAATAGGCCGACGTTAAATAAATTATAAAAAAAAAAAACGATTTTGTACATACACCAGTATATTCAAAATTTGATTCTCTTTAACTTTCATTAGATACACTATATGCATACGATCTATCGTTTTCGAGTTTTTATCGATTTTATCGTGAAACAAGAGTTCTGATAGTGCACTATAAAGATGTTTAAAAATTCATATCTCTGCCAATATTGATCGAATAAAAATGAAAAATAAAAGGAAATTGTTCGTAACCGAATTCTTTACAACTATAATTTGAAACATTTTGCAACCCGAACGACCATTTTTGAGGTTTTAGCGAAGAACGCGCGCGTTTCCTTTGCGTCGTAAAACTGCCAAAATTTCAAAAAAATCTATCTCGGCTCCAATAGGTCGTATGAAGTTAAAAAAAAAAAATTGTGCGGATTTTTATTACCTATAATTTTTATGTGTAAAATTGATCCTTCCGAGTTTTTTGCGAAAAACCGATTTACATATTTTCTCCCCCCTCCCCTCCACCGGCGTCTATGGGTGGGGACTTTTGATATGTTGAAAAGTACCACAAAATAAGCCTGTTCCTAAAATCCCGGCTCTGAATTATTTCATCCAAATCCACAAATTTCGATTCATTTTATTGGGCGATCTATGAAATTATCAATACTAAAATCTTTAAAATTTCAATGTGTAACAATTTCTTGTTTTCTACACTTAGCATTGCTTCGCACTACACCAGCAGGTGATCTTTAAGCGAACATTTAGGGTACCACTTTTGGAACATTTTTCAGCAGAGTTCATGAAAATTGGGCCTATCAAGGTAGTAGAGTGACTTGTAATACGCGTTGGATATTTAAGTTGAAAATGTACAATTTATGGAAGTAGTAAACTTGTTAATAGAAACTTTGTGACTAATTATACGGTTGGTAGCAATAAAATATGTTCAAAGGGATTATTTACAAGACAGGAACATTGTAGATGTATGTATTGAATTGAGAAAAGTTTGGCACTACTGACAGAATAATCTTATTTTGAAAAACATAAATTCATTAGATCCTGGCTGACAAAATGCCAGCCTAGTACAAAATTTAGCTTTAGCAACTAATAGATTATTTATAGAAAATTAAATGTATATATTTACATTCAGATTCCAAGAATTCCACGTAGTATTTCAACAATTTATTAATAAATAACAATATTCTTTCTTTTGTGGGTATTATTATAAGCAAAGAAAAAGAGACGCTCGAAGTCGAAGTAATTTATTATATAAACGACACAAAGAAACCTTGTTAGTTCTAGGAAGGCAGCCCTGAGGCAATATCTCGTCGGCAGAGGCAACATAACGCGCTGGCTGCTTCCTCTCGGACCTATAATTATCAAAACCCACACGTACATTCAAATAAAATAAACCAGCCCTAACGAGTTCCTCAACTAATTACTATGGACTTTTATTGTAGATTAGTTATAGTTTATGCTGGTACTGTTCCAAACAACCTCAGAGAAAAACGAACGTCTGGCAATTTGTGTTTATTATTGGGTCGGAGGAACGTTAAGAAAATTACTTGAAATAATAGTTTTATCGTTTCAATTCATTACTTTTAAATATACAAACGATTTTATTAACAGGTTTAAGTTTAAGTTTTACAATCCTAATTGCTAATAAAATTCCGATTTCAAATGTAAATCACATTATCGCGATCTGAATCGGTTTGCATGTACTTGAAGTACGTACCTATCTCTTGATTTAACAGTAATTAACTCAAGTATATTTATGTTTACAACTAGGAATTTGCTTGGTTTAAAAACCCCCACTCCAAGAGACACGCACTTATTCAGACCGTTTTTCTTACTTATGGAATTTCTTGCAAATAATATTTCATGAAAAAATTGAAAAACCCCAAAAGTTCTGTGAAAGATGAAACATGGGTACCTCCCCGTTTTCGAGGGCGCTGAACACAATGGTGATATTTTTGAGGTTCCCACCACTCAGCAACTACCCCTAAACTTGAAAAATCACCCCTATTTCGCGTTTTTTTTTTTCATCGTAAGCATGCGGATCGGTTTTTTGGACAAAATTCGGGTAGGCCGTATGAAATTTAACAATAATTTTATTTTCTTAGAGATATTTTAGTATTAAAGGAGGGGGTAGTTTCAATTACGGGGGTGGATAAGATGTATGGTTAAATTCCATACTAAAGGAAGATATGGTATTCGACTTGAATACACAGTGTTAGTGGTACTTTCTATTTTTAAGTGAAAAGAATGTCTTTACAGTTTGAGAGCTTTTATTTAACTAACTTGTGGCGTGGACTATGTGGAGGTGTTATTGGTATGGTTAAAAATTCAGACACAGAAATATTCCTAGAATTGATTGCACTTGACTCGTAAGCATAAACTGAAATAAGGAGCCTGTTATTGACACACAATTTATACATATAATAACACCACAGGTAATTACGACCCCCTTTATCCCGGAAGGCTCTAGAAAAGTTTTGTGTGGGAGGGGGCTACACATTTAGAGACAAGGGATACACACTCAATATTCGTGTATAGTGGGAAAATCCCTCTCACAGTATTTTCCACTGCCACGACCGGAAATCGAACCGGGAACTTTTGGGTGAGAAGCAAGTGCGCTTACCTCTCGATCATCAGTCATATAGTTTATCATATATACATATAGTGTTATACCGAATTTCTTGGAAAACCGTTCGAGTTTGTGCTGTGTTTAAAAAGGGCGATAGGAATAATATTGAGAACTACAGACCTATAAAAACAATATGTAATTTTGCCAAAGTTTTTGAAAATGCACTACATGACATATTGTACCAGCACGTTCAGGGACAAATTTCTATTCTTCAGCATGGCTTCATGCATAACAGATCAACGGTAACAAATTTATCGTGCATTACTCAATTTACTGCTCAGAACATTGATATGAATGTCCAGGTGGACGTAATTTATACAAATTTCTCCAAGGCCTTTGATCGGTTAGACCATGGCATCTTATTTCAAAAGCTCGATAGAATTGGATTGTCTGTGCCACTGCTTAATCTATTTAAGTCTTATTTTAACTAATAGAACGCAGTTCATCGAATGTTGCGGTTTCATTTCCAAGGAGATATCTTTATCCTCAGGAGTGCCTCAAGGATCAATTCTTTGTCCACTCCCTTTCATAATATTCATCAAAGACATTGTGAAAGAACTTGATGTGCATTTTTTACTGTACGCCGACGACATAAAAATATTATGCTCAATATATAATAGGGGCATGACTGCCTAAAGTTGCAAAATAATCTTACAAAATTAAATGAGTGGTGTGTATTAAGCAACCTCCCCCTGAACATGGCAAAGTGCAATATTCTGTAACTTTCACCTGAAAAATATCACCTATTTCTATTATACCCCGGGCAATGTCACCTTAAATCGATTGGACTCAATTAAAGATCTAGGGTCTACATTTGATAAAAAATTGTCATTTATTCAACATGTTAATAAAACTGTTAAGACCAGCTACAAAAGTTTGGGTTTTGTTATGATGAACTCTCAGGGTTTCACCGACATCCAGGTATTAATGCTACTCTTTAATGCATTTGTGAAATCTAAACTTGAGTATGCTGCTTTAGTATGGCAACCAGGTTATAATGTTCACACTGAAAGCTTGGAGAATATCCAACGGCGTTCTTAAAGTTTTGGTCTAATTTTTAAAGCAACTTAATTTCTATACTCCGAGAGATGAGGCTCGTCGCTACTGCACATTTTATCTGACTGCCCGGCGGACAAATATCTTAAAATTTCTCCCCCTTTTCTTTATGTGTGAGAACTGCAATAACCTGCAGGACAGGCCGGATATATTTAATTGTAATTACAGATTTTTTAAAAAAGGGTATGTATTGAATTAATTTTATTATGTAGTATGTTTATATTTCTTTAATTCGTTTGTCATATGCTGCCATAGCTATCTATTTTATTTGCTGTGGATCTGTATACTTATATAATTTTATTGTTGTACGTTCCCATCCTTTAATTGATTTAAGTGTTGTTGGATGGTGTTAATAAAATAAAATAAAATAAAATAAAATAAAATAAAATAAAATAAAACAAACAAAACAAAACAAAACAAAACAAAACAAAACAAAACAAAACAAAACAAAACAAAACAAAACAAAACAAAACAAAACAAAACAAAACAAAACAAAACAAAACAAAACAAAACAAAACAAAACAAAACAAAACAAAACAAAACAAAACAAAACAAAACAAAACAAAACAAAATAAAATAAAATTTCTTATTTGACAGACTTTACAACATGAAGTGAATATAGTTTTTGTAGTCTATTTTAAGTACACCAAAACTAACACATACGTTCTAACCAAATCCTGCACAAAAAACCGATCCGCATGCCTACGATGGAAAAAATTGCGAAATAGGGGCGGTTTTTCGAGTTTAGGGGTAGTTGCTAAGGGGTGGGAACTTTAAAAATATCACCATGTTTAATAATTTTTATACATACTGCCCGATTAAAAAACAGGGTCTTTTCTCTAGCTAACATTAACTTCCAAATTCGAATACAATCGAACTTTTGGTTTTCAATAAATATGACGGACGGACAGCTAGACAAAAGGATACTTTGAAAGTTGTTCTGTATTCAATTACTAATAATACAATGATTGAAATTTTCCCATGCAAGCTATATTTATTATGTGGAAAGTGTCTAGGAATTATACTAAATTACACGATAGAACCAGATCAGTGACTCAGTGCTTAGTTAAAGCTTAATACTAAAATTTCCCGAGTTCAAATCTTAACTGGTACCGTTATAATGTGTTACTACGAGGGTAGAAGAGGACTAGACAGAAGAGGACTAGACAGGGTGGCATTAAAGACAACACGGCTAGTTCTCTCATGAGCTCGAGACTTAGCTGCCCCAGATGTCAATGTCGTCAATACAGACTGAACAGAGAAGGACCTATTTTGGTTGACTTTGTCGGCAAAATTTGCCAACAGCTCCAATATTGCTTCTCTATCCTCGGATAGTCGTTCCAAAGACCAAGTTATAAAACGATCTCCTTTACTTACATCTAACAAACGGAACCGACAGCGGGTGCTAGCTGCTGACAGTTACCACACTGCCACAGCACTGACGAGCTATGTGTACTTTCAGAAGCATGTTCACAACTTACGCATTGTTAAGCCGGCACCACACATTGGAGAAATTGGCGCTTGTGGAGGCGCTGACAGACGTTGGAGTTTGCAATTGCCACTTGCCGTAGGGTTGCCGATTTTGTCCCGCTTCAAAGGAACTGCTGCATGCTCTCTCATGTGCCAAGCTCCCCTTCCACACATTGGTCATATTTTGGTTTGTTTTTAGTGCTGTGTAAATCTGTATTGTTAGCATTTATTAAAGTTTAATGTTAAAATTCTAAGCATGAGCTGGTGGCTTCTGACATGTTAAGTTTTCTGCATAATTGTATGCAGCAGCCGCTATACAGAAAGCACCAACCGCTAGTTGCAGGTCATCAGGCACAGACATTTTGACGCTGGCTTAGTCACTTGTAAACTGACCATGAGACAAATGTGTAACCAATATGTGGATACCCACTTGTAATGTGTGAAAGAACAACCAATGTTGGAACAAACATTGGCCTGGCCATGTGAGCCAATAGTGGAGCTGCATACATTGCCGTGACATCAACGAGGATGCAAATGGGCATTTTGAACTTGAAAAAACATCGAAAACATAAAATATATCCGAAATGGTATATTATCTGTGTGTATGTCTATAGATGATCGTTTTTCTTGAAGACGGCTCAACGTGGAAACCATGCAATTTTAAACATGATATCTGGGAGGTCCAAGGAAGAACATTTTTGATAATTTTCAAAAAATTAACGGCAAATTATTAATCTGTTTGTGAAAACAATACATTTTTATCTAGATTTTTTTAGAGATTTCGTGAAAAAAAAAGTGTGACAAGCTAAGCTTAATCCCACTGACTAATAGCCTTAAGATTATTTGGCTATCGTGGCCACCTTTCTAAAACTGTGTAAAAAAAACCTAAAATAATTTATTTTAGCTCACATATCATATAATAGGAATATTTCTTGAAATATTTAGTGTCTTGGTAGTATTCATGATAAAATCAAATTTATGTGCAATCCTGTAATTAGCCTTTCTAGATAAGATCAGAGATCGTCTTTCAGTGGACAAAAAATACAGAGATATAAAATTCTGTCGAAACTAGATATATTTTCTTCAAAATAATGTATTTTCTGACAAATAAAAATTGAAAATTGATTGCTGGGATAAGTGTACATTTTTTCTGGAATACCTGGAATAACGGGAATATTTTCGGAATTACCGGAATAAATAGGAATATTTCAAAATTCCCCGGAATACCCGGAATTACAATCAAGTATTCCGAAAATGGTAATAGGTGACATTTTTCGGGTAGTGGATGACCCCTCGCATTCTGTATAATACGAAATTTAAAAAAAATCTTACTATAATCTACTTATAACTTTAATAGTTCTTACATCCAATGGACCACCACCCGCCACTGCCGTTAGTTACCATACTCTATACTATCTATATTTAAGATTGGTGTATTGTTCTACGTATAATGAGTCACCCCATTTCTCTGTAGACAACTTTCTCATTAAATTAGATAATCTTAATATAAAAATATTTATTTAATAAAGAAATTCCATTCATTAGCGAGAGAGCCTTTAGATAACACTTCTCTGCTCAAATAAGTAAACAGGAAGTGGTATAACAACCTATCGCACGAATGTTTCCTTTCTTTATCCTTCGGTTTTTTTATTCAGCGTACGTGAATTCATTGACATCGAATTAACCCGTTGTTCGCACTCGTGTGCGTGTAAATTCGCATCGCCATGCGTAGGATAAAATATTGACAAAGAGGGATCTCCTCAACTACTTAACATAACCAAACAAAACTGCCATCTTAGAATGCATTAGTGCCGCCAAATGGAGTTCGTCACCCTGTAAAACAACCCCTCGAACGCTGAAGTTTGGAAATACACCCAAAACTCAAAGGAAAAAGAAAAGTAGGATTTTAAAAGTTCGCATGAGTTGTGTTCCCGTAGTTTATTTTACGACAGCCGTTCGACTTTTTGGAGTATCGGAAGCAGGCAAGCAAACGTTATTCTAGTATTTTCAGGTCGAATAACTTCACGGTGAGGACAGTGCAGAGCTCCTCGACAACGCTACTGCGCTCTCACAGCTGTACAATCAGCGTAGTAAACGAGACCAACGAAAAGATCAAGAGCTTCAGGAATTCTCATTGGATTCAAATTCAAATTGCAGAGTCGGCTTACAGTGCTACTACTGTATTACAAGCTCTTCAGAGACACAATATCCCTCGTTTCCACAGTATAGGCTATTCATTGATATATATTGGAGATACATGAATAAAGTACTTAGGTAAGATTCGATACAGAATAAGTACACAATTTATGAAATGCGAAATTGCCAAATATCGTATATTCAATTTATTCAAATGTATTTAAAAATAAGCATATTGAAATAATTAATTAATGCGTAATGAACGTAAACGTTTTGTATGTATGTATGTATATCCTTCGTAGCTCTGAATAAACTAATAAAGGAATATATATTATGACACACACGTTTTCGTTATATAGCTTATTATTATTTTTTCTAACTTGGCCCGTTTATTTTAGTAAATTTATGTTATCATTTATAATATACTTAAGCTCTAATAATATACCTACGCAAAAATAGTATAATGAACGTTCATTTTCATGCGCAATCTAGCTGCACACGTTGTTCCTGGTTATTGAAATTCTTTCAGTGTGCGATGATCATTGGCTCAGCCAATAGACACTTAAAGCAACACCAGGGCCGTATACGTAACTCTTTGGAGTAAACGCAGAAATAAACGTAAATCCATATTACGATACATCGACTTAAATTGAGATAAAGCACCGTAACGTATCTACTGAACTAAATTTCAACGAACCTTATAACCCTAACCGCTTAACCAAGCACTTTCCATTGGTGTCTTTGTTTTATTTATATTGCATAGTTTTGTAAATAGGCCAAATATAAGAAAAATCGATGGTGGTTATGCGAATGTGGGATCTTTGGCAGTTACAATCTGGTGCAATCGGTGGTCCCATCCTCATTACTCGGCTCGATACGATACGTTTTAGGTGTACGTAGGAACACGTAAGTTTACGTCAGGCGCAAGTACAAATGTAGAACAATTCGCTATTGCGCCTGCGCAGCTGTCATTTTATACGTTTACGTCTACGTTATTGTCGGCGCTGTAAGTGTCTGATATTTCTATTTCCTTTTTCTAACGTTACTTATATAGTTAGAAGCTTACCCAAAAAGCAGTTAAGTAACATTTATTATTCTTCATACTAATAATAATTATTGTAAACACAAATTAAGTTATTATTTAGTGTACTTAATAGTTACGACTTCCAAATTAATTATTTAACACGACACGGCTCTATAAACTAAATTCGTTGCCCTACATAATCCAAATATCATCTATTCTGCGCCTTGTGGTTTAGTGGAAAGGCTAGATGGCTATAAATACATTTTTTAATTTGTGACGGTGCGGTGCATGTATATAGTCGAGTTCATTAGTTCTCAGCACTCAAAAAACGCAACAAAAATTTTACGACCTCATTAAAATATCAGTACTCTCTGTACTGCTGTTCGCAAATTGACTCGCTTACCTTTACAGGTTTTTAATGTCCGTCGGCTTGTAGCCCAATAAAATGGGAAAATTTGGATGAAATAATTCAGAGTGGGCTGAAATTTTAGGAACGGGCTTATTTTGGGGTACTTCCCTTATTAAGTTTCTAAATGTGTGCAAATGCGTAAATTTTTGCAGATTAAAATATTTTTCATAACTCAACCTGATATTCCGGATTATAAACTGATAATCCTGTTCTATAACGTTCCTGTTTAGTTCATTTTCTGTGTAATAAATGTTAAAAGGGGTGTTGTAAAATGTTTATACGATAGGGCCAAAATAATTTCATCTAATAATGAAATATTAAATAACGAGAAAAAATGTATCAAAGAGGTTCTAGTACAAAATCAATATCCTGAGCCTTTGTGGATAGAGTTTTCATAAACGTTGAAAATAGGGACAATCAGGTACGACAACAACCTGAACGTCATTATACAGTAAATTATTACTGTATACGGACTATCGGAGAAGCTAAAGTATATATGATTGGAATTGAAACTGGAGCTCTGTGAAGTTAGCACTACCACTTTATAATTTTGAAATCGTTTTGGCCTCATCAATTGTAGCTTTTTTGTTGCGAATTTGTTGCGGTGAGAAAAAATTTGTAGCTCTTTATTTAAAAAAAATAACCCATGGTAATGCTAACTTCACAGTGAAGATAGCATTACCTCTCACAGTGCTTTAAAATTTTGAAATCGTTTTGGCCTCATCAATTGTAGCATTTTTGTTGCGAATTTGTTGCGGTGAGAAAAAATTTGTAGCTCTTTGTTTTTAAAAAATAACCCATGGTAATGCTAACTTCACAGTGAAGATAGCATTACTACTCAACAGTGCTTTTAAATTTTGAAATCGTTTTGCCCCATTAATTGTAGCTTTTTTGTTGCGAATTTGTTGCGATGAGAAAAAATTTGTTTATTTAAAAAAAATAATAACCCATGGTAAAGCTAACTTCACAGTGAAAATAGCATTACGACTCACAGAAATCGCTTTAAAAAGTGCGCAAATATTTTCTTATCATAAAAAGAATTTGTTGCGAATTTTTTGCTGTGTGAAAACATTTGTAACACTTAATTTTAAAAAAATAACCTATGGTAATGCTAACTTCACAGTGAAGATAGCATTACCACTCACAGAAATAGCTTTAAAAAGTGCACAAACATTTTCTTATCATAAGAATAATTTGTTGCGAATTTGTTGCACACGATTAATAGCAAAAAATTAATGAAAAAATGTTTTTTCTGGTAATGCGAACTTGATAATCAAAATGCTTTTAATAATTAGCCCAATAAAACGGGAGGCTTGTCGATTTGGATGAAATAATTCAGAGCGGGCTGAAATTTTGGGGACAGGCGTATTTTGTGATAATTTTTAACATATCAAAAGGCCCCACCCATAGACGCCGGCGGAGGCGAGGGGAAGGAGAAAGTAGGTAAAGAAAAAATCGGTTTTTCGTAAAAAACTAGAAACAGGCAATTTTCGTCACCTTTGAAGTACAAATAGGTACATTTAATAATATTTTTCACTTTTTGAAGTATCAGAATTTTCACAAAAATTAAGTCTCGGTGCAACAAATTCGTACACCACATGGTATAAATAATCGAAGTGAGAAACAGATGGAAAAATGCATTTGCAACAATTTTTGGCGGTGGTAGTGTCAGGTTGCGCTGGAAATGCAGCGCATTATCAATTATTGCGAAAACCTGTTTATTAACGAATTATTACTCGGCACAACAAATTCATGCATCACACGCTACAACTCATAGAAGTGAAAAACACATGAATTAATGCATTTACAGCAATTTTTGTAAGTGGTAATGCCAAGTCGTGTAGAAAATTCAACGTTTTTTCGGTTTTTACTGAAAATTTGTTTCGCAACAAATTATGACTCGGCGCAACAAATTTGAACACCACACGCTACAAATCGTCGAAGTGAAAAACACATGAACAAATGCATTTGCAACGGTTTTTGGCAGTGGTATGCCAGGTTGTACTGAAAATTCAACGTTTTATCGGTTTTTGCTGAAAATTTGTTTCACAACAAATTATGACTCGGCGCAACAAATTTGAACACCACACGCTACAAATCGTCGAAGTGAAAAACACATGAACAAATGCAATTGCAACGGTTTTTGGCAGTGGTAATGCCAGGTTGTACTGAAAATTCAACGTTTTTTCGGTTTATACTAAAAAGTTGTTTCGCAACAAATTATTACTCGGCACAGCAAATTCGTACACCACACGCTACAAATCGTAGAAGTGAAAAACACATGAAAAAATATATTTACAACAATTTTTGTAGGTGGTAATGCCAAGTTGTGCAGAAAATTCAACGTTTTTTCGGTTTTTGCTGAAAATTTGTTTCGCAACAAATTATTACTCGGCACAACAAATTCGTACACCACACGCTACAAATTGTCGAAGTGAAAAACACACGAAATAATGCATTTGCAATGGTTTTGGGCAGTGGTAATGCCAGTTTGTACTGAAAATTCAACGTTTTATCGGTTTTTGCTAAATATTTGTTTCGCAACAAATTATTTCTCGGCACAACAAATTCTTACATCACACGCTACAAATCCTTGAAGTGAAGAACACATGAAAAAATGCATTTGCAACAGTTTTTGGCAGTGGTAATGCCAGGTCGTACTGAAAATTCAACGTTTTATCGGTTTTTGCTGAAAATTTGTTTCGCAACAAATTATTACTCGGCACAACAAATTCGTACACCACACGCTACAAATCGTCGAAGTGAAAAATACACCAAATAATGCATTTGCAACGGTTTTTGGCAGTGGCAATGATAGGTCGTACAGAAAATTTAACATTTTTGTCGGTTTATACTGAAAAGTTGTTTCGCAACAAATTATTACTCGGCACAACAAATTCGTACACCACACGCTACAAATCGTCGAAGTGAAAAACATACGAAATAATGCATTTGCAACAGTTTTTGGCAGTGGTAATGCCAGGTCGTACTGAAAATTCAACATTTTTTCGGTTAAGCATTAAACTACATATTGAAGGACAGCTGCCAACGCAATTTTTCATCATATTTTGATTTTAAAACCTTTTACGTATTTGACATGAATTTATTATGCCTAGAAATGATTTGCTGTGAAACAAGTAGTCTTCGCAAAAATGGATAAAACTGGGAATTTCCAGGGTAATCTGGCACTATCAACTGCAAAAATCGTTGCAACTGCATTTTTTCACTTATTTCTCACTTCGACGATTTGTAGCATGTGGTGTACAAATTTGTTGCGCCGAGTCATAATTTGTTGTGAAACAAATTTCCAGCAAAAACCGAAAAAACGTTGAATTATCTGCACAACTTGGCATTACCACCTACAAATATTGTTGTAAATAACGTTGTTGTAACGTTTTTTTCATTAATTTTTTGCTATAAATCGTGTGCAACAAATTCGCAACAAATTATTCTTATGATAAGAAAATGTTTGTGCACTTTTTAAAGCTATTTCTGTGAGTGGTAATGCTATATTCACTGTGAAGTTAGCATTACCATCGATTATTTTTAAAAAATAAAGAGCTACAAATTTTTTCTCACCGCAACAAATTCGCAGCAAAAAAGCTACAATTAATGGGGCCAAAACGAATTCAAAATTTTAATGCACTGTTGAGTGGTAATGCTATCTTCACTGTGAAGTTAGCATTACCACGGGTTATTTTTAAAAAATAAAGAGCTAGAAGTTTTTTCTCACCGCAACAAATTCGCAACAAAAAAGATACAATTAATGGGGCCAAAACGATTTCAAAATTTTAAAGCACTGGTGAGTAGTAATGCTATCTTCACTGTGAAGTTAGCATTACCATGGGTTATTTTTTAAAAATAAAGAGCTACAAATTTTTTCTCACCGCAACAAATTCGCAACAAAAAAGCTACAATTGATGAGGCCAAAACGATTTCAAAATTTTAAAGCATTGTGAGTGGTAATGCTATCTTCACTGTGAAGTTAGCATTACTATGAGTTATTTTTTTTAAATAAAGAGCTACAAATTTTTTCTCATCGCAACAAATTCGCAACAAAAAAGCTACAATTGATGAGGCCAAAACGATTTCAAAATTTTAAAGTGGTAGTGCTAACTTCACACAGCTTGAAACTGGTCAGTTTTAAAGCACAGGACCGTGCGTACTGAACTTGATATTTTGTCCTATATATTTGGCAATGGTATTGAGATTCGAACGGTAGTTGAAACTGTGCAGGCGAGTCCGAGACTGGCAATGTAATCAGCCTGAATGAACCATCTACGACTGCACTGGTTTAAAGGTAATAAAACGGACAGGCCTACTAGCACAAAAAAACTCGTAAATCGTTTGTTTATCTTGGAACGTGGAAGTCTAATATCGTGCTGCCTATGTGCCAGTGCAGCGCATAAATACCTATTATAATATCAAGCGTAGGAGTGAACAGTAACCAATACTGTTCATATTTATAAATATTTACTACTGTATAAAAGGTAAAATATTTTAATTATTTACTAATTTACCATGGCTTTCTGGAGACCATTTGAAACAGAGGATAACATAATAACGCCCGAAAATCTTATCATTTTGTTATGACAAGCATTTCTATTTACCTCCGCCCATGTACAATAAAGAGATGCCGACTGTTTTTGCCGGCTTTTAATTTTTATACGGTTTCAATTCCAATCGTATATACTTTACGCCGTATATGTGACAAATTGATGTTAGGACAATATTTCAAACGGGGAACACTTTAAGATCTATTTTAACAAAAACAAAACCGATAAACAGGGAGCAGAATTCAAAAAACTGTATTTACAATATCCCGTACGAATGTGATAAATGTATGTGGGTGAGCCATCCAGACCTTTCAGTGTGAGGTTGGATGCGCACAAGAATTACATTAGAAAGAATGAAATTCAGAAATCAAAGATTTGTGAACATGCTTGGGAAAACGGACATAGAATAAACTGGGACTCGGCAAAAAATTTTAACAAAAGAAGCAGATACCAAAAAAAGAAAAAATTAAAGAATCAGCAATAATCTTATTAAATGAAGATAAATAAGTGCGTATCGAATTGTTCTGTAGATATTTGTACAACCTGGCTACCAATGTTAAAAGAAGAACTAAAGAAACTCAACATTATCTAAAATATCATCAGTTCTGTGTTCTGTGTAAGTATATATTAAAGCTGTGTATTTGACATACACAGCAAAATAAGAGTTCTTCCAAAAAAAGCTTTGAAAACGGAAAGAGACTACTTCCCGAAACATCAGCAAAATACATTATTTCTGTGTTTATTCCGAGTTATATTATTTGCAAAACATAACCTCTGACTATTCCTTTGACGTAAACATCACGGGCGCAGAGGCTTTTTTCCAATAATTCTATTATTTTGTAGATTCGGTGATTTGTTTTTGAAGAGGATAATAATACATGTGGTAGAAAACTCAAATAATAGGAAAGAATATAAAGTACCTGGGAAACAAAGTGTAGAGTGAAAAAAAAGCGAGCGGTAGTAGCGATCATTTATGCAGCACCGTGGTAGGAGTGACTTAACTTAATGTTTTATAATTAAATAGTGAGAACTCAACCATGACATGCAAAAATATGTGAAATTAATCCCCTTACTGTGTCGATATTGAGGTACATACAAATAAAAAGTCATATTCTTGGTGGATATTTAATTTAGTCGCAATTACTTATACAGTAAAAGATCTTTTACGTCCGCTTTTACACAATAAAGTAGTAAAAAGGTGCACCAAATACATTTAAATCACGTGCACTTTTCATTCCCTAATAATGAAGTTACAGTCGACCTGATCGTTATTAGCCCATCTAATAGAAAAACAGCGGGACTCATCGCGCTGGACAATACAAGGGTTGTGACTGACACTTTAACTTTATACAGTGTGACGGGTTTGAAATTTGCTACCACGTAACACGTAATTTAACTAAAAACCGTAAAAGGGTAAAGCGAACAGTCAGCTGTTTGGGGGAAATATATTTTATACCATATAATGTATTTTAAACTGAATGCGTCGCGTCGGTTGGTGTAAAAATATAATTAATTCACTGTTAGCAAGAAAAATCATATATTTCCATTAGTAATTACGTTAAACGAATGTCTCTTAGTCATGTAAATGGCCGAACCCTGCACTTTTGCGAATTGGAATAAACTTCTGTCGAACCAGAAATAATCTTACAGGGGTGATAACGATACGTAGACGAAGCAGAGGATGGTACTCCTAAACCACCACAATCACCACATACATGACTGTCATTCTCTGAAATTGGGATAAATTGAGATTTATACTTTAAAATTTTTAGTGTGATAAAACTATTAACTTTTGATGTACTGTCACGTTATAACAACTGAAGAAATTGTAGTATAAACACTGAAAAACTTACTCTGAGAGATGCCATCTATCTTTTTCATTTACACAGAGCTTGGCAAAAAATAATCCTAAGAACACTCTCTAAATGTTGGCATGTGATTTTGTCAAAAAAACAAATATATATTGATGAAGATTCTATTCCATTAGTATTAATTTAAAGAACTCTGGAGAGACGAGGATGCCAAAAAAGTCTCGTCAGAAACTATAACTCTGTTACAGGCAATTCAACCTCCAAACATGGAATATACAGTACTGGATGTAATGGAATGGAACATAGACATAGAAACTAATAAAAACCACGAAATGTGTGAGTTGTCGGAAGACGAAGAAGACATAGAAATAATAAATGAAGAGGAGCCACCTACAATAACACATCGGAATGCTGTTCAAGCACTGAAAGTGTCATTGGAGTGGGCACAACAAAACGCAGTAGATATCTCTGATATCTTAGGCATAAAAAACGTTTATGAAAAAGCCGTCAGCTCAAACGCATCATTAAAACTAAAGCAGTCCAAAATAACTTCCCATTTTACATATTTTATTGCATTTCTACGTAATATTAGTGGTAATAGTATGTATTTGGTTATTTTCCCATTTTTGGAATTTTCTTTAAGTCCTAAGTATCTAACAATATTGTGGTACATAATAATAGTTTATGGTCTATTGTTTGTTGACATTTCTCTTTCTTGCAAAAACCATGAATGTGATATATCTTTTCCAAGACCCCCCCCCCTCCCAAACTGCACACCTGAGCTTGTATTTTAATTTTCGATTTTTGTCCCCGTTAATAAACTACTAAACTACTATCATGTGAACTTTTCGGAGAAAACTAATGACATTTTATTATAGACCGAAAGCTGCTGACATTTGGAACAGTTTTCTGATAACCTCCTTCAACTTGTATGGTCTGTACCTGTAGTTTTGTTTAAGGAGACAACCCTACGCTGGGTCCGGGTCCCAGGCGCGCATGCGTAGAGGCATTTTCGTATGAGAACCACTTTCGCAAAACATCAAAACATTTGATAGCTACGCTCTAATATGGGTACTTACTCATCGTGCATTTCGCTAACCATGTTGGCAATATCGGGCGGTGATAAAACTGGTTTTCACTTAATGCTCTGAGAAGTTTTTAAAATACATTTTCAATATTATTTTCCACTGGTAACAAGCTTCATTTCCAAATTTTTTTATGCAATAATGAAAACTTGTTTTTGGGGCCTTCCTAGAGCCGCTCCTTTTTGTGCCCGGCAAGAAATTTGATAGAGAACCTTTTCGGTACAATTTTCCACCTGAACAATATAGTTGAACCATTGTTTGATTCGACAAAAATCCATTTTGGGACTTTCTTGAACAGTGCCCGATGCTTTGACGAGAAAATTGAAATACACATTTTTGATATAATTTCTGATTCGATGAAAAATTGTTTTTGGACCCTCCTGGAGTCTTACCTGATTCACTGTTGTATAACCAACCCCGGGGGTTGTTTTCATCCTTCGAAGGGGTGGGAAAAAAATAATATTTTGTAGGCGTACCACCTTGCTCAATGAAATGCTTCCTATAAAATATTATTTTTTTCCACCCCTTTGAAGGGTAAAAACAACCCCCGGGGATGGTTACACAACCCTGGTCACCTGCCACCTTCCTCACAGAAACACCTCCTGTAAAATATCCATTTTTTTTCCACAAAAAACAATTCCAATTTTCCAACCCCCTAGAGGGGTGGAAGCCTGGTGGAGGGATGGCTGAGGTCAAATCCCTCAAGGGACCTTCCGTTTTGCTCGAGGGAACAACAATTAGTCGAAAACTTGGGAAGCTAAACGGGTTCACGGAAAAGGGCACTTTGGGGGTGGTTTTTGGCCGATTTGAAGGGGTTGCCGACGAGGAAGGAAAATTGTGGGCCCCCACCCTCGTGTTCAGCGACCTCGAAAACGGGGGGGGGTCCTCTAGATTGGCGCTCTAGCAAAAAAAAAAGGTACCCCTTCCGAGTCCTGACATCGACTATAAGGCCTAGATTCAAGTTTTGTACTTGCCAGCACTTTATAACTATTTTTGTACTTCTGGATTCATATAATTTAATTTTGTGTTCTGAGTTCGTAAAGTTATGACTGATCCTTTGATAGAATTGATCTAGAACACCCACGTTATCATCAGCGTTGTCATGTGATGTTAGTATTTTCAAAATAATCACTCAATAACAAAAAATGTTGCATATAACCTCTTAATTATTTGTTTTTTTTGTCCCTAAGGCCTGCCTATATTTGCTATTAATAAAAAGATTCACGCCGCGCCTCCTGAAAAATATGATCGCGGTGTGAATAGATGCGCAGCAGCAGGTTTCAAGCGAATGGTTGTAGGCGTTTAGCAGCGAAACAAGTTGATTTGTATTTTTCCGTCCACAAATTCCTTCACCACAGCGTGACAAATTCCGGATGCTCCTAACGTGGGTATATTTGTTATTTAATTTTCTCTACACAAGCATGTCCTTTCCTTGACATTTTATTTAGGTTAGACGGTAAAAATTTTCGATCACCGAATCAGATCGGTTTAACGCCACGTATGATATGATTTTTATTTACATAATATAACCGACGTCAAACTCTTCATGCGGCGTCGAGGCACTAGTAGAGTTCGCTAGTCGCGCCCCAGACAGTTCACGCTTGGTCGGGACCAATTCAGCGCCAGAATTTATCCTATCAATTTCTGCCCGTTGAACTGGCAAAGAGCCGTACAATTCCCCATGCCCCGCTGCCGCCTCATTACGGCGGCAGAGAAGCCGGATGGACCGCCATCTTGTTCCGCCCGCCGTGATTTTACATGTCGTTGTGTTTGTTTAATCAAGCGGGAGTAATCCATCGCTGAAATTTATAATTGGACATTGGAAGACTAATAAAAAACATTTAATGAGCCTTGCACGATGGCCCTATTAGACTTAAAGCACGAGCCACGGCTGAGAAAGACGGTTCGGTCCTTTTGGATATACAATTTTTACTTAATTTTTTTGCGAGAATTATTATACTAATGTAAAGGAAATTAATCTTAGAGGTAGGATAAATAATACAGCTCCCAAAGATAAATTAGTATCACAGCTTCGATTTAAACCTAATTAATCTATCTTAAATTTTATATGCCGGTATGTGTTTCATGTAACAAAATAAAATAAAATTTGTGCAGCTAGGGTAACGGCAAGAAATCGGCTTTTCCCTATATCTCCGTAAATACATAAAAATGAATAAATTGTTCAAGCAGAAATAAAACAGCAAAAAACTTAATACAAAAAATCGGTGCGGGACCAGTCGGAGAAACATTCCCAGTTAAATTTTTACGTTATGGTCGAGCTCAGATTTAGCACTCATAAAGGCAATAACAATTTTACGACCTCATTAAAATATCGTTAAACTAGTTGCAAAAGTAATTGCGCCCAGGTACGCGCTTGAAATATTTAGATCAGTAACTCAGTCGTTCAATTTTAACAGCGGGTTACGGTCTAGTATTATTAATATGTGTCTTTAAATCATATCCCTTGTCCAGGATTTTCTAGAAGCAACCAGTCTTGCCATCTTACACCGATGCTAAGGAAATATTTTTACATGTCAAATTTGATCAATACCGCTAAAGCTATTCTAGAGAAAAAAAGTAATTCGATCCTTTTAACCTTACACTCACAGCCTCCGCCCAGTGTTTTTTTAGGGGTAACGGGTTATGTCATCTCATATTAGTGCTATGGGAGTGTCTATGTGTTAAATTTGATCAAAATTGTGGAAGCCATTTTTTAGAAAAAAATTATTTTACATTATTTTATCTGTCTTTAGACTCATTTAGGGGTTAACTCCCTCCAGCATTTCAGCTAGGAGCGACTTTGCAAATTTGCCATGAGGTGTGGCCATCCTGAATATGCACACAAATTTTGAACAAAATCGATTGAGAAGTTTGGGCTCTAGGTGCGACCGCAGGTGACAGACAACAGACATACATTTTTAAAAATCACTATTTTTGCTTCAGAAGAACTGAAAACGTGTAAATTCACCAAAAACTCAAGATAATACTTTCCTCTATACTATAGTATAATACTGGAAAGTAAAGAGGCTTCTATCAATATTTTTCTGTAGAACGATTTTCGCAAATTAACACAAAAATGGAAGATAAAAAATGAACAATTTCACGCAATTATTTCCCTTAATATTAAAAATTGTGCCAAAATGTTGTTACAAAAATGGAAAAGCCAAAGTTAGAGAAACAAAAATTTTGCACAACATGGTAAGACCATTTTGGAGCAAATATTTTGTCATAAAACACCTGAAGAAAAATTCTAAAAACAAAATCACTTTTCAAATATCCGTAAACATTTAAAACATTATAGGCAGAACTATTTTAAAGGAAGACTTTCTGGAAAATATTAAGTAAGTTCTGGAATGCCACAAGGATCAGATCTGAGTCCATTATTATTTATATTATTTGTTAATGCTCTTGTCTTTGATTGTTAAATTCTCAAAATATTTAAAGTTAAAACAGTTAGCGATTGTGTGGATCTCCAGAAACATATTGATAATATTTACAAGTGGAAATGTGGTTTTAAATTACAATTGAATATTTTCATTTCGAGTATTTCATAATAAAAATTACTCGAAAGAGAGAGCCCATTGTGTTCAATTACAAGATGAGTGACGCAAATTTAAAAAGAACTAATAAAGTAAGACTTGGGTCTCACTGACTGTCATCTCTCATTTTCTGGACACATTGAAAACATATCTGCATCAACAAATCGCACGCTCGGTTATGAGACAACAAACAAGTACTTTCATTAACGTCACAAACATTACAACCATGTACTATGCATTTATAAGAACTAAACTAGAATTTGCATTAATAATTTGGCATTCGCAATCTAAACTTACAAAAATACACTTGAAAAAATACAAAATAAATTTCTCAGATAAATCAATATTATAAAAAATCCACTGCCCAAGGAATCACTACTTCTACATACAGATTTTGTATCCAAGTCTTATTATACACACTAAATCCCAATGTAATATTTTACTCCCTTTAATAATAGGGTGGGGGTTGCAATGGGGGTGGTAAAGGGGGTGGTTAATGTCAAGAAAATTTTAGAGGCCCTTGTTTCTCGTACACATATTAAATCCCAATTTAATTTTTATTCCCTTTAATAATAGGGTGGGGGTGGCAATGAGGGTGGTAGAGAGGGTAGCTAACGCCAAAAAAATTTTTGAGACGTTTCGTTCTTGTATACACACTAAATCACATTTTATTTTTTTTACTTCATAATAGTGTGGGGATGGTATTGGGGGTGATAGTGGCGGGTGACCGATGCTAAAATTTTTCTGAGAATTTGACTTTTCGTACATGCCCTAAATTACAATTTTATGGACTCTTACCTGCTTGTTTTGCCTATTTATCCTTATTTACCCCGAACCCTTCAACAAAATTAGATCAAAATATAATCTAGTTCCAGATCTCGTTATAATACATAAGTGTACCAAATTTCAAGTCAATATCATAAACGGTTCCAGAGTAAACTTGTGCACAAAAAAGTTACAGACAGACAATAGGGTTTTCCCAGAAAAAAAAATTATTGCTGAAATACTCAACTCACTCATTATCTTATTAATTTTACTAGTAGCAGCAAAAAAAAATTTGAAGTTTGAAAAATGTTCATTTTAAACAGCCATAAATTGGCGCGTTGTGACGTCAACAGCCTGAAATCCAATCACAGAGGTTGTCTCTGTTCAAGATTGTTTATTAATCTTGGTCTCCGTTAACATAACATAACCTCTATTTATTGATAGCACTCAGCACTTTTCTACTTTAGGTAAAATATCAACGGCACCTTTAACATATCCCTCTTCCACTTGATTCCATTTTGATTGTAGAATTAATAAAACATGAACCAGAAACTGATAAAATAATATTTTCACTCCAAACAATACAAACATAAAAATATAAATTTGGCGTTTTAGGTTAGTCATCTGATGTGTAACGTCGGTGAAGGTTAAACCTAAACTACAGTACAAAATATTAACGTCCGACGCTTTCACGAATAACTTGTGCGGCATTTATCTGGATTCTGATTGGCCAATATTTACACGTCCACTGCTTTAGACCAATCACAGTACAAGCATTACAAATTGAAATTATGAGAAGTTTTAGAGGAAAGCTTTCTTTAACACACAGTTAGAATCTATTACAAACTAATTATATCCATAATCTCATTGGTTTTCCGGCTAGATACGTAATTCTGGCGCGTAAAAATGCCCGTTTTAAAAAGCAGTGAAATTATCAGCAAGTTGTTTTAACGATATTTTCTTAGAAATAATTCTTATTAGAAAAGTAAATTGTTGTAAATTATTAAAATGTTTTATTATATCATTTTCACGACACAAATTGTTAAACTAAAATTAGTGGGAAAACCCTATTTCTTTGAATTTAGTACATTATCACTGCATATGAGACGTATGGTGGTGATCCTCAAATTTTAAATAGCATAATCAATAGAATTAATATCATTAAGTCCACCCCCACCCCTCTTTTGACCATGCTTCGGCTGGTTAATATCACTATGGATTTAGATTGGACCTGGCTCTGAAGAAGATTTATAACATTATTACACGTCTAGGTGATTATTACGTACAACTGTAATAGGTACTGTAAAATATATATTTATAATGTAATATCGTTTTGATTTAAATTTTTTACTTTCTCATAATTCATTGTTATAATAGGTTATAATTACAATAAAAAAGTTTGTATTAATTTTTTCAATGCGCAACAGTTTGCGAGTAGCACAAAATCAAAATGTGGATGCGAGTCAAACGAGTAAATATTGTTGTTCAAGACATAAGCATAACAGGTGGAGAGTTTATGGATTAAACATATAACAAAGTTTAATTAAAATTAATAAATTGCTTATTAAAAAAGTTTTAACACCAAAACACAATTAAATTACTGTCGTTAAACATTATATTTTATGATTAGAGGATAGGTACTGTTTATGAGGATATTACTGTCTACCGAAACTACTAATATTTATAAGAAAAAAACTTAATGTTAAATAACACTTTATAACCATCCTCTGTACAAATGCAAAGGTGTGCCTTACCTCAGCTAACAACTAACACATGGCAGACCATGTTTATTGAGCTGATGTAGATATAGGATCTAATCAAATCCACGAGCCAACTCAGTACGAGGTGACCCAGATAACTGATGTTTCTTAAATAAATTTTGACCTGGGGAATCCGAATCAAGAATTTCTTTGTCACGACAACCATAGCTGATATGTTTGGAGCAGTTTACACTTCTCCTAATTGCCATTCAAGTCGAGGATCTAGTCAAATGTTGGTATTTGAGAATATCCGTTTTTTGCTAGTTAAGGGGCACTTGCTCAATGAACAATTTTTGTCACCAAATTATACAGCATCTAGTGTTATAAATTTACTATGGTAATTGTTCTGCTATCTCTATGTACCTCTTAAAAAGCTAAAGGCGCGCTTTATAAAGGTTTCCGTTATACCTATATACGTCAGTATTATTTATACTGCACTGTTATGATGATTCTTATGGCATTAAATATAGTCAAAATCTGCTTCCACTGGACGTGGAAGTAAAAAGCAAAATTCTTTGGTCGGACGAATCAAATTTTTCTAATAATGGACTTTTCAATAGAAATATGCATTATAAGTGGACATGGGAAAATACACATTGGTGCAGAGAGACTGCTTTCCAAGAAAGAAAGACTTTCTACGAATGTTTGGGTGGGTCTTTTAGAGACTGAAGTAGTTGGACCTTATTTTTATGATGGTAAATTAACCACTCGTAGATACCTTAATTTCCTGCAAAACGAATTTCAAGATTTTCTTTAAGAACAGTGGCAAAAAGATTAAATTATTCATATTTTCAACAAGATGGAGCTCCACCTCACACTGCTGTAATATGCACAAATTATTTAAATCTAGTTATGCCAGATAGCTGGATAGGCACCTATAGACCCATTCTATGGCCAGCTTGATCACCAGATATTACTCCCTTGGATTTTTTTTATCTGGGGTTACATTAAAGACAAGGTATTTCAAACTGAACCTGAAAATATTGAGGACATCAAAACCAGAATTAGAAACGGCAATTACTCCTGAAATGCTCCAAAATGTAATGCGTGAGATGTCTCGTAGAGCACGTTTGTTTATTAGAATGCATGGTGCACAATTTCAGCATTTGTAGTTAGAAAAATAACAAGCAGGTTTTCTCTTGTTATCATTATTAAAATATCTGTGAATAAGTAATAAGAAGCAATGTTTTCATTTGCGAAACATTCTCAAGTCAATTGTTTGCAAATACACAAAAAAACGATAGGGCTATTTTAGTTTTAATTGCCAACGTGAAATATTTATTTATAATAGTTATAAATGGATAAAAATCTCCCGCTAATACCTTAATATTCCTGATGAAAGCGATTCTTTTGAATTTAAATACGTTGCCTAACGAGAATAAATACGCCCAGTTGTAGAATATGATCCTTTAAATCTTATAAGTAATTCTTTGCAGGATTCACAGAGGGCTTTCGTTACAGAATCTTAAGAGGATAAAGATCGTGGGGGCGGGTCAGCAAGAATCCACCCCTGCAGGCCCGATAGTATTTCATTATCCGGGGAAAGCAATAACTTGGCCATTCCCCAGTTATTGCATGCAAATTCCAAGTCAAGAGATCCTTCGCCTTCGACGAATGGACGTCCTTTCAAATAAAAGAAAACTAAACAAGATCCCTGAAGAATTTCCATCCTTTTTAATGGCCTCGCCAGTTCTACGGCGCTACTACGGTAACCGACAAAACGGAAATGCCTTTTAACTATAACAAACAAAGAGCGCGATGTTATTTTTGGATTTTTTATTTGGTAACGCGTGAAACATAAACTGTATAACGAAACCGTGAAAGCGTTATCTGCTCGGCCTTATTTTAATGAAATGATAACTTTCGGAATATAATCACGATGTCATATAAATAAACAAACATTAATAACGTTGTAAATCTTGGATTATTTGTGTTTCTTCCTCAGATGTTTTTGAACTCAAACGCACAAACACTAAAAGTCTTTTGATATATATTTTCTTAACCACAAACTAATTTAAATCATGTACAATAGGTAGCACAAAAAATCGAGTATACAGTAGCAATTCTATAATTAGGAGGTAACAGTTAGCGTCTTATATTTTCGATCGATTATTTTACTATTTTAATATGTCCAGAAAGGTTCTAAATTGCTCGTCGCAATGGAACGTAAATTCTATTTATATTTTTTTAAAAAGAACATACGTACTCTATCCGAATAGAAACTATATTAATGGAGTGTCTCGTAATTAAGTTTCTTTCAAAGCAATAGAATTAGAAAAAATAAGTCAAAGGATAGGCATATGTGATCTGCTCCCGATCGAAAGTCCTATCAATAACTGTGTTATCGTTTAGGTGAGACTATTATAGTTAATTCATATGTATAACTTTCGCGCGTGGATCAAAACAAGGTATATAGTTGGAGATATAGAAGAAAATTGTCAAAAGACACGACTCTTTTCAGAAATATTTTTCGTGATAACTGCTTAACGTAGAGAGATGATTCCAAAACTATGTGAAAGTGGACATAATAGAAAATATGCATTTTTTATCATACTGGTCTTCGTAATTATTAATTAATGATAAAACTTAATTTTTGCTTTTGCATATGTTTATCATTGAGTGACCACCTCCAAAAAAACACAGTAAATGTGTTTTAATATTATAATAAATATTATTTATCGTATATTAACACTGCTTTCTGTAAAATAGAAATGACACATTTTTATTTGATCTGTTTTTAATAAATAAAAATGATAAAACATGTGTGGATCCGAACGATGCAAGACCATATAATTTTTTTTCATATGTAGTAAGTTTTACATGATAATAAAGTATAGTCGTTTGCAACTTTACCGTGCAGATAAAACAACAATAAAAACTTTACGACCTCATTAAAATACCAATACTCTATGCACTATTTCGCCAGAAAATTGAATCATTTACCTTTCTAGGCGTTTAATGTACGCCGGCCTGTTTGATGACACCATACCGGATGGTTCACCCACGTTAATAATGAGCTAGTAAGGTTTTCATTGTATTTTTTTACCTACACAGTTATTACTATACATTAAAACTAGGATTGGACCAGATCTTAATTTGGCCGAATCACAGCAACCGAATAACCAACCATGTTCAGCTCCGGTCCGGCCAGATGTAACTGATATGTTTACTGTTTTTTATGAAAAACATAGTAATTGTGATAGGTGTATCCATAAAATTTGATTTTTAACTGAAAATGATAAATTTATGGGTATTATAAACCCCTACAATTAAAAAAAAAGTAATTTACTTTCGGCGTTATTTGTAATAGAAATTACCTCAACGTGTCGAGACTAGAAAATGCTCCCTTGGCACGAGGCTAGACTGGTGACGTCACATGCCTGCTACGCGATATACGCTACGCATTCTAAGTGTTGTTATAATGGCGTAGTTAGTTGTGAAACTGTTGTGAGCTAGGACAGGCCGGATATTTTTGCCGATATTTATCGTAGTCATATTCATCTGTGTCTTGGAAAAAAAATATGATGGTAAGAAAATGGTATTTTGTGCCTGGATGTGCAAACACAATATAGTCCCCTATGAAACTGCAGAAAAAGGCGAAAAAGACATCTCCGAGCCCCGTTTTCGACGGCGAGGAATATGATGGTGACAATGGTATACACCCCAATTTAGCGTAAACCACCCCCTTTTCCGTGTTCTCGGCTCTGGGGGTGCGAGAGCTTGTCAGATCGTCTTTTTTGCCTAATTTCAATAAATGGAGCAACTATCGACGACAAGCCACCCCCGCCTGACCTCAAGGGTTGAAACCGCACTCATAGAAACCGAAATACTTTCAAGAAGCTTCAAATCGAATAGAAATTGGTCCACCCCCGTTTTCGAGGGCGTGAAAAACGTTGAGGACCATTTTCGAAGTTTTTGGGTTTAGAGGTGGTTGGGGAGGTATGGGTGACAAAATATTGCCACCATCGTGTTTCTTACCCTCGAAAACGGGGTATAACAATTTCTGTTCGATTTGAAACTTTTTGAAGGTATTTCGGTTTTTGGAGGTGTTGTATCAACCCTTGGAATCGAGCGGGAAGTCAATTTATTGATGTTGATCAAAACAATCTCGATCTAACAAGCCTTCGCACGCCCAGACCCGAAAAACCGGGAAAGGGGTGGTTTATTGAATAAGAGGTGGCTTTTGCTAAATTGGGATGTAAATTATTGTTACCATCGTATTCCTCTTTTACTGCGTTCTCAGTACTTTAACGGTCTTTGCATTTCCACAGGATATTAACAATTAGGACGGCAACAAAAATACTTGTAAGCGTCCCAAAACAAATAATGAAGAAGAAAATAGTTAGTAGTAGAAATGACTTGGCAGTAAGATGTGATGTATCGACTCAAACCCGAACATTAAACTCATAGAAGTAAGAGTATTCAAGTTTCATTTTCAACCTCAAGCAAAGATATAGCCACGTCCCCCGTAAAATATGAATTATTTCTACAAAACGCATTTAGAAAACCTGTGATACAAAACTTACTCCATGTAGTCGTATTGTGATGATTCAAACACAGATACCGACTAGCTTTGACGACACCACTGGATTGAGACTGGTTAAAATCAGTATTTGACGCGAGAAAATTGGATACCATAATCACGTCTATAGGTTCGACAAATTATGTGAGTCCCCTTTCTGGAAATCCTCTTCCATATTTGACAAACTCTATTTAACGTTCTGAATAGTAAAGGCAGTGTTACTGCCGTGAATCCATTTGTTCTAACGAGAATGACACGGAATAAGCCTAACGCAGTTTATAGCTGCCGAACCAGCAAGCATGTGACATCAAAGCAATGAGAACGCGTTTATCTGACTGAAATAACGCAAACAATTTGGACGGCCTCTGTTGCAGTTAGGATTGACTTTCTTCAAGCACAGTTTCAATATTGTTATTATTAGGTCAAAATCTTTATTTTTCACTACTTTTAATGTATGTTAATTTTTTTGTGGACAGACCTATTACTATGACTTTTACAAAAGACCGTACAGTAAATATGTAGATTTAACTTTTTAAATAAGCTTCAAGGTTAAGTTAGGACTAAGTTATGTTTAGGATGACTTATCTATGTGCATAAAGTGCAAGTGTGTGTATATTGTATTTTTTTCCGAGGCAGGGAATGTTTTCATTTGCCAGAGAAATCGGATTGATCCAGAAAATGGAGAAGTTTTGATATTTATTCGTCCTAGTTTGCCGTTGCTTAATTATAATTGTTAATAAAATGTTATGTACTGATAATAGTGATAATATGCCAGACATATTAAGAAGGTATTTCTCTTTTTAGTATTCGTTTAATATTTTGTTATGTTCCTGTATCTCTTTAACTTTGTTTAATTTTTAATTAACTAACTATATTATACGTTTTAACATTATAAAAACAGTGTTATCATTGAACATTTTTTTTATAATAGTAATCCTTAAATTTGGATATTTTTTTTTGTCGGATCAACCGAACTTTTTTCTGATCCGTCAGTAGACGAATATTCGGCCACAAGGTAGATTCGGTAGGATATAGTAGCCGGATCGAATATCCGTTCCCCTGATTAAAACACATAGATACGAACCACAACAGTTTCGCATCTAAAAGGAAGCACTAAAAGATGTGAATGAACTGTACGCAGAAAAATTAAAATAAATTTTAATCAAAACCTCTAAGAACTTTAATGACCAAATACATCACAGTGGATTAACTGCCGAACCGAGAACTTACAAACTATTGTTAAGACAATCGCTTTTCTATGGTGTCTGACTAAAGTTAATCCGCTGCCGTGCTAATGGCTAAATACCTTTTCAGGTATTTAGGCTGTAAATACAGATAATAGTAACCAGTGCCGCACGGTATCGCAATACAGTAGGGCTTACATACCACTACTGCAAATAAATTATTAATTTTGACCTCAAGTATCAATTCTATTTAGTAAGTAAAATTTTCTGCCTGTAAGTAGGATATATCAGTACATTTTTTTAAGACTCTTTCTAACCTCTAATCATTCCTATATTAGCATTGAATATCTCCCAACCACTTGGATGTAATGAATTTTTTTGTTGAAATAATGCAATCTGCAAATGGATATTCAAAAATCACCACAGTCACAATTATGTGTTTTAAGAAAAACTTATGTGAGTACCAGTTACGAGACATCTAATTAATATTTTTGAATCATTTTAATTTCATAAAAATGTACAGGGTGGCTAAAAATTATTTTTCAATTAAGAACATATTAAATTGAATTTTCTCAATTTTTTCAAATGGAATACCCTGTATATTTTTCGACGATGTGATGTAGAAATAAAAAACGAAAATTTTTGTAACTACTTTCCTATGGCTAATTGCAACCATTTTCGTTTGGTAAATAAATAAGTGTCAAATTCAAGAATAAACTTAAAAAAAGAGGTATCCTCAAATAATTAATTAGAAAAATTTATAATAGGTGTTCGACGTGTTGCCCGTTTTGATTGACACACGTCTTTATGCAACTTTGAAATGAGGCCATTTAATGGGACCATTTCTTCCAATCCATTGAAATGAGAAAATAGTATTTAACCGGTCCTTTACTGTAATGTTTTTTTTTGTACATTTTTTGTTGTTTTCGTTATTCGACAAGCAATAAAACCTCAGTTTGGTATAAATTGTCGTGTACAAAGGAGCATTTATCACACTTATCGGTCGTTACAATTTGTATTGAATTTAAAATATTTGGAATTTTACAATATGAATTTTAGTAAAATGGAACTTGTAGACATGTCTTTTGCTTTGGGCGAGTCAGAGAGAAATTGTTTACTTGCCAATAGAATTTATCACCAACGTTATCCTGAAAGAAGGATTCCTGATGTCAGCAGCTTCCAAAACCTTCTCGATAGATTTCTGGAAACTGGAAATGTCGAATATAAAAAAAGTGAAAGAATAAAACGTGTTGTGAACGAAGAAAATGAGTTTTCTGCGGTGCTGGCAATGGCTGAGAATCCCCATGTTAATCAAAGAGAAGCGAGCTCATTAATAGGAATAAGTAGACGGTCTGTGGGTCGAATCTTAAAAACAAATAAGTTGCATGCATATCATATTTAAATGCACCAGGAATTAGGATGTGGTTTCAGCAAGATGGTGCTCCACCACATTATTTAAATGCAATTAGAGACCACTTAAATAATACCTACCCTAATCAACGGATTGGAAGAAATGGACCCACTAAATGGCCTGCTAGATCCCCAGATCTTACAAAAATGGATTTCTTTTTATGAGGATACGTGAAGGGAATTGTTTATAGAGACATACCAACAACAGTACAAAATATGAAGGAAATAATAATAACTGCCTTTATATCTATCACACCGGCAGTTTTAGGAACTAATGGGCAACATGTGGAACATTTAATATAATTTTTTCTTCCGAGTTATTTGAAGAAACCTCTTTTTTCAGTTTATTTTTGAATGTTGTAATTATTGCTCAATAAAACGAAATTGGTTGCAATTAGCCCTAGGGAAGTACTTACAAAAAATGTTCGTTTTTCATTTCTACATCACATCGTTGAAAAATATGCGTAGGGTGTTCCATTTGAAAAAATCGAGAAAATTCAAATTAAAATGTTCTTAATTGAAAAAAAAACCATTATGTCCATATATGATTGTGACGTCACACGTGCCTTGATTTAGTTTCGGGGAATGGACCATTTTAGTGTGATGTATCAGGCTCCTGAAAGTAGGCAATCTTATAAGTACATATAGTCATAGCACGTTCAATGAAAATTTGTCATGTATTATTGTGAACTTTATAGGCATTATGCATAAGGACCAAAGTTAAAGCGTATAAACAGTCGTTCTGTATTCCATATGAATTCGTATTTTTATGGAATATTTAAAGGTTTTTACTCACATATAAAGAATTCCACATTTGCTCAGAGGAGCATGTAGTACTTAGACATATTTAAATATTTTGTGCAAGTTGGCATTTCAATCAAATGTACAGCTATTATATATTTTCATAGTCCTAAATTCGACTTAAACTGCATGTGTCATAAGGTTCAATTTGTTTAGAGTTTCACCGCAGTATACACTCATGACTCGCTGTAATGTGTGATTGCATACATTCGGACGCCTTTAACTAGTCTTGACATCACAACTGAAATGGTCCATTGCATTGATCAAGTTATTATTGCAACATTTCAAACCCGTGTGTCTCCGTAAATAATAATCAGATCGACTTGATTTAAAGGCTATTGTAATTGTAAAAATGATTTCCATTGTTTATTAATAAAAAATTTGACATATTTTAACACTTTTCTAAACCGATCGTCAATATTTTCGGGTTAGTTTAGTGACAAATTATTTAGAATACAATTCTAAACTGTCTAAACTCTGACTGTTTAAATGTTTTTTCGTCAACTCGAAAACCATTCATTCTGATAAAAACGTATAGATATCTTTCCATCTTAGTAAGAAGGTGGGAGAAAACAGTGGATAAGGGTGAGGAGATACTGTGGAAAAGTTAGGGGAAGTAGTAGAAAGATGGGGGAAGATAATGGAAATATGGAAAATGGTGGGGAATGTGGAAAATGGTAGAAATATGGAAAATAAGAACCAAGTGGGGAACATTTATGGAAAGTAATGAAAATAATGGGGGAAGAAAGCAGGAAAAAGAATGCGAGCATAGCCTATAAGCTAGTTTAAAATTAGAACTTATAAAAGAAACTAGGGGCGAGCGTAGGTTTGTCTTTACTGCGTACATACTTCGGTATGCGATGTAAAGCAACGACAGGCGCGGTAAGTACTTGGATGGGTGACCATTCCAACGGAAACCGCGTCCTCGCCTCACACATCTTCCAGCGGCTTGTATATCAGTGTATGCGCGGAAGCTATACAACCTTAGGCGAGGGTTGTATAGGAGATATATCATCCTTCGGAGGGGATGTAAAGCCGTCGGTCCCTTGTCTATTAAATGTTAGGCAAGTAAAAGATCCCTACTCTTCTTAAGGGAAGAGGTTCGGCAAAATTCCTGGTTGGGGGTAGCTCGTCTACAGGCGTCGGTGTTAGGCCTCAGTAGCGGAAATAGGCCGACGTTAAATAAATGTATAAAAAAAGAAAAATAAACTAAATAGTCTTTATGAATTATAATTTTTAAACTGAGCAGATAAACGCGATTTTATGCAGATAAATGGAACATTCCCAAATAGTATCCTCGATTACAAAGCGTTCTTCAATTTTGTTAATTTATAGAACATGCTAAATGTAAATGATGAGAGAATGGATACATAATTCACAACACACATTAAAACGCATTATTGTCAAATGAAAGTAAAGACCAATGCTGTAATTACCTGCGAAGCATAGAGAGATAAATCAGAAGCAGCCAAGTGAGCAATATTTTTTCGTATTTCATCAAGCCGCTACTTACTTCTGTATTGTTCGTTATAATGTAAGCAGTTAATCTTCGGGAACTGCATCAATCTTGTATATTTCAGTTTGCTTGAAACGTCTCATAAAATTATATGAAATATAATCTCCGAATTAAATTATGACTGTAGTTGTACTGTGATGACAGCCGCGTAATTATTCAAATATCAAAATAAGAGAAAACTAACAGTCAGTAGGCTTTAATTGCATTCAGTAAGTAGTTTGCCTGTATTTATACTTTCTCCGGGTTGATGGCTTAGGTGTAAAAAGATTACTACAGCGTTAAGGTGTTTATAAACAATGGAATGTGATATGTCTGATAGGTGTCCGGGGAAGACAGTGGGCGTCATTGTTGCAAAGATATGATGAATGCAAACTAGCCTAGGCGTGACGCGATACAGAGGCACAGAAATAATTAACACACTTTGATCTGTTTATTGCCAGCGAAACAATGATTTAGTGGCAGAAATTAAGATATATATGCATGTTGTCACAACACCATATTTAACAAATGCGGCAATTAAAATAGTAGATCATGGTTATACGCCATATGAACCTTTATTGTTGACGTTGACAGTAAATGCTAAATTTAATTTACCGCAAGGTCCCTATTCAAGCCCCTCGAGGAATATAAATCGGCTCATTATTGCTATTTAATAACAATCACATTTTAATATCGCAAGATCCTGCATATCAAAAGGAACAGAATACCACCCACGATTCGTTGTTGACAAATAAGTTGAAATGCGTACTATAAGATAATCTAATTAAAATAACAAAGAATAAGATATTTAAATAACAACACAGTATTGAATAAAGACGTACACAATTAAATACATTTTCATCTATAGTGGAAATTACATTTGTTCCTGAATAAGATAATAATTATTATTATATCCATAAGTGAAGTGGCTGAGGGCATTAAGATTTCAAATTACTTATCAGCAGTATTCTGATAATTTAATTTATAAATATATACATTATATTTGAAGATTTGTGTGCGTTTTAAAAATCTTTATTTTCCACTTTTGTATAATCCTTATGCACATACTTCTTTATAATAAATACGTTTTTAATGATTTGTTTTTGCTACACAGACGTGTTTTTAAGAGTGTACAAGGTGAATTTGAAATACAAGTAAATATTTGGGCCTGTGGACCTGTATTAAAAGTATTCATACCTATATAAAATACATGAGAAACAGGAAAGAAAAAAAGATTGCGGCCCTGTGACAATTTTTTGTGGCATTACACTAAATACTATGTCGGGTGAAGATTTGTGTCATTCCGGTTTAGCGTTGCTTAAAAAATGTGTAGTAGGCTAGAGCCACAGTAAACATGAGATAAGTAGCAACAACGGGCTACGCTTAGCCCAATTCGCATCAGCAAATAATCTCAAAGTCATAAGCACGTAGATACTTGGAAAATTCCAGAATCAAATTAAACAAATCAAATTGATCACGTGCTAGTGTCAAAAAGATGGGCAACAGATATAGAAAATGTATGGACGTTGCTCAGAGCGAACTCCGATTCTGATCACTTCTTGATAGGAGTCAAGATGAAACAGAAGATATGTGACGTGACGAAAGGAAAATTAGCGAGTACTAAAGGATGGAATACAGAAAAACTAAAAGAAGTTCAAGTGAACGAAGTTACATAGATAAGTCAGACGCTACAGGAAAGAAGAAGAGCGTCAAATGTTGAAGAAGCATTCTTCTACAGAGCCATTGCTTTGTATAAAAGATGCCATACTTAAGATAGCTCAGGACATACTGGGGGAAACCAGCGGAGTTACTGAAAAAAGGAGGGGAAGTCCTATGGAGGAAAATGCATAACCTTAAAGTACTGATATGGTCGCAAGAAGAAATTCCTGAAGACTAGGCATTTGGTATCATTCAACCTATACATAAAAAATGAGAAAAAACCGATTGCGGGAATTACATTGCTAAATGTATCATACAAAGTCCTATCAAGTGTCCTGTATAAGCGGCTAGTTGAGTTCTCTGAGATAATACTTGGTGAATATCAGAGTGGTTTTAGGCCGAACAGAGCGACATCTGATCAGATATTCACGATAAGACGAATATTTGTAAAAGCTTATGAATACGATATAGGGTTGATGCGTAGGCTTCAAACAAGCCTTTGACAGTGTCAACAGAGATCAGATGTTACAGGATATTCTACTACTAGGTGTCCCCACTAAATATGTGAGGCACATCAAAGCAACCCTAAACCGTTCGAAAGCAGTACTAAGGGTTGATGGTGAATTAACCACTCCATTCAATATAAGATGTAGGCGTAAGACAACGTGACGTTCCATCAACTATGTTTTTAATGTAACGCTAGAAGCAGCTATCTGCCAAATATCTCGACACATTAGAACAAAATCGATACAATTGTGTGCATACGCAGATGATATAGCCATAATAAGTAGAGATAAAGCATCACTAATACAGACGCTAGAAAATCTGAGTGAAAAAGCCCTTAAGCGAGGACTACAAATTAATGAAAACGAAACTAAGTACATGGAACTCAAAAGATACCCAAGTGATAATTTGGTTGATTTGAATAAAGATAGATGGAGCTTCGAATATGTGAGGAACAGGTCAACAAGGCCAATTCGGTGTCGTGTCTGATGAAATCAAGCCACGGATACTAAGTGGCGACAAATGTTATTTTGCTCACCGAAAGATATTGAAATCGAGAGTGCTTAATAGACCGCTTAAAGTAAAAATATACACTACGCTACGCTAATTGGATCCGTGGTAACATATGGATGTGAGGCATGGACGACAACCAACACAGACGTCAGCCAACTGAGGATTTTTGAACAGAGGAACTGAGGATGGTTCCTGGCGAATCAGGATAAACCACGAAGTTGACAGTTTGATTAAGGTAGCCAATACTGTAAGATTCATCAAAAGTAGAAGACTCGTCTGGCTGGGACACGTACAAAGAATGCATGAGGGTAGAGCCACCAAAAAAATTATGCTATGAAAGCCGGCGGGGAAAAGACGGAAAGGAAGACCAAGGAAGTGGTGGATAGAAGATGTGGAGGATGACATAAGGTCTATGGTAGTAAGACGATGGAGAAGGATAGTATCTGAGTGGACAGCATGGAAAAAGGTCGTCGATCAGGCTAAACGCCGCCAAAAGAAGAAGAAAACTAAAGCCAGAGACCTACTATAGTAGGTCTCAAATGCATGCATTGTTCAAGATTCCCTTGGTGAGCTACAAAACCTTGAACTTCTATGTTATAAGGTTAACAAAAATTGAATGTCATAGACAGTGGCGTGGCATGGGAGTTCCAACTCTTTATTAAGTAGATATATACACTACGTATTATAGCAATTTTATTCTTTTTATGTACCACAAAAAAACGATGTAGCTTTTAAATTATTAAATATTTATGACACTACATATTTAATAGAATAGGTTAGGTGTGACAAGTATTTGGTTCATCTTGATAAAGAATATGCAAAAAACCTTATATTGCTGATCAGAGAATTAAACGCCTTTTCGAATGAGGTATTACACGCACTCCCATTTCATTCCAAAATTTTAAAAGGGATTGCCGTTACTCCAAAGAAGCTGACGAGAGAAGTACAAAATTCTGCTGAAATAATCATTAAGTAAGTTTTGTTGCAAAAAGCCTACAATATAACCGCCAAATATCAATATAAACCAATACCGAAAGCGTCATGACGCGACGTTCGATTACCTTGGGGCTAAAATTACCAATAATAGTATTGTCCAAAATGAAATAAACGCGAGTATTATGAAAGGAAATAAATTCTACTATGCATATTTAAATTAGTAAGAAGCAGCATACTAAATATAATATTTATTTTATAAAACTCTTATAAGACCTGTAATCTATAGCTGTGAATCATGATCATTAACAAACAGCGATTCAAATCAATTAAGAGTATTTGAAACAGATGTACCTAGAATAATATATCCAGGAAAACGATTTGTGGAGGATAACGAAGTTGACATACTTACACACAAGGAGAGGATATAGTAAGATATATAAAAAGTCAAAGAATAAGATGATTGAGACACGTATACAAGATGGATGAAGAAAGAACATTAAGGAAAAGCTTTGAATGGAAGTCTCAAGCTAGAAAACCAAAAGGGCGATCCAATAAAAGATAGACTAGACGACGTGGAGGTAGACCTAAAGACTTTAAGAGCAAAAAACTGGGGAAGAGTAGCAGTAGATAGAGCCAGATGGAGAAATATGGTTGAGCAAGCCAAAAGCCACCCAGGTTTATAAGCCAAAAGAAGAAATAAGTAATTTATTGGTGCATTATATACATATGTCGATTTACAATTTAAAATGGACATGTTCCATGACTTTACTTAAAAATCGTAAATTATGTAGAAAATGAAGTTACGCGTTACTTATGAACCTTATTGTCTATAAAGAATATATGTTGAAATATTCCCTTTGTAAAATATTTAAACCGCGCTAAAAAAATTACTAGGACATAAAATTGATTAAATAAACTCATGAAATAGCATAAGACTATAATTTGCTTAACACGTTTTAAATTTGCAAAAATATTTATGTGATGTAAAAATAAAATTGATTCCAAGATGCAAGTAAATCGTCATAAGAGCTGCTAAGATTTATTCCCATGGTTCTATTGAACGTATAATTTTCCTAACTGTACCCTTATATGCCCCTTGTTTCTAGTCTTTCCAATAAAATAAAATAGGTCCCAACACTGTACTCTGTGGGACACCCTCCCTCGATGACATGTCAAACTTCATTATAAGAGTTATTATGGTTTACTCTCAAGGTACCATTGACTAAAACTAATTATATTCCCTTACGCCTATTGTTCCTTATAAAATTTTCCGATTAGTAGGATTTACAGACACAGTTTTTTTTCATTTAAATTATTTGAAAAGATAAATATGAAAAAATGACTCCGTAGGTTTCACAAACACTTGAACACTACCCACGAATGCACTACTCAACAAGCCTCTCACTAACCATGATAGTTTCATCGGGAGGTGATTAAAACCTAACAGAATATTTTAGATACTAATGCCATAGTTTAATAAGTCAACCAAACCGATTATCCCCACTTCCCCACGTTCGACAAACCGGTCTCTGTCACTATTAATACAATTTTTACACTTTAAAATTTCTAAGCTTGCTAAAGCATCCAACTGTCTATTATGAGTTAAATTAACGTCAAGTTATTGACATATGTTTTATTATCAAAGGCACGTTGTGCAATAGTAAATTTTTTAGTTCTTCTGTATTTGAGACGGGCCATATGTTCTTTGACTCTAGTTACAATTGGATGTTTCGTTTGCCCGACATGCTAAAATTACAATTTTTATAATTGATTTCGTAAATCGTTTAACTTTTATGTTTTAGGTTGCCTAAAAGTTATATTTCATTTCCCAACAGATGGACAATTGTTGCATCTAACTTATTTTCCTCTATTATTTATCAATGGGAGAAATTGTTCATTATCGTTTTTCTGGAAATAAATTAACAATATGAGCGATCATATTTTTCCAAAAATATTGTAGTCGATTTTTAACGACCTCTCAATTTTCCCACAAGTTTATACTTAAGTTTCTTGCTTTATATAACCAATTGTTCAGTTTCTTTGTTTGCATCCTTTGGGATTACAAAACCTTCAAACTATATTATCGAAATCGGCATTAAATTTTGCATATATCATTTATTATAACCTTTAACCTAAAATCGCAAAGAGGAGATATGCCGAAGATCCCAGACCTCATTAAAACCCATTAATATTTTTCGTCTGAGTCATTCTTGCCATTCAAATTAATATTTTATTACCATGTTCGAATATAACTAAACATTGAACGCCGTAAAGGCAATGTCAAATTTTAAAAATTAACTATATACTTACATATTTATTAATAATAGAAGAACCCTTGGGGTTATGCAGTCAACTTACCTGTAAACAAAAAAAAACCGTTAATCATTTACTTCAAGCTATAAAATAACAAAAACTAATTGACAGAGTAAGTACTATTTTTGCACATCAAAATTTTATCGACCGGAATTTAATTGGAATTAGAAAAGAGTGATATTACGGACTATTAAATAAATTCTTCAGAACGTAAGGAATGTCAGATAACAGACAATATTGATCATTAAAAATCTCTGAAACGTTTACTAATTACATTCTTTAAAATAATCCGGTTAATAAGAATGAATTTTGATAATGACTTGAAGCCTTGAATTATTTCATGTAACTGGTTTACTTTCAAACAATGTTATCGATTTAATCTTATTAATATCCCCTATTTAAAAAAACAGAGTGTAAAATAAACCGTATTTTTTTAATTCACGGGAAGAGGAAGATCAAAGTTAGTGAATTTTCTTAATAGGATTTTTAGCCTATGCTGTTATACATATGGTCCTACATTTACATATAGTACAATAACACACCTTATTTATACTATTTAACATCAAATTTATTCCCTATGAAAAATAAAAATGATTTTTAAAATACTACAATGGACAAAATTATATAGTTTTTATAAATCCCTGAGCTTGTAAATCATACCTAAAAATCGACAAACCCATCATCATTTTTACAAATGGGTATTATCATATCACTAATAACAAATAAAATTGTGGAAATACTGCAAAAATATATATTTTTCTTACGCACATGTCGAAAAGTTAAAGAATCAAAACCCAAAATTAGTTTGGAAAAAGCCTTCTCTTTGCAACACGCAGTTGTGATCATATAGTGTATACGACCAGAATTGAAACCGTATAAAAACTAAAAGCCGGCAAAACAGTCGGCATCTCTTTACTGTTTTTCTTATGAGAAGCATTTCTATTTACCTCGGCAAGAGATGCCGACTGTTTTTGCCGGCTTTTAATTTTTGTACGGTTTCAATTCTGGTCGTATACACTATACACACACATGCTTTGGTTCACACACTTCTATTGGTTAACACTGATTGTCGAAAATTAACTAGGTTCTCCTGTTTCTCAAACTGGGAATACATTTATTATTATTATTATTATTATTATTTGAAATACGTAATTGCAGAGCAATTTTATTTTCCTGAAATTTAATTAAGGTCTTTTGGGATATCCACTGATCTGTAGTAGCATCTTTACTATCACCATACTAACATGGCTTCAGGGTAAAAATAATCTACTGCATTTATTTTATTTTGTGATTAATAACTCAGTTTATATCGAATGTACTAGATTCTCAAGGTCGGGTAGTTTAGATTTTTAATCATTTTAATTTATTTTTAATTGAGTTTAGCCATTATGTTATTTCGTTCTTAAAATCATATTTAAATAACAGAAAACTGTAACTTTAGGTATCTCTCAAGGTTCCAATATCAGACCATTACTTTTTTGTTATTTATAAATTTCATGCAGTCAAATGTTACAAATTATTTGCCGATGATATCATTACACAAGTAAGCAGAACTGATGATTGTGAAGGAGTTCTTGAACAATTAGAAATTTTACAAACGGTACTCTACATGGTAGGTAGACTAATGGTGCACCCAAGAAGAGCTATCCATGAAAAAAACTCAAGTACCTGAGAAAATTGCAGCTTCGTGGAGAATGACAAGTGAACAATGAAGTCAACTACTTGGGACAGTTTTTAGATTTCATATTGAACTTCAATGCTTATCTAGAACAAGTGAATCATCAAAGCTACGCGGTCTATGGGCCTACCGAAGATTGGTGGCTAAGATACAACCACAAATCGTGCACGGGGTGTACAAAAGGGTTGTGGTACCAACATCAACCTACGCCTATTTTTGTGAAGCTTTTAGTACTTCAGATATTGTTGATCATTATTTATTTTCACATCACCTTTTATTTCTCATATATGTTTTTCAAATTTGTTCGTAGTTTCTCACTAAAAGGATTCATAACATCTTCCCACCTCGTTAATATAATTACTTCCACGTCCAGAGGAAGTATAGTAACGCAAAAGAACATTATTTTTTTTTTGTTGAAATGTTGAAATAGGCTTAAAATGTTATGAAACGTCGAGATTTTAAATTTCAGAAAGAAAAAAATTTCCTGCCTGTCTGTCGGTCTGTCTAACTTTTTTTTTGCGCACGTTTATGATATTGACATATTACTTATATTATATTTTTTGAGGGCATGTACGAAGTTAAGGTCTCAAAATTTGCCACCCCACCCCCCACCCTATTATTAAAGGGGGTAAATAATAAAATTTGATTTAGTGTGTATACAACAACGAAACGTCTAAAAAATTGTTTGGCGTTAACTGCCCCCTCAACCACTCCCATCCTATAATTGAAGGGGGTAAAAAAACTAAAATGTGATTTGGTTTATATACAAGAACGAAACGTCTAAAAAAAATTTTTTGGCCCTCTACCACCCTCATCCTATTATTAAAGGGGGTAAAAAATATTAAAATGTGATTTAGTGTGTATGCAAGATCGAAACATCTGAAAAAAATTGTTGGCGTTAGTTACCCCCTCTATCACTCTATTATTAAAGGGAATAAAATATTACATTGGGGTTTAGTGTGCATAAGACTCGAATACAAAATCTGGATGTAGAAGTAGTGATTCCTTGGGCAGCGGTTTTTTAGATGGTAATTAATACACGCTATGCAAGATGATTTGCTTTTCTCCACGCACTGATTTCACTACATAACACAACTGTTAGTTGTTTAGAACTTATTTTTAACGTTACTGCAGATTCTGTTCTTTAGCAATTTGTTTGAAATTTCATCCTAACTTACTCCTTAAGAGTATTAATTTAATGGTGTTGTTCATTTGCAACACTTAGATGTTTGTCGGTTTCCTTTTAGCATAAAGTTTGTTTTGCAGTTAAATAGTAAATTATTATACACAGTTTTTTATAAATAAATCTATTACAGTGTGACCCATTTCAAACCTTAACACCCTCTTAAAAGTTGTAGTTATTAATCGATTTTTTTTAAGACACAACACCATAAACTGCACTTTTGGACAAAACGCCATATTTTATTTTTTTAAATCATGGCCTACCGCGATTTTTCTAGAGGCTAAAATTTGAGAAATCGTATTAGCGATTTTTTTACGTAAAATTTGAATGCATCCCTGTATTCAGCTACCTCCTAAATGGGTATGTACAAGATCTCATAAAAAATACGAATGAATACAATTTTTGCAGATAAATTTAAAAACGAAAATATTAGTACCTACGCATTTATTGCAGATATAGTAAGTCATGTAATAAACATCGAAAACAGACAAAAATGTTAAATCTAATAAGCAATGAAAATATAATGACGCTAATCACGCCGTAAAATTAACATGGAACCAATAACAATGACATGAAATAATTGTAACAAGGAAACACTAAAAAATTTGTATTAACAGCAATAAATGTAATGTAATAAATGAAGATTGTAAAGAAACAACTAAATTTTTGAAGCTTCCACCAAACCACACTTCAATGTAATACATTTTTCATATCTTTTTTAAATATTTTTTGACACTCTTCTTAATTGTGTAGGGGTAATTTCTAAACATTCTTTAGCTCGGAGGTCTTCAATTGTCTGAGGTCTCGATTTATATATCTTTTCCTTAGTAGTACCCCAAAGAAAAAGTCCATAGGTGTTAGATCCGGTGACCTACGTGGAAATTCAATTAGAGGGCTGTTGGAACCTATATCCACTGATTTCGAAAATGATTATTTGCATTTCTCAAAAAATCCAAAAATTGGAAACTATTTGAATTTCCTTCAAAGAAGAATGGACCAATAATTTTATTATGGAGTATCCCGCACCAAACATTTACATTTAGTGAATATTGTCTTTTACAATTAATTGATAACCCATTTTGGATTTTCTACAGTCCAGTAGCGAGAATATAGGGATCAAACCATACCGTTGGTGGTGAAAGTGGCTTCGTCGGTATATAATATTTCTTTAATGAAATTAGAATTATCGAGGTATTCTCCTTGAGCCCATAAACAAAATTCCAGTCTTCTATCTTCATCTCCGGGCTCTAAAGTATTCAAAAACTTTGGTTTGCACGGCTTCAAATGGTTCTTTACAAGACATCTTCTAATAGTTTCTCCTGGAATATAAATCTAGACTGGCACATCTTAAGCTGGAATTAGGAATATTAGAAAATATTCCAAAATTTGATCATTATGTCCACCTATAAAATGTTCATGATTTCTGCCTCTGATAATATGTTTTGATCCGGCATCTGTGTCATTGAGAACTTTATTTAAATTGTATACAGTGGTACTACTGACGTTTTGTCCATTGGGATGTCTAACATTAAATTCATCAGCTGCTTCTCTTATCGAACGAGCATTATCACCAACCAGGCGAAGTATTTCAATTTTGTGCCTCAAATTTATTTGTTCCATAACTAATATCACTTATTTTTACAAATATTTAGCACACCAAACTTATTCACACCTTAAATGACAGTCAACAATATTTTGTTTATTGTCTCTACAATTGCCTTTTCATGGCCAACTTAAGGCATAATAAAGAAAATAATAACTTCGCTTGCAAGTCTAGAACAACAAATCAGCAGAACTTTCTTTTTTTTTTTTTAAATGATTATTTGATACTCATTATCTACCGGTTTCATAATAAAGCTCAAAAAAATTATTTTCTAAAATCGCTGAAGTAGTTATAAAGGGTAAAAGACTGTTCATCATTTACGAAAATTGAACCCTGAATTAAATATAATGGGAGATTACCGTACATCACTGTTATCAATCTCAATGATTTTAATTAATCAGTAATATTATTAGATTTAACTTTTGATGTTTATTCCACGAGTTACTATGGCTGCAATAATAAATGCGCATAGTTCAAGTAGGAATAAACCGAGATATAAAAAACTTTACGACCACATTAAAATACCGGTACTCTTTTTAGTGATGTTCGTAAATTGACTCGCTTACCTTTATAGGTTTTTAATGTGCGTCGGGAATGTTTAATGTCAGGCTTAGCGCCCGCGGGATATAATTTTGTCGTAAAGTTTTTGTTGCGTTTTTTCTGTCTCGGGAATTTATTACTTGAACTATATTAATATTTTCATTTTTAAATTTATCTGCAAAAATATTATTCATTCGAATTTTTTTATGAATTTTGGTACATGCCCATTTAGGAGGGAGCCGAATACAGACACGTATTCAGATATTCAGATTTTACGTAAAAAAGATCGCTAATACGATTTCTTAAACTTCAGCAGCTAGAAAAATCGCGGTAGGCCATGATTTAAAAAAATAAAATATAACGTTTTGTCCAAAACAGCAGTTTTTGGTGTTGTATCTTTAAAAAAAAAACGATCAAAATCGATTAATAAATACAATTTTTATAAGGGTGGTAAAGTTTCAAACGGGTCACACTGTATGTGAACATATTAGTTATAAGAAAACTATAAGATTCCTGAAAGCTTACTTATTTCTAAACCTTTTTTCTGTAAATATCAAAGTAATTTATAGATAAAAAAAATTATTAGTACAGATTTAAGGGAACTCAGAACATTTTAAATATGTTGATCATGGAGGAAATATTTAATCTAATAATAGTAATAAAGCATCAGCATTATCGAACACCCATACCACAGTCAATTCATGGAGATAGATATAGAAGTTTCTCGAGATGTATGGAGTTTAAAGATTTGGTTCTATTACAAAAATTGGTAATTGTCACAAATTGCTGAAAAATTATCTGTACCTTTTATCGATGAACTGCCAAGAGAAATTGAAGTTTGTCGTGATAGCGTCCTATGCAATTTTTATTATACTGTAATGATGTTCTATTGTTACACATCATAGAGAAATGTGCATAACGTTTTTCAATATCTTTCTGCTTATTTGTAGCCAATATAAAAGTATTTTTGTCACTAAATTTAAATATAAATCCGAAAAAAGCTTTTTCCTTGCAATTTCACACTCAAATTTGTTAGGTGTTATAAATTAAAAGCTTCTTTAAAGCTACTACTTGGATTCATCCTTAAACTAGAAACATCACGTATCGTGTTTACAACAAAACTGAGAAATAATTGTTTACCTTAATAAATTTAACCACATTACAAATAAACATACATACAAACAGAAGAAATAAGAATAATTGCGTTACAAGAAAGGATAATAAGATTATTATATATTTGAGCTAAAATTCAGGAAACAGAAGCCCATCTTTATTAAAAAATGTACTGCATGCAAATAATGGAATCATATAATACTATGGCGTCTAAGTACATTGTAGATTGCAAATTGAAGTCTGCAAACTTGTTGGATTGTAAGGGGTCTTACCGTGTGTGAAATTCAATGTTTCAACCACTCTGTGTATGTAGAAACGCTACCATTTTGAAAAAATGGTTGAGGTTCGTTTTTCTGAAATATTTCGCTTCCTGTGAAAATTGCATCAAATTCTAAACAACTTTCGTTCTTAATATTTATTTATTGCATGATAAAGGCAAAAATGAAGGCAGTGAAAAATGTTTGCCTTATTTTTGTTGTTTTGACAAGTCTTGCGGTAAAAATAGTTATCATCAGATTTATAGATCATAAAAATCTGCAAATTTCAAATATTTTTTTTGTGTGTGATTAGAAACAGCGCTGCTGTGCAGTCGTTATGTAGGTGCTGCAGGACACATCAGACGTGTTGCGATGCCCTTTCTCTGGAAAAGAAAGTCACACGAGCGCAGCAGCCTGTGTAGCCGGGAGCGGATATGGGTTCAATTTGTTTAGATTTAAAAATGGTTTCTGCTCGGCCAATTTAGCAGACATTTAAGCTGACCAGAGGGTCAGTTTGCTTTCATTAAACTAACAAACAATCACCGCATGCAGAATAAACAAATAATGAAACGCAAAACTAATATTAATAAACTTTATGTTTAATTAAAGTAGGTATCAAAATGCTTAGTACAAGTATTAATATTTCTTAAAACTATGTAAAAACAAATACAATGAAATTTTGTTTAAAAATGAGCAATAACAAAAATGTAACAAGCGACATGTACAAATTGAACAAACGAAAAGTAGTAAAATTATCAGACCACCAGGCTTTATATAAACTGATGTTTATGTGATATGAACTTTCGGTGAGATGCCCGCGACTTTCTTTAACTGAATAGTATGGATATTGATCAAAACTATGCTACACATAACGGTGACATCTGACATAACACATAACCTTAAACGCTGCATAACAGCAATGATAAAAATCTTAATTAATAAAAGAGGAATGCCTCTAGTAAAACAAGTGTAGTTATATTAAACAGGAATTAACATACATCAAGGATAGCATGTAGCCGTATACCCTGGTTCAGTAAGAGTAAGTAATAATGTAGTTTTAATATACTTAAATAAGATCTTAATAACACTTTTATTATTTTCATGAATATAGTAGTAGGTACCAGACTCAACAGACAGCTGCCCTTTTGAGTTTACATTACGTAAAGCAGGTAAGATTGATCATAAAAAAAATACTTATAAAAATGAACTACCAGTTTATCGTGACACTAGCTGTCTCTTCCTCTTTTCTTTATTTTTGTAGAAATTGCTGCTACTGGTCATCCAGCGAACATGGTATTTAAAAAGTTTAAGCGTACTTACAGATATTCTCCAAAGTATGTCACATTCACAATAGGGGACCTCGATGAAGCTCCTAGGACTGATAATCGGGAAACCGAGTAAAACCAAATAATCTGCAGGTTAAATCTCCAATAATTTTCAAGTTTTTCAAGATAAAAATCCAACTCGACCCCGTGACGACTTCCAAAATTCTTTTGTTAGCTGGTCCTGGGACACTCACAAATGACTTTAAAACAGGCACAGGCAAAATTCACTTAGTGTTTAACATCAGTAACATGAAAATAAAATGAACTGAAGGTAACGTAACGATATCATAAAGGTTTCGTGAAGATATCGTAAAGCGTAAAGGTTTCGTAAAGGGTATTGTAAAAGGTATCGTGGAAGGTATCGTGAAAGCCTTAGCTGGTATTAGGCCTTTCACCAAAAATAAAGCCAATTCCTGGAAAAATATGTTAAAATATTTGCAAAACACCAGTATGGCTACTTTTCTTGACACAAAAAAGAAAGGAATCTCATTTTTTATAATCAGATCATGCTTGCCAACTCAGTTTCACTAAATAAATTTGTACCTTCATTTTTGTTATTCATTTTATTTTCATTCAGTGAAAATACTTTTCCTATTATTTCATATTATAACCTAAAAATTATTTTTAATTCCGAATAGTTAATGTAAAATTTCCGTTTCCAATGAATATCATAACTGAGGTACAGTCCATGTACCTAATTAAATTTAACTTACATAATTATAACTAATTTAATTCCTTTTTGTTTTTTACACAGGAAGATGGATAAAGCGGGGGGGAGTCTTTGACATTACTCATTTAATGATAGAATAAATGTTTGTTTTTACTGATTATATATATATATATATATATATATTTTTATGTTTACAACCATATACAGGATGCCACAAAATATATTGCCTGCTTTATTAGTTACTTTATTTAGCAGTAAATAAATTTAAAATTCTTATATAGTTATTTATTATTCTCAACATGCCATGCATTTGCGTGCATATCCGGTTGCCTACCTAATAAGTACTTTATTTGGTGGAGTATACACAGGGCGTCTCAAAAAACAAGATATACACAGTGACCCCAAAAAGTAACAGTTACAGTGTGTTTCTAGAAATCTGTAAGAGAGACAAATCTAAAAAGCTTAATTCCCATGTTACCCTTTAACATCAGAAATCAGTATCCAACAATATTTTGTTCCTGCACATCTTCTGCTACACAATTTAATGGACAAATAAAAATTCGTTGCCAACTTTCAAAAACATAAAGGATATTGAAAGAAACGTTGGAATTGTTTAAACATAAAAATGTACACCCCAACAAATTTACTAAGGCAGGAGAGAAGTTTTTCATTGCGACAAAACTGAATAATCAATAAATTCATTACGCTGCAAGCGCTTCAAGGAATCAATTACAAAAAACAAAAACCTTTGGATAATGCCACCAACTGCTGTCTTATATTATCATTTTGGGCGAGACCTGCATGATTTTTTATATAATGGACTATAAGCGAATATATTCACTTCAACGACAGGAAAAATCGGATAAAATTCCTTGGTTACATACCATTTTGTGTGAAAGTTTTTTTTTTATACATTTATTTAACGTCGGCCTATTTCCGCTACTGAGGCCTAACACCGACGCCTGTAGACGAGCTACCCCCAACCAGGAATTTTGCCGAACCTCTTCCCTTAAGAATAGTAGGGATCTTTTACTTGCCTAACATTTAATAGACAAGGGACCGACGGCTTTACATCCCCTCCGAAGGATGGTATATCTCCTATACAACCCTCGCCTAAGGTTGTATAGCTTCCGCGCATACACTGATATACAAGCCGCTGGAAGATGTGTGAGGCGAGAACGCGGTTTCCGTTGGAATGGTCACCAATCCAAGTACTAACTGCGCCTGTCGTTGCTTTACATCGCATACCGAAGTATGTACATAGTAAAGACGCACCTACGCTCGCCCCTGTGTGAAAGTTAGGTAGATTATTTTAGACTACTTCAATTTGCCAAGAAATATAAATGAAATTATCTTTAATCTATCTTCTAGGTGTTATAAAAAATAAAGCATTCATCTATATTTCGTTTTTTGTCAAAGAAAATAGACTGAAAAATTATTACAAAACAAAAAAAAAAAAAACAAAATTTGTGGCCGATTTTGCTTAATTGAAAAGAAAGGATAAGTTGTTATTATTAAAAGATGATTATTATGTTCCTCATTTCACAAGGAAGTTAAAGATATATAAAAGTACTTTACAAGCCATGAGTTCTACTAACATTCAGTCAGTTTTACTGACGGTTTATTTTTTGTACAAATATTTGGATGTTCGAGGGAGAATATAAGAAAAGTGATCGTGGTCGGCTTGTTAACAATGTGATTGACCAGCAAAAGATTCAAGGGTGCGAGTGATCCGATAGTGTACAAATCTCTTCGCCTCATTAGACACCGTAAACGTGACCAACGAATAGCCCTCATCTTGCCAGTAACAAACATAATTCTACTTTGGGCACGCCACAGGCATTTTGACAACATAAAGTTTCAACTACAGAGATTTATATTATAACAATTCGTATGTTAATATTATTTTACTTAGACAATAGCTTAGGGCAAGTTGTAATAATGCTTGTAGTTATGTTTGCGATTAGCAGGATATGGATAACGGACGTATATAATGTAAATAATAATTTAATTAATCAAGCATATATAAACTATACATCATGATTATGACTGATATCGATTAAATCTGAGCTTAGGGCAGTTTTACTTCATACTATGAAGAAAAATGTAACTAACCTTAATCAATTAAAATTAAAGAAGTAATCATTTAGAGATGTGCCAAGGGCATTAGAAAATAATTATACTATAGCTCGACTTCAAAAATGTATAATTTTAGAGAAATAGTGAAAATATCTCCAACACTTGAAACACTAAGGGCCAGTTTTATAATATAAGATTAATCGTGGATCTTAAGTTTAAATTTCGGATTAAAAAACCATGATTTAAACTTTGCATTGCAGATGCCTGTTTTATAAAATAAACATAAATTTACATGGCTGGCACTACTGTTGCTACTGTCAGAAATTTAAATTTCACGTGCTTAGTTGATTCTAACCAATCATGATATTTTGACAAATCTACTTATAAAACTTTTTCATTACATTCTTCCATGTAACTATAGGCTTGATTCTAAAATTTCTAGGACTTTCAGCACCCTTAGCAAATAAAAAAAACCGCAGCCCAAGGAATCACTACTTCCACATCCAGATTTTGTATCCAAGTCTTGTGCACACTAAATCCCAATGTAATACTTTATTAACTTTAATAATAGAGTGGGGGTGGCTAATGTAAAAAAAATAGAAGTCCTTTGTTCTCGTATACACACTAAATCCTAATTTTTTATTCCCTTAAACAATAGGGTGGGAGCGGAAATGGGGGTAACTAATGCCAAAATACATTTTAGAGGCCCTTGGTTCAAATCCCAATTAATTTTTTTACTCCCTTTAATAATAGGGTGGGGGTGGCAATGGGGGTGGTAGAGGGGGTAGCTAACGTAAAAAAATTTTTTTTTAACGTTCCGTTCTGAGACCTTAACTTTTCGTACGTGCCCTAATTGCAATTTTATGGATTCTTACTTGCTTGTTTTGCCTATTTACCCCATTTATTGTAACGAGATCTGGAACTAGATTATTTTAAGTCAATATCATAAACGCTTCCAGAGTAAACGTGCGCACAAAAAAGTTACAGACAGACAGGAAATTCTTTTTTCGCTCAAATTTAAAATCTCGGCGTTTCATGACATTTTAAGCCTATTTCAACAACAACAAAAAAAAAAGAATTTTTTTTTTGCGTTACTATACTTCCACTGGACGTGGAAGTAATATGCTTATACAATATGCGACAGATGTCTCTGTCCTTGTCTTTGCCCTTTCAAATAACGTCAAACGTAAAATTTATAATAAGGTAAAAGTTCTGAAAAGCGTCATTTTGTGGAAAGAAACGGAAATAAAATGACGTTTCACGCTCAAAATAATCACATTTCTTAATATAAGTTCGAGCTCTTCCTTGCATCTCGGTGGTATTGTTGAAATGATGTTTCGAATGAGGTGGTAAGTCATATAACTTCATTTCAATCTTCATTATTCCAGCTTCAGCTTGCAATTTTTGCAATGAAATGGTCTTGATCTCCTTTATTCTGGTCGATAGCCGAGTGGGTTAAGGCGCGAGGTGGCAATCGCGATTAATCACACGGACATCGCACCACCGGGTTCGAATCCTGGCTCCGGCACTGTCGGAGGAAATGGTTGTATGTCCGCGTTTTTTCAATGTGTAACCCCCTTCCGCACAAGCCCTGGCTTCTGGAATTGGGGGTTGTCTAATTTATGTGGTGTTTATTTATATATATTTATATATATTTATTTGTTGTATACTAGATCCTTCATATATCTCTTTAATCATGATAATCGAGGGGGGTGAAGTCTGGGGAACTGGCAGGCCACAATATCGACACATTTCGCAATATCCATCTATCAGAGATCATCATCATTTTGATGTAGTATTTGTCATTGTACATCCACTTCAGTCAAAATATCAATTGTACTTAGTGTAATAATAATAATAATTTAAAGGATGAAAGTTATATAAAGCTTTTGAGAAATAATATAGCCCATCATTAGTCTGTTACTAAAAACATAAATTATTGTTGATGGCAATATAAAACCTGTCTAAAAAGTAGTTTTTTTCTTGGTATATCAACTAGGTGCTACTTACCGTTCACTAGTGCACGAAAAGAAACTTGCTCAGATAAACAAATTTTAATTGTTGAACTTTCATGAAATTAAACCCAAACATTTTTTCACCCTGTATAATGAAATATTAATATTTCTGTCGTATAGAATATACTATGACACTAACACGTTAATTCGAGCGATTATAAGTAAAAGAATTTAGTCGATTTGCGTGTCACCGCTGAAAGAAATCTGTGATATCGGATTATACGTCGTTGGAAGCCACACTAAGTCCCTCTTGCTTGGGGAGAATTCTTACTTATACTTTGCTTGCTTTCTACCCACAAAATCTGATTCTCATCTTTCAGCGTATTAGAAACAAGCCAAAAACAAGACAGATTATTTTGCGTATTCGACCTCGGCTTTAAAACTACGGTTACTGATACTTGAAATGATATGCCATATTTTTTGTAAAATAATTAACAGTTTATATAAAGTGAAATGATCTTAGAGATCTTAGTTTTTATTCGCACACATAAATGATGTAAATTACTTTTAAAATCAAATTTATTTATTTTGTTTACAATTTCAAATTTTATTAATATTATATAGTTATCGACTGTTTGTGATAAAGAAAAAAAATAAACTAACCTAAGTTGGCAAAACATTGCTCACTTATCAACTAAAAAATTATTTTTTTCTTGAATCGATTCAATTTATAGATTAAGTGTTTATACTTAATTTAGATAGTTAAATACCAGCGACGGCCAATAAGGCTTGTTTTATGATTCAATCATGGGGGGAACCGTTGGATAGCAGAAATTAGTATGTGAACAACAAAGTTATTAACAAATAAAGGTGCAAAATGTGGCTTTTCTCAATTTTCTCGAAATATACACACAATTCTTGAAGAGTGTAAAATTTTGTACAATAGTGGTTTGAAAATTTGACTCAAACATTAATCGTTCCTATAGTGCTAAGCGCCATCAATGTGAATTTTTACAGTTGATCTTTGATCACTCAAAATAGATTAAAAAAAGCTGAAAAATATCACAGAGTTTTGAGTCCTAAAGAATAACTCTGCTTTTGGTTTAGCAGAGACACCAACCAACATCTAACTCAATGTGGTCATCGACTATTTCTATGTCATCTTCTTGTCGTTCCGTATCAACTCACAAAACAATAGATATTGTGAGGAAACTTTTATTTTTTACTTGCATTTCTTTAACTCGCAATGTAGATAGAGCAACTACATATAGATTGGATCAAAATACTGTTAAGTTTTAATTGTTTGCAATTTTACCGTGCAGACAAAAAACGCAACAAAAACTTTACGACCTCATTAAAAATACCGTTACTCTGTGTGCTATTTTGCCTGTAAATTGAATCACTTACCTTTATAGGTTTTTAATGTACGTCGCGTCGGCTGGTTTGACGACACCTAACCGAATGGTTCACCGGCGCCAATAATAAGCTCGTAAAGTTTTTAATGTCCTTTTTATCCGTAATCCGTACCGTATATATGGAGGATACTATGCCTCTTTACTAAGTTGCACACCTGAAGAAAATCATTGCGAGATGAATTAAACGTCTCCAGATGATGCCGAGTTTAGGTTTGTGGAATCTATTTCATCGTCAGAATCAAGTGATCCAACTGCCTTCAGGAATAACCTCGGGAGTAAGACATAGAGTACCATGAATCTACAAGTGTTGTTTATTATCTATCCAGAGCCATTTCTAAACGTAGTAGAAGTACTAAAATGATGTAAACATGTGTGAAGCAATCGATGAAACAATACTTATACATTGATAAAATATTCTTATGTACCATGTAATAAAGTCGTTTCCGTCCATAAGATTTTATTTAAAAAAATAAAAGGTATAGTTCAAGTAGGAATAAACTGAGACAGAAAAAACGTAACAAAAATGTTACGACCTCATTAAAATACAATCATTACTCTTTGTGCTACCTCGACCGACCCTCGACCGCAAAGCATCTCGCTCGTTTTTAATGTGCGGCGAGTCGTTTGATGTTAGGCATGCCGCCGGTGGCCCGCGGTGATAATAATGATATCGTAAAGTTTTTGTTTTGTTTTGTCTCAGGAAGTCTTACTTGGACTATAATTGGGCGGAGGTACTCCGGTCGGCGAGTAGGTAATTGTTTAGTTTTTTGTTTACAAATTTCTCTATGAGCATGAATTGTTTTCTTTAATGTTTATATTTATTCAAAATATTTAGATTTTCATCTTCATTTATATATTTTGTGGAGATTTTAAATCATCGACTTCATGTACATTTTTGCTTGCTTCTAAATTATAATCTGTTAAGGACATCTCCATTATTTTGGCCGCCGTTTCAGTTTTACTATATTGAAATATAAAAAAAAGATCCGATTGCGATGAAACTGAAAACACATGTGTACTTTATCACTAAAAACAAAGTAAAAAATAGCTATTTACCAGATATTTCCTGCCACGTGACATATCAGAAGGATCTCTTTCCCTCCATGTGACTGACATTTCAAGAGTCCAAGTATTTTAAGAATTCCTCAGTTAGATATAGTCGAGGTTAGCACTTCCCCGCACTCAAAAAACGCAACAAAAACTTTACGACCTCGTTAAATATATAGAAAAAGTAAATAAATAAATGAATAAATAAATACCTTTATTGCTCAACAGATTACAAAGGATCCGATTACAGGAGAAAATTAATAGTTTATATTCATTTAAGCTAAACTACCCTATACTAAGCTGAATTAAAATTATTGAATCTTCAAGTTAAATTACAGAAAATAGAATTCTGATCTCTATTTATAATCACCGTGTCAAAAGAACTTGAATTTTACGTATTTCATGTTTAAATATCTGATTAATAATAAACTATCTCCATATTGTCCTTGAAAATTAGCTAACTAGAGTAAATAGAAACAAAATTGCTTTATATACAAAGTATAAAATAAAATATACTAATTCAAACATGACTTAGCTTTATGCACTTCCACTTTTCACCATTTGCTTTTAAAATCTGTTTTTACCATTAATTTATCCATCCAAATTATTCCTGATGAATGTATAATTTACTCTTACGTTGCGCAGTAATGAGGATAAATCTCGACATCGATTGTTAATTTCTTAAGAATGTATTTAAAAAGTCGTGCATTTGTGAATTTATTTTATTCACTGACTGCAGTAACCAATTAAAAGATAATTAAGAAAATATTTTTTTAAAATGGCAGTGAATATGTTCCACACTTGAAATTAAAGTTACTCTCTTTTATTACTGTAGTTTTTCCTATATACAGGGTGGGGCAATAGTGCGTCCTACTTCGATAGGTCGAGTTTTACGATAGCTAGAACTTTTAAAAATACAGGGTGAATTAAGAAGATTGTCAGGACTAAGCGCCATTTTCTTAAATAGTATGTATATTATCATAACAAGGATATTGCTATATCCAAGTGGGTATATTACAAACAGTTGAGAAATCTTGTTTGCTGCTTCTATACGTCGCGAAAAGACGGCATTCATTGAGTATAAACTCAGTACTCTCAGAACACTAAAAAAAATTAAAAGAATAGTGGGCTGGAATAAATAAATTATACATTGTCAAGTGGGAAATTGATATACCAGAAAATATAAATGACCCAAACGACTTCAACGAATATTTTATAAATTCTGTTCCTGTTAAATGTCTCAGAAAGTACGTACAAGTGGAACATCTCTATTTCAGTGACTTCCAGTGAATGAGAATGGCGTGATTAAAGCTGGTTCTTTAATCAAGTCCAATTCCACTGGTAATGACAATCAATATACTACACATAATGCTTAAACTTGGTTTACCTTACTGTTAGGAGCACTAACTCGTGATAAATTTTTCAATTAAAAATAATGTTGTACCCAACGGAAAGAAAGCAGTCGTGAAACCATTGGCAAAAATCTAGAATCACATAGCAATAAGACCTATCAGCTTATGGAAAGAATTGTTCAGAATCAACTCATGTTTCACATTCATAAGAATAACATTTTGCCTTCAAATCAGTCTAATTTCTGCGAATTACTATACTGATAGATGCCACTGACGATATTTTAAAAGGTATAGATGAATCCAAAGTTACCACAGCAGTATTACTAGATTACACAAAAGCTTGTGACTGTTTAAACCACGAATTATTATTCAGCAAACATACTTTTTTTGGTGTTGATCCAAATTCAATTGGTTGGTTTAGGAATTATTTATCGTCTTAAAGGGTTAAAATTAATGGACTATCGGAATCAATGGTTGTTAAAAACGGTGTCCCTCAAGGGTCGGTATTGCGCCCTATTTTATTTATTTTATATATAGCTGACTTGTCAGATGTTATTAAATCCTGTAAATCACAGTACTATATGCGGATGACAATCAACTATAATTATAGTATAGCCCGGATAATGTTGACGTAGCAATGGAAAGAATTAATACCGATTTATTTGCTGTTCACAATATTTCCATAGAACACGGTTAATGCAAATGCAAAATCAAGTGCAGTTAATTTTAAACCTAATAGTCCATGAAAAAGTTGTAAAAACTCAAAAGTTCTGTGAGAGGGATGAAACATGGGTACCTGCTTTCGAAGGTGCTGAGCATGATGGTGAAATTTTTAAGGTTCCACCGCTCAGAAACTACCCCTAAAAAACCACCCCTATTTCGCGTTTTTCCCATCGTAGGCATGTGGATCGGGTTTTTGGGCAAGACTCGGTTATGCCGTATGGAATTTAACCATACATCTGATCGAAACTACCCCTTCCCCTAATGTTAAAATATGCCCCAAAAAAGCAAAATCCATGAAAATTTGTTTATCTCTGTTTTCGAGGGTGCTCAACACGATGGTAATATTCATTTCCCCCCACCCTCCACCCCTAATTTTGGGGAGGTTGATGGAGAGTAGGGAATGAAATAGTAATGACATCGTGTTTACCGCCCTCCAAAACGGGGTAGAAAACATTTTCCACTATTTTGTATTTTTCAGTGGACTTCAATGTTACGGGTGGTGGTAGTTTCAACGTCGGGCTTGATGGTATGTCTCGTCACTCAACTTTCTTTACAATGTCGAAATCCCCTTCAAAACCCTAATCCAACGAGTCCCCACATTTCCAGTATCAATAAATATAAGAAGGGGGTGGTTTTATATATAATTGGTGGTGGTGGTGTGGGACGACTGGCACGAGAGCTCCTTTAAGTAGGATCAGTCTTTCGGCTGGTGTTTGTTGCAATCGAAGCATTAGCGTTCTGTTGATAATATGCAATTATTACACTTAACGCGCCAGGCTTGCAACTTGTAATTCAGCGTTCGGCGAGGCACATAGCCGGAGAGTAGCCGTTGGTTGCAGTCTGGTTACGTTCCTTACAGTAAAATAAGGATTTTCGCGACTAAAAATATTATGTTTTAATAGTCTGCCCTCTAATAGTACATTTGAACTATGCTAAACCCAGTCAGGCTATTTATTTTTCGATTGTAACAGACACTGGACCGCTAGATGGCGCCTGCTAATTGTTTTGCATGTCGCTATCCTAAGAATACCGAGATGTACCAAATAGTCCAAGGATCCTCGTGTTGGTCGCCACATGCCTACCTTGCACTAACGAGAACCAACAGTTCGAAATTGCGGTCTGCAAGTGGTGTGGGACGACAATCTTTAGGCTAATTTTTGTTGCAATCGAAGCATTAGCGTTCTGTTGGTAATATGCAATTATTGCACTTAACGCGCCAGGCTTGTAACTTGTAATTCAGCGCTCAGCGGGGCACATATTCAGTCTGGATACGTTCCTTATACTAAAATAAGAATTTTATAGTGGAATTTGCGACTAAAAATATGTTTTAACACTTCTACCAAGTTAAAATTAACAGTGTCGCGTATTCTATTTGTTGTAAAGCATAGCGATATTGTGTATGGTCCGTGCTTTACAGTTGCTGAACGGTATAGATTGCAAAAGATTCAAAATGTATGTATACGTTTTTCTGTTAATGTGCGGAAACCGGAAACGCAATCATAATAACACCATATTATCATCAGCATAAATGACTTAATTTGCGACACAAATGGCAGTTGCATCTAGTATGTATGGTCCACAAAATAATAAATAAAAACCTGCCTAAATATTTGTATGAGAGGTTGGTATTCCGTGCCTCATAGCATAATAATCACTTACGCATTTTGTTGATAGTACCGTCCACATCCCTGTTCATAGAACTACCCAGTATAAATTGTCCTTCTCATATCTGTCAACTAATTTATACAACAAAACTCCAGAAGTATTTAAAAGTCTTTCATATCAAACATTTAAAAATAAGATGGAGGTTTATGAGGCTAAATAATTAAATAAAGAAACAAGTTATTGCCTTATACCTCAAGAGAAACAACAATGCAGCTACGAACACGAGTTTCGGAGTTATTGCTCCTCATCAGCTACGTTACGCTGATGAGGAGCAATAACTCCGAAACACGTATCCGTAGCTGCATTGTTGTTCCTCTTGAGGTATAAGGCAATAACTTGTTTCTTTATTTAAAAATAAAATTAAGTTTATGGTGGCTAATTATGTTACCAATACAATACTACCTATGTACGTTATATACTTTTTTATGTAGTTTATCTGTATTTTTTTAAATGCCTCTAGCTATCGTACAACTTGAGTTATCGAAATCAGGAGCACTATTGCACCCTGTATATTTTAAAAATAGGTATTAAGTTTGAAATGCTAAATATTATTAAACCAAAAACCTTACTGGCGCGTTCATTGTCTAGAACAAAATATACTTCGTCAGTATAAAGCCAACATGCTGTTCATTTTCTCTATTATATTAATTTATATGTATGTGTAAGCTTGCTTTATCATAGGTGTTCCGCAAACAATGGTTAAGTTTCCTTCTTTTGAAGCCCTCTACATAAATATTCTACGTTTGGGCTTTTCAGGCGACAACAAAACAAGATATCTAATTATTCGGCTCCTCAGAAAATTGAAGCGGCGTCAGTCTTCCGAATACCCGTAGCTAGTCATTTGTTAATCTGCTTGTCTCTTGTTTACTAGTCTCCATTATCTTTGTCTAGCTTCGAAAAAGGGCTTTTAGTCAAAACACCACCAGTCGAGTGTGATAAAGTTACGATAAAACGATTTACGGGCAGGGGTTCTGTCGATGGAACAATTCCGGTTCGATTTGGTCAGCGTTTACGATGTTCTTTTTAAAGTTTAAGTACTAATGCGGATTGACATCTGTGTTCTCGCTGTGAAGACGGCTTGTAGGCCACCCACATTCCGTACGTAGACCAACTCAGACGGTTCCACTTATACAATCTACAACTCGATTTGGAAAGATTTCTATAAAAAAGACTAATTTGATGAGAGTAACTTGCTGAAACAAGCGGACATATGGTCAAACTTGACCTGATCCTGAGTAGCAGCGAAATTTAACTAATTATTGTAAGTAGAATTTAATACTAGCAAAAAATATGGAAATATTTGTATTATTTTATTTCCAAACAGATATTACAAGTACAGCATACTACACAGAAAAAATTACGTATTATGTAGAAAATTGTATAGTCTGGCTACGAATCATAACCGTAGCCGCTGCAGTTGTGACCCTATAAGCATTTTCAATGCTAAAATAACCAGAAATAATACGATAAATTATGTATACCCACGTTAGATTAGTTTTATCTGTCATCAACATCAAAATCACTTTCTTCGAAATCTGATTTGGTGAAATTTATGTATCAGATTGATCCACATGAGTATCTACATAATGCGTGATAATATGTTCCACTTCAAAGTACTCTGCTTGTATATACTTAACCTATTCAGATATAGATTTTGATACACCTTCACGATTCAGTAAATATCGGGAATACACAAGTAATTTAATTGAGATATTCATACGTTTTTTAAAAAAACAATCATTCCGTTGTTAATAACAGGGTGATTTGTTAGTGACGAATTCGAAATAATTGTTTTACATGCAATTCGAGGGGAGAAACGTTGATTTTGGTGTTGTGTGCTGGCTTGGATACTCAGGCCAGCACACGCATACTTTTTTTTAACAATGATTCGGTTGTTAATGACAGGACAATGTGTGTGCTCAAGCCAGCACACAAAAAAATACTTTAATTTATTACCATATGCATTCCGATTCATATTCAGAGGAATCTTCTAGTAGATTTATCAGCTTCATACTCTGCAATGTCATCAGCACCCAATTCTTTGGCTTGTAGGGGCATTTAGACATTTGGACTTTTTAAAACTTCTTCAAAGTTAAAGAGATTTAAAAGATAAATCAACAACAATCCAAAATATGAAACAAAGAATAATAATAACTGCTTTTCGATATATCACACCGGCAATTTTAAAAACAGTAGAAACTTCATTTGAAAGACGCATAGAAATGTGTGTCAATCAAAATGGGCAACATGTGGAACACTTATTATATTTTTTTCATGTATATAAAGTTAGCGAAACACTTTTAGCTACTGATGTCGAGTATACGCTGATAATTTGCCGTTTTTTTGTCGCTAATTAGTTGTGTTAACGGCGACTATGTCGTTCCAATACTTTTTTAAAAAACGATGTGTTTCCCTAACTTTATATAAAGTTAGCAAAACACATCTTCAAGAATTGTCCGTTTTCAAAAATTGATACGTGAAAATTGTCAGTTGATTTTGTCGTTAATTAGTTGTGTTAATGATAGAATGCCCTTTTTATTTTGTTTTTTAAAAAACGAGATGCTTCGTTAATTTCATATAAAGTTAGCGAAATACATTAGTAAAAATCGTTAGTTTTCAAAACTTCATACGTGAAAACTGTTAGTTGATTTTGTCGCTAATTAGTTGTGCTACTACGGATACTGTAATAGTTTATTTATTTACAAAAATTTAAAGAATGCTAGTGCTATGTAAGATTCGCTCATTTTCATTGAATAATTCCGTAATTAAATTATAAAAAAATCCTCACAACTAATTATAATCGGCCGAATGGCAAATTCCTGAACCAAAATCCAGTCAAGTAAACCTCTTATATCAAAGTGTGAAGATTTCGATTTAGCCGTAAACGCCGAACATATGTTATTAATTAATTATGGAATTATTCGATGAAACTTAGCGAATCTTATATTGAACTAGCATTCTTTAAATTTTTGTAAATGAATAAACTATTACAGTATCCGTATTAGCACAATTAATTAGCGACAAAATCAATCAAAATCATGATATTTTTACTAATGAGTTTCGCTAACTTTATATGAAATTAGCGACGCACCTCGTTTAAAAAAAAAATAAAAAGTGCATTCTGTCATTAACACAACTAATTAACGACAAAATCAACTGACAATTTTCACATATCAATTTTTGAAAACGGACAATTCTTGAAGATGTGTTTCGCAAACTTTATATAAAGTTAGCGAAACATCGTTTAAAAAAAAAAATTGGAACGATAAAATCCCCGTTAGCGCAACTAATTAGCGACAAAAAAAACGGCAAATTATCAGCCTATACTCGACATCAGTAGCTAACAGTGTTTCGCTAATTGAGAAGGAAACGTTTAACGGGACCTAATTCCGGTCCAAGAATTAGCCGTTCATTCGATTAGTTAGTTGTGAGGTTTTTGATTTTGTCGCAAACGCGGAACATTTTTTATTAATTAATTACGGAGTTACTCCATGAAACTTATAGCGAATCATTGTAATAACTGAAAAGAAAACAATTAACGCGACTGGATTCTGGTCGAGGAATTTGCCGTTCTGTTGATAATAACTAGTTGTGATGTATTTCATTTTGTCGCAAACGCGAAACATTTTTTATTAATTAATTATTGAATTATTCGATGAAATTTAGCGAATCATCGATTTAACTTTGATTAGGAAGGTTTACTTGACCGGATTTTGGTCGAGGAATTTGCCATTCGGTCAATTATAATTAGTTGTGAGGTTTTTGATTTTGTCAAAAATGCAGATCTGTTATTAATTAATCAATTATTGAATTTTTCGATGAAACTATGAATTATCGACTTAACTTTGATTAAAAAGGCTTACTTGACTGGATTTTGGTTCAGGAATTTGCCGTTCGGCCGATTATAATTAGTTGCGAGGATTATGACTTTGTCGTAAACGCGGACCATTTTTTATTAATTAATTACGAGGTTATTCTTTGAAACTTAGCGAATCTTATATTGAACTAGGATTCTTTACATTTTTGTAAATGAATAAACTATTACAGTATCCATATTAGCACAACTAATCAGCGACAAAATCAACTAACAGTTTTGACGTATGACGTTTTCAAAACAAACGATTTTACTAACGTGTCTTGCTAATTTTATATGAAATTAGCGAAGCACCGCGTTTAAAAAAAAATTATAAAGGGCATTCTGTCATTAACACAACTAATTAACGACAAAATCAACTGACAATTTTCACGTATCAATTTTTGATAACGGACAATTTTTGAAAATGTGTTTTGCTAACTTTATATAAAGTAGCGAAACACATAGTTTTTTTTTTTAAATTGAAACGACAAAATCGCCATTAGCACAAGTAATTAGCGACAAAAAAACGGCAAATTATCAGCCTATACTCGACATTGGTAATTAAAAGTGTTCCGCTAACTTTATATACATATTTCTTTCTATTCAATTATTTCAGAAAAACTTTTAATTTTTAAGATTATTTTTGAATTTTGTACTTATTGCGCGATAAATCGAAAATGGTTACAAATAACCATAAAGATGTATGTATATACAAAAAAAAGTTGGCTTCATATGAATTGAGAACCTCCGTATTTTGAAGTTGTTAAAAATATGATTTTCGTTCGTTCGTTTATTTCATCAACTTAACGATGATAGTTTTCCAAACAATTTTAAATAAAAAAACTTCCACAAACAGTTCTATTTTAAAACTTATTTAATAGTCGATTCGTATAACTATACATGTATTATTGGCATTAGCTATCGATTCGGTTCCTATGCTATCAGTGCAAACGCACATTCATTTTCTCATTAGAGAGTGTTTTGTTGTGTACAACAGCGTTTTGTTGATTATAATGATGTTAGAAATATACCATAATGTATGCATTAATATCGACAATATGGTTAAATTTATATTAATAAAACATACCATATAGTGCCTGATATCACAAAAATATTATCTGAGAGGTCACAAATTATGTATTTGTTCGATAGAAAATCTATACAGATAAACCATTTATCTTATCATTGTAATATAATACATTCTCACCAAAGTACATTTTATCATATCGCTCAGTACCGGGATTAGTCAAATCTGATTTCGTTTTAAATATTCCTTATGCGTGTTCCTTAGTACTTTATTCTACATGATTCTACGTTTAATTTTAGGCATAAGCAGTGATTAAGTTCATAATATTACTACGGTTATGGTTTGCATAAGTAAACGAAATTATAACAAAGTAATATTACGAGTATATTGTGTCGTGTTGGTTGGACTCAAATTGGCCACAATTATGCTAATGTAAGAGTATTTCTTATCGGGAATTTTTGCTTACATTCATGTACATTACAACAAAGCTGTAGTTGTTCCAAGATTAGATTGGAATTGATAAAATATTGGTAGGATATTTTCCCATTATTTGAAAGACTTCATGAAATATTTTTATCGTAAGAAGCATTCAAATAGCAGTTTCATTCAGGTTTTCGATATATTTTTACGCATTGATGTTCTTGAATTCAAAAGCTTGAAACTCAAATATTTTTCAGATCATGACTTCACCACGGCAACACTTTCGATACGCTTTATGTTGTTTATTTACTCGCTTAGAACAATAATAGTTCCATTCACGTATACCAAAGAAATATGTTCTTGACAGGTTTTTTGATCTTTAAAGAATCAAATCTTATGCATAATATATTTGACTGAAAATGAATGATATCTCTGGTAAAGTCTTTCATAATATAAAACTTAATGTAATCGGTCTTATTAACAATAAAAATGGTAAAATATTACTTGTACTTCATATACTAAAATCATTTTATTAACTCTAAAGTAAGAGTTATAATTACGCGGAAAAACTATGTATTGGGTTATAACAGTAAAATTTACAACCCTCCCCCCCTTATCCCCGCAGAAAAAAAGGAAAACATGTTCTTTAAAAGGTATTTTAGTACCCCTGAACTTTTAATTTTTTTTTCTAATGCTTTGTTTTCTGTTTGTATATTTACTTATTTATAATATCGATAATAAAATTTCGTACTATTTTGGGATCTAAAACTATAAAGTTAGGTGGAAGAATTGACAACTAAGCAATGACCTTATCACATTTAAACAGCTATCAAGATCTTCGTTTATTTGTGAACAAGCGTATTTATATTAATAGTAGAGAAAGACTGGTAGACTTGTCTCATCATCTTAGAAATGAAACACCAGCACACACATACGTTTTTTTTTTAAAGAAAACAAATGATTCGATTGTTAATAATAGGATAATTTGTGAATAACAAATAGTTGTTTCACATGCAATTCGAGGGGGGAAACGTTGATTTTGATGATGTGTGCTAGCTTGATGCTCAAGTCAGCAAGCATACATCATATTTTTAATAATTATGGAGCGATAATTTATCTTCACCGTAACAAATTAATATACTTTAATTTATTACCATGTGCGTTCAGTTCTGTGCTACATTTGCTATGCTCACTTTATGGACTTAAAAAAAGAATAAAAAATATCAGGTTATTAATTTATATTTAAATTTCAGGCGGTCGTCTGATAAAATATTGTACAATACACGTATGACGGACGATTAACAATTTGTGTAATTTCACAACTCGTCTAACATTGTGCAAAATTCTTGCGTGTGTACGCAAACTGTGGTCCATCATAGGGAACAATCAGTCGAATTTACAATTTCTCACGGATGACATACTAAATGAATACGAAAGCGAGAATTGTTCTGTTTTTAAGATTCATTTTTATCTTGAGAATGACTTTTTTTGTTTCAAATATTATAAAATTTTTCCCTAAAATAAACATCTAAATGCTTTTGAAATCAACTGCTTCCGCAATTTATGCGATTTTGCAGAGGGGCATACATACTCCACCGCTGTTGCTAGTCTACTAATAACTAAACAACTGCAGACAAAGACTTTGTCTTATAGTTGAAGCAGTGTTGCCAGGTTGTTTTATTTATCCCAATCTTCATTTTTTAAAACCCAACACTAATTTACGTCCAGGAAAACTACAAGTGGTTATGTCTTTGTTTAGCATAAATTTTATATTTGATTCTACGAAATTTAAGGCCATTGCAATTCCACGTATGCGTAAATAAAATAAATCTGACAACACTGGATATTTATGAGACTGGGATTAGGTGAGTGCAACCTGCAATCAAAATTTTGATCAAATAGCAATTGCCTTTGTTTACAAGCAACCCAAGTTTTCTTCGACTTTAGGAAAATTAAGCACAATTTACTTAATTTATTTAATCCCAGCTCCATGATATTCAATGTTGACAGATCCGATTTATTCACATTTTTTAAAAATGGGGATGCACACGTCTACTACCCATCGACATTATCAGTGTTGGGAATCGAACACAGCCGACAATAAATTGTGGGTTGGTGGTGTTGGTATCAAGAAGGTGCGCTATGGGTCTCTGCTTTTTGTTACTTCACGAGGAAGTCTACGTTTGAAAAAACACGATTGCAAAAGTGCAACAGCACCCGCCGTATTACATTGAAGACAATCAAATAAAACCTATTAGAAGTACCAACAAATCAGCTTAGAATCATGTGACGCGCCATCTTTCGCTGGTTACGATAAATTAATAGTAACATGTAAGAATAGGATTTGTCGATCAATTCACCCATCCATAGTAATAAATTACACTTTCACCAATAGATGTTCACCGTAATTATTCAAATTACCACCTATATTTGAGCTTTTCGCTAGCAAATGGCTCTCATGGAAGATGTAACAATTTGTTAAATAGATGGGTTATATCATAAAATATTAAATGTAAACTATTATTATAATTAGTGCATAAAAATTGTATTTAAATTAACAGTATAAAGACACTGGTAATGATCGAAAAAGTTCGTAACAATCGATTGAATTTTAACATTTCTCAAGTTGGTACTGTATGACAGTCGATTGTCGAACTGTCAGTTGAAGTCATATCCTCTTGTTTTTTTGAGTTAAAATCGTTATAAATATCAGCCAAGTACCTTCAAACTTCCTTTTTGATCAAGAAATTAAGTTGAAAAACTTTGCCAAGTGATTTTGCACTCGGTTTGGTACCGGATCAAAAGCTAAATTTCACATATTTTCAATTAATTATTTTGCATTATTTTAATTGGTATTTTGACTAATTCGGATTTAATTAGCTAGTATCGTCCAGAAGAGTATTCTGGGTAAGTTTACACTTCTTAGATTTATTATAGAGGTTTTTTTTTTTTTGACGAGGACGGGAAACCCTCATGGGCTCCCAACCTGAGTTGGGTCAGTGTCAGACTCTTACTGACTAAAACCCCTCCCCCTCCCCACAGGGTCGTCTGTAACACTCCGGGGGCACTGCAGCCTCTTGGGCTTATTGTGCACTCCCTGTTCCGATTTACACTGCCTTTTTTACTCCTGTAGACACGTGTTTACGTTAGAGGTTAATTTTGAAACTAATTTTGTATAGTCGAGTTTATCTATTCTCAGCACTCAAAAACTTTAGGATATAATTATTATCGACCTTGGACCAAGCGGCATACTCTCATCAAACAAGCTAACGCACATTAAAAACTTATAAAGGTTAGCGAATCAATTTGTCAGCGGAATAGAACAGAGAGTAATGGTATTTTATTGAGGTCGTAAAGTGTGCCGGGAAGCGCGATTTTGGCAAGGCTAGTTTTCCATGTGGTCGGCTAGGTTTTGGGTGCAGAACTTACCAACTATTCTGTTTTTGATTATTTTGGATTCGGACTTTTGGATCATTGTGTTATTCTTTGGTACACGATTTTTGGTATTCGAATTCGCCCCTGCTTTACACTTTCCGATTGAGAAAACCTCATTAACTATTTCTGAAGATTTCTTCAACCAGCAAAGGCCTCGATCAAGGCCTGGAGCGTCTGGAAAATCTCCAATTTTGTAAAAGCTAAGTAATTCCTGTATATTATTTTTCTTGTAAAATTGTTTAAATTCTTAAATCTTTCTTCCTAGCGTTAGCTGAGGAAAACCCTGGACTTGATATAGCTATATTTTATTATAAGATTTTTACCTTAAAATTTTCTTTATGTTGTATTTTGCTTATTGTTTTAATAAATTGTATATTTTTTATATGTTCTTTAATTGTAAATACTCTCACTACGAGGATTTGTAATATCTGGGACCTCGTTATCTTTACCAATAAGACCAAGCTATGTAGTAGTAAATTAAAGATATAAATACAATTCAATACAACAATATTATGATCGATCACATACAGACAGGACCGTATATGATTCGTTTTTAATTCTCAGTGGCTTAATTTAACACAATAACTAACTGTGGTTTCACATACGGAATGCTCGAAATGAAATAAAAAGTAAGTTTTATAGTTAAAATCGAATGAGTATTTGCCAATGGCTCGTTGCTTGGGTATTGGACATCGAGGAACATTGGACACGGAGTAAAGTGTGGCCGATTGACGCCAAAGACTGGTTATGCATCATCGAACGTTTACTAGCTGGCCTGCACTCAGAAGAATGCATTTTCATTAACTGCTGTTTTTATTTTACGGGTTAGTTCGACTCTTTTATATGTCTGCTCAACAAACGCCTGCAGCAAACGAATTCTCCAAGTAATGATTGAATGCTGGACGAATTAACATGCTTAACCCTTTTTAACTAGGCCAATGTTTTTTTTTCTATTCTGAATTAAGAAGATCGAACTCAATTTTCTTATTGAAATCTTGTTAAAAAAAAAGTCTCTGTTTTATTATGGTTGATATAAAAATTAAGTTACTGCACGAGATTTGATCGAAACTCTTCAAAAACGATGAGTTTTCCGCATATTTGCCCTAAACCGGTTCCTCAGTGATTCGGTGGCAGAAAAGTATCTTTATCATGTACTCAGACGTGCATGGGACTGTCTTGTCTGAACGTATGAATTTATAATTGCCACAATATAATTCAGTCGTTGCAATTCAAGCACTTTTAAGCTCTGAGGAGCGTCCTAAATTATTATTGAAATAATAAAAATACGTAAATAGACAGGCAAGCAAAAGCCCACCAAAATTATAAACATTGAACTTTACATTGAATCGTTTTGTGCAATCGTTTGCTATAAACTAAACATTGGATGGCAGTTGGAAACATTGTAAGTCGTTCCGTTCCTCACTATGTGTTGTACATGGGCCAGACTCTAAAACTCTAAGACTCTAAAAATAAGTATTGTTATCCATTTAACCTAATCATAACCCTGAGTTAACGATTAACATGAAATTAGTCTAAAGCGTAATGAGAATTACGGAAAAAAATTAACAGGGTATGTTGATGCGAACTGGGCAAATAATGAATTAGATCGTCGAAGTACAACAAGTTGTTTATTTAAACCATTTGAAAATAGTACGGTAAAATGGACCACACGACAAAATTCAGTTGCTACCTCCTCAGCAGACAAATGCTATTCTGAAAATTATTTTCAGAAAAGAGAGACTCTTTTCCACTAAAAAGTTATATGAAACAAAAATTTTCAACGTTAAATTACTTTTCATTTACCAATGTATAACAAGAATATATATTTCTCCTGAAAATTTTGAGTATAAAAACACTCGTGTAACTCGCTCCACTGTCAACATGAACCTTACTGTGCAATTTTTCAGAAACATTTACTCAAAGATCTGTATTTTTTTTTTGGCCCCAAGTTTTTTAATTTAAGCCCAGTACACCTCAAACAATTACCTAAGTTAAAGAAATTTAAAAAAGAAATTAGAGATTATATGATGGACCAACAAAATAAATTTTACGAGGTAATAACCTAACTGCCACGGTAAAAAATAATCTATGTATCCTTTGTCTACCGGTTCCTGTATGCATAGTTTGTATCGTACATCCTCTGCCTATTCTTTTTTAATTAAAATGTTATAGTCTGTGAACCTGACAAAACTGCTTTCCTTTTGTACTTTACAAAATGCTCAGAGCGAGTACATAGCAAGATTGGCAACTCTGCCTAGGCAAGATGTTCGCTCTGGGGATTTTGCTTTATTTTTTACCACTACTTTGTATGCACTTTATTTCATATATGTACTTTATATCAATTTTATATAATTTTTTTATATCAATTTTTATCAATATACTCCATATTCCTGTAAAAATAAGAAGGCTAATTTTCTAACATCATATAATATATTTTACACAGTTTAACATCATATGAACAATTTATTTTATTTTAATTCATTTGTATAACTTTCAATAAAAGTAAAAAATTTCTCTTCCAGTCCCATCTTCTCCCTCAGATTCCTGAACTGATGTGATGGTAAAGACTCTGTCAGTAAGCCTCCTGATGACCTGTAGGCAAATATTTCAAAAGACAGTGTTGTTCTCTACTTGCTCTCGTATAAAATGGTATTTAATGTCGATATGATATACGTTATGACTAACTGGATTACTTGCCATTTCTATACAACTTTGGTTGTCTTCATACAATATTATTGGTTCTGACATATCTACATTAAAACTGACTTAACAGATTTCATTCATAAGGCCTCTTTTACTGCCTCAAATACAGCCATATATTCAGCCTCTGTTGAGGAGGTAGCAACTGAATTTTGTCGTCGAACATCATATAATATATGTTACACAATTTAATAACATCATATGAACAATTTATTTTATTTTAATTCATTTGTATAACTTTCAATAAAAGTAAAAAATTTCTCTTCCAGTCCCATCTTCTCCCTCAGATTCTTGAACTGATGTGATGGTAAAGACTTTGTCAGTAAGTCAGCCTCCTGATGACCTGTAGGCAAATATTTCAAACAGACAGTGTTGTTCTCTACTTGCTCTCGTATAAAATGGTATTTAATGTCGATATGATATACGTTATGACTAACTGGATTACATGCCATTCCTATACAACTTTGGTTGTCTTCATACAATATTATTGGTTCTGACATACGACATTAATAACTGACTAACAAAGATTTCATCCGTAAGGCCTCTTTTACTGTCCAAATACAGCCATATATTCAGCCTCTGTTCAGGAGGTAGCAACTGAATTTTGTCGTCGTGTGATCCATTTTACCGTACTATTTTCAAATAGTTTAAATAAACAACCTGTTGTACTTCGACGATCTAATTCATTATTTGCCCATTCCGCATCAACATACCCTGTTAATTTTTTCCGTAATTCTCATTACGCTTTAGACTAATTTCATGTTAATCGTTAACTCAGGGTTATGATATAAGAGCCAAGCCATCCTCTTCAGACGAGTGCGGAAAGAAATTCCCACAGGATACGTCTCCATGAACGGCGAGGATATCCAATGGCACGACACCGTCAAATACCTTGGTGTGGTCATGGACAGAAGCCTAACATGGAGACAAAACACGGACGCCATCACAGCCAAGGCCCGACGTACGAGAGCCCTCATCTACCCAATGACGGGAAATGGGAGCCGACTTAACTTGAGGAACAAGCTCACGCTTATCAAGACCCTCATCAGGCCGCAGCTGACGTACGCCTCGGTAGCGTGGGGCTACCAGGCGAAGTCCTACATGAAGAGAATCCAGGCAGTGGAGAACATCGCCCTCAGGACGGTAGTTGACGACCCATGGTACGTGAGAACCGCAGACATCGTCAGAGACCTGGAGTACACCACGGTCACTGAAGTCATCCGGGAACGAGCGAAGAAGCTGTACGCCCAAGCCGAGGAGCATGGGAACCCGCTGATCAGACAGGCCACTGATTACGACCCCGCCGACGCCCCGAGGCACAAGCGACCGAGGGTTCAGCTACTGGACAACGGGTAAGTATAACCTTTATTTCCCGCTAACAGATCTGTTTCAGATACGCCAGGACGGACCACCACTACCAGAGACATGACGTTTTCAACCCTAACCCAACCTCCTTGCGGGTGTCGGACGGTTGTCCTACCTGCTCCGTGGAGACCGAAAGTGCTAAAAGAAGCACTTAGGTCTCCACACTCCCGAGCTACACAGCTCATCCTTACCTTTCCGACGATCCGGGGTAGGATATCAATTGATGTCCTACGTACCGGCAGTCAGTCCCAGCCAAAACTTCCTAAACCCAACTCGACCGATGACTACCCCCGGGGGTGACAAGCTGGCGAAGAAAGAAAACATCAAGACAAGAAGAGCGCCAGAAGAGACCTCAGCCAGCGAGGTTCAACAGCCAGGACCAGGGGAGGTCCGCAGAAAATACCACGACACATCTCACATTTGTGAGCTGGGTCTGGTAGAAGTACGCGGGCCTACCTATCACGAAGGCCGGTCCAGGTCTACAGAGATAATCTAGGTGCAAAGAGTAATAGTCCTACTCGGCCCTAGCTATCGAGACCGACATCCAGCCAATGGATATTGGCGTAGGACGGTCAATTTCACGATCCCACCAAATTTCATCTCCTTACGACCTCTTGAGTACTAGACCCCTTTTTTCCTATTGAATTGCTTGGATTATAGTGGGTATTACTACTAAAAAGCGTGAGGTGTCTCCAAAATTAACTATACAATTTTCGTAATCTATACAAATATGTTAACTAACGAAATTTATCAACGAGATCATGTTTCTAATTTTTCTAGCAGATTTTGATAAAAACAAGCAAACACCTTTTATCTCAACAATTTGCCCATTAGTCATTAAATAAACAACCACCATAATCTAAAGAATTACTCTTCCGGAAATGGCTAATTTAACGTTAAGATTATTTAAACAAACATAATTCAGTATTTAGAACTGCTTTTTCACCCGAGAGACCACATAACATCGTTATTTGTGTAAGGATTATTATTCAAATGGCCGTAATTTATTATGAGCATAAATCTTAAAAACTACTTAGCCTGCATTTTTAAGAAACCCATAACAATAACAATACGAATATGACTCAGTAAGAGGAACAAAGATTAGAAATCTGCATGGTTAGGTAACTGATATTTTGTGGAACCACATGGAGCCATTTTCAACTCGGGTCCTTCTGAGAATTTTACGCTTGGGAGTGGTATGTGTCAATCAGCCCCAGTCTATCCTTTTCTGTAACGTTTAACTGGGAAAGCTTTCCTTGTTTTTTAAAATTTAGTAGCAATTTAAGTTCACTAAAAGCTACAGGAAAGTATAATATTTGATGGATAATATTGTCATTATTTATTATAGTCGAGAGGGGTTGTTTATTTAAAAATGCGCAGGTAGAATGCTATTGTGAAGGCATGCCACAGAATTTGTAAATGTGTTTTGTAAATAAACTAACTGACGTACGGGCTGTTTTTGAAGCCTTGGTCCAAACTTCAGCATAAATTTCAAACGTGCCATGTCGGCTCAATCCCGTTTAAGAATTAACCACCACAAACGAGGCCGAGATGACGCAATGCCAATTATTATCATTTTACTAGTCCATTATTCTAATAAACAATAATTACTATTAATAATTATTAAGGCTGAGTAACTAAAATTATTTTTCAATATATGTGAGAAACAGTTTAGTACTAAAATTTTATTTACTGAAATGTATTTAAGAAAACATGTATAGATAGATATAAAGCTTAAATTAATGATAACTTTTTACTCGCTTGTAAATTACCGAGGAGTAAATTAATTACACGCGATAAAGTATTGAAAGATTAAGAGAGTTATTTTAAAGTTGGATTAATGAACTAATTTAATTTTATATATATGTTTAAATTTATTATGACCTATTCCACTGATATAAATTGTTTATTTTTACCTAATCCTAATATTTGAATTAATTATAATATAGTTATATATGGATACTCATGATTTTTAAAAGTAGGAAATATGTTCATCTTGAACTAGCTTATATTCCATTGAAACTAGTCCAAATTAATCATTAGACGGTTCTTGGTAGATGTCTAGTAAATATTTACACATTTTAAAAATATTTAGTCAAATCATGTTCTCCTCGCATGCCAAACGATTTATGGAACGGCGAGTTGAATGAGCATCCAAAAGGCTTGTGCCAGGATTTTGAAACCAATATTAATGATACCCACCATCCTTATAGGTTTTATTTTTATTGTAAATATTTGTTTCGAATAATTCTCGTTGTAGACATATTAAAAGATACGGGATAAGAAATCACTGGAAGTAAGTGTCAAAAGACAATAGACTGGTACACCTCTTACACCTACATTAAACCTACTTGAAAAAAAGATTAGGAAGAATAATTTGTTCTCTATTCATCAAATAGCGATAAGAACGATATTTTATGCAAACGCCTTTTTAAAACATTCAACCATACCATAATAACTGTTAAGAAAGTATTTAAATTTTCATTTTTAATTAAATAACATATTTTATTTATTGCAGTTAAGTTAGTAATCATGGTTTGACAGATGGTGATAACGTCATCATTAGGATTATTTACATTATTAAAGTCTTGTTAATGCCCTATAACAATTTGATTACGATTCCTAAGGCGAGTAGGCAATAAATTGAAACTATTTGTTAAAAGTCGCTATATTTTATTAAAGCGTTACTTAGCTTAAAGTCCCTAGATCATATGGGGTGCCGCAGGGTAGTGTGTTGGGGCCCATTCTATTCATTTTATATGTGAATGATATAAGTCGTGTCCTAAAAACTTCATTGGTAAACCTTTTTGCGGATGACACACGAATTTCAGCTCTGTGAAGTTCGCGCTACCACTTTAAAATTTTTAAATCGTTTTGGCCCCATTAATTGTAGTTTTTTTTGTTGCGAATTTGTAGCGATGAGACAAAATCTGTAGGTCTATTAATGCTAACTTCACACTGAAGATAGCAGCAAGTGCACAAACATTTTCTTATCATACAAATAATTTGTTGCGCACGATTAATAGCAAAAAATTAATGAAAGCAATGTTTCTTCTAATGACTTCTGGTAATACGAACTTGATAATCAAAATAGCATTAAAACTTATGAAAAATCGCTTTTAATAATAATTTATAAAAAAAATAATAAACAAATTTTAAAAAATTGTTATTCTGTAAAAAGTCGTACGAAAAAGTAAAAAATAATAAAATACTAATGTACGAATGCAAGAAAAGCAAGGCGTGCGCACTTTGTATGATTATACGCATGATTGTATGAAAGGGGTGGTGGAATCGTTGTTGCCTTCAGTTATGCGTACATTAAGATGATACATATACTTATATATAAAGTACGCACGCCTTGTTTTTCTTGAATTCGTATATTAGTATTTTTTTCTTTTTTACTTTTTAGTACGACTTTTTACAGAAAAACAAGTTTTTAAAATTTTTTTACTATTTTTTTATTTTCTACTTTTTAGTCATAATTTTTGGTGGGTTTACCCCCCAAAGATAGCTCAATAAAACTTTGATTTGTTTTGCTTTCTCGCTCCTTCGTTTTGTAGAGCCAGGATTCGAACCCGGTGGTGCGATGTCCGTGTGATTAATCGCGATTGCCACCTCGCGCCTTAAGCCATTCGGCTATCGACCAGACATGCATCGTATTATCAATTTTTGCGAAAACTCGTTTCGCAACAAATTATGTCTCGCTGCAACAAATTCGTATACGACACATAACAAATTCTCTATGTGAAAAGCAATCGAAAAAATGCAATTACAACGGTTTTTGGCAGTGGTAGTCCCAGGTTGTTCCGAAGCATAACTTGTTGCGAAACAAGCTTTCATAATAATCGATAAAAAGTTGAATTTTCAGAACAACCCGGCATTACCACCTACAAAAATGGTTGTAAATGCATTTTTTCATGTGTTTTTCACTTGGACGATTTGCAGCGTGTGGAGTTCAAATTTGTTGCGCCGAGTCATAATTTGTTGTGAAACAAGGTTTCGTAAAGTCAATAAAACGTTGAATTTTCAGAACAACCCGGCATTACCACCTACAAACATGATTGTAAATTTATTTTTTCATGTGTTTTTCACTTCGACGATTTGTAGCGTGTGGAGTACAAATTTGTTGCGCAGAGTCATAATTTGTTGCTAAACAAGTTTTCGCAAAAATCGATAAAACGTTGAATTTTGAACACAATCTGGCATTACACCTACAGACATGGTTGTAAATGCATTTTTTCATGTGTATTTCAACTCGACGATTTGTAGCGTGTGGTGTACAAATTTATTACGCCGTCATAATTTGTTGCGAAACAAGTTTTCGCAAAATTCGACAAAACGTTGAATTTTCAGCGCAACCTGGTACTACCACTACCAAGAACCGTTGCAAATGCATTTTTTCGTGTGTTTCTCACATAGAGAATTTGTTGCGTATCGTGTACGAATTTGTTGCAGCGAAACATAATTTGTTGCGAAACAAGTGTTCACAAAAATAGATAAAACGTTGAATTTTCAGCGCAACTTGGCACTACCAGCGTCAAAAACCGTTGCAAATGTATTTTTTCATGTGTTTTTCAGTTCGAGACTTTGTTACGTGTCGCATACGAATTCGCTGCATTGAGACAATTTCTTGCAAACAAAGTTTTCTCTAAGATAGTTTCAACATAATAAACTATTTTCGATCAATCTTTCTATTTTTAAGACAACCTTAGAATTCTAGCGATTTGTGATTTTTCGTTCCTTAGAAAATATTTTTGAGTAAAATGTTTATGCAATAAAATGGGAACGCCTGCTTTTATGAGTAAACTGCTACTGCTACAAATTACAAAAATTCCCAAAATCTTTTGAGACCTGTTATCTGCAAATTTCCTTCCTTACTTGTCTTGCACATTTTGTGTTTCATTTTCTATACGATGCACCAGGAATCGTTCAGTCGCGATTGCTCACTTTTTTAAAGCTATCTGTTTTTTCCCGTCCTTTTAAAAAAAATATTTAAACAATTTTTTTTATCGTTCTTATTATAAGCGATTTTTTTCGTTAATTTTTTGCTATTAATCGTGTGCAACAAATTCACAACAAATTATTTTTATGATAAGAAAATGTTTGTGCACTATTTAAAGCAATTTCTGTGAGTGGTAATGCTATCTTCACTGTGAAGTTAGCATTACCGTGGGTTATTTTTTTTAAATAAAGAGCTACTAATTTTTTTTCAACGCAACAAATTCGCAACAAAAAAGCTACAATTAATGGGGCCAAAACGATTTCAAAATTTTAAAGTGCTTCACAGAGCTATGGATTTTTGTATCAGGAAAAAATCATTTTATAATCACGGATATAACGATTAGAGAGCTTTGTGTACTTACTATTTAGATGGTGATGTGCAAATAAATTAAAACTCAATAAAGAAAAAACTAAGTGTATGGTTCTCGGAATTAAGGTTAATTGCCAGAAATATACAAATAGTCAACAGTTTCTGCACATTAATAACACAAAAGTTGAATTTGTAAATAAAATTAAATACTTGGGAATTATTTAACGTTTTCAAAACATGTTGATTATTTATGTAAGAAAATTAGCAAAAAAATATCCTTTTCCAAAGAAGAGATTATAAGTGTTACATGATAAAGGAATGCGTGTAATATTAAATTGCGACAGATATACACCTATTTCGAATATGTTAAATAAACCGGGGTGGATTTCAGTGGAGGAAAGCATTGGAAGATCAATTTATTTTTAAGATAAAATAGACAAAAATCTAGTACATACTTATCCTAAATCTTTCTTAGTTAAAAAAGCTAAATTGCACAATTATCCAGTAAGATCTGCTAAAATTGTATGTATTGTACATACCATACAAAAATATAATTTTTAATAAAGTCAACTTTTAATGATGGTTTAATAAAAAATCGGCAGCTACTGGAAGCGGCTGGAACCTCCCCACTCGGTGGATCTTTGAAGCCAAAAAGAGCATTAATTTGTGTAACAAAACGGCACTAAACGTAATCCGATCTCATCCAAAACCTTTTCAGATCTTCTGGGGCACTAAAAAACCCTCAACTTAATGAATTTACAATCATCTATGCGAGTTATTACCTACATTATCGCTCGTTAAATAATATACTATTAGGATATTAACAACTTTAACATCACTTGAACGACTAAGAAAGTCTAGTTATCCTAAATACTACAGATTTGTAAAGCAACAAACTGAAAATTGGTAAAGTGATAATCTATAATAAATTCATCAACGAGGGTACAGAAAGCATATGATATTGATATTGTTACATCTACCTTTAAAGTTTGTGACAATCCACTAAAAATTACAAATGTGCCGAAATCTTATTAACATGACATGACACCAACGTTATCGGATGACAAACGATGATAATGACAATCGTCAAAATTTGCTCATTGCAATCCGATCGCTCGCGCCTGTCTTTGTTAAATGAAACATTAGCATTTCAGTAATTTTACTAGATTTTAGAGGAATATTTGTAGTTTAATTCTTCGATTTGTCTGTATATATATTTAAAAACGGCACTAAACGTAATCCGCTCTACTTCTAGAGCAGAGAAGAAACCCTCACACGTGAATTGACGCGTGATGTGACTAGTTTCACGATGTAACGGCTACACGCATCGATCATGTCATGCGAAATGCGATCTATGCCATATTTGCTTTGTTTTTAATTTTTTTCACGGAAACCAAATCGAAAGGGTGGAAGTATGGTATATCGTTGAAATCAGAATCTTAACTACTTTTCAATGGTTCCATTGCAAATTGAAAGTAAATATAAAATAAACAACTTGTTGCGTCAAAATGGCACTAAACGTAATCCGATCTCAACCAAAACCTTTTCAGATCTTCTGGGACACTAAAGAAACGCACACGCAAAGTTTCATTCAAATCCGTTCAGTAGTTTCGGCGCTATCGTGCTAACACATATACACACATACACACATACACACACACACAGACATTTTTCATTGGGTTCCTAGGACCTCAAAACGTAAAGATTTGATGTTATCTCAATTTTCGTTTTTGAACCAATTTTAGTAACCTTTCACAATTTTATTGTGGAGAGGTTAAAATGTTAACATTTTGTACAATAAATAATTTATTTTTCAGAACCTTGTGAACAGATTCTTATTTTATTTATGTGGATATTTTAGTTAGAGTAGGTACTTCATTTTACGTTAGTTGGAATATATTGTTGATTAAACTTGCAAATACTTTTCTATATGTTTTATTTTCTTAATTTTAGACAGGCAGAAAATTAAATCGTTATCTAACTTCATCCAGACTTCACGCTATGCTAAACTAAAGAAACCAATAACGAAACAACACACAAAATAAGTTTTCTATACAACCAAATAAGCAATTGAAAATTTGCACTACGATGAGGTACGGAGAGGTTCGGTTTGATATATGATATGGTGAAGTGGTCATGAAGAAAAATATCAGTTATATCCATTGTTACTTTAGTTGTTTTAAATCACGTACGCTATGAAAGTAATTTTAAAGACATTTAAAATAAATTCAGAATTTTGTCCGCGTTTTCCTGATTTTGAACACTGTGTACTATACTATAACTTGTAGAGCGTTGCTCATTGACTAGATAGTAAAATGTATACAGACAGGTGTGTTACATATTTAGAAAATCCGAACATTAAATGAATTTATTGCACGATGCAGCTATTATTTGCTTTGTCTGGCGTTAATATCTTTTTAATTATGTGTAAAATTGTAGGCATATCAGGAAGTAGTCTAGTGATACGCATATTATGGGTATTGCTTTAATTGTATCGTTTAAGAAGCCATTAGATGGTAAAAGCGGCCACGAAGACCACCCAACTTGAAATGACGTTCAGAGTTATGTGCCCCTAAATCGGCACTTTCATTTCTAGAAGTTATTTTCAACATTTACCACTACACTCTTCAAAACACAAGTCAGATAATATGTTCATACAACTGATCTGATGAGGGTTCTAAATAATCCTGAATTAAAACTTATTACATGCTTTTCTTTAACTCACAAGGTAGTTCTCATGCACAATGTTTTTGTTCCAATCTTGCATCCTTTATTTAACACATTTCCTGACATAATCAATTGATGATATTTTGCACAGTTACTAAGATCGGATGACAATACAGTATTCCACCGTTACTTTTGCAAATATCCCCACTTAGGGGGCGCGGGGATGAAAAAAAAAGGTGTACTGTGCAACCGGCACCTCCGGCAAAACGTAGAATACGAAGTTTTTTTTTTTTGTTGTTTTTTTTACCACTTGATCAGAGACTTTTAGGTCCGTTTTTTCCCGTACAAATTGTACGACATTAGTTCCCGTGACATAATGGAATGCCGTTAGGTTTATACCTCCGAGCCCAGCTCTAATGAATGAATTTATATAAATTGGTTGTATACGTAGTGCGCATCCCTTGCTTATCTATTAAATTGCGATTTTCGGGAAACTTGAAGCATAAAGTACGTTAAAATATTTCAGGGTGGTTTTCCTCGGCTAATTTTAAGAGAATAGACTCGTATAAATATGTGCCCAAATGTTCTTCATTTTGGAGACACTGGGTGTTGAAATTTCCAAAAAAATATCGATTTTCTTCTTGTATTGTAATTATTACTTAAACCAAATTTGACGCTTAGTATGAGATAATAAATAACTAAATAAACACCACAGAATTAGACAGAAATTAGATGCTTTAAGATGTGATAATGTTAACAAACCTACCTACATGTACCAAATACTGATTCATGTGAAACCAGTGAAAATTTCCTTGGACGGGATTTTGGAAGCTGTAATGAAATCCGACTTGTGGGGACCGCGTGGACAGTACAATGAAAATTTTTACTCTAACTTCTTACTACCATAAAGAAATACATGCACGTTGTTTCATCACTACCTTTTCCAATAATAGTTATTCCTATTCGAAGCTATAACGCAATTTCACAAAATATTATCTTAGGAACTGCATCGAAAAAGAAATTTGTACTTGGAAAATTAACTTTCTATTCGATGTTGTATTGCAACCCACTCAAGACATCGTCTATGAGGATGGATTTGGCAGTCCCTTTCAAGAAAGTGCCAGAAGGGAGATTTCTCAAGAACGTCGAAATTCTTTCCCTCAATTTTCAAAAATAGCGGTCTATTTTGGCGGAAAACTAACACTCTTTACGCCGTATTTGCCCATATGTCGTTTCTCAGTGATTTGGAGTACATGCCGACCTTATTCAATGAACTGCGGTCAAATAACCTACCTAAACATATCCAAAGTCATCATGCCTTAAAGACAGCAAAAATCTCCTTTGAAAGAAATTATTCGAAACTATAACGAACTCAAATTTGCAAATATTTTGCAGGAACCGCGTGCGATACGTAAAAATGCCGTCGGAAGATATTTTATGAAGGTTTTTCGAATTTTCAAAAAAGTATTTTTCGGAACTACAACAAACATTTCATTTTTGAAAACTATCATAAAAAATCCGTTCCAAATGACCTCCCATGGAGCGCCATTTATGGAACTTATAACAAATTACGTCGCAAAAGGCGTAAATTTAGCAACTACCTCAAAAACCGACTGTGTACTACTGCTTCTCATGAACTATGAGGACGAGTTAAAAGTTCCGCGGGCGACAAATTTTTCGATCGTCATTTTTCAAATTTAGCATTAAGTCACATCGAACCCTACAGGTGAACATACGACTAGTCAATTTAGAAAAAATAACAAAACGTATTTATGATACGAAAGCAATTAATGATGAAATGTATATGAAATTATGATCACTGGTTACGCATATAAATGAAAGAGATCGAAGAAACAGTTTGCAGCTGCAAAGACAAGGACCATTTGTCAATGATTAAATTGTTAGACCCAAGCAGGTCGAATTTTACCCAAGAACCATCATAGTACAGGGATTTTCAATAAAATTTCTCTAAAAAGTACAGATTACCAATATAAAATACGCGCAAATATTTAAAGTTACTTATAAGCACCTTGACTAATATTTTTAGCTGATTTGCATCTATAATGAGCTTTTATTACTCTCCCTGTCTTTCCAAATAGAGTATAACCCATTTTTCAACATGGCGGCGTAGCTTCACATCAAAACTGCGAGGATTTCGATTGACTTTATATTGTTTTTGAGAAAAATAGATTATTAAATATAAAAAGTGTAAAACATTTTAGGAAACCAAATATACATGAAAAATGTTGCAAGTGCATGACAATCTGACGATTGTTATTTGTGTTACATATACAGGCTGTCCATTTTATCAGGGCCCTCGAGAATATCTCACTTAATATCGATCGTACAAAAAAAAATATTTTTACGAAAATTGGGCCGATTTATATAACCTACAAACTGGTTTAAAGACATTTGAAATCCATGGCCTACTTTTTAAGGGTTATGGCGGAAAATATCGAAAATGCGGAAAACGTCTAGGCCAAATATCTCCGTTATTTGAAGAGATGAAGAGTGTTTCAACGAAGTTTTATCTAATTTTTTTCAAAACTGCTGTATTTTGAGATTTACTCTTCAGGCTGTTAAAAAAATTATTTTTAAACGGGCGGGAAATGGCACCATTAAATAGAGTATTTTCCTCCCTTTTCAACGATATATCACATGCCATATTTATTCATTGGTACTACGTTAGTAATTATAAAAACACATTTTTAAAACCAATAATTTTTTTTTTAACAAGCATTATACTTGCCGAATTCAACGGGCATGTATTACAGTTACCCCCGAAATGCTGAGTAACGTTTTAAATGCAGTGCCTCACCGCGCTCGATTGTGCATAAGAAATCGCGGTGGACACTTTGAACACTTGATGTGATATCTTAAAAATTATTTTGAGGATTAGATAAATGTTAATGTTCTGTGTGCTATATTCTTTTTATTATTAATTTGTTTTTGTTACCTGAATTTACTTTATTCTTCTTAATTGTGTTAATGTTTTATTATAGCAAAGATTTGAACAACTTATTTAATTATTTGATCGTTTTATTTAATTATATTTCTCCACGGTAAGTATAATGCTTGTTAAAAAAAATTTATTGGTTTTAAAAAAATGTTTTTATAATTACTAACGTAGTACCAATGAATAAATATGGCATGTGATATATCGTTAAAAAGGGAGGGAAATACTCTATTTAATGGCACCATTTCCCGCCCGTTTCAAAATAATTTTTTTAACAGCCTGAAGAGTAAATCTCAAAATACAGCAGTTTTGAAAAACAAATAGATAAAACCTCAATGAAACACTCTGTTTTGCAAAAAAATTTCTCGTATCTCTTCAAATAACTGAGATATTTGGCTTAGACGTTTTCCGCATTTTCGATATTTTCCGCCATAACTCTTAAAGTAGGCCATGGATTTCAAACATTTTAAAACCATTTTGCAGGTTATATAAATCGGCACAATTTTCGTAAAAATATTTTTTTTTGTACGACCGATATTAAGTGAGATATTCTCGAGTGCCCTGATAAAATGGACAGCCTGTATATAAGCCTCAATTAATAAGCAAAAAGTATAATGTTCACAGTAATGTGACTTATTACTAATTATAAGTATTTCGAAAGTACATTTTTTCGTGGCATTCAGTTGCAATCTGGTTGGTTACACATTCTGCAATTCTATAGATAATATAACAATCAACGAGGAATTTTAAAAGTGTAATGTCTAAGTAGCTAAAGTAGCATTTTTTTTACGAGTTGAATGGAAGTCTGATCCATTAGAATTCTCCATGTGAGATGCATAATATGAGAGCAACATTCTATCATGCACATCATAAAAATTTGTCAGCATTAAGTGCAATTTAAAGTAAAAATAATCAAGTTCGAGATCTGACAAATTAAAATCAACATGAGATTTAGCATTATTGGAATTACTATAAAGGAACAAAAAGTTGTATATAATTGACTTGAGACAAGGTCCTTATTTTCTTTGAATCGAGCGATTCATTCATTGCTATCGACTTAGCCAAAACCAGCTGTTAGCTGTTGACTCGAGAAATATATATAGGAGCTGAGAATGAATGCGAAAAACTGGATGCACTCGTAATTTACATTCCCAATAAAGTAGCCTGAGTAAATTAAAGAAACAAAAGCTGATCAGGTTGGTAAACATACACACTCGAATCGAGTTAGGGGTTCAACAAAGGCGGCGGTTGCAGTCCATCAGCACCTAGTTGGACTTATATAATCGGTGGGCAGTCATAAAGACCCGATGAATACATATTAAGGTCTCTACGCCACTTGGCGGCTTCTTTGAACGTCGTCGTCTCTGTCTTAGGGGCTCCCGTTCATGCCTCGTGCCATCGGGGAAACGGAAATAATGCTGAAACAACGCGCCATCTCCACTAATTAAGATGTTTCTAATTGGATACACTTCAAATCGAGTAGGCCACGGCAAAGGGGACTTATCTGGCGAAAAGATGGGCTCGGACTCACCTTTATGATGTTATTACAGGGGTCGTCCTCAAAATCTCCATAAATAAAAAGGCGTAAAATACTCAGACACACCGCAATCTGATAAAAAAATATTTATGCCTGTCCGGGTGAAATTTATCACCACAATTCGTAATTAACTAAAATGCCATTAAAGCGGAATTTATTTTACTTATAAATAAACCGGAAAAAATAATATGGACTTGGATCTGGGAAAGAGCTGGAAAAATAAATAAAATATTTATTGCATAGGTCAAGGCCTCAAAATTTTTTTTACATCAATTACTTCTCCATTATCACCCTCAATACCACCCCCACACTATTATGAAAGGGAGCAAAAAAATAAAAATATGATTTAGTGTGTATACAAGAACGAAACGTCTCAAAAAAATTATTTGGCGTTAGCTACCCGCTCCACCACCCCCACCCTATTATTAAAGGGAGTAAAAAATTAAATTGGGATTTAGTGTGTATACGAGAACCAAGGGCTTTTAAAAAATTGTTTACATTAGCCACCCCTCTATCACCCCCACTCTATTATTAAAATGAATAAAATATTATTGGGATAAGATTTGGATGCAAAATCTTTTATAATTTCTTTTAGGTACTGTTTATATATGATGTACGACTGACAAGCATGTTTGTCTCATTGTTTCTAAAGACGCATGCTTATCGTATACATTAAGAATTAGTTTGTAGAAAATGCGCTTGCCAATATCACCGATGTTATTTAGAGCATTCCAATGCTTCAAAATGATGAACATATAAATATTGAAGAAATCTCTACGAGTTTAGTTTCCAGTTTTTCAATATTTAAATACGTCGCAAAAACTAAGCTATGGTCAGTGAGACCATACACATTACACATCCATACTACAATAGAAATATACATGTTGAAATCTACTGCGACAGCTATATTTCCAATCACTATTAATTTTGAATAAGGAACGTCCGGGGCTTTTTATATTACCCCTATTAATGCTTATTTGTCCTGTAACATAAGCATGACCATAAATATTCAATTTGTATATTATCGAAACACCAATGATGCCTCCTCTTGATAACCTGTCAGATCTTATAAGACTGTAACCTGATTCAAACAGTCAGTTGTTGGATTTAACCACGTTTCAGTTATCAAGTACAAATTTTTTCTCACCGGGTTGATTGAACGAGAGTAGAATTGACGAATTTTATTGTGCGAGACACAAGTCGGGTCTTTCTTAAGTTGTTCTTCTCATAGCCCGATCTGATTTTGGTTCATTTACGTTTATGCCATTACTGATTCGGATGCTTTTTCGGTTGCCTCTAAAAAATCACCGTGTTCGTCAGTTTTATTCGGTGTTACATTTGTATCTTGCAAACACTAATTACCTCGGCCAAAAATGATGTACTGTATCCTTTAAATTTCTTTTTAATACCAACTTTTACAACCTATTCCTTGATGGATTTGTAGTGAAGTGTTGTAGTATAACTTCAACTTAAACCTGAAATCTAATTTTTTGTACTAGCTGTTATTTCAAAAAGATGATCATTAAATTGGAGTTGTGTCAAAAGTAACGCCCGAGGTAACAAAAAAGGTATTTCTGTATTATCAAATTGTTGAATACAGATGTTTCATGCTAAAAGTCATAGTGTAGCATTTGTATATATTTAGGGGTGCCTAGTCCATTCTTGTCACACCACGGATGAAGATTCACTATATAATTTTGTTATATTTTGGTGTCGTCCTCGCTATTAATACTAGTAAAAATGTTCATGTCGTCCGCGTACAACAATGAATTACAAGGCTGGGAGACAATATCGTTTACAAATATTTAAAAAAATAAAGGCCCAAGCACGGAGCCTTGAAGTATACTAGACTTTGTATGAATTACATTGAACTCTCAAGCCTCTATAGGCGACAAATTGATGCCTTACATTATATTACATTACGGGGATATATAAGGTTTCAAAAAAGTATGCAAATGCATTTGCAATTTGTTATAGATGGTGATTCCATTATGATTCATAACATTAGGAATCCGAATAGCTCTATTATATTTTTAATATAGGATCCGAAAGTATTTGGGTTAGACGAAACACTTTTCTCCAAGTCCGTGACGTATTTATTTGGTTCGTGCTGTCGCGTCGCGATGTCATTCTTTATTTTGTTTTATAATAATTTAATGGTTTTGTAAGCTTCTATGTATTTATTTAATTTGAAAGTTTTGCATAGTATATTTTTTTGTTTAATGTCTAAAATTATGGATCTGTTAAACCAAAGTGGATATTTACATGATTTGGGTCGAGATTTGTGTCTAGTTTTAGGAACAAAAGTGTCAAAGATTGAATTTAAAATATCATAAAATATTTCATATGCAACATTAACATCATTTCAGTCGTTAAAAACTATCCAGTCAGTACTGAATATATGTTCGCATAACAGACGGTAGTTACCCAGTTTAAAGTTATAAGAATAGGATGTACTACTGGGAAATTTGCTGGGAAATTAATTAACCGGTCGAGTATTGCTCTACCTGTTAATTCAAGAGGAAGATGGTAGAGGTTCTCGTCCCAATGTAGATAGCGAATGATTTACTACAACATATGGGGGGGTTCACTGTAATAATACCACTACTATAGGTAGATTTCTTCAGTTCTTAACTTATTACTTAGGTTTAAGACGCAATTGCAATACATATGTTACCTTTAGAAGACGTTATCGAATTGGTATAGACAAGTATGTTGATAATTTATAATGGCTAATTCTGTATATAAGTTAATAATAGAACAAATATTTTTATTTTAGTGCTACTTAACATATGAATAAAAATAAAGCACAAGAAATGATTCAATTTTTATTTACTTAGTTTTAAAATTATTTCCAGATAATAGAAAAAAATTGCACGGCTGGAATTTCGACAATGGACTATTTTGACTTGATTAAACTAAAGGTGATCTGCTGCTCCAAGAGCCAACTGATATGGAAATCGTGGATCCTGACAATACATTAGAAGATTAATATGAGCCAGAACTAGTTAGCATTCACTTTGAGAGTGAAGAAGCACAATGCTAACAAAATGAATTGTTAAAATGACATGAACGCTGAAATATTTGAAATCTACTATCACACTAATATCACTATTATCGTTGGCATCAATTTCATTGGATTTTGAAATATAATGTTTTTATTATCATCATTACTAATCCGTATACAATTCAAGTGATACTTATTATGGTAATATAAATATTAATTGTCATAACATTCATAATAATTTACAGAGTGGCTTTTACTCTAATTTTTAATTATTTCATATCGAAAACATATTCAAGGAGAATATCGTATTTTAAATTTTAGTAGCTGCATGAAAAATGTGGTATAGTTTACATTGGAACATAATTAACAAGTTTATATACTAAATAATTAAATTTAATTAAAAGTAACAATTTCATTTCATTTAAACATTAAGTTCAACAGTTCAACTAATTATTTCCTACTCATTATTTGCCAGGGATACGTAAACTTATTCCCTAGTGGATAATTTGTGACAATTTCTAGGAGTCAATCAATTCCACACAATCCAAATATGGCTCCGAATATTTTTCATAAAGTTGTAAGTTCCCATGACATATTTGGCGCAACGGCTATTTGGAATTAAAGCATGGCATCACTTTCAATCCCGAGGCTACCAAATCTGGATTATCATGAGGAAAACAATGTCAGCTGAGTTATATTATATATAAAAATAAATTTCTCTCCGTGTCCAGTTTTAGTTACGTGCCAATCAATTTGAACGTTTTCTTGTACATTTTCGAACACGTATTTGTTATCGTGCTGAAAATCAAAGAATAACAAGGCGACGTTACCATATCGGTAGCCGTTATTCGTAACTACTCACACATACAAATAGCCCTATTTACAGTATTCTCTTAATAATGCAAGGTCTCTGCGTCTTACTTGTGAATACTTCATGTTGTCCTCCCTCGATACCAGCCTAAACTGTTTTCGATAGCCCGTCGACAAAATCGTTCTTTCGTGTGATAAAATATTCAAAAGGTGGACCATTTTTGTCATTATGTAGGTGCACTTCGGTGGAGCGGAACGCAGAACGAGCGATAAATTGGCTATCCAAGGCGCACAAATCGTTTACCGTCTCCGATTCAATCATCTAACTTGCGGTAATTCTATTTCCGCCAATGTTGGTGATTTCTTTCCTTGATAAAACTTATATTTCCCTGTCCCTCTATTCATTCGCGGAACTAATGACGTTTTTATGGTTCGTGTATAATTTTCTCATAAAGAAAACATTCGAACGAAAAAAACACTCGAGTTGTTGACAGCAAGGGCTGGTGTATATAGAAGGTGTTTCATATTTACTACAGCTAAACGACTCCAGATTTTTTCTATAGGGATAACATTTTGCACGGAGAAAATGGTAAGAACATAACAAAGGATAAATAAAGGTACGACCACGCCCGAACTTACTACTTTCGTGGCTGAAATTTTTATTTACTTCCCTTAAGTAGATGTTCTAGGAAAAAACAATTATGACACATTGTTAGGTTTGAATGTAGCATTATCGTACACAATTTGAAAGTAGAAAAGTAAAGAAAAATTTTTAAAACAAGCATATTCTTTTCCCGTGTATTAAAAAGGTTGTGAAAAAGTAATTTGCCCAGATCAGTCTGAATGACGTCAGTCAAAAAGCTAGAGGGCCTCGAATATGTTTTCCTATATACATATCGTTTTGACTGTAGACGATTTTAATGGTACAGTTTGCCACAGCAGTTTGGTAGGTAGATATAAAAAATCACTCAAAGAAACCTTCAATGAAGGAGGGACAGGGCTGGTTTTAATTTTTAACAACTTTCTTAATGTTTCCTGGCTAACAGTAATCATATCATTTCTGTACTCCAGTAGTACGTGTCGTATTTTAATAGGGTTATAAAACAGTCGTAAAATTATCGCCAAAGAAGACCGTATCTATGCGACCTGTCATTTAAACCGATAGGCGCCACGCAGCTATTAAGCGGACCAGGGTGCGATTGTTGATATTTGTGTGATTTTTATACCAACTAAACTGCTTTGGCAAATTGTACAGAGGCATCCTTAATCAAGAGAAAGCTAAACCGTAGAAAAACTTTATATAATTATTATATAATAATTTATATTGTTTCAAAATTCGAGGTAGAAGTAGGTCATTTCTAATTTCAATATGACACGCCATAATGAGAACAGTATGTCAGATATGAAATTTTGGACACCATTTTAGGTTATGTCCCATTTTTTGAACAATTTGGTTTTACATTTATTTGAAAATAATACAAAATTGCTGTTCTAATGCATTAATTAACACCTGAAATAAAACTACAAGTTACTGTACTATGTGGCCTTGAAATAAATTTGTTCAAAAATTTTAAAACTTTGTAAGTACGGATATTAACGTTAAACTTGAGAATAAATTAAAATAGTAAAAAAAATCAGACTTTGCATCGTATGCAAAATAAATATCGTTAGGCGTATTGAAAATACCTGATACAGGTGCTAGTATTTTTTTAACCACCTTTCAGGTCATCTGAATGACCCTCGTAAGTCTAGATTTGTCTGAGTAAAGGAGACGGGGCCCTACAGTGTATAGTGGGATCCGAACCACTTCTTGGGGATAATTTATATTTGAAAATTACTTCGCAGTAGGTGAGGCTCGAACCCACTTCGTTAGGTATGATCAGAAAGAAATCTAGACAAGTTAACCCAGTGAGCTACAATCCCCGTGATAATTTGAAATTGAAAATAAAAAAAAATCTTAAGTCCTTTTTGAAACCACCAAGTAAGCACAATGTATTTAAAGATTTATGATTTCTATAAAGAAAAGATATTATCTTTTGCGGTCTTATATGTAAACTGTAATAATGGAAAACTACTATTTCATTATACCATTCTGATATTATGATTTATCAGTACTCTATTCTTCATTGATATGATACCAATATCGGCATAGGCCGAAAAAATTTATTAGCCAAGGTCGTTATGTAGGTGCACACTGTATAAAATGTTTAACAAAAAAATATGTTTTACATATAATAATAATGAATAAGTAAATGGAATAATATACATAAATTATAATGAATGTAAAATAAATACACAATTGCAAATAAATTTAAACAATTGGAAATAAATTGATTTTTCTTTTCTTTGTAGTATTGACTTAATCCGAAATAATGAGAGGAGTACTATTTATGCGCAATTCCTGGTTCTTCATGTGTACTGCGTTTCTCTTTTTTTTATCATTTCAACTATCAAGTACTGTACTACAGTAAACAAAAAGTTGTGTCTGGTATTTTCAATATGCATAAGAAAGACACTTGCGTAGGATGCAAGATCTGTGAATTTTTTCAAAGCGTGTGTGTAGCTTCTTTATGAAAAACAGTAGCCACGTCTGATATGTTTATGTTTCATTCGACAAGAGGTTTTCCAATACTTCGGCCAAAAAAGCGCATGTGTTTTGAACGAATTAACAAGTCAAAGATATAGAAAATTTGCTCGAACAAAATAGGTATAATATCTACGTCAAACATACGCTCGATTGATTCCAAAATAAAAGCTGCGCTAGAATTTAGTAAATAATACGTATGCGAAATTGAGAAATTTGAGTAATACGAGTGAAATAAATACACATATGACCTCGTGTAACTTCATTAATTTCTGTAAATATTTGTCGTTTAAATTCAAAGAAAGAAATGCAGTCAAAATAACAAATCCGATATGTTGTAGTGTGATAATAAGCGCCAGGCACCGAGCATGGGATAAACAAACGCGGCCAAACGCGATTATAAAAGCCCATTGATAAATTTGATTAATGATGATTGCCATGCAGAAACAAAAGCCGCTCAACTCCCGCCATGTATTCAACAGTGTGCTGAAAGAAATGCATATGTTATTATGGTAGTAATTTCTACAACAAATCGTTTATTATTGGTTTTCTCGCAATTATCCAATCATTTTTATTGGGCTGTCCGATACAATGATCATCTGCAAATCATAATGGCAATGAACGGCTTGACAGCATGATTAATTAATCTCTACAAAATATTAATGTTTAAATTATAACGTGATTACCTAAAAAAAGAGCTCCAAAAACGTTTGGCGAATTTGTTTTTCATTTTGATTAATTATTTCAGTGCCAACCTTAAATCCCATTCGAATGCGACGATGACTGTATTGCTCATTATTTCTCAAGGGTTATGGTTAAAAATTGGTTTAATGCGACTCAAATGTGGCTAAAATTCAGCAACAGCTTTAATGAACTATTTAACAACCACTTACAAGTACGTATATGTTCACTTTTATACCTTTCCATCAACAACTGAGAAATAAATCACAATCATATACGGTGCGGCGGGTGTAATGATCTGACAAGTATCTTAAGACCAACTGATTGTTGATTTCTTAATCAAAAATACAAAAATGAAATTGACAAAACGAATATTGCTCTTTGGTGTACATTCGTCTGTATTACATTGGCGTAATGCACGATGAAACTAAATTTTTCTGACAAAAAAATCACCGAGAAGATTCTGATTTCTGTCCTAAATGGTTTGCTAGAAATTCTAGTTTCGTTCATTGACTGCGCATATAAAATAAATATAATTATTTATTGTAAATAAAGAATTGTTAGTAGATAGACAAAGCGGATTCTAATGACGTGAGTCCCTGGCCACTGTCGTCAGAGCTTAAGAAGTTACCTACTTCCGAGTGAAAAAATAAAGATGGCTGCTTAAAAAAAGTATGTGCAGTAGAGTTTTGAGCTTGAATGTAGTTTGCTGACGTCACCAAACAGAAAAGTCCTTATAACTCGTGAATTATTGGATATATTCAAAAAATTAATGAAAAAAAACCTCCCCAAAAACCAACACACCGACATACGGAAGCCTTGATAGAAAAAAATCCGTTACATGTTTAACATTAACGCATACAAAATCACAAGATGTTACGTCATTTTCCAACTTTTTTTTGTCTCTCTTTGCGAGTTATAAAGATTTGTTGTGTTTGGCGACGTCAACCGATCAGAGGCTATACAAAAAATCTTCTCCCAGAGAAACTGTACAAGAACGCTCAATTCAATTCTATTCAATAAGTCTTTATTACTAGTACCTCCCGATAATGGTACCACCGCGTTAATGTGGTATTAGATTGCAGGGCCGGGCGGAGTGGGACTGGTTCGACTAAAAAGGAAATTAAAATCTGTAAAGTCTGGTACAGTAAACGACGTTTAATCCGAAATGGGGCATTATGCTGTCTAATTTGTGTTAAAGTGTTTTATTAGCGGACCATCGCTCATCTTGAAGGAGTAGAAGTTTTGGGAGATCTGCTGGACGTAATCCGCTATAGGGGTTAGTACAAGAACGCTCAGAGCTCTACTGCGCATGATTTTCTATAAGTAGACTCTTTGTTAATTAATTAACATCGACTTACTCATACAGCATGTTCCTCATATGACAAGAGAGTCATAATATTTCTTCTTACAATTGCGTTAACTAACAAACATAATTAACCAATATAATATGATACTAATATGAATATCCGTCCAATAACGCGAATTATTAAGTTACCCCCTATAAATAATAAGGTCAGTTATCAACATTAAAACCTTTATCAGTGAACGTATTATATACATAGAAACATTTTTTCTTCGATAATGAGGATGATGATTTCTATATAAAATCGCATTTCTAATAGTTTTGAATTATGAAAAATGTTTTGATTTTCAATATTAAATTTTCTTTATAACTGACTGAATCTAATGTTGAAGATTATTCCAATATATAACCCGAGATTAACTTATTTTATGCGAAAATGTGGGCATATTTCTTCATTATAGAAACAGTAAGGGCAAACCGTCTAATTCAGGTGCTCCTCTGACAGCATGAAGCCGTTTTCATTACGCCCATCCATGAAAATGTCACGAACTCACCTGAAACAAGAGAGAAAATATAAATTTCAACACCATCATGTTGCCAACATAGGGGGCATAAATAACTTATTTGGATAGCCAAAAACAGACCTTCAGCTCCAAAAGAAAAAACTGATACAATTTTATGTCAAAAGGAAAAACGTTAGGTAAATTTGCTCTGAATTAAAATAATTTAATAGACCGCTTATATAAAATAAATATTTTGTATCAAGTATATTTTAACAATATTTTTTAATATTAATTTTTATATTTTTAATTTGATATTTTTATCGCTTTTCCGTTATCAAACGTCTTCTCAACTGAAAATGCCTGCCTGGGGACTTCTCAATAGCTACGTTTTGTGAACTGTGTTCTCACTTTAATTTTTATTTTTTAAAAATCAAATATCTATTTGATTTAAAATATTTTGAGAACAATTCAATAATTTACAACTATATTTATTTTCTAGTGAAAGTTTAATCAAATTATTTCAGAAATCAATTTTCAATCATTTCTTTGTTGGGCCGTCTGTCTGTAAAGCCGTTTAATGATTGATTTAAGGGGGTTCATTTTTCTCACTACGCAATAGGAAACTTTCTCTGAATCTTGGATATCGGTTTTGTTCAATTAGTTTTGTTTATTCAGATTTGCTTAGTTCATTCTGATTAATTAGTTCATCTATTTACTGTCATCTATATAATATTGATGCATATTTATTTTTTTGAAATATTTTCAATAAGTACTGATTTGTTTGTTACTCATAGAGCGTGCCTTTTAATAGTATTTAACTGTATTAGATATTCTTAAACAATTAGACTTGGGGAAATACCATATTCACTGACACTACCCTGTGCTCTGTTATTCTGCTAACCATGAAAATGTTTGTTTCTGGACATGAAATTAGACATTGGTGTCTGTGGCATAAAAACTTGCGTGACATAAATTCTGCTCTTGAGAGTTAGAAGCTGCTCGTTTTTTTATTTAATGTAGTTTCACTTTAACTTAAACCGGTTTTACGTATGTTAATAACGAATAACGCTACTTGGAAAATTCTGAAATAATTTTCGGACCAAAAATGGCAAAAAATTGTGTTTGTTGGAAGAAAGTGTCTTAGAAATCATTTGAACATTTTTTGTGTTTTATCAATTTTTTTCTCTTAGAACTACTTTCAACCTGGTATCCAGAACAGAACACATCCCAATTTTCTGAACCGTTCTCAAAAGAATTTTCTGGGTTCCAGATCGAATAGACACCTTTCAGAAAAAGAAATCCAGTCCTGCGTTATTCTCCTAGAAAATTACCTGCCGATTGGAGTATTATGTTTAGGTGTAAATACGCATTTATTCGTAGTATTTCCGTCACAATTTTGAGTGTGTTGTCACGATAGGTGGGGAAATTTATTGTGGCAGATTGTAATAAAGATACACGAGGCGGATCCGACAGCAATATCGTGCCAAAGTAGCGTGCCAACGACTTGTGGTGCCTTTTAAACGTTCATTGTGCATATTCAAAAGCATAACTATAAAACAACAAAACAAGAATCACGTATTTTTGTTTGAATTAATAAATGCTTCTCAATTTTATCTTAAATATTCTGTGAATAAATATAATATAAAACGACATATGTAAATTATTTAAACACCAAATAATGGAAACTTTTCTTTTTGTCTGAACCCATTAAGCAACGTGTGTATGTCAAGCAGTGTCACAAATTTTATAGGTTAACCATAAAAATAATGACTTCGATTTATATTCATGTTTATCAAGGCATAAAAGATGTTATATTTTTATGACTGGAAATAAATTGTTCTAACAAATAAATTATACACAAATGTAATAAATACAAGTTATAGGCGATAATCGTATGTTCTCCGTTAATAATATTTGTGTTACAAATCACTTGATTTCGTCAACTACGCATATATTTTTTTAAAAAATGTAGCTGAAAAATATTATACCTTTTATTTAGACTACAAAAGCAAAGTTGTATTGAATCATGTCTCAAAACATTCACATTCAAAAGTGTTTTAGGGCCAGACGTCAGGCAGTTGAATTTGATTACTTTCAACAGATTCCATTTACTTTTATTTCCGTTTTCACACGATCAGGTAATGTAATATATAGCGCATTTTTTGTACGTGTGGTATTCTTTGTAGATCTAATTCACTTTTGTTTTTTAAATCGGTTTTCTTCGTTTGGAAGTTGATGTATCTTGAAATATTTCTTCTGGTATCTCTTCTTTAGCAGGCTCCTCATTTTCAGAAGGCATTTTAAAGACAAAGAGACAATCAGCAGCAATGCATGCTCTTTGGGGAGTGTATTGCAAAACTTAAATATTAGTTGGAAATACTAATTTATCATGTTTAATTGTATGAACATTTTAATTGTCAGCGCGCGCATCTAAATCAATGGTCGCCAACCAAAGTTGGATGAAAAAATTGGCAATATGCGTCTCCTCTTAATACCAATATCAGTTTATTTAAAAACACTTGTATGGCTCTTCTAATGAGATGTTATCTTTTAGTATATAATTTAGAATTTAATTCTCCAAAGACATTTACTCTCATATTTCTTGTGAAAAAAGCGCTAGTTATTCGAATAACTTTGTGAATGATCACTTCTATGAAGATGAGAGATATGAGGCGATAAAATAACGCTCTATTTTGACACGAGCGCTTTCAATGAAAACAAAAATATTAACATATTTTATACATCATATGTGAACAAACATTTTTGAGGAAAAATGATGATGCGACCTTTCTTCATAGAAAGATAGTGTGAATGATGTGGCAATAATTTTTTTACAACTTCCGGTTAAACCGGAAATTACATTTATTACAATTTTAAAAGCGCCCGCCCCTGTATTTTATTAAACAGTATTGAATAAAAATATGTTGCATGCATTTTTATTGTAAATGATTACATTGTTGGTCCGTCTTTATCCTGAAAATTTAAATGGTGAACGTTATTTACACTTCTTACAAAATGATTTACTTGTGCTATTGAATAATTTACCAGTTCAATTAACACTATGTGGTTTCACCAGAATGGCGCTGGCCCACATAATAGCAATATTGTGATAAATTATTTAAACCAAACACATCCAGGAAGATGGATTGGTATAGTTCAAGTAATAAGTTCCTGATACATAAAAAACGCAACAAAAAATTTACGACATAATTATTATCACCGCGGGCCATGGCAGAATACTGCATCAAACGACCCAATGCACATTAAAAACCTATAAAGGTAAGCGAGCCCATTTCCGGCCGAGGTAGCACAAAGAGTAATGGTATTTTAATGAGATCGTAAAGTTTTTGTTGCGTTTTTTACGTCTCTGGATATTCCTACTTGAAATATACAAATGGAGTACTCAGCTGCCCAGCTGGATCTCCTGATATTACCATTAGATTTCTATTTGTGGGGTTATCTGGAAAGTGGGATTTAAAAAGAACCAATCATAGACATGGCTGACCTTTGTAATAAAATGTATGTAAGTGTTGGGGCCATCAACAGAAATACACTACTTACAGTTTATCGAGTTGAGCCATTGAATAGATTCTCCATGTGTACAAACGAAAATGGCAATAATTTCGAACACCTTCTTCCATAAATTATTAATTACCTGTTAGTTTATTTTTTGCTTTTATTAAATAAAATAAGAAGTTTCTATTTAATTATTTCCTAAGTTATTACTATGTTTACACTGGAAAAAATGCATGAAACATATTTTTATTCAATATTGTTTAATAAAATACAGCAGCAGCCGCTTTAAAATTGTAATTAAATGTAATTTCCGGTTTAACTATCGTCTAACGTTTATTGTAAGAAATTTAGGGCGATTTTAGTTTTTCAAAAATTAAATATTTGAAATTCAAATTTCTCGAAAACTGTTGGATTTTCAAATTTTTTCCATATAACGAAATTTAATTGAAATAAAATTATCTTCAGCATAGATTATATTTCCAAGTTCCTGAGTTCCTGCCATCCAAAAAACTCTTTATAGCGCAGAGCCATCTATCCCTTAACATACTAAAAAACTATTTGTATTCAAAACTAGAGCCATTATATGTTCTGGCAATTAGGTCCGTTATATTTTACATTAAAAACGCAAAACGCGATGAAAAGCTGAATTTTTGTATGTTATTTGGCTGTTATGAAAGTGTGAAACTACGTTTTGCAAGTAAAAAAAGTTGTGCTAGCTGTGTAATACTTGAAAAACTGCAAAATATTGGGACTTTCTTCAGTGTTTGCAGTTTAACTCACAAACTATGCGTTTTTTGACATTAGTTGTTTACCACTTTTAAAGTATATTAAATTTGTGACAATTTAAGCCCACCCACAGTTCTGTATGTCTAATAAATTTTGAGGTATGATACTTCAAAAATTGGCATTTTTAAAGAAATGAAAATTTTAAGTTTGCTTTTGTTTTCAGCCAAATATCGGCACAACCGCTCATCCTACGAGAAAAATTATAAGAAACTAAGTTTTAGCACACTTAACTACCTTTCATATAAGCGCAAAACGGCGCCAGTAGACGTTATAGTTCTCTTGAAATCGCTAAAAAAACAAAAATTGCGAAAATAGAATTTTTAAGATATCGGTCTAACTATTGTCTGAAAGTTATGTTATTTAGTTACTAACTAAACACTTATAACATGAAATTGGGCATTAGGCGAAAGAAAAAGTCAGGTAAAAAGTTGTTATGTCTATTGACATTTATTATGTGTCTATTTACCTATATTATGTACAGGTTTATTACATTTACATTATTTACAACTTGAAGTGGCCAGAATCAGAATTTATATTCCGAAAAGTCCCATGGTCGAGGCATATCTAGCAGTGTTCTTGCCCGTTGGACTGAAAGAATGGTCTACATGCTGAATATTTGTGAAGGACTTGAGTACCTTTGGACGTTTCCTGTACCACCACCGAACAACACGTTGACGTGAGGTCCTCTCAAATCATAAGAGATCACTGCTGATGTGGTAAAAATTAAGAACTAGTTCGATGCCCACGTACTATTTCTATGTAACGGAAAAATAATGTCTATCAGCAGTGGCATTGTTGGGGGTCCTGAAGTCAATTGCCACATGGCACAAGAATTAGGAATTGATGGGGTCAAACAAATCATTAGAAACTCATTTGGCAAAGTTGGCTTCAAACTAAACGATAAGGTACAAACCTTGGAGAGGATGTGGACCTCTTGGTACTCCTAAATGGATTGAGATCTAGTGTCGACAATGTGGCAGGGGTGAATCAGGCTCTCTGCAGTTTTCCTCTACATCTTTCAATCACGGAGAGCTATCTTTTCCCCCTGGATTTATATTATTTGTGCACGCCTTCTTCGGCTGCGACACTACTTCTGCCCTTTTCTGGCATAGAAAGATGAAGATGTTGGGCGTCCTCCAAAAACGTCCACGGCTGGTTGATGTGGCTACCATTTTCCAGCAGCCTGATGCCACGCACGAAGAAATAACCGCTGTGGAAATAAACTCCTTCTTGTGTCTCTGAATGGAGGAGGAGTCACCAGCACTCTTCGCACTCTCCATTACGAAATCTTCGTGCGATCAGCTGCCAACGCCAAAGTCTACCTGGCTCGTCTGCCCTCAACTGAAGAGGCCGCAGCTCAACATCCATATCGAACATACCACTAGGTTCAGGAGTGGTTGGGTGTAGAAAAAGAACCAACCAACTGGGGCTGGATCAGTAACCAGCAGGTGCTGTTACCCGTGACTTCCACAAAGGGCGCAGCCCGTCAAACCCTTCTAAAATTCATATCATGCAAGTGCTGCAAAGGTGCACTGGACGAGGTTGCACGTGCTAAAAAGCAGGGTTAAAGTGCTCTGTTCTTTGTCATTTCTGTCGGAGCAAGTCATGGCTAAAATGTTGTCTCAATAAAATGATCAACCGAGATAATAAAAAAAAATGTAAAATTTCATTGTTTGTAACATTTTAATTATTTTCTGTAACATAATAAATATTAAGGATAACAAATAAAACAATATACTATATTACAATGTTTTATTGTAAAATATCTGCATTTAAAAAATTACAGAATAAGAAAATTTATAATCACACAAGTAGATTGAGGTTACTTATCTAAAATGTACACGGACACATAGTACTTATTAACTTTTAACTTTTTTACTATACCCCATTGTGTCCCAAAACTGCGATAGAATTTTACAAAGTAGGCCGATTTTCTTAAACGTACTAATCATCATAAATAAAATTATGCATATTCGCATTCTAGGATCAGATATGATATAATGCACATATAATATAGAAAATTTAATAATGCACGTGCATGATAACTTTACTTTTATTAGTAGTAGAATGAATACAATGGCGACCTCACAAATAGTCGAGCTAGACTAGTTCATACCTTTAAAGATTTGCTGAATGCATCCAAGGCCTCAAGATTACATTAAATTCACTCAATTCAATCACTATTATCCATTCTCAAAAATAAACACCGTAAACTGACTAAAAACACCACGAATTACTTAATGGCGTCTATAACGAAAATGATAAAGTACACAGTATAATTTTTCGACGGCAGAGGGCGACATTTGAACATTTAGCTTTCATAAGTAAATTTATTAATGAGTAGTAAATATTTATACAGAATTAAATATTTACTTCACGTATTATGATTAACTCTTTGCTAATATATTTATATCTAGGAAATAAATAAATGTAATATCGCAATAGATTTGGGAGAAGCAAATATCTTTCTCTCAACTAAATCTATCATTTTCGTACAGTAATTTACTCAGGAAGAAAAATACGGCGGAAATAAATCATTTAATTTTGTCAACTAATTGAATATTTGGTATATTCTTGTCGGAACAAAATTTTTTAAAATAACTATTTGTCTGTATTAAATATAATAAAGGATAACAAATATTTACTAAATTGAAAAAACTAAGGCTTCTTACTTATTTCAAGCCTCATATTTCCCTCAGTGTGTCACAAATTTAATATATTCTAAAAATGTTAATGACAACTAATGTCAAAAAACGCAGAGTTTGTGAGTTAAACTGCAAAAACTGAAAAAAGTCCGAAAATGTTATAGTTTTTCACCTATTACGCAGCTAGCACAACTTTATTTTGCTTGCAAAACGTAGTTTCCCACTTCCCCAACGGGACCAAAAATTCAGCTTTTCTTCGCGTTTTGTGTTTTTAAGGTTTTTATTTGTAAAATTGACTGGCCTAAATGGGCTTTTACAGAAGTCAAATATACCAACTACTTCAACTAGTATTGCATCAACCTTAAAATACATCCAGATTAGAAATCCACTTGCTGCTATGTTTAAAGGCGATAAATGCATATATGCAATAATTTTGATCATATGTTTATCAATAATGTTTTCATGAGAATTTTAACACGTTTAACGTTATAATTTTTCGTTTGGGCCCCATGCGCAGGCATTAAAGAGCATAGAGTAAATTCCCTAATTATATCACGATTATGTTCTTTCCTTCTAGTTTTATGGTATACTTAATCAAACAGATAACGGAAGATAAACCTATAACTTGCTGTGAGGTACTTTTACGGTACATTTTTGTTGTGTGGTAAAACAATAAAAAATGAGTTCTACTATAAAAGCCATGTAGGCAGGAAGTCTATGGAGGATGTAAGAGTACACATCGAATGATACCATATTGAGCTCAGCGGTAGTTATTTATGACGGCGGGAACGCGCGTCTGTATCTCCTTAACTCGCACTCTGTTATTTACCGCGGGAAATCTTTAATTTTGATCTCATTTTCTACTTGTCGGCTAGCATTATCATTTTTATTTTATTCTACCGTAAACCTTGTCAGCCCTCTAATTTAAAAACTCGTTATAATCATCCGTTTTCTTTGATTTTTTATTTAATATGTCCACAAACACGTAATCCTAGACCTTCAATTTTCTCTTCAATGGCAATGGCATGATCCTCCGAGGTACGAAGATATTCTTTCTGTTTATCGCAGTCTGTCAATCGAAGGGTGTTTTTCTTTGGAATGGGCCGACCTACTTGCAGGTACTCAAGAGATATGAGATATGGCAGAAATAAATTAGTGAAGAGGCGCCTAAAGACCTATTAGGGATTTTAGAAAGTCAACTTATCATCATTTGGGTCAATATTAGTTAGATTAGAGATAAGGTGAGGAGAAAATTGTCGTTTTATTTTGTGGTAGAGGACTCCTTACTAAATTTCTTAAGTTAATAGTGAACCGTGTAGGCTGCTGGAGAATGAATTTATTTTTATTTATTATGATTTATAATTTCTCTTTTGAAACATTAAGCAAATTATGATATTGGAACTTTAACAATAGTTATTATTTACAAATTTAAATTTGGAATCATTATTAGAGAAATTTTGTAAAAAACAAATTCGTTTTCTGCAATTCTACAAACAAAAATTGCAAAAATTATATAAAAAAATATTTTAAAAAAAGCTTTTATTTAAATGCTTTAAAATGTAGAAACTAAACTTTGAAGTAAATCAAACCCATCATTTTGTTACATTATATAATTTTTTAATGATATAAAAAGCTTGTCGCGAGATTTTCGTGTGTAAGGGAGATTGCTCGCGACTAGCTTTTATATCATGAAAAAATTATATAATGTAACAAAATGATGGTTTGATTTACTTCAAAGTTTATTTTCTACATTTTAAAGCATTTGAAAGCATTTTAAATGTTTTTATATAATTTTATTTTTTACTTTTTAGTCTTTTGATATGCTGTAATTTCCAGATATCGATTTTAAGAGGAATCGGATCATAAACAGTAAAGTCGTCCGCCATCTTGAACTAAATTATTGACTAGAAATTCGGAATCCGCGACCCCGAAAACCCCCAGATATCGATTTTGATCTAAATGACAAAAGTCGTCCGCCATGTTGGTGCTGCCATTTTGAATTTCTGAATATTGGCTAAAAACTCATAATCCGCGACCTAGAAAACCGATCGATATTGAGTTTAATCGGATCTTAAACGGTAAAGTCGTCGCCATCTTGAAGTCGCCACCCTGAAAGAAGTTTTTGACTAGAAATTCGTAATCGGCGAACCCGAAAAGCCCCAGATATCGATTTTGATCGATTTGGACCATAAATGAAGAACTCATCCGCTATCTTGTTTTTTTCTTATATGAAAATGTTAAAGTGTATTGTCACTGGACTTATACATATGTGCACAATTTTAAAGCTCTAGCTTAATTAGAACTAACCAGAGCCAGAAATTGCAACTTTCTTATTTTTCAAGTGAAAATAACACCACTGTAGGTATTTCCTTTAATTTGATACACCAATTTTAAACTTTTATATATTTACATTTTTGAAAAATACTGTAAATGATATTTTCAAATATAGCCCTCATTTTTCTTTCTAATACATCTAGATCAATGAATAACTAACTTTATGTTGAAAATATAAAATTAGGTTAAGCTAAAACGAAACTATAGAGACAATAATAAATATAAATAAATAATTGTTCCTCGCAACTATCATTATCATTAACAATTTCTGAATTCGCTTTATATGAAGAGTTTTATGTACATGTCAGCGAACAAATAGGTCCGAATCAACACGGTTTTGTGCCAGGCAGGCCAACTATTAACAACTTAATTTGCATTATACAATCTATTTCAGAGGTGTTGGATAATAATGGTGAAGTAGATGTTATTCAAGTAGACTTTTCAAAAGCTTTTGACCGCCTTGACCATGGTATTTTACAACGAAAGCTTCCTGATTTTGGTTTCAACAGAAACTTTATATTGTTTTGCTTGTCATCCTTAAAAGATAGAAAACAATATGTTCAATATCGAGGTCATAAATCTGAGGTAGTCATCGAGTGATTTAAATAATTAAAAAAATAGGAAACATTGATAACATTTCAGTTTGTGCTTAGGCCGGTTGTTCGCCAATTGCCGAATTGACAGGTGAAACTAATAACGATTCAAGTTATGCCGGATGTAAAGGAACATTTATTATAAAAACGACCATAAAAATGGCACAGGACAAGTCAGAATGACAAGCATAAAGTAAAAACTAGTAAAAAGTACCATATACCTATACTATTCGAAACGCAAATTCTATATAAACACAAAAGTGACCGACCTGCTTCCCTATCAACATTTTTTTATTTGTATATATGAGGTAATAGATGCATGCACATTGTAAATTATATCATTTGAAATTTAAAAAGTTTAGCCCGCAAGCTCAAAGGATGAGTTGGCTAATTTTTTTAAGTTACATATGTAATTAGAATTGCTTAGAATTAGAATTGTTTTATTGTCCAAAATCCCATGTCAATACATGGTAAAAGTACAATAAATAAAAACAATTATACAGTGGAACGTAACACTATATGCAACTAAGCACACAATTAAAATTGTTAGCATTAAAATTATGCAGATATAAACATCAGCCAAAGATATTATTTAAAACTGTTAAATAGAATAATATCATTATTTAAGTAATGTTTTTAATGACATTTTTTAAATGGATTACAGAATAAATGCAAATAATTATGCAGTGGAACTTAAGACTACGCAACTAAACCACAAAAAAAAATGTAAGCACTAATATTAAAATTAAGCAGTTATAAACAATAGACAAAGTTACTATTTAAAAACCCTTGTACAGAATAATAACATTCTTTATGTAACTGTTCTTTAATAATATTTTTGCAATGGATAAAATTTGTATTCCTAATAGCAATAGAGACTTTAATATTATGTAGTTATGCCCATATATTTAGGACCACGTTTATAAGTTGATAATTGATGGTTTGGTATTAACAAGTTCTCAGCTCCGCGGGTATTATAATTACGATTGAAATTATTCAATAAAAATGAAGTACGATTTGCATGGACGTATGACGACTTTTGAACATATACCTAAACACAAGGCAAAGGCAGAATTTTTAGATCTCTAAATATTTGTTTACAAGTGGCCAATCGAGACGAACCTACAATATCTCGAATAGCTTTCTTTTGTATTTTAAAAATTCTGTCAGTATTGTGTGAGGAGCCCCAAAACATCAAGCCATAAGTCATTCTGAAGTAGAAGTGTGCGTAATAATGGATAACAGTTTCCATACTTGATATCTTTCTTAACCTATATAAGGCCTAACCTGTGGGTAATAATTTCTTTGCTAGGTAATCAGAATGAGGTTTCGAATTAAGCGCACCGTCCAATGTGATGCCGAGAAATTTGATTAAGTTTTGCTGTTGAATAGATTTACTCCCAGCCCTTAGCAGATAACTGTCATTATTGTATGTTACTCTAGGTGTAAAATTAATGAAAACTGCTTTGGAAGCATTTAAAAATAATCTATTTGATCTAAACCAATCAGAACATTGTATAATCTCTTGTTGCATATTAGATAGGTTGTTATAATTTAAATAAGAATTATCATCAGCAAACATAATTAAATTGTTACTGAGCGATATAAAATTCGGTAGATCATTGAACATTGAACAACAAAGGTCCTAAAACAGACCCCTGTGGAATATCAATTGATATATGTTAACTCTTTGACCTTATACCATTTACGTCCACTAATTGATTCCCGAGGGGTTAACCACCACCGGCAGTCGCTGTACAAATTCTAGGCAGTCTTTCTGCAGTCGCCTTGGCAGTCGCTGTACAAAATTTCACAGGTGGTTTACCCCTCGTTGATTCCTATCAGCTAAGTAAAATTTCACCCAATCGTATATTTTTGATGAGAGCAATCCATAATGATGAAGTTTCTCTAGAAGTAGATCATGATTGATTGAGTCAAAGGCTTTACTTAAATCCATGAATAATCCAGTACATTTCTTATTTTCATTCATGTTCTGATAGAGTAGATTTAGAAAACTCATGATTGCTGTTTCAGTAGATTTACCTTTGCGGAAACCATGCTGAGAATTAGTAAAGATACTATTTTCTAAAGCGGCAACCGGCCGATAATTTTTTGGAAGAGAGAGATCTTCCTTTTTAAAAAGAGGAATCATTTTAGCCGTTTTTAAAATAGAAGGAAAAATACCTGCAGATAAGGAATAGTTAAATAAATTCGTGAGGGGTGAAATGATCGATAGTTTCAATAGATGGTTACTACACAACGGTTTTACCTACAACAGATAAATATTAAGATTATACAGTTTTGTTGCCTATAAGAAATTATTATATATATTTATATTTCATAAAATAAATATAATTAAATCCATTTTGTCCAAAATCAAAAAGTGATGTTCGCCTAAAGAAATTTTTAACAGTGGTATACCGAAATATGACATGATGTCTACAAAAATTTGCAGAAATTTCAACCATACCAGTGTTTCTTGAGTCTTGGTGCTCAGCAAAGACCAACGAGGAGGTGTGGAAATATCTCTTGCCAGGATATAATGCACAAGACTGTTAATTAGAGTAACAGGTTAAAAATAAATAAATAAACTTGCGTTTATAACACAAAAATAAATAACTGGTAGACAAAAGAACAAATATTTTTTTTAAAGGAACAAAATTAAAAACACTTCTTAAGTCGTTACAAATAGAACATGTTTTATACACAATAATTACTGTTTTTTAAAAATATCTCAATAAGTATTAATTTTATCGAAAAAACGCTAGAGACCAACCAGAAAGCTTGCAAACTGAAGATGAGCTTGGCGCTATTTTTACTTGTACAGGATTAATAGTTTCGGAGATGGAGCTTTAAATATGATGTCCGAACATTTATATTCATATTCAGTATATATGTTAAATATGGCAAGAACATAAATTGAAGATTCCAATAAAGGCCACTTTTGATAAGCCAGGTGTCTTTACGGCTGAAATGCATAGAGCGCCTTGCCCCACATAACAATTTTACCTATCGAGAACATTGTGACTGTAACGTGATAAGTAAATTAACGTTGTAGTTAAGTATTTGACTGTATCTTATTCTCTTGTAAATGAAGATAAACTGTATAATGGCAAAGTTAACTGGTAAAATGGTCGCGTGCTAGGAAAGACGCCATCAAGTGAGACGGCCTTCTTGGCGGCAATTTACACAGCCGCGCTGACCAGACGGTTCTGATCGTAAATCAAACCTCCGATTCACGCCAACACCGCTTTAGTAAAATGCAGTGGACACCAACGCCCACGCTACAACCGCAAGCTAAACTATCATAAACCATTGTTTCAAATTATCTAATATTTGACGTAACAAAGCCAATTACTTATAAAAAGGTGTAAGCATTAAATAACTACATTACAAATGATTACTGCGATACTATGTATAAACTATTTTATTTCTTAATCCGGAATTATTGCTCATATTTGTAACTCTTTATTTAGAATGCTATTTCGTTTCATATTAAAGAAATTATGCATGTACATCAAGTTCCGGGGGAACATGTAAAATTATGACCAATTACTATGATCAAAATTCTTTAGATGCTTCTTTCTGAGTTCATTTATAAAAAATCAAATTGCCGCTCAACTGGAGCTTTCCCCAGTGTTGTGATTCATGCAAAATTCTAAAGCTCTCGGCCGACTGGATCAAAATATCGCATAAAAATGCAGGAATTTTTCCGCTACAATCGGTTACCAGTCTGTTGAGATAGCCGCTACGTCAGGTGTCCCACAGGGGTCTGATCTAGGCCCCATTACAAATTTAATATATTTATAAATGACGTTAGACTTGACTTTAATACCTTTTACATGGATATTATGCTGATGACATGAAAATATTCCCCATTAATAATAAAGTACACCAAATCTTCATATCTTTCTAATTCTTTTGCGGTGCTCGAATACGAGAACTAAATGAATATGCCTGGAGCACCTTTAGTATACTCGGTGTTAAGTCCATATGATGTTATTTTAAATGATACTATTCATACATTTTAGAGCGCAAAAAATTATCCGAATATATTTCGGTGTGTTCAAGCTTCGAGTGCATTACCCTGGTGAAGGAGGGGTATAAAAATAGAAATGGTTAGGAGAAGAGAGGGAGGGACTGGAATGTGCATAAATAACACACAAAGAATCTTTTATTGATTCCTTTTCTAATAGAACTCAAGTTAACACCTACTATTAAACAGCATTTTACATGGTTTATTTAGCATAAATTAATCTACTTTTCAAATTAAAAAAAAATTGGGTCGTTACGTTTCCCAACTGAAAGAATAATTTGTAATAAGGTAAGGTATATTTTTATGTATTTATTACCAACCATTCGGGGATATTGGAAGATAACTTAACAGATAATCAGTAAATTTCCAGGGATAAAATGCCAAAATATTCCCTAGCTCCACTATGACTTTCCACTAGAGGAAAATATGCAGAAATCTGCGTTGTTTTCAAAAAGCCTAGACTCGAATACGTCTTATTAGATTTATATAATCATTATTTTTTCAAAAGTTAAATAAATTATGTCCCCTAAATTTTTAAATAAAGGATGACCACGGGCCACTGTGGACATTTTTGGCTCGTCTATACTTTAGGGAGCAGTACAACTTGTACTCAGCTATTACTTATTATTACAGAGAGAGAGAGAGAGAGCCTTACATCCTTGAAAATAATCGATAACGATCAATAGAATGCCATTTTGGACCGATTAGCTTTATATTGGGGAACTTAGAGGCATTTTCCAGGAAAGAATAATGCAGCTGATCTACCGACAAGGGGTGTTAAAACTCGATTTGTTGCCGACTTAAAAGTTGTGAAAAATTGGTCCTTCTATCAAGAAACGAACATTTTTGGCCACACAATGAATATCATAATGAAAAGTTTAACGTTTTTAGTGTCTTAAATTTAAATGCTGCTATTGGAGACAAGAAAACTAAACTGATATTTCCTCTGGAAAAATACAGTAATCTAGAAAACTGGTTAAATAATGGCCGTTTATGTACACAAATATTTACACATAATTTATGAAATCCAAAGTCAAAGTAAACTGATTTGTTTAATTATAGACGAAATGAGTAGAGCTTAGTTATATTGGGCAAGACACTAGCAAGAGATTAAAAATTTAATGACTGGAAAAACTTTGGGTTTCAAATCATCAGTTCTGATGATTATCCATTTTTTTTACCAGGTTGGACGGTTGGAGTATCGAGAAGTGGTGGAAGATTGCAAGGATCTGTTTTGCCACACAATGTAAAGTACCCAAACATCTTGCTAAGAAAATTAGAATCTAACGAATTCAGTTACATGAAGATCCCACGAACAAGTGAGGCTTGCTGATGTATTCTTTAAATAATATAAGTAACGATTTTGAACAGTTAAAGGTCAAGAAAATATAAAATTCTTGATCGGGAAATGTGTGAAGTGTAAGAAATTGCGCTGGGAAAGAATTTACAGCAACAACGCTGCCAAAAGCAAGGATAAGATCAGCTCGTCCTTTCTAAACTACAAGGATAGAATGTACGTTGAAACAAACAATGGCGATGGAAGAAGGCTTCATAATAATATTATTCACATGTGCTATTATTCGAGCTGTACATTTAGAGTTCGTCATAAATGGAGGAACTGTATTAGAGATCTACGACGATTCATGGCCAGGAGTCTCGGAGATAATTCATTCTATCAATCCAAGACTTTTAAACGCACAAACATTGAATGTGCAAAAATTCATGAAACATTTGCATACTAGCGAGATCCATTATATGGCACTAACGCATATAGAATAACGATTTATCTCTAAACGAGCTGTTTGTGTGGCTGGTAAGTACTATTGATTTAGACAGTAAAATAAGGTCTAAAATCTATTTTAGGCAAGGCTAATATAAACTCTGAAGAAATTAAAACCATTTTAACCAAAATCCAGAATCCACCGTAAATTGTCGAACTGTTTCATACATAGATGAAGATACAAATGATCTATCTATTTGTCTTAACACCATCTCATTTTCCCCTTTACTTGCAGAAGAATTGGGTTGGCCATAAATTTTAGTCAAATTGTAAATAAGAAAACCGCTGCCCAAGGAATCACTACTTCCGCATCCAGATTTTGTATCCAAGTCTTATACACACTAAATCCCAATGTAATATTTTACTCCCTTAAATAATAGGGTGGGGGTGGCTAATGCCAAAATAAATTTTAAAGGCCCTTGGTTCTCGTATACACATTAAATCCCAATTTAGTTTTTTAGTCCCTTTAATAATAGGGTGGGGATGGCAATGGGGGGTGTTAGAGGGCGCCATAAATATTTTTTGAGACGTTTCGTTTTTCTTTCGTTCTTTAATTTTTTTTACTCTCTTTCATAATAGTCGGAGGTGGCTGATGCCAAAAAAAATGTTGAGATCTTGACTTTTCGTACATGCCCTAAATTGCAATTTTATGGACTCTTACCTTCTTGCTTTGCCTATTTAACCTTATTTACCCCATTTACCCCCGAACCCTTCAACGGAATTAGATCAAAATATAATCTAGTTCCAGATCTCGTTATAATACATAAGTGTACCAAATTTCAAGTCAATAATATCATAAACGGTTCCAGAGAAAACGTGCGCACAAAAATTGTTACAGACAGACCGACAGACAGAATTTTTTTTTTCGCTCAAATTTAAAATCTCGGCGTTTTATGACATTTTAAACTTATTTCAACAAAAAAAATATATTTTTTTCGTTACTAGACTTCCACTGGACATGAAGGTAATTATAATAGCATTTTGGTGGAAGAAGAAATCCTGGAAGATATGATACAGTGACTATCTGCACACTAACTGGGGTATATTAGTTTAAAAATGACAAACATTGGAAACATTATCCTATTAAGGCCGCTTTGCAGTCGGCAACTTTCTTGCAAATTCAAGAAATCGTTAAAGGAGTGAAACAATTTAAAAATTAGGGGTTGCCCATTCCACCCCTTGGTGAAGCATTCAAGGGGATAAAAAAAATTCACAAGATGCCTTTCAATAAGTGCTATGCTAAATATTTTGTTTTTTGGAATTTTATTTTTTGAGTTAAAAAATGAAAACGAAGGGGCTATAAATAAATAACACCACAGGTAATTACGACCCCCTTTATCCCGGAAGGCTCTAGAAGAGCCTTGTGTGGGAGGGGGCTACACATTTAGAGACAAGGGACACACACCCAATATCCGTGTATAGTGGAAAAATCCCTCTCACAGTACTTTCCACTGCCATGACCGGGGATCGAACTCGGAACTCTTGGGTGAAAGGCAAGTGCGCTCACCTCTCGACCACCAGTCATACAATATAACTTGAAAACGAAGGGGTATTTTGAAGAATGTTATATGAAGAATCCCAATTAATTTGGGCGAAGGAATCTACAGTTAATTTTTTTCTACTTTGTTTCAGGACACCCTGTATACACAGTGTCCTCGCATAAACTGTACTAGGTGCGCCAAATAACGTGTTAAGTGAATATTGAAAATAATTATTATTGTGATGGCTTCTAATGGTTATTATTATTGTGTCAACGATTGTAATATTAATAATGTACGAAATAATGTTTCGTTTTTTCACATTATTCTTATTTTGAAAATACATACAAGTAATTATAGAAGTTTAATAACAGAGGAAATGTCGGAATGTTGTAAAACATTCATGCGACATTTGTTTATATTATTGCAATTTGCGATATAGCCCATTCAGACAAATCCACAATATTTTATGGGTTAAAAGCTTACGAAGGCAGTCACGGACCATTTGGTGGATTGACAATCCTTCCAAACACTTTTATTGAATATCTAATATCTTTAGAAAATGTTTTTATATCAAATTTTAATAGTATTTGTATTCAGGATGGCGTAGGAAATAGCATGATAAAAGAATTTTCTAAGCTTACATTATTTACACACCCATGTCCAAATTTTCCATATAAATATTTGATCTCCTTATATAAAAGAGTTAGAATTTATTATACGCTAAAATTTAGAAATAGAGAAATAAAATCACATAATTCTTGTAAAAAAAAATTCAAAATTAAAAATTTAAAAAAAATTATAACATGTTTGTACTTTTATACATTTTATTGAAATAGAATTAAGATTGTATTTTCATTACTGTTATCTAAATACTTTAAGATTTATAATGTAGATATGGAATAAGTTGATGTTGTATATACAATTTCTAATTTTAACTGTTTAATAAAAAATGCCAATACAATTATGTTTTACCCAACAATCTTAAGTTATCGCTATAATTTGACCCTCGTATACAGAAATTCAGCGCGTATTGACATTAAATTTACGACGGGCTGCAACAAACGCCGGCATTTCCAGCGAGATGGAAGAACTGAGCCGACTTTATATTCTTAGAATATGGTATAATCCAAGTAAGGACTTTCCTGCACTCAAAAAACGCAACAAAAACTTAATAAAACACAATTATTATCGCCGCATGCCAAGGCGGCATACCTGTCATCAAACGATCCAACGCGCATTAAAAACCTATAAAGGTAAGCGAGTTAATTTGCAAACAGCAGTACAGAGCGTACCGGTATTTTAATGAGGTCGTAAAGTTTTTGTTGCGTTTTTTATGTGCCGGGAACTAATTACTTCAACTATACTATAAATATTTTAAGTATTTAAAGTATTTCACGGACTAATTACTTCCTATTGGTTACTTAAATTTTAAATTTCAAGTAGATTACTTAATACTTTAAGTACTTTTTAAAGTACTTAATACTGGGAGTAAAAATAAAAATTTGGACTACTTGTACTGTGTACTGAGAGTACTTTTAAGTACTTTTCTCAGCTCTGACCTATCGTTACTTAAGATAATTGTTTATTTATATTTATAGTAATATTTAATGTATAAGAAGTCAGTAGCAAAACAAAATATTATATTATTCAGAAAGAGAACAATTTTAGTGTCATAACCATCTGTATTTAGTCACGGTGTTAGGACATCGGACTTTGAATATTAAAGCTGAGTTTTCTGTTTTATTTTTACTAGGATAGAATCCTGACCTACTCAACATAGTCCCAAGTAAATAAAAACGTTCGAAAAGTGAAAGTGGGTGAGTAGCATACGAGTAGGCCATAATTCGGTAGCGAAGAGGTGGATGCCGATATAGAAATCGCGTGCCGTGTCTTCATCATAATTATTTATTAAGGCCAGGCTGGCGTAGGGGCACGAGTGCCGTGTGTAATCGCCAACAAACAGCTACACAATGCAGGTATTTACTAGCCGAATTAATCCATCTGTCGGCTCTTTTGAGTCCCGCTAATCAGATAATTATCAGTTCGTTTTCTGTTTACATGTGTTGGCCAACACTGGCACTGCCTTTAATTGACATCTTATCATTTTCCTTGCCTTTCATCTCGCCGGCTGCAAGCAGGAATTACCATTTAGCAGATGAAATTACCATCCATCACTTTGTAACTGACCAATCGTATACTTTACGACGCGCAATTTATTCCCACGCCCGCCCGTCGTATTTGTTTAAATTACTCCTAACCTCTTTTAGATATTGGACAGGCTAACTTACACCAATAATTTATGACCATTATTTTGTCATGTCAACTCTTGTATTCAATTATTTCTAAATCACCCCAAACATTTACCTTCACAAATCGTGACATGACATACAAGACACAAATCGAAACAAATTAGCCAAACTTACAGCAAACTGCATTTTAATATAATAGTTGAATGTCGTAGTTTCATATTTTTTGTAACAGTTTACCACAAATATCCATAATATAAAGATATGTTCCAAGACCATTTGTGACAGCAACTCAAGATATAATGGTGTATCTGAATATTTTTTCTTTTGCTCTGAATTAAATTCCACCAACAGCTAAATCAAGGGAACTGACATAATGAACTCAATTATCCGTGACGTCACAACTTATGGAACCAAACGTCGACCCGTCGATTAACATTGGAATTTGGGCCTTATTACCTTGTTCATAAAGACTATAAGTAAATATGGTGCTAAAACATTTTATTGAATTTCTCGGTTGAATCTCACATACAACAGAATTTGTTAAATTGTATGTATTTATGACTGGTGGTCGAGAGGTGAGCGCACTTGCCTCTCACCCAAAAGTTCCGGGTTCGATCCCCGGTCGTGGCAGTGGAAAATACTGTGAGAGGGATTTTTCCACTATACACGGATATTGGGTGTGTGTCCCTTGTCTCTAAATGTGTAGCCCCCTCCCACACAAGGCTCTTCTAGAGCCTTCCGGGATATAGGGGGTCGTAATTACTTGTGGTATTATTTATTTATTTATTTATATGAGTTTTAATAAACCTTTAATTTTAGTTAATAATGTCAAATTTTCTTCTAGAGCCTTCCGGGATATAGGGGGTCGTAATTACTTGTGGTATTATTTATTTATTTATTTATATGAGTTTTAATAAACCTTTAATTTTAGTTAATAATGTCAAATATAAAATAGCACCAGTTTCCTCCAATGGGAATGAAGAATGTAAAAATTTAAATTATAAGGGCGGAGAGCAATGCAATTGCAGCTAACTTCAATACTCTTTGTTTGATTTCACATTTACAGTTCATAATCTAATCTTTCGTTTACTAATCAAATTTTGTAGTCTTTTTAAATTGTTCAGGGGTCGCATTGCTTTATTGAAGCATTTTAATTAGAATTTTAGGTGGTTCTCTCAGAATTTTAAGAGACCGAAAGTGTTTTTTTATGACAATTTAGGAGGAGATTCGACATCTTTCTTACGAAAATATTAGAAAACTATTTAAAATATTTTTCTATTATTAAAATAGAACATATTATGTAACGCAAACCGAGACGCAAACATATAACATATTTTCTTTAAAAGTAGAAAATGTAATTAAATAAAATTTAATAAAAACTTAACTCTTAAATAGTTGTAATCGTTGATTTTCCTTCCTTTATTTCTAAAATGGATATTGCCTTAAGTTAAATTCTTCCTTTCCCTTCAACAGTAAGCAATCCGAAACTTCGAGTTTCTGTCGAACTTGCATTATTTCCACATCAATTTTAAAAAGCCGGGTACTTATATGCGCTCTGTATCATGTAATGTAAGAGTTACTGTACCAGTTTGGCCTCGTCAATAGTGGCCGTAACCAGCTGTGATCATCTCAAACCGCAGTGTTCGACGCAAGTTCACAATCACATTCAGATTTAAACATGCCACCTCCAAAAGTACCCCATCTGATGTTAGCAAGTGCTGCGTATATACTTGTACTCGTGCGCAACATAATAGAAACTTATAAACACCCACGAAGATTTTTGGAATATACAGAACCTATGGATTTTGAATGTTTTAGGTTTAGGATTCACAGAAAAGATGCGACCCTCAGAGAGGCAATTTCTGTTCAAGATAGATTATTTGTGACATTGAGATACTTGGTGGAATGCCATGATCACCAAAACACACTGAATTGCGTTCTTCCTGCGAACCGTCTACATACTGAAGCGCTCCCCTTTGTGTTCATGGCATTTACTGACAGACGGTCGGATTGTAGAGATGGAGCGGGCTGTGGTCGAAGCAGGTTTGCAAACCAGGAGCGCAAGAAGTAACACTACAAACATTAGTTACAGTATCCTGGTGGTCGAGAGGTAAGCGCACTTGCCTCTCACCCAAAACTTCCGGGTTCGATCCCCAGTCGTGGCAGTGGAAAATACTGTGAGAGGGATTTTTCCACTACACACGGATATTGGGTGTGTGTTCCTTGTCTCTAAATGTGTAGCCTCCTCCCACATAAGGCTCTTCTAGAGCCTCCCGGGATAAAGGGGGTCGTAATTACCTGTGGTGTTATTTATTATTTATTGTTACTACACATACATACAGACACAGGTACCCGGCTTAACAAATATTTCATCGTGTACCTTTCGTTTTTGGTTCAACGTTTAAGATCCTCATCCTCTTTTTTTTTCTCCAAATAAATTGTGTAATTTTTATAAGCTCTTCTTACATTCTTCAATAACTCTGGTGTAATTGGAAAACTATTTAAGCTCCCCAAGGATTACTAATTGGTCTTTAACAAGTCTTAAAGAAATAATTGTAACATTCTGAAGGCCTTCTTGATCCGAAAAAATATTTGCTTATTTATACTAAAACCTCTTTCAGGGGAGGTATTTCCATGAGATAAAATAATTGCGCATTTAACTGTGATACATAACTGTTGGTATTTCAGTGAATCATCAATCAAAATTTTAATATTATTTCCGTAATCTTCCTGGAATAATACCGCTTCAGTATCATGGGTGTATAGATCAAGTTGCAGTTTTATCAAGTCTCTTAATTTATCCATATCACCATTAGACACTTGAAAGAGTATTTTCAAAGTCTGGTTTGACGTTATCGCATTTAAATAGCTTCAGTCAATTTCATTAACGCTTTTGCAATTTTGGTCGGATTTTTTTTAATGATTTGTTTTATATTTACGCCTCGGCGGAGTTTAGCTACAGCTACTCTCCCCCTCAACCAGGACGGCGAAATGAGATGAACACGAACGGCCCCTCGCGGTTGGGAAAATAAAAAATGTTTCAGTCTGAGAGCCAGAGTTGAGACCCTAGAAGGCTCGTTCACTTAATTTTGTTGAGAGAAGCTTTGGGGTTCAATTCTGTAGTCGTGGTTCGGGTCAATTGCTACACCCTGTATAGTACAACAGAAAATACATTTGAAGTCAACCAAAAAAACTATTGATTTTGCCAAAGTTATTTCAAATGAAAGCAACAAACCTAACATTACAATCTAGCAGTGCATGCGGTAGATTCATATTTAATTACAACTTTCAAATCACTAAAACACTTACGGTGTTAATTACCAGTTATGTATGATATTTAGAAATGAAATAATCATCTATGAAGCCGATCGGCTTACTTCCATTTAACTCATCTTAATGACAAACGGGTTAAGCTTAACAGATCCGTTATGGCATTAAATAATGTATATACGACACCATAATAATAACTCGTTACGTTCCGTATTATGGTCCGGCTTGATTAAATTTTAATTTATGCAGATGGTATGTATGTAACAGCAATGTTGAGAGAAGACAAACTAGCATGTGGCTGGCACGGTCCACCCAGCGCGCATATTCGATGAGGCCATGGGGAGATAATTACCCCTTTTGAGTTAGTGCTAGGTGTAATTTGGCACAACCATCAACATAAAGTAATTAATGTAAAGTATTGAGCACTGTGTCGCATGAACTGTTCCAGTTTGGCGCCTGAGCCAGTAAGTAATTATTAGTATTTGTTCAGTTTTTTAAGAGCTAAGATAAAGCTATTTTTCTACTTCCATCTTTAAAATGGCGTTTATCGTATACGTTTCCATGACGCTAAATAATCATTTAAACACGCTTTCGACAAACCGTGACTTCGTGCATTTTAGTCACGGGCTGAACTTAGCAACGAGATATTAGTCACGGCTGAGGTTAATTCTAGATATTTTAATGGCAAAAATCAAGTTAGTTTTCCGTAATTCTTGTCATCAATCTGTCAAAATAAATCGACGCGTTGTGACAAGAGACAAGTAATTTTGTATTTTTTTGAAAAAAAATGAGCCTAAACGACAATGAAAGTGAAGAAGATGTTTTCATTGGTACTCCGCCCGAAATTACTCAAGCAGCGGCATCGGCAACTGCTAGTTTGCTGCCAGAAAAATGTAAAAGTCAATACGAACGTGCATATAAACTTTTCCAAGATTGGCGTCAAGAAAACCAAGCAAATTCATTTTCTGAGAATGTATTACTTGCTTATTTCCAAAATTTGTCGAAAAAGATGAAACCGTCCTCTTTTTGGGCAATCTATTCAATGCTGCGGACGACAATTAATCTAAAAAACAATGTTGATATTAGCAAGTACCCCAAATTGTGCGCATTTCTGAAGCGTAAATCAGACGGTTACAGACCTAAAAAGTCGAAAATATTGACACCCCAGCAAATTAGAGAATTCTTATCATCTGCTCCAGACGAAGAATACCTATTTACAAATTAAATAAAAATAAACAAAATTATAAATATTTTAGGTAGGGTTACTTTTTGGAATAATGGGAGCTTGTCGGCGGGAAGAATTGACGAAAATTCAAACAAATGATGTTGAAGACCTTAACACGGCCCTTTTAGTTCACATTCCTGACACGAAAACAAAAACGGAACGTCAGTTTGGTATTGGAGGTAATTTTTATCATACATGCAAGAAATACATGGAACTTCGACCTCCAAACCTGACAAGTACTACCCGATTTTTCTTAAACTACCAGCGAGGAAAATGTAGAAAACAGCCAATTGGAATTAATAAATTTGGCAGCCTCTCTAGCGTAGTAGCAAAATTCTTAAAATTACCTGACCCTACTGCTTATACTGGTCATTGCCTAAGAAGGTCTTCAGCGACGATTTTGGTGGACTCGGGTGCGGACATCACAGCATTAAAGCGTCATGGAGGGTGGCGTTCCACAGCTGTTGCAGAGAGTTATATTGACCACTCGTTAAACAATAAAATTGAGACCGCTACTAAAATCATGAACACTGTTCAAAATAATGCAATGCAAAAAATAAAGAGAATATTGATATTGCAATTGCTCAAAGTTCAAGCATTGATAAAAATGAAAGTGGACCAAGTATTAGCTTCAATTCAAATCATGAAGCAAATTTAAGACAGTTCGATGGAACGCATTTAGGAAAATCATTTAGTTTTTTTGGCAATTGCCAAAATGTTTCCAATGTAACCATTAATATACACAATAAGTAGAACAATAGTTTAGTAATTTTTTACTGTTACCATGTTATTGATACGTTAATAAATGAAATATTAAAATAACTTCCAAATTTTTTATTTAGATATTTGCTGTCGTAGAAAAAGTATAGCATGCAACACGTTTTATAAACTTGTTAGTCACTCATTTTATTAAACACTCGCTCCGCTACGCGTCGCTCGCGATTAATAAAACTCGTGACTAAAATGACGTTTATAAAACTTGTTACATAATATACTATTTTATTGAACTTTTATATAAAAGCTATCCACGCCCGGAAGAAAAAAATGTTATATGATGCATTGAAAAAAGCAACAAAAATGAAAGTATGAATTAGATCATACTGTAAAATACACGGATTAGAATAAGAACAACTTTTAAAAACTGTCACAATGCCGTAGCTTAAGGTAAGCGTGGCCCATTACGCTCTGCAGTTATAGCGCTGATATTTCAACAGGACTAAGGCCCTGTTACAAGATAAGGGCAAAAATTAGATTAATACAAAGTTAAAGAATAATGTTATGGTAAGAAATTAGAATATAAACACAAGTGATTAAAAACAGAATATACAGATCCAGGATCATAGATAAAAAAATATATAGGAAGCACTTAAATTGATATATAGTAACATTATATACATGAACAATATTTTATAGATCAGATAAAAAGATTAAAATTTAAAAAACCATTTCACATAAACTAGTCCAATTCTCATAATGGATTGGTCGGCAAGTGTTAATTAGGATTTATGAACACCAAAACAAATCATTATACAAACTGTAACTCAGTAATTAGTTTAATAATTATTTGTGCTGAGCTATACATATATCAAATTAAACAAATAAGTACGACAACACTAAGTCAGTAGGTAATGCAGCTTTAATTATTTATAGCTGAAGCGGAACACTTGCAGCTAATGTTAGTAACACGAGATTTAGTGGCAGATCACCAGCAGTGATGTATTGTCTTCAACGTTCGGTCACGTGCAAAAAGCAAAGAAGATGCGATCTTGATGTCAGCACGGAGGTAGCGGCAAGTTGATGCGCTATGCCAACTAGCGATTTGTCAAAGTTGAGAAAAGTACGAGTGACAAATAGACTGGCAACGCGTTCTATAAGCTGTTACCGTCAATACAGCGGGTATTCTTTATCTTACCCATTGATAATCTAACGAAACAGCCCATTATCATGTCGAGATTTAAATTTATAAATATATTTTCCACGGAAAGAGGCAATAATAGGTCAGGGTTCGATCAATAAAAATTGGTTAAAAACAAGTTAATGACCACGAGAAGTAATAAAGCAAATATTGAACTAAGACACCTTGAAGATCGCTTCAATCAACACCATGACATCGATGAATATAGCATATTAAGGCGTCTGACGTAGTTTCCACGAACATCAAAACACTTGAACAGTAGACCCGAATGCACTACTTGAAGGGCGTTTCGCGCTAATCATTTTAGTATTATCGGGAGATGATTAAAACTTTTAATCCAGACGCGACGATGTTTCTCTCTGGTTAGAGAAATACGCGCCGACTAGTGTACTCCAGTGTAGTGTTCAAATGTTTCCGCGTTTGTAGAGACTACGTCAGAGGCAGTGTCAGACCAAATGCTCCAACTCCCTTCAGCACAATACATTTTTGTTCGGAAAGACTGACTAAAACTGAGAAAGGTTGTAGTACTTTCGCGCTACGTCTTTGGAATACTTTAAATATGGCTGAACAACTCCACCATACGACCGATCGGTTGGGGATGGATCCGGGGGAGAGGATGGCTCCTTAGTCCCACTCACCACAACAGACCCAGTAGCTCCAGAAGCCATTTTGAATAATATTTTCTACCTATGTTCCACGAAAGCTGAGAGATTCGGTGTTCGATGGTGTGCAGCAAGTACCACGGTAATGTACCAATGGTGTCACAGCGGAGAATTTACTCGACGACTATGAATATTCCGATGGCCTTGACGATTTTTTCTTTTCACATTTACATGATCATTAACCATTGAATACTTAGTTTTGCTACGTAATTTCTTTTGTTGTACACATTCACTTTACGCGAATAAAACGAGTTTTTCAGACTTTTCGATTTCTCCACCCCCCCTATCTCGATAAGTATTGATCGTAGAGAAAAAATTAATGGGACTGTTTTGGTAAGAAATTTAATTTACTTTAGTTTTCGAGATATTCTCGAAAAATCCCTTCCCATCCCAACGCTCACACCCCAGCGGTCAGGACTTTTAGAGAGGTACTCCCTACCGGCCCTACTACTGTACAAAAATCTGGGACTACACGATTTATTTCCGCCTATTTTGGTTTGTTGACTGGACTATTATTAAGCAATTAAAGACCGCGCGAACATGGCACTCATGGATAAAGTTCACTGAATGTTAACGTGCAATTTAGGCAACAAATATGTTATAGAATTCTCCAAGACCACAAGTGCAAACGCCGTAAAGAGACTCCTAAAAAATATTTTTTTGGAACTGCAACAAAATTTGTGATCGCGTGTCACGAAACGTAAAATCGCTTTTTGGATGAATTATAATACGATTGTTGACGTGGTAGAATAAATGGTTGTTTGCGAAGACAGAACTACAACGAAAATCCAATTTTAATTTTTTGAACGCCTTTTTCCCAAAAGATGTTTTACGTTGACGTGAACGAAACTTAGTATTTGCTTAGTGGACTAACGGTAAGTATTTCGCCCTTTTTTTAAATAAACACCACAGAAATTAGATTCTGATTTGAAAGTTCAATGTTACTTCCACGTCCAGTGGACGTATAGTAACGCAAAAAATATATATATTTATTTTCAAATTGTTGAGGCTTAAAATGCCATGAAACGTCGAGATTTTAAATTTGAGCGAAAAAAAATTCTGTCTGTCTGTCAGTCAGTCTGTAACTTTTTTTTGAGTGCACGTTTACTCTGGATAGTCTGGAACCGTTTATGATATTAATTGATTTGCTACACTTATGTATTATAACGAGATCTGGAATAAGATTACAGTTTGATCTAATTCCGTTGAAGGTTTCGGGGGTAAATGAGAGTAAATAAGCAAAGCAAGCAGGTAACAGTCCATAAAATTGCAATTTAGGGGATGTACGAAAAGTCAAGGTCTCAAAAAATTTTTGGCATCGGCCATCCCCACTATCACAACCACACTATTATGAAAGGGAGTAAACAAAATTAACATGTGATTTAGTGTGTATACAAGAACGATACGTCTCAAAAAAATTTTTGAGCGTTAGCTACCCATTGTACCATCCTATTATTAAAGGGAGTAAAAAAAATTAATTGAGATTTAGAGTGTATACGAGAACCAAAGGACTCTACATTTATTTTAGCATTAGCTACCCCCTCTACCAACCACCCCGGCCCTATTATTAAAGGGAGTAAAATATTAAATTGGGATTTGGTGTGTATAAGAGAACCAAGGGTCTCTAAAACTTTTTTGGCATTAGCTATCCCCTCTACCACCCCCACCCTATTATTAAAGGGAATAAAAAATTAAATTCGGATTTAGTGTGTACGAGAACCAAGGGCTTTTAAAATTTATATTGGCATTAGCCACCCCCACCTTATTATTAAAGAGAGTAAAATATTACATTGGGATTTAGTTTAGCAAGACTTGGGTACAAAATCTGGATGTGGAAATAGTGAATCCTTGGGCCGCGGCTTTTTCATATAAAATACTAGATACTGAATTATGAAAATTATCTACTAAATAAATTGATTGTATGGATTTTCTGATTCATCTATTATTGATTTTCAACGCTATTGTCATCGTAGTCCATATGAAGATAATCATCTTTACCATATTTCTGTTTAAACATTTTCAAAAGGAACAGATAAACTGTCCTATTCTTGCTCCGTTTCAGATAGGAGGAATCTAGTAGCATGTGACCTTCATTGACTCGTTCTCTTTCCCGTTGATATATTTGCCATCAATGGCTTGGCTTTCCATTGATCCTTAAGTTATTGAATATTTTGAATTTTTTTGTCGTATTCGGGCTGTGCTTGCTAGATTTAGCAGTGTTTGGCAACAACCTGGCATAACCTGCTTGTTTCAGCTTTTTCAAGAAAGTACTCTTTGATGTTTTTCAGTTGGTTGTGATGTCTGCTGGTTACGTTTGAGATACCTTTACCTCTGTCATTGCGCGGTAGTTGAAATCTTTCTACAGAGTTCTTAGGGTGATGGGTTCGAAATCTGCTATGAACTCTTCTCGTCCTGATATCTAAGCTGCTGATTTCTGTATCAGTTCAATTGAGAATGCCAAACGAATACACGAGGGTTGATGTTGTAAAGGCATTTATAGCTCTAGCTGTGTTGCTACCAAGCGTGTTTTCTACTACTTCAATTCGACGCAAATTTACGATATTTTTGGCAACTATCGGACTAAAGTAATTTAATATATTTTAAGTTATCCATGACAATTTCTATGTCATTGATTTATTCAAATATATTATACGTTTATTAGGAGTTATCTATAAAGGATCGAGTAAAGGATAGATAGATAGATAATATCTGCGATTACAACCAATGTATGGGCATTCAACACACTCCATCGTTCGCTTTTACTACTCACCTACCTCTTCCCACTCCTTTTTAACATACCCCGATATTATGACACTTTCCGAATATAAAAAAAATACGAAAGCACCTTAGTATCAACATAACTTTTATTCTTTAAGGACTCAATATATTTACCGAGATATTTTCTTAAATATACCGATTTTTTTCTCAATATAACGGCTCTTTAGTAAATCGGTTCACCAGGGAAGGCCAAAACGACTTTTCGCCAAATTAAAAATCATTTCAAATAAAAATTCTTTATTACTTATTAAAAATTGTACAAAAAAAGTATGTTGGAAATTTCTCGGTGGTGATTGATGAATCAGGGGAGGTTCCAGAGAAGGCGCAAAAAATGTTTTAAACGAATATTATTAAGTAGGTGGGTATAAAAGATTGCAGAAAAAAGTATTCTGTAAATTATTAATGATAATATCTATTTGTGGCTGTCTATCCGTTTCTGTATCTCAGCCATGATAACCTAGCCGACGAAATTGCCGATCGGACGCCAGCCTGTAACAATAGTGTTGGCGACGAGGCAAACATATATGTTTATTTTGTAATTATCGTAAATTACGACGGCAGTATCAAACTGTAACTAAAAATGCCGCGAGAAACGAGAAATGAGTAGACAGATAGAATGGTTTTTATGCCCTGGAGGTCACATGTATAATGCTATGCATGTTTACACTTTACTCTGATATGATAACGACCTGATGTAGATAACGGTTATCGTACAACATGCGGTTTTAGACACCCACATCTGCAAATAATGTCAATATTTGAATATAATGAATACAAATTTCCATCTACTTTTAGAACTGAAAAAATGTATTATATATATTTTTTTTAAATTAAAATTTTCCAAAAACTCTGAGAGAATTGTACATAGTTATGCTATTGCGCTACTAAACATATCAGATGACCTAGCAAAGTATTAATTGGTGTAAGTGTTTATTTAAATACAGATAGACAGTCGCACTCATTTTTATAGACACCTCAAAAGTGTTCGACTGTATAAAGCTCTCTGAGGAGAACGGAAATGAAGAAAATAACGAAGAGATAGTGCTATCAGAATTGAAAATGTTTATTTTTAAAACAAAGTCACTTAGGATGAAATGAATTTCTATAGAGAATGGATAATATGTATAAAAAAATATTTTATAAAAAGCTTTTATTTAAATGCTCTAAAAATTAGAAAATAAACTTTGTATTAAATCAAACATTTTGTTACATTATATATATATTTTTTTATGATATAAAAGCTTGTCGCCAGATTTTTCGGTCTAAAGAAGATTGCTCGCGACAAGCTTTATATCATAAAAAAAATTATATAATGTAATAAAATGATGGGTTTGATTTACCACAAGGTTTATTTTCTACTTTTTAGAGCATTTAAATAAAAGCTTTTTTAAAAATATTTTTTATACAATTTTATTTTTTACTTTTTAGTCTTTTGACATGCTTTAATCCCCAGATATCGATTTTGAGACGAATCAGATCAAAAACGATAAAGTCGTCCGCCATCTTGAACTAAATTTTTGACTAGAAATTCGTAATCCGCGACTCCGAAAATTCCCAGATATCGATTTTGATCAATTTGGACCATAAATGACAAAAGTCGTCAGCCATATTGGCGCCGCCATTTTGAATTTCTGAATTGGCAATCTCGAAAACCCCCAGATATCAATTTTGAGTCGACTCGGTTCATAAACGATAAAGTCGTCCGCCATCTTGAAGCCGCCATCATGTACTAAATATTTGACTGGAAATTCGTAGTCGGCGAACTCGAAAACCCCCAGATTTTGATCGATTTGGATCACAAATGACAAAATTGGTTCACCATATTGGCGCCGCCATTTTGAATTTCTAAATTTTGACCAAGAATTCAGAATTGGCAATCTCAAAACCTCCCAGATATCGATTTCGAGTCGAATCGGACCATAAACGATAAAGTCGTCCACCGTCTTGTTTTTTCGTTATATGAAAATGTTAAAAATGTATTGTCACCGAAGTTATATACATGTGCAAAATTTCAAAGCTCTAGCTTAATTAGAACTAATCGAAATCGCCGACTGTAAAGCGGCTTTAAAAGCCGCTTTACAGTCGGCAACTTTCTTGCAAATTCAAGAAATCTTGAACAAAGGCATGCGCAGTTGAGAGCCAGCTGATCACATTTGGCAATTTATTGCAGGTTTCAACTTCTTGCAGAAAATCGGTTCTGCTCGATTTTTCTTGCAACTTTCGTGCAAGTCTGGTAGATAATTTAGTGTTTTCCTTGTTACCAATACATACAAAAAGTTACTAGAAGTACTAAAATATTAATTCATATCGCGTGGCCCAATTAAGAGGTTATAGACGATAAAAGTAGACAAAAGCGTATTCATATGAACATTCTGGGTGACTAAAACACGAAGAATAAATTAGGTTAATAGATTATTATTTGTTAGACACAGTACAATTTATTTTTACAAAGTTGACAAATCTTGCGCAATATTATTGTAATTACAGAAATTGCCGACTGTAAAACGTACCGTCAAGAAACATTACCTGCAAGAAATTGCCACTGCAAGATCTTACTTGCAAGAAAGTTGCGAACTGTAAAGCGGCTTTAACTAACAAACAAACATTGCAAGTTTAATAAAAGCTTTAAAAAAACTAACCTTTTTTAATGCTACTTTATAGGATTATTGTTAAACTTATTAGAAGTTATAGAAATCAAATGTTAGCTGTAAATTCGTTCAAAAAATTTTTATACGTGATATGATTAAAAGGTATATAAAACAAAGATTACAAAAAATTACGTAAAGCATTTCTTCTAACTGATATTGAAATACATTTAGTTTAAATAAAATAATTATTCTTAAGAGAGCTTTTGCAAACGTTCACAATAAATTCGCAATTATGTTAATTGTATCATTGTTTTATGGATGGTCATGGAATAGTTACATGGAAAGGAGAACAATAAAAGTACAACTAAATAATGTTCAATCACAAATAGAGAATCTAATCTACGGCGTTCCTCAAGGCTCTGTATTGGGACCGCTATTATTTATGCTATATATAAACAACCTTCCTAATTGTTTAACCACTGGCGATAGAGGAAATCCAAATATTAATTGACCAAACCTTACTTGGACGCAGAGAGATGAACTTATCATAATAAATTTTAGTTTGCAAAGACAATTGCCGCACGGTATAGTGTTACATAACAATATTTTATTGTCCTATAACTCTAAATTATTGGGTAGTAATTTAGATAATAAATTGTTGTGGGACAAGCACATTGAGCATGTATGCTCACAACTTAATAAGGCCTACTTTGCTATATTGCAAACGTAAAGTACATTAGATGAAGCAGGGCTATTGAGCATTCATTATGCTCTTGCATACTTCGTAAAATATCACTACTTGGGGAAGTGCAAAAAACAGGGACAGAGACTTTGATAGCAAAAAAGCCGCATTAGACTTATATTTCAGATGAATGAGAGCTATAAAAATATATTTGAAATAAAAAAAGTACTAACGACTGCATGCATGTTTATAGTAAAATATATGTATTCCAAAAAAATATAGATTCATTCACACAAAGAAATAATTGTCATTAATATAGTACAAGACGTGGTGATCTACTTAATATACCTCTACTTCATACTTCAAAGTATAAACATTCGCCATGTTATAATATAACTGTGTTTTAGTTTTCGATAGTCTGCCGGCTGACATTCGCAATATGCAAAACTACATAGCCTACAAAACAGCAGTCAAAGATATCTTACTTGAAGGTAGTTTTTACAGTGTACGAGATTTTTTGAATAGAGAATCTTGAGGTATATTTATTTGTCCTTTGTCCTATTATAATTTTGTGAAAAACTTTACAATTCATTGTTTACATTTCTTATACGTGTAACTATGTTATTTAAATATATGGTATTTTATTTACTTATATGTTTTATATAGTTCTATTTATAAACTATGTTTATTTAATTTTTTATCATGGAACATATTCTATGATTATACATACTTAATATCAATTTTTACAAGTGACTTGCCATATATACATTCTGTATCTAAAATGGTTAATAAATATTATTATTACTATTACAGACATTAATTCTATATTATGTTATTAGGCGAATCAAACTAAAATATGTTTGAAGAAAATTAATAATATACAATATTTGAAAGAGAACCGAAAACCCTCTCAAAAAGAGTTTACTCTCATTCTCGACAAAACAAATAATTGTTTGTCTCAGGCAAGATGCTTTTCTTCATTACATGCCGCATTCTCTTCATACCATCCAGCGCATCATAGTACTTTCGGGTGTGTTGAGTTCAAAAACTATAAATCGCTTATGGCAGTGATCGTACATCACGTTACATATAAGTTTGCATGCCGTTTACCCACTTGGTTCGTCATAAATCGATGTTTGAGTGATTGTTGTAGAAACACCCACGCTCTGGAAGTGCGGTAGCGCGTGCAATTTCCAACCTCGCACTCACAGAGCTTAAGTTTGGTAGACTGGGGTCCGTTGGATGTTGAATCTCCACGTGCACCTGCCACATAGCCGCGGTTGCCTGCCTTGCTCTTCTTGACCGAGTAGGATAGTGCTGCAGGTCGACAGTCCGCGGTACAATGCACACCAGATCGGCTCTGAAAGTTGAAATTGAACAAAGAGCAGTCTGGCCAAGAATTTCCTTAACGAGCACACTCATTGTGCTATTTAATAAAATTCATATCGCGGAATAATTTAATGACGCCGCGTCCGATATGCGTCGTATTCACGCTTCAGGAAACGAACCATACCAAGTTTAAATGTTCTTAAATCTTCACGTTATACGGCAGTGCAATTATTAACTATTAAGTATAGGTAAAGATTCCCATTTAAGAATTCACAAAATCGAGTCGGCAAAGCAAAGGAGTGAGTTCAAAAGTGACGACTCTGTGAGAAAAGTTCAAAGCCCGGTTGTACTGGGTGTTCACGAGAAACTGTTCACTCCTATTTTGCTCTTTATTTTTAAATGTACGGAAAAACCGTAAATTCAAAAGTTTTAGGGACTCTTACGTAGACACGGAATATTCACTCGAAAAAATAGTTGCTTTCTCATAAAAATTTATCGAAGATTTATTTTCAATTCTTTGTAACTGTCGCGAAATTGAAATGTATTTTAAAACGTCCTGTTAGTATGAAAACTTAAATTAAACATTAGCTATAACCTCGGCTATAACACAAATACAGAGTGATTTATAAATATGTGGAGGTATATGGGGGAGTAGATAAAAATTATATCATATGGACTGTAGTCCGGTATCACATGTTAAACCAGTACGAGTACTTTTGGAGGTGCATATTTTCAAATTTGGTATTCGCTCCAGCAAGAATTACAGAATTAAATGCGATTAAAGGACTGTTTATTACCAATTCGTGTTCGACCAGTTAGAAGCATCAATTGCTCAATTTGTCTCTATAACTATACCTAAACAAATCGTTAAATAGCAGATATGGGAGGCCGACAGTATTTATAGTATTGTTACGTGCACGCCTACGCCACTGCCTCATGGAATGTGCGAGAAAGGGCCGGAGGCGCCGCGAACAACAGTCTGGATGATTCTACGAGTTCGAGTATATACGACGCGGGTATATATAGAGTAGATCCAGTTTATATTAGACAAGCAAGTGAGAAGATGAAATAAGAAGCAGTATCAAGTTGTGATTTAAAGTAGTGAATTTATGTTTGATTAAAGTATAATTAGTTGTATTATTTTTAAGAATTAATTATTGTAGTTTCAAGTTATTAATAAATCAGTGGTTTATGGAAGTTCTTGTTGAAATTTATTGAACCTACATACAGAGTATTTACTGGAGATATTGAAGTGCTTTGAACTAAGCAAAATGATGTTAGACCAAGAAAGACGTGAAGAAGAAAAAGAAAGAAAACGTCAAGAAGGAAAAAAACTCGAGAAAGATGAACAAGAAAGGCGTGAAATAGAAACAGAAAGAAGGCGTCAGGAAGAAAAAGAAGAACAAGAAACACGCGAAGAAGAAAATGAAAGAAAACGTCAAGAGGAAAAAGAACGCGAGAAAGAAGAACAAGAAAGACGACGTCTGGAAGAAAATGTACAACAAGAGAGACGTGAAGAAGAATTAAGGAAAATTATAGAGGTGCAATAAGACACTCTATTCTGTCAGCCACTGAAGACCTGAAAAGTTAAATTAATGAGGATATCGGCAATGTAAAAACCGAAGTCAGTGAAGTTAAAGAAAAAGTCGGTGAACAAGTGGCGTCGAAGAAAAGATTACAGATATGGAGGGAAAAAAGAGGCCAGTTAGTGGTATCATCAGGTCCTCGGTTACAACCTCCTTCCTTTGATGGACAAACTTCTTGGTCAACCTACAAAAGACAATTTACTTGAGGCAGCCGCTTGTGCTAATCACTGGAATAATGAAGAAAAGGCTGTCATTAGGGGCCAAGAATCAAAAATGCTTCAGACGATTCCAGTGGTGCAGCAACAAGATTTTAAAGTTTTAGAGGCTGCATTAGATCTGAGATATGGGGACCAACACCTCGCCCAAGTATATCGGACTCACCTGAAATCACGTATGCAAAAAGCTGGGGCGAGCATATGAGAATTTGAGGCAGCAGTAGAGAGACTGGCGTAGATCCAAATGCACTGGGGACAGTTCTATATTAGACAAGCAAGTGATAAGGTAAAATAAGAAATAGTATCAAGTTATGAGTTAAAGTAGCGAATTTAAGGATTAATTATTGTAATTCTAAATGATTAATAAAACAGTGATTTGTGGAGATTCTTGTTGCAATGTATTGAACCTATATACAGAGTGGCGATTGTAAACACGTAACAGTATTTTCCAAGAACTTACAAATTGGTATATTATTACAAATACGAGTAGAATATCTTTCCAGGAATTTCTATACCTGGTAAATAACACATACGTTAGAATGACGTTTATGTCAAAAAGCCATTTGAAAATCGTGTCTCTTTTACGTACGAATAATCAATTTAATAATGTCGCAGTTTTACACATTTCAACTTTCTTAATTATTTTACAAATTCGTTCGTATTTCGTGGAAGTACAAAATTTTTAACATTAAATTCCGTACCATTAACCTAACCTAGGTATCGTAAAATAGACGTTTTATATGTATTACTAATGTGTAGCCAAAACCTTAAAAGTATAACAGAACAGTTTTATCTGGGGCGAGCGTAGGTGCGTCTTTACTATGTACATACTTCGGTATGCGATGTAAAGCAACGACAGGCGCGGTTAGTACTTGGATTGGTGACCATTCCAACGGAAACCGCGTTCTCGCCTCACACATCTTCCAGCGGCTTGTATATCAGTGTATGCGCGGAAGCTGTACAACCTTAGGCGAGGGTTGTATAGGAGATATACCATCCTTCGGAGGGGATGTAAAGCCGTCGGTCCCTTGTCTATTAAATGTTAGGCAAGTAAAAGATCCCTACTCTTCTTAAGGGAAGAGGTTCGGCAAAATTCCTGGTTGGGGGTAGCTCGTCTACAGGCGTCGGTGTTAGGCCTCAGTAGCGGAAATAGGCCGACGTTAAATAAATGTAAAAAAAAAAAAAAAAACAGTTTTATCTAAACGCTTTAAATAACGTTAGTTTAACGTTGCCAAAAACACTGTCAACAGTTTCGTGAAAAAATTATATACTTTAAGGGTTCTGATAGACCATTATATTTTCAACGGTAAATTTTCTAATATACACCAATTATCAACCATACGTTGGGAATATGTTTTAAAGACGTATGTACGTGTTTACTGTGATATAGACGTGGGTAAAACTTTTTTGTTGTACTTGTTTTTATTGTCTAAAATTCATCAAGGACATGGTTTGTTTATGTTTTTGCGAATATTAATATAAAACTGCATTGAATTCAGCTACTGCTCATTGTTGTTAAAGAGCTAAAGCGTTAATAACTTCCGCGTCCAGTGGAAGTATAGTAACGCAAAAAAACGTCGAGATTTTAAATTTGACCGAAAAAAAATTCTGCCTGTAACTTTTTTTGTGCGCACGTTTACTTCGGAACCGTGTATGATATTGACTTGAAATTTGATACACTTATGTATTATAACGACTCTGGAACTAGATTATATTTTGATCTAATTCCGTTGAAGGGTTCGGGGTAAATGGGGTAAATAAGGGTAAATAGGCAAAGCAAGTAGGCAAGAGTCTATAAAATTGCAATTTAGGGCGTGTACGAAAAGTCAAGGACTCGATTTTTTTTTGGCATCAGCCACCCCCATTATTATGAAAATGTGAATTTAGAACGAAGCGTCTCAAAGAATTTTTTTGGCGTTAACTACCCCCTCTACCACTCCAATCCTTTCTTAAAGGGAATAAAAAACTAAATTGGGATTTAGTATGTGTACGAGAACCAAGAGTCTTTAAAATTTATTTTGGGATCAACCATCTCCTCTACCACCCCCACCCAATTAGTAAAGGGAGTACAATATTACATTGGGATTTAGTGTGTATAAGACTTGGATACAAAATCTGGTGTGGAAGTCGTGATTCCTTGGGCAGCGGTTTTTTGATTGTGAAAGATGGAACAGACGGGATTGAACAGTTTGCATTAAATTTACGAATGAAAGTAAGGCTAGTGCTAACGTTGTCTCTTACTGTATCTGCGTTTTGTCAAAGACATGTAAATTTTTTTATCAGCGGATCAATTATTTTAACAATTTTGTTCAGCAGGGAATTAAGTGGAGGGTTGGGAAAATATAGCTTACTTAAAGACGTAATTATAATAGTCAGGATTTAGTACTTTACGATAAAACATCTAGTTGGGAGGGTTGGTATTCCGTGAAAAAGAGACAGAACAGGAAAGAGTAATTGTAGGAAAGTATGTTATTACTGAAAAGGGTTGAACGGGCAATTAGTAAAAACGACGTACAGATGAAAAGATGAACGAGTTGTGAGCGCGGAGGGTATCATTATCGGGTGTGTGTCATTACTTTAATAATCAGTTCGATAAGGATAGACCGCGAACCCCTATCCTCTGATGGCTCGTTAACCCGTTCATGGCTAGACATGAATTAAAGAAACGCTCGGTCGATGGTCGCTGAATAATTAAAACCTGTCCACCGCGAACATCCCATTCTTAATCTAGCATTAATTGCCACATTGCTACCAGCGATCCGCTACTGCATTATTTATCAAGTCGACAGAAACAGTCCCTACAACCATTATACATCCTTACAACTGTCAAACGCACACACATATCTTTAATACATAACAAACCTCTAATTATAGCCTATTCGAGGACAATCTCATACATACACCATCAATTCGAACGGTAACGAACTATACATTATTTAAGAAAACAACATTTTATTCGTCGTCTTCTTGGAGGATGTCTCCTGATACATTTAGAATGTTGCTTGTTTTCACTTTTATTTCAACCGCTGCAAATGCAGATGATAGGAATACATTTAGTCAGAGGGCGTCATCTCGGGGGATTTCACATCGAAAATTCTCTTTGATCCCGTCCTACACTCGCAGTACCTGCAGATTAGCGGTGACACAGTGCCAAACGACCCTTGGGAGTGTGCAGTGTGTTACATCGGACCCGGTTGATTTACCGTTATTATTGCAATATTAATGTAGTCTTTGTAAGTGACTTTCAATATAATATATACGAGACATGTTATTCCACACACAAAAAACTCATTTATCAAATATTTAGGGCAACACCCTGGAAATGCCCAAGACACGAGACCTATTAATCTTTTGTTGGTTGTCATTAAGTACCTACTAATGTCCGAGTCATTTTAAATTAATAATTCGTGTTTTGATTGAACTCACTCTAAATGAAATCTAATAAATCTATTAAATAAAATATAGCTGTGATCAATATTCTATCTTTTGCTATAGGTAAGGCATTGTCAACTACAAAGCACAAAGTAAATGTATAGTTTATAAGTAGGTAGTAACTAAATTTTCAAATGCATATCAAGCACGAGGACATCACAGAAAATAATAAGGGTGATTTGATAAAATCCATATCGGTAAGAAGGGCAGGCAAAATGTACCTAAAGAGATTTTAAAAGCATGCCGTATGTGGCATATCTCGTCCATTATCAATAGTGCAATTTAATTATGCTGCGTTGAGCAGGCAGGAGTCTCTTTAAAAAAAAGCAGTTAAACTTTTGCACTAGCGCTGGCGTTCACCTCGTATTTAAGAGTATAGAGTACATTAAAAGGCCATATATAGACTGCGGCGCTGAGGCAATGTGTTCTAAGTGCATCATGCATTTTGGATGTGGTTCGAGTGACGAAGCGAAGGTGCCCTAAGTCGTACTCAAATATTTACCGGCCTTTATGCACTTATCGGCCGATCGGCTTGGTAAGTCCTGCTCTTTCAATCATTTATTCGCTCAAAAGCGAGTCTTTAACTGCAGCATCGGGACTCGTACGATTTGAAGACCGCATCAATTTTTCACTACGCGTTCCTAAATCGCTGACAGATTTATACCAAACAACGTCGTTAAAAATTAACACAACGCATCTGGATTAAATAAAAATCGATCAAATCACAATTTTATTTGTGACTTGGCTACCATAGGAATTGAAGCAACAAGCAATGATCTGGAATAGGGATCATCGCGTTAAATTATTTCATAGGGTAAATATTTTAAGTTCTTGTCTTTGACTGATTCCTCATTAAGGCAGGCCTATTGTAAACAATTACAAAATATATTGCACTTGACTTCTCTACTCGACACGCGTTTCGCTAATAATGTTAGCACCATCTGGAGCATATTAAAACTAAAACAATCCAACTAAGTTTCCCACCTCATATTTCAACGAATTCAAATACTATTTTACATGGTTATTGGACAGTTATTGCCAACCGGCAAAGGCTTTTTTTATTATTATTTATTTAACTTCGGCCTATTTCCGCTACTGAGGCCTAACACCGACGCCTGTAGACAAGCTACCCTCGAATTTTTGCCGGACCTCCTCTCTTATGAAGAGTAGGGATCTTTTACTTGCCTATAACATTTAATAGACAAGGGACCGATGGCTATACATCCCATCCGAAGGATGGTATGGTATATCCCCTATATAATCCTCGCCTAAGATTGTTAGCTTCCACGCATACACTGATATACAAACAGCTGGAAGATGTTGACCGGGAAAGAATTAACCACTGTTTAGTTTAGAGACTTTGCTCGCGGAACGCAGAAACTACTTGAGGTACACCGAAACTGACTTGCTTCGAGCGCTCGTTATGCTTCTCTATTTTATACGGTACGGGGACTTGGCTCGCCGAGGTCTGGATAGAGCTGGATACGTCCCCGGCCAGTCTATGGGGCTCGATATTGTGAAATATTGCGCAATTGTTTTGAAAAATTTGAATTCAGGACTGAAAAATATATCATAAATACGACGATGTAAAATATGATTTTTAGATATACAAATGAAAGTTGAATCTAAATTAGTTTTTGAAATATAAGCTATAACTGTCTGAATAATATGTTAAGATTGAATTGGTCCCGTAAAGTAATGTTGAAAGTCGTAACTTAATCCATAATAATGCCATATTGAGAATGTTCCGTTGGCGGTGTTGAAATAAAATGGAAGTAAGTTTTGATGACCGAAGTGAAGATAGCCGCGAGTTGCTGGCAACGCGTCTGGAACATATGAATGGGAAATAAGTTTTGACGAATGTAATGATGGCGTGTTGGAAATGTAAATGAACTATAAATGGAAGATTGAATTAGAAGTTGGTTTGAAGAGAAATTTGTTTGTAGAAAATTTTCGGAAGTGAATTAAAATATTTTCACTTGGGGTTTGAAGACTGGTTTTGATGTGATTCGATGTAATGAAGGGGCGGCATTTCTTAGGGCAATCGTTTGTAATGTTTTGGCTGTAAATCGGTTAATTTGGATGTTTGAATGATTCTATTGATAAATTTAGGTTAATTGCCGTATTTATGATATATTTTTCAGTCCTAAATTCCAACATTTCAATACTATTGCACAACATTTCATAATTTCGAGCCCCATAGTCTGTCAGGGGATATTTCCAGCTCTATCCAGAACTCTGCAAGTCAAATCCCCATCGAACCATATAAATAACCGAATGTGACGAGCTGATCAAGTCAGTTTCGGTGTATAGTCGAATTCATCTGTTATTGGCACTCAAAAAACGCAACAAAAACTTTACGGTCTCAAGAAAATACGGGTACTCTCTGTACTATTTGTTCGCAAATTGACTCGCTTACCTTTATAGGTTTTTAATGTGCGTCGGTTTGTTTGATGAGAGCAAGCCGCTTGGCCCACGGCGATAATAATTATGTCGTAGTTTTTGTTGCGTTTTTGACTGCTGATAATAAACGAACTCGATTATACATCAGGTTAGTTTCTGCGTTCCGCGAGTGAAGTCTCTAACCAAACAGTGTTTATTTCTTACCCGGTCAACCTTAAATCTCAACATATCGAGTGACCGTACAACTTCCTTGGCCGAAATCAAGTAAAAGAGATTAATACAATTAATTAAAGTGCCATCGTGCATAAAATCCAAAATCAAATTAAATAAAATCTTCTCTACAGCAAAATTTCAAGTGTCGAAACGTAAATAATCAACTCTGTTCTTTACGCTTAATAAAAATATTTTTTAATTTTCGTTTAAAACAAAGTGTTTTAATTTCAAGACCATCGACAATAAAATAAAACAAAGTACTAGTCGAACTCACAGGGCGAAGCATTTAGCCCGTTCCAACCTTTTAAGAACATACCACCCCATCCTTACAAAAATCAAAATTAAGTGCACGTGCTGCCTCAGGACTCTCTACTCAAGCTCTCCACAACAAACTTTTTTTATATTTTCAGACATGAGAGGCTGGTAGGTGTTCAACCAGAGGCTGAAGCAGACAAAGGCTTTTCACTACCTATAAGGGACTAGGTCATCACTCCTCACGCCAGTCCTTATTCAAAAGAGGGACATGAGTACTTAAGTGATAGGATACCCTACCCGGGGCTTGTTACTCCCCGATTTACTTCCAATGCTGGCCAAATCCAACCAAGACTAGGATACCTACAAAGTAAAACTCACGCAGAACAATAAAGAGGTCCGCAAGGCAAAGAGAGACTCATAGAAGAAATTCTGCGAAGAGGTAGGTCAGTGGTGGTCCGCAGCTTCCAGAATTCATAGAGTCTTGGCCAAGGATGGCTGTACTGCAAATGAAGTAGGTTTTATCAAAAAAGAAGATGAAACCTATACGGAAACAATGACGGAAAGTATCAAATTGCTCATGGAAGCACACTTTCCGGCCTCACTGATAATAATAGACCTTGAGGATAGGTGTCATGTAGACCAAAGGCCAGAGTGACCCAAACTCGCGGACTGGAGGTTGGCCATCGAGGGTATAAAACATGACAAAATCAGATGAGCAATTAGTAACTTCCAAACACTCAAGTCTTTTACTTATACCTTACATGTAAAATATTCAGAACTTGCTTGGCCTGGAGATACATACCAAACATATGGCGGAAAGTGAGAGTCATCTACCTACCAAAAATAGGTAGATTATCGGACCAAACGAATATGACCGGAGCTCTTCTGGGGCGTGGTAATGCCATCCATGCATATGAGCTGCCACTAAGGAATGGGTGCAAAATAAATCTCTGTAATGGTAGAAGAACCTCCCAAGACAGAGAATCCATTAAAGAACGATCAGCCAAATTCACGGAAGATTTACTAAGCCAGGGTAGGAAGGCCATCAGAATAATAGTGGGCCTTCTAACTGGGCACTGCCGGCTCAATAAACACATGAGTCTAATGAGCCTGGCAGAGGACGTAACATATAAGTTCTGTTAAGAGGAAGAGTATCACGTATTGTGCACTGTGAAGGTGTAGCGAGATTGAGATTCTAAGTACTCGGAGAAAAAATATCAAAGGCGAGCAGCTACACAAAAGGACTTTATCAAAGATGTGGAGTCTGGTACAAAGGACAGAGCTAGATGAGGTACTGTAAAGAAAGTATTCTAGGAGCACCACAATAGATCTGAAAAGATCGCGGTGGACCAAACAACCAGCTCTCCTCTATTTATCTATCTACTTCCAATGCTGGGCTTAGGGAAAACCAATAAAAATTGGGACATTTTATCTTTTACGAAGTAGAAATCATTTTCCTTTTTCATATATGTATCACTGCTACTTCATTGCGAGTATGGTTCATTAGCATATTGTTTTGAGACTATAGGGGAAAACACTTCAAAAAGGAAGTGACCAAAAGAAGTCACCTAAAACATAAATATTAAATTAAATATTCCAATCCCAATACACGAGGAATTTTTGTATATATAGTTTTACTGATTTTTTTCATTTTCGGCTATTTTTTCAAGAAATAAAATATTCCGAATGTATATTTGGAATACAACACAGTGTGATATTAATTGAATTTATTTAATTGAATAATATGCTAATTCTCTAACTAAGTTAACGGATATTGTGGTTGAAAGAGTTGTCCTGTGCGGGCACATGGAAAATATGGACTTTATCGATATGAAAAACGATGTTTTCAAAGGAATATAATGGAAAAACATTTTTCCTTCCGTCCGTGTATTTTATCTTTCAACAACCAGTTAATAATATTCTGGAACTCGTTAAGCCAACAGTTAAAACGATCTCCTTGCAGGATACCCAGACGCCCAGTTTTCAAATGCAGTCTCCAATTCAACAGCTTTTGCTCAGACAAGCCACTGCAGGAATGAGATTCCTGGAGCTACGTTAATTTTGTGCAATACAATTTCTAAAAGTTTTGAACATACTTTTGTACAAAGCTAAAATCGAAATGTTTGGGATATCATCTTCTGGAGATGTGCAATTACAAGATTCGCTCAATATTAATGAAACCATTAATAACAGTGACAATTACTCTGTTACATAGTTACAAAGAGAAAAACCCAACATATCACCTTTTTATAGAACGTTCCAAAGTTGGGAGCAATCTAAACTAGTGTAATTTATCTGAGCAAGCGGTCAGTGAGTTTATAAGCGTTTATTCGAGTTCCGTAAATAGTAGTGGCTTCCATGTTCTCTTGGAAGTCCGCAGCGTTGGTAAATGAATGTTAACATAGTAGTGCGCTGACAGTTTAAGTAAATGAACGATAGCCGCACGAAATCTGCCTCCCGTCGTGTTCAAACGTAGCGGACAATAATTTGATAGCGACGGTCTAGTTCAGCGCACAGAAATACATGGGTATGGCCGTACCAAACTTCGAACTTGTCGGTGAATACATTCCTGTATTTACATGGCTACCAGTTATATCAAATATCTAACACCTGCCACATAAAAACCTGCTGTATCATAAGTAAATCCATATTTTACGGCCATTTGTTTCATAATTTATTGTTTGGGAGAGTTCGGATTTCTTACTTGGGTTAGGTCGGGCCGGGTTAGTTTGATATTCATCAAAGCGACAACCAGTGCATTTGACTTGCTGATCGATATTAAGATGAACCATAAACACTGTCATCTCGCCTAGTATGATCTAACGTTGCCTCGTACGAAACTAGGACACGCATATTTAAGCGATACTTTAAATCAAGCGAATTGAACAAATGGCTGTTACTATCCTGGTATTATTTCAACATGATTAATTAGCGATATGTATCATAGCAGGAGTGTTACTGTGATTGTTGAATAGTAATTCAGCGGGGTTCATAAAAACCCAGAACTGTGTCTCTCCGTGGAGATAATGTTATGTGTGAACAGACGCAAGATGTAAATTTTATTTGATCCCGCGGTACGTTTAAAAGATAAAGTATTGCACAATGTCCACCATTAAGGCCATAATGGCTTGCATTCCTCCTCATTCACAGAACTGAAAGAATTTTATAAGAACTTGTCTCTCGGAAGACATAAGCGTAAAAACAGCATACTCCATCCTTTTCGCTTATTTACGTTGATGGTCCTATCAGCGAAGCTAAATAAATACTCAATAGCGTTACGACTAACAATAAATTTCCGATATTTTATTTCGACGATCAGTTGGCGCCAATTTCATTTAATTTCAGGTTAAAGCACTAGGAAACATGACAAAGCATAATTTAATATTCAAGCGTGAATACAAAAATAAATAACAATTTAAAATGTCAGGATAGAAAAAACACAGTAGTTTGATAATGGTTGTTTGTGCAGGCACAACTGCTATAAAGATAATTAGTATAAAAGTTCCATATTTCTAACAGCGTTGAGGCGTAGAACGTCACCCACGTTCAGAGGCAGCCAGTCAAGCATATAACGTACAATGCAGTCATAACTCAGAATATATCTCATTAACACAAGAACAGCGTATCTTACTGATTACTATGGATTGTCTTCATTCAGTCATGGTATTTATGTGTGAGACTGTTCCAAAAACTGCCTCGATGCCTGCAAACGAGTGTATTAAAAGCAGCCAGAAGTCGCTGTTTTAATTAATAACGCACGTCACAGCTGGGATACTTTTTGCAACATTAAAAGGATGCCTGAGTCGTGTTGCGATGCTCCTCGATGAATACCAACATGCTTGCACGGAGATTTGCAGCGAACTAACGCGCGTCACCTCGTCACGTTGATTAGACAAATCGATGGTCTCTACTAAAAAATACAGCAAACTTAGCCATAAAAGAACGCGTAGCTTAGTACATAAATTATAACACGATCATTAATTAGTTTGTAATTTATTTATAATTCCAAACCTAGTAGCCAACGTCTGCATAATTATTCATATTAAACTTGTTTGATTCAATAGCTCTTCGCTTCACATATCTGATGACTCCTGACAGGCTTATTAAGAAGACAGTCATCTTGAAAAATGGCGCCCAAACATATTATTTCACTTTTAATTATTATAAATATCGCAAATAAGACTTGTAGGGTAAACGACACATTTTTATCCACACCTGAACGCAAAATGCAGATTAATAAAAGAAACGGCATTTAACACTGATGATTTAGGAATGGGGAATGTTACTTAATTTATGTTTTTGTATTAGGGGGCCGTTCACATATTACATCATACGTAAACAGAGAATAATATCTTTGCCCTTGTTGGAAGTAGAAGTACGCGTTTAATATATCATTCAGGAACGTTCCTCCACGAAAATGGGTTTCTCTTTATTCCTTAAGAAAAACGTGGGTATTTAGTAAATCTTGGTTCGTTTTCTTTGTAAACTATAAACACGAAAATCAATGGTTGGGCGAAATATTTTAAAATATCAATGTGTTCGATGCCAAAGATAGTTTTAATATAATATCGGGTTTTAAAACTGTTTTGTTCCAGTAGATAAGCATGGCCGTTCTGTCTCAAAATCCCATATTTCTTATGAAGGTTCATTTTGGGTTTTCAAGGTCACTCTTTGCCAGAGTCCGCCCACTTGCGCCCGTGGCAGTTGGTGGGAAATTCAAAAGTTGCGCTCCCCCTATTAAACAGGTCTGTATGATTTTCAAACAGGTCTGTGCAACTTTCAAACAGGTCATGACATCCCATGAACCACCCATATTTAGGACCTGTTTATTATTTGTACAGACCTGTCTAATATTAATAATGTCCAATAAAGAGCATTTATTATTATTATTATTATTATTCGTACGATTTCTGCTTGAAAATCGTACAGATCCTGTTTGAAAGCTGTACAGACCTGTTTAATAGGGGGCAGCCTGGAAAAAAGTGACCTTGAAAAAACAGAATGAACCTCCATAAAAAATAACATGGGATTTTGAGCCAGAACGCCCATAGCTTATCTACTTATTCCTTTGCAAACTTGATGTTGATTTATTAATTTGTTATAATAAATCGATAAGTTTCTACTGTTTTGAAGTACTAAAATACATGTCATTCTATCATGATGCTGTTTATATAAAATAAATGTCCCGTACCCATCACATTGTTTCCGATATTGATTGCGAAAAAAACATCTCAAAGAGGTTCCAGTAATATAGTTCCCGAGGCCAAAATATACAGAGGCAAAAAATTGTAACCCTGGGACAAAACTGAATATTAAACTGTGAGTATATCTGGAATCTTTCACAAAACGAATTGTCTACAACTGTTTTACGAATATAAGATATGTGCCGTCACATGGGGAGGGGGTCATTCAAATGATGCGCAGTAAAAACTGTGGCATAGAGAGAGGGGGTGGGGGTAAAACCGCTAAATTTATGTGACGTAATAATATGGATAGCTCACCTATAAGACAGAACACGAAGTAATAGTAAATAGGGTATCTGCGCGTTTTTCAAAGTCGTTGCTTAAAGGGAAAACAAGTAATATATAACCTCACTTTATTTAGTTGATTGCTCGCAGGCAGAACAAATCAAGAATCCTAACCTCGAAACGTGTAGTTGTTATGACACTTGACACTATAAGAAACTAAATGAGGTTATGTGTTATTTGTTTTCCCTGCAAGTAACGACCTGGAAAAATATGACGTTACGTGCAGATGCACTATACGTGTTTTAGGAATTTTACGAAATATTACGTCACAAGTTCTAAATAGCAATCTAGAAATAACGCAGATTATTTGATTTGACAATGACGCTTCCAATGTGGTCTGCTAGTCGGGCTGTACGAAGGAGACTGAAGGGAACGGAAATATTTTGATGAGGACATAGTTATGGATCCAGAAATTGTTTTCTTTCAGTTCTATGCAACTTTTGGATGTGCTTTTAACATTAAGCCTATTTTATGTAAAATATACTACTGAATCCATTTCTGGAGGACGCGAAGTGTTTTGACTTATTGGGTGATACAAGTTATTTATTTATACTTTTGTTTTGAAATTCCTTCCCACATTGTTTGTATATGGTCCGTGGTCCTGTGTTATTTTCTCAATTTACATAATGAAAATTAACCCACAGTGAATGCTTTTGGAATCTGGAATTGGTTGGGAGGGTGGTCAATGAAAATTATTGAACCACAGCACTTAGGCCTCATTAGGCCCCTCGTACTTCCTCCCTGTAGGCAGACTCTCGCCTAGGCCTCCAACCAACCTAATCTTGCGAAATAGGTAGTGATGTTTCCCAGGGGCATCTCCCTTACATCGGCCAAAGTAAACCAACGTTCTCCCAAAATGGATTCTCTGATTGATGAGACGGCAAAACAGTCACAGAGTACATGTTGAACCGTCTCATCTTTTTGTTCACAACCTCTACAGAGAGGTCTTTCGCTTAATCTCATACTATGTAGATGTTTTCTTAACGGACAGTGTCTAGTCTGGATTCCCGTTATAAAACGTAGGTTCCTTCTGGACATTGCCAGAGTCCGTTGCCGTACTCTTGTTGGGATATTTTAGTAGTTCCCTAGCAAGCTGACAGTTGTTTACTTCATCCCATGGGTTCTTGAATTCGATGTGGGTGTTCTCTTTAATTATTTGTGTTATCGCCGTGATCGGTAACATACTGGCCGGCTCTGGTCCAAAGATACTTAGGGCCTGCTACCTTCTTGGCTAGTCTGTCGGGTACTTTGTTGCCACTACACTATGCATATCCTTTTACCCAACATACCAGTATAGTATTCATGCTGGAGGCACCCACAAGTGCTTTGTAACATTCCCATACTGCTCCTGTGGTAGTAATGATTGTCTACAATCTGTGTAGATCCTGATTGTTTTGCCCGTAGTTCGTCTTCAGACAATCTCTTTTTCAGCTATGGTTATGCCCGCCAGTTCTGTCTGTACTACGCTGGCTCGCTCATCCATACCACATTTATATTGGATTTGCAGGCTTCTGGAATATATTCTACATCCTGCCTCATCCTTCCTTTTTGATCCGTCTGTGAAGATGTTGATCACACCTTCGCCAGCAGTCTCGTTCTCACTATTCGTCTGTATTATGTAGGGTCTGTCAAAGACAAACCGAGAAGAAATGCCATCTGTGCACGCCTGTAGAAGAGGCGTCTTCCTGCCAGCCTCATTCTACAGGCGACTTCTGGCCTCTCCACAGCCTACATTTGGTTGTATGCCAACGGATTTGAGGCGTGCCATAGTTGTCAGAGCCACTTTTTCTAGATATATATCTAGCGGTGGCGTACACAGCATTTCCTCCATAGCTCTCGTTGGCGTTGCTCGCATAGCTCCTGTTATGCTTCCCTTTAGGCATTTTAAATTAAAGCACTAAGTCGTTTTTAAACAAATTTTACTGAGATTTTATCTACCTACACAGCAAAAGGCAGGGATTCACATAACCACACTCTACAATACTGCTAATAATGTTATTTATTAAGCAATACATGTCGTGATATATACCGCTTGATATATCTTCGTGCCTTGTCGAGAACTTCCTTCAACTTTTATGGTGCGTAGTCCTGTTAGACGACCCTACGGTGGGTCCGGGTCCTAACAGTGAGGGCGTTTTCGTATGAGGGCTACTTTTCACAAATCAATATCTTTGGTTTCTATAAACCACTTCTACAAAACGTCAAAACCTTAGAATACACTAATCGACGCGCGTTTCGCTAACTATATCAACATCAACGGTAGACCAATAAGATTGGTTTCAGTTTTAATCACCTCCGGATGATGCCATTGAAAACAATTTGGACCATTTACGAGCATCTTATTTATTTAAAAACTACGTGCTGGCAGAATCTATCGACAAGAACCGAGGGAGGTTTGCCAAAACGCCTGGCATTTGCGGGTGGAGTTAGTGGTAGAACCGGCCCACCCTTCACGAGGCTTGCTCCAGGTGTACAGCGGATAAATCTGGATAAAGGTCCGACCAACCTCTGCTCATCTCAGGACTTTTTCAAAAGCCAAGAATATTTCCGCGGTGCGATGTCACCGCATTTCGCTTACGACATAGACAGTAAAGGGACTGCGAGAAGAGAGAAAAACATTTTTAGGATATAAATTTGAACAGGCAAACGGGAAAGTGCAACTGTCAGTTGTCTTCAACAGATGATCATCGTGAGTATAATTTGCTCTATAACGGGTGTCTCAATAAGAGCACCGGATTTAATGTTAGAAAAAACACTTTTTTTTTTAAATTAAGCGAATATTTATATTTCAACGTGAAGGGGAATAGTTGCGATTAAACATGAAACACGACATCCGGCAAATGGTCACCACGAGACCTCTGGCACACGGTCATTCTCTTCATAAAATTCTTGATAACTTTTTCGCATACCTGTGGCGTTATTTCCGCAATAACGCTCTGTATCTCTTCTTTAAGGTGTTCAATTGTTTGTGGCTTATTCTCATACAGCTTGTCCTTCAGATAACCCCAAAGAAAGTAGTCCATCGGCGTTAAATCGCACGACCTTGGTGGCCAATGTTGATCGCCAAACTAAGAAATGACACGATGTGGAACCTGGAAAAACATCATCCACATCAATTCGATCCAATTCGGGCCACAAAAACTCGGTTAACATTTCGCGATACCGCACACCATTAACAAAATACGGTCCAATCACTCCATCAGCCCTAAATGCGGACCAAACAGTTACTCGCGGTGGATGCATTAGTTTCTCCAATATTACACGAGGATTTTCAGCACTCCAAATTCGGCAGTTCCGCTCATTTACATAATGTTTAGTTGAAAATGTGCCTCATCGGAGAAAATGATTTTCTTACGGAAATCCGCATCAATGGTTCCTTGGCTTGGTTTCTTGCGTCAATTGAATCTTATATGCGTGCAAATGAAGATCTTTTGTTAAAATTCGTTGCAGAGTGGGTCTGGTAATGTTCGATTCTTGACCACGATGCCGTATGGAAGTGTCTATATTCTCGGCCACACTTTCTCTCACTGCGGCTATGTTTTAGAGTGACCGCAAAACTGTAACCGCTTTTGTAGTGAATTTCCACAATAATTAAACGTTGCTCGTTTGAATAGTGCTGCATTACTTCTAATCGCGTGGTTTGTACATGACAACTGTCAACAAATGAACATGGAACTAATCACACAAAGCAAATGGCGGCAAATTCAAATCCGGCGCCCTTGTTGAGACACCCTTTACTAACATTACGGCGTAGCAGAAATTACTATCCGGTGTTCTATACACATTAAACAAGTGATGAACGCAATGAAGGCTAACATTCTGCGGACTACCAAGACAACTGTGTGGAAGTACACCAATATTTGTTTACAGTGGGATGTCCCCTTTTAAATCACATTTAGTATGCTTGCTCGGACCCAAGCGGAGGCGGAAGAATTCTTGTAGATGAATCGTGAATACCCACAAAGAAACCAGTATTGTTACAGAGTGGCATCGATTTCGATGAGATCACCGAAGTTGCTACGAAGAAGTAAAACTATGTTGACCTCAACTAAAGTACTGAAAAATTATTATGAGTATTTAACTACACCGCATTTGATAAAATTGTCATGCACTAAAACGTAATTGAAAGACTTGTCTTTCTTATGCTGAACGATTATTAAAATTAGGTTTATCTGATTATTTCGGAAATATTTATCTGGCTGACCGCGTGTTAATGTTTAAGGGAAACAGTGTCGTCAATCAAAAACTATACGCATAAACTTGTAGTTAGATTATTTTAATTATGTGTGTATATTCCTATACACAATAACGGAATGTGTATACGCATTCAGGAAGAAAATGTACAATTTAACTAGTCCACTGCCATAAAACTTGAAATAAAATGCAATGAAATTCAACAATAGTACGGATAAAGCAAATTAAATACATGACCAGGAGCTTAAAGACGCATTCTAGCAGGCCATGCTGGTAATAAGCAAGGCCATCCATTCATCAACCATTCATGTGGGAGTTCACAATTACTTGACACAAACAAATGCCAGTAAAATAGTTCTAGTCATGAATTCACACAACACATCCGTTCCACAGGAATGTTATTCATGCCAAATTACCAACTCGATAAATTCTCTTCTCGAAAATTGTGCAGTTTGTTAAAACTCGGTTGTCACACCGTCCGCATTCCTTTCTAATCTGACTATTGCAAGAACTACGTATCAATAAATGGCCTATTTGAATATGGTGGTGCCTCTAAGTTAACATGTTTCGGTTTATTGTGTCCTGAGAACACAATAAAATTACAAGAATCACCGGTGGCGAAACTGTAGAGAATTTCAAGAGCTTTTTAACGTACTCACAATGTTGGCGCCATGAACGACCTACGTGACAAAAATTAATAATTTAAATAATTACTCAAATGCATAAGGGCCATATATAATGGAAACCATAACGCTTTACTGCTGATCCTGACTGCAATCAATATTTTATTACATGGTGCAAAGCTAGCGAGGATGACTTCTATTCCTATACTATACTATACTCCTATGACTGAAATAATTGTGAAAAGTTAGATTGATTTAATCTAAATATTTGCATTCATTTTAGACCATCTATTTGTTGTTCCAAAGTTTAGCTTTTAAGAAGATTGAAATAATGTTGTAACGTGGCAGATTCACAACAAAATCAATTTTATAGATATTTTTGTCTGGTCTAACGCAGCGCTTTTCGTTAGCGATTGTGCCCAGGATCTGTATTTATTTCTATCCTCTATATAAGTACTTATCTATCCTCTTATTTACTGTTAAAATAAAATATATATTGTCCCGCCTGAAGCGAATTAGCTTGAAAATTAATAAATTATTAATTTGTAGATGCACCCAAATAACTTTACCAGATGTAGTACAGCTGATCAACTCGGGTGACAGGGGAGCGACGAGAAGGAATTCTACATTTACGCGGACCAAGTTTCAGTACGTACCCAACCGTCTCGTGTATTAGATGTGGAGCTCTCCGTCCTGCATCGACCTATACGAAATATTATAAGTATCAAAGTAAGGTAATAGAAATATTTTACAAGTCGATCTGACGTCACTCATATAACGTCATCCTCTCGAAATAGGGGATAATTGAAGTCATTTCACCGATTGCCATTCCAAGCGGCTCCGATCTGTGAGGAAAACATTGTAAGCCCCAAAATTCAAGTGAGAGTGAATTACTTTTATTAAGTCGAAAATATTCCGAAATAAAAGTCCCTTTGACGTCACGTCGAACATCGCGCATACGCTACCACCGTTTCCCTCGCTTATAAGTATTTGAAGGAAATAATTGAATTCGTTCCGTGTTGGCAGTCAGCCAGAGCGACTCATCGGCAACAGACGTGTCACTCCGACATCCGAACCCAACGCATCCGTCTGGCGGATACATCCGCTACTCCGCTTCATTTAAGAAAAGGAGCTGAGGAGTCGTGCATTTCGTTCCAACCGCTCCACAGTAGCAGACGTGCCCAATCGTAACCACAGGAGTGTAATGACTTACCACAGTAAGTCCATGGAGGAGTAAGTAACCTGATACCATTTTGCCACTTACTATCCCTGCTATTTGAATCATCTGGTAGTACTACTTTCGTTGCACCGCTTGTCCTCATAACTGCATTTAATAAACAAGTAGATTAGTATATAGTAGGTTTAGATGAATAAACTAGCATTATTTATCAAATTCTGTCTTACTGTTTGTGTGTGAACGTGTAATTTCCCAAATTGGCCCACTGGAGTATCGTTTCTCTACGTAAGCTACTGAGCCTCGCGTATCCGGCTTGTGAGTAGTGTGTCGTATTATTTAAACTAGGACTGGGGCCCGAGCTAAATCCGAAAACCCGTTTCCGGAGCTTGAGTGTCAGAGTGGCTCTTTTTCTCCTCGTCACCGGCTGAGGTGGAGAAAAACGCGTCACAAATCATAAAGGACATCAATAGCTCAATGATCAACATGTCTATCTTGTAAGCGGTATTTCAAGAATTATAAAATGCACAGCTTTTCTCTAATTTAACCGACCCTCTATCTCGTACGGCTTAGAATTTACTAATATAATCCCGTTGAAATAGTGGGCATCTTGCATACGTAGAGCTACTTTTATTTTACACTATTCCACGATTTGTATGAAATTCTAACACGATATAGCTTAGGCACAGACACATATTTTATGACAATACGGTGATTGTACAACAAAGGATAAACAACCCTTCAGGGGGGTGGAAAGAAAAAAAATGTTTTTCTCAGTAGTTGAAAGCAGAACAGAGCTTTTTAATTAATTGTATTATATGTAGGTGATATTTGTAAAAAAAACATCTTAGAACAATTTAGGGGTAAAATGGTCACCTCAACTCTCTTAGCTGTCACGCAGGAATGAAACTTTGTAGTATGACTTTCTCTCTTCAAACCGCAACGTTTCGATATAATTCTACTGTTTTAGCTGTGGGGGCACTTTTCAATGGCTTGTCCCTGCTACGGACTTCATAGATAATTTTCGCTAAAATGCTTATTCTTCCAGATATTTGCAAAGAATGCAACTCACCACTTTCCACCCCTAAAAAATAACATTTATCCAAAGAAAAATTTGTAGACTCATTTATTATTGAAAAAGTAAATAATAATGAACATCTATGTTTCACTGATCCCCTAATGTTTTACTTTAAATTTCCTATTTTCATCGAGCTGGTAATTAAACGTATAATAAATATTTTCTCACGATGAAATGGTCAGCATTTAGTAGTCACTTAATTTGCTGTTGATTGCGATGAATTTCAAATCAACAGATTTAAATATAAACGGTGGAAGAATTCCAGATCAGCGAAGCAGAACAAGACAAAACTCAATGTTTCTTATAACAGTTAATGATCCTTCTAGTGCTAGAGTCTCGGTGCTGCAGTATTAATCCATTATCCATAGCTCATCTGAGCGCGCTAACACGCAAAATTATATGATAAATATACACTGCTTACACGCACACCTTCTTCGTGAGGAGTATTCATGGGCGCCCATGTCTACTCGAGAACTTTTAAATTTACATATTTATGAATTTTCTATTAATATTGCATCTATCTGTACCATAAACAATAAGAAATAATTAACTCCAATCACACATAATTATTTCCTGGACATAGTGCTAATTAAGAAAAATTTAGAACGATCAATTCAAGTAGTTCTAAAAGTTTATCCATTTATATTATTCATTGACGTCCTTCATTAAATTTAGTACAGGGTTATTCACTATATATTAAACCCCTTCTTTATTTCTGTTATTATTGAAAACAGAAAAAAAATTCGTATAAAAGTTGTAAGATGTTATTGAAACGTGATTAAAAAACATATTATGTATAGGTCGCGCGATATGAAATAAATATATATATTTTTAAATGGAACAATCTATATATTATTGCATTTTCGAGAAGCCCTTTGTCCCCTGACTTCAAATATATAATGTTGCATAGGTCTATCTTAAATACTTCTTGACGTATTTAACATTCAAAATGCAAATGAGCTGCTTTATTGCAAGAAGAGTGAGCCATGCGTGTCAAAACATAAGTGAACAAAAATAACAAGGTAGACTACGAAAATAATTATTTTATAGTTTAGGTATTCAATATTGACATTTCAGACAATCATTATTAACATTTATTTAATCAAAATGAGTTATAGTGAGGCTGAAAAGGTCGAAATATTTTTCCTATGTGAAAAATAATAAAAATAAGTGTGCTATAAGAAGAGAATACATGACGCTGTATCCGAATCGAGCGATTCCTAGTTTAAACACGTTTTTGAATGTTTATCGTCATGTAAATAGGATCCATAGTTTTTCAAGAAAACGACGTAACGGTAGATCAAACGAGGAAGAAGATCTACATATATTGTTATATTTTAAAGGTAAAAAATAATTTATTATAAAAATAGATACCTTATTTTAATATTTATTATACAAAATTCGGTTAATAGTTCATTAAATGCTTGTTGCAAAATGGAAAAAAGTTATTCCAACATTCAAAGAATAGTTCAAATGTACCTTTAGAGGGCGGAATATTAAAACATAATATTTTTAGTCGCAAACTCCTCTATAAAATCCTTATTTTACTATAAGGAACGTAACCAGATTGCAACCAACAGCTACTCTCCGGGCTATATGCCCCGCCGAGCGCTGAATTACAAGTTACAAGCCTGGCGCGTTAAGTGTAATGATTGCATATTACCATCAAAACGCGAATGCTTCGATTGCAACAGACACCAGCCGAAAGACTGATCCTACTTAAAGGAGCTCTCGTGCCAGTCGTCACATACTACTTGCAGACTGCAGTTTCGAGCTGTTGGATCTCGTCAGTGCAAGGTAGGCATGTGACGACCGACACGAGGATCACTTGACCATTTAGTACTTTTCGGTATCGACGGATGGACGGTACGCATCGCACGGACAGGACTTTTTAATTAATTACCTAATTTTAAATAAGACTGCGTTTACATATCGGCATCGCACGGATCGCACTTCGGTATTTCCAATCGGGATTCCGAAGACGAAATCAAAATACGTTGCGTACCGACACTGCCGATGCTGTTAATACCAATACCGACAAGTGGACGCAGGGCATCGGTATTTACGTATCAGGAATTTATTAGAGGGTAATATTATAACTAATTTCTGTTGGTTTTTAGCATTTGTCTGGGCAGCATAACCATGGATGTAGCAAGGCTTATCACGACCTCACGATATTATGAAAGGGGGTAAAAGAAATATAAATGCGATTTAATGTGTGTACAAGAACGAAACACCTCAAAAAAAATTTTGGCATTAGCTACCCCCTTTACCACTCCCATTACTAAAGGGGGTGAAAATATCTAATAGTACTTCAAATCTATCACGCGACATTCGAAAATATTGAGGGAACTTCTTATCGCTTTGAATTAAATCACGAAATAAAGTGTGATAAAGTCGAGGCAAGAATTCAAGCGATGCACGTCACGAGGGATCTCATTAAAGAAATTTTAATACTAACATAATTTTTAATCATTAATTACGTTAAAAAGAGTAATTGTTGACACCCAGTTATTAAGCTTTTTTCAGAAATAGGTACAATTTAATGGGGCTTCATGATTCTTAGCAGTATTGTCTTATTTATAGAATCGATCTGTGACGTGCATCGCTTGAATTCTTGTCTCGACTTTATTCTCCAAACTTTGGTCCTTTTATGTTTATATTATGCGCCCAGCTTTTCTTCTTACTCTGACAATAAGCAAACTATAATAACATCTTCTTCATTAATAACTGACGACATAACGCGTGCTCCTCTTAACACCAGTTACTTAACTGCGGAGGGAAAATGTCGATGCCGACGATACCGATGATCCGGAGCAGTAAACGCAGTATACAAAATAAAGGAAACATTCCACCGGGTACGGCGCTGCATGCCAGACAGACGTACCTGCTGCACAGTCAATTCGCTGTAGCAGTGAAGAACGCATTTATAATTCCACCAACTACGGTACGTATATGCAGTACGTGAAGTGAAATCAATCACCCACCGACAAAATAAGTTTCTCCTCTATATTTAACAGAGGCAGTTCGTCTGGCTTGTCCGGCAGATACAGAATAACTGATCCCCATTTTACCGCATTCGGTGTCGTCCTGTACTGCGCTGCATGTTTTGCTGCATCGGAGTAGGTGGAAGGGGCCCTCGTATGCCACAATGGTAAATACAATTTTATAATGACGCATCTCGCTGCTCCGTCAGTCCGGGAGCATACGGCGCCGTACTAGGTGGAATGTTTCCTTTAATCCGATTCGTGCGATGCGTACCGTCCGTTCGATGCCGATCAGTGGACGCTTACCCTTAAACGTAAGTGTTCTATTATATGTACTTAGTATCAAAAAATCAGTGGCTAAAAATTCATTCAACCTTCGCTTTTTACCAGCTACTCGTGCAGCAGCACGACAGCATGCATACAAGAGTGTACCATCAAATACAAAGATGGAGAGACGTTGATTTGGAACCAACCGAATGAGGGTGGAAGCGGACTCTGAACGGTTTACTCCCAGTAACGACTGAAAAAGAAGCTGCACCACCAGCATTGCTGAAAATAAAATCCTGTAGTTGTCGAGGTGTGCAAGGGAAACTGCGGGTGCCGTAAACATGGGCTAAAATGTTCCATCATCTGTTCCTATTGCGATGGTCAAACTTGCTCCAGTGTCGAAGAGTTTTTTAATGTTGAGATGTCAAATGAAGATGATGAAGGGACGGAAGAAGCTGAAGAGACTGCAGAACCTGAAGAGATTGAAGGAACCAAGAAATAACAAGAAATCAGAGAACCAGAAATAGCAGAGCAACTCGATCTTGGGCACCAACCTAAATGCAGGAAAAAGGAGGAAAATGGTTGAATGAATAATGAATGAATAACAATATATATAATATGTAGCATAATCCTGAATAAACAATTATTTCACCAGGATTCGTGTCTTAAATTCTTTAACTACCTCATTTATAATAATTTCAACTTTTTGCTCTCTTACGCTGATGTGACTCGCCACTCGCTCCTTCTCACGCTTCTATCTTCAAAACTATTACACCAATCGAAAAAAATGTAGAGCCTTTCTTATGTAAAATTTAGTGGAGAATAAATTTCCATTCTTGATTTTTTTGGAGATATTTTTAAAAAACGCTAAAATTTCCCTTTTCAATTGTTTAAACAATATATTGACTAAATTGGAGGGGGCATTTTCAATAAATTTCTTTCTAAATATAAAAAGAAGCGATAGAAAGAAAAAAGCTCCCGTAGAAATTTTTATAACAAAAAAAACCCTGACGCCTAGTCTATCAAATATGTCAAGAAGTATTTACAATAGACCTATACAATAATATATATTTGAAATTAGGGGAAAAATGGCTTCTCGAATATGCAATAATATATAGGGTGTTCTATTTACAAAACATATATTTATTTCGTATCACATGACCTATACATGATATTGTTTTTTTATCGCGTTTCAATAAAATATAGGTAAGATCTTACAACTTTTATACGAAACTTTCTTTCTATTTTCAATAATAACAGAAATAAAGGGTGGTCAATATAATAATCCTGTACATCAAGGTGTATTTAATCGCTATAACAAAAGGAATTCACATTCATGATCCTGAGGATGTTAAAAAATGTTAGTAAAGTTGGCTAATGAGTAAGTTTTTTTTTGTTTGTCAGGCTTTTTCCTATTAACTGGTAAAACCGTATTATATTAGGTCAGGCGTAACATTAGGAAGAATTAAAAATAGATGCAGAAAGAAACATAATAGAACAGATTCTCTTTAATACTAGAACCAAATGCTTACGTCATTAGCAGTATTAACAATGTGTTGACTTAAATATTCTACATTAAGTCGTCCCGCATATTTTTATTTGTTTTCCAGAATTTGAATTTATTTAGTTAACCTCGGTCGATTAGATCAAGTTAGGATTATGAATATAAATATATGATTTTATTTATTTAAAGATTTTAGAGATCTGCTTTATTTATTTTAACTATTTTAATATCGAAAATCTTGACTCTGTACCCACATTTTTGGCAAGGAAATGCGCGTACCTCCTCGCGGTCCTTGCTGGGCAACAATTCGAGGATATATTATATTGTTATTGGCAGATCTGAGCAACAAGAGAATATTAATTTTAATTTAGAGTACCAAAATTTATCAATGTTTTACCAATATATAAGATATTTCCTATCTTCACACACACAAAATAGGGTAAGATTGTTAAATTTACCAAAAACGGTATTAAATATCTATTTATCGATGATAATTTAGTATTATTAATATATACATTATACATTCTAATAATACGAATTGTAAGTACGGCTCTGTACTATTTCGTTAGCAAATTGATTCGCTTGGCCTTTATGACTTTTTAATGTGCGTCGGCTTGTTTGACGATAACATGCCGCATGATCCAACGACGATAATAATGAGGTCGCAAAGTTTTTGTTGCGTTTTTTGACTGCCCAGCAAGTCTGTACTCGACTATACTAAGATTCTGCCTCGGATTCTGCTTCGTAAATTCCGGGAGCGGTTTTTACATGGTAATAACAATTCAGTGTAAAGATTAGAGGTTTACAAACAATATAGAAACGGCGTAAGCTACATTTAAGTGGATAAACTGATCATTCCACAAAACTGATAAAAAATACGCCTTTTGTCGTTTGTCAACAATACTAAGTTTTCAATTGCTGTAAAATTAAAAATATGAGTATAATTAAATGTTGCTTTGAGCCAATATGCATAAATAACATTGTAAATGCGTCTGATAGATTATTTCTGATGGTACCAGCATTTAAGATTTACTCTGGCTGGTTAATCTGCTAAATGCTGAATTTATCTGACCATAGTTGTAAATTTTGTCATGTGACAATAGAGAAAAGCATAACTATATAATTGCAACGTTTTGGTGAGAAATCGTGTAAAGAGGTAAGTATAGTCGAGCTCAAACAAGGCAACGCACATTAAAACCCTATAAAGGTAAGCCAGTCACTTTGCGACGAAATAATACAGAGCCGAGCTTAAAATTCGTATGTATTAGAATGTACATATACATTGTTACGTGTTTACAATTTCCAGTAAACACTTCCAAGCTTACGTTCAGATAATTGAAACAAGAACTTTCACTAACCACTACTTTAGTTAATAATTAATCACAATAATTAATCGTTATTATAACACACTAAGTACAACTATAGACATTAATACAATTGACAACTTATTACTCCATCTGTTCATTTGTTCGTCTAATATGAAACTGTGATCCGTGCGCGGAATCTACTCTTAATATATCTGGGGCGCCATATTCTCGAACGTTCCAGTCTATCCTTCGCGGCGTTTCTGGCCCTTCTCTTATATTTTATGAGGCAGTGCAGTAGGCGTGCACATAACAATATTAACAATAGTAGACCTTAACGCGCTGTTAAAATTGAACGACTGAGTTGCTGATCTAAATATTTCAAGTGCGTGCCTGGGCGCAATTGCTTTTGCGTCTAGTTTAACGGTATTTTAATGATAAGGTAGTAAAGTTTTTATTGCCTTTTCTGAGTAGTAGACTGTAAATCTGAGCTTGACTATAATTGAATGCGATGCTAGAAAAGTGGCATATTATGCAGCAACTAACCAGTTACCACTAACCTAACATTTGTTTATTTTTAATATCAAGTGTTTTGTTAATCAAGGAAAAATCTCAACACAATCTTTAGGTAGAAAGATTTATTTATTCATTTTTATCAGATAAAAGATTGGAAAACATACAAACTGTTATTTGGGTTCCCCTGCCGTTTTTTGATAAATTATAGTTGATGTTTCTTACGAGTCAGTATTCACAATTCTCTTAATTATCGTTAAATTAATTAATTTGGTTCATTTCAAAAATCATTACTTAATTAGGTAATCACATCCCGGAAGCTTATACAAATCACTAATAAATTTTCGACACAGTTACGATTTTCTTACTTTTCAATATACTTACGAAAATCGTACTTTTTAGCGTAGCTTCAAAATATTTTTTATCGCATTTCTGAAATTATCAACTTTCCAATACAGTTTTAAAATATATAATTATTGTTGTAGTTCTGAAATCATTAACTTTTTAGTAAATATAAATTTAGTATAGTTCCTCGTGTCGGTCGTCACATGCCTACCTTGCACTGACGAGAGCCAACAGCTCGAAACTGCAGTCTGCAAGTGGTGTGTGACGACAGGCACGAGAGCTCTTTTAAGTAGGATCAGTCTTTCGGCTGGTGTTTCTTGCAAATGAAGCATTAGCGTTTTGATGGTAATATGCAATTATTACACTTAACGCGCTAGGCTTGTAACTTGTAATTCAGCGCTCGGCGGGGACATAGCCCGGAGAGTAGCTGTTGTTTGCAGTCTGGTTACATTCCTTATAGTAAAATAAGGATTTTATAGAGGAGTTGGCGACTAAAAATATTATGTTTTAATAAATTTAGTAGTTTCGGTTTCATTAATTACACAGTATTCGCTGAGCAAAATCTGGATAGATTTTTATAAATAACGAAGTAAGTATTCAAAAAAATTATCATCAAAATTTTTCTAGTTTGGTTTCTTCTTCGAGTTAAAAAAATAAAATTGGATTTGGGTTCGCTACTGTAAGGAGATATAACATTCGAGAAGGCTTATCTTTAAAAAAATTATATAATTTTCTCTAAGGAATATGTAGATGAAGTCGGTGAATCTTACTCAAAAACTCTGTAAAATATTAAGCGAATAGGTTCATCTTTAGGAATATAATTTATAAACAGATCTCTAAGAGTTATTACTTGGGTATAAATAGTAGTTCAAATATTTAAATCGGTGTTCTAAACAAAAGATTTTTTAAGATAAATTACTTTAATTCCATAAAGATATGAATGTTATGTTACAAATACTATTATTTAAAAAATTATAAATGGCTTATCTGTGCATTTTAAACCCTGACAGGAAATAGAGTTTGTAATAAGCATAACAAATAATATAGAATCAAAGCTAACACACCAGACGATTACACATATTTTCTACGCCAAGGTATAAAGAACAATTTTATACTTTGAAGATAAAATACTTTTTATTTTCTAGCAACAAAATAGCTAACATACCTCTGGGTAACTTCACTGTGAAATCGGTTGGTAAGAATTCCAAAATTTCAAAGGACCAATTATTAACTGGCTCTAAACTAGAGTGAATCTTAAGCCTATACAATCTGACTATTTATATCTTCAAAGAGACAGGAATAAAGCATTTTATATGAACGATTACGACTGCATATCGTGGCTAATTACGTGTGAATTGCAAAATAGAGAGAGGAGAGCAAGGGGCACACGATGAGACGCCTAATCCTCTGTAAATGCGCCGATTAGCGACCACAATACAACCCACTTACACAGAGTCATTTAATAACCATTCAACAATTTGACACCCCGCGAAGGGCTACAAAAAACTCGGTACACCATGTGGTACATTATGTTTAAACCCCTCTTATTGCATTAGTTTTAATATACATAGCCTAAAGTATACGCAGGAAAACGGGTTAGTACGTACGATTAAAATATGATGCTTCACAATTAGGGTTGCACATAGTTTAACCCATTAGAATCAATTTCCATTCGCCGAAATTTCATAGAATGACAGAAAGCTTTGTTTTTTAAGCCAAGGGAACCCTCCATAGATATTTATTAAGATGTCAATAAAATTGGTATATTGTAAAGTTAACTCGTACAAATTAAAATATATTTTTTAACTACAATTGAGCTAAAAGTATATTTTGATAGAGTGCGCTCTAACAAATAGTGTGGCGAACGCAGCTAATCATTACTTATCATGCCATGAGTTTGAGACAGATGTAGCAAGGTTCAGAAGTTTTTGGAATGCTATCATATCTATATAAGTATATCGCAGACTATCCTTGAATTTGGAGATGTTTAATTTCAGTCATGATTAAAAAAGGACATATGTAGGTACTTTAGCACATTTTACAATGTCTTTCTAAAAATAATGAGAATGATGATATAACGACCTATTTAGTCAATCGGCAATCTGTCTTCAATACATGAATTTTATTGTATTTAATTATTTTTTTAAGAGATAGTGTATTATACTTTGTTACCAAGAGAAAGGAAACGGCTATTAATACTTAAAACTGTTTGCTAAGACGCAACGCAATGCTATTGATATTTACCACTCTAGCACAGCATATAAATTAGAGTAGGAAAAATTCATTAATTCAAAAATTTATATTATAGATAGACTTGTAACGTTGATGTAACATTGACTTGAAATGCACAACAAAAGTTAGAAACCCTAGTATAAAAACACTTTAAAATTGAGACGTACAAAGAGATAATAGATCGTAGTTACACGCAGGGTTGGCATGCTTAAAACATCACACTGTTGTTTAGACAAATGTTTAAAACATATTTAATACACAATGCGATGGTTTTAAACAACTATTTAAAACGCAGTGCAATGTTTTTTAAACAAATGTATTATTTTAGAGTTTGTGGAAAAGTGCCAATGATGGTCTCACAATGGTATACCATTTAAGAACGCCAAGAACTGGCCAAGGAAGGCGCACTGGAAGCCCCAATAGGACCCGAGCCCTTTTGTGGCGTGGCTAAGCCATGCATACGGGCAGCCATTAAGGAATGGGTGCAAAATAAATCTCTGGAATGGTGGAGGAATCTCCCAAGACAGAGACAGGCCAAGGAGTTCATTAAAGAACGTTCGGCCAAATTTACGGAAGACCTACTAAGCCAGAATAGGAAGGCCATCAGAGTAATAGTGGGCCTTCTAACTGGCCACTGCCGGCTCAATAGACACATGAGTCTAATGGGCCTGGCAGAGGACGCGACATGCAGATTCTGCCGAGAGGAAGAGGAAACCTCAGTTCACTTATTGTGCCACTGTGAAGGCCTGGTGAGGCTGAGATTCCAAGTACTCGGAGAAGAAAAACCAAGGGCGGACAGCTATACAAAAGGGCCTTTATCAAGCTGTGGAGTCTAGCACAAAGGACAAAGCTGGATGAGGTACTATAAGGAAGATATTCTGAGAGCATCACAATAGACCTGAAGAGGTCGCGGTGGTAAAGGCTAAACAACCAGCTCCTCTGTGAATCTAATCTAATCTAAAAGAACGCCATCTGTCATCAAGTAGTAGTAGTAGCAGAAACAGTAACTTGCTGTCATTTAATTTTAGTTGAAGAGAGTTTTAAACGTTTTAAACCTGTTTTAAATATACCATTTAAAACATTGAAAAAAAAAACTGTTTTAAATAAAAACAAATCTTTTCTTTCAACCCTGGTTAGATGCATTCAAAATGTGATGCTACAGAAAAGACAATAACAAATGAGCGAGGAGGGTCATCATTTGAAAATTGCCCGTGCCAAAGGTTACTACTACATGAGATTAAAGGCTGACTACACCAGAGTATATGCTGATTATAAAGTACATAGTAACTACACTAGACCACAAAGGGAGAAAAGGTGTATTACTCCAAAAAAATATGCTGCTCTCTCCGATAAAAATTTGGTGAATTTATTTTTTTAATTTAATTGCTCCTTTATTTATCAATTTAACTTCATACTTTGAAAGGAAATAATCTTCATATTTTATTCGGCGCATAAATTTTGTCACACGTCTTCAGAGATGTATAGTATCTGTACAAAGCCTCACATTCAAACTTCTCTTCTAATAAAATTAGCTCAACGTAGTAGATCTGGAGCTAACTACACAAAGACGAGAAGGCATTGCACAAGACTAACTACATTTACTCTTGCCCCTCTAACTATATGAACCGTTACACCCTGGTAAATGATGAAATGCTACGAAGAATGAGAAAAGCTATGTAAACACTTAAGGAGGAACTGGAATTTGAGACATATAATGGGTGTAGGCAAATTCTCACTACTAAAACATCATCATACAAGACAAAATAAGAGGAAAAGAAGCCTAGGCAGGTGCAGAATGGCTGGAAAATTTATGCGGTTGGTTTGTCTGTAGTTGAAATGACTTTTTTCGAATAGCCATTAAAACGTACGAATCGCCATGACGATTACCAATCTCCAATAGGAAATTGACCCGAAAAGGAATTAATTATCGCTGTATATAAAAATACAACTTTTGGCAACATAAGTGCTGTGAAGGCGTGAAACAGGTGTCGCATTTGTTATGTTAGTTGAAGATTGATTAAATCATCGAATTATTATTAAAGAAAATCAGTTGATTCATTTCCTCAATTAACTCATTTCAACTTAATTCACGCCAACTCTGAACTTGATCTTGTTCTTAAACATTTCAACCAATACATTACAAATATGTGTAAGTGAAAGGCGATTTTATTTAAATGTTAACGAACCTTAGTTTCGATGACAGAAAGTAGAACATATACAAAAAAGCTTATCCAAATCGATCACCATTTTGCCGACAACCTGAATTCGAAAAAAAACTTATATAATATTGTATTCCACATCATTGGTTAATCAGATGTTTTTTTCCATCATTGATCTTATTTTCCTCAAACAGATATTCAAATGAATAGGGAATAGGAAACGTAAACAATTGACAAATTGAGTGAACACTGAATATTTTTGAGAAATATATACTTGATAGGAAAATGGTAAGGTTGTATCTAAGGTATGAATCATAAAAAATGTCAGAAAAAAGTAAATGGTATGATGAAGGTTTAATTTTATTATCGTTTTGATAAGCGAGATATAGTAATTAATAGGAAACGGTGACAACATTCCGTCTATCACTGTAGTAAATTGTACGACATTGTCAACACCACGACTAGTAACTTTTATTTCACGAATTATTCATAAACAATCGAATAAACGACCCGAAATAGCAGAACAAATTCTTGAATTTATCATTTGAATGATTCTAAAAAAAGCATTAACATTTTCATGTAACTACATAAATTTTAATTTCAATTTAAAAAAATATATCACGAACGTATAGATTTGAAATGCCTACACATACATAAAACGGTTTGAACTTACGTAAGTTGCCTACGCACACCATCGGAAAGTATAATTGTTTGGAATCAATGTTATTCATGATTAAATTACATCGATACACCTGCTGTAACTCACCTGAAACAACAAAACATACAATTAACTTAATTATAGTACGTGTCTCCTAATTAAATTGATATAAACTCATAACTGTAAACTGTTTAGCTCGTATATATTTATGATTTTCTTTCATTAATGGATTGCAATAATTTTATAGATCAAGGTATATCAATAAAATATCCTTGGAAAAAACTACCTACATAATGGAATAATCAAGGGTCCTGTGCAAGTGCCTTGAAGTACTCTATAGACTTGTATCGAACGTATAAAATAGTCTGCTAAAGGAAAAGTGAGTTTCACTGACGAGTAACGGTTTTAGTTTGTTTTAGATTGCCTTTAGGCACAAATAACGGAAAATTGTACCCACACCCATCGAAAAAATATGCGGAGGAAAGATTTTTTTTTGCTTGAACCATTATTTGAAAAAGGTGTATTTTGGGAGATATTAATCGCGCGCCTTGTTGCATTGTTAGACTAACATAACCATCCGCTTCTTATAAGAGTATTGTTTAAGCAAACAAATCAGAAATACTCAAAATTTTCAGAGGGGCATACTACATAATCAGGAAACAGCGCTCATGCAAAGAAATCTCCAACTGTTTTTGACTAATCATGTGCTCAAGCAGGGTGAACCTTAAAATCCTTGTACTATAGTCGAGGCAAGAATTCAAGCGATGCACGTCACAGATCGATTCTATAAATAAGACAATACTGCTAAGAATCATGAAGCCCCATTAAACTGTACCTATTTCTGAAAAAAGCTTAATAACCGGGTGTCAAGAATTACTCTTTTTAACGTAATCAATGATTAAAAATTATGTTAGTATTAACATTTCTTTAATGAGATCACTCGTGACGTGCACCGCGTGAATTCTTGCCTCGACTTTAGTTGGAATTTGGAATTGGTTGGGAGGGTGGTTAAAGAAAAATATTGAACCATTGGGCCTCCTGTATTTCCTCCTTGTAGGCAGACCCTCGCCTAGGCCTTCAACCAACCTAATCTTGCGAAGCAGATGGTGATGCTGCCTACGGACATCTCCCTTACATCGGCCAAAGTAGGCCAACCTTCTCCCAAAATGGATTCTCTGATTGATGAGACGGCAGAACAGTCACAGAATACATGTTGAACCGGCTCATCTTCTTGTTCACACTCTCTGCAGAGAGGTGTTTCGCCAATTCTCAAATTATGTAGATGTTTCCTTAGCAGACAGTGTCCAGTCTGGAGTCCCGTCATAAAACTTGGGTTACTTCTGGTCCATTGCTGCGCTGTTGTTGGGATATTTTAGTAGTTTCCTAGCAAGCTGACAGCTGCTTGTTTCATCCCACAGCTTCTTGAATTCGTTGTAGGTGTTCTCTTTATCTGTACTAATTGTAGACAGGCAAAACAGTTTGATAATTTTGTTAAGAATATCATATTAATCAACACTGGACATGTGCATTGCGTACTACCCAACTGGGGAATACCACAATCATGCGATCTATGAGTTACTGGTTGGCAGTAGAACGGCAAGCCTTTTGATTTTCTTTTTAATAACTGGTAATGTATTTTAAAAATTGAAATCGATTTCAAAACGCTCAAGAACAGCTGTCTCCGGTCAGCGACATCTTATATAGAAAATTGTAATTAATTTGGAGTTCAAGCAACACGAAAATCCGGAACTGTTTGGAACCAGTATTTTGGCCGCTTTTGCGCAATGAGAAAGTTAATCAAACTGTACGGGATTTTTGCTTGAATAAACCTATAAAGAAGAAGAGCGAATTGTCTTGTTCTGACAGGAATATTCATGAAATATGTACCAGTTTACATTGTGGCTATACGGAAATCAGTCCTTTGCTACTCTATCTCCATCTTTGCTGAAAGGAGTAAAGATGTTTTAAAAAGTAATAAAAAAATATAATGATGATTTTTATTAAGAAAAAAATTTTTCTTCTGAAAAATCATGATTGTTATCAACCAAAATGGCTAGAACATTGCTTTCTTTGGTTTGCAGAGTTTTATCAGCCTCTCTAGGACTACTTATAATGTAGGATGAACTAGAAACGAAGTATCCACGACTATACCATTTTGTCATTATAAAAATGCAAAAAATATTTTTAAATAATGCATAACTTTACTGGCCAACAATTGTCCGAACTTTCTTATATCCATTACTATAGAAACCAACCAGTACGATAAATCCACTTTATCACACTGAGTGCGGGAAAGCACTACTTACCGCACTCAAAGTCAATCAGTGCAGTAATAATTACTATACCACACTGCGTGCGGTAAAGTAGCACTTACAGCACGCGCGCCTGAGAGAGTTTCCCATTTCCAGTTACGTTAAAAGTTACGATTTGATAGTTCAGACCAATATAATAATCATGATGGTGTTAGTTTTCATGAAACAGAAAAAAGCAAATTGTTGAAATAAGAATGAACAATTCCAAAACGGTTTATTCTTCCGTATATCGATAATACTTTTCTTAAGCTTTATTATATTTTAAGAAGGGGAACAATTCCAGAATGCCTTCCCAAAGCTGGGATCTAACCAAAAGGTAAACCGCGAAGGAAGTTTGGTGTACACGTCAGAGGAAGTCTCGGGAAGTCGGAAGAAGTTCGGGAAAGTCTTGAGGAAGTCCAGGGATGTTCGAGAAAATCTTTTAAGTGAGAAATAATTTGCGCATGTGAATTACCTGCTATAGGCTACTGCGCATCTACGGGAGACGTCATTTGATGACGTTATTCGGTACCGGATGCGGGTCCTGAGTCGGGGCGGAAAATCAGTCCCGACACGCCACTGATGATGTCATTTGATGACGTTATTCGGGACTGCACCTGAGTACCGAGGCGGGACACTAGTCACATCCTTTGTCGTAATTTATTTGTAAGTGTATTGTTTTGAGAAAATAGACAAAATGCGAGAGTAATTTTTTAATCTTCGATAACATTTTTTATTATCTATAGTAGAAAGCTGACAAATTAGTAGCTAATAGACGACTTAATTATTAACATTTTAATGATAATTTATATAAACTATTGTTTAAATACAATTTAAGCTACCAAGGAGTTCGCAGCGTATTCGCTACTTCTAGTGGAGTAAATATAGCTTTGTAAAGAAAATTTTACATACGGAGCAACGCGACATAGAAAAATAAATTTGTTTTGCTGATACTAAGAATACCCTGAGTTTTCTACTTCGAGTAGGTGGGGGAACCCTTTTTTCTCGCGGAAAAGGGGTATCGAATCTTAAAGCTTTAGTTCTTGACATATCCATTAAGCTAAAAAATTGTTATTGAAACATTTCAATAAAAATTTGATATTTTCCTCAATAGTATTTTGCAGGAGCGCATCACATTTATTGCTAAACAAGAAGTGGTAGCATTTGCATATATATTAGTTTTAACATTATTTAATTTAAAGGCAAATCATTAATATACTTTGACATCAGGATGGATCCTTGGGGAACACCACTTTTTACAGATAATAAGAAGAACTCATACGCCCCTGGAGTATTCAGTCTTAACTTGCTGTTTCTATCATCAAGGTCATTATATGCCTGTGTGTATAATTATACATTGTGCTTTGTGTTTTAGCTATTTCTGAGGTTGTTTTTAAAAGTGTTTTAGAAGTTCAATTATTTTTTGCATTACATTATTTAATACTGTTGTTTACATTAAATATTTAAATACAATGACAATTATACGTACTTAACCACTATATAAAATCTTCTGTATTTTCCGTCTATTAGGTCCACTTAGTTAATGCCGGAGAAGTAAATAGTTTATTTTATTTTTATTTTTTTAACATTTATTTAACGTCGGTCTATTTCCGCTACTGAGGCCTATCACCGACGCCTGCAGACGAGCTACCCCCAACCAGGAATTTTGCCGAACCTCTTCCCTTAAGAAGAGTAGTGATCTTTTACTTGCCTAACATTTAATAGACAAGGGACAGACGGCTTTACATCCCCTCTGAAGGATGGTATATCCCCTATACAACCCTCGCCTAAGGTTGTATAGCTTCCGCGCATACACTGATATACAAGCCGCTGGAAGATATGTGAGGCGAGGACACGGTCTTCTTTGAAACGGTCACCATCCAAGTACTAACAGCGCCTAACATTGCTTTACATCGCATATCGAAGTATGTACATAGTAAAGACGCATCTACGCTCGCCCCAAGTAAATAGTTTAAGAAAGCGGATAAACATTTCCGACTTACGCCGAATTAAAATAAAAATAAACGATAAAATTATGTTGGAGGAAGTCGGGGGAAGTCTCGGAGAAAATTAAGGAAAAGTCTCTTACGAAAAAGAAGTCTGGTGCACAAAATTTCGAACGCGGTAGAGTCCTCGAATCTAATACACATTTAAATCCTGCCTGAATATTGCAATTTGATATTTAAAACTGATTAGAAATATCGTTAAAATTGTGCATATCAAAAGTCTTCGTCTATAAAACAAACTGGGTTTTATTTCTTGACTACTATTGCCCTGTTATTACGAATCATCCTGTATATTAATAAATACGCATTAGACAATCTAATATATTTCAGTTTAATTAAGTAACAACTAAAATAAAACAATTAATATTATTACAATAATCATCCTATATTTATAATGAAGTAATGAAATCACATAATTACATCAAAATTAAGTTAATTATTTGCGTTGGATCGTCATTTACATTATAATAAATATTTAATTGTATTTGTCGGCCAATTGATTCTACATTGTTATTGTTGACAATAAAGTTGCGGTTAGACTGTAATTTCACCGACACGCTTTGTTTACAATTTGTATATTTATACAATGTACAATATATTTGTTTAAACGATGATACGATGAGAGGTACATATTAAATTTGAGTGACGTACCCCAGGATGACTTCCACAGTAATCATAAATATCTTTCACCCCTATGAAAAGTTACCCTCTTAAATATCATAACTATGTTATTGTACGATAAGCACGTATTTGGTTACGCCTAATACGCCAATTTATCCATTCGAACATAATTGGCCACATAATTTTTTCATACACGATTTACCCCTTTATATTTATTACTATCTACCTTATAATCACTAACTACATAAAATACTAACTTAGCCCAGTAGCAGGGTCGAAAAACAGGGCTTTAGATGGAAATAACCGGGAATTCTGAAACTTGGTGGATTTATAGATTTCTCCCTTAACAATTTACAATAAGTTATGTCATATGCATTTTTCACCTAAAGTCGACAGTTTCGACACAGCAGCCGAGTAAACTTAAGCATATTTTTTTATTTAATGCATGCGTTCCTTATTGCAACACTCAGTAAGGACATACCACCAAGTCCAGTGGTGAAAAATGGATTAATTCTCTTATTTCTGTGGAATGGGAATTCGCGACAAACTGTTTTCTGACACGACAAATTCGTAGGACCCTTACGACAAATTTCTAAAAAAGAGTCAGTACCAAAAAAGACCCCTTGATGATTTACGGGGGTGGTAGTGCTAAGTACAAAAAAAAATGTATTAATTTCTTCTATTTCTGTGTAACGAAAATTCGCGACAAACTGTTTTCTGGCACGACAAATTCGTAGACCACTCATGACTAATTCCTGAAAACAAACCATCCCTTGATTATTTACGAGGGTGGTAGTGCCGAGTACGGAAAAAATGTATTAATTTAACTATTCTTGCAAACGACAAGCTGCCAAATTAAATCTGTGCGACGAAAAAATTGTACGCGGATCCCGTAAATCATTAAGGAGTAGGTAGGTTTTTTGAGCTGATTCTTTTTCAGGAATTTGTCGTGTCGCGAAACAGTGTAGTGAATTTTTAGTTCAGAAAAATAGTAAAATTAGTACACTTTTAGCCGAACTCAGCATTACCACCCCCGTAAGTCATCAAGCGATGGTATTTTTTAACTGATTTTTTTTTCTCAGGAATTTGTCTAAGGGACGTGGAAATTTGTCGTGTGAATTTCTAGTTTACAAAAATAGTAAAATTAATACATTTTTCTCAATACTCGACACTACCACCCACATAAATCATCAAGGGATGATTTTTTTGAACTGATTCTTTTTCAAAAATTTGCCGTATGAATTTGTCGTGCCACGAAACAATTTGTAGTTCCCAAAAATAGGAAAATTATTACATTTTTTGCCGAATTCAACACTATCGCGCCTGTAAATCATAGAGGGATGGTTCTTATGGAATGCTTTTCTTCCAGGAATTTGTCGTAAGGGACATAGAAATTTGTCGTGCCAAGAAACAATTTGTCGCGAATTTCTAGTTTGCAAAAGTAGTTAAATAAATATGTTTTCACTGTAGTCAGCACTACCACTCCCGTAAATCATCAAGAGGTGGTTTTTTTGTACTGATTCTTTTTTAGGAATTTGTCGTAATGGGGCAATTTGTCGGTCAGAAAACAGTTTGTGGCGAATTTCCATTACTTAGAAATAGGAGAACAAATACATGTCTCTCTGTACTGAGCACTGTCACCCCCGTTAATCATCAAGGTGTGGTTTTTCGTATATTACTTATTCACGACAAATTATTTTGATACTTTTTTAAATCAGGCGCGACAAATTTAATCTTTTCACGACAAGTTAACGACAATAAAGCGACATTTAATCCATGTATTGACATTGCAAAATTTTGATATGGTAATGCTAACTTGACAGACGAGTAAAAACTTACGTAAAGTTTCTGAAAGGAGACGGCGCGAGCGACAAAATTTTTTGCATGAATTTTAAAAATGCTTGAATTTATTATTTTTCCATAATGTGTACTACACAAGTTGATAATATAATAAAAGAAACTCACAGAAAAATGTTATTTCGTAAATATTCGACATTAAAATTTGAGCTTTTATGTAAACGAAACCACGTGACTGTAAACGCTATGATATTGCCTTGACGTCACTGATTTACCCTGAATTTGCTAATTCACGTTGGTTCCCTTAATCTTGTTATTAATTACTGGTTTATATGACGGATAATGATTCCATAAGATGCTTAGCGACCTTAGCGTATTAATTAATCTATAGCCACAGCATTCCTTTTAGATGTTTCAACATTTCAACAATAACGACGTGACGTCACCGGGCACGTATGACGTCACTCGGCAGGAACAGAGCGTTTCAATGGTTTTATATTCAGACAAAATAAATATTTTTTGCGCCCTCGATTTTAACAAAAAAAAAATTAAAAATACGAGGAAGCATATTTTTCTGTCGTCTATCTATCTGTGATATATATAAAAAAACATGCAACTTCCTCGTTGAGCCTACCGTGCCGATAAATAAAACGAATAAATTCTATTCTATCCAATATTGTTAATTAGTTTTCATTTTTAGATAAGAGTTCCTGTTCCTGACAGTATATGTCATAACAAGTTTTGCTAAACCTAACCTACTCCGTAATTTACTTTGTATACAGGGTGTCTCACCGGGAACTGAATCGATCGATATGGAGTAAAAGTACGCATCAGAAAATTTTGAAAATTTAGATAATTACTAATGTCGGTGTGGCCAATCCAACTAAAATAATTACAAGCAGCTGGCACTTCCGCTTATACCGGAAGTCGATACTAACTTGCTTATTTCAAATGGAACACCCTATATATTTTAGGGTTTTCGAAAAGAGCATAAAATTCTGAGTCGAAAATATGTAGCATATCCTATACCTAAACCTAGCCGTTTCAGAGATATTTGACATTTTATAAAAAATTTGACAGGTGCAACGGTTTGCAAGAACCGTTATAACTTTTTCCTCATTTCTTTCTTGTCACGTAAAAAGAACACAATGAGAACTACGTTATACAACTGAAATAAATTCAATAAAATCATACCAAGTGTTCCGTTTCTCGCGTTACATTTTGTCAAATTCAAACCGCGAAAACTTGTTTAGGTCAAATGGAACACCCTGTATTTTTTACGTCAAGTTGTGTAAAATTGAATTCCCTTTTTTCTGATATTAGCATTGTGGGGGTTAAAGTTACAACTTTTTAAAATATTTGCGATTTTATTAAAAATTCATGAATTATTGGAATCATTTCATCAAAATGGCTATGATTAGAAACAATCAGTCATTATCTTATGCCAAAAAATGCCAGCACGTTTAAATTACACCCAAGACCTTTTAAATTTGTTTATTATTTATGGAGAATGTGATAAAGTAATATCAAGAACTTGCAGCAGCAACATTTGCTACTCGATATCCACAAAAACGCAAAATAACACTAACACTGTAACATGCGTATTAATCGAATTGAAGATATGACATGAACTAAAATAGCAGAGATAAGATCAATTGGATCAAGTGATATTAGATGCTGTTCATGCTGAACTACGTGTTAGTATCAGAGATTTATCTTTAAACTTGAATGTAGACAGAAATAAAATTTGGAGGTGCCTTAAACGTCATAATTTAAAACCATACAAGCTCAAGTTTTTGCACACTATGGAAGAAGGAGATGCAGAGAGGAAAATGGAATATTGCTTCTGGGCACAGGGTTTGTTTCTAATGACACAGATTTTTTTAAAAAAATTATTTTCAGTGATGAGGCTACTTTTACAACAAATGGCGTAGTCTCATCGCAAAACTCAAGGTATTGGTCAACGTTAAACCCACACTGGGTTATAAATTGTAAACGGCAATACTCCGAAAAAGTAAATGTCTAGTGTGGAATTTGATTGGACCATTTTTCTTTGATAACACTTTAAATGGTGTGACATTCCTACATTTTTAACACATAAATTTCGAGATGCCGTTCAAAATTTACCTTTAGCTGTACAACACAAAACCTATATTTCCAATTAGATGGGGCTTCCATTCATAATGCGGTAATAGTTAAAAATGGACTGAATAACAACTTCCCTATGCGTTGGATTGGAGAAAATAGTCCTTTAATTGCGTAGCCACCTAGATCAACAGACGTCACCCCTATGGATTTCTATTTTTGGGGTACTGTAAAAAATAGGTCACGAAATAGTGCGGAACTATGTGAGAGAATTAGAGAAGCATGTAATGGAGTATTAGTTGAAGAATTAAGAAAAGTTGTTAAAAATAATAAGAAGAGAATTGAAAAATGTATCAGAATTGATGGAGGACTAGTGGAGGAGGATTATATTTAATATTTACTTTTTAAAATTATATATATTTTTTTTTATACGTTTATATAACGTCGGCCTATTTCCGCTACTGAGGCCTAACACCGACGCCTGTAGACGAGCTACCCCCAACCAGGAATTTTGCCGAACCTCTTCCCTTAAGAAGAGTAGGGATCTTTTACTTGCCTAACATTTAATAGACAAGGGACCGACGGCTTTACATCCCCTCCTAGCTTCCGCGCATACACTGATATACAAGCCGATGGAAGATGTGTGAGGCGAGGACGCGGTTTCCGTTGGAATGGTCACCCATCCAAGTACTAACTGCGCCTGTCGTTGCTTTACATCGCATACCGAAGTATGTACATAGTAAAGACGCACCTACGCTCGCCCCAATTATATTTTTGTTCAAGTAATAAGTAATAGTGTTGTCTAAGTTACAATGACTTTACAGAAATAAAAGTTTAGTTATTTGATATTTTCTTTAGTGTCCTAATGCTTAATTAGCGCCATTATTACACGACTACAAAGTTATGTAAATATCCGACAATAAATAACTTGAATAGTAGGGTGATTATTATTGAAATCTTAGATAGGTATGATTTTTTTTGTAAAGAAATGAATATTTTTTAACGAACTTTGATATACAAGGGTTTTAGGTCATGCCGAACAAAATTCTGTAAAAACAAAAACCCTATCTCAATCGCTAACATAAATTCTTAATTTTTGCCAATTTCTTTCTTTCATCATAGTAGGCGTATTTAATTTCGGAAAAAAAATTGTTTAATAACTTTTTAATCGCAATCTGAAACACAAGATGTATACATATCAAATTTTATCTAAATCGATCCACAAATAGCCGAGATATTGCGGTGTAGTAATGAAAAGTGAGACACACTGTATATATGAGCTTGAATTCTGTTCAATATTGTCCGCATCCTGGATATATAAAAAAAGTGGACAAATTCACATCCCTCTAGTCTAGGAAATTGAATAGCAAAAAAATCTGGAACGATGTATATAATATTCCATTAAAAATATTGCATAATTTTTTTTCACAAATAATAATTTTGTGGTGTAAAATTGCTAATTACCAAGTACATGAATAAGTAATTCCCATAAACGTCACTTAATGGCGATGAATAATTTCCAGTCCTGCTTTCAAACAAAGAAAAATTGCCTAAGAACTTGGGTTGTCTTTTTATAAACTTAAATATGCAGATTTTGAACTTCTTCCAAGTTTGCTAATATAATTCATACACAGACGCGAGAAGTATGTATTATTGCCAATATATCTGTCAGCACGTGGATATAAAAATGTAACTTAAAAATTCCGCAACACAACTTAAAACCTTTCCAATATTACTATTTATCTAATTTATTCAGATCTTTTTCATTAATATTTTCCAACGTGGCATATATTTGATAATAATAATATACTCAGAAAAACTAATTTTGCTAACGAAACCAAGTAACAAAAAAGAATGGTAGAAATTAAAGTTCTCGATTGCGAATAATTATTTAACTAATATTTTACTAGAATATTGTGGTTGTTGATATTATCGAGATTAATATATGGGTTTTTATAACGTTGTAAGCGGGAATTCTCATTGCTAACACATTTAATATTAACACTGTTCTGGGATTTTTAACAAGCAATATTCGAAATAGAAATAGACATAAGTCTGTCGGTCCAGCTGTCCACACGCATTTTTAAGCTCCGTGAAATAAATAAATAAATAACATCACAGGTAATTACGACCCCCGTTATCCCGTTGTGTGGGAGGGGGCTACACATTTAGAGACAAGGGACACACACCCAATATCCGTGTGTAGTGGAAAAATCCCTCTCACATTCTAAGTATGAACCGATTATACAGGGTGGTTCAATAGTTATGACCAAAGAAAGATTTAATAAAACATCCTGTATCTCAGTAAGGAAGGACGATGGATGCATTAATGTCGGGTAATTTGGAACCGACAAAGTGCCCTCTATCCACAAGTAACGCATGTACCTTTAACTTTGAAAGACCCTGTATAACATGATCGTTAACACTCATTACTGACAACAACGCTAAAAATTAAATAAACAATTTCATCTGTCTTGTATAGTATTCCACGAATATCATACATATTTATGGAGTAAAGCCTAACAAAACCCTCAATGTGGACATGTCCCTAATGTATTGTGATAATTTATTCAAGAAAACAAACGAAATTACGATAAAATGAGTTTCGATTGTTGAGGCCATCCGACAGAGTGTAGTAGAGTTGGGTGTCGAAAACACGAAAGGAACCAGTTGGGCCCGAGGAGCATGTGAAAAGAACGCGAGACCGGTTTTGAATTAACCAGGCTGATTATTTATCAGGCGGTTGTTAGCTGTTCATGATTATGGCTGTTTTTACACGTTCACGTGGTTTGCTTGTTGAATTTTATGGACTGGCGTAAATTAATATTCGCCCGTTGCGGTATAAATAATCCCCCAACATGTCTTGCCAATTTTTAGAGGCAGCAATAAGGATACCGGATAGGATATCTCGTATTTTAAGATTAAAGCCGGGGTTATTAAATGGAGATTTGGTTTACGAGCCTTGGCTTGTCCCACACCAACACTTACTAATAATTTTTATTGTTTTTATGGTGGAATGGAAATAAATACATACTTTACTGCCCGTCTCGCGGTTTTACCTCCAACGAACTGCTCCCGAAATAGAAACAATATGGCCCTACTGGAATCGTAGGCGTTAAAACAACTGTTATATACACATAAAATCATTAAAATATACAAAGAAAATCTGGTACCTAATACAAGAGTGTTTTAAATTATGTGTTATAACGACAACTTCAAGAATACATCTTAAACAAACATCTCCAACGTGCTGTGCCTTCCACTACTATTTATATTATGTATTAGTTATCACAAGTTCACCAATTATTTATAATTTAAATAAAGATAATTATTTAGGTATAATTGCTGTTTATGTGCTTCTAATCCTCTTGTGATGCCAGAGCTTGGTTGGCGAAATGCTGGTCTTATAATATGCGATATTTTGTATTTGAATATCATTACCGAAGGTTGGAACTTGGAACGTTAGGTACATTTCTTTCTTAAAATATTTCATATTTTTTAAATTTACAGGTCGATTTTGTCAAAAATAGTTTTCAACAGTTTAAATTTCAAAGGAATCGGATTTTATTTCTTTAGTTTTATCGCGCTCACAAAAAATGTAATGACGAACGAACGGACATTTTGAAAGTTGTTCACTTGATAAATCACTGCATAGAAACTAGTTTCTTTCCTTCTAAATGAAAATTACCATACATACTGCATATTCCAAAAATAAGTAACCCTAAGGACCTTAAAGATTTCAGGCCTATCAGTATTTTACCGGTGTTATCTAAAATTCTTAAGAAAATACTAAACATTCAAATAAAAATCATTTAAATACTTATGATGTTACCTCAAAACCAATCAGGATTTGGAGCAAATCACAGTTGTACTACACTGCTCTGTTGAAAGTCATGGATGATATAATATCGGAGAGTGACAAAAACCCCTTAACAATATTGGTTCTGCTCAATTACTCCAAGGCTTTCGACCTAATCAATCATTAAATTCTTTTATCTGTACTTCACTGCCTGGGATTTGATGGGACTGCAGTCTTATTAATTAAACATTATTTATCTAATAGGCAGCAGATGGTCAGATCTGGCAATAATATTTCCACTCCATTAAACGTGTTCTGCGGAGTGCCGCAGGGCTCCATATTAGGTCCTTTTCTGTTTACCTTATATACCTCAGGATTTCGAGATAGTTTGAAGTATTGCTCGAGTCATTTCTATGCAGATGATACGCAAATTTATTATTCTTTTGGGAAGAATGACTGTCTTGAGGCTTGTGCACGAGTAAATCAGGATTTGCAGGCACTATTATCTATGTCAGAAAAATATTGTTTGTCAATTAATCCCACCAAATCCAAAGTCATGTTATGTGCAAAGTTTCATGTGATATACAGGAGATATACTTACATATTAGTATAAATATTCAGGACTTACAATTTTGCAGTGCATAAAAAAATCTTGGCTTTTTTATAGACTCCTCGTTTAAATTCTCAGAGCAAGTAACTAATATTGTTAAAAATGCATTTACTCAATTCAAATTAATATATGGCAGCAGACACTTGTTGTCTATTAAAAATAGGACATTGTTGTGTGAGTCATTGATTATGTCGCAGCGCAGCATTACAGCGGATTCAAAACACCTGCATACGATTCATATTTGGCTTAAAAAAATATGACTACATATCTGCTTAAATTCATGAACTAAATTGGTTAAAAGTTAAAGAGAGAAGAGATTTGCATATTTGCTACTTAATTCATAAAATCATTAAAAATTAAGGTCCTCGTTACTTGCTCAGCAAAATCAAGTTTAGAGTAGATGCAGATGCAGATAGTGTTAATGTTAGACATAAATATTTATTGACAATACCTGCACATAAACTATTTTACATGTCGCTATTGTAAAAATACCGGGATGTACCAAATAGTCAAAGGATCCTCGTGCCGGTCGTCACATGCCTACCTTGCACTGTCGAGAGCCAACAGCTCGAAACTGCAGTCTGCAAGTGGTGTGTGACGGCTGGCAAGAGAGCTCCTTTAAGTAGGATCAGTCTTTCGGCTGGTGTTTGTTGCAATCGAAGCATTAGCCTTTTGATGGTAATATGCAATTATTACACTTAAGGCGCCAGACTTGTAACTTGTAATTCAGCGCTCGGCGGGGCACATAGCCCGGAGAGTAGCAGTTGGTTGCAGTCTGGTTACGTTCCTTATAGTAAAATAAGGATTTTATAGAGGACTTTGCGACTAAAAATATTATGTTTAATATTCCGTCCTCTAAAAGCACATTTGAACTATGCTAAGCCCAGTCAGGCTATTTACTTTTCGATTGCAACAGACACTGGACCGCTAAATGGCGCCTGCTGACTATTTTACATGTCGCTATTGTAAAAATACCGGGATGTACCAAATAGTCAACGGATCCTCGTGCCGGTCGTCGCATGCCTACCTTGCACTGACGAGAGCCAACAGCTCGAAACTGCAGTCTGCAAGTGGTGTGTGACGGCTGGCAAGAGAGCTCCTTTAAGTAGGATCAGTCTTTCGGCTGGTGTTTGTTGCAATCGAAGCATTAGCGTTTTGATGGTAATATGCAATTATTACACTTAACGCGCCAGACTTGTAACTTGTAATTCAGCACTCGGCGGGGCACATAGCCCGGAGAGTAGCTGTTGGTTGCAGTTTGGTAACGTTCCTTATAGTAAAATAAGGATTTTATAGAGGACGTATTGCGACTAAAAATATTATGTTTAATATTCCGCCCTCTAAAAGCACATTTGAACTACACTTTTTCAATGTTCATTTTCGTATTATGTTGCGAAATATTACAAAAAAATTCCGTCTGCTTTAAAGGATTTGTCTTTAATTAATTTTAAGAAAAAATTAAAACTTATGCTGCTTGAAGGTCTGATAAATTTTTCTTAACTCTGCAATGTTATATACGATACCGCGACTCGTTTGCTTAATTATCCATTCTTAATAATTTCTCTAATTACTAGTTTGTAAATTCTTGTTTAAATTCTATTTTGTTTTATATATTTATATGTGTGTGTATATGTATATGTGTGTGTGTGTGTATATATATGTGTATACTTACTATTTACTACACATTGTATTAATTATGTAACTTCTGGTTTGTTAATTTTCTCGTTGCTGTTATCTCTACTTTATTTTTAGAGTTGATTGGAAGAATGGAACTTGGATCCAATCTCTGCCTTTTGGCATAGTATTTATATCAAACTGTTTTTTTAACTGTATGTTGTTTTTTATGCCAATAAAAACCTATTATTATTATTATTATTTTATACTAAACTTTTTTTTCTATTTTCAATAATAACAGAAATAAAGGGAGGGGGTCAATATATAGTGAATAATCCTGTACAATTATAATAATGCCTTAGTCTTGAAGAAACTCGAAACATAACCCGATTCCTGTCAAACTAAATACCACGCTATTCAAGACAAATTCTAAATTCAATTCGGGACTACGATTTGTGAAGTAAATAATTTCATCCGGTTCTCAATTTCCAAGTACAATATTTTGCTGTTATAGCGAGGGAGCAAATTGACGATTTGTAGTGCACCAGTATTGTTGAAATCAGATTACAATGTATTGACACATGGGGGTGTAGGTAAGCTCATAATAAAAGGAAAAAAAAGTACAGGTGAAGAATTGAAGCGTCGAAGGGATCGGGGTCTTGTATTGTGGACCTGTAGCTTTGTAATGACATTTTCGGCCCTTTTAATTCTTTCTCACGGCTTCCTTCAGCAAGCACGGTCTGCTATTGTGAGATTTATTGATGAATCGGTAAACAGAAATAGATATACCTACAAAAAAGTCTGACAATTTGGCATTAACATCACTTTAATTTCATTTATGCATTAATACTGACGTTGACTTTTGCTATTTATACTATACTAGCCAATTAGTTGCCTTTTTGAATGCTTAAGGAATGTAATAATTCGCTTCAATTCGATTTTAAATTTCGCAGGAATTAGCTTTAACTGTTAATATTCAAATAAAAACTCCCCTGGCTGAGTATCATTTTGGCCGTTGTGAAATTTCTGATATTAAACAAAATAATTTTCCACATTATTTGACAAAAAGCCCACCTTTACATGTATAATTATTATTCGCCTTCTCATAATGCACTTAAAAAATATTCACCTAATATTATATTATACTATTAAAAAATGCAATTTTTGTTTCTGTATTAGTTAAGTGTATATTAAAATATAACGTTGCTAAAGGAAATATGAACGTTATATTGACACGGTCAACGTAAAACAATTATTTTTACTTTAATTGCTTGTCACAGCTGTTTTAGTTTTATTATTTCCAGATAAAATTTTACTTGGGTATAATTTAGTTATTTAAATAGCAACATTTATCAGTGATTTTACTGCATATTGTTGGCTGTTATATATACTTTACGTGACGCAATCTACTTTAAAACAAAGAATGTCTAGATAAGAATAGCCTGGTTAACTTGAACGACTGTCAAGGCAAATGTTTTACAAAATTCACCCCTTCCTCGAATCCTAAAAGCGGTCCAATTTCCAATTATTTACGAGAAAGTGTCAAAAACTGTGCTTTTTCGAGTTTTTTTTTGGGCTATAAGGAAATATTACTATATTAGTCTCCACTTTTACGTATTTGGATACGCCGGTTCAATTGGCCTTGGTCCTAGATTAGAGAAATGGTCCGTTTTCGAATTATCCATATGAAAATCTCAAAATTAATGTTTTTTCACTTTCCATTGGGGTATCCACAAATGTTAATAATTCTTTAATGCTTTTAGTGCTTGTTAGTTATTTCTTACGTATATTGATCAACAATATAACATTTTTACAATAACGGTTAATTTTAATCCGTGAAAACCAAATCAGAAGAAACTCAAAATAAAAAGTACGGTACTATTTATCAAGTATTAAATCTATGTTTTAGTCAAAACAGTATCTTAAAATTTTTAAATTAATATTTCGAATAAAACAAATGGAAATCTAAAATAAGCTAACTAATTAAATTAAGACTTAGCACCAGAAATTTATTAATTAATCGAGTTACGGCTCCTACTAGAACGACCCCAGGCAGGCATCTCTTCATTATATTCTAGTTTAGTAATATGCCGAAAATAACCTTGACCACAATTTTCCTAAATGAAGACATTCTTAATGTAATAATTAACTTATGGAAAGAAAATCGGTACAAATTACTGAACGTTGAATTAAAATTAAACAAAGAATAATTAACGTATAAAGACGGTTTGCACTATATTATTTTCAATATACAGTTAAAATGCAAATTCGGTAAACACAGAAGATATACGAATATCCCGATAGCAAAATAGGTAAAAGGGGACAACATATTTTTTGTATACTTCAAAGGAAAATGCGAGAAAACACCGTCTCGTGATTAACTCGAAATTGGACTACTTTTGAGATCTAGAACCGGCGCCAATCAATTTCATAGAAAAAATTACATCGCAAACGATTTAAAAATCTTTCGGACCTGTAATGGACCACTCATGAGCATGACCCTGAACTACTGACGGGCATTTAAAAAGACTGGAATTGGTTGGGAAGGTGGTAAAAAAAATTGAACCACAGCAATTAGACCCCATTTCTCCCTATAGGCAGACCATCGCCTAGACCTCCAACCTACCTAATCTTGCGAAGTAGGTGCTGATGCTGCCTAGGGGCATCTCCCTTACATCAGCCAAAGTTCTCCCAACATGGATTCTCTAACTGATGAGACGGCAGAACAGTTACAGAGTACATGTTGGTCCGTCTCATATTCTTGTTCACAACCTCTGCAGAGAGATTTTTCGCTTAATCTCATATAATGTAGATGTTTCCTTAACGTACAGTGTGAATTCGTTGTGGATATTCACTTTAACTACTTGTGTTATCGTCGTGATCCTTAACAGACTGAGCGGGCCTGGTCCAAAGATATTTGGATCTGCTGCCTTTTTGGCCAGTCTGTCGGCTACTTTGTTGCCACTGCACTGTGCATGTCCAGTCATCCAGCATACCGGCACCCACAAGTGCTTGGTGACATTCCCATACGTCTTTTATATTGGATTTGCAGACTTCTGGAGTATATTCCACATCCTGCCCCATCCTTCTTTTTTGATCCGTCTGTGAAGATGTTGATCACACCTTCGCCAACAGCCTCGTTCTCACTATTCGTCTGTATTATGTAGGGTCCGTCGAAGACAAGCCGGGGAGGAGTGCCATCTGTGCACGCCTGTAGAAGAGGTGACTGGGCATTCAATATTAAATGAGCCAATGTTATCGAATATATAGAAGAAGACGTAGAATATCCCAAACTTCTTCAGAAAAAATTGTTCGCAGACTTTAATCTATTTCTTTAAAGATAATATAGTTTTAAACATGCAAAACAAATTAATTGACAAGAGCTTTGACAACACACCAAATGGTTGACACCAGATATTGAAACCAACCGACTGTTTTTAATTCTAATTGACAAAAAGCTTAAGCCTCCTATATTGTCGGGTAGGTTTCAAGTAATTAAGTAGGCAATATGTAGGTGTAAATGTAATCAATTTACTGGCCACTTCTGACTCCTGAAATATCTGGATTCATGTGAGATACTTGGTTATTTGACAAATCGTGATAAGAATCCTCATACTTCTTGTCATACTTTCTGTGTGTGCAGTAACAGTGCGTTGATTGTCCCTCATACATTGTGTATATGGAATTAATTTAATATACATGACAAATTTCCGCATATTTTATAATTTGTGTTGGTTTTGGAAGCCGTGACTTAATTGGGCACAGAATTAAGAAGGGGGTGTCTTCTACAATTTTGTGAGTTTTTTTCTCTTCATAGTTGTGTTGTATGTTGTTGTAGGAAGCATTTGCGGCTTACGAAAATTTGTGCATTTTTTTTTAATCTCTATAGGGTGTGTGAAGCTGATTTTGAACGAGGTTTTCTGTACATTTTATTTTTGTAGTTGCCCTTCAAAACATATACTTATATATGAACTGAATAAGAATCCGATTCCCAGCATTCGATTGTTAAACCGATTTTTAAGAGTATCCGATTCCAGAGATTCCAGTGGCGTAACCGATTTTTTTAAATTACCTTTTGTTTCATTAAATTTATAACCGTAATATGGAAAACAATTTAAAGTAACAATGGGAAGTTATACAAAATTTATTGTTTTCCATATTGAGACAAGACACTTTTTTTAAATGTCATACCTCAGACATATATGCATATACTGTTTTTTAAACATTGTTTTTTCTGATACATGTACATTGTAATGGATGAATCTCGATACAAATCCAGATACTTGTGCCTAATCTAAACGTACCTTACATATAGTCAAAACTTTTAGATATACTATTAATCTAAATCTGAACATACTAGCATATAATAAAGTTAAATCAATGAGAAGATTATGTAAAGACTTCCTCCCAACGAGAATTGAGTAACAACTTCAAAAAAATATAATCAAAACTTTCATACATACAACATTTAATATCAATACATAAATCATCTATCGCCATTTATACATACTGTTGCTCCAAATCTGATCATACTAGTACTCCTCTATTGTTTGAAAATACATTTGATAAGTTCAAAAGATAAAAAATAGTTAAAAAGCCTAAATGTTTTCTTAACCGTCTCTCATGTTACCGAAGTAACCCCCTGGAAGATCTCAAGGATCTTGTGCTAGGCAAAGAGAGACGAGGCCCTACAGTTTAATGTGGACTCCGAACCACTCTTGGGGCAATTTTTTTAATGAAAAATTGTTTCGCCTTGCGGGAATCGAACCCACTTCGCTAGGCAACTCAGTTTGCTAGACAGCCGCTTTAACACACTGAGCTACCATCCCCTTAAACATAAACACCACATATAATAGACAAACCCCAAATTCAAAACCAAGGGCTGTTGAAAAAACTCAGACAACATCCATTACCTGCCGGCATTGCCAGAGTCGATACCTGGGATCGAACCCAGAACACAGGAAAGCTTGGCCAAAGCGAATTTTCTACATAATGCGCTCTAGCCGACTAAGCTACTGTGTCGGTATCAACATGTATCAAATCTTGCTTAACTCGTGTCTTAGTAAATAAATATTCCCTTCTACTATCGAAAACAAACAAGACCTAACTTCTATAAACTAAAAGAACCAGAAATAAAGGAAAAAATAGCACGATTACTAAACACTAAACTTATGGAAAATGTACACCTGGAAACAACACAATCAATAGAGAACCCTTGGCAGTCTTTAAAAGAGTGATAAATGAAGTGCAGGAGAATGAACTGGGAATCGAAGAGCGGAAAGCGAAACAGAACTGGATGACCGAAGAAATCCTGTTGTTGATGGATGAAAGAAGAGAATACAAGCACAGGAAAGTTAATAAGTATAAAGAAATCCACAAACAGATTACAAGATTAACAAGAGAGGCAAAGGAGAATTGGATGAAAGAACAATGTCAAGAACTCGAAGAACTACAAAGAAAATAGTTTTAACATACACAACAATATAAAAGAGATAACCGGAAATAGGAAAAAACCCTCAACAAGGCGTCATAATCACTAATAATAATAACAAACAAATAATAGACCCAGAAGAAATAGAAGAAATATGGACAACCAATATACAAGAACTTTTCGATGATAATAGAACAGAACCAGAACTCAGACAAGTGGGCCAGGAAGATCAACCAATGACAATTCTTACATCAAAGGTGAAACATGCAATAAAACTATCAAAGGTACGTAAAGCTCCAGGCGAAGATAATATCTATGCTGAAATGCTTAAACTATTGGATGATGAAAGCATCAACCTTTTAACGTTTGTTCTGAGAATATTTTTACAGTCAGGATTGCCAACCGTACTTTATTCTAAAGTATTATACTTTATTTTTCATTAATAACTTTTTAACTATATCTTTCAGCTCACCACCAAATAAAACATTTTTGGGAGCCATATCACATCCGGTTTATGCCTATTAGGCTCCTTGCGCGCGTTTAAAATGACGCCACTAACGTCAACTAGTGGCTGGACCCACAAGTTTAGGCATGAAAAATTTCAAACTGTCAACGCACAATTTATTATTGTCAATATGTAAAATGAAAGTTTTATCAAAACGTCTGCATATTAATCTTAAAATGGCAGAGATTATCGTTATACAACGTGGATGTCAAGCGATCTGCTCATCAAACTTTCCTGATAGCACGCTTAAGAAGGGAAAATCTTTATATGAAAAGTGTGGGAATACTCAGATTGCAATGTAATTACCTGGATAATTACTACAAAAGTTATTCGACAAACTTCGAAAAATTTGCCTGGATACTCAGTAAATATTGATGTAATTCTCATAACTATCGATAAAGCCGATAATTGAAGCGTTACGAGCTTTTCTTACGTTGACATAACCTAAGCAATGTTTTCCTGCCGAAACTTAAGGGCGGCACCGCAGGTGTCGCCACTGATCCCTACGCAAGGAGCCTCTATATGCTCTTTTTACTCTGTGATTTATAAAAAAAATTAAGAAACGTGAAAAAAGTGGCATTATCTCACTCTGGATGAATCACAAGATGTTACTGAAAATAGCTTGAAGTTGTTTCGCAAAGGTACAGATAAATAGTCGTAAAAAATATTGAATACAACTGACGTCCAAAGTGAACTAACTCTTCATGGAATTGCCAAACTTCCCATTTGTGAAAAAAGTACTACACATTATGCATTGCATAAATAAAACCATGCGTAACCAACAATGTGCTGTTAAATTAATTAACAATATGTAATCTGGAATTTGTAGCCGCGTATTTTATTTAATTCAAAGAACATTCAGTTTTCTTGAATGAAAGCAAATATTTATGTTTCAAAGCAAAAAAATTGAAATCCGACATAGTATTTAACTCAATTGTCATCAGTTACATCGCTAGAGTTCTCAGTATTATAGAATAATTCGATAATACTAACCAGAACTCTAGCAATACAGTTAAATATTATGTCAGATTTCAATTTTTTTTTTTGCTTTGAAACATGAATATTTGGTTTTCATTCAGGAAAACTGAATGTTCTTTAAATTAAATAAAATACGTGGCTACAAATACCGGATTACATATTGTTAATTAATTTAACAACAGCACATTTCAGACTTTTCAATGGAACCCTCTTTATTAAGCTTTTATCAGAACTGCGTTGGATATTAATTAAAACATGGTATGTACCTGACAGTATAAAGGAAAACAAGCGAACAGGATATAGGTAAAAACGCAGTTGTTTATAAATTACATCTTTCAATATTTTCCTATCTAAATGTTACTCTCCTCAGACCAAAATAACAATAAAAAAGTAAACAGAATTTTTATGGCATTTCTAGAGAAGAAACGTCTATTTACAATTCGTTGTTCGTTGAATATTAACGACTAGCATAAATTTAGTTTTGAGCTGTGCTTTCTGACCTGACCATTGTTAGGTGACCTTCATTCTGAGGGATCTCTACCTGCTTAGTCAATTTATTTCCCAACCTCATTTCACTGGTTTATAGTTTTGACAAGCTGTCGGATGTTGGGGGCCTTAACATTACTAGAGGTAGCTCGACTATACTATTTCACCTCACTGTGTATATTGTGTAGAATAAAATTTTAATTACACCTGTAAACTGCCAATTCATCACCGGTTAATCTTTTAAAAATGCCATCAGCATCATTTTTAATCTGCCTTATTTTCAGTGACACTTAATTACTTACTTTAACGTTACATCACTCAACTTTTTTTTATAACGTCGGACTAAAAAGCCAACTTTAAGTAATGATAATAAAATTAAATTTTAACATCATAAAATAATATTGCTTTTTTTTATTAACTTCCATAACAAATGCGGGCAGATGTTTCACGGAATTTAATTTCCACATCCGAATTGTTTTTTTTTAATTGTATCTACAATTACAACAAATTTAATGATTGTAATTGTTTGAATATCAAGCAGCTGTATACAAGAAGAAACATATAAAGAGACATTAATACAACCCGCAAATATACTTAAATTTACAACTACCAGCTATATTTAGTTTTAAGGCATTTATAAAGAAGCGAGACGAATTGGAAATAAAAACAAAATTTGTTCGTTGGAAAATTGTTCATTGTCAGTATTCAAGACGGAAACTCGGGCGCCCTTACGTGAACTTTCCAGGCGCTTTTTTAATAAAAACCTTAATTTTAAAAAATATAGAAGGTCAAATATACGTTAATAAAATGTTACTTTTGAGACTTTTTCGTCTCCTTCAATTATAGTTTAGCCTAGTTACATTTGGATGTCACTTTGGAAAAATCCGCGCCAAGTTATTTTGGGTCAAAGGTCACGGAACTAAACTGCTGGCACTCGAACTTACACATAGAGAATTTTAGGCAAAATTTAAAGTTCAATATATTCAACAGGAATGCAAATTTTTGAACGCGGCTTGCAAATTTTAAGAGCTAGTTTTTTTCGGATTAAGCTGCATGACGTATATTTATCGTAGGAACATAAGTTTATTATATACGGGGTGATCAATGAAGTCATGCAAAAAATCAAAAAGTTTGTATGAGTGAAATTTCCGCAAAAAATTTTTTTGGTCGTTGCAATATGGTTATTTCACGTAGATTTTCTATGGTCTAAGCATTTTATTTGAGGGTTGAAATTTACACATTATGCCGGGTCGATAATAAACAAAAACGTAGGGTACGACGCGCTCTAAGCTTTGGCATTATTTAAGTTTTTGTAAAAATAAATTCTCACCTCAAGTTGTTTTTGTTTAATGTTCCTCTCACTGTTCTGTCCGAAACTCACACCCCAGTTTGTTGTCTTAAAGAGTCATTCAGTTTTACAGAGTTCTTTGTCCACCCCCAAGCCCATAATTATGATCGGGTGTAATTTCTACGCGACGTGTCAATTTCAAAGTAGGCATTGGAAAAACAAATTTGTTGCTATGCAATTAAAAACTGTTTACATTATTTTAGAAATAATCTGACACATTTCAATGTTATAATTTTGTAAAGTTTAATTAATATGAGGCGTTTAACCACGGCAGAGAGGGAAAATTGCATTCGACTTCTCAACGAAGGAATGTCAAAACAGCAAATTGCGCACATTTACAATGTCAGCCGAAAGACAATTTATAATTTGATCCGCCGCGTCGAAACTACTGGTGATCATATTTATGGGCATGGGGGTGGACATACAAAAAAAATAAACGAAAGAACCGAAAGAATTTTAATGAGTGAAACTATGCGGAATAGAACAAAGAACTCTAGAAAACTAAATGACTCTTTAAGACAACAAACTGGGGTGAGAGTTTCGGACAGAACAGTGAGAAGAACATTAAATAAAAACAACTTGAGGTGAGATTTTTTTTTAAAAAAACATAACATAATGCCAAACATTTTAAATTATAGAGCTCGTCGCAGAGCAAAATCTGTGCGGTTATTACAACAACATAGAGCGAATAGGCGGGCATGGGCAAATCGGCATGCGAATTGGGGTAATGCAGAGTGGAGCCATTGTTTATTTACTGACGAAACAAGATTTAATTTGTTTCACTCCGATGGCCGAATTTTAGTTTGGAGAAGGCCAAATCAGCGATATTTGGAGGAAAATATGGACCCTCAAGAAGCATTTGGTGGCGGAGGTGTTACAGTGTGGGGAGGTATCATAAGAAATGGTAAAACCGAGCTATTCATTACCAACCAAATCATTAATGCTACTGTTTATCAGGAGGAAATTTTGGAACCTATTGTTGTTCCTTTTGCTCGACATTACGGCCCAGAACTTCTATTGGTGGATGACAACGCTCGACCTCATAGAGCGCGAAGGATCACAGAGTTTTTGCAGGCACAAAACATCAATAGGATGGACTGGCCTGCAAAGTCTCCGGATGTTAATGTCATCGAACACGTTTGGTCTTATTTAAAACTTAAAGTAAGATCTCTTGATGTACCCCCTGAAACCTTAGAAACGCTCAGTGAGGCCATTCGTGAAGAATGGGAGAATATTCCACAAGATTTTATAAATAATCTTGTGGATACTCTACCAAATCGATGTCGGGAAATAATATTACGAGCAGGAGGACCAACAAAATATTAGCTTCTCTTTTTTTTAATTAATGTACCTAATTTTAATTAGGTAATTTTAATTTAAGTTTAAATTAAATTCATTTTTAGTTTTTTAGTTAAATTTTTTTTAATTATTAAAAATTACCAGAATTAGAATTATAAATTTTTTAAGAATTGACTTTTGGCCGTTGTTAAGCAATCTTGTACATTGTAGAATATAATGTAATAAACTTGTTCTTGTCGCTACATTTTTGTTTATTATCGACCCGGTATAATGTGTAAATTTCAACCCTCAAATAAAATGCTTAGACCATAGAAAATCTACGTGAAATAAGGATTCCAAATCCGCAAAAATCATCAAGAACCGTCAATCCAATGTCAAGTTATAGCATTTTAAAAATTTCGGTATCCAAATTTTATGTTGAGTAGTGTGTACAAGGCCTAAGGGCCTTAATCCAAAAACTGACAAAACCGTCTAGAGATATTGATGTTACCTTAGTAACGAACCATATTGCAACGACCAAAAAAATTTTTTGCGGAAATTTCACTCATACAAACTTTTTGATTTTTTGCATGACTTCATTGATCACCCCGTATATAATAAACTTATGGTCCTACGATAAATATACGTCATGCAGCTTAATCCGAAAAAAACTAGCTCTTAAAATTTGCAAGCCGCGTTCAAAAATTTGCATTCCTGTTGAAAATATTGAACTTTAAATTTTGCCTAAAATTCTCTATGTGTAAGTTCGAGTGGCCAGCAGTTTAATATTTATCGCCAATATCTCACTTCTCATTACAACTATGGTTATTATAAAAGTTGCGAATTATAAGATTTTTTATAAAAAGATCCTATATATTAATCGCATGCGAATAAAGTAAACTTTATTGCTGTAGATCTTAAAAAAAACATTAGCATTGACAAGGTGATCAAATAAAGTTATTACAATAAAGTAAAGTATAAAAGAAGCATTAAAATGTAACATATATAAAAAAATAACGCGTAGTACTTTATACCAATGTAGGGAGGAACCTTACAATATTTTTGCATACACACTCTAAAACGCTTTTTGCATGTGAAGATTAGAACATTCTTAGGCAATCTATTGAAAGTTTATTTCGCATGAATCACATTAGAAAACATGATGATTTTTTCTTTATAATAAAGAATTAGTATAACACTCCCAATTTAACCTACTACCTAGTGTTTCAAAGCCCGTCACTGAATCTTTAAACAATATAACAGTCAGTGCTAATATGGTAAAGAGAGATAATTATAATAATTACATAGCCATATTATTATAATTAAAGGTATACATAAGTATTCACTTGTCGTGTTAACGAAGTATTTCCAATTTAATATTACAGTGGTCACGAAGAGAATATTTGGTCGCAGTATATTATTAAATGCTCGTTTATGGGTGAACATGGCATGCACGGTTCGTAGGACATGTCTTGTCACCGAAGCAGAGACCCTCTTTAACCGTACAGATCGATTATCAAAAGATTATTTTTCGTGTAAATAACCGAGACAAGAACTAAAAGTCAAGGTAATGTCGTAATAATGGGGAGTTAAGACCGGGCATGACGTTTATAGCTGCAGCAACGACTCTTCATATTTCTGCAGATTTATTCTCCAATGCTCACCGTTTTGTGATAATTTGTAAATATATAAATTAACATAAAATGTTTAATTACCTTTTTATTATATACCTACTACGTGAATAACAAATAATTAATAGTTTTAATAGGCTATAACCTAACTGCGAAGACGATGAATATTATACAAAATGTTTGTCATGCTGAAATGGTTCCAAAAATCTCATTTTTATTGGTTGAAACAGGTCTCCATGTGGATCAATTGTTACTAAGGCCATACGTATTATGATCGTCTGTATTCTTGGAATATCCTTGGGATGTCGGGCGCATTTGGAGACATAAAACATATTTTTACCAAAATATTAGGTTTATTTTTGCTAAATGGGACTAATTTCTCTTTCTCAAAAAATATCCCATGCTTTCGCCAGGACGTTTGATCTAAAATCAGGAAGAAGTTTCATTTCCAGGCCAGGCAAGCAATGTTAACGATTTTTTGCCTTTTTTTACTTCCCTGTAGATCACCTGCGCACTGTAATAAAGTAGATCTAGATTTATTTAGGTAAAGGAACGAGACCCTACAAAATTAAGGCGGTGTCATCTTTATAAAGTATGCCTGTTCACGAACTGTCTGAAGACAAATACTCAAACTATTCTGCGCTTTTGGCCTTCATAATAATTGTTATCATGTAGCAGTTTTCTTAAAAATACAGAGAATATAAAATTGTTTAAAAAAGAAAAAATATTTAAAATATAAAACTACGAATTATAAGTACGATCATTTTATTTATATGTTCGTATATTTATGCATTTTCGAAATTTCGTGCTGGTCAAATCATCAAGAACTATCATTGTATTCATTGTATGTTCGTATATCCATATATTTTCGAAAGCTTTATCGAACTAAGACATACATCTAGCTTTTAAGTGGAAGTGTATCTCTCTGAGACCTGGAAACAATTTGGAGCAGTCACGGAAAACCTGGGAAAGTCAGGGAATTTATTTTTCAAGGATTATTATGGACCCTGAAAGAAAAACGGAGAATGATTATCAAACAATTCCTTAAGATAAAACTAAGCGAATCGGCCAAGAACGTTGTTAAACCTCAGGCCCCTTAAACTAACACAAAAAACCGGCAATATAAAGACAAGGGGAGTTTGTCATCATTACTTGGAAGTCTTGGAGTTTTTCCGGCAGTAATAGATAAGATAAAGAGGCGTAGATATGAAGGTTTTGGCTAAATGGTAAATATGATATAGTTTAATCCTCAATAACTTAAACAAATTTCTAGTATTAGATGATTTAAAACTAGAAAATTATAGTACAATTTTAATAGCAATAACTGATTAAAAATTGTACAACTTCCCTAACTGTTTTAAACAACTTAAAAACTACATAGTAACAATAAGAATAATTTCGATCGATCATCGACCTTACAAGTAAGTCGAACAATCTATTAAATTGTCTTATTGGTCTGCAAAGAATCCCCACTCGATGATGGAATATCACACTGAGAATCTTGATGGAAGAATTGTGGATTAGTATTTCTTTAGGGCTACCCCAACTAGTGCGCTATTTGCATTTCCTTCAAAGTACCCCCTTCCTCGCACTGTTAATTTTATATCCAGATCTAGAAGAAGGCGATTTTCAGAGAAATGATTTCTTCTTTCAACAAGATGGGGCACCTCCCCATTACGCACTCCTTGTTCGTGCCTATCTGAGATTTTCCAATTCGTTGCATAGGAAGAATGGGACAATTGAGTGGCCATCCAGATCGCTAATCTCACACCCCTCGATTAGTTTCTGTAGAAATATCTTAAAAGCAAAGTATACGTGAATCGCCCAGTGAATATGGAACAATTCGTCAATTCTTCGTTCCTAGTGGTTAGTATTTTTTAATTTCTCTAGTTTTACTTATTTCGGTTTGTAAAATTACGACCTTTCATATTTCGTTAACAAAAAATGGGGGTAAAATGTATCAAAAGATGGCATTCGATATGAATCTTTTTCCTAAAAAAAAAAAAAAAAAAATTGTGCTTTTTTTTTCAACTTTATCCATTATTTTACCTAAGCACTGTGTAATAGAACTGTTTGTCTGACGAAAAGTACTCTGTCGTTGGCTTATATATCAACATATGTATCTATTGCTTGGCGAAGTTTTGGGTCAATTTTGCAAAACTTCTACAAAATCATTGAGCGTAATTTGCACTGACCTCATCCCAGTGTTGCCAGATCTATTTTATTTACACATAAGCAGAATTGGAGCCATCTCTTCGATTAACATTAAATAGGAAACATTGCCTCAATATTGTTTTAGTCTTTAGTAGTTTAGTAACAGCGTTGGAGTATGTATCTCCCGCTGCAAAATCAAACTAAACTAAAAAAGTAATTCTCAATATAAAAATGATTTTTAAAAGTAAAACAAAATAACAATTCTTATTCACGCATTCATTAAGTATGCTATCCGCTTAACTTGTAAATTCGACCGATCTTTTCATATGATCAAACACCGAGTTCATTATTCATGTATAGTCGTCTGCAATTTTACTCTGCAGATAAAAAAGGTAACAAAAACTTCAGGAGCTCATTATTAAAAATCGTTGAACCATTCGGCATGGTGTCATCAAATAAGCCGATGTATTTAAAAAACCTATAAAGGTAAGCGACTCAATTTGCGGAGGTAATAGTACAGATAATAACGGTATTTTAATGAAGGTCGTAAAGTTTTTGTTGCCTTTTTTTTATCTGAAGAATAAAATTGCAAACGACTATACAGTGTATATCGATTATTTGAGTTTACTTTTTTAATTCTTAAAACTGCTAAATTACAAACAGCGCTTAGTTACATTATTTCAAGTTTTATAACTACTAGTGTAAGCATGTTTTTTAAATTTAAATGTTTACAAATGAATTGAATTTCTTTTCACCTTTAAAGTAATATATTATTTAAAGTAATAAGAATAAGGGGATTGGAAAACTGAAATAAATAAATGTAGTAAAGTCATGTATGACTTATCTATACTGAGTTTATCTTAGGTTTAAATTTACGTTTTCCATTTAATATGGCCCTGGTGCGTTGTCTTCCAACTATTGTAAAGTGATAAAACTGGTGATCTTCAAGGGTATCACATAACATGCCTCGCCATTGTACCTCGTGTCATCCAATTATCTAGATTTCTAGTATACATATTATAGTAGATTCCATAGATATGATATATATTTGTTTACATAAGCCATCAACGCGCCGACGCACAGTGGGGAATTTGCAAGTTTTAGGTAAATAAAATTATATAAATTTCTAAATGAACTCAAGCCATTAGAAAAACGGAAAAATACTGAAAAAAGTTCTTTAAATACTTAGGTGGTTTTAAAAAATAAATTTAGTCATAAAATGTTGAAACTCAGTAGATATAAAAATATTTGAACGGTGATTAGGTACATCAAATACTTACTTACAGTAAATAGATTGGAAGGCTCAAAGAAATTGTTTTTGAGGGGATGGCATATTAAACTTTGAAAATAAAATTATACCTCGAACCCATACATAGTACAATAAATAAGTTTTAACGAAGTTTTGGAGACGGCAGTAAATCATCAATGATTAGATTATGTAACTAATAGCCTACTGATACAGTGGTCCACGGAAGACAAAATAATACCTTATTTAAAGTAAATCCGTTATTTGCAATTACATACATACCTTTGTATATACTTAACAAAATAACTTACGGATATATAATACCGATTCATGAAATATTTGCCGTTCATATCACATCGTAAAGCTATATCCTCAAAAGTAATTAGTAATACCAGATATAATTCAATGCCTGTTATAAAATAATTTTCAAACACAACATTTACAGTTGGTATTATCAGATGCATCTACAGGGAGATTCTTTTTGGCCGTCTGTCTATTAGAAACATATCGAGGAAGAAAAATGAATAATCCTCGCTGGGTAGGAATGACACAAAAAAAGTTAAATAACTTCATTTGGTGGTTTCTTGAGGCGCGAAATTCAAATCTACGCATACCTTTGCTGTTATTTGAAGATGGCGCCACCTACGATATTTTGTATATATTTAAACCCAAACTTTTTGCAACTTTGTAGCTCTCTCTTTTAATAAAAATATCTGTATTTCCATCATTTTTATACAAAAAACTATACCTTGTAAATGTAGGTACGAGTAACTCTCTTCTAGATATTTGCTATTAAAATTTTCGATGTAACCAATTTAAATTAAGATTTAGGGCTAGTAAGTTAGACTGAATTTTAGTATTTTTACATATGGAATTTGTTATTGCTCTGTGTATCTTGGGACATCTAGCCTGTATGCCTCAATCTTCACGGTTATCGAATTTTTTGGAAAGTCAGTGCAAAAATCGTATAGAAGTATTTTTACATTGTAAGAAGGCCATTTCCGATATTTACCATTATTTGTGGCGTAAATAGAAATAAGCGACGAGAAGTAATTTTTTGCAAGAAATGGCCAAAAAATAGCATAAATGTGGGACTATTTATGTTTACACAGAAAAATCATACTCGCCAAAAAGTGTCTTCCTTGATGACTTCATCTAACTACATCAATTTTTACACTGTTGGGATTAAATTCTCATATTTCCCGATTGGTAAACATTCTATGTGGAACAGAATTTTGCGATGGTATTAATTCGCAGATATGACTTAATTTTTTGAAAACATTATTTGGAGTGATAAGGCAAAATCTTCACTCAGCTTCAAGGTATTTTCAAAAGCAGAATTTCGCATTTTCGAGACAATCAAAATCTCCATGTTATACGATCAAACGATTTTCACCATAAATTCAGTTTTAATATATTTTGTTTGTTAATGATTAACCAATAATTATTGTGTTACCACATTTATGACGAAAATTTAAATGGACCAAGATATTTAGCAATTTTAAGAACTCCTAAACAAATTTTTTAAACAATTTACCTGTTAATAAATATTTTTATACTGGTTACCATTTCAATAGAGTTCCAGCTCATTGTTCTAGACCAGTTAGTAACAAACTGGATCGAATATTCGGAGATAGATGGATAAGGCGTTTAGGCTAGGCTCATGGATTTGGAAATAAATTTAAAGCGCTCTGACTCTCTAGATAATTTAGAACTTTTTGCTGATGGTGAAAAACTAAAGTTTGTAACTGTAATCGGTGTTTTTCTATATTATTCCTTGACATTTAACGAACATATTAATCATTGTCTAAAAAAGCATATAAATATGCGACTATTTATGTTTATACAGAACAGTCGTAAAAATGACACACTCGCCAAAAAAGTGTCTTCTTTGATGACTTCCTCTAACTAACCTATACCTCAATTTTTATTCCGTTGGATTAAATTCCCAGATTTTTCTCTGTCTTCCCGATTGGTAGACACTGTCTGGAACAGAATTTTGCGAAATAGTATTAATCCGCACACATAAGGCGTTTGTTTACGCCCATCGATTTGGCCTGCCAGGTCTCCCAACTTAACCCCCATAAGTTTTTACCTGTGGGGTCGTATAAAGTATGAGGTACACAGAACCCCGGTAAATAACAAAGCGGAACGAACTATTGGACAGAGTTCAGAGAGAACTTGAACCCAAATAAAATTTGAGGTGCTACTACACATTCAGTGAATAAATAAAAGAATTATAAAATGTTTAAGAGGTTAATAGACAGCATATTGAGCAGTTTAATTGGTGTTTCCTTATAAAATATATCGTTATAATATATATTTATAAATTTAAAAATGAAAATATTAGTACGCATATTATTGCAGACATAGTAAGTCATGGAATAAACATTAAAAACAGACAACAAAGTTAAATCTAATAATATTACTAATTAATTAAAATTAATACTACTGATAACAGTGACGTACGGTAATCCACCATTATATTTATTTTGAGGTTCAATTGATCGATGAACAGTCTTTTACCCTTTATAACCACTTCAGCTATTTCAGAAAATAATTTTTTTGAGCTTTATCATGAAACCGGTAGATAATGAGTATCAAATAATCCTTTTTTATTAAGTAAGATCTGCTGATTTGTTGTTCTAGACTTGCAAGCGAAGCTATTATTTTCTTTATTATGCCTTAAGTTTGCTATAAAAAGGCAATTGTAGAAACAATCAAAAAATATTGTTAACTGTCATTTAAGGTGTGAATAAGTTTTGTGTGCTAAATATTTGTAAGTAAGTGATACTTGTTATGGAACAAATAAATTTGAGGCACAAAATTGAAATAGTTCGTCTGGTTAATGATAATGCTTGTTCGATAAGAGAAGCAGCTGATGAATTTATTGTTAGACATCCCAATGGACCAAACGTCAGTAGTACCACTGAATATAATATAAATAAAGTTTTCAATGACACAGGTGCCGTATCAAAACAAATTATCAGAGGCAGAAATCACGAACATTTTGTAGGTAGATATAATTATCAAATTTTGGAATATTTTCGTAATATTCCTATTTCCAGCTTCCAGGTCTAGATTTAAATATTCCAAGAGAAACTATTAGGAGATGTCTTGTAAAGAACCATTTCAAGCCATACAAACCAAAGTTTTTGAATACTTTAGAGCTCGGAGATGAAGATGGAAGAATGAAATTTTGTTTATGGGCTCAAGGATAATAATAATAATAACAATAAATGTCTTTATTTCTGATTATAACAATAACAAAAACCGTTATTATATATGGTAAGATTAAAACCAGAAATCTCAAGGGGGAGTTCATTTACTAGTGCTCTTCCACTCAACCCTCGTCTTTGTGAGATATATAGCACTATGAGAATATATAATGTATATCTAGGTAACCTAAGTTAAGTGTAATGATAAGCATAAAATTGACAAAAATAAAATAAGAATAAAAATAAGAAAATAAAATAAAAAATTAGCAAATAGAAAAATAGATAGAGAAATGAGGCACTTTCAAATATTCATACATAATTTCTTAGAGTAGGTATACGCTGAAATATGTTTTTTAAATTTAGTTAAGTTGTAATTCCTATACTGGTCCGGCACAGCATTATAAAGTTTGTATGTAAATATTGAATTTAAAACTTCGCTCAAATAAAGTACCTCAATAATTCTAATTTCATTGAAGAAATATATACCGACGAAGACAGTTTCACCACCAATGGTACGGTTTCATACCAAAATTATCAAAATAAAGTAAATCTTTGGTGCGGGATACTCCATAATAAAATTATTGGTCCGTTCTTCTTTAAGGAAATTCAAATAGATTCCAATTTTTGAATTTTTTGAGGAATGAATTTTCGGAAGCACTAGACAGTTTACCCATTCGTGATCAAGTTAATTTAAAATTTCAGTGTTAGATGGGTGTCCTGTACATAATGCAGTAATAGTGAGACAGTGGTTAAATAATCATTTTCGAAATCAGTGGATGGGTCCCAACAGCCCTCTAATTGAATTTCCACCTAGGTCACCGGATCTAACACCAATGGACTTTTTTCTTTGGGGTGCTATTAAAGAAAGGGTATATAAATCGAGGCCCCAGACAATTGAAAACCTCCGAGCTAGAATAAGGAACGCATGTCTAGAAATTACCCCTATGCAATTAAGAAGAGTGTCAAATAATATTTTAAAAATATATGAAAAATGTATTCCATTGAACGGTGGTTTGGTCAAAGCTTCAAAAATTTTGTTGTTTCTTTACAATCTGCATTTATTACATTACATTTATTGTTGTTAATAAAAATTTTTGAATGTCTCCTTGTTACAATTATTTCATGTCATTGTTATTGGTTACATGTTAATTTTGCGGCGGGATTACCGTCATTATGTTTTCATTGCTTATTAGATTTAACTTTGTTGTCTGTCTTTGATGTTTATTCCATGACTTATGTCTGCAATAATAAATGCGTACTAATATTTTCATTTTTAAATTTATCTGCAAAATTTTTATTAATTCGTATTTTTTATGATATTTGGTACGGTCGTGAGCAAAAAAAAAAATAGGACAAGTCCTATAACGGTATTTTGCTAAAATCTAGTTGTGTATATCTAACTTTAATTTTTGTGACATTGTCAGTTAGTTGTCATAATTTATTGCAAGCGTGCAAAAAACTAATATGCCTCACATAAGCGATTTAGTTAATCTGGAGTTATTGCTAAAGCAGAAGATGGATGATCAATGAGACAAATCGCACTGCGTTATAATATTGTCAAAAATTTGGTGTGTAACATTTTAAGAAAGTGGAGAATAAACGGTACGATTAGTAGAAATCCTGGATCAGGGCGACGAAGGATATCAACTCAACAAGATTTGCAATTGGTAAATGTTTTATTAGAAAATCCATTTTACTCAGTTATTCAGGCTGCTGAAGAAATGAATTTCCCTGGATCGAGTAGTACTGGTCGCCGGCGAGTAACAGAATCGGAGCTACACTGTCATGCAGCAGCACAGAAATACTTACTTAAAGCTGAACATAAAGAAGCTCGAGTAGGATTTGGGCTTGAATTTTTAGCGCATGATGTAAATCTTTGGAACAATGTAATCTTGACTTTCCAGTCAACACACAGCGGTCGTATTCGTGTTTACCGCCCTCCGAATACTCGATTCGATGAGAAATATATATCTAACAATGATAAAAGTGGTAGATTTTCCGTCAATATATGGGCTAGGATATCGGCACGTGGTCCTGGTGTTTTGTGGCATATTGAGGAACGATTTAATAGTGAAACGCATATTAGGATTTTAGACAATATTATGCTCCTTTCTGTGTCATAATTATTTCCTAATAATGAGTTCATATTTCAACAAGACAATTGTTCCGTTCATACTGCTCATACCGTAACTAACTGGTTTCAAGATAACAATATCAATGTTCTTAACTGGCCCAGTCATAGTCCAGACCTTAACCCTGTGGAAGAAGTATGGGGACTACTCGTAAGAAGTATCCAAAAACGAAATGTGAGACCACGGAATGCCGAAGAATTACTGGAAATAGTAAATAATGCATGGGAAAATATTATTACTAATGATTATTGTATAAGGTTATTTAATTCTATGCCAAACAAACTGATGTTATAAATGATGTTATGATGTTATAAATAATAATGGTGCAATAACGAAATATTAATAGTTAGTTTCTTGTTAAGTAGGATATCCTTTGTCCTTTGATCCAGGAATTTTACGTAAAAAAATCGCTAATACGATTTCTTACCTTTTAGCCCTTAGAAGAATCGCGGTAGGCCATGACTTTTAAAAATAAAATATGACATTTTGTCCAAAAGTGCAGTGTTGTATCTTTTTTTTTTTTAAACCGGTCAAAATCGATTAATAAATACAACTTTTATGAGGGTGCTAAGGTTTAAAATGGGTCACACTGTATATTAGCCTTATTCTGTATTGCTATCAACACCTAATTTTACATATTTATAATTACTTTGAATAATTTCTAATCGACACCAGAATGTCCAAAATTAAACACTGCATAATTCCCGTAAATTTCAGCAAAGTTCTTTTAGTCTAAAGATGAGTTAGTTCTATTCGATCCGAAACTTGGTTACTTAACACATTTCCCGCGTTCGCGTAGTATTATTATTGGTGGCAAAGCGAAGACGTCGATTAGAGTAATTAATTATCAGTGTGGTTACAGAGAGTTGGTCTGGTGACTGGCGTAACTAATGTTATATGTGCGTGTGTCCATGTGGTCTCTAGTCTGCCGTCTACATGGAGATAAGCGGGCCGTAAACACACATTTAACTGCTATTACTAATGCTTAAACTCGACTCACTTGACGTAATTACCGTTCAAGCTTGCATCGAATTCATTACATCTAACATTGCAAATTCTCTTCGTCCCATCAGAAGACCCATGCCCACCATGCAAGAACTGCAATAGGTGTGCATGCTCATGTTTTCATATTTCTGATACCTATCGGCAATTTGCAAGTGAATTGCCTTATGGTCTGTCAGGTATGGTACAAAAACGTCATCTTCACAACCGGATAACTTAGTGGTGTCCATCACTCTGTATTATCAAAGATTGCGAATTTAGATTTCAAATTATTTTAAATAATTAATAAAATAATAACGTGCGTGTTAATTATTGTTAGTACAATTTATTTAGATTACAAGTTTCAGGAAACCTATTTTAAAATATCATGGTGCTTATACACGCATATTAAACGCGAAAGCGGAAAATGGCAAAAATAATGTATGTTGTTGCAGTTTTACAAGTTAAAATTCCCTCGTTTCGCACAACTAAGGAATGTATCTGAAGATGATCGCAACGAAAATTTTAAACGTCAGACTTGCATATTCTAATAATTTGATTAATGACTTCGTTTGTTCAGTTCGAGATATTACTCGGAATAATGTGACGCAAAAATATCAATATTTTACTCCATATAAAACAATTTGCAATTTCCTTATACTGGACAGAAATATTCGAATGGAAAAAAATTCACAAAGTTTATCTTTAATAAATGTATTCCGAGCATACAAACTTCAAACTTGACGACTTTTTAAAAGAATTTTCTATCTATAAGAAAGGCACATAATATTTAATTTTATCTATTTTATCGAAAAATAACTCAAAAAACTGCTGCCCAAGGTATCTCCTACTTCCACATCCAGATTTTGTATTCAAGTCTTACACACTAAATTCCAATGTAATATTTTACTCCCTTTAATAATAGGGTTGGGGGTGGCAATGGGAGTGGTAGAGGAGGTGAATAATGCCAAAAAATTTTAGAGTCCCTTGGTTCTCGTATACACACTAAATCCCAATTTAATTTTTTACTCCCTTTAATAATATGGTGGGGGTGGCAATGGGGGAGATAGAGGAGGTAACGCTATTTAACGATATTTCGTTCTTGTATACACACTGAATAATATATTATTTGTTTTACTCCCCTTCATAATAGTGTGGGGGTGGTATTGAGGGTAAGAGTGGGGAGTGGCTGATACCAAAAAAAAATTTTGAGACCTTGACTTTTCGTACATGCCCTAAATTGCTATTTTATGGACTCTTACCTGCTTGCTTTGCCTATTTACCCCATTTACCTCCGACCTCTTCAATGGAATTAAATCAAAATATAATCTTGTTTTGTTATAATATATAAGTGTACCAAATTTTAAGTCAATATCATAAACGGTTCCAGAGTAACCGTGCGCATAAAAAAATTACAGGCAGACAGAAATTTTTTTCGCTAAAATTTAAAATCACGACGTTTCATGACATTTTAAGATTATTTCAACAACAAAAAATTCCTTTTTTGCGTTTGAAGTTAAAATACATGGTCAGCTCTCAAAACTCTTAATGTTCGCTCGAATAAAGTGATAAATATTCCTGATAATTTTGCTAATCCTTCTGAAATTAATGATCACTGCATCTTTTGTTCAAAATGTTAGTAATAATTGTGACAATAAATAGAATTGATTATTATAGTAATAACTCAAGGAACCCATATATATATATATATATTTTAGTTTTTCACTTACCTCTGTTGCTGAAGTTAATAAAATTTTACATAGTATTAAAATAAATGCCAACAGGCATCGATGGCATTTCGTCAACTATGCTTAAATATTGCAGTTCTTTTATAGATCAATATATAGCTCATATTAATTTGTTGCACTGAGGTGAAATATTTTCCACAATTATGGAAAGTTGCGTGGGCAAGCAAGCCATTACTCAAAAATAATGACCCCTCCACATTTTCCGATTTAAGAGTAATTAGTGTTTTACTGGCCATGTCCAAAATTCTTGCCTGATTCGCAATGCGGCTTTAGAAAAGGATTTAGTACTACCACTGTGTTATCAAAGACATGTACGACACATTGGATAAAGGGTTGGTGAGTGTGTTTGTTGGTATTACTAGATTTAGCTAAAGCATTTGATACAATCAATCACAAACTTATATGTGCCAAAATGGGTAATTCTGCAGTTTATCCACTTCTCGATTTTTGAGTTTTTTTTGTGTGGATACATTAAAGAGAGTTACATGAAGCGGTTGTGACTAATGAAACGTCGCGCAAATGTTTGATAATCGAAGAAAGTTGAGCGAATAGGATGTAAAAACGAGTTGAAATACGACGTTCTTAGGTCATTTTGAAACGATTAGCATTGGAAAAGTCATTTTAGGACAAGGGTAAATAAGAGTCATGGCATTTGATTGCTTATTACTGCAATTCAGCGAGTCCTGTCGAATCCCAAAAAAAATTCAAATTTGTCATGACGCTTTCCGTCAATTTCCTCGATTATTATACATTTGCGCAACGTTTCATTAGTCATAAATACTTCATATAACCATCTTATTAATGTATTCACAAAAAAAACTCGAAAATCGAGAAGCGGATAAACTGCAGAATGACCCTAAAATGAAATATTATGGGTTTGAACAACCCATTATTGAACTTACTTCTTATTAAAATAAGTACACACAAACAATATTAATTAATAATGTTTCTTCTCCAAGTCTAGATATATTATTAGGCGTACCTCAAGGGTCAATTTTGGGTCCTCTTGTTATTTTTATTTTCTCGTCTGATATTCTTTGTTCTGTTTCAAATTGTCGAATACAAGCCTATGCTTTACTCACATTTTCGTATTGAAAACATGATAAGACGCGTATGATATCATAAATCATGAGCAGCTTAATAAAATTATGAGTTTATCAGTTGAGCATGACTTAAAGTTAAACGCCGCTAAATATAAATTAATGTTATATGGTAGTAAGAATTAACAATGTTCTAGGCACTAGCCCTGATATTAAAATTAACGGTACAACTTTACCGATTGTTAACGAAGCGAAATGTCTTGAGGTTGTTTTTGATTCTAATTTGAAATTTAAGGGCCATGTAAAAAATTGATGCAAAAGGCATATTCTTCACTGAAGCTAATATTTTCAGATCGTCACATTTTAAATTTAGATCTAAATGCGAGTCACTCGTATTGTCTTATTTTAACTATTGTGATTTTGTTTTTGGCTTTTGTCTTGATCAATCTGAGAAGAATCACATTCAAAAAGTTCAAAATTCAAATTCAAAAGCTTTCAGCTAGACTTCGCCATTTAGCGGTATAATTACTTTTCTCTATTAGTTTTCCATTTCTTTTTTTGTTGTAAAAAAAGTGATTGCTTTTCTATTTTATATCTTTGTAAATTATTTTGCACAATAAAGTCTATTTAATATTACATACTTATTTACTGTAACTTGACTAGTTTTCGAGATATTTACTAAAAACTTTAAAACTCGGCTAATACATTGATATATTTTTTTTTATTTCTGATCAAAATTATGATAGCCGATTTAAACCAATTCGAACAATATTTATCTTGTACGGTTACAGAGGTTTTTGTCAAGAAATAATTTATGCTAATTTTGTAAATTGATTTTTAAAACAGCAAAATAAAATACACTATTTTGAAAATGAGCTGAAAATTGTTCTTCAGGGCTACCTGTCTCGACTTCATACTCCTTGATCACCATTATTTAGCAAACCTACGTCACAAATAACTAAGACACTCAAAATATAATTCCTGGTTCGTATATCTTACAAGTTGTTATTTAATTTCATTTTGTATAAGTCTATTGGTTTGTTAGGGTCAAATCCTGCAATTTAACTTTGACCTACTTTCACATTTTTCAAATTCGGCACACTTTGATTACAGTTAGCACTATTAGAGGGGGGATTTCTGAGCCTATATGGGTACCTATCTATAGAACGATTATAAAGAATAAACTTCAAACTTCACGATCTCTCCAAAACCTCCCCTGTTTACACACCTCTTCCCCACAAAAAAAATTAATAACAATATCCGTAATTTTAACAAACAAGTTTTTATCAAAATGTACTTAAAAAAATAATAATAAATTATTATTAATAATACTTTTATAAGTTTTATTTATTAACAGTGTCACTAATTGTGCATTAAAAATACACCCAAATTTTAAAATACGTTAGCCATGTACGAAAATATTAGAAGATATTAAACCTATTTCAAACGAGCAAAGGCATATGTTACTTGATAACAAAAAATAAACAAAAACCTTTGAAAACGACGAACGTCAGCCTTCGTCAAATAGGGGCCTTGAATATCCATAACCGAGGCAGTTGTGTTGAGTATTTGTGTGGTCCCTACGTAAATATTTACAAATTATATATACAAAACACTGATTTGTCAGACTACTACTATCCCACTTCGTACAGAAACTAATTAAGGTTACAGGTTCTCAGTATAACAATAAACAATCGTTAATTTAGTCAGGTGCAATATTGTTCTTACGTTGTTGGTCCCTTATTGCATCGACATGTACAAATAAATAGTTAGCCACGATTCGGATACTGGGTGTAGATTACGGTGGTGGAAAGAGTATTGTTAGTGCCGGAAGTGGTTCGATGAACATCCCCTACCATTGTGTGACAGTGAGGACGTGTCTAAAGTCTGAATACCTTCATCAGTAGTACGCGTCGCGCATCCTAATTCCTAGATGCACACGAATCCATTGTTTATTTAAGTCCGGACACGACATAATCAAACTTGATTTTCTAGAAATCTGAAAATGTTTCAATACAATTATTTATTACGGACACTATTTGATTTTTAAATTTTGTTCTTAATTAACTTTAAATCATCACAATCTATGGTCAATAATTAATAAATAATTGTAATTTCCGCCTGTTGTTACTAAACTAAATGTTAATAAATTGAAAACGTTTGATGATGTTGACATGCCGCATTGTCTTAGAATTTGATCACTTGAGGCAAACTTTCAATCCTAAATATTATTGAAGAGGAAGAATGCCGATATTTAGCCAAATGTCAACTGGACTTTTTCTATATTTTTTCAATCTGTTTGAACTTATAAAGCTCTCACACAATTTTCAGATCTATATAGCTTTGAAATTAATCGTAATTATACACATCATGTTTGATAAAATCGACATAAGGCAAATAACAGAAGTATTAAATCGATACTTATAAAAATAATTGCTTAATGGTAAACCCTAGCAAGTCAAATGTAATAATTTTTGATAATAAATTAAAACGCTCTGACTGTCTGGATAATTACAACTTTTTGTTGATAGTGAAAAACCAAAGTTTGTAATTGTGCTGTAGCATATAGCTAAGCATATTCTAATTTAAAATTAATTTTTAGCCTTCGTAAAATTTTGAACATAAAAAAATAATTGTATGCAATCATATATATTTTCTGCCACCATCTTGAATTTAAGGGGAATTTGTTTTTGTCGAATAACTAGCCTATTTTCAATATCGACTTTGGTCACTAAGCTTGTAGGAAATTTAATTCTCTACGACTTTGGTCCTCACTTTTTTCCCCTAGCCTCATGTGGTAGCGTTATACAGAAGTCAATGTTTTCGTGTCAGTGGCGGTATTGTTGCCCTATAATTTGAAAAATATTCAACGCACAAAAAAATATATCCAAAACTTATCCTCTATTATTTTATACATGAAAATATTTTTGTCAAATTAAATGATTAGTAAATTTGGATATCGTCTGCATACATATGAACCGAACAGGATTTAACACAATTTACAAATTGCGATGTGTAAATTGTAAACAACAGGGGGCCTAAAATAGAACCTTGTGGAACAACTTTACTGATCGCCTTTGACTGGGAAAGGTTATCGGATATTCTTACCGTTTGTGAGCGTCCCTCAAGATATGACTTGAGCAGTTTACAACCTGTATTATTAACACCACATGATTTTAAAATTTCTAAGAGCAATTCGTGATCAATGGTGTCGAACGCTTTACTAAAATCTAGTAATATCAAAATAGTTGATCAGTGGCCTCAACAACATCATCCGTTATATGCATTAAAGCTGTAGAGCAACTATAACCAGCTCTAAAACCTGACTGGATTGCGGGCAGTACGTTAAGAGTATCAACATGTTCCCTAACTGGATCTCAATTATTTTTTCAGCCAGCTTTGACAATCCTGTGAGAATATTAATTGATCTCAAGTCTGAAAATGCCTTTGGATCATTTTTTTTTTTTTTCGGGACGAGAGTTACTAGATCAACTTTCCATGCGGAAGGAAACTGACATTCAAACAAACTATTAATAATGTGAGTTAAGATAATGAGACAAGTACTTTTAAAAAGTACTACCAGTACCCAGCACAAGTAGTCCAAATTTTTATTTTTACTCCCAGTATTAAGTGCAAATACTTTGAAAAAATACTTAAAATAATTTATTTGAAACTTTAAAAATTTAAGTGATCAGTACAAAGTAATTATTCCTTGAAATACTCTAAGTATAGTCCAGTTCATGTATTTATCAACACTCAAAAACGCAACAGAAACTTTACGACCTCATTACAATACCATCACTCTTTGTGCTGTCTCGGCCGCAAATTGAGTCGCTTACCTTTATAGATTTTTAATGTGCGTCGGTCTGTTTGGCGAAAGCAAGCCGCTTGGCCCACGGCGATAATAATTATGTCGTAAAGTTTTTGTTGCGTTTTTTGAGTGCTGATAATGCATGAACTCAACTATACTTAAAATACTTGAGTAACTTTAAATACTCCAATACATTTTTAAGGACAAGCAAAAATATTATAAGTACTTAAATTAATTTTTTAGTATTATTTTGAATATAGTGTTATACTTTTTTAGGTATTCGATACCAGTAATTTTTAAATTAAGTAGCGTCCTCGGTAGCGTCTTATGCTGCAGTACTTTTAGTCGTTAGTAGTTCATGGTTTTCGTTTCAATGGAAATCATATTACTCTTTAGCATTTTAAAGAAAAAAACCATTTTTTCTTTTCATTTAGCCACATATAAACAGACGCAGCATAGAAGATGAGAAAACTTTCTACAGTTGTCTGGTGTTTGCTTTTACGTAAAATTTCTAGAAAAATCTTTACTATTTTTTTTTCTAATAACAGAGTTAATCACATCACATCGAACCTAAAAATTAAATATATATGAGAATATAATTTACAAAAAAGCGATGGTAGTCAAAAGAAAATTAATTTTTACAAAAAATTCATAGTCCTTCGCAATAATGCAACCGGAGGAGACATTGGAAATGATGGATCAGAATTTGTTTCAATTTTACATATCTCATATAACTAATGTTTATACAACTTTAAATTTTGATCTGTAGAAATGAAACAAAATGTTTGAATCTGATATGCGAAATTTAGTATGTTAAATATAATAAAAGAATGAGAACAAATTTATTAAACAATACTTAAATATGTAGATTATCAAAGTACAGACGAAAAAAGGACAGAATTAAATAACGGTTCTAACTCTGTAACAATCGAAGAAAAACTAACTATATTTTATAAAAGATAACATACATTTCCTGTTAAAACAGTGCTACCACTTTCGCAAATCATACAACCCCAAGTTGGTAATACCAACACAATATTTCGTAAAATGATTATTTAAACACCCGCGCTCAACATTTTTAAGAAATATCGAATGACTATAAAAATTTGCTGTGTTTCTCTGAAATTTTGCTAAAACATCAGCTGGCATTTCGTTTGTCGACAAATACAGAAATAAACTTATTAGCAACAGCTTTTCTTATGAAATGATGTTTCATGTCCATATGCTTCAAACGCTGCGTAGCCTGAGTCGACATGTTGACAAATAATATGTTTTACAGAATTTTAAGAAAAAGAAATAAGAGATGTGAGTATTTATTATTTCTTTTTATGTGTTGCTTGTTTTGTTGAAGCGCACTTATGGATTAACTCTAGGGCCATTGTCACTTCATGTATATATCACGACCATGTTCATGATGACATGATCACAATCCAAACCTAATAAATAATGAGCCTGCATGTTTGATGGAGTTATTTAACAAAATTATTCAAAGTAGAATAAGTAATCTTTTTAAATTTTATAAAAAATGCTGAATACTTAAAGTACTTGGAGTACTTTCTTAAGTAACAAGTATTACTTATTTAGAAATAAGTACAAGTATCCGGTACTTTTTAGTTAAAGTACTGGCAGCACAAGAAAACAGTGGTGCTGAATTTTTGCAATTTCAGGCGTTTTCTTTGCTCCTAGCGACTGAGCTATAATATTTGGAGTAATAAATTATGTGCTCAACATGTGAAATTTCATGTTTACAACTGTAATAGTTTCGGTAGACAGACGGACGGGCATACAAATAATCCTATAAGGGTTCCGTCCCTAAAAAGTTACTAATCATTTTGTATAATTTAAGATAATTTGTAAGTCATTATTAACTGAAACAACGATTGAAAACCGGACCCAAGAGGCACCTATTACGATTATTGGTGTAGAAAATCGAAATTTACCCTGATTAGACAAGGGGTAGAGCATAAAAAGTCGCGTGTTAAAAGATAGCTTAGCATTCCAGCGTCGTGAGCTATGCAGACAGCCTTGTGGACAGAACTCCGAACGGCAGGCTTTCCTTTCCACTGAAAGCGCTAAGAACAGAAGATCATTGTGTGGCCGTAATACTACCCATGAAACTTATGCGGGCGAGCAACTGAGACAATGCGCTCTTCTCCATATCACTTATCAAGATCTGAATTAACTAAGGCCGTGCGCGGGAAGAAGCTTAATTACGACTGCTGCTTATTACAACTGTCTATATTCATTACTCATCCGTATTGTTTGTTGTGAATCACTCAGATAAAAGTAAAAGTGTATGGTTCTTTGAAAGACTCCACTCACAAAGATATAACGAGCAAAATTATATTAATACGTTTTTTCCTTCAAACCTATTAAAAGCCTGCTCGTTTCAGATGCCTTTTTCCATTTTGTTTTATTCTGGCGACTCGTCGAGTAACTAGATACCAGAGTACGGCGTAGTTAAGTGCAAAAACAACATACAATTTATATTATTTGGTTGGTATCGAAGACGAAAGGACCAGCTTTTGCAGACATATTTTCTCAAGTTTGTATTCCACAAGAAATCATCCAGACGATTACAATTCGGCTTGAAAAAGCCTCAAAATCTCAGCAAGCAACCAGCAAGCTAGAAAAACAGATTAATCGTGCCACTAAGAGAGTAATTCCAGTCGAAAATTATTTAATAAACTTCGAACGAACTAAGTCTGTAAAATATTTGATTCTTGCCTTTTGAAACTCAAATGAAGTCGCTAAAGAACAGAAAACAACTAGATGTCGCCACTGTATTGAAATTTTTTATATAATTGTTCAATATTCGGTAATTCTGCAGTTTATCCACTTCTCGATTTTTGAGTTTTTTTTGTGGATACATTAATAAGAGAGTTATATGAAGTGCTTGTGACTAATGAGACGTTGCACAAATGTTTAATAATCGAAGAAAGTCGAGCGAATATGGATGCTGGATGTGTAAAGACGACGTTTTTAGGTCATTTTGAAAATATTAGCATTGAAAAAATCATTTTAGGGTAAGGGTAAATAAGAGTCATGGTAATTGGTTCCTTATTACTGCAATTCATTGATTTCATTGAGACCCGTCGTACCCCAATAAACATTCAAATTTATTATTTTCCGTTGTCCTTAGACTGTTTAAATGCTTTTCATGTGAATGTGACCTGAAATTCTCGCATTTTTACTCCTTTTTGGATCCTTTAAATATTGGCATTGCAAATCGAAAAAGTTAGGTTAGGTTAGACGTATTTAGTAGATACAATGCTGTAATGTCTCTTATCTTATTTACCCTTGCCCTAAAATGACTTTTTCAATGCCAATCGCTACAAAGTGGCCTAAAAACGTCGTATTTTCACTCATTCTTATCCTTATTTTTTTTTATCATTTCGCCGCATTTAATTTTACATTTCACCACATGGATTTCTTGCAAACGTAAAAGGGAACATCCGTTACGTTTTTCCTGATTAAATCACTAGTTTAATTTCACCACCATGTATCTGGCTTCTGCATTCAGTCTTTTATCCACCACACGCTACTGAGTTGACAGAATGCTCAACGTTGATTGCGGCTACGACTAACGCCTGTAATATTCATCTGTAAAACGAATCGTTACGCTCGGAACATCTGTCGTAGCCTCAGTAGACGTGACTTTCTGTTATTCACATCCTATGCGCTTTGTATTTGCAAAGATAGAAAAATCACATGTACTTGATAAGTACACAAATTGATAACGTGACGACAACATTCGTCATTTCAACTATATATTTTAATTATTTTCAGATTATGTCACCTTGATTGGAAAAGCGCTTTTCAGTAAACTGTGGAGTGTTTTTCCAAATATTTAATAATTTTTAAAAAATGGGGTTGTTTCTTTAGCTAAGACTTAATTCAATATCTAAATTCAATAATCTAAATTTGAATACGATGGGACTTTTGCTTCTTAAGCGTGGTGGCGCCGAATTAAAAAAAGATGATTTCGTAATTAGACAATTTCTCCCACATCCCTCAACCGATTAAAAAAAATTGATAGGCGTTTAGAGAGCGAACACTCGATAGATTGGTATAGTTCAAGTAATAAGTTCCTGATACATAAAAAATGCAACAAAAACTTTAAGACATAATTATTATCGCCGCTGGCCATGGCGGAATGTTGCATCAAACGACCCAACGCACATTAAAAACTTATAAATGTAAGCGAGCTGATTTCCGATCGAGGTAGCACAAAGAGTAATGGTATTTTAATGAGGTCGTAAAGTTTTTGTTGCGTTTTTTATGTCTCGGAATAATTCCTACTTAAACCATACCGGTCAATTGAAAACTAAATATTTTTTTTAGTTTCTCACAAGAGAAGAAAGTCCAGTACTATTCTAACAGTGATATAAATTTGTTCCCTACCAGCGATATTTACTAACAACAGCGAGAGAACTCCAAATTATAATGAACGAAGTCAGACAAACTCTTGCTAAAAAAATAGAGAGTATGATTCAATAGAATTGAAAGCCAGTTTAAACATCTCCTGATGATTCTAACATGGTTAGTGAAATGTGTGAGTTGTCAAGTAGTGTTTTGGTGTTTAGTAAAAATAATTTGATTTGAATAAAATAGGTCTCATATAGGAATGCATTTCAGATTCGGATCCCGCTTAGAGTTCTCCTTACAGAGAAAAGAGAATCACGAGGTCAAAATGGTTTTCGGACAGACAACTTTTCAGAACTTCTGCAGCTCTTGGTCTATTATGTTAATTTTAAGAAGCGCGGTGCTTGAAAAAATTCCTTTGCTTTATCGCATATTTTTAGACATTTATAGTCTTTTTTGATTTTTTCTTTAATGAATGTTTCCCGGATACATCTAAAGTTCCCTGACATTTTCAGGTTGTCCAGATAGGTGGTATCCCTGTTATTTAAAAAAATAACGATCATTTTTGGGTTTTTTGTATTTGTATTTTCAATTTCTTAAAGTACAATAACAGAAAATTTGTATTTAGTTAAGTTTATTTAGGTAATCATATTAATAGCAATATTTTTTAATCTACTATGCGATAATGTAGAATTTACTTCATGTTATTGAGTGTGGTAAGTAGTACTTTACCGCACGCAGTATGCTACAGCGTCAGAAAAAGTACTTTTACCTCCGCTACTAATGGCAACGTACAGCCGTCTAAAATGTCAAATTTTAAATGTCATAAAATGATTTAAGAAATATGTTTTTCTAACGTTTGAAGAAGAATTAGCATGTTTTGTTCGGAGTAAACCCACTTTTATTCATACTATTTACTTTAAACGTCAAAAGAACATGACTTTAATGACAAGTTTTGTGAGCTTAAACTGTCAGTTCTTTGACAGTCCATCTGAGTGAAAGTAGAAGTCTTTTACTTCCGCTCTCAATATTTTGAGCGACAGTAAAAGACTTTTAGAAAAAGTACTTTTACTTTACTACAGCCCTCTGAAATGTCATGATTTTCTGTCGGTTGATGAAAAACAGTATTTATTTGATTTATATTTGTAAAGAAAAAAATAGCACGATTCATGAGGAGCAAAGTGATTTTGTTGCGTCTTGGCTGTTCTTGCCGGACTCAGTTCACTCGTCCGTCAAGTACATTTTTGACACAAAAATGTCATTTTTACTCCATATAAAACAATATACTATTATTTCGTTGTCAAGAATACCGCATGATACGTAATGCGTCTGTAAATTCGTCCCGCAAAGTTAGCTGTTCGCTAATAATAGTATATTGTTTTACATGGAGTAAAAGTGCCATTTTTATGTCGAGGATGTACTTGAACAGCTGAGACACAAAAAAATCAATTTGCTCCTCATAAAACATGCTATTTTCTTTCTTCAAACGTGGAATATAAGTTAAGTAAATACTGTTATTTTGTCTTCAACTACTTTTAGTGCCGCTCGTGAGCGGCATTAAAAGACTTTTACACGGATGTACGAAATAGAACATTGTTTTATTAGGATTAAAAGTGATACTTTTGTAACGGGTCTCTAGGTTTGCCGGACGAACGAAGTGAATTCGGCAATTACAGACGAGTCACAAAAATATCGCTTTTACTCCGAATAAGACATGTTACTTTTTCTTCAAACGTCGATTAGCCATAAAAAAAAAGATAAAAAATTTTGCTCTGCGTTGCCATTAGCAACGGAGATAAAAGTCCGCTCGAACGGAAGAAAAAGTGCTTTTAGTTCCGTTGCTAATGGCAACGCACAGCCGTCTGAAATGTCAAACTTTAATCTTATGAATTAGGTAAGAAATATTATGATTTTCTGACGTTTGAAGAAAATATAATAAAACGCACACGATTGCAGAAAAAATATCGTATGTAACATGTGTGGTGAAGTTGTTTTTACCGCACTCGCTTTCAGCACGTTTTGCAATTTCACACGCGAGCTGTACAAACTTAGCTAGCATAGTTGTACACAATTTATTATTTATATGACTTATTAAAATTCGAGGCATTTAAATTAGACGGTTCTGCATTTATAACTTCAATATGCTCTCCCTACTTAATCCAAGTCTGTTATAATCGGCCCTTTTGTGTTAGACGACAAAATCAAATATGTACCTATAAATTGATGTAAAAATATTCTCATTTGATAGTAATCCGGAATCAACAGCTAATGTGAGAGTTGTTGTCCGCCACCATGAAACGGCATCACTATGTCAACATGATCCCTGGAAACAAGTTATTATCTCTTTACGTATATTGTTCAGAAGAAACATGAAACAATTTTCCAAGCGATCTAATTAAATTCTAATATAGCCATGGTATTGCTGTAATGCAACAATGGCGAGTGACATTTGAATAATGCAACATATGCCGGCACAGAGCAGACATGTTGGTATGCGGTTGAGTATGAGAGAAGCGATTAATGAAAATCCTGGTAGTCCTGGTTAGTTTGTGATTTCCATGCAATGTCGTAGACTGTTTTTCTTCTGTCTGTGTTGATCACGCCGCAATACGTCACAGCGGGAGACATACAATATGCAACACACAATCAGTCAGGGAAATGAGCCGGCATTCAAATCTTCCCCAGAAACAAATAACCCCGTCGGAAAGAGTTTAAATATTAGATGCAGTCAAATATACGCTTTAGAAAGAAAACAGATTAACAGGAGACTTTGATGGCAACTGCGGTTTTTATTTCTTTATAATGGTTAACATAAAAACTTAAATCACCACCCTAAAAACCCACAACTTCTTAATGCAGCACTAACCATTAGTTTTCTTGGAGATTATATTTTTTTTCTTTATAGGCGTTTAAACTGTCTTATAGTGTGGCAGGTATAAATTTACATTTTTACAGCCCCTTAGAAAGGTTATAATTCATCTTTAATAGTTGAATTCGTTTACATTGTGAGTGAATGCATATTAATTTTAAAACGGGGAGGTTTCGCCCACAGGTAGACTTTGAAAGCGTGTAAAGGATTATAGCAATTTGAAATTATTAATTAAAATGAAGCACACTAATGTGTTAACATGCTTCGGTTAAGTCGGTTCTAGGGAGACACGAAACATCTGATCTTTTTGCAGAGATATTTATTTTTCATCTATTTCTTAGAAAGGACTCGCAAACGATGCCAAGTTGTCCTCTTTAATATATATGCTCAGATTGACTATTTGCTGAACATGTCCTGATTTATTTGGAGCAGTGCAGCACCGGCTTAAACATCATCAATGACTACAAAAAATGAGGCATTTTCCTATGTTGGGAATTTTGTGTTACAGTATACCCTGAACTGTATACCCTGTATATTATTTTGTTCACAATTCTGTAATAATGCACGACAAATTTGTAGGTTAGAAAAGTTTGGCTGTAGTTTCTCTGTTCGTTCTAATGTGCACGTCCGACCAAGTACATAATAAATCAGTTTAAATTTACGTCCTGTAAATTGAATTTTTTTCAAGGAAAGAAATTGATTTCAAACTATTGGAAAATATGGTAGGTTTCCGGGGTAAGTAACATTTAGGAGTCTAAAGATATAAGAGAGCTATAATTAATAGCGATATGCGACATAATTTATTAGCTTTGGTAATTTTTTTTATAAAACCTTAATAAAAAAAATTTCGACATCACTAATTATCAATACCCCTCAAATTAATTTTTCCAGCGTGTATAAATGTTCTTGCTTCATAGTTGTAATATTGTAAATCGAAATTATCATAAAACTGCACAGAATGGCTTATCAGGGTTTACAGCTTATTCAAACCCAACGGAACAATTAATCATATATCATATTCATTCTGATATGGTACTACTATTTACTTTGGATCAGGATAAAGCTGGGATAAAGAGACATTTATTCAGTAATAAATAGAAAATTTAATAAACGTACCCACTATTTGCCAACGTATTATACATAGCATAGGACACGTAAGTATATAGTCATATACGTACACACATATATACAGACACGTGGAACACATAAACCTTGTTTTCGTCTGTCGCAGACATGTAAAAAATAGTTTAAAGGACTAAAGAAATACGTTTCTATTACAAGGAACCAAAAAATATAAAATAATTTTCAATGTAGAATAGTTATTGAAGCGTGAGTCGCTCTTTGTATGTATCTACATTATTTTATTAGCTCTCAAACTTTACATCTCGCTTTACATTGAAGAGAAAGATAAATTAAATAAGTATAATGGAGTAAATGCAACTTTAAGGGTAATAAGTAGAGAAAACGTAGTATGGGATTATATAAAGATATTCTGCAATTTAACGTAGAGTGAGACACTCGGCAACAGCGCAATAACCGCTATGATGATGTAATGACATCGTTATGAGTTATGCCAAACGTGACCTTGAATGTGACAGACAATAATCCACATTCTTACGTCTGTTCTGCGTTTTGATTTTTTGTAGCCTACGTATTCTGCCTTGATATATTTTATTTAGTGTATTATAAAACAACCTAATTCAAAAAAACAAAGAAAATTTTCCGATCGACGATACGCTTTGACTTTCATTCTCATAAATCAAATACAGGCTTTTATATACGAGTGGGCTGTAACCTATGTTTTACCGCTCTAGAATTGAAAGACGACTTTACCCGCCTAGGGCTTTTTGTTTACAAAATTAAATGAAATAAATTTTTTAATGAAAGAAAATAAAAGAGGTATTACAAGAATTAAATTTTTTACCTTACGTGTTAACATTCACGACGCAACTATTGCAGTTCATTACAGATATTTTCAGTTTTCAATTTTTCTGTAATTTTACAACAATAATGATGTAATCTGACAACTAGATTTGTTTTCATTTTGTAAATACTAAGACTGAAATTATTAGCTCATGATAATATGTAATGTTGTATAGACTACGACCGTAACAGCTTTTTTCGATAGCCGCGCGGTAAGCAGCTAGTTACCGCACTAATTTGCGTGCGGTAACTACCACTTTACCGCACGCGAACGGAAAAGTGAAAGCTTTCAATATATATCTAAATTTGACGTTTCGTCGACACTTCATCACTGCAATTTATTGTCTAAAAACGCGGTTGAAGAAAAAATATCGTATGTAATGGTGATCTTGTTTTTACCGTACTGGCGTGGTAAAAAGCTACTTACCACACTTGTTACACAATAGACTATTACTGAACTCGACGTGTAATATTCTTCGGCGTGTGTTATCTATCGTATAGGCCTCTTTACGCCCTTGATACAAACATAGTTAAAAGACCAGTATCTCCTAATGGTTCGGGTTGAAACTCGTTTTCTAAGCCATTTACGAAGGACTGTGTCAGTACTGACTATATTTCTGCGAGTTTCCATTGTAAAATAAGGTTTCGCTGACAATTTATCATCCCTGTCTTGGTCCTGTTGTATTCACACTCTAGCTTTCACTTATAAATGATTTACCGCACTGACTTGATAAACACAAATGCCTCAACTTTACTTGAATTTCTCTTATTATTAAACATCTTAAAACGCATGATTTTATTAGATTTTATTAAAATTAATATGTGTAACAAGAAATTAACCGATTTGTATAATTTTTTTCACAGATGAGTAAGATTAGCCGAGAGATTTCAACGCTTCGCAAGAGATTTGACTTGAAACTTGTTGGTTTTGAAATGACTAACTAATGAATATCCGCCTGTTAAGTACCTATTTACTCAAAACGTATTCTGTTCTTTAGATCCAGCTTAAATTAAACACCACCGTTAAAAAACACATCGAAAATGTTTCGGGACAATTGATTTGTTCATGTTAGTTCATGCGTTTCAAGACTGAGAAAGAAATTAAATAAATCCGGTTCTTCCACAAAGAATCCAAAGTTCTGTCAATAAATTTTTTACCTTATAACTCCAACGAAATAAATTAACAATAAATTATACTAATAAAGATAGTTATTGTTAGGCATAGCGACTTGCGGTGAACAAAGAAAGAACATTTTGTTTAAATATTCTACATCTAACGTGATTATTTTCGAATTATTTATAGCATAAAATTTGCATTTAAAAGGCGCATTTCAGGAATTTTTCATAATGTAAGTATGTATTAAATAAAACGCACATTGGCAATTTATTCGAGATAAAACAGCAAGAGCTGCGGCGTTTCACCAGCTGGTGCGGCCAGAATTTTGCATATTAAATTTCAAAACCAGTAGCTATTTCGGTTGTCATGTTAGTTTTGCATAGCGTGAGCATATCCTCCTGTTTTTGTAAGAGAAATTCCAATTTTGGAAGCTCAGTGACTGTACAGTAATAACGAACAGGTTTTGCCAGTAATTCACAAGTTAATGCTTATATGCCACATTATATACAGTTATTTTCTTAAATATGTATACACACATAAAAACGCATTTACTTATAAAAGCACGCCATAAACAGTTTTTAGTATCCGAAATATACGATGTGCTTAAAATTTATTAAAAGCTACAACGTGAAACCTAAGGCGATAATATTGTCGAAAAAAAAAGTTATCAAGAACTGCAATAATTCGACAGTTATACTATTTGGAGACAAAAGAGTCTAGCAAGATTACCATGGGAAATTGGGCCTGATATTTTAATTTTAACATCACTTTACAAAGCATAACTATTCTGAAAATTCACAGGTTCATTAGCGCCCTAATTCTACAAAAATAATAATATAATAAAAATATTAATAATATATGTTTATTTCCAATAAAATAACAATAATTACATATTTCATCGTTATTATTGAATGGTTTAATTCCATATCGTTATTTTGTAAATAAACAGTGTAATAATCACATAAGTAGTTAAGCACACGTAATGGGTTAAATACATTTGTCACTTTTGGTTTATAAATGTCGCTATTTGGTAAATTTTTACTTAGTCAGGGTTTTCTGTCAAAATCCGCGAATAATAATATTTTATTTAAATATTACATGTAAATATCTAATCCAATAACTAATTTGTTGTTTTTTTTACATTACATTTTGGTTAATAATGTTATACTAGGGATTTAGGATTTTCTTTTAACCAGTTTGAAATTTATTTGTATTTTTTGTTTGTTTAGGTAATCTGTTGTATAGTCTTGATCCCAAATAAGAATAACATTTTTGTCCAATAGTTTTTGTTGCTTTCGAATTTTGATAACTGTTTTCTTTATTTCTTGTTGTATATTGGTGTTGAATAGGTTTGTACAATTTTTTGTTTTTAAAACTGTATAATATAATTTTTAAAGAAAATAATCGCCTCAAATCGAATATTTCACTTATTTTGTATAAATCATCTGAGGGGTAATTACGACTTTTACCATAAATGATTCTTAGTATCCATTTTTGTAAATTATTTAAATTTTTTAGATGTGTCGCAAATACCTCCCCATCCGATAATACCATATGTTAGATGTGATTGTACTAACGAATAATAGAGAATTTTAAGATGTTTTATATCTAGATGAGGTTTTAGGTATTTAAATCGATATAGCAGGCCTCGAATTTTTTGTGTAACATGTTTTGCTTGCAGGTTCCATCTAAAGTGTTTGTCAATGATGATACCTAAATATTTCACTGAATCTGCTTCTGGAATATTTAAAAGATTTTCAATATTTAGTGGTCCAAAGTTAGGTAGATTATTAGCATATGAGGTAAATGGTAAGTAACTAGTTTTTTTAAAGTTAACAGTGAGTAAATTGTAATCGAACCATTTTTTAATATCTTTGAATTCTTTTTCTGCAATTTTTTTCAGATTTTCCATGAATTGGCTTGAAGAAGTATTACTGTATCGTCAGCAAAACTTAATATTTTACCCGTGATATCTCGCATCGAAAGTAAGTTGTTTATGTATACAGCGAACAGAAATGGTCCTAAAACTATTCCCTGTGGAACTCCATAGCTGACAATTCTTGGTTCACTAATAGTTTCATTTATTTTTACATATTGTATTCTTTCGGACAAATAACTTTTTATTAAATTATATGTCGTAGTCACATAGTGAAATACGGATTCTCAGGAAAAGCCTAGGCAGTTCATGTAATGCCGGCAGATAGTGTAAAATCTATATGCTGCATGATTTGCCTAGGCTGTTCATGAACAGCCTGGTTTATTTCGTCATTTAATGTTATGATTCGTGTTTTACATGATCTGCCGGCTTCATCGCTAGGCTCATTGTGTAATGTCAAAAATAAACATACAAACAGTTTGGAATTGTACCGTTACTATTCTTTTTTTCCAATTTAACTAAATAATAATGGAAGAAAAACCTTTATTTTATGAACACTATAAAACAACAACAAAAAAAACATTTAAATAAGGTAAGATTATGCATTTAATATTAAATTGAGGTTAGGTGATAGGTAAAGGGGTTAGGTGTTAGGTATTTATTTACAGATATATTTTAGGTTAATAGTCCAGTTTTCGCAAAGTGTTAAATAAAATAAATAAAAACAACCAAAACTCTTACTTTTGTATTTTAATAATTACCTTATTTTACAATACGACTAGATTACATCAGTTCATGAAATGCCGATGGCCTAAGCCACGGCAGATCCTGTAAACTTATCATTACACCAAAATACTAAAATTTTAAGGCACTTCATGAAAAGCCTAGTCACATGATGCAGCATGAGATGTTTCACACTATCTGCCGGCATTACATGAACTGCCTAGGCTTTTCCTGAAAAGCCATTTTTCACTATGTGACTACGACATATACATTTCCTCTCAAGCCACAATATTTTAAATTTTTTAAGAGGTTGCTATGTGATACCGTGTCAAATGCTTTCGCAAGTCCACAAATATACACAAGCATGGTGATTTTTCATCTAAAGCCTCATAAACATACCATGTTAGGTATCCTATAGCATCTTCGGTGGATTTGTTTTTCTGGAAACCAAACTGTCTCTCAGATATAATGTTAAATTTATTAAAAAATGTCGTTATTATGTTCTTCAAGATTTTTTCAAAAATTTTGGCAATGTTGGAAATCACGATATTGGTCTATAATTAATTGGCTCAGTTATATATTCACCGTTATAGAGAGGTTTTATTACACCTATTTTTAAGATATTCGGGAACTGGTCTATAGTAAAACTTCTGTTTATTAAATATACTAATGGATCTACAATTTCATCTTCAATTTCTTTTAGCGTTTCTGCCCGTATATTATCTAATCCAGGGGATTTTTTTGGTTTTAAACTATTTATTACGCTTTTTACTTCCGTCAGATCTGTGTGATATAAATACATTGAATTATTTATTATGCTGTAGTTTTCTTTAAAATTTTTGGGTATTTTTATTTCTTTCGTATACTTTTTGCCTAGTTCTGTATAATAATTTACAAATGTAAAAAAAAATCATTATTCGAATTTTTTTCCCCTTCATTGGTTGTATCAATTTTAATAAGTCTGATATATGATGAGACCCTACATCATGTCGCTTTTTATACCTAAAATTAAGAAAAAATATTAGCAGTTTAATAAACTGATTGTATAATCTTCTATGGTTCATTTTTCTCTTAAAAAAAATAACAGACCAAACTTCAAGACCATAGAATTATAGACCTATTGAAATATGTGGCAGGTCGCAGCGCGCTTCAAAAAATTCTTTCGTTGCATACAATCAAACCTTACAAATCAAGCATCATCATCATCATAAGTCGATCTTCGTACTAATCCGCGAAGAAAATGTCATTTTGTTAACAAGTGCAAATCAACCCTCAACTTTGGCGCGCTGTATCTCGGTAACTATTGGTCGCATATAAAAAATGACGGTGATCAAAAAGATGCAGAATTTTATAGACTGCATTTTTTTAATTAAAAATTTTTTCGATATCATTTCAAATAACGACGCTACTCCTCAAAAAGTGCGGCGATGCACAGTTTTCCACCCACCACCCCTCAAGCAACACTTAGGTATACCATTAGGAGGCTTGTCTCTACCATCCTACCAAATTTCATTCCTGTCTGGCCTTTTGCAAGTCGAGACACTCTCCATTGCTTGGACTAAAATGTTTTTCTTCATTTTAAAAGTAAAAAGTAAAATTGCATTTTGCATTCTTCAATTAATGCAATGAATAAAAAAAACAGGCACATGTAAGTTGCAGAATAAACTTTAACCTGCTTTAGTTTAAGTCAGCTGTTACTGACCTAGTTAAAAATAGCAAAACAGTGATACGTAGATGAAATTATAGACAAAACTGATATCCACTTTTTTAATCATCTACAAAACGTTGAGCTAAAAGTTTTCGTTTTTAGTTACCACTAACGGAAACATTTTAAAAGCACTACCTCCGACATTGCCATACAATCATGAAACTATTCGACTAGTTTTCAATTAAATGCTTCATTTTTAAACACCTAAAATCAATTTCAGTTCTCTAATCCAATGTAATTTTATGAAAACTTTTGCGGTTGTGTATAATACAACTCACCCGATTTTGTAATTTCTTAAAATCTGAACACAGAATACAGATTTTATAAAATATATTAATGAAGAAAAAAATCAAAGAACTCTGAACAGATCATTATGAAAAACGAATAAAGTGTGTGTACACAGTCGAGGAATCAAGACTTCCACAAAAATATTGAGCTTTTGTGTAAGGTAAAACAGACAAGTTGACAAGAGACGATGAGATATTTCATATTGTCTGAGAATATTTCGGTAGGTATTCACAATATAATATTGTGTGCATAAAAGCCGTCTCTGCAGTCAGGATCTACCGTCCGACTTCTGGATGAAAGAAAAATAAAACTAATTCAACACTGAGGTGAGGTATAATTAGTGCACTAAAATATTAGTTTTATTATGATTTTATACTTAAAATAAATCATATAAGCCCACCCAATGACGTTTTATTCTCAGGACCGGAAGGGAATTGTTTTATGACCTATTTAATTTGATGCGACAAAAATACATAATTACTCTTATCTTCAGAATAGTCCCGATGACATAAAATTTCCTGCATCCATTTTTATTTAGAGCACATCCCAAAACTATTTTTGTCCACCAGATTTAAAATACATAATGACTTTGGCGCAGTTGTATTTAAAAACATGAACGATGACAGCTGGTATTAAAAACTAAACAATTTAAACAATATCTAATGCCAATTTTCTGACTAATAATAATTAACAGCCGATTAGACACCCAGACAGATCAACTTAAAGAGTTTGTTGACTAGCGGAACCGTCGCCCGCCGCAAGGCAATTAATGTTTTGCGGCCTTTAGTGCGATTCGACAGTCTCACGTAAACCCTCAATTTCATTTGTTCTCTAAGCAAGGTAATTATTTGAAATACTTGTAGTTGGAGCCTCAAAATCTAATGGTTTGTAAATATTATGTAACGAGTCAAGAGATGTCAGGAGCAATTAAATACATATTACAATCCAATCCAAGCCTTAGGATTTCACTTCGGAAAAAGTTCAAGTGAGCTGAATTTAGTTTAGTGGTTGTCGTGTACCTCTATCAACTGCCCTTGACAGAATTTTTCCCCAGGCAGCGTGTAAAATGGTTTTAAAGGTGATTTTTCGAAAAAGTTACCTACACCTACAGAAAAATGAGTTCACAATGAAAGTAAAATATGCGATAACATATTTCATTACCGATTTTGTTTTGTGAATTTTGTAGCATTTTTTGGGCTACACGGTCAATCATAGAATAGAATAGAACTTTATTAACTACATTACATTATATAGTATACATTTGTAGCAGGTCAAAAGAATAGTACAGTATATAAAAATACACAAAACACAGCAATATTACATACAAACATAAAAGAAGAAAAATTTTTTTTAGATTCAACACCTTAAATATGAGTAGAAACAATGTAATCAGAATGAATAAATAAATAAGAGTGAGAAGAAACAAGTAAAATAGAACAAACACGTTAAAAGTAGACATATACAATATAATATAACATAGGTGATAAATAATTATCTTAATTAAAGAATACTTGAACTTCACATTAATTCAATAAAATTGTTTGAATTAAAATATTCGCTCACGTAGAAACATTTTCTTAAGACAAACTGTTCCAATGTATGTCTAAAACATTGGAAATTTAAAGGATCTCATTTTAAAAGGCAGTATATTATATAAATCTAATTTAAAAGAATTTTTCTCAGACATCGCTAATCTAAATCGAGGCTTTTTTAAAAACCAGATCTTGTCTAGAGAACTTGACTGTAAGTCATAGTTATTAACGTTTTTATGGATATCTAATTTAGGATGGAGGTGGAGTAAATAACAGATGGAAGAGGCATTATGCCAAAACTAACAAAAAAGGAAGGACAGTGATCCCTTATATCAGCCATTATTCTCATCACTTTTTTTGCAAACGAAAAATTGTTTGTGCACTGTGTAAATTTCCCCAAAGTACAGTACCTAAGTTAGTGTGGAATAAGGAAAAGTATGTGGATTTAAGAATATCAAAATTCAATAAATTCTTCAACTGACGGATGAGGAAGATCACACTGGCGGATTTTGTGGCTTAATTATTCTACATGACTGGACCAGTTTAGTTTGTCATCCAGGACAATACCCAGTAATTTGGCACTCATATCATGCGTAATACCCGTGTGTGAAGAAAATATAAGTTTTTGAGTTTTTTGATGACTTAGTTTCAGTTTATTAGCGATGAACTATACTTCGGCTAGAGACAATGTCATTTGATGACTCCTTTAGACGATTTAAATCTTTGTCAGAATTTATTAATGTTGTGTCATCTGCAAACAGCACACAATTTTTAGGCAGCAAGAAATTACATAAATCATTGATATAAATAATGAATAATAATGGGCCCAGAACGGGATCCTGGGGAACACCGTGATTTACCTTATTCAATTTTGACTGCTTGTTGTCGATTTCTACACACCACGATCTATTATTAAGATGGAATTTAATAAGTTCAAGAGGTAAACTTACCTCTTATATCATAGATATATAATTTGCCTTATTAACTTGTCATGTGCGACACAGTCAAATGCCTTGGTGAAGTCACACATTATGATAGCTGAATGTTTACGTTTCTCGACCACGAACTAATTTTAACACTATCTGCATTACGGCTTTGGTTGTTGAATCATTTCTCTTAAAGCCAAATTGGGAGGAGCACGAGGGTGAATTTGATTCAAAGTCGATATACTGATTGATCCAATTTGGTTTCACTAAGATGGCGCCCCCGTAACTGTACAATATTCTTTCTACAGCATTGAGATGTAGCATTCTCCAACAGATGGATCGGAAAGAGAGGATATTGAGTGGTCAACTAGATCATCTGATTTAACCTTTTTGGATTTCTTATTTTGGGATTACTTAAAATTTAAAGAACAATTGTTTGATTTCACTAATGCTATGAGGTAAACCGGCAACAGTTTCAACGTTTATTTAAAAAAATATGATAAAATTTATCCTCCTCTGATACTACATAAGTGATTATTTTCAATTTTTTTGTAAATATTTCAAAATATATGTATATAGGGGGTTTAATAAAACTGTTTTTATCTTTCATTCAAATTTGTAGAAATATACAAGGTGATAAGTGACATTGAGTGACCATGCAGGCCAAAAAACGGCACTTCATAAATAGAAATTGATGAGTCTGTGTTATTTAATAAATACTATAGGTAAGGTTTTATTGAATTTTTACATCATGAATTTAATGCATACAAAAATGAAGCTCAGAAAAATCTCATAAAAATTATGATGATATTTCTTTTGTAGACCAATGACACCATAAGTGTCAGCATTATTTTTAACCTGATTATAATTAGTTTCGAATTTTTTCCAAAGAAATGTAATCAATCTGGTTTTATTGTTGATGTTAAGGAAGAATTTCTGTCTGTGAGTAATCTTCGATTTCCTCACAGTAGGTTCTCCACGCATCTCTTTATCTCTGTCTGACTAGTTTCTTAAACTCCTTCAGATTGGTTTTGTATGATTCCCAATCACACCGAACTAGTGTCTGAAGGTCATTCCCATACATGGGTACTATGCAACATTCTCTATGTTGAGTAAAAACACCTGAGGCAAACGCCAACGGGCCCAATATGGAGCTTTCTGGTACACCGACAACAGAAAAAGGTTTTGATGTAACTCCGTCAGGCTTCATTCTCTCTGAATGATGTGAAAAATAGCTTTTTATTAAATTGATAGCTCCTACACCACCGAACTATATATAGCGTAGAATTGCAAAAAACATTATTATTTTATTTGTCGAGAAATCTAACAAACCAAGGTTGCCAGTAAACCTTTATCATTTAACTCCACAATATCATCAGTATGAGTATTATATCGGCCTTATACAATTGGATAGCAAATTGTCAAATTGTATTGGCATCGAACAGTAAGGCAAAATTATGAAAAAACTATAAGACATCTTTTTATAGAGAATTTTCTAATCGTCATTTTGGTACATACGTGTTTCCCAGCACATAAAATTGGGTAAGAATTGCAATGTATCACTTCTTTAGTCCTGTGTTAGTCAGCATATTGTATATACATTTTAGTAGGTACATAAGCAAGTACCTGGATTCATTTTATATTTCTAGATTAGTGAGAAAACCATTACCATGAATATTAATCGTAACCAGCCGTGATCGCGATTTTCCAGTTAATCGTAATCGCCGATTATCAATACGATTATTTGTTCACAGTTTTATGCTTATAGTCACTTGTTTAATGACTTATTCTGCATTCAAACATGAACATTTGCGAGACAATATTCAATCAGGCATTTTAATATTTCCTTATGGAGCAATAGTTCTAAGACGTGGTTGATGGGTAGCTCAAATCATTTAATTCAATTCTCCATCTCTAAACACTGAAAAAATTAAAATGTTACCTTTCTATAACTAAAAAATATAATCACCTTCAAGATTCTCTTCAACAAACTAAACGAAAGGGTCAAGTCTACAAAATTATACATTACATTAGACATTATACTATATTTTGACTCAGATTATAGAATATAAGATACATCTTATTTTTCTACTTTAGATGGATTTGTTATTTAATTAATCGCACCATTATTGTTCTCACAATCGTAGTCATAATCGGAAAAATTTAAATCGCTTATCATAGGCACTGTTAAGTTCCAGCGCAGTAGAGCGTAACTAGCGCCATCTCTCAGTAGTCTCGAAGGTATCACTTGTACTGCACTGATGCGACCCAAAACTAGGTCGAAACCGGCCTGGAGTTAGTGACATCCTGAGATGAAGGAGGCCTTGCATCTTCCTCGTAGCATTCGAGCATTCCAAGTCATTGTATTTTAGTGCTAACTGTGTTTATAGACAAAATACGCAAAGAATTTTACCATATAATTCGGCGCTCGTAAGGGCAATAGCTGTTTTGGTTTAATTTGTTGAGTCCTTATTTATATAAGGCACTTTCAGATAGGTTGGAATATTATAATTCCTATAATAATATAATAATAATAATACACCACAAGTAATATTTTATATTTTTATAAAATTTCCTTCTGCTTATTCAGTGATGATTATGAATGTAGTTTTTCAATTATACATTCACAGGTATATGACAAGATAAAGTCGCTGTCACTATTTTAACCTGATTGGAGACCCGAGTGGAGCAGATTTTTTTATAACTTTAATAATTTATGTAAATCGGTAGTGAACAAGAGCAGAAATATTTCTTTTATTCCCATAAATATTTGCAAACAAGTTTATTTAATAAATTTAATATTAATTAATTATTTATGTAAATTATTTCTTGAACAAGAACAGTCCTCCGTTATCGGATATGTTGCTTCACATAAATTAAAACCCATAAAAATATCTATTAATAGTAAAAATTTAAGGAATCCGTATAATCACTTTTAACGCCATTTATAAACATAAAATTATCTCAAAGTGTTGACACGAAATAAATAACCAATTTATTTTAATTAATCTTTATCAATTAAAACCCAAATTATATCCGAAAAAGTACAACTATATTACATTTACTTTTTTTCAGTTCTTTTTTTTTATTGATATCTCGAGGGATATTTTAATAAGATATGATTTGTAACATTCCATTTAAATTAAATAATGACCTTCCTTACCTTAACGAAAGTAAATATACCAATAGTACCAGAAAACATGTTAATATTTTAAACAAACAAGGCGATAATCAATAATAAGACATTACATTATATCGTATAGATAATTTGTGTTATATAAATTATATAGGTTATGTAGAAAATTTGGAGTAGATTGCCTGAACTCTTTCGAATAAAAATGGCTCCTTGTGCGATTGGAAAAAATTGTAAAGGTAAAATGAGTCCAGGTAGGTTTGTAAAGCATTTATACTACGACCTCGTAACGAGTACTTCTAAGCTGTATTTTTAACAACATCGAAGATATTTTGCAGAACAATCGCATTGTTGTTGATTCCTCTGGTGCTTGTCACCAAAGTTGTACCATACTGTACGTCTCCGACTTCCCAGAGTTCCCGAATATGAAGCTGGCCCAAGCAGCAAATATCGGATATTCTTCACGCGCCGATTTACTGAAAATCTAACACCAGTCTCGATCCGGGGAAACCAAATTCTAACCAAGAGGTGCGTGAAGTACTTGGGGTCAGACTGGACCAGCGACTGACGTTTAACACACATTTAAATGAGGCGGTCCGGACGGTCTATTCTCTGTCCAGGAGTCTGTATCCGCTCATAGTAAGGGTAGCTGACTTAACCGATAAAATAAAAAATTGTTGTATACGATGGTGGTTAGACCGTTCGTCCAACCCGTACGCGGCATCGGCGTAGTGCAGTACGTCGACAATGCTCGAGCACAAATTTATGCGCCTCATATCAAATTCTGGAAGGTATACCTTCTTCAGAGACCTATACCAACGCACTTTGTCACGACATTACCCCAATAGCGGACTACGTCCGGGACATCTCCCGAAAATTCTACTCTTTCAAACTGGGCGATAGTCCGCTAACAGGAGACACAATATAATTTAAACAACATAATGCCCCGTTTCGAATAAAACACATCCTAGCTTACCAGACGTTACCGATCTTCCTTCCGGTAACCTCTTTAACCAAACTTTGACCAGTTATAACTTCCGCTTACTCTATCCACCTTTAATGATATTTCATAGCTCTGAATCTTTAAATCTTTCCTGTCCCCCTCTTCCTTTCGGTTTATTTCTTTTTGTTCCGTTTGTTTCTTATTTTCTTTTTGTACATTTTTGTCTCTAAATTCATTTTCCACCAAAAAGTCTAACAAAAACCAAAATTATTGCAATCAAAGTTTAGGCTAGCCTATGGGCAGCCCGGCATTTTGACACATCGCGGAAGGCTTCTCGTTTAGGTTGGGGTGCCTGCGTCAGTACCAAAATTTTAAAAAAATAAAGTGAAAGTTTTTCAAAAATGTGTTGTTTTTAAATTTTAAAAAATCTATTCATTTAGATATAGAAATTTTTTAAAATCTGCTTGTTAACAGAAGGAATTTAGGTTTAAATTATTAAAATCCGCCCGACCCTGCAATCCGCCACCGCGAATCACGCGATTGTTGCACGGTCCCGGAGGGAGTTCTGGGGAGGCAATTGTTTAAATTTTAACTTGAATAATGAATTGTTGAATTGGTTTTCTCTACAATTTTAGTTTGAAGATAGTTGTTAACGTCAAGGATAGACAAGAAGGTTGGAATCAATTGTCCAATCCAGTGGGTTTTTGTTATAGATTTTTTCAATTAACGAAAACCCATAAAAGCAGTTTCTAGTCCTTCCGGTTAAACCGGAAATATATTTTTGGGGCTGGTTAAATAAAAAAATGTACTTTTATACCAAATATCATGTGCTGTAACTTTAATTTCTGTCTTGAAACATAAATTAAAAAGTGGAGGCAGTACCTGGGGTCTCGTGGTTACCGGTATATAAATAACTTAACCCAAATTTAATCTAAATAAGACTGAAAGCTTTAATACATCGTCTTCAGATGAAGCATATTTTGAGGCACGAAAATTTTCTAATGTATAATTCTGGTGCAATAATAAAGAATAAAGAAATAAGTATTCTCCGTAAATTATGTAGCAAGTGACAACGCAGACAGAGATGTGATTAAAGTGATTTATTTATGTGGAATATAAAATGGAGTGTCTCTTGTAGATAAAATTTTTTAAATATTCACGTTAATTAGATAAAAATACACCTACTCTTAAACCCCAATTAATTAAACATAGTAATTCACCCATGAATATTTTTATACGCAAAAGAAGCATGAAAAATGCCTATCAAGTGTTTTATTCAAAGCCTTTTATAAATATTCTGAAATATATGCGGCAATTAACATGATACGTCAGTTTTAATCGAGGAAGAGAGAAAATATAATGAAATGCAAGGAACAGAAATAGAACACAGCAGAGTGGGAAACGAAATTGTAAGAATTAAATATTTTCGTTTGACAAAATTACGCGTCGTTTTACATTTAAAATATTTATAATATATTTAATCATTCTCATTTTAAAATGGAATTACCAAGAAATCACATTTAAAATTTTTATTGAACAAAATGAAATGAAAGAAAAAGTTTCCAATGATTTTTAAAAAATCCTAAAAGTTTTTACAACTTTTATAATTATGATCTGCTTGTATCTTGCTAAGCATGTCCTCTATACAAGTGTTAAGAAACTCCTTTTGTTAACTTTAGATGAAGACAGCATTTGCGAAAATATGAAAAGTTTCAATAGACGTGTGTCTAAATTAAGGACCTTTGAAGATGGTGCCTTTTCCAGGCAAGTTGATATCCAGCACAGATATTGTCTGAAAGTTATTTGTGGCATTCTACGAATATTCTTTCCTATTATTTGGGTTTTCTACCACATGTATTATTGTCCTCTTCAAAAATAAATCACCAGAATTATTGGAAAAAAGCCTCTGCGCCCGTGACGTTTACGCCAAAGGAATAGTCAGAGGTTATGTTTTGCAAATAATATAAATCGGAATAAACACAGAAATAATGTATTTTGCTGACGTTTCGGAAAGTAATCTCTTTCCGTTTTCAAAGCTTTTTTTGGGAAGAACTCTTATTTTGCTGTGTATGTCAAATACACAGCTTTAAGATTATGTTATTTCCATAGATACTTACTATAGAACTGATGATATTTTCTTTTAGATAATGTTGAGTTTGTTAAGTTCTTCTTTTAACATTGGTGGCCAGGTTGTACAAATATCTACAGAACAATTCGATACGCACTTGTCTTCATTTAATAAGATTATTGCTGATTCTTTAATTTTTTTGGTATCTGCTTCTTTTGTTAAAATATTTGCCGAGTCCCAGTTTATTCTATGTCCGTTTTCCCAAGCATATTCGCAAATCTTTGATTTCTGGATTTCATTCTTTCTAATGTAATTCTTGTGCTCATCCAACCTCACATTGAAAGGTCTGGATGACTCACCCACATAACATTTATCACATTCGCACGGGATATTGTAAACACAGTTTTTTGAATTTTGCTCCCCGTTTATCGGTTTTGTTTTTGTTAAAATAGATCTTAAAGTGTTCCCCGTTTGAAATATCGTCCTAACATCAAATTTGTCACCTATACGGCGTAGCTTTTCCGATAATCCGTATACATAAGGAATTATTGTTGTATAATGACGTTCAGGTTTTTGTCGTACCTGATTGTCCCTATTTTCAACATTTATGAAAACTCTATCAAGAAAGGCTTCAGGATATTGATTTTGTACTAGAACCTCTTTGATAAATTTTTTCTCGTTATTTAATATTTCATTATTAGATGAAATTACTATGGCCCTATCGTATAAACATTTTACAACACCACCTTTAACATTTATTGTCTGATTTGAGTTAAAATTTAGATATCTATTAGTATGTGTTGGTTTTCTATAAACACTTGTTTCACTTGTATTATTTACCCTTCTAATTAAAACATCTAAAAACGGTAGTTCATTCCTACTTTCTACTTCTAATGTGAATTTAATAGACGGTTCCTTACTATTTATATTTTCCAAAAAACTATCTAGTAAATCGACACCATGAGGCCAAATTGCAAAGATGTCGTCAACATATCTTCACCAGACAACCGGTTTATTTATACAATTTTGAACATGTGTGTTCTCAAAATTCTCCATAAATATGTTGCTTAAAATTGGTGATAATGCAGACCCCATAGCCATACCAAAATCCTGCTGATAGAACTCATTGTCCAATTGAAAATAGGTTGTTTTTATACACATTGTTAAGAGTTCCATTATGCTATTTACACTTAATTTAGTTCTAGTTTCCAAATTATTATCATTTAGCAACCTGTCTTTAACTATTTTTAAGGTCTCATCTACCAGAACATTGGTAAAAAGACTAACTACATCAAAACTAACCATCAGGTGTGATTCATGAATATCGTTTTCATAAATTTTTTCTATAAAATGTTTACTATTTTTAATATATGAATCGGTATTTCCAGATAATGGATCAATAATTTTAAGTAAAAATTTTGCCAAATTATGACATGGTGAATTAATAGAACTAACAATTGGTCTTAAAGGGATATTTTGTTTATGTGTCTTTGGTAATCCATAAAAATGAGGAGGCTTACTATGATGTGGTGTAAGTTTCCTTCGTTCAAAATCATTAAATTCATGTTTGTATTTAAACAAAGTTCTGTAAATTTTGCTCTCTATTGATTTTGTTGGATCTTTGTTTAGTTTTGAGTAGGGTCCCTCATTTACAAGAGTCATGATTTTTGTGTTATATATATCTTTATCTATAATGACTGTGGCATTACCTTTGTCTGCTGGCAATATTTTTATACTTTCATCGCGTTTTAAAGAATTTATCGATAATTTTTCTTCTGGAGTTAAATTATCTTTAATTTTGTATTGATTGCTACATTTTTTTTAATGGTATACATTGACCAGAGCCATTATCATCGTTTCTGGAGAATTACCTGCTACAATTATTGTTGAATCTTCCTGGAATGATCCGAAATAGTAGGGGGATTCACCAAGATGGTGCTACATCACATTATTTAAAAGCAATAAAGAACCACTTAAATAACATCTCCCCATTTCAATGGGTTGGACGAAATGATATTGCTAAATGGCCTGCTAGATCTCCAGATCCTACAAAAATAGATTGCTTTTTAAGGGGATACGTGAAGGAAATTTTTTATACCGTATGTCTATTTTACGAGGGCCACACAAAATATCTCGCTTAATATCTATTGTAGAAGAATAAAGTTTTAGAAACAGTTATCCCAAGTTTTGTGAGCTATGTTTCAGTAAAAAGAAATTTGAAATCCATAGCCTACTTTGTGAGATATATTGCAAAAACCTGAAAAATAGGAAAACCACAAACGGTTATAGCTTCCTTATTTGAGGAGATACGAAAAAAGTTAAAGGGATGAAAGTTGACGGTAAAGACAATAATAATAATGGGTTTAAAAGGCTTTGACATACGCTCTCGCGCAAAAATGAAAAGAACAAATCTCAAAGTAGGCCATGATACCATTAATCCCGTTTATATTTTCTCTTTCCAACAATATAAAACATGTCACAAAAATTTCAACTGATGGTGTCAATATTTAATATTTTACGAAAACCACAATTCACAATCATAAAAATCAGCTATACCATGATTAGTGGAAAACAATGTATACAGTTATTAACAAATTTGACAGATTTGAAAAACGCACGGTTTATTTCCAAAAAAAAGTAGTAAGGCGAGGGCATGTTGTGGATAATGTAAGAAAAGTGAATAAAGTATTGAACTGTATTAACCAAAATGAAGATATAGTGAATACGACCAGAATTGAAACAATATAAAAACTAAAAGCCAGCAAAAACAGTCGGCATCTGTTGAGGAGGTAAACAGAAATGCTTGTCATAAGAAAAACAATAAAGAGATGCCGGCTGTTTTTGCCGGCTTTTAGTTTTTATACGGTTTCAATTGTGGTCGTATTCACTATACCTCTTTGAGACAAATTCTGAGAAAAATCGCATAAAAAAGACAATGCAAGAAAAATATAAAAAAAAACGGATTTCGATGCTAAAAAATGAAGAAAGTTCAATATTTAAATGAGGGAGATAAGCCGAGGAGACACGCGAGTAGAGTAAGATTTTGTAGATGGTTGTTAAATAAAAAAAGGAATGACCCGCTGATATGTGGCAAAATTCTTTGGTCGGACAAATCAAATTTTTCTAATAATGCATTTTTCAATAGAAATATGCATTATAAGTGGACACGGGAAAATACACATTGGTGCAGAGAGACTGCTTTCCAAGAAAGACTTTCTACGAATGTTTGGGTGGGTCTTTTAGGAACTAAAGTAATTGGACCTTATTTTTACGATGGCAAATTATCCGCTCGTAGATACCTTAATTTACTGCAAAACAAATTTCAAGTTTTTCTTTATGAATTAACAGTGGCAGAAAGATTAAATTATTCATATTTTCAACAAGAGAGGGCTCCACCTCGCACTGCTGTAATATGTACAAATTATTTAAATCAAGTTATGCCAGATAACTGAATAGGCACCTATGGACCCATTCTGTGGCCAGCTCGATCACCAGATATTACTCCCTTGGATTTTTTCGTCTGGGATTACATTAAAGACAAGGTATTTCAAACTGCCCACACATTTTCTTTTCAGTATGGTAGTAGGTAGTACTGTTATACATAGTTTTTCGTTTTTTTGGATGTGTACTTGTATTTTTATTTATGAGATATGTGTTTGTTTTTATTAAAGTGTAATAAATAATTACTGTATTATAATTATTATAGTGAATTTTTACTATTGTGGCATAGCCGATTTTTATGATTCAATGACATGAATTGTAGTTTTCGTAAAATATTTTTTTTTAATGGCTTTCGGTCGAAGACCATACTGCCAGTCACGAAATATTTAATTGAGAGTCACATAAGGTTAAATTAATTTATTAAATATACTTGATTGATAATGATACCAAACAGTATGACAAAATATCCTATACCTAATTCTAACCTAAAAACGAAGAAAAAAAAATGAAAATAAATTGAAGACAACAAAAAGGGATACAACAGGGACACACGCTTCCCGTCCTGGGGTCTGTCAGGGCATTTAAAAATAAACAATACAGGGAGGACCACGGTTGACAGGGGAAAAACATACGGTAGCCAAACATAACCTAAAGCTTAATACATGTTTCTTTTACGAAATCAAAAATATACGTATAAACTTTACGAGATCCTAAGGACAATAAGAACAGCATATTAAAGGGAGCCAATATATTACAGTTTTGTGCAATATTAGTGATTAATGTATTAGAGGCACTTTGATATTTCACACATCCAAAAAATATATGCCAATTTTGTATAGGTGTGCGGGATAACATGCGTGACCAAATTTTAATCTAATAAGGGACGTTACATATTTTCTTGATGCTTGAAGGTCTTCATGCCAAAGTTTGTTAGGTATACTGGAATGAATCATCGTGTACCTGGTAGGGTTGGTAAAGCAATACTCTTTCCATTGGTAATTCCATTTGACTCTCAAATTTAGTTTAAGAACCGTAAAATATTAAATCACTCTATGAGTTAAAATTTTTGTGACATGTTTTATATAGTTGGAAAGCGAAAAAAATTAATGGTGTCATGGCCTACTTTGAGATTTGAAGAGCGCATTATTATTGTTATTGCATTTGCCGTCAACTTTCATCCCTTTAACTTTTTTCGTATCTCCTCAAATACGGAAGCTATAACCGTTAAAGATGTATGTTATCAAAGTGGGCAAGATACGAAGCATTTATAATTTTTTCTGTTGAAATATTTATTATTCTATTCATATATTTTGTACTTATTGCTCTATGAATCGAAAATGGTTCAAATACCCACAGAGATGTATATTATAGAAACATGTTCGTTATTTATTTCTACATCATACCTTCCATTAGAAAAAAAATTCAATAAAATAGAAATAGGAAAATACCCCATTGTTACCAACCAACATGATAATAATAGCCTCTTGACGGAACTTTCTTGGCATATGTCTTCCTTCAATGTTGAAAGCGATATTTTACAAATAGCATCAAGTTTACTAGAATAGCCTGGCAACTTACCAGATTTGAATGCAATCGAAGATGGAAAACCAGAAATTGAGCACCAAGAAAAACACAATTTCAGCAATTATTCGAATCTTCTTTTTCGATGAACTTGATTTGTCTTAATTAATTTGAACATACTGAATGATTACAATATGAAGTATTCTCCTGAGATGAGTAAACGTGCTGTAGGAATTCACTAATAAAATAATAGATTATAAAAAATTACAAGATGTTTAAAATTCGTTCCGTTAATTATATTTATTGAGGTTTTCAGAAGCCTAAAACAAACGCATATACACACATCATCCCTTTATAACTGTGTAATTTAATGGGTCGAACGAAATGAAATTCTGAACCGAAATGAGCCAAAAATTAACACAGCAAATGTGTCTATTTCAAGGTTTAGTGATATCCTTAAATTATGCCCGTACCAAGACCAGGCATTCAATTAAAACGATGTATCAGTTTCGATCGGGAGAGTTTAAATAGATCGTGGATGCGTGGATGGTGGAGTTTGAAATTAGATTTCAGTCATCATACGCTCCGATGGAAAGGAATAGTGGAGTGCGTACTTCAACTTGAAAAATAAACTATAGGATGCAATCACATTGATACCAACAACAGTCTGTTACAATCACGATTTGAGGCAGCGGACCAGCCCGTTACTGGCCCCACAATACGACATTTCAGCCGATAAATTATTTGAGCTCCCTTACCAGCACGGTATGCGATTACACCAGTAAATATAGTATCTGTGATGATGATAGATGCTCGGTACGAGAAAGATTTCACTCTGATGGGATAAGATTTAGACTGGTTTCATCCAATTTGGTTCAATGACATCCATCAATCCATCGGCCACAATAAGAAATTATATGTGGTAGCCATAGACCAGAAAACTACATTCCCTATTAACTGGCGACAGTATCTTTTGCGGTTTCCCATAACGTGGCAATAGGCACAGAAAATATCTCAATTTAGGCGCACAATAATCAATGGCGGTCAATATGTAATTGTTTGGCGTCAACATTTATCTCCGGGTTTTTCTTAAAATCTATTGGCCTGAATGTATTGTGAAACGTAGAATTTAAAATTTATATTTCAAAACTTAAATTACGGGTTTGGGAAGCGTAAACAAACTTTTTTATATAAAAGTAATATATTAACCAAATAAATTAGTTTGATATAAATAAAAGTGTTGAAATTAATGAGACTGTATTTATACATGTGTTTGTTTAAGTGTAATCAGCACATTAAATAAAATTTGTTTGCTATAAATAATAATCCAGCTGGGCGCCAATAATTAACCAGCCATAATTATATACGGCTGAATGGACATAACGTAATGCATTGTAAGGTAATGTTGCAGTGATCCTTATAACTGTAGAAAAAATTAACGAATTTTATAACAATGTATATAACTAACTAGCACTGGGGGAATGCCATTCAATTTTGTTTCAAGGTATTTTAACATTGAGTAGTTTATAAATCTCTAAGAAATAATGTCGACTATTATTAACAAATTCAATTAATAACTGTTTGTTAAACTACGTTATATTTGGGATCGAGTTTGGGATAAATAGTTCTTCTCATAACACTGCATAACAAAATTTTATCACAAAAATACAATAGGGGTTTTCGTACCGTTAAAAGATATGGATGGTACTTATTGTATGTTCACTGGCATATAAAAGAGGAACGGTCCAAGGGGTTCGGGTGCCTCCTGAAACTATGTAGTTTATTATTAGGACTTGAGAAATATAGTTATTCCTTTCATCGAAAGTATTAAATATTTCATTAATTCCAAATTAAAATCCCATTTTCATCAGTTTCGAAACGTTCAAAAATATGATCCAAATAATTAATTTGGAAGACGTTTAACATCAAAAACGTTAAGCTTTCGGCGATTGCACTAAGAATTCACACTATATTTAAATAATATATCAATAATACTAATTTAAACGTTTATGACTTACTGTATTTCTCGCTGTATTTACTGTTCACAGCAGACCAATAGCTCACCATGGGTGTAGGGATTTATTTATTTATTTACACTGCTCTACAGATTACAACAATTCAATTACAGAGCAGGAAGTTGTCCCGTACAATAAATCATAAATACCACATAACATAATATATGGGTGAGCCACGGTGGGTGGAGTATAAATATATAACTGATTGCTTTGAAATTTCGGTTACCAAGATAATCGAGTATGATCTCCCCAACTAAAATATTTTCGAAAGTGCGGTGTTGCCGCTTATACGTAAAACTGGCAACATCTTCGTTATTTTAAATGGAATACCCTGTATATTTTTTCATTTTTTGGATCGTCGTCTCTTTCTGAGCCAAAAATTTGACTTTCAGTAAATCGTGTTTTCTCCTACCTACGCAGCAATTAAAAAATAATTTTTTAGTTGCGACTAGCCAAGGCCTGGGGCATCTCCTCCATTAATCAAATGTTTCGAATATTATTCAGGGTGAGTTAAAGCACGCACGAAAGTATATTTTTTTAAATGGACTAATTCAGGAAGGTGATACATTTACCTATTTAAAAAGGTAATATACCCTATACTATGCGCACCGTTTTCGATTTATGGGCACTTTTCTGTAACCTTACCAAGAATATTAGTCTTTTGGTATATCATGACGGGTGGGCCATGAAATTTTTAATATTACAGAAAAGTGGTCAAAAATCGAAAACGGTGAGCATTAGGTATAGGGTATAGTACCTTTTTAAATAGGTAAATGTATCACCTTTCCGAATCAATGACAATATACAGGGCATTCCATTTAAAAATATGACTTTCGTGCAAAACTGAATATTATAATGCACTAGTAACCAGCGGATAAGCCGGTGGGATATATTAGTGCAGATCAGAAAAAGGAACTGCTGGATTTTCTTGAAGCTTACCCGGAATTGAAGAGTGGTAAATTTACCTCAAATTTCACATTCAAAAATGGCCAAGCTAGTCCATTTAAAGAATCGGGATTTATGACGAAATTACCTAATGTTTCGATTCCCGAGGTCAAATCAATTTTCCACCTCGCCAACCCCTCAAATTGGCCAAAAACCACCCCTAAAGTCCCCTTTTTGCGCGAAAACGTTTATTTTCTCTAGTTTTTCGACTAATTGTTGTTCCCTCGAGTAGAACGGAAGGTCCTTCGAGTGATTTGACCTCAGCCACCTCTGCCACAGGCTACCAACCCTTGTAGGGGGTGAAAAATTGATATTTGTTTTTGTGAGAACAAAATATAGATTTTATAGGAGGTGTTTTTTGAGGAAGATGGTAGGTGACCAGGGTTGTGTAACCACCTCCGGGGAATGCTTTCATCCTTCAAAGGGGTTAAAAATTGTGTTTTTTCTGGGGAAAAAAAAATATTTTGTAAGAGGGGTTTCTTTGAGGAAAGTGGTAGGTGACCAGGGTTGTGTAACCGGCCCCTGGGGTTGTTTTCACTCTTTAAAGGGGTGGAAAATCAATATATAAAAACACTTTAATAAACATATTTTTTATACTATTTTTCAATAATAGATGGAAAAAAAATTCCACCCCCTTGAACGGCTACACAATTCTCGCCACCTACCCACCTCCCTACAAGGGTTAGAAGCCTGGGATAGGGGTGGCCGAGGTCAAATCCCTCGAGGGACCTTCCGTTCTACTCGAGGGAACAACAATTAATCGAAAATCTGGGAAAAATAAACGGATTCACCAAAAAAGGGACTTTTTGACCAATTTGAGGGGGTTGCCGAGGTGGAAAAATTGGTTTGACGCCGGGAATCGATTCAGCACACTTGAAAACGTGGGGGGACATTGTCTAGTCCGAGGCGCAAACATTCGGTAGTTCGTCCGACTCCTTCAATGGACTAAGCCTTCTGAGCACAATTATCCCTGAAATTAAACGCCCTCCCAGGAGCAGTGGTCAACTATTCCTTCTGTCATAGATTTTGTCAAACGATACAATTTGACAAATTTGTGATCCCTTAAATCTTTAAATGGATTATCATAGGCATGAAATTGTCTTCCATGATCGCTTTCTGTCAAAACTTCTGCCTGTTCTAAGGCGTCGTTAGCAGCTAAATGTATTAAGTCATCTAACGCTGCCACTGTCCATTTTCACTCATCAAAATTTGTTCAAATAAGTATACTTTAAAGGCTCTAAATAATAAACAAACCACGGCAAAAACCTAACTTGAGAGATAGAGGTTATGTGGCACGAAATAAAACAAACCAAAACGATCATTTTGAATACATTCGTACATGAAATCGCTTTATCGTGTATTAAACCCTGTCCGTTGTATCTCGCCCGAAATCAGTCGCATGCAGAAAGTTCGCATACAAGTTCATAATGCTCCAAAAAACGAAACGTATATTTTCTTTCATGCAACAATCTCACATTTTCGTGCACGACATCGCCTCGGTCGAGAGATATATTGTCAATTTTCTACTCGAATATACTTTTTTGGACTTTTACTGAAAGTAAGAACATTACACTTTATCGCATTAAGGAGTAAGCCATTGTTTACACACCATGTGTTTAATCTGCTAAGGTTACTTTGCAAATTTATACAATCATTAGAGTTTCGAATATTTGTAAATAGTTTCATGCTAAATGCATAGAGTAGGCTATTACAATAATTAAGGTTTTTATTGATGCCGTTTACAAATATATTGACGAACAGGAGTCTTAGGATTGATCCGTGTGGAACTCCAGATTCGACTGTTATTTCATGAGATATATGGCCATTGTAGTGCACAAATTGGGTTCTACCGCTTAAATATGACTTAAATAACTGAAGTGCCCATCCAAAATCCTGTCGATTTTGGATGGGCAAACAACACAATGGAAGGAATAACCTTCTGTTAAAATGCAGAAAATATCGTTGACGGAGCTGTGGTTGACAAAGAGCCTGAGCAATTAGAAATTAGTCTTGATATTTTTCGATATATTTATGATACTTCAGAGAATATCTCAGATGTATAACGATTTTAGCGATGACGAGGGTGAAGAAATATTCCAAACTCCTGTTACCGATCCGGAAATAGACTCTTCTTGCAGTAGCACATCTAGTACAACTACTAGAAAAATAAAACATGAATAAAATAAACTAATAATCAATATATAAAAAGTTTAATAAATAAAGTGAATTTTCGGAAAAAAAAAATCTTACCTTTTATGTAAATATTTAAAACCAGCTCACAATAACTTTTTATTATTAATATTGAAATTCTTATAATGAATGATTACACGTGTATACTTGCGTGCGCGCATACGTATAATACCGAAAATGACGGGATATTACCGCGCGCATATATATAACAAGAATGGCAAAAATCGGCTAAATTACAAAAAACGTTATTTTTAGTTACAACACGTGAAAGTACATAAAAAATCTTTTTTTTAGTAAAAAAATTCGTACGACCATTTGGACAAATTGGGGAACGTTTTGAAAATTTTGGGGAATTTGGACTAAAAATGGAATTGCGGCCAAACCATTGGATATTTATTGTTAAAATTTGCCAGGCTATTTTTTGGCAATACAGATTACTTTCATTTAAAATTTCATCAAATTCGCTTAAATCTTGACCAAATTAGCCATAATTCAATTTTTTACGTTTTTTTCAGATATATGTACATATCGTGGGGGCCGGTGAACCGATTTTTACGAAATTTGAACTGAAGGTTCCTTGACCATAGACAATAAAAGCGTACTATTCTCGTTTCTTAGATAGCATTTTAAAGGGTACAAAATAAATCAAAACTGAAAACCCTCCCTCAAAAATGACCAATTTATGTATTCATTTTCCGCGAAAAAAAAGGGTTCCCCCACCTACTCAAAGTAGACAACTCTAGGGTAGGGTAGGGTAGGGTAGGTTAGGCTATTCTTAGTTTTACCAAAAAAAAAACTTATTTTTCTATGTTGCATTGCTCCATGTAAAATTTTCTCTACAAATCTATATTTTCTGAAAGTTATTTGTGGCATTCTACGAATATTCTTTCCTATTATTTGGATTTTCTACCACATGTATTATTGTCCTCTTCAAATATAAATCACCGAATGCCAAAGGAATAGTCAGAGGTTATGTTTTGCAAATACATTATTTCTGTGTTTATTCCGATTTATATTATTTGCAAAACATAACCTCTGACTATTCCTTTGGCATTCGATGATTTATATTTGAAGAGGACAATAATACATGCGGTAGAAAACCCAAATAATAGGAAGGAAAATCTATATTTACTCCACTAATAAGGAATCATTCATTTTGGATGACTGTAACATATATTCTTATTTCTCGTAATATTGGACTTGAATAAACATTTCTTGATTCTTACATATTTTCCCAAAATGAGTTAAGAAAAAAATGGTGGAAATATGTAATCTAGTTTTAACATCATATCTCAAAAACTTTTCATCATTTGAGGCCGTCCGTTAATGGGTACGTATGAATTACAGTGAATTATACATGAAATGTCGTGAAATACTGTACGAACAAGTGTCTACGTAGTATGATGATGATGAAGAAGTACTTATTAATGCGATACGAAGTATGTAGACCACTTTTCGAAGGTGTTTCCACACAACATGATCTCCCTGGATTCGTCTACTTGACGCCCGGTGACTTAAGTCTGACGACGATTATCACAGTTGTAGGTTGCAAAATACCATCGAACAATGTAGAATATCTAAAATTTAATATTATAGAGGCGTGCAGATGATGAACCAGGTTATATTAAGAAATAAGAAAATGCTATTTCCTGTGCGCCAAACAAAAATAAACGAGCTAATCGGTATTTTCTTAATAATTCCAGAAATACTGGCACAGACTTAATGTTATTGCCAAGTAATCTCACATCTTACTTACATTCCCATTTTTTTATAAGAATCATATTGCTTTTGGAAAAAATACTTTTATTTAGGTATTTATAATGAATATTGGAGGTGCATTCGAAAATATCTTTTGATGAATCTCAACTGAACTAATAACAACAAATACCTACCTGCAGTGTCTACAGATATACTGGAATATGAAATGCGATTTAGATGAGCTTTCAAATAAAATGCACATTATGAGATAGAATGACACATGCCAATTTCTGTAATGAACTTTTATTTTTATTACACATTTGTGCTGTAGGTAAACATCTGCTAGGAAACACATTTTGCGTATGGTCAAAAACAGTTGAAATTGTTGTCCAGTGTATTTAGGATATTAGCTCAAGCCAGTAAACAGGTCAAAACTGCTGGCTTGTTAAATTTCCCAAAGTAGGTACAGTGGCCAGTTAATATGCAGTGCCATCAACTTGGGCGCTAATGAAATGTGTGTTTTATAGTCGCCCTAATGACGAAATGATTATAATTTTCGCAGGCGAGGCCGCGCCGAGAGAACAGATAGAGCAGGTAAAGACTGTTCCCATATCCGCCGATCGTTCTCGGCCTTCTCGCCCGAAATTAATTTACACAACCAGTTCTGTGTGTTGCTCCTCGAACTCTTTGTTTTAGGTTGGGCCGTGTTTTGTTCTCCGTTTTAAAACAGCTCTTGTTTATTATTTCCTCAGTGGGTCGGGTACAACTTGGTAATGATGCAGCCCGCGCTGTTAAACAAACTACTCTTGGTCGGCTGTAGCGAGTACTCAACGCCATCTCAGTCTGCAGATTGAAGAGGCGTAAGCCTGTCTCTGTCGCCTGTTAGCGAGGTTGCCATGTGCGCCCAGGCCTAGTCGCCTTATACTAAACGGCATGAAAACATTCGGTACCGACGTCGGCATAACTTATCACGAATTGGCTTCCTCTGGGGCACGGTAGCTGAAGACTTGCACTCGAAGCCATTATTCACTTGCTAGATTCGCCTCTTCTGCGTGTCCCGACGCCGATCTAACCCAAGAAGTCGGCTAGTGGAGCACTTAACACAAATTGCCGGTTATCCACCGAACCCTTTTAAATCAATCTTCTTGTCTCCTCTTCTTTGACACCTCCGTTTATGTTAATGTCATCACAATTTAACGCGAATTATCTTATTTAAAAGTTGAAAACAGTTCTCAGCCGTTCCCCATTTTTATGCACAACATAGAATACTTTCTTCTTGACTGTAGATGACTAGTAATGTCCAAATAAAGTGCATGTACGTTGTTTCATAACCCGAGCTCGGTTCCACACATGATTTGTATACTGATTAAAAAGGCAGGCCGCTGTTAGTGGGAGCAAAACTAGTTGGGTCACAGAGATCGAAGGTTGGAGGTTCAATAGCCGTTTGTATGTATGTGTTGTATCAACAACTATTATAAAATTAATTGATGCAAAGATGTTGCATATGGCCCATCTACATAACTATATGGAATGCACAGATTAAGTCCAGCATCAAGATATTGTAATGGATTTGATTAATGTTTTTCGCGTACAAGGAGCTTTTCAAGATCCAATTATCGCGTTTTCAATTAAAACTGGCCACTTTATAATTAATCACCGCCATTAACACAAAGAAATAATTGAAACACGGAATACAAACTACCTAATCCCTTCTCAAGTATAAATCTTTAGCACTAGCTCCATTAATTTTCCCGTTTGCAATAATTTATTTAATTCATCTACTTAATGATTACTTTTTATAAATAAAAAGCAACAGACATGTTTTGTGAAGTTTCACATTATTTTTTTAATGGTTTCTGCAAATTATTGCATATGTCCTTAATATTTGTGAAGGAAATAATTTTTTAGGTATATTTTGTTATGTAGGTATAGTCGAGTACGTCTATTCTCGGCACTCAAAAAACACAACAAAAATATTACGACCTTTTAAAATACCGGTACTCACTGTACTATCTCGTTCCCAAATTGACTCGCTTAGCTTTATAGATTTTTAATGTGCGTCGGCTTGTTTGATGAAAGGCATGCCGCTTGGACTAACGGCGATAATAATAATAATGTCGTAAAGTTATTGTTGCGAGTGCCGAGAATAGATGTACTCGACTATAACTGTTCACGCCAGCTTTTATTTCGAAACGAACATGCAAAATGTTTGTTTTTGTACAATTTTAATACAGCTCTCAATCAACACTTTTATTTTCTTTCTTGTTATATTTAGTAATTAATTTATGGAGGTTTTCTTTTAGCTTAATATTACTCTCGAATTTCAATGCAATCGGATTCTACTTCTTTAGTTGCTATGCTTATACAGAAAATGTAACGGACGGACCGACAGACGAATATTTTGAAAATTGTTCAGAAATCGATGCCAACACAACTGTATGATTTTCCCCATTTGGCAGTTTATTAATGGTTTTTGAAATCGTTATTGATCTTTTCGGCCATCTTCCAAGATAACCCACCTACAATAAATAACTTTAAGGGGGAAAAAGGCGCTGATTTTACCATTCTCAGTCGCCGTTTTACATATTTTTTAAAGCACAGAAATCCTACGTTTTTATTCCATAAAAAAAATAAAATCGTATATTCGTCAAAAAGATTAAAAAGATTGTGCTATAAAAATATTTAAACATCACAAAGTACGAAGTTTTGGAAATAAGATACTTACTATTCTCATATGTCAATATGACAGGGTTGGTAAAGAAAAAACCCAGTTGAAAAATCAAGTGATAACCCCAATTTGTTATTTTCACGCTATTAAAATGGGAATGGAAGAGAGCTTCTTTTTCTCAGATTTTTTCAATTTCAGTTCCACATCCTACAAAATAGCAAGCCCCCACAAAATGTAGAAACATATCTTTGATGAATTTACTATTGGATTGTAAAAGAAAACAAAATTTACTTCATATAACATTTTCTTAACTTTAAACCAGTAGTTTACTATACCTACTACAAAATAACTTTTGTGAGTTGTCTCACCGCTCAGCAACAAATCCCTCCACCATTATTATGGCAAATACCAACTGGAGCACTCGTAATAAGACTTATTCTGAATTATTCGGAGAATTATTTTGCAAATTCAGTTTAATTATGTCCTTTTCCAGTTATAATCATAGTAAGTGTAAAAATTCTTAATTAAATATTCATAACTATTTAAATTTTGCGCAAGTTTACATAATTTAAAATACTGATATACAAGAAATATTTTGGCACAAAAAAGGGAAGTTCTAGAAATATTCTCGGAAATACTTTAGAAATTCATTAAGAGCTGAAATCACAGTGTCTGTTTCCAATAGTAAAGGGTTTTTCCTCTCTTTTCGGTATGTGGTAGATATACATAAAAAATGTGCATAAAAGCAATTTCTGTAATATCGTTCTTCGGTTGTTCCAAGTACTAAAAGGGTAAAATGTACGATACAATGGAAGAAGGTGTGTTCATTTTTAGCACACATTACATGGCAAAAGGGAGTTCTGCAATTACTGGAAATGTAAAATATATATGTGAGAAGGTAAAAGCACTTAGAATCGCTAATGGCAGCTGTAGGAGCGTCATACATACAGGGAGAATCTGGATTGAAAAATTTTCCTCCGCGTAATGCACCCATCCGCCAACTCTTTACAATTTCACCACACATATAGCTTTACTTTACATCAAAGAAGGGAGAGAAATTACACTCTAGAATTAATACTGGGAAAGAAGGCTTTGTCGTTCTATTTGTTATAACAAAAAGCTTTTATGTGGTATACTTGGTTAGAATTACTTTTACTTACTCCAGCCCATGCGGTTTCGATATACTCTTTTTAAATACGTACCTACATATTTAAATAAATTGAGGAATTCTTTAAAGTTGTATCGCTAATATCAATAATCTTGTAAGGCACAAATAAGAAGGTATCGTGATTATTTCAGCCTAGCATGCGGTTTCACATGTATTTTGAAAAAATCACACGAATTTATAAAAGGGCGCTCTGTTACTACAAATCTAATTTGTGTTAACGCAATTCATTTCGGAATTCACTGATGACCAATTCCAAACTGACAGTGATTTTTCCAAGGCATTCGAGGAGCTTGACGATCCATAAAACATTGTTGAATAACCAAATGATGCCGGACAATCTAAAAATTGGATAACTCTATTCAGATTTTACTTGTTACATATGTTACCTTCAATAGATTCAAGTCTATTGAATACGTTGCTATTTCTGGCGTACCGCAAAGATCAGTACTTGGACCACTGCTTTTCATAATATTTACTAATAATACAGCTGTTGACTCACAAGAGAATATTTATTTAATGTATGCTGGTTATTTGACCATTTTTAGCAGAATTAATACAACTAATGATTGCTTTCACTTGCAAGAAAAACTTATAACACTATACTCCAGCGCTCCGAAATACTGCGTGACTTGAGTGTTATGTTTTATAAAAGTCTTTCTTTCAATACGCATATTAACACAATACCACGGATTTAGTTAGAAATTTTTGTAATTTTTCAAACACAGATATAGGTTTATCTAAGATGTGCCATAATTATTTTAATAGATCCAGATTCGAGCTCGATTATGTGGAATTTTTTTTGATTTCACACTTATTATATATAACTATTTGTTAATAAGAAGAAAACTGTAATTAAGATTTATTTAAGTACACAAAACTACAATTCAATAGACCGGAGTCTTAATATTTCGACAGCTTCTAGGACTTCCTTAGGATCGATATATTTGAAAGACCTTGCTTGTCTAATTCTGATTTCTTGTGAATTTGTGTTGCTGTAAGTCAACTACTACCACTAGAGCAGATGGAACGAGGTACGATTATTGATTTAAATTCCGATACTCGATCAACGAAGTAAAATAATTTTGGTTATCCCTGCACGAATTGCTGCACGAATCGTACGAGGTTCAAAGATTAAATTTTTTGAATCCTATCCTGGGTGCGTGGCTATCCAATTCGCCTCTGTATACACTCCCACCACGCAGCCGTTATTCATCACATATATCGACTGATTTATTAATTATATTTCGCAGTAACGCCTCGGATTGATTATAAACACCATGTAGATGTTTAAAGGACTATGCAATTTAAACTTAACTTAATATTTAACTTTAATATTTATGTATTGTTTTCCTGTTATTAACCAGGTATAGGTGAACGAAGCATCCAATTTAACAGTCGGCAAGCTGCAGAAGGTCCATAAACCCTCTAACAAGGCGGTGCGTGGGACGAGACCACAGGATGCGTTAAGTTGGTAACCGAGAACCGTGGTTGGAAATCCACGTTAAAATGTAGATCCCGTGTATAAAAAAACGGTTGTAACCTAGTTACTCAGCAGCTACTACCCACTAAGATTTCAATATTTTGTTTGTTTTTTTGTTTCGTTGTTGGGAAAAAAACGTTTTTCGGATTTGTTAATACTGGGTTGACATTCAGTAATACTTTCACTTTCATTCGATTGATTTGCAAATCTCATCAACCAGATTCTACGTTTATGTTCTATCTTGTACGATAACCAAGTAAGTTATTTTCAAGGTTATTGTATTATTTAAGAAAATCAGATCATTATTTCGGATAATAGATCAAATATTATTTTAGCCATTTTCAGAAATTGGAGACTTAATGTAAAAAATGCTTCTCAGGTTATATTTTGTAAATGTAAAATAAAGCAATGAAATAAATTTCTACTTCAATATAATATTTGGAATTAAGGGACTGTATATAAATTGACTTTTTAATTTTTGAAAATGGTGTTTATTAATAATTAAGAGGTCAATCAGAGTTTCACTTATTATTTCCGGAATTTTAAGAAATAAATGTATTTTCGGTAAATGTGTCTTCTGCAGCATTAAATAAGCAAACAACATATAGAAGAAATTTTTTTGTAAAATTTAGAGATGTATGATGTTAATCCTGGGAGTTCCCCCAGGGTTTATAAATGATTTACCACTTCATATTGGTACTGAGTGTGTTGTGCTGTTCGCAGATAACGTTTCCATAGCAGAGGAGCCAGACTGTCCTGCAGGACAAGCTTAATACTCTGTTTCAACAATTTATCAACTGATACAGAATTAATTAATAAATTAATTGTCAACACAGAAAAAACCGTATTGCTAAAATTTTCTGGTAGGAAAATGTTTCAAATTCCTATAAATATTACATAGAATCAGCTTGCTGCAACTGCTGGCTGCTCAAAGTGATATAACAAAATGTCTTATTCTTTATTGACTGTAATATGAGCTGTAGACACCACGTTAACAATACTTGTCGGAAAGTAAGTAGGATTTACTATGCAATTGTACACCTCAAAACTGTTCTGGCTCAAAAATGCCTAATAAAAGTGTATTATGCCCTCATTAACACAGTACTATCTTATAATGTAATTTTATGGGCTGGTACTGGCAAAGAACCTACCAAGCCATCTTGCTTGAAGTTTTCAGAAATCTCCTTCGAAAGGAATTTTTCTAAACTATAACGAAATCCGAAATATTTGCATGAATCGCGTGCGACACATAAAAATGGCGTCGGAAGATATTTTTGGAAGTACAATGAAAGGTGCCATATGAGATTTTGGAAATTGAAACAAAAAATTTATTTTTCGGGACTGTATCAAAGATTTCATTTTTGAAAACTATCTCAAAAAATCGTTCCACGGGGCGTAACTCTTGGAATTGTAATGAACGACGACCCACGAAGCGCGATTTGTGGAACTATAACAAATTATGTCGCACGGGGTGCAAATTTAGCAACTATTTCGAAAACGTAATAAAATTCTTTATTACGAACCGACGTTATTAGTACCGCTTCTTATGCATGGTATGAACTGTGAGCGCGAGTTAAGAGTCTCGGCCATAAAGTTCCTGAAGGGAGATTTTTCGCAGGCGACAAAATTTTCGATCGTCATTTTTCAAAGTTAGCAGTCATATTTGGCGGTAAACTTATATTTTCCGTCGTATTTGCGTACATGTGGTTCCTAAGTAATTCGGAATACACGTCGTTCTACTACCATGCCTGAACGTATGAAATAAAATAATATCTAATCTATTGCGATTCAAGCATGTTTAAAGCTCTATAACCCAACGACCGAAATTATTTATGATATTTAACAAATACGTATAAATGCAGGCAAACTAAAACTATACAATGTCGTAAACATTAAATTTACAGTTGAATCTTTTTGGTGTCAGTCGATTGCTTAAAGTAAACCATTGGATGTGGTAGCTGACTGCATTGCCCGAGTCATCCTAATCCTCACCGTGTGTGGTATGGACCGACATCTTTTTAATCTTATACTCTTGTTAATCTTATACTTTTATACTCAAAATTGTAACTAAAAAAAAATCCAAAAGACCAATGTACAACTTTACCGAAATCCTATCCTCTTTCATTGTATCTTACTGAGTCAATACCAACAAAGTTCTTTCAGGTTAATTAGGGAGTATAGAAATTAAAAGTGTTAGATTTAAGACAGTGCCGCGACGTTCCAATTGGTAGCATTTGGTGAAAGCATTTAAGCAAAAATCGAAAGTAAGTACAAATTTTGTATTTTACGTCTGAATATGTTACATCGCACTCTTCAGGTGAACGTCCAATAGTCCATTTAGGGAGTGCAACAAAACTTCCCTCCGACACCTAAATCATGGATCGTTCGCAGTGCCACTGACCGTGAGAGAGTTGTAATTGCCCAAAAACGAGTTATACGATAAATTTTCGGCTTGTAAAAACCTCACTCATGCAGGGATTTTTCTGGCAACATTATATACTGGCGTTTCCTTGTATGTACACAGATTCATGTGTTAATGTATAGGACATGCTTTATCTATCCTATTCTGAAGTCATTGTAAAAATGAATATGAGCATAATTACTCACAATTGCATGTTACCCCACCGAGGGTATGGTACTCGGTATGGTAATTTATTAAAAATCCAAAAACACAGGACTGTGTTGTACGAAATGTCTCAACTATTAGCTGGGGTAAAATTCAATTCTCTACCTTCCAGTATCAAAGAAAAAGCTTCGTTGTATCCTGTTCTGAAAGAATTACGAAAACATTTAGTAGAAGGCTATTACTATTCGATCGATGAATTTTTGAACGATAAAAATGCATTTGAAACTGTTTTAAAAAATTGTTTTACAATATGTCTGTTGCCTGTACTACTCCGTTTATCTTATCTGTGTGCATACAATGTATTTATGTTCATGTTCCGTATTTTACCATATTTTTTGACACGTCCTATTTCACAGGAAATAATAAATAAATTATTATTATTATTACTATTATTATAGAAAAATATCCTATTTTGTAACAAAACATAGCTGATTGCACAGATTCCTTTCAAAATTCATATGTATGTACATTTTGCGCTTTAGAATTGAATGAAAAAAAAAAGAAAGAAAATAGCTACTGACACTTCCTTTTTGCGGTAATAAACATAATAAATTATTATTATTTATAGGTATTAGATTATCTAGCAACATTTGGTTGAGACTTCAAATTCAGTTACATCATGGAGGGTGCGTCGCAAAAAATTACAATGTAATGCTTTAGATAATTTCTGGATAATAAAGTTCCCTAATAATACCAATAAACACAAAATGGATACAGCAATACAATAAAGATTAGAGCGCAGTCAGGATGATATGAACATAACATATATCTGGTTTTATAGCCTGATAATCGAAGTTGTAATGTGCTGGTATATACATCGTGGTTTCTGATCGTATATACCTGCATTTCCACTTGTTAAGGGTGAAGCACCTGACAAGTCATCTTTTGTACAATGACCTCCGGAATGCGGCTCCCATTCCCAAATACTTTTCAAATATACTTATTGGGTACCATCCGACTACCAACAACGATTATGATTATGCAATCGGGCGGCAATTCCCCCAAGGCATGTTCATGATAATTATGACCCCTCGATTCACATGCAACCAACGCGCTCCTAGAAAAATTGGCCCAATCATCGATTTACAAAGTCATTTTATAATTTGGGAAGCGAGAAATTGGTTGTTTTTTTCATCAGGTGAAAACTGTCTACCCAGGGTGATTTATGGTTATTTTTAACAAAACGAACACGTAGCCCGGCATTGTTCATAAAATTAAACGTGTTATATTTAAACAAGTATTTATATGTGTACAGATATACGAATTTATACAAATATATTATAGGTGAGTAAACCTTAAAAATAATAAACGTAGTTTTGTTCTCTTGAATATAATTATTTGTATTGATATTGGATCGCATCTAATTAATAACAATTATTATTTGAAAACGTTATAGGAATAAAGCGATTTTGAGTTATTACCGTAAATTCTTCGTAAAACCTGACGCAATTAAAACAATAACGAGGATTATTATTGGGAAAATTACTTTAATATAGTTATTTATATACAACTGTGTAGCGATATATTTTTTATAAATAAAAATTTTGTTGCACCATTGTTGATGTAAAACTGGACTGCAGGTTGATAAGAATAATTATTATAATGTATAATTTGCAAGAAACAACTACTCAGCGGGCAAATACCCCGACCTCCATTGAATTACACCTTACAACTCATGAAAGAGTGGTAGCCAATATCATTTATCAATTCCCTGACCAGACATAGACCGGTTTCGAACTTATTAGTTCTCATCAGTATGCCAGAGGTCATGGAACAGACAAATGATAGTGGCCAACCTGCTAGTTTTATACAAACTATAGTAAATTAAGTAGTGGTGAGAGGCAAGTGAATCCTCTCATATGGTCAATTGCTACTATACACCATAGATGTCTCCATGGGCATATAGCGACTTGCGATTCTGCAAGTACCTGAGAGCGGCGACTTTTCAGTCCTAGGTGGACTTAACCCATGGAGACATCTATGGTGTATAGTAGCAATTGACCATATGAGAGGATTCACTTACCTCTCACCACTACTCAAGAATAATTATTGTAATCATGTAATTCGATAATATACCGATAATATTTCGTCTACTATTTCTGCACTAGTCAGTATTTTAGATTATACATATAAGAATGTCATATGGGCAATAAGGTTATGGCAATGTTTATTGATCTATCTAAATCATGACATTATCTTATTATTGAATGCTATGGTTTGCGTGGTCAGTATAACTTGCTGGTCCTACTTATCGAACAGATCCAAATTTGTCGATTACTATGGTGTAATTTCCAGCATATATATTGGAGTTCCACAAGGCAGTGTCTGGGGGCCGCTACTTTTTCTCTTGTATATTAATGATATAGAAGAATCTATACCAATTTTTTATTGCGCATTTGCAGACGATATTTCATTGATTGTAACTGATATAACTACGGAGAGAATGTCATCAAAACTCGAACAAAATCTAATGGTATTAGCAATTATTTTAAAGACTCAAGGCTAATTATTATGAATCAAGGTAAAACATTTTCGTTACAGTTTCATCCAATTGGAGTTAACTGTACCTCCAGTCCTCTCATTCAATTTAAAGGCAAATCCATTCGACAAGTTGAGAATTTTAAACTTCTAAGAATTTACATTTTTACAGTAAAACGATTGTGTTAGGCCGCCATTTTAAATGTTGTAAAACTTTTTATTATTCAAATTTTGAATCAAGAATTAGATATGGTATAATTTGTTGGGGCAACTCGAATTACATAGGATCGGGTATTTGTCCTACAGAAGAGAATCATTCATTTATGTTTGGCCTTAAATACAGAGAATCCTTTTAAGCTACGTATATTCATGAAAAAAATTTAACGTTACCGTGCTTATATAGTTCAAGTAGGAATATCCCGAGACATAAAAAACGCAACAAAAACTTTACGACCTCATTAAAATACCATTACCCTTTGTGCTACTTCGACCGGAAATCAGCTCGCTTACCTTTATAGGTTTTTAAAGTGCGTCGGGTCGTTTGATGCAGCATTCCGCCATGGCCCGCGGCCATAATAATTATGTCGTAAAGTTGTTGTTGCATTTTTTATGTATCAGGAACTTATTACTTGAATTATACATGTTAATTTTGCAAAAGCAAATGTCAAAATGTTTGCCTCTCAACACATACCATAAATATCCTACTCGCCACGGCACTAACCTTCATTACAATATACATAGATTAGAAATGTTTAAGTCCACCGTACGATATAGGTGCAGTCCTGTATAACAAATTAAGCAGTAATATTATAAATATAGTTGGTGTTAATGACTTTAAATCTGCTGTTAGGCAATAATTTTTAAATAATCCAGTTGAAGAATTTTTGAAATCAGAAAATCTATAAGCCATATCTAATTTAATTTATCTATTTATTTTTATTATACTCGTGTGGTAATACGTTCTTATATATATGTACCCTATTTTATTATTATGATTTTAAACTTATCCTATACCAAATGTGTTGATCTCTTGGATTAATAAAGTTATTATTATTATTCATATTCGTGTAATAGACCGTCCGTCGGTCGGCGAACAGATAAAAGTAAATAATGCATGCAATTGTTCGTGTTCACCCCTTTGTGGATCTTTCTACTCGCTGCAGCTCATCTAGGAGGTATTTGTGAACACATTATAAGACTTTTCTTCTTATTTTAGCATGTACAATCCGAAGAATCTATCCCCGAATTTACACATACCAATTTAGAAATCGTTATTGAATATATTACATACCAAATACATTTCATAGTCAAATATGTCTTTATTTTATATATTATTATTATATTAGTTAAATTGATCACAACGGACAAGATCTTTTGAAATAATTATAGCATCAACGACATCCTGGACTATCATTGAAAATAGAAACAGGTCCACGTTGCTACTATCAACTCGGTTATCAATCAATTTCTTCCTCACAACTCCGTCTTCACGCCTATATAATTAATACATCGCCTAATTTAAAAATGGCGTAATCTGCCAGATGATTTTCTAGTTTTGATGTTAAGCAAAGCCTTTAAATAAACAGAATCGACTGGCACACAATATGCTCGCTCACTATTACACATTAAGTTAGATTTTGTTCATCGGTCTCCTTTCCCCAATTCTTTTCTTGAGTACCCTTATTATTATATTATTATTGTAAAAAGCGTTATTTTTTACTTTTCAGTTCGGTTTGCTATTAAAGCGTGTTTTCTTAGTTTTTTTTAATCTATAATTTTTTTCGCCAATCTCCTCCTTTTTATTTAATTGTCTGTAACGTATTTGCCGTTGTATAAGCCCTTGTTAAAAGTTAGTTCCAACTTTAATACATACATTATGGTGTAATATTAATTATGTACTACTTGCGGATACTCAGCGGTTTCGAAAAACAGACGGGTCTCAGCTGGTTTCTATATGTATCGGTGTTCATGATGCTAATTCTAAAACTAAAATTCACCCAATCCAATATCAAACCTAGCTTAAATATGGAGGAGTTGACCCCTAAAAACCGATTTAAAAAAATGCAAAATTAATATTTCTCATAAACAGCTCTAACGATTTTGATCAAATTTAACACACGGACACCTACTTAGGACTAGCATAAAATGATAGGACTCGTTCTAACACGGTTCTACGATTTTGATCGAATTTGGAACATGGATAATCCTTAGTATCAGTATACGGTGGCATGACCATTTGCATCCAAAAAATTTAGACAGATACTGCAATGGGTGTGGTTTAAAGAATTAATTTTTTTTTTTTTTTTTTCTATAAAATGGCTCTAACGATTTTGATCAAAGTTAGCACATAGGCAATTTATACAGACTTGTGTGGGACCGAGTTTTGATCTTTTGTCTGAGTCGGTCGAAACCATTCTAAAAAAATCTGAAAAAATTATAAGGCGATAAGCAAAAATTAGTCAAATTTAAAGCCAAACAATCTGAAAAACGAGCCGTATTGTACACAAAGTCCAATTTGGCTTTGAGGCATTTTTCACCATACTTATCAGACTATACCGTTTAAAAAGACTCCACCATGCGTGTGTTAAATAACAATTTTATCAACAAACACATCTAGAAGGTTCACATCAAGGCAATTAGTTTTCCATAAATTGTTGAAACGAGTTAATTTTCTAATTATACAATTACAAATCTGAAATAAAGATTATAGTCTTCCTCTAATCGACAGCCCAATAGTGTCTCATTTATTGATTAGATGATAACTTCCCTGACAAAAACTGAAGATGCACCGATAAGCCTTTCGTATTCATAAAGAGTACACCTCGTAGGCAAACAATGGGAAGGTCACATACCGTATGTGATTCACATGCGAGTGCATCGGATGGTGAGTACTAAGGAGCCAGTTACGACTCTAGTACAAAGTGTAAAAGCAGGATGAGAGGACATAGAGGGCTTTGCTAATAAGCCGTTGTAGACGGCGTCGAGACGTCGACACTTAACGCTAATAATGCGGGGGGCGAAACTCGATGGTAGTAGAAATTAATTTACTCACCATTGAGACGGGGATGGGCCCAGCCGCTCCATTGGCGTAGCCGTAAGGGGACACGAGGTATCCCATGTTGAATGATGATGTGTGTGCTGAGGGTTCCACCTTGCCTGAAAATAAGATAATCAATGGTATAGTATTGTTTTCGTCAATTTGTAAGATAAAACTTTAGATGTTTCACTGAGATAATATAACTATAACGAAACGTTTTTCATTAGCGAAATGTGCACAGAATATTTATATTTATTAATATCGTTTTATATATATTATCACTTTATTTTTATTATTGCATATATATTATTGTACCGTAGCCGTAAGCAAATTAGTTTAAAAATTAATAAAAGTATTAATTTGTAGAAGCACCGAATAATCATACCAGTTGTAAAGCACAGATGCACTCAGGTAAAGGGAGAGCGACGTGAGGAATTTGTATAGCCGTGCGAAGCCATGAGCACATATAGCGCAAAGTCAAGGAAAAGAAGCTTCCTTCTTGAAAATTTTTTTTTGTGGTATAACCAGATGAAACTTTCATTAGATATGCTACTGGACATCCGAAAAGGCCATTTACGACTTTTTTAACGGTACCGATTTTTTTAATATCAAAAAATGTGTAATATTTATGAAAATTACTCACTTTGCCATATCTTCGAAACCGTATCACAAATTTTAAAGAACTTTTTTAGTTTGAAAGCAGACACATAAGCGCAGGTGACAGCTTAAAAAATCTGATATTGTCATTTACCTGGTAATGACTTTCATGAATTGAAAAACTTTTTTATTTAAGGGAATTTTGCCATGGTATCTGCGTATGAATTAAAGAAAAAATATTGGAAAAGTTTTTAAAACATAAATCACCAGTCTGTGGCAAATAGTTTTGTACTTATTTCGGTGCGCATTCTACTAAAATATAAAATTCTCTATCTTAATAAAAATCGCAAAATTCTCTAGTCATTTTTTAATTCTTAGTGGACCTAAACCTAGCAAACCCAAGAATGCCTTCCAAACACATTGAGAGCGCGGCACGTTACGATATTTGATGGCGTCTCCGACAAGCACATCGTGCGCGCGAATATTAATAATTTTAAATGACCTATTCGGATGTCTAATGACCTATCTAACGATGTCATGAAGGTTTCATCTGGTTATACAATTTTATATCGTTTTTATTCCGCTAATATTTTAGTAGACGATCAACAGTCCCGCGAACTAGATGTTGGTACCTGCCGTCCTGAATAAACCGACCGCGAAATATTCTAAGTATCAAAGCAAGGTAATGAAAATATTTCAAAGTCAATCTGACATCACCCGTGCAACGTCATCCTTTTGGTAAAGGGAATAATTGACTATATCCGACAGTCAGTTCACGAGGTGCTGTTTGAAACATTAGACGTACCTGCCTGCTCCATCTGCGAAGAAATTATTCCCAAAATTCAGGTGATTGAATTATTTTTGCTGAGCCGAAAATATTTCGAAATATTTCCAAAGTCCATTTGACGTCACGTCGATCCATCGCGCATCTGTTACTCCCACTTGTAAGAATTGGAAGGAAATAATTAAATTTATCCCGTGTCGGTGTACCGTGAGCCAGGGCGACTCACCGGCAGCAGACGTGTCCACTCCGAGAACCGAACCCAGGTATCGTTAGCGTTATATATTTCAGAGCAGCAGAATTTTGGCTACATTACTTTGCCCTGTGCCATCGCTTATTCGCGTATTTCTGGATTACTATTTTTCAGCTTGCTGTCCCTGTCATCTGAGTCATCTGGTACTACCTTTTTCGTTGCGTCGCTTGCCCTGATCCCCGTATTTAGAGCCTGTAAATTTTGGTCGAGGTAATCAATTAGTAAACCCGTAGATTTGTATATATGGTAGGTTTAATTGAATATACTGATATTATTGAAAAATTCTGAATTTTCCTGTTTGTGTGTGAACGTCTAATTTCCCAAACTGACCCACTGGAGTACCGTTTCTCCACTTGAGTTACTCAGCCTCGCGGGCTTGTGGGTAGTGTGTCCTATCAGTTAAACTAGGACTGGTGCCCGCGCTTAAACCGAAAACTAGTTTCCGGGGCTCGAGTGTCAAAGAGCGGTCCTTTTTCTCCTTGTCACCGACAGAAATGGAGAAAAATGCGTCACATAACAGCGGAGACATGTTTCATCAAACTTGGCATAATCTAGATCTCGCTGAAATCGTTAAAAACGCTAGTTATTATATTTGGTATTTCATTCCGCTGTCGAATGTTTGAGTACGTGAGTTGGATAATATTTGTATTAACCAGCGATTCGTAAACAATTGAGCTGTTTTTTTGTGTTATTTATATTGTGCGCGCGTATGTGTGTTGTTTGCACAAAATGAGCCATAATAAAAAGAATTATAGTCGAGGTCAGATTTACGGTACACTCAAAAAAGGCAATAAAAACTTTACGACCTCATTATTATCGCCGTTGGACCATGAGGCATGGTATCATCAAACAAGCCGACGCACATTAAAAAACTATAAAGGTAGACGAGTCAATTCGCGAACGAGATAGTACAGAACCGAACTTAAATACTAGACCGTAATGGGCTGTTAAAATTGAACGACTGAGTTGCTGATCAAGTGCCTGGGCGCAATTACTTTTGCGACTAGTTTAGTAGTATTTTCATGAGGTCGTAAAGTTTTTATTGCCTTTTTTGAGCGCACCGTAAAGCTGAGCTAAGTATTGTATAGTTTCAAACTATAACAATACATCGGTAAAAACATTTAATAAGTTTTTATTTCCCTGCTTTTAGATCAGAAATCTATATGACAAACCTATTTTATTTCTTTAGGACCAAACGACCTGCTGAGAAACACTTTAATATACGTAGATTTCAAACTGTGTTGATACTTTCTGTGTGAATATTCTGATGAATGTAGTGTTCAGTAAAACCTAAAACAACACTTCTATGTTCTTTCAATCTTACATCTATGCTCCTACCAGTCTGACCTACATGTAATGCATCAAAATCGTTACACTTTATTACAGATTTTTTAACATGGCTTGTTTTATCGTATCACAATAATTGGCGTAATTTGTTCATCTTTTACTTAAACTGGAAAAGTATGTGAGCTTAAAGTTCTAAAACTCTTCTTTAGAAATCAGGATTACTTAAGTTATGGAAAAGAAACAATTAATTATTGTCCGCATTTTAGTTTACGAATTTTTATTCATTTATTTTTAGGTCCTTGTTTCGAAATTCGAACTTGTTCCTGGTTCCTATTTAAGAAACTTTTAAATCACCTCGTCATCTGCAAAACAAAATTTCACACAAAACTGAGTTATACTGAATTTAAAAAAAACCTTGCAAAAGCTAACTTCATCACTTTCTTCTAAGAATCTGGTGGTGAACGCACGTCACGGGACAACCCGTATAAGCGAAATGATATGGTGCTGGTAACTTTTTTTCCATTTTTAACGTTAACTCGCCTAGAGACATTCTAAAAAAGGAGATACATTATGCCTAATAGGAAAATTTTGCTCGCACAATTAGAATCAAAAAGTAATTTTGTAGTTGCTAGCAATTGTAAAATTACACGTTACCTTGCCATAAACGCGATTTTAATGTACACTTTGTACGTTTCTTATGTTGTTTACATATACAGATAGATGTGAATGCAGAACTGACCGATTCACGTTCATATAGCCTTATTTAAATGAATTATCCGAGAGTATAATGGCCGGTTGTGTTCTATTCCCTCTGTATCATTTTATAATTTGTTTTGCACAAGCGTGAGTAGCTTAAAGTAAAAAGTGATCAAGCAAAAATTCACACAGACCTTTCAAAGCAAATTACGCCCATATAAGTAAAACTTTTGAAATTCTCAGAACATTACCTTAATGACTAACAGTCAAAGTATTCGCATTTGCTATAAATATTAATTAGGGAATGAATATGCATTTGTTGGATTAATAATTGTACGATGCACATATTTTTTCATTGAACAATAATAAAGCATGAAACTGAAGATAAAAATTAGGAGGTATTTTTAATACAAAGTAAAAACAATTAAAACAAATAAAAAGAAACATAAATAACAAAAACATATAACTTAAAAAAGATGTTTTTATCAGAAATGCACTAAAAAGTAGAAATTAATGTTTTCAATTATCACAGTATTCTTATTACATATCTATATGATTAAATACAAAAGTGTGGGGAGTTTACAATAAAATACCACTATTTTCTCAGCAAAAACTTTCCTGACATTAAGGATAGGGCACTATTTTGAAACCCATCGCCATCAGTTGCAAGAAATATAGGAAATATTATTGATAGCGAGTTAAATAAGTCAAAACCAGGGTTACCTCCAGGTGATGTGTCAGAGCGTAAAGATTTTCATGCTGTTTGACACAATATCTTACCTCGCGGAGTTCAGTAACATTCAAAATCCATCATCGACAACGTCAACTTTCGAAATACTACATGGAGGGGAAAAATACTCAATTTATGTATCTCTTCTTTTTTAAAACTGGAGGACAAGTATTCGAAAATATATAAATGAAGAAGAAAATAAAAAGGCTCTGAATAGATCACGATTAGAAAACAAATAAAAAATGTGTACATAAAGCCGATGATTCAAGATTTCCAGAAAAATATATGTTTTTATCCGAACACAGGTAAGATATAGTTTAGGCAACGCTTCCCTGCAACTAAAGTTTTTGTTGAATTTTTTATTTGCAGGGAAGCGTTGACTTAGACTATAACTGAAATAGTTGTAAACAGCCATTAATTAAAAAGCGAGTAAAAAGTGTGAATAAAGGGCGATGATTCAAAATCTTCATAAATTATAAAATTTAGGTAGCTCTTATTTTTTAAAATCTGAATACAGATTTTCAAGAATACAAAATAAAGGTTCTGAAAAGGTCAAAGTGAAAAATAAGTAAAAATGTGGACATAAAGCAAACTATTCAAGATTTATATGTGTATTACATTTTAGTAGCTTTTATTTTTTTAAATATTTACAAAGATAATAGAAAAATACAAACGTGGATGAAAATAAAGGGTAATAAACATTTATCCGCATCCGCAAAAATTATAAACCGATAGATAAACAACTAGCTAATATCCTACCGGAAGTAGCTGTCAAATTAAACAGTATAAAACAATAATTTTGATTATTAATTTCATTGAAATATGTTGAATTTGGCATAAAATTGAATTTGAAAGAGTGACATTTTACCCGCGCAGTAAGACGGGTTTGACGCCACTATTTAATTTTGACGGTTGACATGCCACTGATGTCATCATTTACTTACTTTTGACGGAGCCGTGAATGTCACGATATAGTAATTAATAATTGTTGTTATATATTCGTTGAAACACCTCATAATAATCACAAAAGTTCTCACTCGGTTAAAACAACTAGTAAATATGGAAAAAGCGAAATAAATAAGAGATCATATGTCACGCACGAGTCGATAAACTCGTCAAAACTCTGCGGTTCCTCGTAAAGATTCAAATAATTTGAATTTCAATTATTATTTATTAATTTAAATTATGATAGACATTTTCAAACATAAGCTATCTGATAAAGACACTTCTGGGTGTAAAACTGACATTCGCGTGTATCCTATCATCTCATAAAACCATTAATTTTTTGTTCCACCAAGACGTACACAGAGACAACTATTATACAGTTCAAATGTGCTTTTAGAGGGCGGAATATTAAACGTAATATTTTTAGTCGCAAACTCCTCTATAAATCCTTATTTTACTATAAGGAACCTAACCAGACTGCAACCAACAGCTACTCTCCGGGCTATGTGCCCCCCCGTCTAAAAGCACATTTGAACTATGCTAAGCCAAGTCAGGCTATTTATTTTTCGATTGCAACATGCACTGGACCGCTAGATGGCACCTGCTGGCTGTTTTACATGTCGCTATTGTAAAAATACCGGGATGTACTATAGTCAAAGGATTCTCATGTCGGTCGTGGCATACCTACCTTGCACTGACGAGAGCCAACAGCTCGAAACTGCAGTCTGCAAGTGGTGTGTGACGACTGGCAAGGGAGCTCCTTTAAGTAGGATCAGTCTTTCGGCTAGTGTTTGTTGCAATCGAAGCATTAGCGTTTTGATGGTAATATGCAATTATTACACTTAACGCGTTCAGCGCTCGGCGGGGCACATAGCCCGGAGAGTAGCTGTTGGTTGCAGTCTGGTTAGGTTCCTTATAGTAAAATAAGGATTTATAGAGGAGTTTGCGACTAAAAATATTACGTTTAACTATTATACAACAACCATTCCTTGGGACATTCATATCTGCCGCAGCTGAGGTTCGAACTGATACAGAAACTAGCGATGTTGCCTCTTGCACAATCTTGTCTAGCTCTCTCGGTAACGCACTAAAAACGCCAATAAACATCGATACCGAGGTCCATACACTAACCGGGATTTGAACCCGGGATCCCTTGATCTCAAGCCTAAGCGTCGAGCCAGTTCGTTAATGATCGTTTTATTATATCGTCACAGAGACTTTCAAAGCTCTAGGTATGTCTATTACAAAATTTGATCCTAAAGGTGAGTTAAATCAATGTGTGTAAAAACAAATAGGTAGCCGGTACATAAGCGTACAATAGAACTTATTTCTTTTTATTAAAGTGTAATTAAACGACTTTCACAGAGGACAATGATACTGACGTCTTCTCTATTCAATTAAAAAAAAAATGATATTACCTTTAGTATATTGATTATGACCCGTCTTTTTCGTTAGCTTTGCTTGTTTCAATTTTGAAAAAAAAACGCACTTTTTTTCGTCCACTGTCATCACTACTACACGACCGCCAATAAAAACTCCTCATAAAAAGCATATTTGATTTTGGTTTGAAATATATTTTGAAAAGTTACTACCTTTCTTCGTGCTAAGGCTTTCGCCTCGGGTTTCGCTGAGCCAATGATTCGTGTGCTGATTTCCGATTCTTCCTCGGCTCGGCAGTTTGTTAAATGCCTGGCCCTGGCATTTCGTCAATCTCATATCCTTTTCTAAAACGAAGTGAGCCATACTGCAACGAGCTCTTATATTTATACACATCGTCAGGAGGCATGAGTGATGTCATTGATAGTCCTATGTCAAGGATAAACCATTCAGGTACTTATATGTCATGATTTCCCTGTATATTTTTAGCCTAGCTAGTTTCTTGATCATATTGAATTTTATCCAACAGCCGTTTTCTTCTGAATGTCTGATAACCGCTGATTTGAACGAATTTCCATTTTCATATGTTCTTTCAATCTGGTACTTATATGTCGCTTAGTCTCTTCAATATACACTTGATCGCAGGAACATAGAACGCCATAACTCCTAGTATTCTTAGATCTTCTAGTGCTTTATATTTAGGAAATGAACAACCCCCTGATTCGAATTGTACATTACTTTCATATTCTTTTTTGTTTTGCAGAGAACTACAACTACCAATGACATGGAAATCAATGTTCCATATGACCACCGAACCAGGACAAACCAAGTTTCCTGACGACCTATAAACAGAAGAGCTCATTCCAATAAAGCTCATTTCGCTTCAGAAGGAAACCATGACAAGATGAGATGATCGAAACGTCAAATATTCGGCAAATTTAATGTGGAAGTAGACTTGGATATCAGCACACGAATTATTACTTTTAAATTTCTATATCTTTACTACAGGATATTTACTCTCAATACACTATTCTTAACAAGACCAGAATGTCCTGGAAGGAATTGGAATCTGATGTTTACACTGCTTCTGCAATGATTCAAAGATGATTAAAACAGTTTATTACGTAAGTTATAAACACTAAAAATCAAAAAAGTAAAATTAAATAAATAGTTCTGTCAACGACTTATTATACTACATGGAGAGCGGCAGAATTTTTGACTTCAGGGATGCGTTTGGGGTAGCTGGGAGGTAAACATCCTAAAAGTCCAGGGCAGGGGTGCTTCCGGATGACCCTAAATTTTGACTTTTTCTGATTTTTCGGTTATAACTCGAAAACTATTGATCCTAGTGTGTCATAACTACTTTTATTTACATATAACGGCTACTTTTATTTACGTACATATACGCTAATTAGCTATTAGAGTGATTCTTCATCCTCCTCGTTCTCCTATATAGGGACTCCATTGTAGGAGTAGAGGCATGCTAACGAACAATTTAATGATGCCTTTCTGCATCCGCAGCTTCCGGAGTTACAATCTTCTTGGCAACAACAAAATATAAATTGCAAAATTGCGTCGGGGGCAGCATTTTTGTCTGTTAGTTTGGACACCAGCTCCCCATTTCTCTCCTCCCAGCCAAGAATTCCTAAACCACACACATGTGAGTGTAATATGGTTCCTATCCACTGCTGAATTTGGCTGTAGGAATGGTACTTCGTGGCCCCCTCGGTTGGTGGGAAAGTGGAAATGTCTGGCTTGATCGAAGCGACTAATTTTATAAATGAACGTTATCTGTCATTTAAGGATATCTCCTTTGATGGACCACCATGCCATCTAAGGATGCAATTATGTCCCGCTCTTTCGACCTCGGATGGTGTCGATGAAGGACTGGTAAACACTCTCAGCTGCTTCTTTTAACGATTTGTCTTTTTTTTTATAATTTGGCAAACCTGATTTCAGAGGTGGTATCACAGCCTCTGAAAGCATGTAAAAACAGAATGTGCCCCAGCCCCAGCTGCTGCAGCTCTTGTGAAGAGTATATTTCTGTGCATACTTTTCCTCTACCAGGTTTCACGAGGAATATGTAACGCTGGGGAGGGGTTTTTGCCAACAACAGGACTACTAAGTTCGCACATCTTCGTCAAAGCTGTGGATATAATTGCCACAACTGCATCATCCTCTGCTTGGAGAGTATTGATATAATTTTCCTCCAGTTTTTCATCGACAGCTTGATGAGAAGGCTCTTGTTGTTGGCGTTCGAGAGGAAGATTTCCTGTTTTACCGTGATTTCAGTTTCCATGGTAAACTGTACATTCACCCACTTCTTCAGTCGATATTTAGAAATTTTGTCAGCATTCAAAAAGGTAACATTTTTTTTTTAAATCAAAATTTAGGGCCTTCCGGAAGCCACCCCCCCCTCCCCCCCGCAAAGCTAACTAATTTTGCCGTCCTTCGCGTAGTTTACACTCCCATATTGAAAAATTCGTTGACTGGACTAAGAAGTCTATTAATTAGTTTTATTAACATACATGTTAACATATATTTCTGCATAAATTTCGTACAATTAATTTTTTGCAAAAATATATGTTAATAAAACACATTAATAGACCTCTAGTTCGTTTTACTCTTTGATTTTTAGTGTTTATAACTTACATAATAAATTAAAAAAAGAAAAATAAGTCTACAGATACTAGATTATTGTTTTGTTTATCTCCGTACCAAATCGACGACATCTGGGCTCTTAATCATGTCATCTTCTTAGACAACCCCTTGGTAGATACATTTTTTCAGTTTCTTTGTCACAACGCGGACAATTTTGGTCGTACAGGCAAAAACTAAAAAACTAAATTAAATGTAATTAAATCCGCTAATTTCATATAAAAATCAGTTTTTTATACGAAAAAACTTTTCTTTTACGTTGTTACCATTTGAAAGTAGAGGTTGAAAAATTTGCCATGTTTAGAACTTTCATATTTTGTTTAAAGTAGAAAAAATTGCTATGAATCATTAATTTTCATAAAATTCTGAATCAATGGATTTGAAGAGAAACGCGAAAAATATGCATTAGGAGTGAATTTTAGGGTGAACGCCAAAGACAGATATTTGCTCCAACTCCTTTGCTGTTTGTTAGTATCGCTAATACTATAAAGAAAAGAAAAAAACTGGAAAGCAACAAAAGCAAAAGAAAATGATGACCTCGAACACAAGGTGTTTATTCTTAATGCAAGAAATTTAAAACTTATCCAAAATTTTCTGGACAATAGTTGGCCAAATAAATCCAATATAAAATCGAAATTTTATTAATTAAATCAAAATATTAATTGAAAAATTTAGTCTTAATATAGAAATTTATACCGAGCAGCCAACATGTGGTTTTGACCAAAGTTATCGCAGTACAGTTATAAGTCGTTTGCATTTTACTCTACAGATAAAAAAGGTAACCAAAAATCTACGACCTCATTAAAATAGCATTCCTTTCTGTACTATTTCGCCTGCAAATTGAATCACTTACCTTTATAGGTCTTTAATTGTACGTCGGCTTGTTTAATAACACCATACGGAATGGTTCACTATCGTAGGTTTTAAAAATAAATTTCTGTAATGGATTCCATCATATTTTAACTGCCACTCCAATGCATTATAGACTTTTACACACATTAATATATTTTAATGAATTAGACATATTGAAAAATTGCTTTTATCTAAATACTTGTAGTTTGAAATCTCACCATTTGTAGATAAACAGGGTATTATTTAAATTTTATTGGGTTTAACAACTATGAACTAGCTATATTTAATGATCATTGGGAAGTAATAATAAATAAACCTTTTTTCGATCTTACATATTTCCTAAACTAGACGCTTTATTCAGGAGGCAATCGAATTAAAATTGATATTTAGACCACCAGAATATTAAAAAAGAATATTGGCTAAATTCAGAATTAAACAGTGAACAAAACATTTTGTAAACAACAGTGTATTCGAGGAAAATAATTTTATTAATACAAGTACAAGTGTATGACCTTCCTACTGAACATTATGTAATTTTTGACAGTGGATTGTCTAGAGGTTGAGATTTTATCTGTGAATGTTTATGAGAGAACAAGTTCAAGTCGTCTACCTTACCAGATACATAAAATGTGCCTTCTTCCCTAGGAATGTTTTTATGTTTTTAAGATCTCATCCGTTATTGCTCGAGTAATTGCTAGCCTTATTTACAAATAAGGACCAGATGTTGAGATTAGATTTACTAAGTTGCCTTTATAATATAGTACTAGGTTCATATTTGCCGACAGAGAAACTGGTCGTATTTTTAACTAAACATTAATGGTTATTTTAAAAACAGAAATTATTTATGGGTAAGATATTTTTAATTTACGGTGGTGTCTTTCACCCCTATATATTAATACGCAATAAATTAGTGAACACTTTAATTGATTTCTGTTTAATTCACACGCATATTACTTAATATTCTGCCTTGTCATTACGGACATGTTGAGTATTCAAGAGAAAAAAATGGAATGTTCAGTTAAGCTTATCGAATTTAACATCTCAAATTCGGCCATGAAAAGTGATTCCTGTACAGGTAAATGAGTTCGTTGAAATTTACATTGCTCGAGGACCTGTGGGTATCATTGTTATTGGCGCAACAAACTATGCAACGGTATTTCTGGTGCCCACACAATAAATACTGTATAGGGGTGGTCCACGATGCTATTTATGAGGGTAAGTATAATATAATAATCGGGATAATACATTAACACGGCATTTGCAAGAGCCAACAAAAAAAAGTTAATATACTCTAATCCATCGTTAACTTGACGCTGAACTGTCGTAGGTCCAATTAAAAACAAGAGTTCTATCAGTGTATTCGATCTATCCAAATTTTTGCCGTATATGGAATTGTCTGAGAAGGTGAATGAAACGAATAGTTCTGGTAAGCAGAAGCTGTGAAAATATATTTTATTCAATGCTGACCCTGACATTTTTTCTTAAACGATTTATTTATTAAATCGCATTTTTTGGTAAAATAAAAATTCATAAATTAAAACAAGTGTGGAAAAGGTTGATTCTGTTAATTTGTTGTTGCAAAAAGAACAACGAAATGCCTTTACTGGCAAACGCACATACATCAGGATTAAGCGGTTGAATTTTCAAATTTATAATTAGCCCAGGCGATATATGCTTAAAATCGCCAATGTTTGGGTAAATCGGGTAGTATGGCAGATTTTCGGCTTAATCACTCCTAAGAATCATAAGAAATGATAATTTCACTATGTGCTAGTTTGAAAACGTGGGCATAATTTTTTATGCAAAATGTGAAAAAATTCCTAAAAATTCCGTCTTTTCTTCGTATTTTTTCATGTATCTCATGCTTTTAGAGAAAAGTTATAGAATTGAAAAAGATTTGTAATTTAATTTTAAATAAGATGCAGTTGGTTGCGAATCCAAAAATTCATTTTGCTATTGCAATAGTAAAAAAATTTTTTAAAATTTTCAAATAGCAAGGTATTTGTGGATTTTTTTTCAAATACTTATACGTAGGATCTTCATACTTGGCTAAAAGAAAACTTTTTAATATAATAAATCTTCCCATCAAATTTTATCAAGATCAGACTGTTTTTGCATAATAATTTTGCAATCTAAAGTTCGCAAAAAATTTGCAAATTTTCAAAATGTTGCTGAGGATAAACTAAAGGATTTAGAAAGTTGAACATTTTTTGACATAAAAGAGCACTCAAATTTTCAAATCCATTTATATAAAATCCGTTAATTAGAAGAGTCTAGGAAATGCATGAAAATTTGGTGATGGTAATATTCATTTCTCCCCCACCCTCCGCCAACCACCCCTTTTCATATTTATTGACACTGGGCATGTGGGGACTCGTTGGATAGGGGTTTTTAAGGGGATTTCGACATTGTAAAGGGATGTGAGTGACGAAACATATCCAGTATCAATAATTATGAAAAGGGGGTGGTTTTAGGAGTGATTGATGGAGGGTTGAGAGAAATGATTAGCATCGTGTTGAACACCCTCAAAAGGGGATAAACAAATTTTCATGCATTTTGATTTCTTTGGGGATATCTTAGTATCGGGGGGGATAGTTTCAACCCCGGTGGTAAATATAAATAACACGCTATATGGTTAAATTTCTTACGGCCTACACGAACGCTGACCAAAAACAGATGCGCATAATTACGATGGAAAAAAAGGCGAAGCCGGGCTTGTGTTTCGAGTTTAGGAGTAGTTGCTGAGGGGTGGGAACCTTAAAAATACCACCATCGTGTTCAGCGCCCTCGAAAACAGGGGAGGTACCTATGCTTCATTCCTCCGACAGAACTTTTGGGGTTTTTAAACTTTTTCATGGACTAATGAGCAATTCTGTTCTAGAACTTTAGATAATTCAATAATTCAAATTTATTTTATTAAAATCTCATACGAGCACTGTTAAATACCCATTTTATTTTCTGCAATTCAATTAAAACATCAAATCATTACATGTCCCATTTGTTTTATTTCTTGTTAAGCAGGATACTCGCTAATTTAGTACTTTTAAAGAATAGTTGTGCTCATAAAATGGAGTAACTTTTTTATTTAACATTTTTGTCTACTATGCCAAATAATCGAAATAAAAAATTAGTTAATGTCTAAGATTATGGGAAACTGACACAAGCCGGCAACGTTGCACGTTACATTTGTCATCGCTCGCAGTAAGCGCTCGATCAGTATTTAATAATTTATTTACGTTATCAGTAGAGTAGTGCAGTTTTTCGATAAACGAGGTGTAACATAAAAATGGAGGGATTTGCTGTGCGTGAATTATTTATGGTGAAACCAGAACAAATAGCTCTTGTGCTTGCGCAGAAAAATTGTACCGCCAACAGTTTTTACAGTGAGGTTAAACATCGTTGTAAAATATTTTGCAGAATGGGTAAGTTATCTAATGACATATGCAGTGTGCATTTCTTTTAAATAAAAAGTCGAATGTTTATTATTATATTTAAAAATAAAAACACAAATATTTATTTAGATAGTACAGTTGTGGCCAGTGAATATGAGGCACCAAAATTTATACAATTTAAAGTGGGCTTTTATTAACGTCAACCTGGCGTCAACGCTGCATGCCGACAAAGCCAGCCCCTATTACAACACTAAAATATCACAAAAATCGGATACAAAAGCTGCCTCATATTCACTGGCCACAACTGTACAACAGTGTTGGCTTTGACTTTTGCTATGTTGCCACATTAATAATTTTCTAATTTCAGCCCTCGTTCCCAAATGCCTTCTTGAAAAAATGCAATATAGAAAATTTATTCCATTAAACGAATGCTATACCATTATAAGAACTACCACCAATTAATTAGAGAACACCCTGTATAAATTACGTACTTTATTAATAATCTGCAAAAGTATGTGACATTGACGCTGAAAAACTTTTATTACAAATATTTTTAAATAATAAGTAGATACTATTTGTAATTTCTGGAACAATGACTTATAAAATAAGAGCTTACCTAGTAGCGAACTATATATATTCTTAAAAAAATAACTATACGGAAAATATTTTTATAACTTTACCAAAATAAACCGTTAGGTAATTAATTGAAATAGACTTTAAATTAGATTGGAATGTAGAATTTTAAATAGTAATATATTTATAGATTTTTAGTTTAAAATATGTAATTTATGTGTAATATCTATAAGGTAATACATGTGCTGGATAAACATTTTTTTCATAATTTCTAGATTATTAAGTGAAGGGATAAATTGCGCTGCGTAGGCAGTGGCATATGGAAAATTTATTTATGGGAGGATTATAGAGTAGGTACCACAATGTCATTGGTTTATATAATATTATAATTTATATGAGATTTATATCACTAGCTGTGAAAGCCATGTAGTCGTTAAGACAAGAGTAAATGTAGTCTTAATTACAAAGGCGCGCATTGATAGCGAATGCTGGACCAATCATCGTCCTGTTGTCTCTAAAATGAAAATTGTTATGAGACCCAAACACCGAAGAACTCAAGTAAAACGTAGACTCCGACTCTGTATTAGTAAATTGCGTGACCAACAAACCGTCGAACAGCTAAAGCAAAAAGTTCAAGAGAATTTGAGTGCACTAGAAGAAACCAATTCTGTAGATGTCGCTGCTACCTGGACACAAATTAAAGACAGTTTAAAAAGTGCGAGTGAGGAAATTCTTGGCACTGCAGCAAGTAAAAAATAGGAGGACTGGTTCAATGATAATGAAGCTTTTATACAACAACTTCTTGACCGCAAACATATTGCCTTCCAAAACGCTATCAACCACCCCAACGACTCATCAAAAGCAGAAGCTTTTACCCAATCTAAGTATGAAACGCAACGCGAAATCAGAAGATTAAAGAACGAGTGGTGGGCAAGCAAGGCCAGAGAAATTCAAAGGTATGCCGATTCACACGACTACAGGAATTTCTTTCAAGGAGTAAAAGCAGTGTACGGCCCCAGTCGGAAAAATATGTGCCCTATTAAAGATTTAAATGGAAATCTCCTCAAAGAAGACCAGGAAATAAGAGCCCGATGGAAAGAACACTACTCTAAAATTCTTAACCAGCAAAGTCAAGCCGATCACGATATTATAAATCTTATCCCTCAATATGGCACCTTCGAAGACTTAGATAAACCACTAACAACGGAAGAGATCTTAACCGCCATTGGGCAGCTAAAAAATAACAAATCTCCCGGCGCCGACTCACTCCCAGCTGAGATATTTAAAGCTGTGTCGTCAGAGCTCATACCCTACCTCAAAAAACTGTTTGATGTCGTGTGGGAAAGTGGTCAAGCTCCGCAGGAGTTTCGTGATACACTTTTAATCAACCTCTTCAAAAACAAAGGGAGCGCTGCGGACTGTGGAAATTACAGGGGTATAGCTCTCCTGGCTGTTGGAGGGAAGATACTCACTAAAGCGATGGCAAATAGGCTAACACCTGTTATGGAAAAGTTACTTCCTGAAACACAGAGTGGCTTTAGACCAAACCGAGGCACATCGGATTTAATCTTCACACTTAAACAGCTTCAAGAAATAGCACTCGAACATCAAGGAGAAATTCACATGGCCTTCATTGATTTAACCAAGGCGTTTGACTCGGTGGACAGGGAAGTGCTCTGGAAAATTATGTTCCGCTTAGGTATCCCTAGAAAATTTGTGGAAGTATGTCGCAGTCTACATACAAACAACAACGCCCAGGTTATGTATAATAATGAGGCAACTGAACCTTTCCAAACCCTCACTGGAGTTAGGCAGGGATGTGTCCTGGCACCCCTACTCTTTAATTTGTTTACCACTGCTCTGACAATTATTGTTGACAACAAACTGACAGTCAGAGGAATAGGTCTCAGATACCGTTTTGATGGCGGTGTCTTTAACATAGGGCGCTTTAGAGCTTTCACGAAGACACGCACACGATTCATTTGTGATCTCCAGTATGCGGATGACTGCGCACTTTTAGCCTCTACGCCGGAAGAGCTTCAAGAACTTTTAGATGTGTATGCCCAGAGCTATGATTCCTTGGGACTTAAAATCAACATTGGAAAGACTAAGATTATGTCAACTCCTCATCAAGTGAACCAAATAGACATTACACTTAACGGAAATTCTCTTGAGGTGGTGGATCAGTTCAATTACTTAGGCAACGTTGTTAATGACAAAGCAAACATGGACAGCGAGATTCGCAATAGAATTAACGCTGCATCTAGAGCACTCTGGGGACTTAGAGAGAGAGAGAGAGAGAGAGAGAGAGAGAGAGAGAGAGTATTTGACAACCACGACCTTCCTTTGTCGACGAAAATGGCTGTCTACAGAGCAGTTGTCATTCCAACACTGCTATATGGATGTGAAAGCTGGGTCACTTACCGTCGTCATGTGAAAGAATTAGAACGTTTTCAGCAGACACCTCAGAAGTATGATGAAAATCCGTTGGTTCCATCACATATCAAACGTGGAAGTACTCAGGAGAGCAAACAGCCTTCCAATTGAGGTGCTTATTTCAAGAGCACGCCTAAGATGGGCAGGTCACGTTCATCGTATGCATGATAACCGCCTTCCTAAATGTACACTTTATGGTGAATTGCTAAGCGGTAGAAGAAGGCGTGGCGGTCAACGAAAGAGGTTCAAAGACGCTCTCCATGAAAATCTAAAATCCTGCGGTATTGCAGACGAGCAATGGGAACAACTTGCAGCGGACAGAACCGAATGGCGAGGGGTTGTGGCCAGCTATCAAGGAAATGTTGCTGCAAGAAGGCCGAATCCAAGACCTAACCAGGTCTATGTTTGTCCTGACTGCGGTCGACATGTGCTCTCCCGAATTGGCCTCTATAGCCATAGTCGTGTGCACCGTAGATGAATGGGAATTACAATATACTACACCTTTTACTTGTTTTTTATTGTACACAATTTATCAACTGTAACATTTTTATACTCGGACTCGAGTAACGGCTAATAATAAAAAATGTAGTCTTATTTATATAGTCCCTTGTAGTCTCTGTATTTCTGTTATGTTATTCCCACTCCAGATATACTCTTTTGAAATAATCTTATTAGAAGAAACCTATGATATTTGAACATGAGTCTTTGTACAGGAACTACCCATTAGAGGACTTCTTGGTAAAATTGTAAATCACCGAATATTCAACGGAGAACGCAATATATATTTTGTGTGAAAATTTATACCTTTTCCCTTTTTGTGGTCTCATGTAGTCCTCAGGTATGTAGTCAGTGGGACGAACAATTTTCAAGTGATAACCTTCTCGGTGAAAAAACACAAATTGATAATTTTTTTCTTATTCTTATACTGAGCGACACACCCATCAGAAAAGTAGAAGATCTTTTTGGGGACACAAATTTTTTTGTCAAATGTCAATGAGTTTTTTTCGAAAGTGTAAAAAGAGACTGATATGCTGTACTTTAACATGGACACCCAATGGCATTTTCCAGACAGAACACGGGAAGAGGCTTAGTGATGGAAATGGGAGCTAGAGAACCAAATCTTCATTATTCTACAGTTGTTTATGAATGGGTAGTAGAAAATGTTTCCGCTAGTAAATTCAATTCAACAATTATAGTAGCGGAAAACCATAAATGAAAACAATCACTGACGTAGTGGGGAATAGAGATGGTCACATCACGTCTTATATTTTTTATGTGGAGTGCATTAAAACGAGAGAGAAGGTCATGTTCGTGTTGTCTCGTAGCGTCCTCACCTCGCACCTCCCTTCTCCATTAAAGCTTTCCGCTACTATACCATCCAAGAGACCCAACGATATCATTGACTCAAGGATGTAAAAAGTAACTGAAAATATTTTTTGACGCTACACACTCAACACAAGTAATTGTTACAAGATCACCAAACAAACTACAATTAGTAGATGTGAATGGGTACACCACCGTGGTGTACAAAAACTAATGTGTAGCCTATGTAATAGAGAAAAATGAAGAACTTGATGAAGTGAAAGTCATTCAACTGGATCACAGCCATCATTTCCCTATCCAAAAAATCCAGATGTGTCATGGATACCATTTACGGATTGTGTTTTGTATCACAAATCCTTTGACACCAACCGAATGAATTTATATCTCGATTTATATGCTATCTCAAAATAATTAATTCTGCAAAGTGATGAGGCATTATCCAACCACTTTTAGTTGACAATGTGAACAATACGACGTTAAGTATATAAATGTATTTCGTTGTCTCAATTTTTTTTCTTATTTGGAATTGTGTCATGCTCGAGGTAATAACCACTCGTGTAGTCAGTGGAACAACAGTAAATATGGTTTTGAGTAGTCTCCGTGTAGCTCATGTAGTTCGTGTGTGTGGTCTCATGTAGTCTACCTCTATTCTCGTGCGGTTAGTTTTTTGCGGTTTGTGTGAAGTATGTGGATCTTATTAATGCCTTTTTTGGAAATTGCAACGTTTTAGTCAAAAATATCAAGAAATATTTTTTAAAGATTAATATTTATGTTTGAGATTTATCAAGTACACTTTCAATTGAAATGAAATGAGATACAGCACTTTCTGGTGAGTTTCTGGCTCCTTGAAGATCGAATTCTTAAGTTCAATTTTACCAGTTTTTTTTCAAAAGCAATGTCTTACAAAATTAATACTTTATATAAAGTTTAACGCTCATTTGATTACCTTTAATTTGAAACCTATCGATTATGATATACATATTAGCCAAAGCGTGGTCACACATTTCCAAAAAGTCTATGCTCATGAAAATTGCTATAAAATAACTCATTTTCATTGCTCTTGCAGTAATAGTCGAAGAAATGAAGCATTGAGCAAGCTCAAATTGGCGCAGTAAGATGGATCGCGATGGGATTTTTTGCATTCGATTCGTAATGCCGTCCCGAAACTTTGTGAAGATAGTTATTGAATGCATTTTGAATAAATAAATTATTGCAATAAAAATACTGATTTTAGAAAAGCAACGCTAAGAAGCATTAAATAACTATTTTACAACTCGGTCAATTATTATAGAAATAAGTCCAATTTTGTTACTCGGGGGTTTTGGGGGTCGCTGAGCACGATTATGCAGTCGGCGACGGCGTCCGATGCACCTGGGGCCCAGGGTGGGCGTCAAACACGTCGTCTTCTGGAGTTTTGCCTCCAATTTATAAAACACGGAGCCAAAATACTTACTCGGGGGTTTTGGGGGTCGTTGAGCACGATTATGCAGTCGACGACGGCGTCCGAGGCACCTGCGGCCCAGGAGTTTTGCCTCTAATTTATAAAATACCAAACCAAAATACTTACTCGAGGGTTTTTAGGGTCGCTGAATACGAATGTGTATTCAGCAAGGACATATAAAAATATTGTTTTAAATTGTTTATGTTAAAAAATTTAAAGATTTATTTAAAAAAAAATTATATCACAAAGACAGTGTATTTTCGGGTTCTTCATCGGTTTCAGCATCACATTCTGTACTTGCAAATTTATTTACATTCGTGCAATTAGCACCTGCACAATTTATAATAAACAAGTAACTTGGATATTACATCTTAACAAAACGTAAAACAGCTGAGAGAATCACGTGGATACAACAAGTACATAACCACAAATAGGTTATACTTCCTCCTTCAAGAAAGATGTTAGAAGTTTCGTGTTAGTAAGTTGGATGCTAGTACCAACTGTTCCAACTATAAGGCGCCAAATTTAAAAGCGGACAGGGCTCGAAGCTACGTATGGATGGCCACCCTGGGCCCCAGGTGCCTCGGACGCCGTCGCCGACTGCATAATCGTTCTCAGCGACCCCCAAAACCCCCGAGTAAGTATTTTGGCTCCGTGTTTTTTAAATTGGAGGCAAAACTCCAGAAGACGGCGTGTTTGACGCCCACCCTGGGCCCCAGGTGCATCGGACGCCGTCGCCGACTGCATAATCGTGCTCAGCGACCCCCAAAACCTCCGAGTAACAAAATTGGACTTATTCCTATAATAATTGACCGAGTTGTAAAATAGTTATTTAATGCTTCTTAGCGTTGCTTTTCTAAAATCAGTATTTTTATTGCAATAATTTATTTATTCAAAATGCATTCAATAACTATCTTCACAAAGTTTCGGGACGGCATTACGAATCGAATGCAAAAAATCCCATCGCGATCCATCCTACTGCGCCAATTTGAGCTTGTTTGGCCTGATTTTGTGCTTTATTTCTTCGACTATAAGGGATTTCTTGGTGAATGGAATTTTTAAAAAACAATTTTTAATAAAAACTAAAAACAAAAATATTTTTTTATGCAAAATCATAAAAAAACGTGTAGATATAAATAAAATGTCCAAAATTTTAATTACATCCCAAAGTATGCAAGGACCTAACATTAATGGAAATGAAAGCATATGGAATAGCAATTAGTTAAATATCTAAATATGCTGGATAAACCAGGATTTGGTTTATCAAAACGCCAAGCATATTGTATAGAAACTCATGTGTGAAACATCACCACCTACAAACTAAGTCCAGAGTGGAAAGTTATACTTAACACTTTTTTATCGAGCGCTTGTTAAATTCTCTGGTTTTTGTCACAGTTTCATATGTTCAAATATTTTGATATCTATTTTGTAACGAGAAATGTTTTATTTGTTTTGTTGCAATAAAATCTCGAATAAAATATTAAATCAATTGTTCTAATCAGCAATGAGAGCAGAATCCTTATTCAAAATCAAAAGCAAATAAATAAAAACTTTTATATTGCAATACTGTGTCAGAGACCACTGTACGACCCGTATAATAAAAACTAATACACTTAAACCGAAATGATTTACAATCACAATAAAGGGGATAATATGACTAGTATGACACATTAGAGTTTGAGGATTTCTCGTGAATATGTCATCAGTTTAACATAAACGGGATTTTTTTTAATGTCACTCGTTGGGCAACTATGTACTATATACTTGATGAAATCAAATTTATTAAGAGTGCCGTGTTGTGTACTGAAAGTTTACTTACCAAAGACGGGACTGTGGTCGGGTCGCTGCACATTTTTGTTGGTAGAATTGTAACTTCCACTTCCAGACTTTTCCTAAAAACAAAGAAAATGTTCACAAGATACGATATATAACAGACAACAAACATGTTACAGAACACACACGATGTTATATGTACACAAAAATAATCGAAATACAAACAGTGCCATCAAAATAACGATAACAGCGAGTCTTATGTGTAGTTTAACTTTCGTCCTCATGACAAAGAGGCATAGGCGTCCTTTAAAAGATACTTTTGATGCTCGTGGATGCATTTCTCTTCAGTTTTCTTTTTCTATTTTTTTAATAATCAGCAATCCATAAGGCAATGAAGTAATATAAGATTTTGACCCTGGATAAAATTGCTGATATTAAGGGCGAAATTTTGTTTTTTTTTTTCCAAAAAACACTATAATTTTTTTTTATCGTCATTTTTTATTTAGCAAAACTGTGTGCATTTTAAATCAGATGAAACTTTCGAAAGCAATTTTTTTTAAATTCTTTTTCACTTCTTAAACCTCAATTTGAAATGTAGTTAACATTGTTTATAAATTAGTTATCCATACTTTATAACATATTTAACCTATGATACACTTAGAAAATCAACGCATTGTAAACAGCACACATATAATTTCTGTTAAATAAGTTTATTATTAAGTATTAAGTGTAACCGCTGTAATTCGAAAAAATATCTACTAAAATTCGAGATTAAAGAAACTAAAGTGTTTCCATAAACATTTCTTTTGTTACGACACTTGAATTTTTGGTAGTGTTAGGGGTTGTATAATCGAACTCAAATTTACGGTGCACTCAAAAAAGGCAATAAAAACTTTACGACCTCATTAAAATACCGTTAAACTAGTCGCAAATGTAATTACGCCCAGGCACGCACTTGAAATATTTAGATCAGCAACTCAGTCGTTCAATTTTAACAGCGCGTTATAGTCTGGTATTATTAATATGTACATTCTAGTACATCATACGGATTTTAAGTACTCTCTGAACTATTTCGTTCGCAAATTGACTCGCTTAACTTTGTAGGTTTTTAATGTGCGTCGGCATGTTTGATGACACCATGCCGCATGGTCCAACAGCGATAATAATGAGGTTGTAAAGTTTCTGTTGCATTTTTTGAGCGCACCATAAATCTGAACTCGACTATACCTCGGCATTCAGTTCCAATATGGAATGTGTTCTATATACTGTATATAACAAAATTTACCCCCTGAAAATAACCGCGTATTACTTCGGGTGGAAATTTTAGACATAAGGCCTAGAAGGTTTAAGATGCAACGCTACTGAATACTGATAAAACCGGTGCATCAGGGGCGGGTCTAAGCAGGGTCAAAATACAATTTTTCTTCGAATTAGAAATGTTTCAAATATAAATTAACTAGAATGAAAAATCACACAGTAGTGGCACCTAGAATTCTTGGGTAGATCCCTATAATAAGATAGACTGAAATGTAAGTAGCAAAGTAATGCACGTGAAAGAGAGCGATATGTTAACGTTGATGCCAGCAGCTCAGCAAGCATGTTAGAATTTAGCCCGCTAAAGAGAAAAATGGCAACGGCGTAGTTTATATATGTTTCTTTTCAGCATATTATTTGACCATTTCTCTTCTCTTCTACCTTACATCGACATCGACTCAATATTTCAAAATGCCACTACTGTACTGTGTTTGCAAATTTCTCATTAATGCATCAGGGAAGGCTTCAGCGAGGAACCAAAAACAATATGTCGTCGAATCAACTTTGTTTAGGATGGAAAATGAAAATTGTATCGTGTGGTAAACTGTATCGAAAAGATCTTCTGAAAAATTCTTTTCAGAGCACCAGAGGCAGCTTCAGGGCGGGTCTAAAAATAATTTTTTGGTGAATCAAAAACTGTTTCAAATTGTTTAGGATAAAAGAACTGTATCAAATTTCTCGCCAGAGCACTAGAGGAGAGAGTGTAAAAAATGTTCTTCGGATCTCCTTCCCCAAAAATATTACGTATGTATTTTAACAAAAAAATTCAAATAAAAAATATATGTTATGGGGAAACTGCATAGAAAACGCCGATGCCAAAAATTTCTCGTCACATTAAACGTTGCCAAGAAAAAATGTTTTCTAGCTAATTTCATGTTTCACCAAGAATTTATAAAATAGTTAAATACACATTCCGGGGCATCCGGGGCTATGAGAAAGTACTGTCGAGGCGCATCTGTCCGAGGTTGATTTTTTCATAAGTATTGTTACGTGTTTATACTCCGTAGTAAACACTTCCAAATGAGTTTCAATAATTGCAACACAAATTTTCCCTAACCACTGTTTTTTAATAACTAAATTACAATAATTGGTCGTTATAATAACACACTAGTTACAACTTTCATCTACTACAGTCTCAACTCAAAACTTATTACTGTTCTTTATCTTATCTGATTATTTAGCTCATTCACAACTGTACTGAACTGACTCCGTGCGTTGGATCCGCTTCTTATATTTCCGTGGCGCTTATTCTCGATTCGTCCATTTCCATACTGTCATTCGAGACATTTCTATTCCTTCCAGTGTATTCTATGGGGCAGCGTCATCCCAGGCCGACTGGTGAACTATTGTTTTACTGGCTGCCCATCAGCAAGCATCCCTTTACTCTGTCTACTACTAGGAATGAAACCCCTCCGTAAGAGGGCGTGGGCGAGTACATAACAGTATTTTAGACATTATTAACCAATCCCTCACATTATAAGCTAATATTACACCTTTTTCATCGTCTTACTTATATTAACGTTCCGGCGGAGTTTAGCATTAGCTATTACACCACTCGATTAGGACACACGTACACACAACTACACAATAACCATTATCTGCGACATTGTCGTATGCCACGGTTGAGATTGGAGCGCAGGAGATGGAGCGACTAGATGTTGTCTCTCACATAACTGCGGTCTAGCCCGATGTTTTCATTTCGGCAACACGTAAGAAACGTCGCTGAACATCCACATCCTTGTCAGGATTCGAACCCGAAACTCCCTGTCTCAGGCCTTAACCATAAGCACTATATTTATTTGTCCATCTATCTACTCCAATTTCATTATTGTGCATAAAAATAACCTACACATTGTATACCTAATTTGTTAATTCAGTCCGAATTATTTACCTTTTATTTATAATTACAAGTAAAATAAATTTGTTCCACCCTCAATCTACTAGTAAAACAAGGAATACGTTTTTCCAAACAACTATCTAATCTATATATAATATGAGTATATAAAAATATATTTATTTTTACGTATAACAAAGAGATTAGATAATACGAATATTTTTTCAAGTTTCTATAATAATGAAAATAACTAATTTAAGTAGAACAATTATTCATATCTCTGGATGTGTAACTAATTTAAATCACAACAAACTCATCAATCAAAATATAGTAGATAGGCACATTAAGTGCTTCAGTAAGTAAGACATATTATTTATTAACAATTATTATTATTTTATAGCATTATTAAAATCCTATAACGGAGAGTAAACTGCAATTATTAGTAGCTATAGGTATCACAATAGGTAAATTGTCTCAAAAATTATGAATTGTTCTTATACTGTGAGGCAGTATCTATATTAGAAAAAATATACACAATCTTTTTGCAATCGTTTCACATAACATGCATAAAGAATATTATAAGTGAAAGCGTGGATAGGCAATATTCATTTATAAGTAAGGGAGGCCATCTTCTAGCCCACGTTCTGATGCTTCTTGCTTGATTGACAGTTTTATCTAAAACTTGAGATTTACCACATGATCAAAAAGTGATATAACTACTTAATGTCAACACGTACATCTTATTAGAATGTTCTGACAATATTTCTGATAAATAAAACAAGAGAGCGTTTTTGCTTGAAAACATTTAGATGTTTTTCAGTTTTTTATATGCAAAGCAAAAAACGCTGTTTCAATAGTTTGCTTTTTGGATCACAAAAGCTGAATGTTCTAATCGAATATCATTCCGTTTCGATCTTCAAAACTGGAAAAACAGCATTTGCACAATGATACGCTTCCCAATAATTGGACTATTCGAAACGGGTCGAACTCACGGAGCAGTTGCTGAAATTTTCAACGCATGTATTATCAACCAATTATGGGGAAAACATCATCAAACAGAAGACGTTAGAGAACGACACATAGTGAACTTGATATAGTTACGAGTGGTCAAATTGTTAAAAATAAACTTCATAAGATTGACTTCAACTCTCGTAGACTTCTTCCTAACCTCCATTAATGAAAGGTCATTAGGCACTAGATTGGAATAAACCTTGCAAAAGAACATCAAAATTGCCGGCGAGGGACAGGAATGGTCCTATGCTGTTCACAGTCGAATCCAGAAGTCGACTTTGGATGCGGTTTAGAAACCAAGAACGACTTCAGCAGTTCAGAATACAATATTACTAAATAGCACATTTGAAGAACGAACTATCTTACTTCCATATGCTTGCTGCAAGAATAGGACACAGTTTCCAAGTAACGCACAACAAAGTAACACGCTCTAATTTTTGACATAGGAATTGAAACATTTTTCTATCAACAATTGCCTATCAATCAAAATCAGAAGCGGAGGGAGGTGTTTTAGGTACTATTAATATTTATATATCGCTAACGCTTCCTAAGCTATTAATAAGGGCATTTTATTTTTTGTGCGATTATAATTTGCAAAACGGAGATACCAAAGAAACATCCTTATGTTTTCCACTAATTAAAGCGACGAAGTGAGGAAGTGGTCGAACAAAATAGTTCACCTGGAATGGTAGTAGACTATTAATTACAACAAGCATGTTTCTGTCCATCTATTTGAAAAATAGGAGCGTTCTAATCCTGTCAGAAGTTCGTTACGTGATACGGCTGCATCTGAGATTGTTTTGACAATATCTACGGTAAATTTGCGGACCCTTTAGCCACCGCCGCGGACAATATTCGTGATTAAACGACATCATAAACGACTATATGTATTGATAGGCAAAGATGGTGGTAATAAACACATATGTTCTACAGCCCGAGGTGGGTCTCGACATTTAATAGCCTAGTCGGCCATCCATCGCGATCCATGGCTATTCTCTGCCAGTTTGTGGATACAGGCGTCTTTCTTGACTCCGTTTTTCCAGCACCGCATTGGTGTGCCTTGCCACCTTCTCTCAAATGGCACCGTCTCAAAAATTCTCCCGTAATGTTTAGCTATCCTGGGCTCTAGTAATGTGGTCGGCCCATTAGGTTAGGTAGGCTGAAATGTGAGTGAGTCTGTACCAGCCCCTCCACTGCGGCCAATCGGTCTACTGTGGCTCACTTCTAATTTATATTTCACCCAATAGGTTCAGCTTTTTAATAAAGGTTGTCCAGGTCCTCAGGCAAAAGTTATCCTTTGCCAAATAATGAGAGCCGGGTTCTTTCTGCAGCGGGACAAGTGCACGGAACATGCCTTCCTGTTTCATCTTCCTCTAGACATAGACAGCATTCGGCGTTTTCCACCAGTCCAAGTCTGCGTAAGTGATGATTTAATCTGCAGTGCTCAGTATATAGACAGATCAGAGTCCTTAGGTGTAACCTATTCAACCTATTTTTAGCTCTTGATTTCAAAAGATATGTAATGAATTCCTTCGAACGAGCTAATCTTGGTAGTTCCCACCAATGGTGGAGAGTCTCTGCCCAGTCTAGGATATTTGTTGAAATGATTGAAGATATGCCAAAAACTGGTTCTGGTAATATAAATTTTGATGCCGCACCCTCTCTAGCTAGGCAATCGGCAATTTCGTTGCCCTCCAGCCCAGAGTGGTCAGGCACCCAGACCAGTTAGCTACGTTGTTCCTACCCAACTGGATTAAAGCCTTTTAGCAATTCCATACCGTTTTAGAATTACAGCGATAGGATCCAAGACCTTTAATGTCTGCTTGGCTGTTTGAGAAAATCTTTATTGATCTATGTCCAGGGTGCGTTAGTTCCAGCTTCCGTACACACAGTTCAGTTACTTTTGGATTACGACTATAAACTCCAGCTTCTGTTCCTTCAGAAGTTTTGGAACCGTGTAAACCAACAGCTGTCTGCCATCTGTAGGTCGGTTTTATTCTGATCCCACTCACCTCTTTCAGGGGATAGGATGTTAAAAGGCAGCTAGTGATTGGTCCTCGTAGGCATCACATCTGAAAGAATGCTGTGACTGTTTAGGTCATCAATCAATGTATTGCGTTCCATAATGATAGCCTGCGGTATATTGATTGCCGATTGTTGGAGTCTGTATGTTGCCTATCTAGCTTCTCTCTTCAGGTAAATATGGAGAAGTGGTAAGTCTAGGAGGATTTCCAGAACAGCTGACGGTGTGGTGCAAGCATGCCCGGCACCAGTTATTGCCAGGTATGCTTGTCTCTGTAAGCCAGAGAGTTTGGCTTTGGCCGACTGTTGTAGCCCTTTCGGCCACCAAACTATGAAACCATACGCTATCATTGGTCTAATGACTAACGTATATCTAGTATATTTGTTGGGGCCCCACAATTTTCCACAAATTCTACGGCTTGTCCACAAGGACAGCCTTGCTTTGTGGATTACCTTTTCCAGGTGGGAATTCCAGTTGAGTGACTTATCTAGCGTGATACCTAGATATTCCGAAAATGTAATGGTTTCGCTTAGTAGGAAAGGCGATTCTAAGTTATCCAGCTTCCGGCCCATCTAAGTCATCCTAACTTGATATAGGTTACAATGTCTCGTGTCTCTTACCTTTCGAGATTTGCCAGTACTTGTATCTGCGACGCCAAAAAGTTCCTCTCCCTGCACTGCACGTCAAAATCTTCCTGGACATCTTTTTCTCCAAAGCTTTTAGATGTTGCTGGTCGGTTCTATTTAGAGTTCAAGTTTCTGACTATAAGTCAGTACTGGGAGAGTCTTGTATGTTACGATTTTCGGTTTTCTTGAAAGTGACTTGATTTGAAGGTGTTTGCGAAATTACATTTGTTTGTTCTGGAGACTAAATCTACGTCATCGGCATAGGCCAATACCAGGGTTGATTTAAAGAAAATTATTCTTCTGTTGTCCTATTGGGAATTCCTTACAATTTTTTCTAATAATATTGAAGAGAAAGCACGCAGCGCATCTGTCAATTCTTTGTTTGTCAGAAACGGCTCAGAGTTTGCGCTCTGTATTTTCACGGATCAGGTAACTTTGGTCATTGTAATTCCGATCAAGCTAATAACTTTGTGCGGTATGAAAAGCTCGTTCATAGCCTCATACAGTTTATTCCTGATTATACAATCAATTGAGACTTTACAATCAATGAATATGTGTGAAAGGTATCAATATTGTGCTCCCATCCCATTCATTTTCTCGAGAATTTGGCGAAGCGCAAAGATCTAGTCGGTCGTTATCTTTTTATGGAGGGGACAGATCATACCACGACTCCATGGGTCTGGGATACGTTCCTCGGCCCATACCTCGACCATAATACGATGGATATAACTATAGAGAATGTAAAAATTGTGATACAACAAATGACTACTTTGGGAGAAAAAAAAATATGTAACAAAATAATTGCGAAATTAGTAATTAGTAATCTATATTTTTTTTATATTTTGATTTTGTAGTTTAATGAAATATACACTTACAAAACCATCACTGGGGAGTGAATATTTTAGTGGGATGTGTTCAATCGCCACCAAGGAATACAATGGGCCATAGATGACCTCAAAATCTTTCAGTTTATAATCCTCGACTATTGAAGACCTAGCCCCGAGAGTACCTAAATTAACACGAAATTGATCAAAGATTGACTCGGATCGCCACGGATGGCACCTCTTGCGCGTAATCCAAATCCACTCTTCATCATTTTTACAAGGTTATGTTAGAAGGTTGCAAGAGTATACGAGTTTTAAGACTACAACGTACACTAGATCTTGCTTCATACGGCTCGAAAAGCTACTGAAGCGTCCGTCAAAGCCTACCTAATAAAATATGCATATTATTGCATAATGTATATACTTACGTACTTTATTATTTAGTTTTTTTTTAATTTTAAATTATATTGACATGATGTACCTACTAATTATGTCTCGGTCATTATATCATATATATGTGATTAGGCGCATACCAAATAATATTTTAATAATTAAAAGAAATAAATTAAACTTAATTACAAGCTTAATTAGTAAGCTAACTTTATTATTCAGGCAAATAGCTTTGTAAATAGAAATGATATTAACATTTTAGTAATTTTTTAAAAAGATCATTAATATGTTAATTGGGAATCAACTTATGTTCATTCCGAAGTTCTATCTAATTATTCTTGAAATATTTACAACCCTAATCATAAAAATGCGCCATAGCAAGTTTAACGTCAAATTAACTTTTTTTTTGTACAAAATTTCCTGTTTAAACATTTATTTATTATACATACACATGCGTACTGAATAGTAAATAACAAATATACCTCCTAAAATGTATAAGAGATACAACGTCGGAAACGTATGTTATTTACAATAATAACCATATGAATATTTATCAGCATTTTGTTTTACATAAAACCGTTTGAATTAAGAATTCCTCAGGTTAGAAATTATCAAAAATAAAATCATTGAAATTGCCTAAATAATAAATAAAATTCAGTGAATTATCAAAAAATACGGTGGGTAGAGAGGTATAGTGTATACGACCAGAATTGAACCCGTATAAAAACTAAAAGCCGGCAAAAACAGTCGGCATCTCTTTTACTGTTTTTCTTATGAGAAACATTTCTATTTATCTCGGCAAGAGAAGCCGACTGTTTTTGCCGGCTTTTAGTTTTTATATGGTTTCAATTCTGGTCGTATACACTGTACCTATAGTCGGTATATATAGTCAGTTTCCGGCACTCAAAAAACGCAACAAAAACTTTACGACATAATTATTATCGCCGTTGGGCCAAACGGCATGCTATCATCAAACAAGCCGACGCACATTAAAAACCTACAAAGGCAAGCGAGTCAATTTGTGAGAACAGCAGTACAGAGAATACCGGTTAAAAAGGTCGTAAAGTTTTTGGTGCTTTTTTTTGAGTGCCGGGAACCGATGAACTCGACTATACAATGCACACTTTTATCTATATGAAAAGCAATATATCGTATCAGTTCCAATAAAATAAGTTTCATGAAGGTTATATCAAAACTGTAGTGTGTTTACTTTAAATTAGCGAAGAGCCGAAGTATCGTTTTTTAAAGAGGTTTTTCCTTGTTCTGCAATTAAACTTCGTATTTAAGCTTTTTTTCATAATTGAAAAACTTTGTTATATCTTCTGATTTTTAAAATACTCTGTATAATTTATCTTAAATTTAACATCTGGTTTGGCATCTATTTATAACTTCCAAGAACAAGTGAAACTCTTTATAAAGAATGATTTTTTCTCCGGAAAATCGTAAATAAAGTCTACCAACCAAGTTAGCACTACCACTTTAAAATTTTGAAATCGTGTTGGTCCCATTAATTGTATTTTTTTTTGTTGCGAGCTTGATGCGGTGAGAAAACAACTATCGCTTAAGTCGTTCTACTTCTCCCTCAACTGCACGACATTTTTCTTTCATTCCAGTAACTTTCCCTTAGACGCCAGTAACTTTTCCTCTTACTTCAGCTTTTATATTGCCCATATCCTCTTTAATTTCACTTTCAAGTTCTTCAGTGGCTGAAAGGATAGCATCTTGTTGCCAATGTATAATTTTTCTTAATTCATCTTGACGTCTTCTTTCTTTTGCTTCTTCGCGTTTCTCTTGTTCTTCTCTTTCTTCTTGGCATTTTCTTTATTTTTTTCTTCACGTTTCTCTTGTTCGTCTTTCTCTTACTGACGCTTTCTTTCCTGTTCTGCCTTTTCTTCTTGGCGTCTCTTTTCTTCTTGTTTTTCATCTTGGTGTTTCTTTTTCTGGTCTAACACCATTTTTCTTAGTTCTGTAAGTAAGTCCTGTTTGTTTTTCGGCAGGCATGCTTCTTGTTTCCATCTAAAAAGTTCTTGACAGTACTAACGAGTCTTATTTAAAGTCTATATCAGGTATGTCAAATATTTCTACAAAATCTCATACAAAACCAAGAATTGAATTTTCTAGAAATTTTCTCAAAATGTCCTAAATAGGTCTTATTTAGTGTCTGTACTACTTTCCAGTTGACAGAACTTGGCTAACTTCACTAATTTCTAAATAGAATGTTCTGGAAATTTCCTCAAAATGTCACAATAGATGTTATTTAAGAGTTGTTCGGAGTGTATTAGTCATCCATGCTTCCAATTTTAATTGTAAATGACTTCACGTCAATAAAATGACGCAGCCTAATGTACGGTGTGCCTGGAAAGAGAGAGCTAGAAATGTAATAGAATATGACATTGGACAAATTTATTATACCTAATCTTTCAATTTCTCGGTACATTTGAGGACATTAGGGCTAATTTTATTTTAGTTCTAGAAAAAGGAAAATGTTTATTTTAATAATACCTATGTGGGATGGAGAATTATTTTTGCAAATCGAAAATAGAAGAAAAAAAAATATTTTTTTATGTATACTTTTTTTTCTCTCGTCATCCCACATTGTAACATGTTTTTAATGTCTTTTAGTGAAAGCCGTTTTTTAAAATAATGATTTATATGAGAGTAAATTGAACCGTCTTTCCGGCTTATATCCGGAGCGCTCTTAATGTCTATATCACACGACAGAACTTCTAACTGCACTAGTTTCCAAATAGAATATTCTGGAAATTTTCGCAAAATGTCACAGTAGGTCTTATTTGATGTCTATCACTTTCCAGTTGACAGAATTTAGCTAACTGCACTAGTTTCCAAATAGAATGTTCTGGAAATTTCTTCACACTAGCGCAAATAAGTCTTGTCTAATGTCTCATGGTAATAGATTATTTAAAAGAAATATATTTTTTTTTATACATTTATTTAACGTCGGCCTATTTCCGCTACTGAGGCCTAACACCGACGCCTGTAGACGAGCTACCCCCAACCAGGAATTTTGCCGAACCTCTTCCCTTAAGAAGAGTAGGGATCTTTTACTTGCCTAACATTTAATAGACAAGGGACCGACGGCTTTACATCCCCTCCGAAGGATGGTATATCTCCTATACAACCCTCGCCTAAGGTTGTATAGCTTCCGCGCATACACTGATATACAAGCCGCTGGAAGATGTGTGAAGCGAGGACGCGGTTTCCGTTGGAATGGTCACCCATCCAAGTACTAACTGCGCCTGTCGTTTAAAAGAAATAAAGAGCTACAAATGTTTTCTCACCCGAGTTTCTCACCGGCGACAATTATTAGCAACAAAAAACTACAATTAATAAGACCAAAATGATTTCAAAATTTTATAGTGGAACCTACTGCTAACTTCGTAGAACTCAAAAATAAGAAAGTTTACAAGAGTACGGTGGTACCCTATTCGGGGGACACTGTAGAATTCTGAACAATTCTCAAACTGTCCGTCTGTAAAGAAGCAAACATCAATTTGTATTGAAATTTAGGAAGAACCCAATTTTTAAAATCATTAAATTAATATAAAAATTTAAGGAAAAACGTACAATAAAACCTTATAAAAACAAAAGCATGTGCAAATGCATATTATAGTGAAGAGTGAGTGTTTCGCCCACCAAGCTGGCGTTCTCGGAAGATGATTAAAATTACGTATCTAGCAGGTACACAAAAAAAAATAAGTAAGCTTTAGCCTAAGAGGAATGATTCAATCATATCAAGGAAATGAAAGTCGATATCATGGACGGTGGGATGAAAATATGATGGATGATTTCTGTTAGTCGTTAAAAATGGAAGTAGATCCAAGAGGAATAAAACACAAAGAACAGCCTCTGCACCAAAGCATGAGAAAAAATTGTTTTGATTCCTTGCTTTCTAAATCCAGGATACGATAATTGCAAATTTCATTTTTGAGGGATTTTGAGTATTTTTTGAAGTTATGGATGACCTGAAATCTACGTAATCAATTCCGGAGTCAAATGTAGAATTAGTTGAAAAAAAGAAACAGATGATTACATGCTTTCCATTGTTTTATTCTAAGATATACGTCTTGCAATACGCAACAATATGTTATTAAGTTTGTATTTTTTAGCTATTTTTCTAATCTACCTTAAAATTATTAGCCAATTGGCAAACTCTGAGCTTATATCCGGATTCAGCGGGCGAAAGTAGATAGGAATAGACAGACTAAGGCCAAGACATTTTTTTTGTGTATGCCTATGTTTTCAATAAAAAAACTCACTTAGGTATAGTCGAGCAGATTTACTGTGCACTCAAAAAAGGCAATAAAAACTTTACAACCTCATTAAAATACCGTTAAACTAGTCGCAAATGTAATTACGCCCAGGCACGCACTTGAAATATTTAGATCAGCAACTCAGTCGTTCAATTTTAACAGCGTGTTTCGGTCTAGTATTATTAATATGTACATTCTAATACATGAAAATTTTAAGTTAGGCTTTGTACTATTTCCTTCGCAAATTGGTTCGCTTACGTTTATAGGTTTTTAATGTGCGTTTTTAATGACACCATGCTGCATGGTCCAACTGCGATAATAATGGGTTCGTAAAGTTTTTGTTGCCTTTTTTGAGTGCACCGAAAACCTGAGCTCGACTATATGTATCGTTCACTGAATTCCAATGTGCAACACTTCAATAAACTAGCGAAGAGAATGCTTACTTACATCCAGTTCGAAATCTAATTGTACTTATTACGACGCAGTTTAAAAAATATTTGATATATTTTGACCACGGCACAACTCGATATATGATATGACTTTCACTTGTACTTAAGCTAAAAATCACATTCAGATTAATTTGAATTGTGTATTGTGAATAAGATGCATTTTATCCTGAGTAGAGAGTTGCATGTATGTTTTCTGTTTTCCTTTATTAGTTCTGTTTGATAAAATATCAAGTTATTTTACAGAAGACAGATACTTTCAGTAAATACATGCAACTTTGGTATTTCAGAGATTAAAGACAGATAGAGATGTTTATAACATGATTTAATGATAAACAGAATCAGTTATTTTAAATATATGGTCGATAGCCGAGTGGGTTAAGGCGCGAGGTGGCAATCGCGATTAATCATACGGACATCGCACCACCGGGTTCGAATCCTGGCTCCGGCACTGACATTGTCGGAGGAAATGGTTGTATGTCAGCGTTTTTTTCAATGTGTAACCCCCTTCCGCACAAGCCTATGGCTTCTGGTATTGGGGGTTGTCTAATTTCTGTGGTGTTTATTTATATTCATTTATATTTAAATGCCGAGATAAATGCACTCAATTTTGTTATACTAATTATTAAAGCGTTTAAAATATCTCGAACTGTTTACGCGTCTAATATATTCAAGTAGATATAAAATTTTTAATTAATTTGTGCGGGAAATTGATAAAAGTGAGAGAGGGCTGAATATCACGTGAGAAGAGAAGAAATAGAAGAAAAAAGAATTTAGAAGAGAGAAATAGAAAATCGAGGTTTTTAAAGATTTTGAGAAGTAGAGGAAAGAAGAATAATTGTAATTTATTTTAAGGTCAAGAAAACGACTCCTGGTGGAAACAGAATATCATTTGAAAGATGAAGGAGCTTAGGAGATAGTAGGGGGACATCGCAAATAAGTGATACTGTGCGGCTGGAAGTAATATTGAGCTACGCGGACTTAAGAGGTTGTAACAAACTCTATATAAATTTCATGTTCACCATTTTATAGTTTGGAAATAATTAAGAATATTTTCAATTAGAAATCTTGACAATTGACTTCATTTTTGTAAACAAATTTTATATTAAACTTAATCATATTAAAATTATTTTAATTTTAGAATCACAATTATTTTATTTAGTTAGATAGGGAATTTTATCTTTTATTTGTATCAAATATTTGTTCTCGCAATACATTGTTCAGTTGATTTGAATTTGCTTTATTGCTTTTGTGTTTCTTCATTAATTCCGAACTATCGACCTTGAAAATTAAATTTAGAAATTATATTGTTTGATATTTTAGCAGCCTTGCACTTGGGAAATCATAGCAATATATTTTAAAAAATCCATATATCACCATTAAAAGCGAGGAAGCCTAAATAATAAAATTCCTTACGCACTACACTGCAAATAGAAGCCAGTTTTTATTTCAAAAAAATACTATAATTCGACTGCCTACTTATACGGTCTGAGTAGTTTATTATAAATACCTCAATAAATAAAGCGGGTAGCTGAATCCTGTACTAAAACTACCTAGTTAAAAAATTTCATTGTAAAATTCGATTTCAACTTAACAAGAATTAACTCCGAAAGTTATTTCATACTTTGAAACCTTTTAGGATAAAGTAATTTGGTTTTTCTAGTAATACTAATCTACCTGAATTCTATGAAGGTGTTCGAATCTACCTGGGGATCAATGAAACACCTGAGTAGGGTCTAATGAAATTCCTAAATTATATATACAAGTGTATAGCTGTGTGAAATACATTAAATTTCTTTATATAAATAATGCAATTATTGTTAAGTCACATGGTAGGTTAAAGATTAAATTTTAATTCCGTTTTAATAAGCGAAGTTTATGAATTATTTTTAAATTATTTAAATGGGTATTTACCACTGGGTAATTGATTTAAATCGGCATGCTGAATTTAATTTGTATGCAATTAATTGCTGATTTTATTTATACTTAATTTTCAATGTTGAGGATAAAACCTTTTTTATGTAAAAGTTTAGTTTTAAACATCGAAAAAAAAACACACTTTTTCATTTGTCCAATATGCTTATTCGGAACCAGAACAAGGCCTTCATTACTTACGTATATTTGAAACTTACATTTGTTTTAACACATAATATTTTTAGTCACAAACTCCTCTATAAAATCCTTATTTTACTATAAGGAACGTAACCAGACTGCAACCAAAAGCTAATCTCCGGGCTATGTGCCCCGCCGAGCGCTGAATTACAAGTTACAAGCCTGGCGCGTTAAGTGTAATAATTGCATATTACCATCAAAACTCTAATGCTTCGATTGCAACAAACACCAACCGAAAGACTGATCCTACTTAAAGGAGCTCTCGTGCCAGTCGGCACACACCACTTGCAGACTGCAGTTTCTAGCTGTTGGCTCTCGTCAGTGCAAGGTAGGCATGTGACCACCGCCACGAGGATCACTTGACCATTTAGTACATTTCGATATCTTTGGGATAGCGACATGGAAAATAGTCAGCAGGCGCCATCTAGCGGTCCAGTGTCTGTTGCAATCGAAAAACAAATAACCTGACTGGGTTTGGCATAGTTCAAATGTGCTTTTAGAGGACGGAATATTAAGGCACAATATTTTTAATCGCAAACTCCTCTATAATATTCCGCCCTCTAAAAGCACATTTGAATTACATTTGTTTTATCATAGATTATTATATCTTAAAGATGCAAGAGTCCCCTCTTAAAATAACTAATAAAAACTTTGTTGTACAAAATTCTGAAGTATTTCTCATGTTTCCACTCTCAAATTATCTACGGATGAATACCTATTATTTGTACTTTTATATAAATTCTTATTTACACCTACATTAATGAGTGTTTTCATGTATTACTGAGTATTTCTGAGTTACTAACTATTGTTTCTAAGTATTAAATACGTTTAGCGTGGTATGTTATATAAGTACTTAAAAACAAATTTACTAAATATCTTTTAATTATAAAAATCTAAATAATTCTGGGACATTTTTATTATCATTAGTAGTTAGTAATCTAGTCACAAAACTAAAATATTTATCTTGAACGGATTCTATTAGGAAATATTTTTGTGCATTTGTATTTTAATTAAGAGACATTTTCAAAGTAAAACTTCTAGTGGTACCAACTGTAAACGTTATTTGAGGTATTTAAAATATTATTGCAAATTCCGTATCTAGAATTGTAACTTTCTGCCATGAGTTGTTTGAATTAACTCAAGTTAGCGCTACGACTTTCAAATTTTGAATTCGTTTTGGTCCCATTAATTGTAGTTTTTTTGTTGCGGTGAGAAACATTAGTGGCTTTTTGTCTTTAAAAATAACCCATAGTAATGCTAACTTGACGGCCAGGATAGCATTACTACTCACAAAACTACACAAAAAAATCTCGCAAAAAACTACAATTAATGGGACCAGGACGATTTCAAAATTTTAAAGTGATAGTGCTAACTTGATAGAGTTCTGATATACCGGGTGTCAACGGATCATGGTAGACCCCCCTTTTCTCCTTAATTTTTAGAATATCGGAACTTTTAATTTTTAAATTGAACGCCCTGTATATTATTATATTCTTGGAATCCTTGAAAAACCCCGAATACGGCGATACCCCATAAGTGACATTTCAGCTCCATGAAAACAATTTGATTCAAAATTTGTGAGTGCATCTAAAGTGGTATGACAAAAAAATGCTTTTGAGCACATCCACGAATTCCTCAGAACATGCGCTATTTTATGGTTCCATTGGAAGAAATTAAGTTTTGTTAAAAAAACTGTTTCGCCAAGTTTGATGGCCCACGAAATACACATTCTCAAATTTTCATGCTCGATTTGACTTTTCTGGCTTCACGCCGGTCTACTACAAGCAATTTTTTCTGGTCATGGTACTCTAGATATACCATTCAACAAATTTCGAGTCAATTTTTTTTCATGAAGCCGAAATGTCACTATGAGGGATCACCGTACTCAAGAGTTTTTCAGGGATTCCAAAAATATAATAATATACAGGGTGGTTCCATTTAAAAATCAAAAGTTGGGGTCATTTCCGGCGAAACCGGAAGGGGGAGACGGATTGTAAACTCCTGTTTGCGCACAATTTATTGTGTCGCTGTAAAATCATTGTGCGCAAGCTCTTGACGGTTTGGAATCCGTTCCTAACCGAGTAAAAACAAACATATTATTGGTTACGCCATTACTCCTATTCTCTACTGGCATGTACTACAAAGTATACCCAACCCAGCCTATTCGGAGGCAATCTGTATATTAATGTATTATAGTTTGCACCATATGCAATGCAACGATATAAAAAAACTCGCAAGGAATCATAAGGGGAGCTGAGTTTGTGATTATTATACCGCTGCAGTACACAGGACTAGATGCCAAACACCTACTTTACGGCCATTTTTATAACTACGCTGAAACTGATATGCGATCGGTCTCCTTTGCGCTTTTTGCGAGCTTTTTTATATATCTGTATTATGTATGGTAGCTACTATAAGAACAAATGACCTGTCAAACGAAGAGTAACATGTAAAGTTAGTTGTATTTTTCAATGAAAATTCAGAAACTTTAAAAAATCATTACTTAGATAGTCTAAGCCAACGCTTTACAAACAACTTTACGAGTTCATTATTAGCACCGCCGAACCAATCGGTATGGCATCATCAAACAAACTGACGTACCTTAAAAACCAAAGTAAGTGAGTAATTCAATTTATCTTAATGAGGTCGTAAAGTTTTTGTTGCATTTTTTATTTGTAGGGAAGTGTTGCCTTAGACTATACCTCGATACTTTATTATACCCAGTTACGAGGCATACGAATGAAAGGAAAGAAATACACCGAAAGATGTAATAAGTCATCATCGACGTTTATTTTAAAAATTGGAAACTCCACTACACGGGCCACAGAGTTGACGACTTTTGCACGGAACTGTGTACAGCAGTTCGCTACAAAACGTGTTTCCTTGATGTTAAATAAGTTTTAGCTCGGATACGCCTTCTGGTTTGGGGTGAATTCTCCCAATGTGGGCCCCAAATTGACCGCTCGGTTCAGGTGTACAATGGTTTACCTATATCTCGGGAATCGCTGGTCCTATCTCGCAATTAGAAAGGACTCCTCCTCCATTATAGCACCATCTCCAGATAGTAGTGAAATAGGTAGTCAAAATAGTTCCCACAAACACCAGAATCATTACATTGGAATACACCCTACTATACACTATCTGACGGATATGGACCAATTACAATAGGTATTCTATCGTGCTATACTACACAGGGTGTTTCGGGTATGCGGTCATTATATTTTTTAGGGGTGATTCTACATTTAAAAAATTGGTCCGCGACAACTCGGACAAACTTTCCTATTTAGGAGTAGACCGAACTTATGTACCCTGGTCCCGGCATCGAATCTTTTCATCGTCAAATCTCTATTTCTTCTCAACCAATCTTGTTGAAATTTGAAACACTTTGTTTTAACTCCTTGCCCCCCGTGACCTCACTCCCTGCATTTCTTAGGTGCAACTGATCATGTTACCTTATGCTGCTACTACTACAGTATTCATGTGCTAATTTTGATTAAAATCGTTAGATCCGTTTTAGAGAGAAAAAATTATGAAATTATTTAAAACTCACTCACATGTCCACGTGCCAAATTTTAAATTAAAGACATTATACATGCATAAGGAGTATTTATCAAGCGATGTGAAACTTAAGTTATGTGAATCTTTAATTTTGTCTACTTTAGCTTACTGTGATGTGGTATACTGGCCAGCTTTGCTTAAAACGGACCAAAAAAGTTTGCAAAAAATTCAGAATAGGGTTTTCCCAGAAAAAAAAATTATTGTTGAAATACTTAACTCACGTAAAAAAATGATTTATGGCATATTTATTATCTTATTAATTTTACTAATAGTAACAAAAAAAAACTTGAAGTTTATATTGGGTTCATTTTAAACAGCCATAAATAGGCGCGTTGTGACGTCAACACCCTGAAATCCAAACACAGAGGTTGTCTCTGTTCAAGATTGTTTATTAATCTTGGTCTCTGTTAACATAACATAACCTCTATTTATTGACAGTACTCAGCACTTTTCTACTTTAGGTAAATTATCAGCGACACCTTTAACATATCCCTCTTCCACTTGATTCCATTTTGATTGTAGAATTAATAAAACATAAACCAGAAACTGATAAAATAATATTTTCACTCCAAACAATACAAACATAAAAATATAAATTTAACGTTTTAGGTTAGTCATCTGATGTGTAATGTCGGTGAAGATTAAACCTAAACTGCAGTACAACTTCCCGACGCTTTCACGAATAACCTGTGCGGCATTTATCTGGATTCTGATTGGCCAATATTTACACGTCCACTGCTTTAGACCAATCATAGTACAAGTATTACAAATTGAAATTCTGAGAAGTTTTAGAGGAAAGCTTTCTTTAACACACAGTTAGAATCTATTTCAAACTAATTATATCCATAATCTTATTGGTTTTCCGGGTAGATACGTAATTCTGGCGCGTAAAAATGCCCGTTTTAAAAAGCAGTGAAATTATCAGCAAGTTGTTTTAACGATATTTTCTTAGAAATAATTCTTAATAGAAAAATAAATTGTTGTAAATTAATAAAATGTTTTATTATATCATTTTCACAAATTGTTAAAATAAAACTAGTAGGAAAACCCTATTGTTTAAGATTATGTTATAACCTCCGCAAATTTGACCATATCTCCGAGACACTTTAGCAAAGTAAATGGTTAATGCTTGATGAACGTTTTAAGTTGCATATGGCGTGCCTCATCCACAAAATGAACATAAATAAATATCCAATATATTTGCTTGGAAAATTAATTAACTATATCGCCGCGGGCCATGGCGCCAAGCCTGACATGAAACATTCCCGACGCACATTAAAAACCTATAAAGGTAAGCGAGTCAATTTGCGAACATCACAAAAAAGAGTACCGATATTTTAATGAGGTCGTAAAGTTTTTGTTACGTTTTTCATGTCTCAGTTTCTTCCTACTTGAACTATACCTACATGATTTCAAGTGTGGCTAAAATTTATAAGTGTAGGTATTTGCTGTTTTTGTTATTATCAGCAGGAGCAAGAAACTATTACGGTGTTTGTTTTTTGTGTGCCTAATGGCTGTGCTATTCGAAAATGATTTAGATTCTATATGTTACTGTAGATAAGAAACAGTCTGAATGGAGTCATAATAAATCTTAGTGGACAGAAGCAAAAAACCTTCGCCAAATGATGAATGAAAAATGTGGTGTTAAATATACAAAGTAGGCAACAAAGATGCTAGAAAAATTAAGGGTGTACTATGATCAGGGACGGTCATGAGCCCAGGCAACCGCCCAGGACGCCACACGATTAGGGGCGCCAAATACCAAACAAATGTTGAGTAGACAATTAAAAAAAAAACAAAATGTTTTCTGTATCAAGTAAGTAATTAGGAAAAAATAAACAATCCGACAATACTGGCCAATATGAATTACAGAAGTTATTTTGTTATTTTAGTTCATTTCAAACATATATTTTAAAAACAAAGTGCTAAATGCCTGTTGAATTAATGTGAACGATAACTTAAAATTATAACATTGATAGGTAACTATTGTTTATTGTTTTGCTCTTTGACCTTTTTTACAAAACGATTTGAAAAGAGGGGGGCGAGAGAATTGAACTTTGCCTAGGCTGAATATAGTAATTGGACCGGCCCTGACTATGATTATACCTAGTTTTCTTATTATTCAGGCATATTTCATGTACATGTAAGCATAAATACTTAAGGATGCAATTTCAAGCTTAATTTTAAAACGATGCTAAACTTTTCCAGTGAAGTCAATTATCTAGGAGTAATCCTGGATCAAAAACTTACTTGGAACTGACGTCTGGAAAGGATACTAAAACAACAGCGGCAATATAGACGTGCTGTAGGCTGTTCGGTAAGACTTGGGGTCTAAGACCGAAAATGGCACATTGGTCTTACCTTTCGGTTGTCAGACCTATGATGACCTACGCATCATGTGTATGGTGGCCAAAAACAGAGGAAAAGAATAGCACAAGGAAAGTTGCAGAAATTGCAACGCCTTGCCTGCATCAGGCACATAAATTTAAACCAGGCGATCTGGTTGGTCACTTAAGGTTTCTGGAGTTAATCCATTTGGAGTCCATGACCAAACCCACTGACTCAACGCCAATTAAACAGAACTTTGACTTCAGTTTGACGTGCTGATCGAAAACCGTCAGGCGAGCGAGATTGAGGTACTGCGATTGGAGCAAGGGTCATTCATCTGGTATACAGATGGATCTAAGATGGCTGAAGGGGTAGGAGTGGGTCTAGCCGGGCTCGGTAACACCCCAACCATCTTCCAGACAGAAATTTATGCTACAGATCTGTGTGCCCAGGAATGCTTAAATAAAGGCATCGAAGGGCAAAGATCTATATAATTATCAAATAGCCAGGCAGCTCTAAAGTCCTATATCTTCGAGTCTAAAATCGCCTGGGAATGTAGACAATCCCTGAAGCAACTGGCCAACAACAGCAATATTTTGTCATTCGACATTTCTTATTTTATTTAAGCCTCGATTTAAGCGATGTGCATTTAGTCGTCATATTTTGTGCCAAATTATTGTCCTAAAATACTTTGTCTTTAATAATTAGTGTTGCTAGATATCACTCTACCAATTGCATTCTAACACAATTGGTAACAACCAACGAGTCATAACATCTAATTTAGTACTTAATTAAAGACAAGCTCGAAGATAAGAAATAGTTTTCAACAAGAAATTGGATAGCAAAATGTGATTCACTAAATCTACCTTCACCCAAAGTTCAAAAATATATTTAAATCTTGCGCCGACCGCGCAAATGTAGGACTGGTGGCGCCGCATGTGTTCATAGTATGAACCCAAACAGGTATTGGCCGAAAGTAAAGGAGTTTCCCACCTATATCCTGTATAAACTCTCTCTAACCTATGTCTGCAGGTTCTTGAATGTCCAAGGCGTATATTTTTCAGACGTTGACAGAATATCGGATCCATTCTGTTGTATTGTGTGAAAGAAATTTTTTGCAATGCAATGTTGTCATGTCACAAAAAGTTCCTTTGGACATATTTGGTACATATAAACAAAGATGGAATATCAATACGGACTTAAATGCATTTACAAAACAAGTTGATCTTTAGAGTACTCAAAATATCTATGACGTCAGTTATTTACTTTCAATTTCGCATTTAGAACAAGGATTGTTTATTTAGACCCACGCCCACGGTATTTACTTCAAATGAAATAGTTTTCCCAGATTTATTTTTTGCCTAAATAGTAATAAATATACAATATCATTATTATATGGTTCATTGGTTGGAAATATGTGAATGTACTTAAGACCGGTTTAACAGAAATTTGGCATCCTCGTTAAACTCGCCGGCGCCGCCCGAAGTTGAAAGTTGTCACTTATCTATTGCCTATAATTATGAAATCGAATAGTTTTGACTTTGTCTGCGAATACCCATTTGAAGGGTAGGTAGGTACATTATAATACTATTTACTTGTAGGTGGTGTCTTATTACCTTTTACTACTTTTATGACGCAGGAGTGAAGTTTATTTTGTTTATAATACTTATAAATTATTCACATACACATGAACATTTGAAATTCCTGATATAGGACGCCCATGTTTTCAGTAGTAGATATAAACATGTGCTTCAAAGTGACAGTTTTTCCATCTTCGTCTCCAGTGGACTGGGCCAATAATACTGATGAAAATTATATTTTCATCCGCTCATAACTGAAACTGAGCGGTAAAAATCTGCCGCAACTCATTTCGTTTTTATCTTAGACCATTCAATGTGCCCGCGCTTACGCTAAAATGGACTGCTCTTACATTAACGAAAATTATTCTTATATGTTATAAAAGATAAAAAATTCCAACTATCTCTGTTCAAACGGCAATAGCATGACGTCATAAACTTTGGTCAAACGTAACTACGTTGACGAATTTACGCATATTCCTCAACTGGCGATTGACATTCATATTTTAATGAAATTTGGATACTTACTTAAATAATCTTTTTTACAAAATTATTGATTAAAAATGAAAAGAATTGGGATGATAAGAGTTTAGACAATTATTTTAACATTATCCAAATAACATGGTTTAAAATGTCCCTAAAAGAAACGAAATATTATGGCCCTTGGCATCAATATTATTGTAACCTCAATTTATGGTCTGTCATGATTGTCATGAATGAGAATGATGTCAAGACATCGTTATATATTTTCAACATGTAGGTGTATTAAGTACTTTCTTCTCTATTATAATTTGTTAAAGTAAGTTTTATGACTATATTTTGTAGGAAGAGTCTCGGGGTCCGCAAATTACGTATCTCTATCCTGTCCGCAAATGTAAAATATACGGGCAGTTTGCGGACCTCTATTCAGTAGGTTACAATTCCGCAACTTGCGTTTCCGTATTTCCATTTGTTCAAAGTCCTCAAATAGCGGACTACTATCTTATTTTTGTAGAGATCCGAAAATCATAACCCTACTTTTTACCGCTTGATGTGTGTTGTAGGCTCATAGTGTTGTAGGTAAAAGACTTATGGACCATTAAATAAGGAGATAACAGTTCAGTTTAGTGACTTCTGTGAAAACGGCCAAAATTTAATGGGGTTTTTTGCTAAAATTTTTTGTTTTTGCCGTAAAAGGCGATTTTAAGTCAGGGGAGCAAGGTTTTTGTTGCTAAAAATGCAAAAAGATGCGAAATATTTGATTGGAAATATTTACTAAAGAACCCAAACTAACGTTTGAATAAAAATATTAGGAATGGAAATAAGTTAGTTTAGGTTAGGTTCTTGTGTTTTTATGTTCAGGTAAACAATTCAGATTTTTACTTTGTGTATTTATATGTAATTCATTAACAAATAAACAATTTGTATTTTAACTTTTGCATTTTTAGGCTTCCGTACCTTAAAAGGAAAAACGGAACCATTATAAGATCACTCTCGTATTCGTCTGTCACAGAGGTTTTCTCGAAAACTATGTAACATAGGAATTTAAAATTTGATATAATGTTAGGTTTTGATGACGCAATTTACGGAACTCTATTATAAATAATACAGGTCCGCAATTAGCGGATCTCTATTATACATAATTCAGGTCCGCAATTTGAGGACCCCGAGACTCTTCCATATTTGTATGTCTGTTATAAGGCGCTATGAAAATAAAGATATTATTAACTCAGTATATATAATATTTTCAGCGCATTGAAAGGTATATAGTCGAGCTCAGATTTACGGTGCAGTCAAAAAAGGCAATAAAATGTTTACGACCTCAACAGTAGCTTAAGCGGCACATTGAATGGTCTAAGGTTTTTACACACGTAATATTTTTCTTGATCACTTTTCCTTGTACTTCAGTATACGTTGTTAAAAAAATTACTTTCGTTAAATTGTCAGTAACTCTACAACGTTAAGCCCAATGCATCTCACGGGTACACGTTTACTTAGTACATAATAGAGTTTTTGTAGTCATCCCAAATTTGCTTGTGCAACACTTCTAAATTGAGACGGTTAATTATCCGCCGCCAAACCTCATCCGTCAATCCAAGGTGCAAGCGGTAAAGGTTATACTGGCTAGGTACTTTGACATCTACATCTAACACTCCAGAAGGAGTCAACACGCTGGCGGAAAAGGACGAAGAAAACAGGAAAATAGGCCCAAAAGACGTTACAGGACCCATCAGTGAGGGCAAGAGCGCTCTGTTTGTTAATTCAACACCACTGTCGGCATGTACGAACAGTGTCGCCGGCATCGGTTTCCTTTTTATAAAAATTTGTCTTTGGTTTACAGAAAATTAGGGAGTTTTAAACATCGATTGTTTTATTTTTGGTTTTATCTGATATTTCAATATAAAAACGTGCACAGATTATTTCTGATAAAAACAATCTTGTTTGTTTAGTAAGCAAATTCCGAGGCAAATTCTTTGTATTTTACTCTTAAAATTAAAAATTTCAGCTTGAGACATCAATGCAGTGGACAACACTGTATATGTATTAACATTATCTTTGCTTCTATAAAACGACACGTCATACCTACTTACCAAACACTATTAAATTCAAATTTAACCCTTCAGCTCTAATCTCCAAACCAATTTTAATAAATAAACAATGGAAAGGAAAACCTCGAGGAAAACCATTACGTTGGTGCCAATTGTTATTATTCACAAATGTATTTGCATTTCCAAAGCATCATCGTCACTACTAGATGTTAACCTCAACAAAAATACTTTTCGTCTTCTTAAATGTTCATCAAATTTACAAACATGATTGATCAATAGATCTAATTTAAGCTAACAAATCGATTTAGAATTGCATACCTCAACAAAATTGGAACCATCCGCATTGTTTATAAAAATATTTCGGTAAATTTTTATTCCTAGACAAGTATAAATAGCTACCTAATTTACAAATCGTTTCTCACAACTCAAATCAAAAAAACATGCAAACAAATTCTCTACAACCGTATTACAAATGGGATAAATACCTTGGGGTACGTACCTACCTAATATCAAAACTAACAAACATCAATTTTTACTCTGTATAGGTATTTCACATAGGAGTGGAAAACGGTGGTAAAATGCTTAAAACCGCAAAAAATATAACTCATTGGTGTTATTCATAAATTTAACAAAACGATAAGTATAAAATATTCAAATTTACTAGCATGTTTAATGTTGAATATTTGCGGTTCAATGACCACAACAAAATGAAAACAAAGTTTCCCCCGATTGCGCCATGACGTGTGATTTGTTTGTTTATAATCGTATGATACAGATCTAGGGGTAACATGAGTTAGAGAAAAAGTTTGATCCTTTGAAATTAATCATTTGCAAATACCTACACACAAAGAGTGTTTCCATAAAAACTAGAAACATGCATAAGCACCGGTTTAATCTGATTGGTGTGATTCTCAGACATTGTGAACCATGAAACCAGAATTTTTACATTTGTTACAAAATAAGATCTCGCCAGTTAAACTTAAGCGCATTCCTTTGAATTAAGGCGAACGTGTCACTGTTTACTTATATTTCTGAGATGGATGTTCGCCGTCCGGCGGTAAATAATAAACAATACCTCCGACTCGGTGAGGTCGATAAGGCTGCTCTTTTCCTCGGTGAGGTTTTCAGAGGACCTCTTCTCGTCCTCCCCGTCACCCTCGTCCTTGAACACCTTAACCTCATCGGTGCTGCCGAGATCATCTCCGCCACTGGACGAGACGTGTGGCATGGTTCACTTGAAATCACGATACAGCGGCATTACAGCTCGCTCACTACATGGCACCACTATCTGCATTCGCACGGACACGACATTCTGTCATCCACAGCACGGCACTCTCACTAGACTAGAAGTTCCCGGCGCACTTCCCTGTCACTGTCTCGACACTAGCACGTGTTACTGCGCTCCTCGGCGGCTCTTACTAAGCACTGACTGGCGCTCCAGGATCAAGCAAGCGCGTTCGGACTCTCTCTGTCGGGCCCGACCAATCAGCTTCTGCTTTGATCCGCCGAGGCGGCTCGCAGTAATGGCAGCCAGACGACTGCGCACGACGACAGCCGAAATCCAACTCTCCCGCTACATCATTATGTTTGTGATTAATTTCTCCTCCAGACATTTATTTTACTAATTTATGGACTGTTGTTTGTAATGATGTACGGGACAGTCTTCCACCGATTTCTTGCGCTGTTCAACAGGTCGCAGACCACGTCCATCTAGTGTTAATGTGTAAAAGTGCTCTTACAGACTCCCATCGTCGACATACAGTATGTGAACGCTTCAACCAGTCACCTTGACCTCCATCTCGTAATTGCCGTAACGCCTTGTTATAAGTTATAAGCAAATCATATTTATCAATGTCAACATATTCCAGTTACCTATACAATTTTTGCGTTTAATTTGGCACTTGGATTTTTATTTTTCTAGATTCTGCTGAGAGTACATACAGCATGTAGTGAGGACTATTGAGCAGGTACGTGTAAAATTAGTATCAATATTTTTTGAAGATGACCAAAAAATAAACAAGGGCTATGGTAAGGAGCCCGTTATTTCTCAATGATGGTTGCTGGATAAGGATATCGTGTCGATATTCATATACACTGAGGTAACCTATCTATATCTCTATCTACTTTTTTTTTACTTTTAACAACACAAATAAGCACTATTGGAAACACTCATTTTGGGTAGGTAGGTGTTTATACCTATTAAATGAGTAAAAAAACTATAAAACTATTCGGATTCATCAATTTTAAAAAATGAATAGGTATACCCAGTCCAAGTAAGAACTTCCCTGCACTCAAAAAACGCAACAAAAACTTTACGACATAATTATATCGCCGCGGGCCATGGCGCCAAGCGTGACATCAAATAACAACCCGAGACCCGGCGCACATTAAAAACCTATAAAGGTAAGTGAGTCAATTTGCGAACAGCAGTACAGAGAGTACCGGTATTTTAATGAGGTCGTAAAGTTTTTGTTGCGTTTTTTATGTGCCGAGAACTGATTACTTCAACTAGACTCGTATCGAACACATGAAAGAAAATTTTTTTTAGAAAACCTAGGTAAATTATATTGGGGTAAACTTCCGATGTGGGCTAGTCGGTGGGGAATTAAAAAATACCCTATACTCGAGGCCGACATTGATGGTAAAAACATGAATTTTGTATGCATGGTCGTAATCAACATTAACAATATTTTTTGACAACAAATTGATGAAAACTCGTATATTTAAAATAAAATAAAAATAAGTATTATAGTATGTTTAGTTCAGTTTATTTATTCCCTGCACTCAAAAAACGCAACAAAAACTTTACAACCTCATTAAAATACCATCACTCTTTGTGCTGTCTCGACCTCAAATTGACTTGCTTACCTTTATAGGTTTTTAATGCGCGTCGGGTTGTTTGATGACAGGCTTGTCGCATGGCCCGCGGCGATAATAATTATGTCGTGTCGTGTAGGTATACATACACATACATATACAGCACAATAGATATTTGAAAAAAGAAATATTTAATTTTTATTCATATGATGTATTTTAAAGAAATACCACAAATTCGTTTGACGAAAAACATCAGGGGCTTCTAGCACAGAGAAAGGAACCACCAGAAGCATCAGTTGAGCTTTCCGCGAAAACTAGATTGACTTACTTTGAAGCCGTCTTTCCTGTCAGTTAGTTTATTGTTAAAACCTAACATTCTTTGAGTTTGTGACATAACGCCAACTTATATTTTTACTACGTATTGTGCCGTTATTTTGACAGGGTCTATAGTACAGTCATTTGAGATTAAAAAAAATTGAAGGTAAGCTGAATATGTTGTTTCTTGTAGTCGAAAAAGTAAAATCCCACGTTGACGTATCCCCACCTGTTTCAAAATCGCGGAATCTTGAAAAAATTTTGAAATCTATATACCTATCTCGTTTCCTGTTCGTTGGAGGAAAAGAGAGTAAAGACAAAAATTGTAGAGCTATAAATTTGAAACATATTTTGTCTTGGGTCGAACTCGAGAAAATATAGAGGGCGCCAAACTTTTAAAAAAATTCGTATTTTTTTCATTTTACTTCTACGTCCAGTGGAAGTATAGTAACGCAATTTTTTTTTTCCTTTCTTGTTGAAATAGGCTTAAAATGTCATGAAACGTCGAGATATTAAATTTGAGCGAAAAAAATTTCTGTCTGTCGGTCGGTCTGTAACTTTTTTTTGTGCGCACGTTTAATCTGGAACCGTTTATGAGATTGACTTGAAATTTGGTACACTTAGGTATTATAACGGAATCTGAACCTAGATTATATTTTGATCTAATTCCGTTGAAGGGTCGGGGATAAATGGGATAAATAGGCAAAGCAAGCAGGTAAGAGTCCATAAAATTGCAATTTAGGACATGTACGAAAAGTCAAGGTCTCAAAAATTTTTTTGGCATCAGCCATCATCCCCCACTATCACCCCTAATACTACCTCCACACTATTATGAAATGGAGTAAAAAAAATGAAAATGTGATTTAGTGTGTATACAAGAACGAAAAAAATCGGGCGCCAAGCGTGACATCAAATAACAACCCGAGGCCCGACGCACTATAAAGGTAAGCGAGTCAATTTGCGAACAGCACTAAAAAAGAGTACCGGTATTTTAATGAGGTCGTAAAGTTTCTGTTGGATTTCTTATGTCTCAGGATTTTCCTACTTGAACTATACTTAAGTAGAATTATAACTCTTTCTTTGTTTATTTTTGCCACATTTATATTCCATCTTAAACGGCTGCCAAGAAGTTCCTGTATAAGGGCTGCAAGTAACTTTGCAAGTAAAATTGCCTTAAATGTAGTTAAGGTGTGCAATTCGCATCCACACATTATATTTGGCATATACAGATTCGGCAAAAGTAGTTTTATATATTCTGAAGTAAACGAGTGCGAGAAAGAAAGCAAACATCGCTTACGTGAAAGCGAGACATGATTGTTATATTATTAGCGCACGAATGAAAGTTACTCGTCCTCCTGCCTCAGGCCGCATTCTATTATACCGTTTGTCGCGACAATATCGATGTCCTGCGTCAACACACGACAAGGTGATAAAAATGAAATTTCACGAAATATGGAACGTGCTGGGGGGTGTTATATCCGTTATATCTGTTCCTAATTTTTGTTTTCTTTCTCTCAATAATTTACTTCGGGATAATAAAACTACTTTTGCCGAGTCTGTATATACTGAAGTAAACAAGTGCGAAAAAGAAAACACAAATTAGAAACAGAAAGTCGGATACTCTCAGCATTCTCCACACTTCGTGAAAATATTTTTATCACCTTGTCGCCGTCTATTTCGAATAAATAGGCGCGTCTAAAAATTCTTTCAATATGATATTGTTAAAAATCATCATGCAGCAATATATTCCTTATTATTGTTTGGCAAAATTTTTCTTTTTAAGTGACGAAAAATTAATTACACCACCTGGAATTGAGAACAATGATCACCTCGTTATATTTACTTTTAGAGAACACAATATTGCTATTTGGACTAATCTGAGAAAAGTTACTACAGAAACACTTACAAATCCTAAACCGCATTATAGCTGTATATAAATGCTACTTTATTAGAAATATTTTTGAAAAACTCATCAAGCCATTATAAACCAACAAATAGCATTTTGAGAAGATGTATAAGATATTTCTATTGAAAATATCATATGTGCTTTGACATTAAGTTGTATATCAAGACGAAAGCCTCGACCAGGTGAATTTTGTTTGATAAAAATGATTTGTTCAATGTTTTCATGAATGCTTCTTGTTAAGGCCCTTTTGTTTTTTCAAGCTATCTTATGTGAGTTTGAAATAATACTGTCTTCACAAGTAACTTTTGAGTCTCCGATCAGCTTTAAATCGTATTCATTGTCATTTGGCATGTATAATATATCTCTAGTCCACATATCAATATGCAATTATAAACAAATGAGCTGGTCTGTATTACACAAAGCGCTCCTTACCAGTAACTAGCCCAGTGTTCAAATGAGAGGGCAAGTACTTTATTAATGATGTAACAATTATCGGTATTTATTTTCATTAAGTAAAATTCAATATTTTGAAAATATTTGTATAATAAAAAAATATTTTAAAGACGTTTTAAAAATATTTGCTTCACATTAAGTTCAATATTTTGAAAATATACCGCTGTTTTTTCCGGTAGCATGACACTTTCAAAATATTTCCCAGTATTTCTAAAATAATCTACATAGTGCCTTATATAAGTCAGAACTTCAAAATCATTTTCAAATTTGGACGATGCCCGATGGATCAAGAATTATAGTAAATAATGGTAACACCTGTAGCATAAATATTAAGGTATAAAGTTAATCATATCAGTAAAATTGATTACTAAAAATGGGTGCTTACTATTTTTTCTCCAAACATCAGAAAATCATGACATTTCTTACTCATGTCATGACATTAAAGTTTGACATTTCAGTTGGCTATGCGTTGCCATTAGCAACGAAAGTAAAAGTACTTTTTCTTCCGCTCGCGCTCGAGCGGACTTACTTTCTTCGCTAATGGCAACGCACAGCTAAATTTTATATCTTTATTTTTTTATAGCTAATCGACGTTTGAAGAAAAAATAACCTGTCTTGTCCCGATGAAAGTCACTTTTACTCCTAATAAAACAATATACTGTTTTGTATGACTGAGCATAAAGTAACATTTTACACCCTGAAGTAAAATAGTAAAATGTCAAATTTCACCCAGTCGCGGTCATACAAAAATACACTACAGAAAGCTTTGTATATAGATCTCAATCAAAAAGAAAAAATCTTATTAGACATAAATAGGCCAGCTCCAAGGGGTGCAGAATGCCGTTTTTACATAGTTACAAATGAATTGATAATAATAATGGTTATAACTATGACTATCTATAAAAAATCTATTTATAATTAGCTTTTTGCGTAGCTCTAAATCTGGTTTTCCAATGACGAAATTTATTGGAAATAAATAATAAACGATGCGGTGGTGTTACTCATTCTAATAAAAAGAAATAATTCTCTGAACTAAATCAATCGTATACAAACAAATACGATATTTTATGAAAATTTTTAAAATAAATCTGTTCAATAACAAATCAGCAATTGCATATTAAAAGTGTTCATAACCATTTGGTTTAAATGTCTTCATATGCTATTTAAAAAAGAAGATGTATGCTTTAAATTACTGTAACAAAAATGTTTTTCGCCTCATTCTTAAACAAACTGTTAATAAACAGTTATTTTACCTAATTTTAAGGCAGCAGCCCTAAACTACATTTTTTGTTTGGTTGAATTGTTTGGGATGGGAACTGCACTCCATGCAAACATATAATGGCGTGTAAATGGGGGTGGGCTTTCCGAGAAGGCAAACTAAGCTACCCAGGGTCAGCAAGGGACTCAGCAGGTTGTTTATTTAATGGTGTGGATGGCAAGGATCTCTTAAAGATGATAATATGTGATAAAAAATGTTTAACAAAATTTTACCTACAGTTAAGTTTAGAGAATTTGAATAGAATAAGAATAATAATAATATTATGTACATTTTTGACGTATTTAAATAAATTTTTATCCTAAAAATATTATAGATATTGTCAGTAATGATACTGATACACCTAGAGTCATTTGTGTTAGATTTCATTGTATAAAATATACGATCTTATACTTTTATGATGAAAACAAATATATATTTTCTTAATAATAACAATAAAAAACTTCTTTATTGTAATCACCATAATAACAAAAAATGTCTTATTATAATTAAAATTAAAAACTAATATAATAATAATAGTAAAGTAATTATTATTGACCCAAACTCAAAACAATTGACAATAGATTATATAAATAACAATACAAGTGATAGGTAAACAAGAGGCAGCATAGTTCAGTTTACTGACACAATCAGCAACTGTTCTTCCACACAGCCTAAACTATGTGACAAAAAATAAATATAATATGGCTTTCAATTCATATCTAGACAAACATAAAATGCATAATATAATTAAATTAGAGAAATACATCAAAACAGAGAGGGAAAAAAGAGAAAAACACATAACTAGAGCAGAGAAAAGAAAGGAAGCAGAAGAATAGAGGAGATAGAAGAAAAAAAGAAGGATTTATTGGTTTCGTATTAAATATTTTTTATATGTCTTTTTAAAACTTTCACATGTAAGGATTGTCCATCAAATGATAATTTATTTATATAGGCAACAATGTTATAAGAGAATGACCTTTTGAAAATTTCCTTATTACTATGTTGAGGTACATTAAGAATATGTTTACGTCTAATATTAATGTTATGAACATCAGCGCGAAAGGACAGTTTGTTGAGGCGATAAGATGGTGACTTAAATTTTAAAATTTTATGAAGAAAAACAAGCCATGTGAAGTTTACGACGATTGTGCATATTCGGCCAACCAGCAGTTTGCAGTTTGTGGAATATTCTTTGACTATGTTAAATTCCAAAAATTAAACGAAGGCAAGAATTCTGTACTTTTTGTATACGTCGTACCTCGTTATTGTCAATACAAAGGCCCTAAACCGTATCATAGTGGTTAAAATGGGACAAAACTAAAGAATCACAACATTTTTTTCACATAAATGCTTAAAAAGCGTCACTGAATACGTATATATCATTTTTAGTGTAGCGTATGCTATATTAATTTACTCGTTATACGCTGCTTAAACCTTAATTTGTGATCAATAATAAGACCAAGACTTTTAGAGCTATGATTGAAGGCGATAATATCATTTCCGATCTGTATATTAAACTCTCTTGATACAAATTCACATTACAAAATATTATAGCAGATGACTTACTAGGGTTAATTTTGAGTAGATGATTAGTTGACGTAAATACCAAATCCTTTAAATCAGTGTTAATTAAATTTCTATATTCATGTATACCTTCAATGTGAAAGGAACAATAAAGTAGTTTGCCATCGGCATATAAGTGGCAATTACAGAATTGCAAGGATTTATGAAAATTTGATGTAATTTAAATAATAATGGACCAAGTATACGTCACTGCGGAACTCCTGAAGTACCGTTAGCGGCTGCAAAATATTGTTATTGAGTACTGTTTGTTGAACTCTATCCGACAAAAAAGCAGATGAAATTAAATGGGAAGAATTTTGTTCAAAGCCACAAAAAAAGCAAAATTGAAAAAGTAATTGGCGATTTATCATATCAAAAGCTTTTAATAATACTAAAACACTGATTTTATACTATCAATAGTTCCGATGATGTCATCAGTTACGTCAGCAAGGGCCGTAGCGCAACTGAAACCAGATCTAAATCGAGACTGTTTTAAAGGTAGAATATTATTAATATTTAAAAATTCTCTAACTTGTAATTCTAAAATTTTTTCAAACATTTTTGATGAGACGGGTAAATGGTGACAACAAAACAATCAAATCTGATTACATTACTGGAAATTCGAAGTAGGTACTTTAAATTTAAATCAACAATGCACTGTCTAAACAACAATCCATTTAAATAATTTATTTCTTGCTTGAATAGGTCACTATTGTAGACTATAACTGCATTAACTGCCTGTTCAAGTTGCTTTTAAATATCAAAATTTTATGTACGGTGCAATTACAAAGTAGAGTGGCCATACGTCCCGCGTTATATATACGGAATTGTCCTTCATTTTTATGGAATATGTCACGGAAAACCAACCGTCCCGCGGTGCCGTAATTCTACAATTATTTTGACATCTCGTACTTCATACTTCATGTCCTTCTGTTCCGTTCTCTTTCACAAGAAACAAGGTTAAGTTGTGAAAGCCATATAGGAACTGGTAATGAATTTGTAAATTTTGTTGATTCCAAAAATAAATTAAAAAATATATTTAGTTTATTTTATAGGTAGGTATGTAATGACACTGAACACCAATGTACTAGATTAGTGTGACCTATGGAGCCTCTGAAAGTAGGCAATCTTATGGTACATGAAGTCATAGCACGTTCAATGAAAATTCGTCATGTATCGTTGTGAGCTTTATGTGCATTGCACATAAGGACCAAAATTAAATCGCGTAATGGCGCAGTAAAAATGGCACAAAAAGTCTATATAAAGGAACTTTGTCCATAAGCAATTTTATGGTTGGATCCTGTTGGAGAGGTGCTCAGGAGTAGTTTTTCAACCTAAAAATGTGAATAACTCGAGATATATATAGATCCGATTGAAAAAACATAAAAGAAACAAAATCTTGTAACTAGATTTTCTACAAATCTACGTTTAGTATAGGTCTTAGGAGCGCAACCATAACCTACAAAAGTGACAAAATTGGCAAATCGTTTTTTCTTCATTTTGCTGCACAGAACCGCTGGGCTTTCAGAAAATCTGTCTTTTGCTCTAACAAAAACACTCTGAAAATTTGGTGCAAAAATATTAAATCCAGTGTGCGCAATTGAATTTGTTATTTAAAATTTGAATGGCCGCCATTTTATGCTATGAAGTCCAAAACGGGTCATTTTTATAGAAGGTAAGGCTTCGATGCCAGCCTTTCTGGTGCCGTAATTTGTTTTTTTTTACCTATTTTGGCCATTTTTTTGCATTTCTTTAAAACCCAATAAACAAATAACTGAATTTTTTCGGCCATTTTGAAAAAAAAATTGAAATTCTTTTTATCAAATCATAAATAAAATTTTAATACCTTTACTTTAATAAAGAAAGAGTTTATTTTGGTAAACATTTTTTTCAAAATGGCCGATAAAATTCATTATTTTTTAATTGGGGTTTTAAACAAATGCAAAAATGGTCAAATAGGTCTAAAAAAAAATTTTCTTACGGTATGAAATAACTGGCGTCGAGACCTAACTTTAAAAAAATATTATTCGTTTTGGGCTTAATGGCATAAAATGGCGGCCAATTCAATTTTTAAATAACAAATTCAATTGCCCACGCTGGATTTAATATTTTTGCACTAAATTTTCAGGGCGTTTTTGTTAGAGTAAAAGGCAGATTTTCTGAAAGTTTGAAGCTGATCGGTTCACCCAGCGGCCCTGGGCAGCAAAATTAAGAAAAACCGATTTTTGGCCAGTTTTTTCACTTTTGTAGGTTATGGTTGCGCTTCTAAGACCTACACTAAACGTAGATTTGTAGAAAATTTAATTACAAAGATTTTATTTCTTTTATGTTTTCCAAATTGGACCTATATATCTCGAGTTATCCACATTTTTAGGTTGAAAAACGCGGTTAAAAAAGTTAAACTGTTAATAACAATTGAAGCACAAGGTCTTTGAAGTACAAAAAATTTTTGGGTACTCCTTAGCACCTCTCCCAACAAGATCCAACCATAAAATTGCTTATGGAAAAAGTTCCACTTCAAATCTTATTTTGACTGCATTATAAGCAATCGTCCCATATTTCATATAAATTCATATTTATAAGGAATATTTAAAAGTTTTGGTTCACATATGAAGAATTCTACATCTGTTTACAATATTATGTAGTACATAGAAATTTTATTTAATTTCAATAAAATGTAGAGCTATAATTTTATAGTCTTAAAGTCAACATAAACTACATGCGTTATAAGGTTCAATTTGTTTTTACTGTTCACCTCAGTATACATTCATAACTCGCTGTAGTGTGTGATTGCATATATTCGGGCGCTTTTAACTAGTCTTGACACATTCTATCTCAATGTCTTGGTATCATCATCACCACTAAACAGTTCCAGGACCCAAGCACAAACCTTTTTTGTTGGTTCGATTTTAATCATCTCATTTATATACATTATTCTCAAATATTCAGCTAACTTATATTCTATCTATATTATACTTAGAGTTTAAATATCTATTTATAAATTTCTTTAGACCTAGAGATTCACGTATGTTCACGATCCGTTACCAAGTTCAAATAGTGCGCTAAATATCCCCATTTTTTTATACACAATTCTTAAAAACGAGCCAACAGAATTTAGAATTGATTTCATTATATAAACTAACAAACTTGGAACAAGGACTTAGTATATTATTATAACGGAATGAGGTTGAATCAATCCCAAGTAGCAGAGTGAAAGAGGGTATTATAGGACGAAGATCATTGAGGGGCTATCGGTAAAGCGGCGTCATCCCTGCGCTAACTGGCGAACTACCATTACCTTGAATAAATAGAAAACTGTAGAAAAATCAAATCTCGAATGACAGATTAGGAGGATTGAGAAGTTGACTAGAACAATCTGGATCCAACGCACGGAGACAGTTTTATAAGATAAATAAGGAACAGTAACAAGTTGTGAATGAAAGTAGTGAATCTATAGTAAATTAAAGTTATAATTGGTGTATAATTGTAAGGACTTATTTTTGTAATTTAGTGAAAATTCTCGTTGCGATTATTGAACCTACATTTGGAGGTGTTTACTGGAGGGTGTAAACACGTAACAATTGGTCTCAGAAGTGGGATTGCAACAGGATTTCTGGAGAATTCGACGAGGTTCCAGAGTGTTCTATTCTGAAACCACTGAAGATAGTGTAGTGCTTTGAATTGAAAAGTGATATAGATATTAGAATAGACTTATTTGTGCTAGTGTGAGGAAATTTCCAGGAACTAGTGCAATTAGCTAATTTGTATCAATTAGAAAGTGATACAGATACTAAATAAGACTTGTTTGTGACATTTGGAGAGAATTTCCAGGACATTCTATTTAGAAAATAGTGCAGTTAGCTAAGGTCTGTCAACTGGAAAGTGGTATAGATATTAAATAAGACCTATTTGCGACTCTGAGGAAATTTCTAGAATATTGCATTCCGAATTTTGTGGAAATATTTGTACCTGACATATACCTTAAATAAGACTTGTTAGTGCTAGATCTTGTCAATGGAAACAAGAAGAAAAGAAACGCCAAGAAGAAAAAGACGTGAAGAAGAAAGAAAACGTCAAGAAGAGCAACGACGTCAGGAAGAGTTGAGAAAAATTATGCTGGAATAAGAGAAGAAACGCCAAGAAGAACAAGAAAAGAGATGCCAGGAAGAATTAAGGAAAATGATGAAAGACCTGGAAATAAAAATTCACGAGGAAAAACAGGAGGAAATAAAGAATTGAAGACAAGGTGCAACAAGGTGCCATCCTTTCAGCTACTGAAGAGCTCAAAAGTGATATCAAAGAGGATATAGGCATTGTAAAGGCTGAAGTTAATGAAATCAAAGAAATAGTTGATAAAGTCGAAGAAAAACTCGGTGACGTCGAAGGAAAAGTTACTGACATCGAAGAGAAAGTTACTGGCGTCGACAAAAAAGTTACTAGCGTTGAAGGGGAAGTTAGTGGAATTAAAGGGGAAAGAGACAGTTTAAGGTTGCTGCGTGTGCCAACAACTGGAACGATGAATAAAAGACTATGGAATTAATTTTAGCATTAAGAGGTCAAGCATCAGAATTGCTTCAGGCGATCCCAATGGCGCAGCAACAGGATTTTAAAATATTGGAGACTGCATTAAATTTAAGTTATGGTGACCAATATCTCTCCCAAGTATATCAAACACAGCTGAAATCACGTACTCAAAAAGCTGGGGAATGTTTACAAGAATTTCAAGCTGCTATTGTGCGACTGGCATACCTGGCTTACTTACCCGGATGCACCCAAAGAATTCCAGGAGCAACTGGCAGTTGGTTCCTTCATTGATGGTATAGAGACGAGGAGATCAGACGAGTCCTTAAATTATCTCTGGATAAGACTAGTAGCGAAGCATTGGTCCATGCCCACGAGGTTGAAGCCGCTTATAAAGATACTCCCCGTCAAAGAGTACGGACTATGAAATTAGTAGAGGCCGATTTAGAGAAATCAAATATGGGATCTATATTCAATCAGTTATTAACCAAATCAGATACACCAGGGAAGCAGAAAAGGAACAGAGTGATGGACAGCCAAGGAGGGGAATTCTATGTTATAAGTGCGGCAAACCAGGGCTTATTAAACGAAACTGTCGACAGCGGAGCCCTGAGAGAGTAAATGCCGTAATAACTAAGGAGTCGCAGGAAAACTCTTTAGTTTTCTTGCGGCTCCTCAGTTATAGCCAACACCTTGGAGGCTGTGCTGGTTGGGGAACGCGGTGCCCCCAGAGAGATACGGGTTTCCCAGCTTCGAAGAATTCCGAGTAGTCTGCTGTTGGATGGCTATGTACACAAAAGAAAATGTGTCGTCACTATCGACACAGGTACCACGTCATCAATAGTGCGGCCCGGATTTTTATCAGGAATAAAAGTTGATAAAAGCCAGAACGGATTGGTCGTTCGAACAGCCACTTTAAACAGGACAAAAGTTGATGGAGAAGTTGACCTAGAGTTTCGACGCCTGTGCTTTACCCATCGGGTAATCGTGTCTGACATCAGTGATGATTTCATTTTGGGGTTGGATGTTATGGGAATGCATGGATATATATTTGACGTAGGAGAGCGCGTTCTGAAAATTGGAAATGAAGAATTTATTGTTTAATATTTTATATACATATTTTGTTATGTGACCAAGGTATTCTACTTTTCTGCTTTTAATGGTTTTGGTTAGTTATTATCCTTTTCTCGCTCTCCTTAATACTTCGATGTTGCTTACTCCGTCTATCTACGATATTATTCTTAGGATTCTTCTATACACCACATTTCGAATGCCTCTAGTTACTTAAGGGTAGCTTAGGGTCCATGCCTCCATCCCGTACAGAAGAAATATATAGCATATCACTAATCGAACCCTTAAATTCAAGTTCAAATCCCTTCCATAAAGCACTGTTTTCATTTTTGTAAAATTGGCTGGCCCTTTCTCTATTCTTATTTTGATTTTGCTGGTGCTCTATGTTGTGGTCATTGACAATGAGATTTTCGTTGTTTTGGTGGATTTTTAAAATTACCGTGAATTTAGTTTTCTTAATATTCAGCGTTAACCCATATTCTTCACTACACTCATCCACTCTGTTCATCAGATTACCGTAACGTCAGCGTATCTTATGTTGTTAATTGATGTTCCATTGGCTTTTATTCCAGCTGTTTCTTCTTCAAGGGTTATTTTAAGAATTTCCTCAGTATGCAGTGAAGGCATGTTTCATTCATTTTTTTTATCATTAATTATACAGATATAATCATTCATATAATATTTTGAAAATAGATCAACTAAACTTTAATTACCTGCGTAATTAGGGATAATATTTTTTCCACACCCAAAAATTTAATCTTAAGCTTAATTGTAAATATTTATTTACTGTTCTTCCTAATTCCTTTTGAGTAACATATTTGTTTGAATTAGCTACCTACCTATTTGTTAGTTAGTATTTACAAATACACACAATATTAAGAAATATAATAATTTTAAACAAGTGTAAAGTAAATATTCTCTCTGTGTAATTATTTGTTATTTATGTAAAAAAGTAATAGATAAGAAGAATCTGACTTTTTGTTGCGCTGGGCTGTTGTAATTCCTAAATTTTTCTTATGCATTTCTCAATCATTGTATCAACAAAACCACAAAATTGTCTTGAGATAATTAAATGTTAAATCTATTGTACCTGTAATCTCTATGCCTGTATTTATTATACAGGGGTATTTTAACAAATTATATATTGGGCCAAAGGGAATCAAGAAATGTGTTGAAAACTGAACAGCTTTGCAAGAAAAATTATGAAAATTCGATTTTTGAATAATAATAAAAACGTATTGCAAAATTTACAGATAATATAAAGCTCGAAGGATAAAAAAGTGTTCTTCTGATTTTTTATCTGCCAAAGATTTTCGGTGAAACATATCAATACGCGAAAATTCCTGAGTGGGTAACATCTACATTTTGACAGCATAACCTCTTGAGTAGCGAAAAACAAGTCAGCTTCCTATTGACGCTTAATGGAAGCTCAATTTTTTTTTACGCGATTGTAAAATTGGTATTTCTGTGGACAAGAATCCCTGAGAATCCGCAATAAGAATTGCGAGCATGAGTTACATCGTGTTTTACTTGATTGTGAAATAAACAAAATAGCTAGATTTGAATATAGCTGTCTTAAAATTATAATAATTCGACACCGATGAATACAAAAGATGACTACTGTCTAATTTAACTTATGAATCGTTAATTATTATTTTTTTAATACTAGCAGACTGACCTACAAAAAAAATTGGTTACTAGATTTTCTGTTATTCTGTCTTGGACTTCTAAGCCGAGGTAGCAGTTCAGGGACTAGGGAGTGTGAAAGCTTTGCCGTTGACCTGAAGTAAGAAAACTTAATCCTTGTACCTACTTAGAACTTAGACAATTCATTTGGATGCAACTGTTTGAACAAATATTTCCATGGGACTTAAATATCAGATAAATTTAACAGAAGGTGGATATACTGCACCTAATAGGTCTGTCCACAAAAAATTAAGATACACTAAAAGTACTGAAAAATAAAGATTTTGACCTAATAACAACAATATTGGAACTGTGCTTGAAAAAAGTCAATCCGAACTACAACAGCGGCCGTAGAAATTGCTTGCGTTTTTTCAGTCAGATAAACGACTTCTCATTGGTTTGACGTCACATGCTTGCTCGTTCAGCAGGCGTCAGATCATCTGTAAACTGCGTTAGGTTTATTTCGTGTTATTCTCGTTAGAACAAAGTTTTAATTTACGGCAGTAACAGTGCCCTTACTATTCAGAACGTTAAATAGAGTTTGTTTGTTGTTGTCAGATATGAAAGAGGGTTTTCAGAAAGAAGATTCACATAATTTGACGATTTTTTTTCCTCACGTCGGTATATGTTTGAATCATCATAATATGACTGGAGTAAGTCTTGATCACAGGTTTTTTAAACGCTTCTTGTAGAAGTAATCCAGATTTTATGGGGAACTATATCTTTGCTTGAGGTTGAAAATGAAACTTGACTACTCTTCTATAGTAATTTAATATTCGGGTTTGAGTCGATACATCACATCTTACTGCCAAGTCACTTCTACTGTTCTGCGGCGCAATATGTTCTGCATTATGAAAAGTTGATGGTTCCGGCACGTGTTCCAAACACTTGGCAGATTTGCACAGTAACTCTCCAACTTTTCTTTTTCTGACCCTCCTTTCACTAGTTAATCGAGTTGCTTTGTGTGCTGCTTATCTGCTCTTATTCGAGCTAAAAAAAACTACCATTATCTGCAATTATGTTCAACAACGGGCACCTACTACTTGTCTAGATATAACTTACATTGATATGATCCTGGCAACAATACAAAGTTGATGTGGAAGAAACTTTTTTAATGTCCGGTCTTCTTACTGTCGAAAACCATTTTTTTTTTATTATTTGGTTTGAGACGCTTACAAATATTTTTGTTGGCATCCTAATTGTTAGTCTCTTGTAGAAATGTAAAGACCGTTAAAGTACTAGGAACGCAGTAAAATCCCGCTCCCACCGTTTCCGTGAGTGAGGAATACGATGGTGGCAATGGTTTACACCCAATTTAGCGCAAGCCACCCCTTATTCAAGAAGCCACCCCCTTTTTCGGTTTTTCGGGTCTTGGCGTGCGAGGGCGAGGGCAAGTAAACTCGTCTTATTGTTAAGATCGTAACGCCATGTTGCTTATTGCCAATTATAATATTTATTTTTATTTATTCAGTTAGTGGGGTGCAGTAATAGACAAGTGATTTAAATTTAAAAAGACAATTTCAGGAGAGCAAACACATATTGACTTCACTCTATCAGAAGAAAATATTATGGCTCGCTTTGATTCTGCACTGCAGAAAGTTCTTCTTGTATTTACTGATCAATGTATTTTTTGGAGGAGAAACTCGTGACCACCTGAGCTTATTGTCTAGCCCCTCCCCCTCTTCAGTGTTTCCGACTAGTTTGTTGTTGTTATGTGTTCCTCCATGGGGTCAGCCCCATCTTTAATTCATCTTCTTCCTTCTTTTCGATAATGCGAGTTATCGCCTCCTCTGCCTTTCTCCAGTTCTCTTTTGTCTCCAGCATCCTATCTACCATACCGTCCGGGGATAGTAATAGCGCCCCACCGTGTCGCCTCTCTTCCCTCTACCTGTTACATACGAACACGGTGTGTTCAGAGGTGTGGGTCTCCCCACAATATACACAATCTCGGCTATCAGTCTTCCCAATATCATTTAGGTATTCCATGAAACACCCATGTCCTCTCAGGGCTTGGGTAAAATAATACCCCACTTCCCCATTCCTCCGTTCCATCCACGTCCTTACATTTGTGATGAGGCGTCTGGTCCACCTTCCCTTGTGTGTGACCTCCCATCGCCCCTGCCACCTTTCAAACAGCCTGTCCCTGGCTTCTGCCTTCGCAACTCCCTCATAGATTTCCAGCCGCTCTTTGGCCATCAGATCCAGGGGGGAATCCCTGCTGCCACCAGCGCCGCCTCGTACGAAATAGTTCTATATGCACTGCACACCCTTATCGCAACGCAACGCTGGATCTTAGTCATCCTGCCTCTCGTCCTGTCCACTTTCATCATGCTTTCCCAGACCGGAGCCTCATACAAGAGGGTAGAGTGCAGGACGTTGCACATCAATCTCCTCTTGCTAGCGCTCGGCCCGTGTTTGTTAGCTTTGTCTTATAAAAGGCTGTACTTCAGATGATCACTTGGGCGTATCTTCATTCGTCCCACCATAACTTTCATGGGTGGAAGGTTTGTTTTCCTGGTAATAACCAGGAACTCCGTTTTCTCAGCAGCTAGCTCCAGCTGCATCGTTGCTAGCCATCTCTCGACCTTTCTGATGGTCTATTGGACGCCTCCTTATGTGGACTGTCCACCTTCTAGTCACCGTTACGCCCAGATCGCCCGCATAACCAATGACCTTCACACCATCTTGCCATTACAGTCAGAGGATATGATCAAACATAATGTTCCACAAGGTCGGCCCAAGCACCGAGCCCTGCGGAACTCCACAAGTGATGTTTTTCCAGACAATCTCTCCCTCCGTCTTATACCCGATCATTATGTCTTGGAAGTAGCTCTTTGTAATCCTTACGAGGTACTGAGCTATCCCCATACTCCGCATGTTCCTGACAATCGTCGCCCATCCCGCCGTATTAAAGGCATTTTTGACATCCAGGTTCACGATGGCGCATATGCTTTTCTGTTTAAATTCAATTCGTTTCCGTCTTGGTTATCGTGCTTATAGGAAACGAGATGGGTGGACAGATGTAGGGGCAAGCGGAATATTCAAAATTCGATTACTAAAACAATGACAGAAATCTTTTCTCTAGAAGCGATTTTTACTGTTTTAAAAAAGTGTCTCACAAACAAACTGATTTCATTTATGCAAAAAGTAAAATTATTGCCTATGCATAAACTATTCTTAAATAACTTTTGAAGATTATGGAGCACTGTATCATGCAAATCAGTTGTTCTGAAGTAGTACAATGATGAAATTGTAGACAATTTTATATTCCCCTTTCGCAATTTGTGCATTCTCAATGAGTCACTTTGTCAATATATAGCCTTCATAAATGCCTACTTCATCTGTACGTAATTGACATCTATCCTAATTAACTTTCCTTCTTGTTGATAACACAATTCCGTCATGTGTAGTTACAGTAATGACATAATTGTATTAAAAAATTAGTATTGCTTTAGGCTCTTTGGGTTTTGCAAAGGCGTTATAAGGCAAATCAGGAAAACACGTAAGTGTTTTAATAACATGTTATTTTTAGTTTATGCATGAAGAGAATGCTGCAAGTATATACAGTGTGTCCCTATGTTTTGATATCAACTATTTCAATAATTACGATTCATAGGCTGATTTTGCTTTGTTGAAACAATCCACATCAGGAAATGGTTCAGTTTTTGACATATTTTCTTTATCTCTTTGCTAATAATTAGTACCAAACTGTATTATGTATTGATGTTATTAGTTTTTCGCAATTTCCCCTAAAGACAAATTATTTTAGGGATATTTCTTTAATCACTCAATTAATGACTGTCCACGGTAACTTTTGAAAAATAAACTAATTTTATTACATCCATTTGTACATATTTTTGTTTAGTTCTGGTTACAATTGGCTTTAATATAAATTTTGTTTGTAACAATAATGGTCAAATACTTTTACAAAACTTTTAAAATAAATATAGTATTCATCAAATCATTAAAGAGCCTTCACGTATTATAGATAATAGTCAAACCCTTATTGATATTTTGGTAGCTTCAACTGCAGATCTTATTCCGAAATATGAAGTTATTAGAATGAATGATTTGTCCAATCATTGTCTTGTGAAATGTAGGTACTATAAATCTTAAAATCCTGCTGCAACAATAAAATATAGAACATATCGTGATTATAGGAACTTTAAGTATGATAACTTCCTAACTGATCTTCATAATTTTGATTGGAATATCTTATACACATTAAATAATGTGGATGATATGGTATATCATTTTAGCAACATGGTAAATAGCCTTATAGAACAACCCGATTCTCAAAGCCCCCTGCTCCTTGGATTACTGATAGTGTCAAGTTTATGGTACGCCTTAGAGATAAAGCACTGTCTAAATAAACTAAAAGTTAAACTATGGCTTGGGAGGAGTATAAGCAGCTTAGAAATCTTGTAATAATGTCAGTCAGAAATAAAAAAAAAAGCTTATTTTCATCAATTTAAAATCGATCCTAAAGGATTCTGGCGTACATTGAAATGGCTAAACATTAATTCTGCTCCTGTCAGCCATCCTGAAAATGCAATGTAATGTAATGACTTTAATAGTTATTTCTTGAACAGTATTCCATCTGTTAACATTGATTATAACAATAATGAATTTTTTAAATATTATAATGATAACATACTTCCTAGCATTACTGACAAGTAATGCTAGGAAGTATTCATCATCAAACTGACTAGTTTGACTTTTCTGCAGTTAATGAAGAGAATTTGAAAAAATTATTTCACAGATTAGATCAAATGCGAAAGGGATTGATGGTATTGATATGAAAATGATACATGTATATTGACTAAAACTTTCCCATCAAACTGGAAACTAGCTAATGCTATTCCTATTGCCAAAATCAAAAATCCAAATAAATTTTCACACTTCATGCCAACAAACATATTACCAGTTTTGTCCCAAGTTTTAGAAAAATTCATGTATCAACAGTTAATCTCATACTTCACCGTTAATACTGTTATACCAAGTGCACAGTAAGGGTTCCGAGCTTAACATAGCACCACTACAGCATTACTACAGGTTAGCGATGACATAATGAGGGCTTGTGATGAGGGAAAAAATACTTGCCTTATTCTGCTTGATTATAGTAAGGCATTTGATACCTTTGATCATAGAATTCTATGTGCTAAACTTAGGTATTTCGGACTGAGCCCCTTTTCATTAGATTTTATCAGCAATTACTTAGCTAATCGGCTACACAGAGTTATAGTAGGCAATGAAACATCGAATTTTGAAATTTTGAGTAGAGGTGTACCGCAAGGAAGTGTATTGGGTCCCTTGTTATATGGTGTGTATCTTAAAGAACACGCCAAAACCCTCGATAAACTTTTCGAAACTGGAACATTTCGCATGAAAAACGTGCTTTACGTAAAAATGCCGTTGGAAGAGGTTTTTATATTTTAAATCATATTTTCGTCTATTTTCTCGAGCGTTTTTTATGCAAAAATTTCAGAAACTCATCAAGGAGTGTAATTTTAGAAAGTGTAGTAAATGCCGCTGCACGGGGACGTAATGTCGCCTCGACCACCAAAATTTAGAAAGTGTAACAAAAATCGACTTTAATTTCGGAAATTTCAAAATTAAAAACCCTTTTACGAATTCACGTTGTTAAGCACTGCAACTCATGCGTTGTGTTAAATATGAGGACAAGTTAATCCAGTCTCTATCCAAAATATATCGAGAGTTTTAGCGAAAATAGCCTTTAGCGACAAGGGTCCCCTATCATTTTCTAGCAGTCGATTTTGACGGGAAAATGATGGGTTTTAAAGGGATTTGCCCTAAACCGGTTCCTCAGTGATTCGGTGTCAGAAAAGTATAGTTACCATGTACACATATGTGCATGGGACCGCCTTGCCTGAACGTATGAATTTATAATTGCTATAATATAATTCAAAGTCGTTGCGATCCAAGCATTTTTAAGCTCTGAGGAGCGAATCAAAGTATAATTGAACTAATAATACGTAAACAGACAGGCAAGCAAAAGCCCACCAAAAGTTTTTAAACATTGAACTTTTCTTGAATCTTTTTGTGCAATCGTTAGCTATAAACCGCGTATTGGATGGTATTTGGTACATTATAAGTCGTCCGTTCCTCAGCATGTGTTGTACATGGGCCAGACTATAGTATGTCAATACATTTTCTTGAACGTTTTTGTAAAACATAATTTTTTAAAGAGATTTAATATACATTTTTTGAACTTTATATTGTCTTTTTGTTGTGTGTTCAAAATTCCCTTTCAGGTTTCATTTTAAGAAAGTGTTAGTACTTACTGTGTTAGATTTATAGTGTTACGACGTCCAATTGGTACCATCAGTGAAGCAGTTAAGCATAAACGAATAGTAAGTATAAATTTTGTATTATTCTCCGTCTGAAACAGTCGTTTTGAACCCTTCTTTGTGAACGTTAATATTCATTTTTGGAAAATATAGTAGAAGTCCTTCAGATGCGAAAAGATGGATCGTTCACATGTACACTGCAGACTTTAGTAATCATTTAAAATATTCTGTTAGTCATCAGTATGCAGATGATATGCATTTTTACCATTCAAGTTCAGTAATATCGACCTAAGTAAAAAATTTATTAACGAAGATTTGAGTAAAATTTTCAAAATTTCATGGACTAAAATTAAATGAGAGTAAAACCCAAATGATTATTTTTGGTAAAAATAGATCTAAAATTATGAATAGTGACAGCTTTATTATACAAATTAATTATGTTGACTTAAATTTTACTGAATCTGGTAAGAACTTAGGGGTATTTTTTTATAATCACCTGCGTTTTGCATAATGTCACGTATCTAAGATTTTACAGAGAAGCTTTGCCAAACTGCGTACCCTCTACTTATGTAGGCAGACCCTCGCGTAGGCCTCCAACTAACCTAATCTTGCGAAATAGGTGGTGATGCTGCCTAGGGGCATCTGCCTTACATCGGTCAAAGTAGGCCAGCGTTCTCCCAAGATGGACTCTCTAATTGATGAGACGGCAGAATAATCACAAAGTACATGTTGAACCGTCTCATCTTCTTATTCACAACCTCTACAGAGAGGTGTTTCGCTTAATCTCATATTATGGAGATGTTTTCTTAGCGGACATTGTCCAGTCCAGTCTGGATTCCCGTTATAAAGTTATAAAACGTAGGTTTCTTCTGGACTTTGCAGGTAGTCCATTGCTGTACTCTTGTTAGGGTATTTTAGTAATTCTTTAGCAAGCTGACAGCTGTCTGTTTCATCCCACAGTTTCTTGAATTCATTGTGGGTGTTCTCTTTAATTACTTGTATTATCGCCGTGATCGGTAAACAGACTAGTCGGGCCCGGTCCAAAGATACTTAGGCCTTCTGCCTTCTTGGCCAGTCTGTCGGCTACTTTGTTGCCACTACACTATGCATGTCCTTTCACCCAGCATACCAGTATAGTATTCCTGCTGGAGGCACCCACAAGTGCTTGCTTGGTGATATTCCCATACTTCAGGAACTGCAGAATAGAGTTACATTAGATATTGCTATGGACTTAAAAAATTTGACCATGTTTCTGTGTATTACCAGGAAGCTGGATGGTTTAAATTGGAAGAAAGGTTTGTTGTGCATTTATATACGTTAGTATATAAAATTGATGTTTCGCTAATCGGTATATCTTTACAACAAACTTGTTAAAGGATCTGACATACATCTAAGGGGTACTCGTCATAATAATTTATACAATATTCCCAGGCAAAGCATTGCCTTATTTCTTCGTACTTTTAGTTATAATACAGTAAATGCCTTTAATTCTTTACGTCCTGTTATAAAAGTAAGCTCGACTGTTATGTTGTTTAAAAAACGTTTAAAAGGATTTTGTAAGTAATTATAATGTATCGTAATTTTATTTGTTTAATAGCTGTATTATTTGCATTATATGCTTACTTCCTATTGCTTCTATGGATTGTGTTTCTATATTACTTAATTCCATATGTGTTTTTTTTTTGTTTTTTCTCATTTAAAATAACGCAAGTGTCTGCTACTATACCATTTCCTTTGGAAATTGTCTTAATTCCTATTTACTGGGTGGTTAGGTAACTAGCTATGCTAGATCTCGCCACCTTCTAAATAATTCTGTATTATGTTGTATTTTAATTAATTAAAATAAAGTCATATTATTATTATTTGCTTGGTGTACGTTTGTAGTTCAACGATGTACAACATATAACATTTAAAATTTGTTACTATTGTCATAGATAAAAGAGTATTTCAAAATCCTCGTGGGATTCAGTCCAATGTATATGACTAAGAAATAGTAAAATTAAAATGACCAGGAAAATAATTTAATTTTAAAAGCATCAAAAAACTTGCAAACAAATCTTGTGTCTTTGGGTACAGGTTTTTACCTAAACACAAAATGCGCCTACATATTTTCTGGAAGTTTCATACTACATACTTTCTGTTATTCTTTGTACAGGGTTACTGGCAATTCGATACATTCCTTTGGAGATGTGATGGGGCATGAGCTAAGGAGTCAATCTAGCCCTAACATACATTATGCAAAACTCAATAGTTTTTGAGATATTTCAATTTTTTTGTTTTTCTCAAAAAAGTAGATCTTAATGTCTTAAAAGTAAATTTCCGAAAAATTTACTTGACATTTTTAAATTTTTTTTACTGGATTACTTGTCCAACATTATAGATATCCGTTTGGAATGAAAAATATCCGGAAACATTTCGATCATGTGAACATTTAAAATAAAAACTTGTAAAAATTTTTTTTAAAATCAGTTATGAAATTTACCTATTAGGTTTTTTCAAAAAACTATTAATGTAGCACGCGTACAAATTATTATAAAAACTTCCTTATTTCAATAGCTATCTAACTAGGTAGAAATGTTTAATGTACCCTTGATAGTTCTAATAAAAAATTAGTAAAGATAATGCTGGTGGCGGAATTTATTAAACGACTAATCGTTCATTTTCATTTAAGTCAGTCAGTCCTTGACTTTGACGTTTGTGCATATATGTCATTAACTGACTTTCTTATCTCCGTGTCCCTTAAGTTTATTGGTCTTGTTAAATTAGTTATCGAAGTTTTTGTTTTTGCTCGTAGTTGTTGTTATTGTATTTTCTGTGCCATGGCCGCGTATGCCAACGCAGAATACGCTGATATCTTGTTTGTCTATGGCTACTGTGGCGGCAACGCTGCTGAAGCTCGCCGAGAATATGGTCTTTGGTACCCTAACCGCCGCTTACCAAATGGACGTGTATTCAGTACGGCATATCGAAATATCGCTGAAACTGGCTCCGAGAAATGTAGAAGAAGTGACGCTGGTGCTCCTCCCGTTTATGAACCAGATGATGAGGAAGAAATATTGAGGTATTTTGAGGAAGACCCAACTATTTCAACTAATAAAGTCGCAAGACTAACCGGAGCGTCACAATGGAAAGTTTGGTCTACGATTCGTGATCCTGGAAGGAGAGTGGAATTCTGCCGCTTTATGTTAAATTCAGATGCAGAAAGTGCAAATTTTTTAACAAGTATTTTATGGACGGACGAGTCGAAATTTAATCGCGAGGGTATAACAAATTTCCACAACCTACATTATTGGGCAGAGGAAAATCCCAAGTTAACACGTGAAACTAGTTTCCAAATGAAGTTTTCTATTAATGTGTGGATGGGAGTCATTGGCCACTATTTAATAGGGCCACACTTTCTTCCTCAAAATTAAAACGGGGAAATCTATGAAAATTTTTTAGAAATGATCTGGTGGTGATTTTAGAAGATGTTCCTCTCGCCGTCAGACAGCGAATGATATTTCAGAACGACGGTTGTCCAGCACATTATCGGCTGACAGTACGACAGTTACTTGATCAAAGTTTCCCTAACCGTTGGATTGGAAGAGCGGGCCCAATACCTTGGCCAGCGCGAAGCCCTAACTTAACATCCCTTGATTATTACGTATGGGGTCATATGAAGGAGATGGTCTATGCCACACCAGTCAATACTATAGAAAACCTTAGACAAAGGATAGTCGATGCTGCCCAACACATAAGGCATAATCTGACAACCAGAGTAACAAGGACGGAAATAAGAAGACGCTGCCGTGTCTGTATACGGAATAGGGGCTTCCATTTTGAGCAAGACATATAACAAATAAAGTACAACTTTGAAATTAATGAGGAATTAAACTCTACTTTTAAAATGTTTTTTACTGTTTATCTAAAAATAAAATTCGTACTACTTGTGTTATTTTTACAAGTATTTTCTTAGAACTATTAAGGGTACATTGAACATTTGTACCTTGTTAGATAGCTATTGAAATAAGGCAGTTTTTATAATAATTTATACGCGTGTTACGTTAATATTTCTTTGAAAAAACCTAATAGGTGAATTTCATAGCTGATTTAAAAAAAAAATTTTTAAAGTTTTTATTTCAGATGTTCACATGATCGAAATGTTTCCAGATATTTTTCATTCCAAACGGATATCTATAATATTGGACAAGTAATCCAGTAAAAAAAAATTTAAAAATATCAAATAGATTTTTCGAAAACTAACTTTTAGGACATTAAGATCTACTTTTTGAGAAAAACAAAAAAAATTAAATATCTCAAAAACTATTGAGTTTTGCATAATATATGTTAGGGCTAAATTTACTTCTTAGATCATGCCCCATCACATCTCCAAAGGAATGTATCGAATTACCAGTAACCGTGTATATTATTCTACACATTATAAACCCCAGAGGATCCAGGAGGTCACGACTCCCTCGCCCTTCTCTATTCGAACACAGGCTATCAAAATATAGACTTATGACCACAAATTACATTCGTGAAATGAAGATATTTTCGCTAGTGGCCCCCTCAACGTAACGTTAAATTATATAATTACGATTAAAATGCCGACTTTAGGTTAAATTAATAAAAACGAGTCCCACAGGGAACACTCTTAGGTCCTTCCTTATTTCTGCTGTTTATCTACGATTTGATCAAACTTTTGATAATATCATTGGTCAAACTATGATCACATATGACTTATTGGCGAACCAACTCGTATTACGCAAACATCAGAAAAAATAATTTACGTAATTTTTATTAATAAAGCTGAGGTTGTTAAACAATCGGGTACTATAAATGCGCACTTGGTGTATGATCATAGAGCCGTTTTCTGTAAGTTTTTGACAGTCCCTCATATAACACCCAAATAATAACCTATCGAAATTTTAAAGAGTTCTGTTATGAGGAATTTAACAGGGATTTGGAATCTATTAATTGGGACTCTTTATTTTATTTTAATGATATCAATAAAAAAATTCTATTCCTGTCAGACAATATATTAAAACTATTCGATAAACATGCCCGATTTATCACTTCGCGTATTACAAAACCGTGTGCACCCTGGTTAACAAGCAGTGTTAAGGATCTTAAAAAAGAAAGAAACCGTGCCCGAAATAAATTTAACAGATCTAAAAATCCTCAAAATTGGCTTTACTATAAGCCTTTACGTAACTTTACTTTAGCGGCGATAAGATCAGAAAAAAAAGCATTTTTAAATTCCCAAATGCATAACTCTGATAAAAAGTTATTGTGGAAAACTGTTAATCTTCTTAATTTAAAGAAGAAACAATATATAAATATTCCTAGTAATTTGCGTAATCCTGATGACATAAATAATTATTTTTTGTCCGTGTTCTCTCCTGTCAATAATTGTCCTAACACATGTGATTTGTTCTACAATACACGTTATAATCTGGATATTTCTTTTTCTTTTAAAATGGCAACCATAAGTAAAGTTCACGATACGTTATATATAGATGGCGCCTGCTTACTATTTTACATCTCGCTATCATAAAAATACCGAGATGTACCAAATAGTCAAGGGAGCCTCGTGTCGTTCATCACATGCCTACCTTGCACTGACGAGAGCCAACAGCTCGAAACTGCAGTCTGCAAGTGGTATGGGACGACGGGAACGAGAGGTCCTTTAAGTAGGATCAGTCTTTCGGCTGGTGTTTGTTGCAATCGAAGCATTAGCGTTTTGTTGGTAATATGCTATTATTATACTTAACGCGCCAGGCTTGTAACTTGTAATTCAGCGCTCAGCGGGGCACATAGCCCGGAGAATAGCTGTTGGTTGCAGTCTGGTTACATCTGGTCTGATCCTGAAGATGGCAGATGAGATTCTGCCGAAACGTCGTTTAGACAACCGTGACTCCTGGAGGAGACGACGGTCGACGCGCGAGAGCACCCGGAAGTACAACAACACTTCATTTAACACCCGCGAAAACCTAAAAAACAACATATATATATATATATATATATATTTGTGTGTGTGTGTGTGTGTGTGTTTTTTTACTGTTTTTCTTATCATATTTTTTTGTGAATGTTAATTTATAGGGTTAAGTATAAAGTAGCTTCAAGCTAAATTTCGCCCTTTCCACTTATATTGTGTATTTGTATGTACAATACTCTGAAAATAAAGACATTTTATTATTATTATTATTATTTACTGGACAAAAACTTTAGATGCAACATCATATCATATGCAGATGACAGTATACTGATGTGTTAGGGAGAGACCTGGAATAAAAATATATTACATGAATAAATAAATAAATTTTATAATGTGAAATATGATATTTTAAGTTATTTAATAATATGAGCAAACAAAGAATTATTAATACTAAAAAAATCAATAACAAAATTATACCAGTTTCCTAGATTCCTGGATTGAGTATCGTTGACGGTGAAGAGGGATTGGCAATTCAGGCCCACAATTGTCTCTTGCAAAAATGGAATCTAAGGGTTTTCTTGGTAATTTAGTTTACGTTTCTCGAATGAAGTGAAGTTTGAAGATTGTAGAAATATTGTCCAACCATATCGTTTTGAAAACTCAATGAGCGCAAATGTAGATACAAATTTACGTAACAAAGAACGTGAATGTAAAAAGACTAGTTGTAGATTTCAATCTATAAAAATAATATTCCTTTAACGTAGAATATAAATTTATAATTAATATAAATTCTTGAGAAGCTCACATTTTAAATATACAGCTGTATTTTCAATATCAAAAATATAAAGCTTAAAGCATAAGCATAAAATATATAATATCTTGAAATATATAAACATATAAAGCTCAATTTCAAGTTTGAAGAAGCCGATTCGCAAACTATAAATTGTCAAAAAAATTAAAAGGAAAAAATATATGTAACCATGTAGTACATATAGTATTTCAATTACTTATTAAATTAAAGAGAATTGAATTTGAATTTAAGTTTATTTAAAAAAAATTGAAATTACATTATAGACAATGAAATTGAAAATTACTGAAAGTTTTAAATTACTAATAAATAAATTTTACCTGGCTGTTAAACACTTATTAAAGTGAATTCAAAAATTTAATATGAATTACTGGGGTCGCACAGTTAAGTACGTAGAGGTTTGAATCAGTTCAAAAACAGCAGGCAAATGATTTCTTGGTGAACTTAATTAATAAGATAAACTTTTTATCTCACTTTCTGCAAAATAATACTGATACACAAACTTGAAAAATCTACTTTTACTAATTAAATGGAAAGTTGTAAAGTGTACAAAATCGCAATCTGTCAATAGGGTTTTCCCAGAAAAAAAAATTAGTGCTGAAATACTTAACTCACGTAAAAAAATTATTTATGGTATATTTATTATCTTATTAATTTTGCTAATAGTAACAAAAAAAAACTTGAAATTTGAAAAATATTGGGTTCATTTTAAACAGCCATAAATTGGCGCGTTGTGACGTCAACACCCTGAAATCCAATCACAGAGGTTGTATCTGCTCAAGATTGTTGTCTCTGTTAACATAGCATAACATTTATTTATTGACAGCACTCAGCATTTTTCTACTTTAGGTAAATTATCAGCGGCACCTTTGACATATCCCTCTTCCACTTGATTCCATTTCGATTGTAGAATTAATAAAACATAAACCAGAAACTGATAAAATAATATTTTCACTCCAAACAATACAAACATAAAAATATAAATTTAACGTTTTAGGTTAGACATCTGATGTGTAATGTCGGTGAAGGTTAAACCTAAACTACAGTACAAAATATTAACGTCCGACGCTTTCACGAATAACTTGTGCGGCATTTATCTGGATTCTGATTGGCCAATATTTACACGTCCACTGCTTTAGACCAATCACAGTACAAGTATTACAAATTGAAATTCTGAGAAGTATTAGAGGAAGGCTTTCTTTAACACACAGTTAGAACCTATTATTTTTTTTTTTTATATACATTTATTTAACGTCGGCCTATTTCCGCTACTGAGGCCTAACACCGACGCCTGTAGACGAGTTACCCCCAACCAGGAATTTTGCCGAACCTCTTCCCTTAAGAAGAGTAGGGATCTTTTACTTGCCTAACATTTAATAGACAAGGGACCGACGGCTTTACATCCCCTCCGAAGGATGGTATATCTCCTATACATTAGAACCTATTACAAACTAATTATATCTATAATCTCATTGGTTTTCCGGGTAGATACGTAATTCTGGCGCGTAAAAATGCCCGTTTTAAAAAGCAGTGAAATTATCAGCAAGTTGTTTTAACGATATTTTCTTAGAAATAATTCTTATTAGAAAAGTAAATTGTTGTAAATTAATAAAATGTTTTATTATATCATTTTCACGACAAAAATTGTTAAAATAAAATTAGTGGGAAAACCCTATTGGCGACTTAAGCGTACAACCTGCAGGTCTTCTTAGGTAGATTTTCCTTACTCACAATTAAAATAGTGGCAGGTATATAATCGATAAAAGAAATCTATAATTCTACATAAGCGAGTATGGGTAAATAATGACATTTATTACAAATTTTAAACTACTAACGAACTGTCGTAATAAACAGTAAAACGTATAAAATCATTTTGTGAGAATTCAGTAAATACATTACATACTGTAGGATACGCTACATAACAGATTAATTAGAAAATTAAAGGTAATAACAACAATTAATAACAACCATATTAATTATATAATTACAAAAAATGTACAACTTGTAAAAATGTTGCAGTAGTAAATAAATAAATAAAATAAAATAAAAAAAGGTAATTCCGTGTATTTATTTTAGAGACGTCAACTTTTTCCTATTCATTTTGACTATATTATCAGAATATGATGTCTCTCGGGGAAAAAGGATCGTACGGGGAAAATTAAAAACTGATTTCAAAGCAGAACTAGTACTGGACGATAATATAAATACTCGAATAAAATTGTGGTCTCTTAATATAAAGGTGCGAAATCAAGCAAAATCGACAGTTAATCTCATTTATCTCTGAAACTTGTGAAGGAAAAATTCAGACCACTGGCTCCGATTTCAGCTTACGTAAGAATTGAGTTTTCATTTTCAACCATCCATATTTTGTTGACATGTGTATTACAAATCTTAACCAATATCCCAGTCAATAGAGTAAAAAAGGTATGAAAAATTGAAAAAGTTTTCAAATTTTGAGACAATATTGGAGAAGTTCAAATGTGCTTTTAGAGGGCGGAATATTAAACATAATATTTTTAGTCGCAAACTCCTCTATAAAATCCTTATTCTTACTATAAGGAACGTAACCAGACTGCAACCAACAGCTACTCTCCGCTATGTGCCCCGCCGAGCGCTGAATTACAAGTTACAAGTCTGGCGCGTTAAGTGTAATAATTGCATATTACCATCAAAAAGCTAATGCTTCGATTGCAACAAACACCAGCCGAAAGACTGATCCTACTTAAAGGAGCTCTCTTGCCAGCCGTCACACACCACTTGCAGACTGCAGTTTCGAGCTGTTGGCTCTTGGCCCTTGTAATTCAGCGCTCGGCGGGGCACATAGCCCGGAGAGTGGCTGTTGGTTGCAGTCTGGTTACGTTCCTTATAGTAAAAATAAGGATTTTATAGAGGAGTTTGCGACTAAAAATATTATGTTTAATATTCCGCCCTCTAAAAGCACATTTGAACTATGCTAAGCCCAGTCAGGCTTCGAAAAATAAATCGATTGCAACAGACACTAGACCGCTAGATGGCGCCTGCTGACTAGTTTACATGTCGCTATTGTAAACATACCGGGATGTACCAAATAGTCAAAGGATCCTCGTGCCGGTCGTCACATGCCTACCTTGCACTGACGAGAGCCAACAGCTCGAAACTGCAGTCTGCAAGTGGTGTGTGACGGCTGGTAAGAGAGCTCCTTTAAATAGGATCAGTCTTTCGGCTGGTGTTTGTTGCAATCGAAGCATTAGCGTTTTGATGGTAATATGCAATTATTACACTTAACGCGCCAGACTTGTAACTTGTAATTCAGCGCTCGGCGGGGCACATAGCTCGGAGAGTAGCTGTTGGTTGCAGTCTGGTTACATTCCTTACAGTAAAAATAAGGATTTTATAGAGGAGTTTTCGACTAAAAATATTATGTTTAACATTGGAGAAGGTAAAAAAATAACAAATCCGGTTTTTGCACCCTTTTCTGCCCCTCGGAACATTGTTAAATTAACAAGAAACGTGAATTTGTAATAACTTTTGAAAAAAATTCTGAAGTTTATGCAAACCTTGGAGAACTTTTTAATAATTACTAGATATATTCTTTCTGCAAAAGCAACTTTTTTTCGACAAAATATATCTAAGTATATAACAACTATTTGTAATGTTCCGGTCGTCGTAGCAGGGTGCAAACTTGATAGAAGATGTTTAATAATTATTAAAATGTTCTCCAAAGTTTGCATAAACTGAGGAATTTTTTCAAAAAATTATTACAAATTTGCGTTTTTTGTTAATTTACTTGATTGAAAATTGATATGCTTGTTGTGACGTGAGTTCATTGTGTCAGGAGACTACAACTATCTGATTGAAAATACATGTCAAACATTCGCCAAATTCAATATGCAGAAAGACTGGGAAATTGGCGCAGAAATCATCAACTGAATGAAAACCGTAACACCAGAAATGTATTACTCAGAAATTATATGTGATGCTCTATAGGACTGAGAGCAGCTTTAGTTCTAACGTAAAGATCTGACTTTCCTACAAACGTGATAACTTTCTCTAAGTCTTCGAAACACGCCCTCTATTTTTGTTGTAATAGTTTTTCCTTTGTAAGTGGCTATAGATGTAGAAATCCATAGGGTTAAAAGCGAGATGAAGCAAAAGACCCACCACGATCAATGCACCGGCGACCGTAAATTTTGTTTAAATAAATTTGGATATGTGCTGGGGTACTCCATTACATTGACTCCTTAGATTATATTATTTAAAAGTACAGGTATCAATTCTGTCACATTGGTTCTTATAGGAAATGTAGATAAGATTCATGATTCAGTCTATTGGTCAAAACGATAAGTCCATCAATACCATTATCAATAATTCCACAAATGTTGTGAATTTGCAACGAATAGGACTTCCCGCCAACCCATGTAATTAGTAACGCCTCTACTAGTAAAAGATACTTCATCAGAATGAGTACATATTTAGTGACGTTCTTATCCCTCCATAATTTTTGAAAAAGCTGCTGACAAAATTCTTGCCTGCGACCAAAATCTATATGAAACAGCTTAGATTTGTGTAAAATAACATCACCACAGGTAATTACGACCCCCCATATCCCGGAAGGCTCTAGAAGAGCCTTGTGTGGGACGGGGATATACATTTAGAGACAAGGGACACACACACCCAATATCCATGTATAGTGGAAAAGTCCCTTTCACAGTATTTTCCACTGCCACGATCGGGAATCGAACCCGGAACTTTTGGGTGAGAGGCAACAAGTCTTACCTTTCGACCATCGATCATATAAATGGCATGGTTTCTACTGTTGCTCTTGTAGGGTTTTAAACACTGAACGTTAAATATTCCCTAACAATTTTCACACTTGTACCACGATCATTGATAAATATATTTAAGCTATTTCACGGAGACAGTTTCTCTTAAATGTCGAGCAACACCCTTACTACTAAGCAACATAAGTTTAAAACAATGAGCCCAAGCCGTTGGATTATTTTGAAAAGAACTAAAAACAAAATAAAGCTTTAACACAATGTATCTCCCATATTTGTAAAGAATTTTTGGTAGCGTTGTTGATGATGAATTTTCACAAAATGTTTGGCGGATGTCTCTTGAAACGCTCCTTATAATACTATGTTTGGATAGAGATAGGGTTTAATTATAAATTTTTAACTGCATGCGTGTCATAATAAAACAAAGAAGCTGTATTGTCAACACTATGTTTAATAAAACGTATAAATATTGTTATTACGTTAATTTATTGGGTTAGAAAAGCCTCGAAGACAAAATACAACTACTGTTCTCGTTACTCAAGATTAAAGGTAAATAATAACCACAACTTACTCAATAAAATCCCATTTTATTTGATTTGAACGTAATCTTAGATCTAATTGCTACTTGTTTGTTAACTTTCAGTGGCTTTTGAGATACAATCTTACAATAGTTTAATACTTAACATTAAATCTCAATTAAGCCACCTATTTATTGGTGACGCTAAGTGAAAGAAATCTAATGATGAAAGCTGAACAACCAGTTGCCGCCTGTATACAGGTTGTCTTATATATGCTTGTCTAAATTTTAACGGCATGTCGGATCCGTCAATTAAAGAAAAAGATACTCTTTTTAAAATGCTTCACTTTTTAGATATAGAGTGTCGTTTGTGTAAAATGTTTTAAATTTCTTAAAAAGCGTTCACTGTTCATGTAAACGATCCATCTTTTCGCGTCTGAAGGACTTTTGTTATATTTTCCAAAAATGAATATTAACGTTCACAAAAAGGGTTCAAAATGACTGTTTCAGACGGAGAATAATACAAAATTTATACTTACTGTTCGTTTATGCTTAACTGCTTCACTGATGGCACCAATTGGACGTCGTAACACTATAAATCTAACACAGTAAGTACTAACACTTTCTTAAAATTAAACCTGAAAGGGAATTTTGAAAACACAAGAGAAAGACAATATAAAATTCAAAAATGTATATTAAATCTCTTTTAAAAAATCATGTTTTACAAAAACTTCAAGAAAAATGTATTGACAAACTATAGTCTGGCCCGTGTACAACACATGGTGAGGAACGGAACGACTTATAATGTACCAACTACCATCCAATATGCGGTTTATAGCTAACGATTACACAAAAAGATTCAAGAAAAGTTCAATGTTGAAAAATTTTTGGTGGGCTTTTGCTTGTCTGTCTATATACGTAGTATCAGTTCAATTATAATTGGTTCGCTCCTCAGAGCTTAAAAATGCTTGAATCGCAACGACTTTGAATTATATTGTATCAATTATAAATTCATACGTTCAGGCAAGGCGGTCCCATGCACATATGAGTACATGGTAACTATACTTTTCTGACACCGAATCACTGAGGAACCGGTTTAGGGCAAATCCCGTTAAAATCCATCATTTTCGCGTCAAAATCGACTGCTAGAAAATGAATGGTCACCCTTGTCGCTAAAGGCTATTTTTGCTAAAACTCTCGATATACACAACGCATGAGTTGCAGTGCTGTACAACGTGGATTCGTAAAAAGGTTTTTAATTTTGAAATTTCCGAAATTAGTCAGTCGATTTTAGTTACACTTTCTAAATGTTGGTGGTCGGGGTTACATTACGTTCCCGTGCAGAGACATTTACTACACTTTCTAAAATTACACTCCTTGATGAGTTTCTGAAATTTTTGCATAAAAAACGCTCCGTAGAGCGAAAATATGATTTAAAATATAAAAACCTCTTCCAACGGCATTTTTATGTGAAGCACGTTTTTCATGCGAAAAAGTCGGATTTTGTTACAGTTTCGAAAAGTTTATCAAGGGTTTTGGCGTGTTCTTTAACATTCACATCAATATTTGGTTGGGGATCAGAGCTGTACCAGTACTCAGTGAAAGTATTGACAGTACTAATATCCAGTATCAAATAATTTTTATTTTGTTTGCAATATTAAGTATCAGTATTCATGTGAAATGCTTGGTAACATGTGAAAATGAAGACATTTGTAGCAGCAGCATAAAATACAGAACAATCAGAAGAACTATATCTCAGCACAACTTTGATTTCCATTCTCCCAATAGTCTTGAAACATCGACAATTCCTTAGACCATTCAATGGTCTATGTTCTAAGGACTGCCATTACATTAGTCAAAACTGTTCTTACATTATTGAGATAGAAAATTTCAACTATATCTTTTTAGTCATGCGGTGATAAACTTTGGGAGTCCTAACCACGAAATAGCTGTCCATAAGAACGTAAGCGGTACATTTAATGGTCTAAGGGCGATACCCACTTTTGGGCAGCAAGTCAGTCAGGACAATAATAAGAAAATTTGTCATTCTTATAAAATTCTGTTTTATATTGGATAACGGATCAGCTTCCGTTCGGCGAAAAACAAATAAATAAAAATCTAGCTCCTTTTGTCAGAGCGGCAAATTAAATAGGAAATAGTGTTTACAAATTCCAAAAAAGGATATAAACAATTAAAATTTAGTATCTAGTAAAAGTAAGCAAAACACTAAATTAATTTGAGTAGCCTATACGGGAAAAACCTCCACGAGCAAACCCGTTTGAGACAACCACCGCAGCGATCTATCATTTTCTAATGCTCTGGTCCAAAATAAGTTTTGACTCTAGTGAAAGGTAGGTAGAGTTAGTTGTGAAGAAACGGAAAGAGGAACAGGAAAGAATTAAAAATATAGTGTTCGGTAAGGAAATGTGGAGTAAAAGGAAGTGGTAAGTGAAAGGTTGGCTAGCGCGTTGCGTACGGTGTGAGATCACGCGGATGCCGCACTATTTTGGCCACTGGGCCGGCCTGTCAACAACGTAATGCTGCAAAACATATTTTCACTCAGACGGCATGTGCTTCATCAGGATCCCCGTTATAATACTAAATATATGACAGGAAAAAAGCGCCGGCCTACTGACCAATTCGCATAAGCCGGACGGAGATTTACTAGCCTTGTGTGCCGCAAATTAATCTACTAAGCCGGCTGACTGACCGTTTTTTTTTCTACAGCTGTACACAACATGCTATATCGGTTGCCAGAAAATGGGCAACGCCTGGTAACGTAGGGTGTGTTTTATCCTGAATGGGGCATTATGCTGTCTAATTTGTGTAATATTTTGGGTTAACGGGCTGTCACTTAGCTTGAGAGTATAGAATTTCTGTGAAATTTCCTGGGTGTAGTCTGCTATTGGAGTAATGTCGTGGCAAAGTGCATATAGATCTCTGAGGAAGGTTTATCTGCCAGAATTTGATATGAGGCCCATAGATTTATATTCTAAAACTTTGAGCTTTCTCATTGTCGTCATTGGTATGCTGCACCACCGATACCGCATATGTAATGGCCGGCCTAATCATAACGGTGTAAATCAATTTTTTATTCCATCGGTTAAGTCTGCTACCCCTGACCAGGAGTTGATACAAACTCCTGGACAAAGAGTAGAACTCCTGTACCATCTCGTTGATGTGTGTGTTAAACGTCAGTCGTTCGTTCAATCTAACCCCCAAGTTCTTCACGCACCTTTTGATTGGAATTTGGTTGCCCCTGATCAAAACTGGTGTGAAGACTATTGACTCCGACTTACCCGAATCTTCCACCGGTCGTAATGCGCCATGGTACAGGTCATGTGTGCTTTAAAGAGCATATTCGGTGCTTGTGCATTATGCGAATGAGCATGCATGGCCGTGTCGTCGGCGTACTTGGCCAGTTTGGTATTGGAGAACTCCGGAAAGTCGGAAACGTAAGTTACATAATTTAGGTGATAGGCACGATCCTTGGGGGACTTCCGCAAGAATGTCCCGCCGTGTTGATAGTTTATTATTCACTCGAACCTGCAGTGATATGTCTGACAGAAACGAATTAATAACTTTTATGATATGCGTCTGGAAGTTGTAGTGGTGCATTTTGTAGAGTAGGCTCGGGATAAAGACGGTATCGAAGGCCTCCTCAATATCAAAAGAGAAGCACCATGGTGGTGCTCTTTCCAAGGTTGAATTGCACCTTGATGTCGTTAACTATCCTAGATTAGATTAGATTACATTAACAAAGGAGCTGGTTATTTAGCCTTTACCACCGCGGCTTTTTCAGGTCTATTGTGGTGCTCCTAGAATACATTATTTATAGTACCTCATCCAGCATTGTTCTTTGTACTAGACTCCAGAGCTTTGATAAAGACCCTTTTGTATAGCTGTCCGCCTTTGGTTTTTCTTCTCCGAGTACTTGGAATCTCAGTCTCGCTAGGCCTTCACAGTGGCACAATACGTGAACTGAGATTTCCTCTTCCTCTTGACAGAATCTGCTTTTTAATGAATTCTTTGGCTTGTCTCTGTCTTGGGAGATTCCTCCAACATTCCAGAGATTTATTTGCACCCATTCCTTAATGGCTGCTCGTATGCATGGCTTTGCCACGCCATAAATGGGCTCAGATCCTATTGGGGCTTCAAGTGCGCGTTCCTTAGCCTTTTCGTTTCCTCTGTGTCCCTCGTATACTAGGGTCACTCTGTTTTGACTTCCCAGCTCTGTAAGGGCCATCAAGCAGTCCCACACCAATCTTGAATTGATTTGCATAGAACTGATTGCTTTTATTCCCGCTTGACTATCAATGGCAATCGACTGGTTAACAGTGCCTTGTCCTATTATCTCCCTTGCGCAACAGTGTATGGCGATCACTTCAGCCTGAAACACCTTTGCGTATTTCCCTAGACTTATCGGGATCCTGGCTTTTGACCTTGTTCCGTAAATCCCGGCTCCGACTCCTTGTTCTGTCTTGGAGCCGTCAGTGTACCAGACTGTTTGTGCTGTTATGGGAGGACCGTTTTTCCAGTCCTCCCTGTCTGGTATTAAGTCTGAAAGTTCTTGTTGAAGTTATGCCTTGGGACCATTACGTCCGTGGGTACGCCTAGAATGGGATCTGCCCTCATCTCCGAGTATAACTTCTGGTACTCCGTCGCGTGTTGCTGGCTAATTGGCGTTTGGCCTTGCATTAACCTGTGCACCACTGACCGAGCTTCGCCTTGTATGAGTATGTGTAATGGTGGCAGGTCCAAGAGAACCTCAAGTGCAGCCGTAGAAGCAGTTTCTATAGCCCCCGTGGCGCACAGGTAAGCAAGCCTTTGTCGCCACTTAACAGTCTTATTGCTCCCGACTGCACCGTCTTAGTCCACCATACCACTGATCCATAGGTTATCATGGGTCTCACTACCCTGGTGTATAACCACAGGTTCATTTTTGGATTTAGCCCCCAGTTTTTTCCACACATTTGCCTACACCTTCCCAGGGCGATTGTGGCTTTCTGTGTGACTTTTTGGATGTGAGAGTTCCATGTTAATTTTTGGTCAAAAATGACTCCTAAATATTTTGCCTCACAGACAAATGGAGTTTCCACTCCGTTGAGCATTATTAGCTTTAGGTCTTGCAGTGCTCGTCTCCGTGTAAAATTGACGACTGTGGTTTTGTGGGGATTTATAGAGGGTCCTTACAACACCATTTGTCGACAACATTTAGGGCTCTTTGCGAACGCTCCATTACTGTATTCGCGAATCGCCCCTTAACAACTATTGCTAGATCATCAGCATATCCTAAGCAATAGAAGCCTTCTGTGGAAAGTTTCCGGAGGAGCTCGTCAACCAGGGTTGCCCACAGTAGTGGAGATAGTACACCTCCCTGGGGGCAGCCTGTGCTCACTTTCGCCTCAATGGAGACCTCACCTATATAGGATATTATAATTCTATTATCTAGGCTGGCTTTAATCCACCGACAGATTGTTGCTGGGACTCTTCTGTTTGATAATGCACTATCCTAACAACCTGCTGTACCGTACTTCAGCCCTTCCTGAACCCGAACTGGCACTCGTTATTGATCCTAGGCAGCGTCAAGTCTGACCAGAATAACCTTCTCCACCAAGCTTAAACAAACAAACAAACACACATAGAAGAATAAATAAGTTTATTATAAATTTATTAATATAGACAAAACATGATATGCAAAAAACACTAACCACCGGAGTATATTAAGCAAGCAGACAAAATATTCATTTTTTAATATACAGTGTGAGCCATTTGTTTTGGATTTACCCTGTAAAACTTTTATTTAGTGTGAGATTTTCAGTTTTTTTTTTAAATTATAGAGCTTGTTGAACTGCATTTCATATATATCATATATTCATCATCATATTCTTACAAAATCCAAGGCCTCTACGTCAGTTTTCAGGAGTAAAATTTTAATAATTCGTATTAACGTTTTTTTTATAAAAACCTATGCACGCCACTAGATTCACCATCTCTCAAACGGGCCTGTAATAAATTTTGTCGAAAATTTTTAAGTAATAACGTTTTTGTAGACATTATTAAAAATGCGCAATACATCATCATGAGGTAGGTTGTGTTTCAAAAAAGTTGTTTAGAACCAGGCATAATGGACGTCGTGACATTTGGGGAAATAATGACCAAATTTTAGAATATTTTAACAACACCCGGGTTAGTATTAGAACCGCTAATTTAAACCTTAATATCCGCAGAGTAAGAATTAGAAGATGAAAAAAACAAAATAAGGCCAAAAATTTTGCATATATTGGAAGTGGGGGATGAGGCAAGATGATTAGTTTTACTATTGGTCACAGGGAAATATCTAAATATTCCAAATTTTTTTAATGAAATTTTATTTAGCATTGAAGCCACATTTAGCACAAATGGGGTGCTTTCAAATCAAAATTGCTGTCACTGATCAGCTGAGAATCCAGAGTTCATTATGAATGCAGAGACGGTATTCGTAAAAAATTAACGTTTGGTGCGGAATACTAAATGACAAAATAATTGGTTCTTTCTTCATTGAGGGGAATGTGAATGCGAATGTGTTTTTAAATTTTTTTGGGAACGAGTTTTGCAACGCATTAGATCATTTATCACTACAGAATCTCCTTGGAAAACTTTATAATACTTTACCTACATATCTTATTACCTAGACATAAAGATAAAAAGTAGGTAATTTCTTATCAATATTTTGCTTGCAGAACTCCTAAGCAGTATATTTCCTTAACATACTTATTTTTCATTTTTGGCGCCCCCAAGAAATTTGCACCCCAGACTAGTGCCTTTGGAGCGGCCCTAATTGGAACGTCAATACACCTCAAATGAAACTAACTTTGGTCCATTTTTGGATGAATTACCGATGTGACATTAATATTCTGACTTAATGCAGCAAGCCTATAATCAGATACGAATTCAAAATTCAAAAGATTCAGATAGTTTTCAACGCTTTCAGGGCACTTTTAAGATATTTTTTGAGGTTAGGAAAACATCCTAACCTGATTGAGCAAATCTGGTGCTAGATTCGATTTCAAAGCGTCAAAATACATACGAATATGGTGGTTTCCAATATTTTTACTTAGCAGAGGTTAGGAAAAGTTTTCACAGGAAGGGTGAAATCTGATGTCGTATTTATTCAATTTCAGCACATCAAAATACGTAAGGGTATGCCAGTCCGTTCAGTAGTACATGATATTTTTTGTGTGCCTGTGTATTTATTATACAAAGATATTTAAAGCTATTTTAACACGAATTAAATTGGAAGAGATTACTAATATAAGACTAACTCTACATTTAATTATTCCTATAATAGTCAGATGGAAAGAACATGATAAAGACAGATAATTATTTAAATTAAGATTTAATTAAAGCCGATTAACATATTTTAAACGTGGGTGTACTGACCAAGTTAGATTGGTGACGAATATCACTGAATGTACAATAGCAAGTAACAAATAACATACTACAAGAATAGCAATTTTATTTTTAAAGTTGTTCTTGACGTCTCAAGAGATATATGAGCAAACGGAATAAAATCGGAAAAATATTTATGTTTCAAGAGCAGCTTTTTCTTTGTTTTCTGCAAATATATCTAGATGTACAATTCGTAATGTGAAAGAAAGAAAGTTATCTTTGCTGTCAATTTGTTTATTTAAAAAAAAATAGAAATCTTCAGATATTTAAAAAAATGTTAGCTTGTTGTAATACTGTAAATTAACAGAAACCAATATTTTTTTTCTATTTTCCTTCTACTTATAACGACAGCAGAAAAACTATAAACTTATAGTTCAAGTAGGAATATCCCGAGACATAAAAAACGCAACAAAAACTTTATGATCTCATTAAAATACAATTATTCTTTGTGCTATCTCGACCGGAAATCAGCTCGCTTACCTTTATAGGTTTTTAATGTGCGTCGGGTCGTTTGATGCAGCATTCCTCCATGGATCGCGACGATAATAATTATGTCGTAAAGTTTTTGTTGCGTTTTTTATGTATCAGGAACTTATTACTTGAATTATACTTTGTTTTGAAAAAGTATGTAATACCCATTTTCCGTTCATAATTCTGTTACTTTCAAAACTATAATAATAATCATATTAATAATAATAATAATATTATCCATAGACCATATTACAATAAATGGTATCGGACTCGTCAAGTACAATTTTTAGTCAGATAAAAATACATGTATAAACGGAAACAACAAGAAAAAAATACAAAAACAGTTGCAAAATTATTTATACAAGTGAGGTTATAAATACTAAGACTAATCAATCGAAATCAAAATTGTGTTTCTAAATATTCCCTCACATTATAATATTATTATTATTATTATTTAGGAGCAATCTCTTAACCTCATATTTAAATGCTCAAATATTATTTAATTCCTTTATTTTTGGTCTCAATTTATTGTACAGCTTAATACCGACATATCGAAGACTTCTTTAGTAAACAGGCAGTGTGTGATCTAGTATTGATAATTCATTTTTGTTCCTAGTTTCATAGACATGATTATAATTGCTAGATAAAAATTCATTTAAATTAAACTTTACAAATGTAACAATTTCATAAATAAAGCTGTTCGGTATTGTTAAAATATCGAGCTCTCTGAAAACATTTCTACAGGATACGGTTTTATTTAATATGTTTCTGACTGCCATCTCAAAAGATGGAAAATTCAAAAATTTTGAATATTATTTCAAGGAAATGCGACGAACCCCAAACACAATGCCATATTTTACCCGGGAATAAAATTGACCATAGTAGTGGGAAAAAACAACTGATATTACTTAATCTATGCAAGGCAAAAATGATAGCTTTTTGCACACAAATGGTCAATATGTACTTCCTTTAGGGCATTATCAATACAAATACCTAAAAATCGTGTATACTGAATTTGTTCATGCGATTTACCATTAACTTTTATTAAGCTGCTTATATTATAGTTCGACAATCTAGATGTAAAATGAATAAAAATAGTCTTCGACGTACTTAAAAGTAATTTATTTTTATTAAACCATAATATAAAACCTTTAATTTTGTTTTGTGAGACATCTACACCATGGATTACTGACAACATTAAACTTCTTATGAAAATGAGAGATAAAGCTAAAGTAAAATATTTAAAAAGCAAAAGTCACCAGAATCTAGAATATTTTAAACAACTAAAAAAATATACAAATCATGCCATTCAACGGGAAAAATGTGCTTATTTTGATGCATTGTCAAAAAATAAAGATTCCAAATTATTCTGAACAGAGGTAAATAAATTAAGTTTAACAAAAAATAAAACTAACAATAACATTTCAAATGCACTTGCTAATTTAGAAAAAATCAATAATTATTTCATTTCGTCCATAATACCAGACAATGATCCTTCAAATGAAAAAATACTTTTTTATAATTCTAATTTACATCAAAATTATAAAGATACATTTAATTTTAAATTATTAACAAGGAATGATGTTTACAACATAATTAGTAATATAAGAACTTGCAGTGTTGGTGCAGATGGTATTTCTGTTAAAGATCTTAAACTATGTTTGCCATTTTGTATAAATCATCTCATAAATATTTTTAAACGCCTGTACACTTGATGGGGTATTTCCATACTGCTGGAAAAAGCAATAGTTAAACCTCTTGCAAAAATAGCTAATCCTATAGAACTAAAAGATCTCAGACCTATTAGTATCTTATCTTCTACTTCTAAAATTTTGGAAAGACTTATTCACAACCAAATTTTTCCTTATTTCAATGAAAATTATTTGACTTCCTGGACACAATCAGGCTTTCGTAAAAATCATAGCACTTATACTGCACTTATAAAAGTAACTGATGACATTTGTCAGAATTTAGATAACAATACAGCCACTTGTTTAGTTCTACTTGGCCTTCGATACTTTGAATCCACAAGTTTTGCTTTCTAAATTGCATTATTTCGGTTTCTCCAATAATTGCATTAATTTATTTAAATCTTATTTACTAGCAGAGAACAATGCGTAGCTTTGACAATAGATAATAAGACTGTAAAATCCAAATTTGCTTCATTACATCAAGGTGTACCTCAAGGGTCCATCTTAGGACCCTTTTATTTTTAACATACGTTGCAGATATGAATGGCGAAGTTCAATATTCTAGTGTAATGCAATATGCAGATGATTCTCAATTAATTCTCGATGTTTGTCCAAATAATAAAATATTTGCACAAGAAAACATTTCATCAGAGATTTACAGAAAATTAAATTAAATTTCTTTGGATCATACTATAAAAATTAATGCTTCTAAATCTGTCTTATAGATAGCAGGCGTAAAACATTCTAAAGATAAACTGTCTGATTTTGTTGTCGTACCTAAATTCAGTGAAGCAAAAAATCTTGGCGTAGTCATGGATGACGCACTTACATTTCAATCACATGTTTCCACTAAAATAGGATTGGCTTTCAGCCGTCTAAAAAGTTTATACCCATATAAAACTTTCATGTCACCTGCTGCTAAATATCGTGTAATAGTCTCGTTCTCTCCATTCTTGCTTATGGTGACATAGTATATCATAATTTTTTTAGTGAATGTGTGGGCTGAAATACTCGGTACAAAAATTATTGGTCCCATACTATTTCAAGGACCAATAACCGGCGCGCGTCACTTAAGCTTTTTGCAAAATGAAATGAGAAAACGAACTGGATGAACTTTCCTTGGAAGATTTCAGAAATATGTACTTCCAACAAGATGGAGCACCGCCGCATAATGCTGGTTGTGTGGGAAATTACCTTAGTGCAAAGCTTGATAACCGGGTAATATCTACTAATGGAACTATTAGGTGGCCTGCTAGGTGACCAGAGTTAACTCCACTTAATTTTTTTCATTGGGATTATCTGAAGGACAAAAAATACTCAACGCCATCTGGAAAATTAGAAGAACTCCTAAATAAAATTTTAAATGCCTTTGAATCCATAACTCCAGTCATGTTACAAAGTGTTATGAGAGAAACTATTCGAAGAGTGAACAAGTGTTCTGAAATGAGCGGGCGTCATATTGAGCACCTGTTATAAGTTTGGTATTTAGTTATGTTGTATTATTCTAATTATATTTTTAAATTTAGTAAGTTGCTGTCCAGATAGGTATCATAACTTATAAATTGGTTTTGATTGTGTGAATTTTTGTTTTTTTGCTAACGATTCATCAAAATTTTTGTTATATTTACCAAAATGAATTTCCTTTAATTACAAATAACTCATCTGTTTTTCATAGCTTACTGTAAAATATGGACACACAATTCGGAAGGCTTCTACAAAAAGCTCAATATTTATTTTAATTTATATTCAATTTTTAATCGGGAAAAACCAGTCCAAAGCAAATTTCCATTTTGTCTATATTGCATCGTAAATTGTATCTTATTTTGAACAAGACACCAAATTATAAATTTACAAATTATAAATACGCCTCTGTTTCACTCAACAAAAACGTTTTGACAGAAGCTGTGTGCAATTTTTCATCTATTTTTCATGGCTTACTACCAGATATGGACACAATTCGAAACGCTTCTACAAACAGCTTAATATTTGTTTTAATTTATATTCAATTTTTAATCGGGAAAAACCAGTCCAAAGCAAATTTACCACTCTATCTGATAAAAAAATAAAACATACAGGGTACTATTTGAAAATTGGAGTTATGACAAATTGAATTTCCATGAAATGGAAAAATAGGAAAAACATTTCTAAATCCAAACAAATGAACAAAATGGGCCAATTTTACATTTAATTTGTTGAAAAATATCCTTTTATTCAAACTCAAAGTCTACTTCGAAATTTTTTAAATTTGTTCCTGAATTCCAAAGTCAACTAGAAATAGCAAATAAATGTCATTTCATCCGATTTTAAATCTGAAAAAGCGTGAGAGAGAGAAATTACAGCTTTATAAGAAAAATGACTTAAATATACAGGATGTTATTTGACACTATTATATTTTTCTTGCATTAATGTTCATAAAAGACAAACATCCCACATAATTTTGTTCGAAACTCGAAGGTTGGAAAGCGGGTGGGGTAATAATACTAATTTGTTTCAAGCAAAATGTAATGAATTGTTATAAACGCCTCTAAATTTAATTGTTTGAATTTCTGTAGAAGAAATTCAGTTAAGAAGCGGTCCTACACAAGACAAACGATGTAGCTTTTGATTAGAAGCGGATAAAACACTAGACATATTAACACCTTTATTTTCTATTTTCTAATGTCATAAATATTGTTTTATCAATAAGGGACATCTTGGGTATACACATTCATACAGGCGCCATGTACCCATGTACATGAATCATTTTTGTAATCAGATTTTGTCAAAGTAGCGGTTCTAGTAAGTAGGTGGCTTAATTGAGATTTAATGTTAAATTGAAGTATAAAACTATTGTACCAGATTCCAGATCGTATCTTTAAAAAATTACAAACCAGGTAGCAAGTAGAAATAAGATTACATTTCATTTTAAATAATGTACACAAATCCAACAGTTTGGAGTACATATATCCCTGCATTTGATATCTTGACAGTTTTGTTTAAAGACACTATTTCTATCTAGTTTTATTTGACATTGTGACAGAAAGTTGTTTATAAAGTACTAACTCAAACTGATATTTTGGATTCTGGTTTATAATTAGATTGCGATTATCTTCATTTATACACGCCTCTTTCAGTGCCATTCAGTGCAATTTAATGGCTATAATGGAAAATAGATGTATTGGAAATAATTTTTGAAATAATAAGTATTTTATAGAATAACGTGTTGATAATTCGATATTATTGGTTCTAGAAGCTTAGATTAACTAAATAGGCTGGGGCCGTTACCTTTTTGAGATGAAAAAATTAATAGCAGGCAACGGCCTGCTGGAATATATAGTTGAGGTCATAAAAAATTTAAAAAAAAAAATTTGGAACTTGAGATGAAGGGAAGTAGTGAAATGGGGTGCTATTTAAGGAATGAAAACCGTTTTTCATTATTTGTGGTGAAACGTGACCTCTTAAAGAAAAGTGTTTCATACAAAAGTTGTAGATAATAAAAAAATCTAAAACTTATTCTATATATTTTTCGACATAACCTCAAAGTTTGCGAGAAAATGACGAAAAACCGATTTTTCTGTTTTTATTTTTTTTCTCGCGTAAAAATTATTTAATTTAAATGAAACTTTGTGAAAGTACGTAATTGTTTGCATATAATAAGCATTAATTTTTTCAATTATGGGAAATAAATATTTTTCGAGATTTTACCATTTTTCCGAAAAAACACCCCTATCTTTGGCGAACAACTTTATTGATTTTTTTTTGGATTTTGATGTCCTACTAGTGCTCATTTTTTTTCGAGATGTCTACTTTCAAATGGTACGTCGATGTTAGTGATTTATTGTCATTTAGCAGCTTAAAATTAAGAAAAACCGAAGAAAAATTTTTTCGAATCTCGAATTTGTCGATTTTTTCATTATTTTCAATTTTTTAGCATATTTATGTCAATAATTCATAATATTTTAATGAAAAAACTTACTTTGGTATAAAATAAATAAAGTTGAATGAATTTCATCACGGAAAGGTAGGGGAAACTTAACATTTACATGGAAATCAATAGTACTTTATTAATTTTCATAAGCTACAGTTAAGTTTCGAAAACTTTATATGCATATTAAATTATTCTAAATACATATGATAAAATACAACATACAATTTATTTATATTGGCTACGAATTCTTTACTTTATTTACAAATATTTACTTTATTAATATTGGTTGTGTATAGCTTATAAAAAGAAAAATCAATAAAATAATTGTTAAAATCTAATCAATTTTAGGCCTTTTTTGTTGTGGTTCGTTTTCTTCATCGATCAAACTCTCAAATTCTATATTATCTTCAAAATCATTGGCATTTTCATTCTCTTCAATTTCGAGTCATTATTCTTTGGTGGCTCTTCATCAATATCTTCAGAATCACTTAAATCTACAAATACTTCTCTGTCTCTATTTGAACAGTTCTCAGTGCATGTATTGCATAGAGTGGTACATTTTAAGCCTTGTTTTCGGCAGCCACACCTTTGATTATTGCATCCACTTTCACAAGTACAGCTAACGCTTTTTAACAACTTTCCGGGAATCAAGTCGGAACTGTCAGAGATGTATTTCGGCACGAGTCTTCCTACATTTTCGTTCCAACCCCAGTCCTTTGCTTTTTTGTTGTCCTGATCGTTGTCAAAATTACCCAACCAAGTTTGCAATTGGTAATAGACTCTGTGGGAGTGTTGTACAGCTGCTTCTTCAGTTGGAGGGAGTTTTTCCAATTCAAAAGTGGATTTGTTTGTAGCTTGCTGATACAGCTCAAATCGTAACTGATTTAAAGAGTTATAAATTTTCTTACTTTTGTAAATACCAGCTGTAAGTTGAGATCCATTTTTTGCTATGGTTATGTGGTCTGCATCTTTTTGATAATAAACACTGGCTAGGTTTAATAAATTTTTATTGTTCAATAAAGATCTTAATATTGTTTTTTTTCCCTTTTCCAGCAAAACCTGAAGTTGTATCACACCCAGAGAAAGCATGAAGAAACGCTATTACACTTGTGTATGGTTCGTGTTTAAAACAATGGGAAAAAATTGAAAATATTGAAAAAAATCGACAAATTCGAGATTCGAAAAATTTTTTTTCGGTTTTTCTTAATTTTAAGCTGCTAAATGACAATAAATCACTAACATCGACGTACCATTTGAAAGTAGACATCTCGACGAAAAAAATGAGCACTAGTAGAACATTAAAATCCAAAAAAAAATCAATAAAGTTGTTCGCCGAAGATAGTGGTGTTTTTTCGGAAAAATGGTAAAATCTCGAAAAATATTTATTTCCCATAATTGAAAAAATTTATGCTTATTATATTATATATAATTACGTACTTTCACAAAGTTTCATTTAAATTAAATAATTTTCACGCGAGAAAAAAAAATAAACACATAAAAATCGGTTTCTCGTCATTTTATCGCAAACTTTGAGGTTATGTCGAAAAATATATACAATAAAAGTTTTAGATTTTTTTATTATCTACAATTTTTGTATGAAACACTTTTCTCTAGGAGGTTACGTTTCGCCACAAATCACGAAAGACGGTTTTCATCCCTTAAATAGCACCCCATTTCACTACTTCCCTTCATCTCAAGTTTCAAAGTTTTTTTTTTTCATTGTTTATGACCTCAACTATATATTCCAGCCGGCCGTTGCCTGCTATTAATTTTTTTTTTTTTTTTTCAGTATTAACAATCCGTAACGGCCCCAGCCTAAAAGGAACATCGTGGTTTATTTATTTACATTTATTCATCCAATTGATCATACATTTATGAGATAGAATAGGGCAGAACAAAAAGAGATAAAATATCACAGAACAGAAAGAACATTACAAATTAAATCCTTTTTTTACAGCAGAAATGTATAATAAATATTCCCTTTACAGAAAATGTAGTTAGAAGATTAGATATTCATCAACTGAATAAAAAGCAATTTAACAAGATGTTCTCTAACAGCCCGTAAAAATGTATTAATACGAACAATTTATTGTAAATGTAAATATAAACTTTTGCTGCAACCTGGTTGTATTCTTAAAAATCAACAGAAAAAACAAAAAAGATATTTAAAAAAGAAGTTGCACTCCGAAACTAAAATACACTTTTCGTAGGCTGGTTTTGCCCTATTTCGATTCATATGTATGTAATAAATGTTTATTAAGTATTTCTGTAATTATATCAAGCAAAAGCAGTCTGTGTATTATTGCCTGGAGCACCAGGAGCAGCACGAAAAGTATCACCAAATTGCACATCCACAGCATAGCGTGGATGCAAATATAAAAAAATTTTCATAGTTTATGACACAAAACAAATCAATTTTGAAATACAGGCATATATTCAAATTCGTCAATCGTCATAGTTTTTAAATCCGTAGAACAATATTTATTTATCCAAATGCCAAAAATTAAATAAGAAAACAAATTTTGATTATTGGGGCATCACCGTACTCAGAATTTGTCAAGGATTCCAAGAATATAATAATATAGAGGGTGTTCCATTTAAAAATCAAAAGTTGGGGTCATTGCCAGTGACACCGGAAGTGGGAAAAAATGACAGTTATACCACAAAGTGTCTTCTTGGTCATATAATACATCTACCAAGTTTCATGCCGATATTCTTAAAAATAAGGAAAAAAGGGGGATCTACCATGATCCGTTGACACCTGGTATATGCTATATAACGAAATTTGTAAACACTTTAGAGGGCACATTTCTCAACGGATTAAAGCGAAATTTGGCAGGCATATACTTTGGGTCCATATCTCGGTTAAGTTCGAAGTTTGCCTTTGTTTCAAAATGGCGGAGGTTCAAAGTTTTTTTTTTTAATTCAAAATTTTATTTCGAGTCTAATATGTACATGTTCGTGTGATACATCATTGGATAGTGCTCATCTAGCCCTACAAATTTTATTTAAAACATTTTTTGCTAAAACGCATAGAAAAAATTTAAAAAATAGCAGCGGTCCAAAATCTTCAAGAAACCCTCAAAATTTTATTTCGAATCAAATATATACATGCGATACATCGTTAGATAATGCTCATCTAGCCCTACAACTTTTGTCTAAAACATTTTTTGCTAAAACGCATAGGAAAAATTAAAAAAAAACAGCGGCGGTTCAAAATCTTCAAAAAATCCCCAAAATTTTATTTCGAATCAAATATGTACATGCGATACATCGTTGGATAGTACTCATTTAGACCTACACTAAAACACGTCTAAAACATTTTTTGCTAAAACACATACAAAATTTTTTTAAAAAGCGTGATTTATTCATATTTTAAAGAGTACCTACGTCCTAATAGTTCATAAATCGATGACAATAAATTGAAGTTGGACAGTTTTAATAAAGATATACTTAATTACTTATACTTAATCACTTATTTACTAAAATAATAGAGACCTAAAGCAATGCAATACAATATAGGACGAAATCTGCCTTTCCGACTGGCCCCTGCCATCGGGATTTTTTTAGTAGTATATCATGGTCCACGCAGTCAAATGCTTTTAGTAAGTGAATGAAAACAATCATAACCAAACACCCATCACTAAAGCACAGCGGTTAGAGCGTTTAGTTTTCTCTCTGACCGTCCCTAGCAGAGTGGGTTCGAGCCCCACCTACTGTATAGTAATTTTCAGATATAAATTACCTTCAAGAAGTGGTTCGGATCTCACTATAAACTGAAAGCCCCGTCTCCTTTACTTACACAAATCTAGATTTCCCAGACTTAAGAGAATCGTTCAAGAGATCTGGAAGACGTTTAAAACATTTATAACATAAAAGTTTGGTAAGTAAATAAGCACATTGTCTAACAATTTTTACAGAACAGTTATCAAAATCAATCGAGGATGAATTTATTAAATTGTTGATTGCATCTAAGACCTCTGCTTCTGTAACAGGTTCGAGATAAATCGCGTTTTGTATAGAGGGATTGAGAAAGATATTATCATTAATATTTGCACCTGCGTAATTGAAGTAGAAAGAGCTTAACAAAATGAGAATTGAAACCATTGGCAATAATTGCTTTATCACCGGTTTCCTTGTTGTCTATGAACATTAAAGTAGGATTTCTGTGCAGTCTGAAAATAAGCATGTTCAAATTGGAGTACCTTAGGGCTCCGTTATAGGCCCATTTTTTTCATACTTTACATTAATGATGTAGTAAATGCAGTACCAAATGCTAACTTAACCATATATGCGGATGATACTTCTGTCCTTATGTCCTGCAAGGATGATATTAGGCTGGAAGATTCCTGCAATGCTTCTCTCTCTAATCTAAATGCATGGTAGCAACTCTTTATATTTTAATAGTGAGATAACCTACTAGGTGCTTACGTTTTCACAATAAGCAAAGGATATGTAACGGTGTCAATCATGTATTAAATAATTCACCCATATCATGTGCCACTACAAGTGTTAAATTTTTAGGGATATACTATGACAGTACCTTGATTTGGAAATATTACTGCCAAAATTTTGTCTCTAAACTGCGCAGTCAAAATTATTTATTCATTAATTTAAGAACTGTTCTTCATAAGGATCAGTTAATTAAAATATATTATGCAAATGTGGATTCTTTATTGAGATATGGCATCTTTCTCTGGGGCTGGTCCACTCATGCTACTAATGTATTTATAGCTCAAAAGCAAATAATAAGAACCATTTGTGGAGTTAATAGCAGACACTCTTGTAAATCACTATTTTGTGATTTAGGTATTTTAACTTTGTCGTCCATTTTAATATTTGAATTGTGCATCTATGTATTTAAGAACCAGGGAAACTTTCCCAAAAACTCTGACATTCATAACTCGAATACTAGAAACAGAGATAACTTTCATGTACCGTTCTCTAAATACAACTCATCTATATAAATCACCTGATGTAGTTGGATTAGTAATGTTCAATAAGTTACCTGCTTATATTAAATCTAATACATGCTTTAGATCATTTAAAACTCACCTTAAGGAATTTTTAATGAAGGAATGCTACTATCGTGTGGAAGATTTCCTACACTGATTTCCTGCTATCATACACGTTTTAGTGATTAACGAAATGCTGTTATTTTTATTTGCGACCTATTGTTTACTTGTTATAATTATATTTCTGTGTAACTATTTACAATAGTCCTTAAGCAATTCTATGACGACTCCTATACATTGTAATATATCAAAGGGAAAATAAATTATTATTATTATTATTATTATTATTACCATCATATTTTATAATACTATTAGTAATTCTCCAACTGTCATTTGTTTTCAAAGTTTAGAATTATTCGATCAAACCCTCTTTTAGCTTGCCTGATTACACACTTATAGATTTTACTATAATTCCGATAGTTTTGAACCTCGACAATACCAGATTTTTGTAAATGAAACGATTCATTAAGTTAAAGTTAATGACTTTTTATTGTCGATTAATTATAAGTATGTTAAATTTTTTGTTACGAGTTTGAAGCTAAGGTTTAGTGATCCAAAATATTTGAAAAAATTTCATATTTATTGGCAACGTTTTGTTCAATATAGACACTGTGTTACGTTTCTGTATTTAAGCTTATCTTAAAATTTAAAATATTTTTGTCGAGAAAGATCAGAAATGTAAGATGTTATTTTTCTGTTTTTTACCACTGTGCTGGTAAAAAAATACACCAAATGATAAAATAAAGAAAAAAAGGTATTTTTAAACACGCTTTCATCATGTGTACTGAAAGGCAAAAATACATTCTGTTTATGCCATTACAGTATTTCTAAAGGTATGGGGATATTAACGAAATGATCAATATCCGTCCTTAATCGTTAGTACCAATTTTTTTAGAAATTAGAGTTACTGACTACTTTTAAAACGGATCTTAAAAAGAATATATGGTATTGTCATCAAAACGGAGGTAATTTTGGTAAGAAAATGTACTTCCAAATCAAAAATTTTATATATAAAAACATTCCTTATAAGGTTTTAAAAAATAGATATTAAGGATCTCATATATTGATTGTATACGACCTCCAACGTAGTTGAGACAGACGACCCTTTCGTAAAAGTTATTCGATAATTCCTCTTCTAAATTGCTCTTCAACTTTCCAAAGTCATGTCTTATTTAAAACAAACAATGATATTCTTCAAATTAAAACTCAAGCTATTGGAAATAATAGTTGTACTTCTCCCTTTGTTTATTAGTTACACCTTTCTTAATTTCACGCCAAGCCAATAGGTATGAAAGTATCAAAACATTCTTTCGGTACCTAAAATTCCATTATGTGCCTACATCGAACGGAAACGCCACAATACAAACATTGAATTTGTAAAATGCCAAATACAATTTATTTTGTGAATGCAAGGAGAAGGTATATAATTTGTTACAATAGGACTTAAATCAACACGTTTCCAAGTAAATAGATTTCTTTGTATGTATTATGCTATATATTATATACCGCCCTCTGCCCACCTAGTATCTAAGAGAGTTTTACCAGAGACAATATGTAATTACATAACATAGTAAAACCAGAAACAATTGCGTCAGGTTTTACTAAATTAAATTTATCACTTCTATTACTGGGTCTCATTAGCGATCAGGGTTGGACTGGCCCAGTCGGCAGGTCGGCAATTGCCAACAGGGCTGAAAAAATTTTTGCATTTTTTTTTTATAAAACGTGGGATTAATTGTCCAGATGTAAAACATAAATTCTTAGATCTCATATAATCATTTCCTCTTAAACAATATGCCATAACCAATATATGCATGAGTAAATCTGAAAATACATATCTGGACTGTAGCACTTTTAGAGTATATATTATATAACGAGCACGGGAAATGAAACTTGACACGCGAGTGGAAATGTTGACGTCGAGGACGCAGGCTGAGTGAGAAAATCGCACAGCTGTGTAAGATGCTTTCCAGCGAATTGTATACAATATTGTTCCCACGACAAAAAAACATCTATTTTTCATTTCATAATTTAAAATATGACGACGTTTACTGTGTAGACTGTTGGCGTTTTCCTAATACACATGTATGTTAGGAAAATAACGCACGCTCGGATGATATTGGAATTGGTTGGGAGGGTGGTCAAAGAAAAATATTGAATCAGAACACTTGTACCTCCTCCCTGTAGACAGACCCTCGCTTAGGCCTCCAACCAACCTAATCTTGTGAAGTAGATGGTGATGCTGCATCTCCATAAGTAGGACAACGTTCTCCCAAAATGGATTTTCTAATTGATGAGACGGCAGAACAGTTACAGAATACATGTTGGACCGTTCTCTCTTCTTGTTCACAATTTCTACAGAGAGGTGTTTCGCTTAATCTCATATTGTGCAGATGTTTCCCTAACGGACAGTGTCCAGTCTCTATTCCTGTTGTAAACGTAGGTTAAAACATAATGTTTCAGTCGCAAAACTCCTCTATAAAACCCTTACTTTACTATAGTACAAGAAATGTAACCAGACTGCAACCAACAGCTATTCTCCGGGCTATGTGCCCCGCCGAGCGCTGAATTGCGTGTTACAAGCCTAGCGCGTTAAGAGTTGGCACTATTGGTCTGAATTATGTAGGGCTTCTCGAAGATAAACCGTTAAGGAATGCCATCTGTGCACGTTTGTAGAGGAGGCGTTTTCACTACAGCCTCACGCACAGACGACTTCTGATCTTTTTATAGCCTACATTTGGTTGTATGCCAATGGATTTGAGGCGTACCATTGTTAACAGAGCCACTTCCCCTAGATATATATTTAGTGGTGACAGACGCAGCATTATCTCCATAGCTCTTGTTGGCGTTGTTCGCACAGCTCCGGTCATGCTTAGGTAGGCAACTCTTGACCTTGGCTAAGCTTGACCTTTGCTGTAGTCTGTTTGCTCTTAGGCCATGAGACCACAGCTCCATAGGTTATCTTTGGTCTTATGAGGACAGTGTATATCCACATGGCCACTTTGGGTTCCATCCCCAGGTTTTCCCCACGGGCTTACGACACTGCTCATAAGAAATATAAGCCTTCTTTAGTCTTCTACCTAAGTGAAGATTTCATGTTAGTTTGGCATCGAAAGTTATCCGAAAGCATTTCGCTTCTGATGCGAATCTGTAGCGGTCCATTTTTATCGTGTGTAAATTTAGCGAAATATTAGTAAAATGTCGTATATAAATCGGTACAAACAAAGCTTATAGCCGCGCGATTGGTGCATTTTTGGATCCGAGGTCCTGATTTAACATCGTTTTGATGAAAGATAGAGGATGCATTCAGTGGATTCCCGTTGATCGAGGGGGGCCGCCAGCAGCAGCAAGGTGAACCGACAATGAAATTTTTTTTAAAAATACGATTGCAAGTGTGATATTACCGTGAAGTAATGTGTAAAGTTGTGTTAGTTAATTGTAGATTCGTTTTGATGTTAAAGTCTGGCGATATTACCTTCATAAATTCTAGTATAGAGAGAAGTTTTATTTGGTTAGTCAAAGACGCCATATATTTACGATGTAAACGGCAAGTCGACCTTATTACGAAATTTTCACGTTCAGTTCTGTTATATTTACGTTATTAGTCCGTAACTTACCGTACTCTTTTATCAAAATATAAACTTTAGAAATTTTCTTAGTGAAACAAAGACTTCTTTAGGGCTCAGACCCTTGTTTTGTACGTACAAACCTTAATGAATTAGGGGTTAAATTGTACATTTTCAAACAATAAGTCTTCCAAGTAGGTATTTGGAGGATTTCCGTCAGTGTCACTTAATGCTTCATGTGACAAAGTGCATCGTAAACTATAAGTACGTTCTAGTTAAGTTCCCTGAATGGTTTTCGGATTTTTACCAAAAAATAAAATCTTTGGCGTCCAACTTTCCTTTCGAGATTTTGATTTTAAGGATTATATTTGTGTTACTATTTTTTTTTGTATACTCCAGATTTTGTCATGTTTGTATATTACCTTTTGTTTCTATGAAAAATTCTAGATTTTTTTCATATTTATAAATTACCTTTTGTTGCTGTAAAATTCTCTGTATTAGTTTAGTTATTTTTCTATGATTTTATTACGTATTCGAATATCGTAGATTTTAAAGAACTTTTGATTTGTTTTTGACATTGATATATTTTTATGTTCCATGGCCTCAGGGTCACCCATTTTATCCATTATACTAGGATTCTACTCAACTGTTCCAAGTATTATTTCCTCCTGTTGAATCGTTTTTACCTTCGCCCATCATCCATCACCATGATTAGATTCCAATGTTCCTGATTTCCGCAAACGTTTATGAACATTATTCAATTTGGATGACGTTGGTTCGGAAAGTGATTCATATAAAATCAGGCGAAAATCAAAATCCCAAATCTATGACATTGACTACAGTTGGCGATTAATTTTCTTCATATTAAATACAATTCTATTAATGTATTATTGTACACATAAAGTTTCATTTCAATATCTACATGTGTTCAAAATATATTTATGGAAATAATAATTGTAATTTCTGTCAACGCCCTGTATGTTGTAAAGATATGCTTTATACGACAAAATTTTCTTAAATTTGAATAAGAAATACGCTCCTTCATTTATGGCATTCCATTATGATACACCTTGCATTTACACTTTAAAATAACAGTATTCTGTTAAGACAAAATTTGCTAGTAGTTTTAATTAATAAATTGATATAGAAAAAGACATTCTGAAACATATGAATCGCGAGTTATAAATGTTTTTTAGCCCCCTTCCAGGTTACCTGAATAACCTCTAGAATCTAAGAGATCTAGACTTGTCTGAGGCAAGATGACGGGACCGTACAGTTCATAGTGGGATCCGAATCACTCCGGATAATTTATAATTGAAAATTACTTTGCAATAGGTCTCGAACTCACTTTTCTAGGTATGCTCAGAGAGAAAACTAAACGCGCTAACCCACTGAGCTACCGTCCCCGTGTGTGGACAGCCTTATAGTGATATAATACTGAAATTAATCCAAAGGTGTGAATTACACATAAATTCATTAATAAAGCGAATTTTTAACACCTGTTGAAATATGAGTTTTTAAAATTGTAAAAATATTGATGTCAATATTAACATTCCTCTCTATTAGAAATTAATTATTGTATTTTAATTTCAGACATGGATAAAAAGCCGACAATTAATCATATACTTATTATCGAAGATTTGTTATTATAACTATTTTAATTTTAAATCATTAGAATACTAAGAAACTATGTTAATATAACAGTTTTAACATACGTCCATATTAAAACTATTTGCACCAGAGGCGTGTGAAATGAATTAAATACAGGTTACTAAGATTATATTTCATTTTATTATAATTAAGGTACCTGAATATCCAGCATTAAATCCATAGTACAGAGATTTTTGAGTGAGAATTTTATATTTGTCATAATTGAGTATCACTTAATGGCGGTCAATCAGAGATGGCAGTGTAGGCAGTACCCACCCAATTACATAAGCCGTAGTTATAAAGTTAGAGGGTCTTAATGTCAATCCGAGCAAATCAGTTCCGTTTCGTTCACCAAAAGGAGGAAACTTAATCTTATAATTCCTATGCTGATTGGAACGATGCTAAACTTTTCCAGTGAAGTCAATTATCTAGGAGTAATCCTGGATCAAAAACTTACTTGGAACTGACGTCTGGAAAGGATACTAAAACAACAGCGGCAATATAGACGTGCTGTAGGCTGTTTGGTAAGACTTGGGGTCTAAGACCGAAAATGGCACATTGGTCTTACCTTTCGGTTGTCAGACCTATGATGACCTACGCATCAGAGCGTACGCCAAAAACAAAGGAAAAGAATAGCACAAGGAAAGTTGCAGAAATTGCAACGCCTTGCCTGCATCAGGCACATAAATTTAAACCAGGCGATCTGGTTGGTCACTTAAGGTTTCTGGAGTTAATCCATTTGGAGTCCATGACCAAACCCACTGACTCAACGCCAATTAAACAGAACTTTGACTGTCAGTTTGACATGCTGATCGAAAACCGTCAGGCGAGCGAGATGGAGGTACTGCGATTGGAGCAAGGGTCATTCATCTGGTATACAGATGGATCTAAGATGACTGAAGGGGTAGGAGTGGGTCTAGCCGGGCCTAAATGTAGGCTATCCAGAGCCCTCGGTAACACCCCAACCATCTTCCAGACATAAATTTATGCTACAGATCTGTATGCCCAGGAATGCTTAAATAAAGGCATCGAAGGGCAAAGATCTATATACTTATCAAATAGCCAGGCAGCATTAAAAGCTCTAAAGTCCTATATCTTCGAGTCTAAAATCGCCTGGGAATGTAGACAATCGCTGAAGCAACTGGCCAACAACAGCAAGGTTACCTTGATGTGGGCGCCAGGGCATGAGGAAGCACAAGGTAATGAACTAGCTGATAGCCTTGCGAAGAAAGGAGCTGAAGCACCATTCAGTGGACCTGAAACGTTTTGTGGCGTGGCCAAGGAACACATAACGGAGGAGATCCAGAAATTAGAGAAGGATCAGAAAAAGTTCTACTGAAGGAATACTCCAGGCCAAAGACAAGCGAAGAAGTTTCTAACTTATTCGGTAAAGAATGCCACAAGGCTTCTGGAACTTGACGTCCGAATTAAGGCTAATAACAGGCCTTCTAACTGGCCAGTGTTCCTTGACATATCATCTCAAGAATATGGGCAACGCACTAGTAGACGACAAATGCAGATATTGCGATACTGCAACTGAAACTGCGTAACATATACTTTGTGAATGCAAGGTATTAATGCGCACTAGGCTAAAGTTCTTAGAGCAGGCGGAATTAACGTCTGAAGACATAGTGAAGTTAGCCCCCAGGAAAATCACAAGCTTTGTAAAAAGTCTTGGAATCCTGGGCAATAACTAGGTGTTGGGTAAATCACAAAAGATCTTTTAGGTCGAAGTGTATTCTGTGACTGTTCAAATTTCCCACTCGCGAAATTTGAACGATCTAATTAGTATAACAAAAATTTTACTGGAGGAATGCGATTGATTGGCAACTAATAAGCCGGTTTTAAATATCAATAAAACCTTTAATATCTTATTCCTGCCTAATAATTAGGCTAATAGTTAGACTGAAAAAACCCACATAATAGAATTAAATTAAAAAAACTACTGCCCAAGGAATCACTACTTCCACATCCAGATTTTGTATCCAAATCTTGCGCACACTAAATCCCAATGTAATACTTTATTAACTTTAATAATAGAGTGGGGATGGTAGAGGGGGTGGCTAATGTAAAAAAAAATTAGAGGCCCTTGGTTCTCGTACACACACTAAATCCCAATTAATTTTTTACTACCTTTAATAATAGGGTGACTGTGGCAATGGGGGTGGTAAAAACGCCAAAAAAATTACTCGATTTCATAATAGTGTAGGGGTGGTGGTAAATTTAAAATCTCGACGTTTCATGACATTTTAAGCCTTCAAAATTATTTTTTTTTGCGTTACTATACTTGCACTGGACGTGGAAGTAATTAAGCCGTGCAGTCTATGCCATAAATACAATTAGACATAACATCGGTTTCAATGTTGGTAAAATGGTGTATTATGCATACTGCTATTCTCTTATGCATTATGGAGGAAACTCAACCAATGCTAAGACAACATTTCTAGTACAAAAAAAGCCATTAGAGCATTATTTAATCTAAAAACGCAAGACTCATGTAGAGTTTACTTTAAATAACACAACACATTTACGTTAACGAATTTATACTTATATAAGATCAGTATAATAATATACAAAGAACAAAATAATCTTTCCACACCATCTGATATCCATAACCATGACACAAGATACAAAACAAAAACATGTACCAAACTCCCTCATACAATTTGGATGTAAACAGAAGGGAACCCGTACACGCAGGTGTAAAAATATTTGATCATATACCAGAAACAGTTCAGCGTAAACAGTCTTTAAATCTATTTTTTGCTTCCATCCATCCATCCATCTATCTATCTATTAGAAAACAGTTTTTCATCCCTAATTTACGATGACAAAACTTTTATAACTAAATTAGAGCGAGCTTGCCCCACTATGGGAAATCATTAATGAGAGTAAATTCAAATTTGTTCAATAGAAAATTTTGTGTCACATAGTATCGGAAATGTTTATGGCTTTCTGGGAGTGAAATAAAAAATAAAGTTTACTACTGGCCTTGTAAGTAAAAATTCGTAGAATTCAATACATTCATAGATAATGTGAAAATGTTATACAAAAAGATTGAAAAATACAACATATCCAAAGATCATACTGTTTCTAGTTTAAACAATACATTTTTCGGTCATCAATATATTCAAGCTTCACTGAATTCTGCCCATCGTATTAGGTACCTTACACGATCAATAATATTGTCTATGCTTCCACTTCAATAACATTGTCAGTACTCAACCAATGTTCAGGCCATCTTTTTCTAAACCTTACACGATCAGTATTACTGTCTCCATCAATACATTATCAGTCACCATCAATATTGACCTTACACGTTCAATAAAACTGTCGGTATTTTTAAGTATTGACAACATTATTGATCGTGTAAAGTTCCTATATAGTTGTTGTTAAATATAATGAAATTCGCAAAGAAAATCGGCGTATTATAAAGAGGTTAATTGATATGATAATATTTTTAATAATGCAAGAATTAGCTTCTCGAGAGCATGACGAAAAAGTTGACACAAAATCAAGGTAATTTTAAGGGAAGCTTTGAAATGAAGTTTCTACTGTTTTTATAATTTCGATCGAAAAGCAGTTATTGTCCTTTCTTTCATATTTTGGATTGTAGAACAATAGAAACTTCATTTCAAAGACGCATAGAGATATGTATCAATCAAAAAGGGCAATATGTGGAGCACTTATTATAATTTTTTGTGTTGAATTATTTGAAAAAACATTTCTTAAATTTATTCTTGAATTTTGTACTTATTGCTCAATAAATCGAAAACGTTTACAAATAACTATAAGAAAGTACTTCAAATTCAGTTTAAAAACTTCACAATTGAAATAAATTTTTGGCCACCCTGTACATTTTTGGGAAGTAAAATGATTTAAAAAACATTAATTAGCTGTCTCGTAACTAGTATACACATAAGTTTTTCTTAAAACCCATAATTGTGATTTTGGCGATTTCCATCTGCAGATTGCATTATTTCAACAAAAAAATTCGTTACATCCAAGTGGTTGGGAGATTTTCAATGCTAATATAGGAATGAATAGAATCTAGAAAGAGGCTTCAAAAAATGTACTGATATAAATACATAGTATTCCATTTAAAAAAAACCGACAGCTACTGGAAGCGGCTGGAACCTCCCCACCCGGTGGATCTTTGAAGCCAAAAAGAGCATTAGATTGTGTGTCAAAACGGCACTAAACGTAATCCAATCTCAACCAAAACCTTTTCAGATCTTCAGATTCTAAAAATTTTTATCCAAATCCTTTCAGTACTTTCGGCGCTATCGTGCCTGTTGGCTGTTCAGGTTTATACGGTGGGTGTGAGTAAGTATAGATTTTGAAAGTTAAGAAACTAAAACAAATTATGTTTATGACTTACTATTTGCTAACAGGACACTTTCAGTGAGCAATTTGACAAAAAAATTGAAATCTTTTAATTTGATTGGTTCTAACAGTTAACACAAAAATAACGCTATAAGATAGCGTTGGACGCCACGCAACCAATATAAATATTAGCTGCGAATTTAAACTGCCAATTTCAACAAATCAAGATTAAAGTAATTTGAATATGATTGGTGGTTGAAACTCTGAAATTTCAGACTCACAAGCAGAGAAATAAAACTAGACTGTCTCAAAACAAACAATATATTATCACAATCAAATGTGGAACAAATATCACAGCAGTTTAAAGTATGTACCTATATTAAAAATAAAAGTTTGACAAAAGCACATTTTTTATAAAAAGCAAAATTGCTACTATTTTAATTAGTTGAATGAGTGAATGCAATTTAACTCTAATGAAAAATTAAGATCAAATGAAATGTACTAAGACCTGTTGAGTTCGAAGACAATTTAGAGACAGACAGACGAACATATACCTTTAATATGCTGGTAACTGAGGTGGTAGGTATAATCTCCAAAGTGGTTTTCCGGACAACATGGTGGCACATTAGCTAATGGCTGTCCTGGAATATTCTCCAAATATAGAAGATATTGATGAACTCTACTCCTCTAGACAAGGTGATTATTGCGCATGGAAGTTGTATTGCTACCAGATCTTATATAACAGAAATCTTCCTAAGTTGAACCCTCTTCGGGTCTCGTGCATAGGAAAATAAATGTTATCAGTCAAATATCTTTTACAACAAAAGAAAGAGAATATATTTAAACTTTGTGTTGCTAACCGGACAACAGAGCAAATATTGCGAGAAAAAATAATAAAAACAATAACAAAATTACAAGCAGAATGTAACCAAAACATATACTTTGATCCAAGAATGATGAAAAGATATCAAGATACTAAGTTAAGATAATTTTCCCAATTACCGAAATAAATTTCCACTAAACTTCTTCAGTGCATGAACTAAATAAACTAAAAATAAGAACAGATCTTATTTGCAAAGTAACGTAAGTAAATTCCCCAAAAAGTAATTTGCAGTATTCGAGAAAATAATACTTAAAACGTATCATTTTCTGTGTTCGATTTAAAAAAAAAACAAAAATGGAAAAATTTGAAGTTTTAAGTTATATGTAGTTAAATTTCCAACTTTAACACACATCCAGTAGTTAATAGTCAACTGGTTTTGAACAAGTAATAGTATCCATAAACAAATAGCGTGGATTATAAACGAGAGTTACATATTATAATTCACTAGATACAGCTAATCACCTTTCCGATACGGTGAAATGGAAAGGTCCATTATTATTATTGAGGAAACGAAGGTGATTTGACATGTTTGATTAGTTTTGACATTTAACTGTTGACATTATTTTGTAAATAATTTTTCTGTATACTTGCAATTTAATATTAATTTTTATAATCGTAGATAAAGTATAGTATTCAATTTGCTACATTATCGCTCGTTGAATAATATAATATTAAGTTTAACATCACTTGAACAACTGAGAAAGTCTAGTTAGGTACCATAAACATTACAGATTCGTAAAGTAACAAACTGAAAATTGGTAAAGTGATAATCTATAAAAAAGCATATGATATTACACCTACCTTTAAAGTTTGTGACAATCCACTTGTACACAGTCACTAAAAGTTGCAAATATGCCGAAATCTTATATGTGACATAACACCAACGTATCGGATGACAAACTACTAAAACATAGTGCGGGGAACAAACGACAATCGACAAAATTGGTTCATTGCAAACCGATCGCTCATGACTCTTTGTTAAATAAACATTAGCTAGCTTGCATTTCAGTAATTTTACTAGATTTTAGAGGAATATTTGTAGTGTAATTCTTGGATTTGTTCTGTATATATTTAAGAAAACGGCACTAAACCTAATCCGATCTCAACCAAAACCTTTTCAGATCTTCTAGAATATTGATGAAACCCTCATGCAAGCTTTTATCCAAATCTGTTCTCCAATTCAAAATATTTGAAATTAAATGCGACAGTAAATTTGTATAGTTGTTGTTGTTGAATAGTTATACACGTGACGTGACCAGTTTCACGACGTAACGGCTACGCGCATCGATCATGTCATGCGAAATGCGATCTATGCTTCACATTTGCTTTGTTTTTCATTTTTTTCACGGAAACCAAATCGAAAGGGTGGAAGTGTGATACACCGTTGAAATTGGAATTTTAATTGCTTTTCAATGATTCGATTGAACATTGTAAGTAATTACAAAATAAACAACTTGTTGCGCCAAAACGGCACTAAACGTAATCCAATCTCAACGAAAACCTTTTCAGATCTTCTGGAGCACTAAAGAAACGCACATACAAAGTTTCACCGTTCAGTAGTTTCGGCGCTATCGTGCTAACACACATACACACACAGACATTTTTCAAAAACCACTTTTTTGAGTTCCTAGGACCTCAAAACGTAACGATTTGATGTTATCTCAATTTTCGTTTTTGAACCAATTTTAGTACCCTCACAATTTTATTGTGGTGAGGATAAAAGGCACTTGGTCCTGTATTTCGTCTTGGCTCGCCCTGTATATTCGACAATAATTTCCGGTTATAGACTTTTTATCTAGTTTACCCGTTGTTTTTTTAATTTCTGGCTATCGTAGAATTCCAGATATCGAAGTCCGGCGCACTACTGCCCCACCTTGTATATACGAAAAGACTGTCGGCGTTCGAGTGACCAATAAAATCTACGTCTATTTACAACTAGAATTGATATAGCCCTAAGAACTTTTTAACCGTTTAACAGTCGCTGTAATTCATTGTTTTAATTTATATGACTATTCTTATCGATTCGAGTGGTTTGTATGTACATAATTATAATTTAATTAAACACTTATATTTTAATCACGGATATAGTTATTTTCCATATTAATAATTGTAATATTTTAAATGAACTAGATACTATTTTTAACGTTATTATAGGTATGTAGATTATTTTTATAATAACAAAACTTATTTTTAAACAACTATGAAATTGATTTTCATTGATAACAAATGCATGACGTTGGAGAAAACGGTTATTAGGTTATTGAATGCTTTTGAAAGTTTGTGAATAGATAGTGTTGTGGGAATAGTGCCCCTTGTGTAGAAAGAGAAAATCGACTTTTTTACGATGGGCTATTATAAAATTTTATATCAGGTTAGTCCTAGCAGAGTATATAACTATTTAGAAATCAACTCGGGACAAGAAAAAGTCTCCAATCACGAGAAAATAACATTTTAAAACAGTTAGAAAATACGTATGTCAAAACATAATTTGACACGATGTGTAAAATTGTGATATTTTGCATTTTACATTATTAGTATTAGTTTCCGTTTTGGCTTGTTAAGTATTTGGCAAAAGACAGTAAATTTATTATGTTGACAAGTACAAAAAAACTGTAAAAAATTATGTGCTGTTACCTATGATTATCACAGTTGTGATTAATTATGGAGGGATCACTAATAACTATGATTTACATATAATATTGTTTTGTTACAAATATTGTAGTTGTAATGTTAATGACACTAAGTGTGTGGTGTGACGTGTAACGGTTGGCAGTAATTTCAATTCTTTGAACTATTTAACAATCATAATTACTGAAAATTAGGAAAATGAGATTAAAATGTATAAATTATTGTGTGATGTCTTTGTTACTATATTACATAGACGTTAATATAGTCTAATCAAGATAAAATAAATATTGAAACAAAACTATATAAGTATATTTGGCTGGTGCCAAAGCGGATTTTGGATATTAAAAAAAAATTAATAACAGCCAAGAACCAGCCGGGAAGTTTAGTTAAGGTTATAATGTTAAGAGAAAAAACAAAAATTAAACACGAGATAAAGTGAAATTGTGAAATGGGGGTGCCATTTAGTGGTTGAGTGTTTTTGCGATTTTCGGCGAAAAGTGACCTCCTAGCGGAAAATGTCTTTTACAAGAGTTGTAGATAATAAAAGAATTTAAAATTTTTAAATGAGGTATTTTTCAACAAAACCTCAAATTTTCTGAGAAAACGGCGGAAAACCGGTTTTTCAGTTATTTATTTTTTTCTCTTCAAAATTTACATGGAATTATGTGAAAATATACCTTTTTTGCATTGAATAGCATGATTTTTTTGAATCTGGAAAACAACCGTTGAAATGTCTACTTTAAAATAGTCTATATATGTTGATGGTTTATTTTTCATAAAACCGCTTAAAGTTGAGAAAAAACAAAAAATGACTTCGAATCACGAATTTTTCAATATATTTTATTATTTTAAAATTAATAAATAATATTGGTTCAATTTTTCTGAACAAAAACAGTTTTCATGAACCTTTTTTTAAAAGAAAATTTACCTTGCGAACGACTTATGCTATTGCATTACTTTCATATGTATATAAACTAATAAAAATACGTCAAAACCAATTTTTAAAAAAAAATTATGCACAGTTCTTGCAGGAAAATCTTAATTTATAATAAAAAAGCCATTTTTGTTCACAGCTTTAAACAGCTGTAACTCGTGAACCATTCATCGTATGAAGGTCACTTGAGCTCATTTTACAAATAATTTAATTCTCCTCATTATCGCCTAAAGCCAATCAAAAATAGCTATTTGTCAAAATGCACTTGAAAATGGCAATTTTTCATGTTTTTCCCTTTTACCTCCATTCACTCGCTAACAAAACGATTTTGTATATATACCAACATATTCAAAATTTGATTATCTTTAACTTTCATTAGATACAATATATAGACCAGGGCCAATCCTGTTTAAAGCAATAGAAATTCTTAGCAGTATACGAATGGTCGGAAAATGTAGTTAATGGTATAAATAATTAAGGAAAAATCGTCCAGACTGACTAAAAGTTCGGGAAGGGGGGTTGGGGTGGTAATATAATTTTTAGGGGTTGGTACTCGTTTTTTGCGATTTGCGGCTAAACTATGCATCCTATCGAAAAATGTTGAATATAAAAGTTGTAGATAATGAAAAAGTATAAAACTGTCTAATTAATCATTATTGACCATAACCTCAAAATTATCGAGAAAAATGCAAAAAACCGTTTTTTCGGTTTTTAATTTATAACTATCGCAAAAATGTTTATATTTTCATGAAAATTGGTGAAAATGTTCTCTTTTGTGTTTCAAACAAGCCCAAATTTTTTCAACGCGATATATTTAATTTTCGATGTTTTATGAAGAAAATAAAGAAAAAAGACCTAATTTTCAATCGAAAAATTTGGTTAGCAAATTTTCGATTAATGAACTTTACTAGTGCTCTTGTTTTTCTTTGAAATCTCAATTTTAATATAGAATTAAAATATAATATTGTTTATATACAAAAATATCGTTAAAAAAGCGAAAAACTGAAAAACTACTTTTTAAAAATCGAGTTTTCGGTGAAAATCATGAATCTCTTTTTCTTTATTGTAAATAAACGTTTACATTCATAAAAAGCGTTAATTCTCATACAATACTATGTTATACAAGTAATGTACATGTACCTAACTATTCTCGGCTTTCAAAGTCCCGAAAACATGATTTAAACTGCAATTAAATAGGTAAAAATTCAAAAAACACAAAGGCTGTGAACTGAGAAAATTTGTTAATTATTTCTTGTGATTCGTAAGTATTTACAAATTATCACGTCAAAGTCTTATATTTGATTATAAAATACAATTAAAAGTAAAATAATTTTAGTGAAATCTTTTTTTCTTCGTGGGCAATTCTTCATCGCCAGAATTGAGTATCATTATTTTTATTATTGTTTATTAGACAGTGGGTACTGTCTTCGTCTTCGATGTCCTCGAGACTACAATTTTATTCGTACAACGATTTTTCGGCATTAGAACGTTTATCAGAACCGTGATAATTTGAGTACAAATTTGTGCACTTTAAGCCATGCTTGCGACACCCACATTTGCTATTACCGCATCCTGTTTCGCAGCTGCAGCAGATAATTTTCAATAAATTTTCAGGAATTAATTCTTGTTCTGTAAATATAGGTACGATACCATTAACGTGATGTTTCCATCCCCAAATCTGTAGCTGTTAATTGATTACCAAGACAACTTTGTATTTGAAAATACACCCTGTAACAATGTTGCTTAGCTGCCCCTTCAGTTGGAGGTAATTTTTTCAAATGAAATGAGGATTTAACAGTAGCCGTTCGATAGAGTTCAAATCTTTTGTAAATAGAAGCTATTATTTTTAATCCATTTTCGGTAATCGTTTGTTTGGCTGCATTTGTATTGTAAAAAATTTCTGCAAGATTAGGTAAATGTTTATCGGCCAATAATGATTTTATAATTATTTTTTTTCCTTTCCCAGCAAAACGGGAAGTTGTATCGCAGCCAGAAAAACAATGCAAAAATGCTACAATATGTTTATGTGATTTATGTTTAAAACTATTAGAGGTGTAATAAGTATCGTTAATATTTCCTGCATCAGGTTTGTGGAAATAGATATTCAATTCATGTGAACTGAATTGATTTAAAAGAACTAAAAGATCTATGTCTTGACCAACAACTACAACTATTTTATCGGAGTTTTTTGCTACTTCAAGGGATGTATTGATAATTAGGGAATCTGCATCTTCTTCATATAACTATTTTTTGCGTAGTTGTTTTGTACATAATGTAAATATTTTTGTGTTATTTCATTAATTGTATCGTTTTTTTGCCAGATTACTTTGTGTAAGAGAAACCCGCCGCCATCTATAACGTGTACAATATTGCTCGAAGTTGGTAACGAATCGATGCTCGCAAATTCTGTATATAAATGTGACTTAACATTTTTTCTGAAGCCATTCTCTGTAAACAACGACACAGGAAATGGAGCAAGCTCGTACTGTAAATAATTTTTCATATCATCTGTGCTGCTGATATTTCGCGAAATTCTCTGAAATAATAGTAATGGATCAATTGTAACAGTCTCGCCTCAGTTAGGTACAACATAGTATTGTATGAGAATTAACGCTTTTTATGAATGTAAACGTTTATGTACACTAAAGAAAAAGAAATTCATGATTTTCACCGAAAACTCGATTTTTAAAAAGTAGTTTTTCAGTTTTTCGCTTTTTTAACGATATTTTTGTATATAAATAATATTATATTTTAATTCTATATTAAAGTTGAGATTTCAACGAAAAAAATTAGCACTAGTAAAGTTCATTAATCGAAAATTTGCTAACCAAAGTTTTCGATTGAAAATTAGGTCTTTTTTCTTTATTTTCTTCATAAAACATCGAAAATTAAATATTTCGCTTTGAAAAAATTTGGGCTTGTTTGAAATACAAAAGAGAACATTTTCACCAATTTTCATGAAAATATAAACATTTTTGCGATAGTTATAAATTAAAAACCGAAAAAACGGTTTTTTGCATTTTTCTCGATAATTTTGAGGTTATGGTCAATAATGACAAATTAGAAAGTTTTAGATTTTTTCATTATCTACAACTTTTACATTCAACATTTTTCGATAAGATGCATAGTTTAGCCGCAAATCGCAAAAAACGAGTACCAACCCCTAAAAATTATATTACCACCCCAACCTCCCTTCCCGAACTTTTAGTCAGTCTGGACGATTTTTCCTTAATTATTTACACCTTTGACTACATTTTCCGACCGTTCGTATACTGCTAAGAATTTATCGTCTATTACGATATTTTAAACGGTTTGGCCCTGGTCTAATATGCGTACGATCTATCGTTTTCGAGTCTTTATCGATTTTATCATGAAACAAGTGTTCTGATAGCGCGCTATAGAGATGTTTAAAAATTCATATCTCTGCCAATGTTTATCGAATGGAAATGAAAAATAAAATTGTTCGTAATCGAATTCTCTACAACTTTGGTTTGAAACATTTTGCGATTCGAATGACCATTTTTGAGATTTTACCGAAAAACACGCGCGTTTCCGTTGTGTCGCAAAACTGTCAAAATTTCAAAAACTCTATCTCAGCTCCAATAGGTCGTACGAAGTTAAAAAAAACGAAATTGTGCAGATATTTATTACCTATAATTTTCATGTGTACATATTTTACAGTAAAATTGATACTTTCCGAGTTTTTTGCGAAAAACCGATTTTTTTACCTATTTTCTCCTCTCTCTCCCTTCCGCCGGCGTCTACTGGTGAGGACTTTTGATATGTGTGCTAATGGTTTATTTCGGCCACGATCAGATTTATAAATTACACTCATGGACAAAATTATCGAATGTTTTTTGTTATCACTATTACTTGAATATGGTTTCAAATCATCGTTGTAAATTTATATATGTGCTTATGTTATTCATCTAGTAGGTGAATATATTCAATTGTTTTAAAATATTTTGACGTTTAATTCATTTTAATGGCGTATATTTTCTAACGCGCGTTTTGTCATTTGAAAATTCTTTACATATTTCAAGAATTATAGTGAAATAAGTGTTAGTGATTTTTATTTGTTCTTAGCTCTACTTAAGAAAAAATATGCCACCAAATAGATACTGCAGTGAAGCTGAAGCGGCACAAATTGTAACTCTATATGAGGAAGAAGAGAAAAAGATATCGCACGACGTCTTAGGTGAGGTCAATCTACAGTATCAAATATTTTAAAAAGGTATCAAGAGACTGGAAATTTTGTTTGAAGACACACACACTGACATCCACACATCTCAAAAATGAGTTATTAAATGTAAGAAATGTATGTTAGTTCAAAAACAGTTAGACGAAGATTAAGAGAGGTAGGTTTAAAGCTAAGATGGCTTGTCAAAGTTCCACGTCTTTTCCAAAATCATAAACCTCGTCGATTACAATTTGCCAGAGCACATATTCAGTGGAATATCGAGAATTACAAAAATGTTCTATTCACTGATGAGACTAGAATACAGTTATGGAAGCCAGATAGACGAAATCATGTCTTTAGAAGGGTTGGGGAACGATACATTAGTTGCAATCTCGTACAAACTGTTAGTTTTGGAGGTGGCGGCATAATGTTTTGGGGAGGTATTAGTTGGGAAGGACGCACCGAACTCGTGGAAGTCGTTGGACGAATGACTAGTGACTGGAATATCGAAAACATTCTCCAAGATCATATTTTGTCATATGTGGGCTACATTGGATACGATAGGTTCGTATTTATGCACGATAACGCGCGACCCCACGCAGCTGGCACAGCGACAATTACCTTGATGTAGTCCAGATTCAAATATTAGATTGGCCACCGTATGGCGTATAGTACAGTCTTGAATCCCATAGAACATATGTGGGATCAGCTAAAACGTCGTATACGACAAAGAAATCCTGTTCCAAATACCCTAGAATAACTTCGAATTGCAGCACAATATGAACGGAATGCAATTCCTCAAGAATACATTCAAAATCTAATTAGTAGTATGTCAAGAAGGATGCAAGCAGCCATTAGAGCTCGAGGTGGGAATATTCGTTATTAACCATGCCCTATTATTCTAATCAAAAGACTAATTTGCTTAACGTGGTAGCATTAACTAATTGTTCTTAATTTTTATATCATTTTGCATTACATTTTTTTTTGCATTTTCTGCTAATGAAAACTTACTTAAAATGTGTGAAATAAACTATTTCTTTCTTGTGTAATGCGTTTCTTTCATTAAAATTTATAAATACAAAAGACTTTTGTAGATTTTTGGAGATTTTGTCCATGAGTGTAGAATAGAAATTTAAACTGACAGAAGACCCAGGAACCCATATGTACGTTAATTTGATATCAATAGTTCAAGAAAATAAAAACATCTACATACTTAATTTGAATAAAATGTACCGAGACTACTTACTATTAAATATTGTTTTCAACATTCTCAGTATTGTATCGTGTTCAACCCTGTTCCGATTTGTTTGGTACAAAATTAATTGCGTTAAAAAGTTTATTTCATCGTTTTTAAGCATTTATCATTTTAAAGTAGATTTGTTTAATTCCAATTTATATAAAAATACATTGGCTGACCTATACATACGAGTATACTTACCTCATTATACTTGTGATATTTCATTTCCGGTACTATTATCAATAATAAAATTTATGGATAGTACAGAAAAGCATCAATTAGAAATTCACCCCTTACATGTTATCTAACTTTGTAGCGTGGTGGGTAAAAGGATAAATAAAGATAAATGTCTGGTAAACATCCTGTAGGCCCTTGGTAATAAAAATTTGTAAATGTTTTGGAAAAATAAGTGGTTCTGTGTTGTGTGTAATGAATAATTTATTTGTATATCTAATCTGTTATTTGTAAAATGTACGAATTCTAAAATAAATCATTCTTTGTTTAAGGTAAAAAGTTGTCTTAAAATCTACAGGGCAATGTCATTTGGTTGAAATGGCACGTAAAAGTTAAATAAACATAGAAGGCTCTGCATACGTACGTTTTAAGAAATTGATCAATGTGGTGTGAAATTCATTATTTGAGCCTTTATGGCAGACACACTCCGAATAATTGTTTTATATATTTTTCCCCAGTTCTATTATTTCTCAAAGGCATTTGACAGGCTTGATCATTTTGTACATTTTTGGAACATCATTCCAAAAAAACATTTAACCGTTTTACGCCCTCTGCTGAGTCTGTAATTAAAAATCCTTTTTGTATTGTTTAGTGCCCTTTGTGGATATAGCCGCATCAGGTAACGTTTTAAGGAAAAAGCCTCATCAGCAACAAAGTAATGAGGGAATTGCTGTCCATTTTCATCACGTGGTAAAATTTTGTCTTCTGGTAGGTCCAGCCCTTTCCCACCTTTGCAACCATTTTCCAAGTCTGCATTCTTTAAAAATTCCACCATCACGATTTTGACCAGCAAATCCTGTCTCGATGGCAATAAAAATACCATCTGCATCAGTATAGATCATTAATACAATTGAATGATAGCCTTTGTAATTGAAATAAGCTGGTCCTGTTTTGGGGATCTTTTGAATTTTTCTGTGCTTCCCATCCAAGGCTCCTGCAGTTTGGGAGATTCCAGAGTTCCAAAAACCGATATGCAATTTGTTTTCATTGTTATTTTTGAGGTAGCAGTATGTATTCAGGTTGTAACGCATTCCATATAGCTTCAGTTGTTTCAGTAACAATCTTGGATATGGTGTTATGGCCTCTAGCAAAGTAAAATGACAGTGACTTAAATGATACCTGCAAATAAAAACATTTCTTAGTAATCATAAACCAACCTCAACTTATTAAAGGAAATAAACAATAATTTCTTTTATTTTTCAGTTGCATTGGCTAAAGAGAAATGAAAGAACTTAAGGTCCGTTTATGTCCGCAAACGAAAACTGCCTCCTAGTGAATCTGGAAGGAAAGCAGCAAGACTATATTATTTAAATAACTACATGGAATTCGTTACTCCGTTCATTAAAACCCAAACTGCAGAACATGGGAACGTACCATCACCGCCACCAGCCACCGATCAACGGCTTGCTGAAAATGATGACGTGACCAGACAGGAAGACCCTCCGGTAGAAACCGTACCACATAATCAGTCTACCACAATCAACGTGGAACCAGAAGTAGCACGAAAAAGGAAGAGCAATCAATTATCCGAAGTTGACAAGTCGTTTATTGAATATTTTGATGCAAAGAAAAAAAAAGGATATTGCTTCCGATACGTCAGCAAATCCTCGAAGATAATTTTTGGAAGGCCTCCTTCCAGAAATTGAGAAGATGCCAGAGACTACATTCAGGCTGTTTAAGTGCAAAGTCTTGGCGTTATTGATATGCTATCTAACACACCTCTGCGCAAATCTCCATTCAAACTTCTTCTTCAGGACCCTATTCACCGTATGCCTCAAGTTCACTATTATAATTATAGTATTAATTACTCTAATCCACCCTCTATTGTATCTACCCATGTATCTACTCCAGAACCTATCTTGTATACCTCAACCCCCTCTTCTTCTCTTATGTTTGCTTCTATACACATATCCATAGGCGCCGACTTCTCGGGTGCTCCGGGGCTCGAGTCCCCGGCCAGAAGTCAGGTCGGGGGCGGAGCCCCCGGCCAAAAATATTGTGATTGTGTTTATATTTGTTTTACTCCAAAACTAACAAAATTTTGCATAGAGATATGTTTTTAGATATGGCATTGCAAAAAAAATGAAAAAGAGAATCACTTACAGACGTTATAATTTTTTTTAAAACTCGCAAAGAAATCTATGAACTTTTAACGGAATATGTGAAATTCATCCAAATAATATTGACTATTCCTGTAGCCACATGTATAGTGTATACGACCAGAATTGAAACCGTATAAAAACTAAAAGCCGGCAGAAACGGTCGGCATCTCTTTATTGTTTTTCTTATGACAATAATTTGTATTTACCTCCGCAAGAGATGCGGTTTCAATTTTGCTCGTATACACTATACAACAGAAAGATCCTTTACATGTTTACGCAGATTAAAGTCATCTGAGATCTACGATGACCCAGAAAGGACTTTACAATATTATGCTTTTAAATATTCATCGGGTTATGGCTTAGAGTGTAAATCTTGACCAATTGTGTGACGAATCCATTGGGAAAATAAGTGTTAGGAGAAGCACATTTGTTTTAAGTTCCTAATAATATTCTAAAATAAGTGATATTTTTAATTTCAAGTTTCTAGTTTACCTACTTTTGTTACCTACATTTTTATTACTAGTAGAATATTAAGTACGTACTTTGTTTTGTTTGTGAAGTGAGAATATATTTTTGTTAATACTATCATAAGTATCTAGAACTGTTAATATATGTTTAGTACTGCTTATTATAATATAAAAATAGTTGAAATAATGTTTTTGTTTTAAATTGTCTGAAATATTTATATAGTAGGTACTGAGGAAGAATTGGTGGGCCCCCGGCCAACCTTTTAAAAGTCGGCGCCCATGCACATATCTGATCCTAGACCATGCATTTCAACCCAACCACTTTCTCCTGATAATAATATTCCTCCTTTCATACAACTACTGTAGTATAGATACATACATACATTCGGCATAAGTTTGTTATTCTCATTATATTGTTAGTTTTATGAATAAAAATATTCAAAGTTATATTAGCAATCATTCTGCAACACTCACACTTCTCTTATAATGCGTGTCCATTTTTTGAATAGCGGGGCCCGTTAGGGAGACTACAACCTTAAACGTTTCTTTTGACATACGGTAAAATGATTGAAATTTTTTTCGTCACATGCTAATTCTTTTGCGCAAATAAAAACAGTTCGATGTTCGTTATTGCTAATATATGGATTAATCCAAAATCTACGCCTTTCTCGATACAAATATAAAACAACCACGGCTTCTTCATCACTCGACATGCTATACCTGACTAGTTTTATAAATGTCACAAGAGGACAAATAGTGACGGCGACAGGTCGCAATCATGAAAGAATCGTAGCGTATCGTCGCCGTCCCGTAGTGCCGGTGGGCGATCGGCCTTAGAAAAATGTTTGTTAATTACAAATTTCGAGTATATAGATATAAGGTTAACAAGAGTATAAGTTTAAGAAAAGTGTCGGTTCATACCACACATGGTGAGGATTAGGACGACTCGGACAATGCAGTCTCCAACTACCATCCAATGATTTACTTTAAGCAAGGCTTAAGGGGTTAGGTTAGGTTAGGAACTATGGTTTATCATCCAATCCAATATTTATCTTACTATAGTAAGATAATGCTAAAATTTTCGGGCAAATCTATCCTGTAGCCGACTGTGCACTATTGCAAAATAATTTGAATCTGATAAATAATAACTGGTGTTTAGCAAGTAATCTCAGTATTATATAATATTCTCATAAGCCTATCTTATATAAACATAGTTACAAAAGTGACTATGTATCTCTTCATAGTGCCGATGTTATCAAAATCGTGGGGCAAATTTTTATTAAAATTAACATTCATTAGCCACGTGAATTCGACGGTTGCATCATCTTTTAAAACACTAAGATCTGTATTATGATTATAATGTTCTTTACTACAATCAGAGTTAGAATATTGTTACGTTCTTACAGTTTTCAGTAAACACTTTGTGGATTCGAATAACTTGCAACAAGAATTTTCACAAACCACTGATTTATTTAATCACTAAAATTACACTAGTAAATACTTAAAAATCACACTACTAATAATAACTTAATCTAACATGAATTCACTACTTTTAAACACTATGTACTTTTCTTCCTAAACTTGACAACTTTTGTCTAACCTAAAAACTCTCTGTCTGTTTACTACACTGAACTGAACTGTATTGCCTACTTCACTCAACTGAACTCTTCTTCTACAAACTGTCTCTGTAACCAGAACCACAGACTACCCAAAACTGTACTGGATACTAAACTGAACTGTTCCTTATACTTCACTAAACTGTACTGTTCCCCATCTGTTGGACTCACCTCTTTATATACCCACTTGGAATGTCCAGAATATCATTAGAGAACCTTCCAGAAAATACTGGAATTCTCTACAATTTACTTAGGCACTACTAAATGGTGGTTCGCCAGTTGGCCCACAGATGGCGCCACCCTTCTGGCCAGGGAGTAATTACAACTCTCCTCTCTGTTAGAGGGCAGCACATAACACTGCCCCCTCCTTAAGCCTGAACGTCCCGGTCAGGCATTTCAGATACCCCAGTATACTTTGCCAACCTGTCCAGGTGCATGATCTTCATCTTGGACTTCTTTCTACGTTGAATCCTATAAACAACCTCGTTGATCCGAGTGATGACAGAATACGGTCCTTCCCAAGGTGAGCGAGGCTTCGAGAATCCTTCTTCACTCCGCTGTGGGTTATACAGCCAAACCGAGTCCCCCACCTTGAATCCTGCTGAACTGGCATTGCGGTCATATCTAGCCTTCATTCGATCACCACTCCCTGTAGGTGACCTCTTGGCAGCCACATTCGCACAAACCTTGCAACTGCGACACCAAGCCTCTACATCCTGACAGCTATTTACCCAGTAAAATCGCTCCCGTACTCTAGCCAAAGTCTTATTTCTGCTAAAGTGCTCTCTGGATATTCCCTCGTGCACTTCCCGAAGTACTTTTGGTACTCGGCACCTGGGTATCAGCAACCGCATGGTAACTTCTTTCCCATCCGGGCTCTCCCATGCTCTCCGTAGTAGTCCATCTATAACCCTAAGGGAATCCCATTGCGCCCATAAAGCCTTCAGTCCAACACTTTTACTGGAAACGTCCTTCCATTCAGGGCGGATTCCTTTTTCTTTCGCCTTCAATATTCGTCCAATTTCATCGTCATTCAGTTGTTCCTCTCTTAGAACTTCTTTTGTCCAGTCTTTTGGAACCTCTATCTTAACTGCCTTCACTTCTGCTATATCCTGCTGCTTCTTTACATTCTCGGCATTCACTTCCTTGGGGCTCCTCTGGCGACAGTACCTCTTGACATGCCCAAATTTGCCGCAATTATAACAGCGGATTACTTTTGTCGGACCTCCAGCACTTCGCTGCTGCTTCGGCTCCTGTATCGGCGGTTGCGGTTCCTGTTTCAGCTCCGGTCACGAACTTAATTTGTTTAGTACTTGTGCGACCATTTTCTGTATGTCTGTTAACATAACAATCAATCTCATCTTATCAGAGCAGACTTCCTCTTTCTTTGCAGTGTTTACTTCCCCAGGATTCCGTTCTCGACACTGCCGCATCATATGTCCTGGTTTGCTGCACTGATAACACCGAATCACCTTCCTTGGCTGTCCATCGCTCTGTTCTCTTTCCTGCTTCCTTCGAGCATCTGGTTTGGTCATCAACTGGCTTATCATTTTGTGCAGGTCAGCCATCAAAGATTCCATATTTGACTTTTCTAAATGGTTCTCTTCTTCTACTTTCATGGCTCGTACTCTCGGATGTAGAGTCTCTTCATAAGCGGCTTCAACTTCGAGGGCATGGATCAAGGCTTCGCTACCAATCTTAGCTCGAGTTAATCTAAGGACTCGCCTGATCTCCTCATCTCTTATGCCATCGATGAAAGTACCAACTATTAATTGTTCCTGGAATTCTTTGGGTGCATCTGGGTAAGCCAGGTATGTGAGTCGCTCAACAGCTGCTTCAATATCTTGTAAACTTTCGCCAGCCTTTTGTGTGCGTGACTTGAGCTGAGTCCGGTATACTTGGGAGAGGTGTTGGTCGCCATATCTTAGATCTAGTGCAGCCTCCAAAACTTTAAAATCCCGTTGCTGCATCACTGGGATAGTCTGAAGCAACTCTGATGCTTGACCTCTTAATGCCAGCACCAATGCCATAGACTTGTCTTCATTGCTCCAATTGTTTGCGCATGCCGCTGCCTCAAATTGTCTCTTGTAAGTTGACCAAGAAGTTTGACCATCAAAGGAAGGCGGTTGTATCGAGGACCTGATGATAATACTAACTGGCCTCCTTGCGTTCTTAACTGTCGCTTAAGTTGTTCTACCTCTCCCTTAACTACCTGAAATTTTCCTTCTATATCGGTAACTTTCCCTTCGACGCCAGTAACTTTTTCTTCAACGCCAGTAACTTTTCCTTTGACTTCAGTTACTTCCTCTTCAACCTTATTTACTTTTCCTTTGACATCGCTTACTCCTTCTTCAAGTGTAGTCACTTTTCCTTCGACGCCAGTCACTTTTTGTTCAACTTTATCTACTTTTTCCTTGACTTCATTAGTGGCTGACAGGATAGCATCTTGTTGCACCTGTATAATTTTTCTCAATTCTTCTTGACGTCTTCTTTCTTTTTCTTCTTCACGTCTCTCCTGTTCTTCTTTTTCTTCCTGACGTCGTCTTTCTTTTTCTTCCTGACGTCGACTTTCTTTTTCTTCTTGACGTCTCTCTTGTTCTTCTTTCTCTTCTTGGCGTCGTTTCTCTTGCTCTTCTTTTTCTTCTTGACGTCGTTTTTCTTGTTCTTCTTTCTCTTCTAGCATCATTTTTCTAAATGCGGCGAACATGTCTTGTATTTGTTTTTCAGCAGCCATGCTTCTTGTTTCCATTCAAAAACTAACAAACAACACTACAAGTCTTTGCCAGGTACAAGTCAAATTTTATTTAAAGTCTATATCACTTCTCAGTTGAAAGCACTTAAATAAAACTACACTAATTTCTAAACAGAATGTTGCAGAAATTTCTTCACAGTAGCACAAATAAGTCTCGTCTAATGTCTATATCACTTTCCAGTTCGACTCACTTTACTATCTCCAGTGGTTTCCAAATAGAACCCTATGCAACTTCGTCGAATTCTTCAGAAATTCTGTTGCAATTCCGCTTCTGACACCAATTGTTACGTGTTTACAGTTTTCAGTAAACACTTTGTGGATTCGAATAACTTGCAACAAGAATTTTCACAAACCACTGATTTATTTAATCACTAAAATTACACTAGTAAATACTTAAAAATCACACTACTAATAATAACTTAATCTAACATGAATTCACTACTTTTAAACACTATGTACTTTTCTTCCTAAACTTGACAACTTTTGTCTAACCTAAAAACTCTCTGTCTGTTTACTACACTGAACTGAACTGTATTGCCTACTTCACTCAACTGTACTCTTCTTCTACAAACTGTCTCTGTAACCAGAACCACAGATTACCCAGAACTGTACTGGATACTAAACTGAACTGTTCCTTATACTTCACTAAACTGTACTGGTCCCCATCTGTTGGACTCACCTCTTTATATACCCACTTGGAATGTCCAGAATATCATTATAGAACCTTCCAGAATATACTGGAATTCTCTACAATTTACTTAGGCACTACTAAATGGTGGTTCGCCAGTTGGCCCACAGATGGCGCCACCCTTCTGGCCAGGGAGTAATTACAACTCTCCTCTCTGTTAGAGGGCAGCACATAACAATATGTATCCGTTATATGGACAATCAGTTTCTAGTACACGTTTCTGCTCTATAAAAACTTAATTTACAAATTTTTCTACCGAGGGTGTCCCTAAGGGAAATATCTATTAATATTTAACTAAGAGAGTCTCTAAAGAAAAAAATCGTCCACTCTATAATATTTCTAATAAATATACCTACTCAAAATATCATGAAAATTGAAGATCTGACAAACAACATTTATTATTCCGTACCTCGCATTTCTTCAAGACCTATTCAAACTTTTTTCTTTCTAACTCTTAATATATTTTTTTATTCAAGTATTTATTTAGCTTTAGAGTATTTATTATTTATTTATTAATATTTTATAATCATAAGTTAGTGGATATAAAATACATATTTTGACCTGTAAAGAAAGTTCATATATTTTAAGAAACGAAAATTATTCATAACTTTGCAGGAGAGATTATATGAAAAAATATAGAGTAAATAATTGTATATTTTTATAGTGTTTATACGATGTACTCAGGGCCGGTCATAGACCCAGACAACCCAGGCCTAGGGAGCCACATGATTAGGGGCGTCAAACGCCAAACAAATTTAGGCGATTAAAAAAAAGAAAATGTTTTCTCTATCAAGTAATCAGGAAAAAATAAAAAATCCGACAACACTGTCCGGTATGAATTGCAGATAAAGTTATTTTTTCATTTTAGTTCATTATTCATTTCAAACATATATTTTAAAAACAAAGTGTTTGCCTTATTTGACTTTAATTTTTACTCTAATGCCCGTTGAATTAATGTGAACGATAACTCAAAATCATAACATTGATAGGTAACTATGGTTTATTGTCTTGCTCTTTGACCTTTTTACAAAACGATTTGAAAAGAGGGGGCCGCCAGAATTGAACTATGCCTAGGCTGAAAATAGTAATTGGACCGGCCCTGTTAGTACAATCAATGAACCGATTCACCTCCGAAATCTGATCAACTCAACCGATTTGTTTGAAATTTTGACAGTAGCTCAAGAATGATGCAAGTAACAAATCTGACTTAGTGCCGACAAGTGCTTCCACCCCGGAGGTAAATGCCACCCTTTCTCGAGGGTGGAAATTTAAACATTCAAAATGACACCGGGAATCGATAGAGGATACAATTTTAAGAAAAAAATGTAGTATAAAGTTTTTTCTACAACCTAATAATTTCTGAGTTATTCGCGATTGAAAATTCCAATAAAAAACACGTTTTTCAACAGTTTTTCGTGAATAATTCGAAAATTAAACGTTTTCTGGAAAAAACTATTCTTATCAAAATTGAAGCTTATAAAAAAGCAAAGCGATTCGTCGGTTTTTCTTTAATGTTTTAGGTCATATTAAGCGACTGGGTCATTGAAGACGAATTTTTGTTTGTCGTAAATTTATCTAAAGATTTAAACTCAAATAACGGAAAAATGAGTAATTTTTCAGAGAAAATGTTTATTTTACCTTTATTAAAGTGCTTTATTAGACCTTTAAAATAAGCTTTTATAAAAGCCTCTAGCATGAAAATTAAGGAAGTTATGACGAAAATAAGTTAAGTCTCTGGAATTTTTGAAAAAAAAAAATTGACAATAAAATTGGCGCCATGAGCGGCAAAATTAAAATTAATCGTAGCCCATGAAACATTAACTTTATTTATGTCCCAATGATACGTTCCAAAAGTTTGAATGGTTTAGAGAATGTACATTTTGAAAAAAGTTGTTTTAAGTAAAATTTTTTTTTCAATTTTTCAAAAAATACCGCAGACTCCATCCAATTAACAAATACGTTGTTTTTTCAAAATAACTCAAAAAATAATGGTTTTACGAAAAAAAGTGTTCTCAACAAAAATTTTGCTTTCTTTTTACTGAAAATTTTGCTTTTTTTAAATTCATGTAGCTTAAACATTAAGCGAGATATGGGCATTTAAAGCTTTGATTTCTATGTGAAGGAAGTCTCCTTTTAGCCCTTCAACCTTAAAATTCTCTGAACGAAAGGGTGTAGAAATATTGCAACCATCATGACTTTATAGCTTATGAAATTTCCTACAAAATGATGCGTGGGTGAATGCAAAAAGCTTAAAAGGAAGCCGAGTTATCGTTAAAAAACTAAATACATTTTTCTAGAGATAACGTAGGAAAATTACGGAGCGCCTAAATTTTGAACGTTTTGGAGCATTTATTCTTTTGTACATGCTGTGTCTTTTTGATACATACATATCTGGATTCCCACATGTATAAACACATGCATAAAAAGATGTTATATAGATAATATGAGTAAAAGATAGAACAGGGTATTGATTGCTACCAAGGTAAAGGAGAAGCTGATGAATATCTCGTTGAGAATGCCATCCAGTCTGACACGGAATTGAAAAAGGTTATCGTTGCTGAAGACGTAGACATCTTGATGATTTTGACTGCCAGAGTTCAGATTAACGAGGAAATTTATTTCATAAAATTAGGGAAACAAAATGAGCCTTCTATCATTTATTCATCCAAAAGCTTTGAATTGGAATATCCAAACACTGGAAATTTAATTTTATTTTCGCATTGTTTTACTGGTTGTGACTCAACTTCTGCATTCTACAATAAAGGGAATTTTTTTTTTATTGAACTCTTGGAAAAACGAGCCGACTTGAGAGAAAAAGTGGAGGTCTTTTACGATTCTACTGCAGAGCTTGAAGATATTTTAGAAGCTGGAAGATACAGTACAATTTTATTGTTTGGCCTCGCAAAAGATATACAACCAAAAACATTAAATAATGTCGAAAATGCCGCATTTCTCGAAAAGATGCGTTACGAATCTTTTGTGAAAGCCACAACAAAAAAAAAATGCAGTTAAATTGGCATCCCTAGTACCAACTATAAGTGCTCTAGATGAGCATATCAAAACTGTTTACTTACAAATGCAAATCTGGTTGGGAAACAAAACTCTTCGTTTTACTGATTGGGGATGGACAAAAGTCGATGGTACATTAGTACCTAACAAAATGAAGGATATGCCTGCACCAGAAGAACTTTTAAAAATGATATTTTGCAATTGCAAAAAAGGGTGTGGCTCTACTTGTGGGTGTCGCAAACTTGGGTTATATTGCAATGAAACTTGCGACACTTGCTCAGGTGACAGTTGCCAAAATTGTCCTCCAGTCGACCAAGAAGAAAAGGAAGTTGATAGTGAAGAAATGGATGAATTTGAAAATTAAAATTAAATTATTAATATTCACTTTAAAAATCATCTTAATATTGTAAAATAAATATTTTTATTATAATTACAATGTGAAGTTTTAAGAGTAAAAAATTCATTATATCATAAGCAGCAGTTTATTTTAATTTTTTTACGCATTCCAGTACTTGGAGCTTTCAAAAGGATTTTTTCCCTAATTTTTCTTGTAAGGGGTGGTTTTTAGGGGTTGAATCATATTAAAAAATGATGTATCAGGTCGTTTACACTTAAAGAATATATTTTTTCTATTCAAGATCCAAAATAAAAAGATTTTATGCTTTTAAACCGTTTTTTTAATAATTGTGTGAGGGGTAGTTTTTAAGGGTAGTTACATAGTAAAATATCGAAATATTAGTTACATTATAAAAAACAACAAATATTTAATATATTTGAACATAATGATAACCTATTAATAATAAATATAAACAACACACCCACAACTAATCCTCAAATCATTGCGGACCATTTTGGGAATTACTTTTCAAATGTTGCGTCTGAAAAAATGTCTGAACATTTTAAGGATAATATTTCCACTGAATGTACTGGTTGCTCCTATGTTGAACATACAATATTTTTAAAGCCTACAACACGTGAGGAAACATAATAAACAATCTAAAAGATAAGTCTGCTATAGGTGTAGATGGAATATCTACTAAAGCCCTAAAATATGCATGTGAAATAATTGCTACACCTCTGGCACACTTAATTAACGAATGTTTCCAACAAGGCCATTTTCCAAGTATCTTCAAAATTGCATCAATTCTGCCAGTATTTAAGAAAGGTGATGAACTTGATTTTGAAAACTATCGACCAATTTCCATCCTATGTGTACTCTCAAAAGTTATAGAAAGATTAATATTTAACAGAATATCATCGTTCTTAATTAAACACAATATTATAACAACAAATCAGCATGGCTTCCAGCAAAATAAATCAATAGAAACTGCCACCTTCCAACTCTTGCAGTTTGTGTACGATGAAATTGATAGGAAAAATCACGTCGTGGGGTTATTCTTTGACCTAAGCAAAGCGTTTGATACTTTGAATGTTGATTTTGTTGTGTACAAATTGCAAACATTGGGAATTAGAGGTCTAACATTAAATCTTATTAAATCTTTCTTGACTGATAGAAAACTTCATGTGAAAATACACGGCACAACATCGGAAAATTATGACGTCACTCAAGGAGTCCCTCAGGGTTCCGTACTGGGACCATTACTATTTTTGTTATTTGTCAATGATCTCCCTACAATTATGCAGGAGGTATTGGTTGTTATGTTTGCGGATGACACCTCAATGTTGCTCTCAGCACGGGACCCTGTAGTACTCCAAGATAAAATAAATAGGACTTTGCAATTATATCAAGACTGGTGTCACAGTGTCACAGTAACACACTGATCTTGAATATTGGCAAGTGTGTATACTTCTCGCAAAGAAGATCACCTACAGATGATCTTATCAAAGTAATACCTACTGAAAGCTTCTCAACAACTGTCAAGTTCCTGGGAACCATGATTGACAGTAGCCTCTGCTGGGAAGATCAAATTAAACATATTTGCCAAAAGTTAAATTATGCATACTTCGCACTAAGACAGTTGAAGGGTATCTTTAATATAAAATCTCTATTAAATGTTTATTATGCACTTGCATATTCACATTTATCATACAACATTGTAGCTTGGGGCGCTGCTTCTAGTATAAATCGCGTGTTTATCCTGCAGAAAAGGCTCATCAGATTATTATTTGATGTTCCACCAAGAGACTCTTGTAAACCTTATTTTAAAAATAATAAAATCCTAACTATTTCCAGCATATATATATTCAACACTATTAAACTTGTCAAAAAAAATCTAAACATGTTTGAAACCAATTCAGACAACCATTCATATAGTACTAGACATGGTAATCTACTAAAAATAAAAAATCACAACACAACCTTGTACAAGAAATCTCCATATCATGCAGGTATTAAAATGTATAACAAGTTACCGTCAGAAATTAAATCCAGAAATTCGCTAAATAAATTTAATTCTTGTTTGAAAAATTTTCTTGCTACAAACGGTTTCTACTCTGTTGAGGAGTACCTGAACCTTGAGCCACAGTGATACTAAAACGTCCATACACACTATCTGTGATGATTTAGATTAAATGTTTTAAATATTTACCTGTTACTTGTGATCATTTGATTAATTAGTCGTAAAATGTGATGTTACATGTATTGTTAGTTATAAATTTTATTGATCCTGTACTATTTACTTGTATTACTGTTGTGACGTTCATATATATACTATGTATATCTGGCATGAGAAATAAATATTCTATTCTATTCTATTCTATCAATGCTTCCATCTATTAGTTTTCAATTTTTCCTAAGTTTTATTGTAAGGGAAGGGGTGGCTTTTGGGGGTTGCGTCATTAAAAAAATGAAGTATCAGATTTCTTATACTTAAAGAGAAAAATTCTCCTATTACGATCCAAAATAAAAAGGTTTCATGCTTTTTAAACACATTTTTTTATTAATTTTCGTGTGAGGGGTTGTTTTTAAGGGTAGTTAAATAGTAAAATATTGAAATATTAGATCCATGATTAAAAACAATTGATATTTAACATATTTGAACATAATTATAGTCCATCACTGCGTTAATTTATTAGTTTTCAATTTATTGGAGTAAGGGGTAGTTTTCGCCCCTTAAAAACAAAAATCACACTTTGTGACCAAGTCAGGTTTGAAGAGGAGGGTAAGATGAACTTAATTCTAAATTTTCAAGAACATCGGAGCAGTACTTCAGATTTCGGAGATTTGGCCACTTTTTAACGTTGAATGGACTGTATTATGTGTACTATGCCCGATTCCAAGGCATTTCAGTGCTTTCATTCTTGAGAAATCACGTTTTCAATTGTTTAAACAACGATTAAAAATACTCGACGCTTACAAATATCAAAACCCAAATTATTACTATATAGACTTCTACAAAAAAACGTAGTAGCAGAAAATATATAGTAGAACCTAAACGGGATCCGTTGTATCTGGCTTTACCCTGTAAATGGAACTTGTTATCGAGTGACCATATTTTTTCCCAGAAAAAAAGTACAATGATAAAAGTAGTTCCTCACCAAGGCTAATGTTATGGCGTATGCAAATGCACCGCAGGTGAAAATTTTAAATTTTTTTCAAGGTTAAAAAGCCTTAAATTAAAAATTAGAAATTTTATTTAAAGTAATATTATTTTCGAAATGTAGATCTCGTCGGCGCAAGGCTTAAAAATATAAAATACCAAATATATTTGTATCAGGTGAAAAGAATATTCTAATACAAAATATAACAAAATAACAAATATTCTCTTAAATTTTCCCTCGACGTGCCTGCAACTGCAGCACCTGGATCATCAGTAGTCCATTTTCATATAGCCAAAAATCCCGTGTCGCTTGCATGCTCGCTCTGCACATTTTAAAAAAACCTCTAGAACACGAAAGTACTGCCCTGATATAACAAGTTTAAGTTTTTCGAGGTTGACATTTTGGAAAATTGTTGTAAAAAAATATGGCGGATCAAAGATGGTGGCGCACGACTTTTTTAAAGAAATTCTATCTCCATTATTTCTGAACGGATTTCAAAAAACAAAAAAAGCAAATAACTTTAAGTACACCTGTTATAAAAAAAATAGTACTGTCATGAAAAGTCATGACATTTTAGAAATTTCTTAGATAAATTAAAATATCAGAATTAATTTATAAAGTTATTTAGTTTTAGCGGAAAATCCAATGTAGTACCTACATGAAAAACTCTTCAAATATAAGTTATAAAGAATTTGATGCTGATTTTAAATATGTCCTCATTCTTGCGTTTACTTTAAATAATAATTGTTTTAAACGTCAAAAACCTTGCGCGTGTCATTTTCCAAAACGAAATAATCTGACGGTGCGGTGCAGTAGCGGTTATGGATATATTTAATAGCAACAGCTCTAAACTTTTCAAAACAAATTACTTCTAACACATGAATTATTATTTATTACAATCGTTATGCATAATGTAGTATTACCAACTATATATTTAAACAAATACATAAATAAAAATTGTTTTTACAATGTTTTAAATTAAATGTTTATAATTCAATAATAAAAAGTTCAGTAGTATAGCAAATATAGAAAATTGCAAGCAGAATATAATTAATACTATCAATATATATTAGTTACAAATTTGGTGCTACCTATTATATGGAAGTTTGTTGTTAGCAACTGAAAAATCAAAAATAATGTCGAAATTAGAAGAAAAGGCTAAACGATTTAAAAAAACCTGAATATAGCATTGAAAACCCCATTGATTACAGAAAGAAAAGTTTTATTTTGATTAATGACATGGCACTGGTTCAATCCATGAACAAAGCACATGAGATAAAATTTTGTAGAGACTTTGCACAAGAGTTTTTAAAAAAAGTGGAAAATTGTTATTTTACTTATAACAATATATTGTGTTCGATGTTTATAAAGAAAATTCATTAAAAAATCAAATAAGAGAAAACAGATCTAGAAGAAAAAACGTATTACAAAATAACTGATAATACATTGATCAAAAACGTAAGTCTCGAAGATTTCTTATCAAGTAATAAAACAAAATATCACGTAACAAAATATCTTGACCAAAAAATTCATCTGATATTACCCTTGAAATTCTAGCAGAAAATAAACATGAGGAAGCTGATACTTTACTTATGCATCAGACAAGAATTATTGAAGAGAAATACTGAAACAGCATCAGTTTGTAGACAGTTCTGATACAGGCGTTCTTATTATTTTATTAAATTATTATAAAGCGCTACCACTGCTACCTCAAGGAACAAATATATTAACAGGACATGGAAAAACAAGAAGAACGATTTGGCTGAAATATATCACCGCTACTTTACACCCGGTATTTACAGAAGCTATCCTTGGTTTTCATGCATTTACTGGGACCGACATAACTGGAAAATTTTTCAGGAAAAGCAAAGAAATGTGTTTTAGAATATTTTCAGGCTTAAATGAAGATGACAGTATTTTAAATTCGTTTTCTTTACTGGGTTTAGAGGACACACCAAATGATGAAATGAATAGGGACTTTGAAAGATTTGTTTGTATGCTTTAAAAATCTACAACGACTGCTTCTGTCAAGGAATGACGATAGAAATTATATTCTATAAAAGGACAGCAAGGACAGAATTTGCCACCTACGCTTAATGCTCTTGAACAGCATAATCTTAGGTAAATATATTAATTTAATCGAATACTGCGCTATTTAGTAATGTTGGGTTTTTTGTATAGGGCAAATTTTATAGGGAGGATATGGAAGTTAAGTCATACCGATATTCAGAAACTTGCCAATCCAGATCTATGTGGATGGAAAAAAATGGAAAGAAGTTTGTATGCGGCAGTTCCAATTACAAAGTCATCTGCTCCTGAAAGCCTATTATTATTATTAATAAAATGTGGCTGTAAAAAGGGATGCGCCAGCAAAAGTTGTAGTTGCAAAAAAATTTCTTATGTTGTACCGAAGCTTGTGCATGTTCAGAATTTGAATGTTCCAATATTGAACCAATTCCCATATCTGACATAAATTATAATGACGATACGGAACTTGATATATCTGAGGGTGAATCGGGTAAGATGAATATATTTTAGGTAAAAACAAAATAGCTTAAGTAAGAATACAATTATTCTTTCATAAGATTAGCAAAAAATTTCGGTTTAGTTGACAGCTGCAAAAACTTTCATATGACATTGCTGAAAATTTTATATTCATAAAGTATTGTTTTTATCTATATTTAATATCTAATAAATATATTTTTTCTCGTACTTTTTTAAAAGAAATTTTCAAACTTAGCATATTTCATAAGCACTTGTCTTGAAACGTTAAAAACTCCTGTTTTTAAATTGCTAGTGTCCGTAACAGCTACTGAACTGTGGTATGTTCCTTCAATCGAAAAGCGACACGCGCTAGGTTTTTGACTTTTAAAAAACTATTATTATTATTTAAATTAAAAGCAAAAGTGAGGACATATTTAAAATCAGCATTAAATTCATTACAACTTATATTTGAAGAGTCTTTCGTGTATTATAATGGATTTTCCGCTAAAAGTAAATAACTTAATAAATTAATTCCGATATTTTTATTTATCTAAGACACTCATAAAATATCATGACTTTATGTGACAGCACTATTTGTTTTATAAAAGGTGTACTTAAAAGCAGTACTTGCTTTTTTTGTTTTTTTAAAATCCGTTAAGAAATAACGGAGATAGAATTTGTTAAAAAAAGTCGTGCGCCGCCATCTTTGATCCGCCATATTTTTTTATAACAATTTTCCAGAATGCCAATCTCGAAAAATATTGTTATATTAGGGCAGTACTTTCATGCTCTGAAGGTTTTTTAAAATTGGCAGAGCATCCAAGCGAATGTCAATATGAAAATGGACTACAGGTTAGTACCAGTCGCACATTTGTGAACTTAGAATTGCCTTCAAAACTTGCGGTCTATTTAGAAACTAGGACTAGAACATTTCGCTGCAAGTCTTATTGAAGTTCGTGTGAACTTGCAATCACAGCTTCTAGTGTAGATATCTTCATCTGTGATTTTTCTGAACTCCAATAGTTACTAACATTGGCGACGAAAATAAACTCGCATAAAAACTCCAAATTTTTTAATTTATTTTGACTTTCTCCAGACTCAATCAAGCCATCGATCTTCAGTGCAAATATTTTCGGAATTCCAATCGGCAACTTTATCTTATGTAACGTTGGCTTGATTAGACCAACTGTGTCGAACCGTTCGTCTTCATTCAATACCAGATCCTTAAAAGCCTCACATGAACAACATGAACAAAAAACTTGATTTCATGCAATTTATCTTCTCAAATTCACACATTCAAAAAAGTTCAGTTCACTTAAATTCTAACTCCAGTTTTGCAAAAAGCTAAATGACAATTTAAATTTCGAATTTTTGTATCTCAAGAAAAATAAGTACATTTAGGTGTACTTAATGAACTTTTTAAGACAGTAGGACACTATTCGAAAATAAAATACGGTCCTACTAAAAATAAGAACATATGGTCACCCTACTTGTAAGGGTATTGTAACAAAATATATAAATAAATACTGTTTTCACGTATTTCTGTTGTGTCTTATAAGTGATGGTTTTTTGTAATATTTTTATTACTTATATAAATAAATAAATATTCACTTGCATTAGCCACTCGACTACGCCTCGTGTGCTAATCAATCCGCTCGTGAATAAAATACATCTTTATTCGCTTGACGCATAAGTCATTTTGTTTATTTTTAAAATTCATGTAAATTTTGAATACCTATTATAAATGTCCCTAAAGACCGTAGTTATTATCGATTCTACGCTACTGATCAAAATCATAAAAAACATGTAATTTATACATCGTTGTATCTAACATTTAAATACAATATGCAGTATGATTTACGACTTTTTTTATATTTCCAGCCTAAAGCGTTCTGTGGGTAACAACGTATCCACCCATTAATAAATACTGACCAAAAATAACAAGTTCAAAATTTTACGTCGAATGTAAGTGCTTGTGACAGGTAAAATTGGTGATGAGTTCTTGGCCTTTTCGGTTGTTTTTTAGTAATTCAGGGTGGTGTTAATACGTGCATGATTACAAATAAAGGCTGGTAGTTAGTCTGGTATGTAAATATTTGTCCAAAGAGGTAGAATCGCACGGCGATGCGTGTACGGGCTAGTTGGTCCAGGACCCAAGCCAGTTTGGCAGTTGCTTTACACCGTTGTCGCGTTTACCTTTTTTCAGGTACATCTACGGATCTTTAGTTTAGTAAGTACTTGTCCCAGAAATTATTTTTCTTTATAACACAGGAGTAAGCGTAGTTTACCATTTGTTACACGGTTACAGGTAAATAAGAAACCATGTGTTAAAGAAGCTATATATATTTTTAAGTCTAATTAGATATGTTTAACTATTTTATGTTTCTCTTTTGGGTATTTTTCTTAATCGGAAGTTGTTACAATTTTTCAAAAATCTCTGCAGATGTTTTTGTTATTTCCAGCACGTCAGCTGCGTTGAATATAATCCATGATAATTTAATTGTGACTATTTTTTTTGACAATTAAAGCGGTGGTGGAAAAATGTGTACAATTTAACTGCAGTTAATCCTTCTCTTACTGAAGTGACGTACCTATAAATTTGTAAAAACAACAGGGGGATGAACATTATAATACACTTTTTCAAATTTTTAAAAATTAAATTAAATTTTGCTGTAAACTGAATACACATTATTCTTCGGTATTCCTTGGTTACATCACTTTATAGCGCGTGGTGTAGATGTGCCTTTATTTTTTGGCCTATTTCAATATATTTTCTGAAAGGAAACATTGTAATGCATTCTTATCGCCGAAAATCAGCACTAAGCTACTTCATGATATATGTGTATTCTTTTTAACAACCCTTAAAATTAAACATTCTGAGGGACAATTAGAAATGTATTTATTTATTTATTTACTTGCATATAAATACATTTACATAGCAGACTTTAACATTACCAGTTAAAATAATCATTATATGAAAGCGATGTGAAGACAAATATAAATAGTTAAGGACTAATAACAAGCGCATTTGACGAAATTTAAAAAAATAGAGTTAGATACACCGTTGGACTCCTCTCGTTAAGGCGCATGTAGTAGAGTTGTCATGTTAGTTGCAAAAACACGTTATTGTGTACTAAAATACGTTTAAAAATGAAGCTCAGAAGCAAATTCATGCGTTTGTTTTGACATCTCAGTTGCAAAACCGGGTATATGTATTTAGCCAATGAGAATCCACGACCAGCCAATTGGATAACTTGATCATACCACGTGCGTAGTGTGCGTGACATTAAAAATTAAGAACAGTTGTTGTATTGTTAGTATACAAGGAAGCCTGGTTTCTTAAAATAATTAATATTTACAAAGTGATAGTGGTAGAAATAACTATGGATCTTGAGAAACTAATTACACCTAGTCCACTAGGCAAAACCAGAAAACGTCCCATACAGAAAGAAAACTGGAAAATAAATGTTAGTAAAAGATTAAGGTTAGTTAAACTTTCTTGGTCAATTTAACAGTATTGTTTAATTTTTCACCCCTTGTAGGTATAAAGCCAAAAATTTGCCTCAATATCCATCATGCCATCATAATGGACAAAAATGTCCATTCTTTTGTAAATCGTTAAAATGAAGGACATAAAAAATTTCATTCAATTCTTTATGCCACCACAAGCAAATTGACTCAAGACTCGTATCTCCTCAAAAATTGCGAAAGTGAAAGCCAAAAAGAGATATAAAAAATAAAAATAGTGTATCTATAAAATATTTTGTTCCCATTGAGAATGGGAGGATCAGAGTATGTAAAAAAAATTTCCTAGGTATAACAGGCGTTTCCTCTTGGAGAATTGAAAATATTATGAAAAACTTGTTTTTGCACAACAGAATGCCTTCAGAAAATCCGGGAGGAGATCGAATGAAAGAATGTGGAATCACACTACTGCCGCAGCAAGACCGCAGAACGGATGTATTTGCCATGTGATCTGAATTTCACAAAGTTTTATAAGATTTTCTGTTTAGAAAACCCAAATTTGGTTTAAAGTTGAGTTATTTTAGAACTTATGTTAACTCAACGTATAATGTAGCATTTGGAACGCCAAAATCTGATATATGCTCATTTTGCCTTTGTGAAGATGAAAAATTGAAAAAAAAATAAGAATAGGAAAGATAAACAAATTATAATAACAGGGTTGAGAGTACACAAACTCAAAGCAAAAGCGTTTTATAATTTATTAGGTTCTAATGAAGAGGGATGCGTCACAATCTCGTTTGATTGTCAGAAAAATTTAGCCCTGCCTAAACTTCCCGACCAGGCTGCTTACTTCAGCCAACAAATTAATTTCTATAATTTTACTTTAGTTTGTGGAAATTCTATGACAAATCTGAATTCAAATAATGTATTTTCTTATGTATGGTTAGAAACGGAAGCAAAAAAAATTCAAATGCCATTGCATCTGCTGTCCATGATGCACTACAGAAAATGGTTTTCCCTCAGATTGCCTCAAAAGTAAGACTTTTTGCTGATGGCTGTGGGGGTCAAAACAAAAATTCAATTGTTATGACTATGCTATTATATTGGTTGAATTTTGAGGCTCCACAGCAAATTCAGTATGTTGTAATTATTTTTCCTATGGTCGGACATTCCTTCCTACCATCTGACTGAGTTTTTGGGCTGATAGAAAGGAAACTTAAAAAACAAACTGTAATTATTGATAGAAGTATGAAGACATTATAGAAGAATTTTCTACTCTTCGGAAGCTAGGAATAAATTGGAAAATATTTAATTGGAATATGGAAGCTAAAAACTGTATTAAACCTGAGATTGGCACTTTCAGTTCAATCAATGTAAGAGATTTACTACGGTCAATAATTATGAAAAAAACAATATTGCCGAAATTCAGGGAGAAGTTAATTACCTGGTGGATACTGGAGTATCAAAGTCAGTGTGTAAGAAGAATAAAAAATTCTCACTCTGTAAACCTCGTGTAGTCCCAATACTGAACTCATTAAGAGGAGATAAGTTATCCATTTAATCATTACTTAAAAAACATTATGGTGAGGAATGGAGAGACGATCCTGCATTACAATTCTATAAAATAATCGATTCCAGTAATCAGAATAATCAACAAGAGAAATGACAGGGATTACCAGTCTGAACATGATGGTGTTTGTGCTCAGGATTCAAATCGAATTTAAAAACTATTTTTCAGTTTTTATATAATATATAATATTAATAGTTCGGTGAGTTCTTTTGTCATATATATATATATATATATATATATATATATATATATATATATTTTAATACATTACGAGGTTTCAGTTCCTTAATTCTATCATGTGTAGGGTAATGCAATATCTTTTACAAAACCAAACAAAACCATGTTCCTTGTTGCCAGTGGCAAAACCAAGCATGTGTCTTATTGCCAGTTGCAAAACCAAGCATGTTTCTTGTTGCCAATTGCAAAACCAAGCGTTTGCATTTTTAATTCTTCATTATCTTCCAAAATAGGTCAACCAGGTCACGAATTTTTTATGTATTATATTTTTGGTAACTAACTCCACCTTTTGAGACCGAGTCCGAACTAAATATATCCGTTATAAAACTACAAAGAGTTTTTTGTGGTTACCTCAGAATGACGTTTCAATCAAATGGGCGGTTTTGCTTCTAGTGGACTCATATATAATATATATAAATAAAAATATGATTATTTATAATGATTACTGCAGTATAACACGTTTAGTCTGATTTTTAAAACCATCAAGAGATTTATTAAATAAATCAAGTTCGTTGTAGAATTTATTCACAGTTGAAGTTATTCTATTTACAGGACTGAACATTGCATAATATGTTGTTCTACAATAAGGGACAGATAAAATGGACACATTTCTAGAGTTGAAAGATGGTACCCTAAAACACATAGACTCCAAGCAATCAGGAGAACTGATGTAATTGTTGATAATTTTGAATGTTAGACACACATCATAATATTGACGTCTGCTATGTAAGGAATAAATACCCAAATATGATTTCTTTCCTCGCAGTTTAAAAAAATTCCCCTTGTTCCAAGTGTATAGCACATGAATCGAATGAATATATTTTGAACAGATTCGAGCTTATTGATATATACGCTGTAGTACGGTGACCAAACAACGTTGGAGTGTTCCATAACAGTCCTAACTGGAGAAATATATAAAGTAGTTAACGCACGAGGATCTGAAAAGTCTTGAGCCATTCTTTTAAGAAAACCCAACATTTTATTTGTTTTCGCAATCATTTTTTCAAAATGTTCCGAGGAAGAAAGTTTAAAATCAAATATAACTCCTAAGTATTTCACAGTGCTTACATTACGTAATCTCACGTTGTTAATGCTGTACTCAGAATTAATGGGTGACAGCCTGCGACCAAATAGAGTAGCATTTGTCGACATTAAGAAGCATATAATTATCAACACACCAAGAGCATAAATTGTTTGAAGGTCTTTTTGAATCTATGCAGAATCAACCTGAGAACAGATATTACTTAATATTTTCAGGCCATCCGCAAACAGTAAAAACTTACATTCGATACACTTAGCAATGTTGTTGATGAATAAGTTAAACGATAAGGGACCAATATGAGCACCCCGGGGCACTCCAGATGTTACCGAAAATGACTCAGATATATAACCGTTAACGAGAACTTGTTGAGTTCTCTCAGAGAGATACGACTAAATCCGCGATAATAAAGGAGGACTAAGTCCAATGCTATGAAATTTTTTTATAAGAAGAGAGTGATTTACCTTATCAAATGCTTTACTAAAGTCCATGTATATGACACGAACATCAGCACCTTCTACTAATTATTTAATAATGAAATTGGTGTAGATATACACGTTAGAATCGACATAACGACCTTGTAGGAATCCATGCTGCTCTGGAATGATGACATTACTTAAAGAGACGGATATATATTTTTTTCCACTAATGACTCAAATAGTTTTGAGATTGCGGATAGGTTACATACTGGTTTATAGTTGCTGATAAAAGATTTGTTGCCGGATTTGTAACTCGGAGTTACGTATCAACTTTTCCAACAAAATGGAAACATGAGAAAGAATGGTATAAAGAGCGATTTAGAACAAGATTTTAAAAATAACGATGGAATTTTGTCAAGACCTGCATTTTTATTAACATCAATAAGAAACTTTTAACTTATTAATTACAACAAAACAGCGATAAAACAAACACTCAAAAATACCACATATGTTTACTTAAAAGTGTCTATAAAGTTTTTTACCTCTATCTCTTTCTTATGCAATGTGATTTGCATCTTTCGTCTCTCTTTGGGTTTTTTTCAGATGGAATGCCTCTTCGACGTACCAAGTCTCTGAAAGTTAGTCGTCTATACCCAGTCACCGTAAAAAATTCAGATAACGATCAGGCTTGATTTTTTGCGAGTTTTGTTAACATATGTGTAGATTTGTTGAACTTTATTTAATATACATTATTATAACAGTAATTAAGTATTGTGTCTGGGGTAAAGGTTACAATAACTTTGACAGACTTCAGTGTCATTTGATCATGTCGAACACCACTACTAACAAATATTGTTTACTTAAAAATGGTAACGAAATAGAAAGAAATAGTAATTGTGGTTTATTTTAAAAAAAATCAGTTTTCTAGTCTCCTTCTGCATTCTATAGTTCACGGTAACTTTCTGAAAAATTATTGAAATCGTCTAAAACATAAAGATGTTATGTTTGTTCCTCGTTTAAACATGATACCCTATAGAATCTTTGGATATTGATTCCGCATGACATCAGGCCGCGTATCTCAATGTAAAACAAAATTGATATTAACTGCAGACATCATCTATATCTATACGGCTCTACGTTTCAAAAATTATATGTTCAAATTGGTCAAATAATAAACAAATTACAGGCTTGTTATAAGTCGAGCTCAGATTTACAGTACGCTCAAAAAATTCAATAAAAACTTTACGACATTAAAATACCGTTAAACTAGTCGCAAAAATAATTGCGCCCAGGCACGCACTTGAAATATTTAGGTCAGCAACTCAGTTATTCAATTTTAACAGCGTGTTATGGTCTAGTATTATTAATATGTACATTCTAATACGAATTTTAAGTTCCGCTCTGTACTATTTCGTTCGTAAATTGACTCGCTTACCTTTATAGGTTTTTAATGTTCGTCGGCTCGTTTGATGACACCATGTCGCATGGTACAACGGCGATAATAACAAAATCGTAAAGTTTTTGTTGCCTTTTTTGAGTGTAAATCTGAAGTCGACTATACCACAATTAACCGAAATATCCTGTATATGTTTTTCACACAAATAGTAAATGAAATATATTTGTTTAGTACTCTTTGTTAAATTAATTGAATTAAATAAGTATGATTTTGAATTCACATTTTTTTATAATTCATTATTCACTGTCCTTATAAAAAAAATTGCTTTATAAATAATATGTCCAAGTAAAATGTACACCAACACGTACCGCTTTAATACAAAAATAAATGTTCTCGATGAAAATTACTTACTGAGTGACTGATGAGATGGATAATGTGACGGTCATCATAATTACTAAAATAGTGCAGTGCCAGTGCAGTTCGACAAACTGACTACTAATAGGTATAGATGACAAAAATATGTTAAGGATATTTTATGCTGTTTTATATGAATCAGTGTCCTTTGCATAAGGGACCGTCCATAAATGACTTCACGCTTAATAAGATGTCACAATCGATGGATTAAAAAAAATGGGACCAATATACTGCTTTTAAATTCTATTATGTTTATCTCTTTTTGATCCTTTTTTTTTAATTTATACACTTATATTTGCACATCAGGATCATTTAATGATTAATGTATTAAATGAGTCGTTAAATTTAAAGGTGTGTGGTGTGTGTCGCGTGAACAAAACCTGGAATTGTTAAATTGTTTGGCAGATATGATTTGTAGGGTAGGTGATTAATTTTGTTTCGTAATATGGTCCGTCCGATGTGTTATTTCTTTTCAAAAATCAATAAATCATATTAGGAATATGATTTCCGATTCTTCTTCAATATCTTTTAAGACATCCTAATATAATGTTTCGTCAAAACACGAACATACAAACACCTTTAAGTAGGAAACTCTGGAGTGTCCTATGTTAACATTTTTATTTTTTATCATGTGATAGGAAAATCGGCTAAAATCCCCGTAGAATATAAAAAAGCTGCAAAATACCCGGCCCTCAGTTCCCGGCGGTTTGCTGATCTCTGATCAAGGTAGCGGTCAGGCAAGACGGCTAAGAATCGCCGGGTTCGATCAGGCTACCACAGAAGACGACTATTGATCTCCACTCTGAATACCAGGACACTGGCAACGACCGAAAGACTACATCAACTCGAAGAAGAGCTGTCACACGTTAAATGGGACATACTGGGAATAAGTGAGCATAAAAGGAAAGGCAGTGAACAACTAATACTAAATTCAGGAAATATATTACACTATCATGGATCAGATAATATAAATGAAGGAAGAATAGCCTTCCTAATACACAAAAGACACGTACCAAACATTACAGAGATCGAGTGTATCAGTCCAAGGGTAGTGTATCTTAACTACAAACTAAATAGCAGATACGACCTAAAAATTGTTCAGGTCTACACGCCAAGATTCTACGACGATATAAGAACAGCGTTACAGCACGCACCCGCCCACTACACATTGTTCGTAGGAGATTTTAACGCCAAGAGGCCGCAAAGAGTACTATGAAGAAACTCCCTGGGGTACTCATGTGTATAGGATAAGGACTGAGAGAGGGCAAATGTAGCTTGAGTTTCTAATGCAACATAACATATTTGCAATGAATACTTTCTTTGACAAACCCCTTCAACGAAAATGGACCTGGGTTAATTCCGACGGAAAACCAAAAATAAAATTGACCTGATAATTTCCAACAGAAGAGATGTTGTATGGGATGTTACAACCCTTAATAGATTCACAATAGGCAGTGACCATCGAATGGTCCGAACACGTGTGGATATAAATTTAAAAAAGGAAAGAACCAAAATGGCAAGAAAGATAAGCAACAAATGGAGACCGTTAAAAAGTGTGACAGATTACCAGCAACAAATAAACACAAAAATAGCAATCATGGGAGCTATAGAAGCATAGAAGCATAGAAACATTAAATACGCAAATTACAGGCTATATAAAGACAGCTAAAGACAAACATCAAAGCAAAAGTTCAACAAAGAACCACAAACTCAGCGAAAACACAAAAAGGCTCATGAAAGAAAGAAGAGAGCTGCTGGATAAATACTCGATAAACGCTGACCGACTAAGGGAAATGAACAGAGAAATATCGAAAGCAATAAGAAAAGATGTAAGAGCATTTAACACAAGGGAGGTAACAAGAGTTATAGAAGAAAACAGAAGTCTAAAATCACATAAAAAACGTTTTCGGAAGGCAGAAAGAACATAACCAAGTTAAAAAACCAGAGAGGTGAGAAAACATCGAATAAATCTAAGATATTGAATATTGTGAGGTCCTTCTATTAAGAACTATAAAGTGATTCGACGGCCAATGAAACAAATGTAACTATCCCAAAAATCGAAAACCAGAGATCCGAAGATATTGCAGACACAACTCTCGACGAATTGAGAGCTGCCCTGCGTGAAATGAAAAATAATAAAACAGCCGGCGAATACGATAATGAGATAGAAGCAGCAAAACAAGAAGGATTTGCTTTACACCAAACGCTCTGCAAGCTTTACAACGCATGCTTAATAAAAAGAACAACACCCACTCAATGGGACCGAGCTGTAATAATAATTTTGCACAAAAAGAGAGATATAACAAACCTAAAAGACTATCGTCCGATCAGCCTGTTATCCCATATATACAAACTTTTTATGAGAATAATCACAAAACGAATAACCAGGTTAGACGACTACCAACCATATACACAAGCAGGTTTTAGATCCGGATTCGGAACAAATGACCACCTCCAAGTAGTAAAAACTATTGTCGAGAAGTGCATAGAATATAACAAGCCCCTGGTTTTAATGTTCGTCGATTATGAAAAAGCTTTCGACATGATAAATCAACAAAAAATACTCTATGCTCTAACAGAATGCCGTTTTGACTACAGATATATAAACATAATTAAAAACCTGGATGGGAAAGCAAAGGCTTGCGTAAAAATACACGACTATACCGAAGACTTTTGTATAGAAAGAGGAATGAGACAAGGTGATGTTATATCCCCAAAACTTTGTGCGACGCTTTTAGAATACATATTCAAGAAAGTTGATGTCGAAGACATGGGTGTAAACATCAATAGTGAGAGATTAAACCACCTACGATTCGCGGACGACATTGTCATAGTAGCTGACCGTATTGACAAAGCAAAAGAAATATTAAAGAGGCTGGACAGGGCATCTTAAACAGTGGGTCTAAAGATTAATACCAGCAAAACAAAATATATCACAAATTGACCACGTAGAACAGGTTTACTCGTATAAATATCTGGGACACAAGATTCGCATAGGAAGAATCAACCAGACCTGTGAAGTAGGGCGCAGAATTGGTTTAACTTGGGCAGCGTTCGGGAAGCTTAGCAGCACTCTAAAGTCGAACCTTCCAACTTGTTTAAAGAAGAAGGCCTGTAACCAATACGTACTTCCTGTGCTCACTTATGGAGCAGAAATGCTCACATTAACAAAGAAGACTGTTAACAAAATACGTGTTACACAAAGGGGTATGGAAAGGGCAATGTTAAGTGTTTCCCTTAGGGATAGAGTCTCAAATGCAAGGCTCCGCCAGATGTACCGATGCAATCCAGCGCATAACAATGTTAAATGGAACTGGGCTGGGCATATAGCAAGACTAACAGATGACAAACTGGATGAAAACACGACATCGCAGACGATGGAGTGAACTACGTGAGGCCTATGTTCAACAGTGGACGCAATTGGGCTGATTGATGATGATGATGATGATGATGACGTGTACCTAACGTGATTGTATGCTGGGAAGTCGATATGGTTGACTTCAGCTGCAGATTTGGCTTCCAGATTGAATAAAGGACTTTTTCGTATCTTTGTTTTTGGGCATCGCCTTCTGATTGGACCTTGATTAAAATATGTAAAAAGCAGGCATTTGAACTAAACCTGGGCAAATCATTTCATTTATCGGACCTCCTGTGATTTGATTGATATATAAACTAAAATAAGTGATGATTGAAACATCTGGTTTGTCCTAGTCTGTTACTACGTATGCAACACGTAACGCATATAATTTGCATTAGAAGTGATATTCAGATATAAATATGCAGAAAATATATATTAAGAATAATCAAATAATCTAGGAATGTCAAAGACAACAGATTTTTCTATCTTTGTAAATACAAAGCGCATAGGATGTAAATAATAGAAAGTCACGTCTGCTAGGGTTACGACAGAAGTTTCAAGCGTAACGATGCGTTTTATAAATGAATAATACAAGCGCTAGTTGTAGCCGCAACCAATGTTCAGCACTCCGTCGGTTCTCTGTCAATTCAGTAACGTGCAGTGGCTTCAAATATCAAATTGATTGGTTTTCTATTTCTTTTCGTTTTTTATAAGTTTTTAGTGTTTCTTACTGTGGTGTTATAAGTACCTGCAATTAGGCAAATAGTTTGTGATTGCTTTAATGTTCCTGTTTGTAAAAGACTAACCTCAAAATTCCCGGCAAAAGACTGAATGCAATAGCCAGAGACGTGGTAGTGAAATTAGGTGATCACTTTAATTGTGAAAAACTTAAAACAGGTTCACTTTTATCTTTGCAACGAGTACATGAGGTGAACTTTGAAATTAAATGCTGCAGCGGATGTTAAAATTCATTGTATTGCATGCCGTGTTCATGCATACATATATTTAGATTCATCAATAGTCATATTTTTAAAATCTGTAGAACAATATTTATTTACCCAAAAACTGAAAAATAAATAAGAAAATCAATGTCGAATACTCCAAATAATTAGCGATTATTATCGAGTAACGCCACTGATCAGCGTCCATATGGTACTTGACCATGAACTTGTTGCTTATTTTTAGAGCGCCGCCACCAAGTAGCTGACCATAGTTTACATAGAAATCTATACGTGTTGATAGCGAATTACCATGTTTAAAACTTTTTAATGATGGAGAGTTTTACAAACATTGAGTGGACAAACATGCCCGTCACCTCGTATGTTTACACGGAACGGTATCTGCGTTCCCCATGAAAGAACTTTTGTGCCAGCTGTTCAACATTTAAGAGATGATGGACATTTTCAACCCGTTACTCATGATAGGGGTCGTACACCGTCTTGGAGGGCACTGGATACTTAACCACTAATTTTAGATGTTGTCGAAGGAAATTCTAAAGTATTCGCAGGCTTTCTGCACAAATTGTGTGTCCGAATTTGTAGTGTAGCACTTTGAACGAACAGGGGCTGCATCCTTATCACGTGAAGAAAGTACGAAAGTACAAGGCGTATAGCCTGTAGATGAGCTTCGACGGCAACAGTAACTAAATATCAACTTTATGTATGTGTTCGTTTTCAGTCTGGAGTATTTATAATTTGAACATTTTCCGCAGATTTGGTAACACTGAAAATTCGGCTGTAGAAGAGTCAATAATTTACCGTCCGTCTCCTGGGTATTCCTTTCTCTGATAGGATAGTCCACAATTTGTTACAATCGGCCTTGCCAAAATATTTGCGGTAGTCTGCGAAGCAAAGTACACAGCTTCGGTAAGTTGCCATAGTTTGAGTATTTGTTCTCTAGTATCGTTCTTGCAAGAGCTTCTGCTCGCGTGGGAGATATTTACCAAGACACATCGATAATGCTACACTCTGATTTGAAGAATATGTATAACGGTCTTCAATTTTACTGGGCAGATAAAAAATGCAACAAAAACTTTACGAGCTCTTGATCAAACAAGCCGACGTACAAAAACCTAGTGGTTCAATTTGCGGGCGGAATAGTACAGCGAATAACAGTATTTTAATGAGGTCGTAAAGTTTTTGTTGCCTTTTTTAATTGCAAACGACTATCCGATGTATTAATGGTGTGTTGTATAAAATTAATAACACCAATTTATATTTGTCACATATTTAGTTTTTTCTTTTACAGAACGGCACAAAAATTGACACTCAGAGGGAGAATTACTTTTGTGAAGAAACAGTTGAAGCTTTAGGCTTTTCCAAGCATTCTAATGATTCATTTTTTATCAATTAATATAATTTTGAACTATGATGATAATCAATACTCGTAAGGCAGCAATAATAATAGATTGTTGCAGGAAGAACGGGAATTTTGATTAGGATGGTAATTTAAAAATAAAAAAACTGTTTCTTCCAATAAACAATTTTTTTATTTTGCCGAGCTTACCGTCCATTTAAATTATTTCCATCTGGCAACGTCGCCTGCTCCATCTGACTCTCAATGGTTAGGTAGACTAAGGTGAGATAATGAGGTAGAGCAAGTATTATGGGTTGATTCTTTGGCTAGAAGGAGAAGCAGTTTTTGGAATTCCACCCGCTGTATCTTGTTAAGTCATCTCGACTCACGATCGAGAAGCCTGGTTTAAACACGTCAGTGCCAGGCCTTGTTTACACAGGGTAAAGTTACTGAATACGAGTTAAATGATGAGGATTATTTGTTTTTTCCTACGGTTAAGTAAGTAGATAAGACGCATTTTTAATTATGGTAATGCATCCGAAATTCAATATTATTCTCTTGTGATACTTGGAAGTTGATAGTAAAATCAGATAACATGATCGTCGCAATTAATACTAAAATAATTCAAGCATACTAGATGTTTATTACATACTAATGTGTAGAAACCTATTTACAGTTTACACTACTGTAGTTCGAATGAACTACCATTTTTGGTCTGGGGTGGTCAAACCGTTTCTTTTGAATGACAATTAGAAACGTGAGTCGAATATGAAAGCAATGTGCAATACCCAGTAGTAAGGACTCGTCAGTAAATAATGTGTTTCATTAAATGTACGATTAAGGTGGAATTTTAACGAAACTACGTAAAACTTAAAACTATAAATGGCTATACAAATTTCTGTAGGTTTTATAAACGAAAATGAAAATAATTAACTCACTGTAAATAATAATAATAATAATAATAGTTTATTTGCATAATAAAAAATTCACAATACATTAATATACGTTAAAATTATACTACAAATCTTACAATAATCGTACAATTAACATCATAATTAAATTGATAAAAGGTTTACAAATAAACTGAATAACCCACAACATCTTAGACTGTCCGTGGGATATTTGCCTCATTTGCAAACACTTTTATCTATTGGTTTAATGTAATGGGTGGACAGCACAGCTGCGTACACGTAACGTCAGTTGCAAGGGGGTTTAATAATTAACGCTTAACTAGTAGGAGACAGGGCAATAGAAAGAACAAACTATTTTGTCGACGTTTCGTGTATTTGGCACACACTTCTTCAAGGTTTAATAGCTATAATGCAACATCTTTAAGCACAACAATTTCATCATTATTAATATTGCATATTGGTTATTCTTTCCTATTATTTGGGTTTTCTACCACATGTACTATTATCCTCTTCAAAACAAATCACCGAATCTACAAAATAATAGACTTATTGGAAAAAAACCTCTGCGCCCGTGACGTTTACGCCAAAGGAAAAGTCAGGGGTTATGTTTTGCAAATAATATAAATCGAAATAAACACAAAAATAATGTATTTTGCTGACGTTTCGGAAAGTAATCTCTTTCCGTTTTCAAAGCTATTTTTTGAAGAACTCTTATTTTGCTGTGTATGTCAAATAAGAATCTTAAAGCTGTGTATTTGACATACACAGCAAAATAAGAGTTCTTCAAAAAATAGCTTTGAAAACGGAAAGAGATTACTTTCCGAAACGTCAGCAAAATACATTATTTTTGTGTTTATTTCGATTTATATTATTTGCAAAACATAACCCCTGACTTTTCCTTTGGCGTAAACGTCACGGGCGCAGAGGTTTTTTTCCAATAATTCTATTATTTTGTAGATTCGGTGATTTGTTTTGAAGAGGATAATAGTACATGTGGTAGAAAACCCAAATAATAGGAAAGAATATTCATAGAATGCCACAAATAACTTTCAGACAATATTGCATATTGGTGTTGATGAAATTGTTACGCCTACAGATGTTGCATTATAACTAGGGTGACTATATTTTTTTCAGAAAAGGAAGTATAATGATGAAAGTAGTTTTTATCAAAGTTGAAGTCGCAGGGACCAAAAATACGCCGCAGGCAAAAATTTTGGATTTTTCAAGGTCAAACGATTAAAAAGGTTAAAAGATTAAATTAAAAGTTTTATTTAAAATAATATTTATTTATTTTAAATATATTTGTATCAGGTAAAAAGACCAAGTGTTCTATGTTCTATTCAAAATATAACAAAATAACAAATATACTCTTCCTTTCCCCTCGACGTTTCTGCAACTACAGCACTTGAATAATCACGTTGGTACCAGTCACACTTTTGGGAACTTTTTGCTTTCAAAATTTGCGGTCTGGCTTTTGCAAACTGGAACATTTCGCTGCAACTCTCATTGATGCTTGAACTTGAACTTGCAAATTTTTTAATTTATTTTGATTTTATCCAGACTCTCGAGTCAGACCAGCGATCTTCAGTGCGATAGTGCAAATATTTTCGGAATTCCAGTCGGCAATTTTATTTTCTGCAACGTTGGCTTGCATTCATGAAACTTATCTTCTCAAATTCACACATTCGAAAACATTCAGTTCATTTAAGTTCGAACTCCAATTTTGCCCCTATGGCGCCCTCCTTAGGACCGCCATTGAACACAAATTAGAGGACCTAGTAATTAAATATTTAACTTATTTACAAGCACTTTAGATAATTGAATTTCTATAATACAAAGTAAATGACATACATACATGCATGCATACCTATATATACACATAGATATTCACATACATATACCTATATACATATTGAGTATATTTAATTGTATCGGATGTAAAGTAATAAAATTTATGGTTTATGAAGTTATTTCATTTCAATTAGTCTTTTTATCATTGATCTGTTGCTGTTTAATAGAAATCGCTTAGTTTTTGTTATGAACATGTTGAAAGACTTAATATTAGTTGTTTCAGATGGCAAATGAAATAACCTTGGAGCTAGATAGTGGTGGTTGCGTTGACCAAATTTTTACTAATGGGAGTTTTATAATTTTCACTTCTATCTCGTGTCATGCATATGATCAATCCTTTGTAATGTGTGTTTATTTTTATATTGGAATATGCTCAAATATAAAAAGAATAACTGTCCCAAATCTAACAGCCTTGCATTTTTATAAAGTTCATCAGATGAGTAATTATTACTTCTATATAACATTATTTTTAATATATTTTTTTGTAATAGTTCTAAATTTTTTATGTGGCAATAGGCGGCACTACCCTATGCAACGATTCCGTATGATAACCTGGATTCCACTAGGGCATAAGGCATAATATATCATTTTTAAGTAATTAATATCTAAAATAGCCCTCATATTTTTAAATTTAAATAGTAATGATCGGACTGTTTGCGCAACTAAGTTAATATGCTGTTCCCACCTTAGATGTTTATCGATTATAATGCCTAGGTATTTTATTGTATCATCACCAATAATTTCTGAAGTAGAGTCATTACTATTTATTTTGAGTGTTGCGAAATTTGATGATCCTCTTTTATCGCAAGAAAACGGCAAACATTTGCTTTCCTTAAAATTTATTGTAAGAAGTTTATAATCAAACCACTCTTTAAGAATAGTGAGTTCTCTTTCAGCATCCTCTTTTATTTTGTCCCAGGAACTACCTTGATATAAAATTTCGGTGTCGTCCACGAATCCAATTATGGTTCCATCAATTTTAAGACTGAAAAGGTTATTAATATATATATATATATATATATATATATATATATATATATATATATATATGTTAGATAATCGATTGTTGAAATCACTTTTTAAAAACTTTATTTATTTATTAATGGAGTCAACGTTGACTCTTTATAAATTAGAACAATAATAATTTTGACTTGTTTATTCCAACATGAGTTTAAGACTGCCGTCTGAAAGTACACTACTCCCATTTATAACCTTTGGGAACAAAGGAACTGCAATTATGCAGTTTTGCAAGAATACAATCTTATCTAATTCTCGGGAGAGCGGATGCTGAGAGGAGTCGTTATCTGATATCTATGTAATATAATACCGCTGAGAGTGGTGAGGCCAATGTCTCAGAGATACAGGGTATATTTTCATATAACAACTTCCCCCTTATAAAAAAAGTTGTTGTTTATACAGCAACTTTTGAGTTGAACAAAATTTGTGATTTAACAAGAATTCAAAAATATAAAGTAATGTAAAATGGTAAAATTGTAAGATTGAAAAATATAAAAATATAAAATGTAAAATATAAAATGTAAAATATAAAATGTAAAAATACAAAAAGCGTAAAATGTAAAAGCATAAAATGTAAAAATGCTAGGCGTAAGACGCAAGCGTATTAGCTTGTTTGTGTTACGAAAAGCATGTTAAAATGTTAGTCATTTGAAACTAACAAAAATAGGGATAATAAAATACACTAAATAAACAATGAAATGAAGTAAAAATTCACTGAAGAGTCTTGGTACAAAAAGTCAGTAAAAGGCACAAACAGTCTGGTTTAATTAAGTTCGATGTCTTCACCTTCTTCGTCCTCTCTTCTTAGTGGGGGTCGTCTTCGTTGATGAAATAGGCTAGTAAATGTCCTGAGGGGTTCACTAGGCCTTGGTGGAGATGAAGGAGTCGTGGAAACGTTGATGGCTAGTCTTCGTCTTCTTGCTTTACACTTACAGAATAGATACAAGAATAAGATTCCGAAAATTAGCACTATGGTAAGGTAGGTAAACCAAGAAATGTGTCTCGTGATGAAGGGTTCCTTGATTAGGTCGTCTAAGTCTTTTGAATACTGGTCTAATTGGTGTCTGGCGATATCGAGGTCTTCGGTGTTCAGATCACTTAGTTTTAGTGGTTTCAGATTGGGCACTCGAACTTTGTCCGGAACCTGGTTGCAACACTCGAAAGGGATTTGTATGGGGTGAGCGTCGTTCTTCACGTCTGTCGTTTCGTCTGTGCTAGCTTGGATCTTCGTGATGCCTATGAAGGCGTAGCAATTTGGTTGTAATTTAATTATAGAGTTTTTGAAGATGGTGTCGGTTTTTGAAGTCTCCTTTGGGCAATTGATATTCATTTGTAGTGGCTCTGTATTGATGATCATCCACACGTTTTCATCTAGTTTTTGGATGTTGTATCCTTGGCCGATGATAGTTGACGTTTGACAGTTTTCTGGTAGGGTTTGTAGATCCTTGAAAAGGCGGGCTTCGCATATGGCGTTGTTGTCAATTGGATATGCAAACAAATTTGGACATAATTTAGTATTGGTATGGAGTGGCTTGCATTCTCTGAGGTCAGCAACGGGTATGTACATCAAAGAATCATCATCTCTCGCGATATATTTTTGAGAAGTTGACAAGATATGATACAGACCAGTTCTACTATCTAAGATAGGAATGGGGTATAATTGGAAAACAGAGTACGTTTGAGGGTTTACTAGGGGTATATCTAATACAAATACTAATTCTGAGTTCATTTGGAAAGCTTTTAATTCAATAATATCTAAATACTGTGCAATATTTGAAAGTTTAATTGGGAGTGGCAAATTGTCCTTTTGTAGGTTTTGTGAAATTCCCTGCAATGAGTTTACCAAATCCTGGGGATTAATGATAGACGTATGAATTACTTTGAGTCTCGCGAAAGTGATCGAATTTAAAATATCGTTGAGGTTGTCCTCTATAAATAGGTAGCTCGCCATGAGTTGTTCACAAATTTCCAAGAATTTTAATTTTGTTTCAACTGCTCGTACGTTATACGTAATGTCTAAGATTGCGTATTCGATTTCTTTTATGTCTTTGTTGAATGTCTCCTCGTCTATTAGTAGTTTTTGAATTGTCGTGTTAAAATTTTTAATAACTGAATTTGTAACTGATATTTGATTTTTCATCAAATTTTCTATCTGACGTTCGTCTTGGTTTAGTTTATTGATACAGTCAGAGTAGTATTTACCGTCTTCTGCGTCTAAATTTCCGGTAATTGCTTTAAATATTGAACCAATTCCGTTTATGATTCCGCGTTTGTAGCGTTTCGTGTCGAGATGTATTTCGTCAAATTTAGTTTGTATGGATTTTGAGATTTGTCCTAGGAGGCTTAAATGCGTTTTAACCTCACTCGCGAATTCGTTCATGTTTTTGTATGCTGGGTCAAGGGTGGTAAGGATTGTCTGTAAAATTTTGTCGTTTCTGTCAAGAGCTGTCTTAAAGGTCGATATATTTTTATGTACGAGTAACGTCCATTTCTTGTGTGAGATGACAATGTCCGTGTCTTTGTGATAGTAAACACCGATAGTATTGTTTATTGGTGTTATTTCGTATTGAGAAAATGCTGATCCGAACAGCAGTAGAAACCTGAAAATAAATTTTAATCTTCAGTATATGGTTTCATTCTATCAAAATTTACTTTACTTGTTTGATTTGTCTCGGGATTTAACAAAGTGGCAGAATTTTGGAAAATTTCTTTAATCTCGAAAGGGCCGTTGAATTTATTTTGTGACTTACTTTTGATTTGGGATTCCTTTACATATACTTCGTCTCCAACGTTATACGTGGGGCGATTTTCTGGGATATTTCTGTCGAATCTGACTTTAGCTTTTTGTTTTTGCGCTTCAGTCCGACTGCGTGCAATTTGGTAATAGTGAGATATCCTATTATTTAAGTCCCTAACATATTTAGTTATTAGGTCTTTTTGGTTGTACAGGGTCTCTGGTGGTCTATTAGCTGTGTGTCCAAAAATCAGTTCGTATGGTGTAAAACCATGCGTTTTATTAACCGAATTGTTATAGCATATTACTGCATATGGTAATATGGTAAAAGGGTGTTCATTTGGGTTTTCAGTTTTGTGAATTCGGATCATTTCGGCTAAGGTAGCGTGAAAGCGTTCTATAGAACCGTTAGATTGGGAGTGTCCTACGCTAGAATATGTCAGTTTTATATCGTAGAGGGTACAGAGGTCTTTTAGTAAGTTGTTGTCGAATTCACCGCCGTAATCACAGTGAATCCTTAGTGGGGTACCGTAATGTTGAAAATATAACAATAGGGTGTTTACCACAGATTTTGCGCTTTTATCCGGTACTGCATAGGCTTGTGTGAATTTTGTAAGTTCGTCGCGGATAGTTAGAGCGTAATTTCGTGTAGGAAATTCGAATAGATCAATGTTAATTCTTTCGAAAGGTGTTCTCGGGGTTTCAGTGATTACTAGAGGGTTGTTAAGATTTTTACGGCAAACTTTAGTCCGTTGACAAATTTCGCAATTTTTAATGAAATTTTCAATATCTTTGGTTAGTCCTTGCCAATTGTATTTGTTTTTGATCCTACGCATCGTCTCGTTTATTCCGCGATGTAGGTTGTTCTTGCCGGTATGGTTTTGGTCAAGAATTATCGGTCTTTGGTCTTCGTCAGGTGTTTGTACTAGGTTTTGACAGATAATGAGCTTTAGGTCCTTTTCTGCGAAGATAAATGACAGAATTTCGAGTATGGGGAGGTCTAAGTTATTTTCGACATGATAAGTATTAGAAAGATCTAATTCATTTTGATTTTTGTATATTGCTAAGAACAAATGTTCTACTACAGATTCAGGGTCAAAGGGTAGAGGAATGATATAGTATTTCCTATGTCTAACCGATCTACTAGAGAGGATATTTATTTTGTCGTCGTAAAATTCAGGGTTTTCCTCGAAAATGTCGTCGATAATTTGGTGATGAAAATCTCTTAGGTTATTTTGTTGAAAGAAAGTTATGATGTGTTTGTTTTCTCGGTCCAGGAGTTGTTTATTCGAAGTTTGAATTTTAGAGTAGTCAATTAAAGATTTGGTCTTGTATAGTCGGGAGAAAGTATTAAATTCTTGAATTATTTGTTCGTTTGTGATTTCATCGTCATTGTCTGGATTTCCGTCATCGTCTGTGTCTTCGTTCGCGGCTAAGATTTTGGAATGGAATTTAGAACATTTGGAAAAATGGTTTATTTTGATTCTAGAGAGGGCATCGGCATTTTTATTGATTTTTCCGGGCTTGTAAACGATTTCGTAGTCGTATTCCTCTAGTTTGAGTCGCCAGCGGGCAAGTCTACTTCCTGGGTCTTTTATTGAGAATAACCAGGTAAGTGGTCGGTGGTCGGTGACTAGTTTGAATTTTCTACCGAATAAATATGGTCTAAAGTGTTTTACTGACCATACTATGGCCAATAATTCCCTTTCAATGGTGGAATACTTTGTTTCCGCACCGCATAAAGTTCGGGAAGCATATGCAATTGGTAGATCTTTGCCTATATTTCCCTGAGAGAGTACCGATCCGATGGCGAATGCGCTCGCGTCGGTAGTTAGGATGAAAGGCTCATCAAAATTAGGATATATTAATATCGGAGTCGTCGTCAATATTTGCTTTAAGTTGTCGAACGAATTCATACAATCATTGTCAAAGTTAAAGGGAGTGTCTTTTTGTAGTAGCTTGGTCAGGGGCTTTGAAATCTTAGAGAAATTTGGAATAAAGCGTCTATAATAGCCCGCTAAACCTAAGAAAGATTTAATGTCCTTTTGATTTTTGGGATGAGGAAAGTTTAAAATGGCTTCTACTTTACTGGGATTTGGCTTGACACCGTCTTTTGTAATAAGATGTCCTAGATAAGCGACTTCTTTGCGTAGAAACTCGCACTTGTCGGGTTGAATTTTGAGGCTAGCTTTCCTTAGGCGTTTGAATACTTCTGTCAGTCGGGAAATATGATCGTGAATAGTAGGGGAGTAAATGATAATGTCGTCCATGTAAACAAGGCAGCGTTCATTCTGGATTCCTAACAAGATATTATCCATCACTCTTTGAAACGTTGATGGAGCATTCTCTAAACCGAATGGCATTCTAACGAATTCGAAATGACCGTTTTCGACTGTGAAAGCAGTCTTTTGAATGTCAATTTCTATTTGGTGGAATCCGGAAGCTAAGTCTAGTGTGGTGAAATATTGGCATTTGCCTAGTTGGTCTAAAAGGTCAGAAATATTTGGGAGAGGGTATTTATCGTCAATAGTCAATTCGTTTAATTTCCTGTAATCTACTACGACTCGCCATTTTTGTTTGCCAGAGGCATCGAGTTTTTTGGGTACAACCCAAACGGGAGATGACCAGGGAGAAATTGAAGGTCTGATTATGCCTTGGTCCAGCATTTTAGAAACTTGTGTTTTGACTTCTTGTTTATGGCATTGAGGGTAGCGATACGATTTTGTAAATACAGGTTTAGAATTGTTAGTGTCGATTGAATGTTTAATCTCGTTAGTGAAAGTCAAGTTGTCTCCTTCCAGGTAAAATATTTCAGAAAAGTCTAGGCAAAGTTGTGTAATTAGTTCCCTTTCCTCGTAGTTTAGATGATCTAAACGTAACTGATTAATAATTTCAGATGATCGGTCGGTCTGTATGTGTGAGTCGGAATTTTGAACATTTAAATTAAAAATCGATTTAAATTTTTGTAATGGTTCTAGTTTTAGATTAGAAAAATTTATAATTTTCGGAATGGCGTTTGCATTAATTACGGTTGTCAAAAATTCTCCATTTTCGTTTACCCTAACAAGAGCATTAGGCAAACGAACTTTTTCGTTTTCCTGCGCTGACAGTACAGCGTCAGTGTTTCTAAGATTGCATTTTAGTTTGTAAACCTTTTCCGTGCGACCGTCAATTTGGATAGTATTTTGGCTAGAATTATGATTTTGTCGGATTTTGTTGATTTCGGGTGTTGGAGAATCGTCAGTTACTTTGAAGATGGGCAATGTTTTAAAATTTGTAATTAGTTGCCTGGTTTTGAAATCTATTCTACATTCGTAGTGTTCCATGAAATCGGCACCTAATAATCCGTCAAAGTCTATGTCCAAGTCTTGAATATAGACTCTGTGTGGGTCGCGTGCGTTAAATGGTATAAGAACAGATTCGCTAATTTTAATTTTTTCGTCGGTTATGCCTTGTATAATCGCGTTTTCTGGAGATCTATTTTTAAAATTTTCCGCCGTCTTATGCTTAAAAATCGAAATACCTGCGCCAGTATCAATTAAGAGTTTAAATTTGTTCGAAATGTCATTTATGAAATAAAGATTACTAGAATTCACGGTCAATAGTGTGTGTGTAGGCCAATTTAAGCGAAGTTCTGGTCTGAGAAATTCAGTAGGGGGTTGTAATTGTCGTTCAGGTTTAATGTTTGGATTTGGTTGGACATTTGGTCCACTTCGAAATTTATTTCTCGGGTTGGAGTATTCATTGAATACTCCGGGCCTAATGGAAAATCCTGAGGATTAGCAGTATAATCCTGCGACATCTGAGAATTAGCTGTATAATTCTCATTTTGGTATGGCATGTTATCGTCGTTATTTTGCGGGAAATGGGGGTAATCTTCATAATTTATTTGTGGCATGTTTGCCATATTATCAAGGCTAGAATTAGTTTGATAGTTTCCGAAGTTATGGAATTGCGGGTTACTGAAATTATCAGTTTCATGGTAAAAATTAGTATCATAATTTTGAGAGTCGAAATGATTGTCAAAATTAACGTGATGTGTTCTCTGCGGGTTTTGTCTGTTAAAGTTAGGATTGAAATTTGAATTTTGTTGATTTGGGGATCTCTGAAAGTTCGGATTAGGTCTTATTACAGAAGGCCTATTCTGTTGAAAATCTTGTTGCGGCGTGAAATTTCTTTGATATTGCTGGTTGGGAGAATTTTGGAAATTCGGTCTAGAAAATTGTGGAGGACTGGCAAAATTGTTTTGTCTAAAGTTCTGATTTTGTTGTGAGAATTGTAGTCTTGTACGGCACTCATTAAAATTGTGCCCGTTACGTTTGCAAAAATTACAGAATTGTTGGGAGTTGGGACGCCTCTGTTGATTCTGGATGGGGTTTTTGTTGATAGTTTGTTTTGGGAATTTTTGTGACTCGAAGTAGGACAGTTGGAGTTCGCGTTTGATTCTATTAATTGCTTCTAGCATGTCGCTGGGATTTCCGGCACGGATTATTTGTCCAAGTTTGGGTTCTAGTCCGGTAAGTAGTGTTGTTAGAGTCATGGTTTCAATTAAGGATGATTGGGCTGTCTTTTCTTCCAACATCAAAGTCTGTTTTTGCACAGCAGCGTGCATTTTGGCATTATGTGTTTGTAAACGAGATACGAATGTCAGGGCAGTTTCATTAGGTAGTTGGTGAATCCGTTGTAAGTCTTGTATAAGGGCTGTCAAGTCGCGTGAATCACCGAAATGCGCCTCAAGTAGGCTTTTAATTTCTGCCCAAGTGGCAGGGTTCCTCGAATTTATTAATTCGGCAGCTTTTCCGCGAAGTTTGTTTTTAATATGCAGGGTGAGTAAAATACGCTGGTCTTCTATGGACATACCGTATGCGTAAACACACGCGGAAATAAAAGTTTGTAAGAAAATGGGGTTCCCGTCGAACTCTGGAACTATTGAGAAAATCTCACTTAACCTGTAGGGTTCGATGGTAAGGGTTTCATCAGCGTTATTTGAACTATTGGTATTATTTGCTGTAGTATTATTTACTGTAGTATTTGGTTGGTTCGCCATTTTGTATTATTAGGATTTGTATATAAATTTCAGATAAACAAACAAAAATTAATTTGGTACACACAAAAAAATAATAAAAATTAATTGTAAAAGGTGCAAGAGTACGCCACTGGCAATAATAATGAATAAAAGGAAATGAGATTGTATTCTTTTCTTTATAAAGTATGTAACAAATTATTTTTGCAATGGTCATATGGTATAAAGGTTGATGTATAGTAGTATTAAATTCCAATAAAAAAACGTTACAAGATAAAGATTAAACTTGATATAGAACTAAACTTTATATAGAAGTTAACTTGACCTATATTAAGTTGCAATGAAAATATTTATGTGTTAAAATAAAATAAAATATCGGTTAAAGTAATACGATATTTAGATAATATATTCAACTAAATTAGATTGCAGAACTGTCGTGGGTTTAATGCAAATGTGAATGCAATATACGAATGATAAAATATAATTGTTTAGTGCAGTTTTAAAATAGAAATTAAATCGAGATGATTCTTAAATTACTTACATTACTATCTTCATGCCTGGGGTCCAGATGGAAGGTCGAATGCGGTTTCGTGAGCGTTGCTACACTGGGATGTACCGTCAGGGGTATCACTAGGTGTTCCTATCCACGGCGACGTGTTCCAAGTGCCGAAGACACCGACTTTCAGGGGCCAGGAATGTTTCTTACTTGCTAATTATTTCTCGATGTGTATATGATGCTTCTTGTGAGCTTGTTGAGACGTTGCTTGTCTGCTTGAAATTGTATTTTTCTTGTTTCTCGTAGATTCTTTGCTGATTGAAGGATTGAAATCCACCACCTCTGGGTTACAGGGTGTTTTTCAGATCCTACCGACTGCGCCAATGTTAGATAATCGATTGTTGAAATCACTTTTTAAAAACTTTATTTATTTATTAATGGAGTCAACGTTGACTCTTTATAAATTAGAACAATAATAATTTTGACTTGTTTATTCCAACATGAGTTTAAGACTGCCGTCTGAAAGTACACTACTCCCATTTATAACCTTTGGGAACAAAGGAACTGCAATTATGCAGTTTTGCAAGAATACAATCTTATCTAATTCTCGGGAGAGCGGATGCTGAGAGGAGTCGTTATCTGATATCTATGTAATATAATACCGCTGAGAGTGGTGAGGCCAATGTCTCAGAGATACAGGGTATATTTTCATATAACATATATATATATATATATATATTTTAAAAAGTAAGGGGCCCAAAACTGTGCCTTGAGGTACCCCGTATTTTATAGTTCGCGCCTCGCTTCTAACAGAATTTACCTCCACAAATTGTACTCTTGCTGTAAGGTAACTCTTAATTAAACCTAAATTATTTCCCTGATGCCTATATCTTCTAATGAGTCTAATAATTTTGAATGACTAACTGAATCAAACGCCTTAGTTAGATCTAGAAATATGCATAGAGCAGGTTTACTTGCATCTAGAGCTTCATAAATTTTGGTAGTTAGGCATGATAAGCATCTTGTGTAGAATAGTTTTCCTTAAAGCCGAATTGCATTTGCGATACAAGTTTAATCTTTTTAATATACGTATCAATTCTCAGTTTCAAAACTTTTTCGAAAACTTTTGTAAGGTTAGTTATAAGAGACGCTGGTCTATAATTTGTTATTTCTGTTTTGTCACCATTTTTGAATAGCGGCTTGACAATGCTAATTTTAAATTCTGTAGGACAAATACTTTTTGTGAATATCTTGTTAATTAAATAAGCTATTGGCTCTGAGATATATTCTAGTATTTCTTTTAATATTTCAGCTCGAATACAGCTCAATACCCGGAGCTTTACAATTTTTCAGACTTCTGATGATGTCGCAAATCTCACTTTTATTAGTAGGTTTTAATATGAATGAGAAAGATGTTGGAGCCTCAGTTTCTTTGTACTGTACTTTTTTAATTTTTTTAGCAAAATTTTCACCAATGTCTGTGAAGAAAGAGTTATATGAAGTAAAGCTAAGAATTAAAAAAACTTTCTCTAAAATCCATCGAAATATAAGAGCGCGCTCAAGAGCAAGAATTTGCCTTCCATGTAATTGTGTTATAAAACGCGGTACTGCTTTTGATTTAATTTCTAAATTATAAGTAAATACAGTTTATTGCTCATAATAGAAACTATTTGCATTTGTTGTTATTATACTCAATATATACGCGATGTTTACTTTATAGAGTCCAATTTTGTTGTTTCTAACGATAACAACATATTTTTACTTTATTGTGGTCGTACTAAATTCGATATTTCCCCTGAAGCCAAAAAATGCCTGTCTGTCGTCTGTTGTGTGCGCTCGCATCTAGAAGCCAAACTACTGGATAGATTTTGCTCTAATTTTGTATGTGCATTCAGGACAGCCACATTTCGGGGCAAAATCGTAAAATCGAACCTAGCTCAAATAAGGAGGGAGTTAACCCTTAACAAAATGCAAAATAATTTTTGTCTCAAAAGAGGCTGTAACGATTTTGATCAAATTTAACACATGAATATTGAATACTCTCTTAGTTCTAGTATGAGATGATATGACTTGTTAGCCTTAAAAAATGTAGGGATGGAGGCTATAGGGGTACGGTTGTAACGATTGTGATCAAATTTGGCACGTGGAGAGATCCTTAGCATCAGTATGACTACTTGCTTTTAGAAAATTCAGGGAGAGATGTAGCAAGGGGTGTGGTATAAAGAATTTAATAACTTTTTTCTGTAAAACGACTGTAACGATTTTAATCATATTTAACACATATATAGGCACTTAGTACTTATTTGAGAAGACATAAACCGATGCTCCCAAAAATGCAAGAACTGAAGAATTAAATGAATTAAATATTTTGATCAAATTTTGCACACATATTTGAAATGCAATTTATAACAGCAAAATATATTTATTATTATTTTTGAATGCCTGTACCAGAATATATTGGTCCGGCCCAATCTTAAATGAGAAAGTTTGTCCAAGTTGCGTTGAACCGATTTTTTTGGCGAAGTCATACACCGAATTAACGTTGTTGAAGCGTTAGAATTTTTTGAGTATCCTTATGCTTATTTTGAACTTAAAACTGCAAAAAATTATAAGAAATAGGGGCACATGTAATTTGAAATATGAAATATTATTGTTTAAAAAACAGTAATTCTATTGTAGTTAACTCTAGAGAGCGAAAAATGCTACGATTTATTTGTTGTGTATATAATTTTAAGTCGCATCTATACGCGTCCTCAAAGTCTTCTGTGGCTGCATTACCACTGTTTTATAATCTTATTAAAATACCACATGTGCAAATGAAACCCAGAATCGTCTCCGTTGTCCACTATATATATATATATATATATATATATATATATATATAATGAATTACGAAGAAATAATATGATTACTGTTAGCCAGGAAACATAAGAAGGTTGATAAAAACTAAAATGTGTCCTATCTCTGCTTCTCCATCTTTAACTGACCAGGCGGACGTGGCATCATTGAAGGTTATTTGGGTAATTTTTTATCCAACTGAACCGCTGCGTTGTGAACTGTAAATTTTCAAAATTTTCAGAATTTCGAGTTCCTTGGGAGTATACAAATTAACCTTCTCTCAGACCCATTTTACATTATCAACAGGGTTTCGATTTACTTGGGTGTAGATAAATTGGCTTTCTCAAAGAGGCCCATTTTATACTATCAACAAGTTTAATGTCTGAGGACCTCTATTACAAAATACCGAAAGACTTGAACATTAGCATCATCATCGGGAAGTGATTAAATCTAAAAATCAGATACCAAACATACGAAAAGGCCCCAACACTTCGGACCCGGTATAGGGTAATCGTAGGATCGTTTTCTTACAAGGAAAGAGGTACATACTAGCTGAGAAAGGTTTTTATAGTTTTTCGTTTGAACGTAATAAATTATAATTAAGAACCGATAAAGTAAATTTAAAAAAGAAACGGAACGACGTTATTTTGGATTTAAAGCTGGACAATATTTGCGCCCTCCACCACTCGCCAATTTACTTTTCAGTAAATTGTGCAAACTTTGGTAACATTTCAATGAAATTTGCTGCGTTTTCTGTTAAGACACTCTTTCAGAGCTGTAATTTTTACTTTGTAATTTTGCGCCCCTAATGATATTAATTACATTTTGTTTGTTACTATATATTTTTTTTCTCTCTTTTTTTTAATCAACATCCTGGCGGAGTTCAGCATTAGCTACTCCATCGCTCAACCTGGACACATACATATAGACAATTATACAACGACTATTCCCTACGACATTACCATCTGCCGCAGCTGAGACTCGAACTCAGGAGTGGTACAGCGGCTACCCGTGTTATCTCTCACAAAACCTCGTCTAATCCAATGCTGCCAACTCGGTAAGACATGAAGAATGCTACTAAACATCCATACCCTAGCCAGGATTGGAATCCGGGACTCCTTGGTTGCAAGCCTAACACGTAATTGTTGAACCACTAAGTCGGTGTTGAACTCAGATATTAAAACAATAATCAAAGTAGGGCGATAATTTTTGCATATCAATTTATTATCTCTTATTATTTACCCCTATCTACAGCGCTGGCGTTAAGCGGTGTAATAGTCGATTACAGTTTTGCTGGGCAGTCAAAAAACGCAACAAAAAGCTTGCGAACTTAATTATTAACACCGGTGAACCAAGCCGACGCGTAAACTAAAAACCTATAAAGATAAGTGATTCAATTCGCAGGCGGGAAAGTACAGAGAGTAACGGTATTTTAATGAGTTCGTAAAATTTTTGACTGCCCAGCAAAACTGTACCCGACTATATCAGACCCATCATTTTGGGGAGCCACCAGATTCAATAGTAAACCAATGAAAGAATAACCATAATATTATATATGCATACCCACGCCCTCTCACGAAGAAAGGTTTAATCGAGAAGGGTTCTGGAAGGAGATGGAAAATTCGAGTACGTTCGACGCAAATATTCCAGCAGAGAGTTCAGTCATATATTAGACGAACAAATGAACAGGCAAAATAGGAACAGTAATAAGTTGTGAATTGTATTAATATCTATAGTGGTACTTAGTGTGCTATAATTAATTGTTGTAATTAAGTATTAAATAATGCAGTTGTTAGTGAAAATTCTTGTTGCAATTATTTGAACCTACGTACAGGGTGTTTATTGGAGATTGTAAACACGTAACAATAACAATATTGAGTACGCATACCAGTCAGAACTTCTCATTATCAGCAAATTGAATAATTATTGGAAAATAAGTTTATCATAATAAACAACGAAAAAAGGCAAATTTTTATAAATGCAGTTATTAATGTTTTGCTATCTCTTGATATTTTTGTCATTTTAGACTGTTATTTTTGTTATTTTGTGTATTTTTGCTATATGAGGATTAAAACGTTTCTTCTTGTATTTAATCCGTTTCAGGTGTAATACCTCTAACCGGATATGTTTTTTTCTTTTATTTTTAGCCTTTGTTAACTAAACGTGGTTGCAAATCGCATTTATGCTTAATTTTTTATGAATGGTTTTCTGGCATCTCACAGAGGGGCCTAAAACGAAAAGTTAGTATCTGGTCCATTAATTTCTAAATCCGCCCCTGTTGATGCAATGCGAATGTCTTTGACAATAATAATAATAATAATTGGTTTTAATGATTTAACCATATTTTTTAACTTGTTGATTAAAAATGCGTGGTTCTTAATTTCAACTACCTTTTATATTTTTGGCGCCGCCTGAGGATTAGCGCCCAAGGCCAGTGCCAGCGCTTTGCTGGTTTACCCTTTCGGCCGGCCCTACTTACGATAATGAAAATATAAACATTTAGAAAGACTAATTTCGAATTTCAAGTCAAAGGGTTGATTTATTTCTTAAAATGCTAAAAATCAAAATTTGAAATATCCTGGCAAATATATATCATAGAAAAAACTGTTTTAAATTTTTTTTCGTATTTTATTATAAGCTTTTAAAACGTGTTTTTTTAAATAAAAAAAAATGATCCAAAAATGGAAAAGTATGTTTTCTCTCATTCGCCTTAAAGTACTCTACAAATGCTATAATTTGGGTTATAGTACGCATTTCTTGATTGTGATGATAGGATTTCACAAAGGTGCAAAATTTTAGCAATAGTTACCTTTTTTTTTTCGTGTCAATAAATATTTTTATTTATTAGTAGAATATAAATGCACGTTGTTTTCTAAACATAAATTACTTGGTTTATCGAAATGCAATAAGAATACATTTCTTATTTCTAATGCTCTCAAAATTATCTTTTTATAATAATTTTTAGCAATATTAAAAAAATTAAAAAGTTATGGGGAAAATACTGACAGCCACCCCCTACCCTTTAAAGGAAATAGAGGGTTTGACTGATACCATGTAACCTAGTGTTCGGATGGCCTATGACTAAGTTTAAAATATGAATTTGATATTTTAAGGGAGTTGGAAGATATTGCAGAAAAACTGAAATTTAGTATCACCCTTTTTAAGCAATATATCTCCCTTCTTATTCACTTTCGGAAATAAGTTTATCTAAAGACTACTTAGGATGACTATCAGCCACAGAAATATCGGGAGACAGTCTTTATACATATTTGTTATACAACTTATAACGAACATTGCCTATTTTTGTTAGTTCTCTCAAGATAACGATGGATATCGTGTTCGAAAAAAATTAGTTAATAGAAAAAGTAGTCGAATAGGATTTAAAAAAATTATTTCCCCTCCAAAGTGGTCAACGTGGCTACTGCTCTGGTTAAAACGCCTCCTTTTAAAAAGAGAATAGTATTATCGTTTATTTTAGTCTGAAGTTAATACTTAATTAAAACAATGTTAGTTAATGATGATTCAGTAACTTTTATATAGGCAATAATACTACAACATATCGGCTGCAGAAAGCGCTACCTAGAACGTCCACAAAATAAGTAATTTGCCAAAAATTTTACGCTAAAATGAGCTTGTCCAATTAATATTGTAGTTAATACAAAATTGCTACCATCATCAATCGCGATTTTTAGTGCATTGTCATTGTCTTAGCCTCCTGACTACTTCTGATCCAGATCGGATTTCTAACAAAAGTGATTAATTGAATGAAAAATTATAAGGAGTAATAATTTCATAGAATATATTACTCGGACATAAATACCCAATAAAATAAAATAGTAACGGTTTCATAATAATTATTATTGATTTTATAATAATTTAGATTTTTGCTGTAAAAAGGTACAAAATCTATCATATAGCCTAGGCACAAAATCCGTATGAAACTAATCAAAGCAGAGCTGATATCGCCTGCTCCCCAGCCCGCCAAGAAATTTAAAAATGATATAGGTGTCTGTTCGATCTGGCTGAGAAATGCCACTTCGATATATTTTATTGAACATATAATTATTATCACTGAATTTATTTAATCTATGCTTACAAGTTATAAGCAAAGTTTTATGATTGCATTATATAGTCCATTTCAATGAAAACTATGGAGAAACGAAAATACCCCCGTCAAAAAAAATAATAGGGGGACACGCTGTCTTATGAATCACCCCCAGAATTATCCCTACAATAGTATGAAATGGACACACCATATTTTTTAGGTTACTAGTTTTCTCTCGAAGAGCTTACAAAAATGTATAAATATGAAGGTCTAAACTGAATAGTTTGGGAGCTAGTCAGTTAATTCTAAATTTAAATAATTAAATAAACTGATGGTCATTAACCACTTTAAAATGGGAGACAAAAGTACGGCTCCCAGATTCATAAAATAGACCGATCATTTGAAGTAGACCTATTTTTAAATCAGAATCCACAAAAAATGCAAAAACAATTCTTCGATATATGTTTCGAGGATATTATTATGAATTCATCGGAATGCCGTAGAGATTGGTTGTGTAGGTGTCTGTGTGTACGTGCATCTTTGTCGAGTATCGACATGACTACTGCTAAACTCCGCTAAAAAGTCAAATAAGGCCATTAAAAAAAATCCAACTTTATTTGGAATCCTATTGTTACGTATTTATGTCAAAGAATTTACTAAATCATATCCAATTTTGCGGAACTGTAACGAAATATTTACATGCAGCGGCGTGCGACACATAAAAATGCCGTTGGAAAATATTTTGTGGAAGTATGTTGAAAGATTTTCGAATTTGCAACAAAAAAATTATTTGTCTTGGAACTACAACAAAAAATTTATTTTTGAAAACTATCATAACAATCCATTCCACGGGTTTAGTTACTGCAACTGCAATAAATGACGGTCGCCAGAGCGCGATTTATGGAACTATTGTTAAAGAACGCTATAACCCCGATATACTTTTCGACGTTGTAACAAAATCCGACTTAGGAAATACTTCGTAAGAAAAGCGTGCTTCACGTAAAAACGCCGTGGAGGAGGTTTTTAATTCTTGGAAATATATTTTTGCTCTTCGGAGCGTTTTTTATGCCAAATTTTCGCTAACTCTTCGAGGAGCGTTAATTTGGTAAGTGTAGTAAATGTCGCTGCACAGGGACGTAATGTCGCCCCTACCATCCAATTTTAGAAAGTATACTAAAATTGGACTTGAACTTCCAAATTTCCAAGATTAAAAACCCTTTTACGAATCCACGTTGTCAAGCACTGCAACTCTTACGAAGTGTTGAATATGAGGACAAGTTAGTCCAACGACTATTCAAGGTATATCGGAAGTTATAGCGAAAATAGCCCTTAGCGACATGGGACCCCCATCATTTCCTAGCAGTCGGATTTGACGGGGAAATGATGTGTTTTGACGGGGTTTGCCCTAAACTGGTTCCTCAGTGATTCGGAGTCAAAAAAGTATCTATACCATGTACTCACACGTGCATGGGATCTGCCTTGCCTGAACGTAAAATTTGTTATTGCATAATACAAACGAAGTAGATACGCTTCAAGCAATTTTAAGCTCCGAGGAGCGACCAAAATTTATGTGAATTAATAAATACGTTTATAAGACAGGCAAGCATAAGCCCACCAAAATTTCAGTTACATGAAACTTTTCTTGAATCTTTTTGTGCATCGTTAGCTTTTCAAACTGCATATTGGATGGTAGTTGGTACCGTATGAATCGTCCCGTTCCTCACCATGTGTTGTACACGGGTCAGACCATTGTTTGTTAACATTTTCTCTGAAGAAGTTGTTGTAAAAACATAAATTTTTAAAAGATTTAATATATATATTTTTGAACTTTATATTGTCTTTTTACTTGTGTTTTCTAACAAAATTCCCTTTCAGATTTAATTTTAAGAGAGTGTGAAACAGACAGTGTTAGATTTATAGTGTTACGACGTCTTCCAATTGATACCATCAGAGCCGCAGTTAGGCATAAACGACAGTAAGTATGATTTATCCATTAATCTCCGTCTGAAACAGTCACGTTGAACCCTAAAAATTTTGTGAACGTAATATTATTATTTAGAATTTAAGAAAAGGTTGAGGAAAAAGAAAATTAATTTTTTCTTTTTCCTATTTTTTTTAATTTTTCTAAGTTTTTCGAGCAGAAAATACGTCCTTCAGACTTCCATCAAAGCATGGATCGTTCACATGGCGCCCGAACAGGGACCATGCCGTCCCCAAACCCAACAAATCCTTTCTCATTCATGGCGGAAGACTCCGAGGGGTCGACCCCAAGAGAGTTTTACGAGCGAGTCACCGCACCGCTCGTCGACGACGGTTCTAGAGGGATAGAACCACAGCGACTGTTTCCAGAGGGAAATAATGTAAATTTATCTGCTTCACAGCCACAAACTGCTAATTCGATGGAAAGTATGTTTCTGAAAATTGCAGAGGGCTTCGTGCAGGCGATACAGAACGTGTCGACCTGTACGCCCCATGAGAGACAAAGATGTCCGAACGTGACGTTCCATGGGCTTGATCATGAAGATCCAGAAGCTTTTCTGAAAATTATGGAGGAATATTTCGACAGAGCTCGCATAAGCCACGACTATGATCGCCTCCATAACGTAACCGGCCAACTCAAGGGCGAAGCTCAACGATGGTCCGAACAATTTAGGACGTTGACTACTTCGTATACCTTATTCAAGGAAAGATTCCTTACGAGATTTAATTCTCCCGACATACAGTCACGAGCTATTGCTCAACTGTATGCCGTCAAGCAAACGTCTTTAGACGACACGGCAGTGTTTATCACAAGGAAAACCTGTCTTTTCGATCGTATTGATCCCTTCAAATCCGAAGCCATCAGAGCTCGGGTCATCATGGACCAACTGCGTCCAGAAATTAGGTCACGCTTGAGAAGCAACCTAATTTCAACCACAGAGATGTTAATAGCAGCGGCTATTAACGTCGAGCGGGATTCAGCTGACGAACAGACGTCGCTAATCCAGCTTATCGATCAACGTCTGTCCCGCGCGTCTTACTATCAAGAGCCGGGACACATCAGTCAACCAAATTCTAGTAACAGGAGCAATGGAAGCCCAACTCCGACAGCACCGAGGGTGCATTTCCGAGAGGATGTCTCTCGACAGGACGGTCCAGGCAGAGCGCCTGGTCGTCCTTTTTTTATGCCTAATTCTACGAGCGGATCAGTGAATCCTGACCGCAGGCAAACTAATTTCAATGGCGGATCGGGGAAATTCCGAGTACCCGACCGACCGGCAACCCCGTGCCGATACTGTACAGACACAGTGCAGTGGCACTTCCATAGCCAATGCCCGAATAACCCGCATCTCAACAGGAGACCGGGAAACTTTCGAGGGGCCAGAGACCCAGGCCAGGGTCCATCTGCAAGATCCCCGGCACAACGGCCGAACCAAGGCGGCAGCAATGTCCATTAAACATTTCTAATACTCATGACCACTACGACGCTCCCATGCACAAGACAAGGGAGTCAATAAATTATATGAGCGAAACGTTCCCTTTGCCTCGTATAAAAGTTCAGATAAATGAACATACAGTCGACGCTCTGATCGATTCAGGCTCGACGCGAAACGTTATCCATCCGAGGATGTTGGATAATTTTAAAAATCTCACGACACGTCGATCATTTGCTATGGCGTGCGGAGATCGAATGGTGGACTCTCTTGGAACGACAAAATTAAAAGTAATAATTTCAGGCACTTCTTTTGAAATTGATTTTCAAGTAATCGAAAATTTGAACGAAACGATAATATTAGGATCACCATTCTTATATATGAACAATGTCGCATATGATTATGGCCGAAAATGCCTATATGCCGGCACGGAAGAGCGTATTACCGTCTTCTGGAATCAAGCTTCTCAGAGGGAGAGACAGCAGGCAAAGCTTCCTGAAGAGCTTGTTGTTAAAGACAAATTTCTACGGCCGCTGTTCGAAGAATTTGTCGATCTGTTCACTGCGGAACCGACTCAAGCAACCACAGTGACTGTGAAACACAAAATTACAGTAAAAGACACGAAACCATTTAATATCAGACCATATCCGATGTCTCCGAGTACTAAGAAAATTATGTACGACCAAATCGAAGAGATGTTGAAAGCTGGCGTCATCGAACCTAGCACTGCCCAATATAGTTCACCACCCGTGATCATAAAACGCTCAGACAAGAAACCACGTTTTTGCATCGATTATCGCCATTTGAACGAAATGACTGAAGACGAGGCTTCCGTATTACCAAAAATACACGAAAGTATTAAAGATTTAGGCAATTCGAAGATTTTTTCTGTGTTGGATTTAAAAAGTGGATATTGGCAAATACCGCTAGATGAAGCATCAAAAGATTTCTCGACTTTTACCACTCCTGATGGGGCAGCTTACAGATTCAATGTCATGCCTTTCGGCCTCAAGACAGCTCCCTGTACCTTTCAGAAATTCATGGCAAAGGACGTTTTAACGGGTTACCTGCACCATTTCTGTAAAGTGTATTTAGATGATATAATCGTTTACAGCGTAAACGTGAAGGAACATATGTCCCACTTGAGGTTAGTCTTTGAAAGACTACGTCTGCACAATCTAAAAGTGTCACCGGAAAAGTGTGTAATAGCGACGAATGAAATTCAATATTTAGGCCACACCATTAGAACTGATACTTCCCAACCATTAGAAAAACATGTCTTACAAATTCAAAATTATCCCGTTCCAGCTACAAAAAAGCAGCTACAAAGTTTCCTAGGACTTTGCAACTGGGTAAGAGAATATCTACCAAATGTGGCGATGATCACGAAGCCACTAACGAAACTTCTTTCGAAGGAAAATCGTTTTCACTGGAACCATACATGCGATGAAGCGTTTAGAAAATTAAAAGAATTACTATCCGGACCGCTGGAACTCCATCGGCCGGATTTTTCACGTCAGTTCATTTTGCAAACAGATGCATCCCTACAAGGCCTTTCGGCCGTATTATATCAATTAGGCGACAACGGCGAAAAATATATAATTTCGTATGCAAGCAACACGTTATCTCCAGCAGAGAGACGTTACCACATAAACGAGCTGGAATGCTTGGCGGTGGTGAACTATATTAAAAAGTACAAGATGTACTTAGCAGACAAACCGTTCTTGGTGAAGACGGACAACAGGGCGTTACTTTGGTTAAACAAACATAAGGACGACAAAACAAAATTTACACGATGGTCATTACTATTGCAAGAATATGCATTCAAAATTGAACACTGTCCAGGAAAGGAGAATTTATTAGCAGATTTTCTAAGTCGTAACCCACAAAATCAGTATGTCGAGACAGACGATGAAGAGGAAAGAATGTTCCTACCAAATTATAAGTGTACAGAACGTATTTCTGTTTTAACGCACTCAGAAATATACGAAGATATCGTACAGGCTCAATTGAGTTCAAGAGATATTCAAGACAAGATCCGCCGTTGGAATGATCTATTTCAACAGGAACAACGTTCCGATGCGGATCTTATTTTTATGAAAAATTTTCACGTCCAAGACGATGTATTTTTTAAAGATTGCGACCGAAATTTTAAATTGATAGTTCCAAAGAGGAAAATAAAGGAATTGATTTACCATTATCATGACCGAGATGAAGCATGTCATCCAGGAAGAGACGAGACTCTCAGAAAAATAGCAAAACGCTACTATTTCAATAATATGGCCAGGATCGTAGGCAGATACATAAACGACTGTCTGATATGCCAGTCTGTAAAGACAAGACAAGCCCAACACAATGCTCCACTTAGAAGTCATGCACCACAAAATGCATTTGAAACCTTGAGCGTCGACGTAATTGGCCCGCTGCAGAGGACTAAAGACGCCGAAAACAGATACATGATTATCGTCGAAGACGTTTTCAGTAAATGGATAGAGGCAAAGGCATACATTCAGGTCGACGGCAGAACGATAGCCAAATTTATCGACGAAGAAATAGTAGCAAGATTCGGAGTCCCTCGAGTCATAATTTCCGACAATGGTGGTCATTTCAATTCCGAATGGTACATCACGTTTTGCGAAAGAAATGGTATCGAACGATACTTAATTCCGGCATATCACCAACAGTCCAACCCCGTGGAACGACGGGTTCAGGAGTGCAAAAAGATATTGAATACTCTCTTATTTAAAAAGCCAAACGACACTTGGGATCGCTACGTGCATCAGATGACATACATCTTAAGAAATCGTAGGAACGCCGCTACAAATCAAACACCTAGCATGATCGTGTTAGGATATGATCCAGCCAAAAGAGGCGAATGGGATTTGTATGCCTGGAGGCAAGAAAGAGCCAAGCAACAAACGCTTCCACGATACGAGCGAGTCAAGGAAGCCCGTCAGGCCCAACAAAATTACAAACAAAAATATGCGCCGAAAGAGGCCGTCACTCCGATCGTTTTCAAAGTAGGAGACAGAGTCATGAGTAAGAGAAAAAGGAAGGTACATACCTTCACGCCGTCTTGGTCAGGCCCAACCAGAATTCTGAAGAAGTTTTCAGACGAAGTGTATCTCGTGCAAAAGGGAAATGTAACGACAAGAGTACATGTCAATGATTTGAGACCAGCCCCGCCAGAGGAGCACAACTTGGAAATCGAATCTTCCGATGAAGAAAATGCTAGTCCAGGCGGAACATCACTCGATGGAAATGATTCCCCGTTCTCAGACGATTCCACAGAACCTCCACCGCCGGAGCAAACGGTTGTACAAATTCATGCACCGCCACGAGATGCTTCCACTTCTGATTCAGAATCAAGTTCTGGAGATTCAATTATATTTTTATAATATTTTTCAACCTAGGCTAAGTTTTAACTTAGTGCTAGGTTTATTTTATATCAAAATTTCCATACCAACTTCTTGTCGTGTCAGGCAAGAGTTGGTATTTTTTATGCATTTTTGACAAGTTATTTTCATTGAGGATATTGTATCGTCCATACAAATCTTCAAAATTCACTGCAGCAACTCTGACCGTGTCCGGCAGAGTTGGTATTTTTTATAATTTTTCTAAGTCCTCATATGTTCAAAACATATACATCTGTAAGCAGAGTCCGACCCAAAGGGTCCAAACAAATGTTCCATTGGCACGGCATGGAAAGACGACGACTCTGACGCAAGAGCGCGATTCAGATGAGTCTAGCATCTCAAGGGCGAGATGCCGCCACGTCTGCTGGAGGGGCAGATGCAACGGTCCGACGGATGCAGATTCTGTCGCAGATTTCTCACAAGAAGAGATTTTAATAAAAACCATTTCAATCAATATAAGTCAACAAAATTCAATGTTCCTATTCTCAAAGACGACGATGTGATATCGGTCGCAGATTTCTCCCAAGAAGAGATTTTTTAACTACACGTAAACCATTTCAATCAATATAAGTCAACAAAATTCAGTGTTCCTATTCTCAAAGACGACGATATGTTATCGGTCGCAGATCCCCAGACGGGATATGAACAAACATTTTACTAAAATTTTGTTTTATATTGTTTCATATAAATGAGCAGAGCCATAGTATAGCTGGAGCCAAGCAGTCCGAGGACCACCTAAGCTGTTCCAGAAGGCAGTTCGACACCGAAGGTGATCGACGAGGCATAGACACGAGGAGGAGCAGACGCAAGCCCGCATTAGTGGAAGAACACTAAGAAAGATAAGTGCGTCGAAAGTGTTTGTGTTGTGTCATCGAAAATCTGAGGATTTTCGATTTTTTCTTTTTTTATGCCTTTTTCATATACAATGTTCAATAATTCAATCGAATGCTATGCATCGATATATGTTCAAACTTATAACCATTTTTAGATTTGCATCTATGTTTTGTTCAGATAGGCCGGTCTAAACTATAACCGAATACAACACATGGGAGACTACATCCAATGATCCATTTTATTTTCAAACAAACAATTTACCAAACGTTACACAAAAAGATTCACGGAAAGGAGGAGAGTGTTAAAGAACGCTATAACCCCGATATACTTTTCGACGTTGTAACAAAATCCGACTTAGGAAATACTTCGTAAGAAAAGCGTGCTTCACGTAAAAACGCCGTGGAGGAGGTTTTTAATTCTTGGAAATATATTTTTGCTCTTCGGAGCGTTTTTTATGCCAAATTTTCGCTAACTCTTCGAGGAGCGTTAATTTGGTAAGTGTAGTAAATGTCGCTGCACAGGGACGTAATGTCGCCCCGACCATCCAATTTTAGAAAGTATACTAAAATTGGACTTGAACTTCCAAATTTCCAAGATTAAAAACCCTTTTACGAATCCACGTTGTCAAGCACTGCAACTCTTACGAAGTGTTGAATATGAGGACAAGTTAGTCCAACGACTATTCAAGGTATATCGGAAGTTATAGCGAAAATAGCCCTTAGCGACATGGGACCCCCATCATTTCCTAGCAGTCGGATTTGACGGGGAAATGATGTGTTTTGACGGGGTTTGCCCTAAACTGGTTCCTCAGTGATTCGGAGTCAAAAAAGTATCTATACCATGTACTCACACGTGCATGGGATCTGCCTTGCCTGAACGTAAAATTTGTTATTGCATAATACAAACGAAGTAGATACGCTTCAAGCAATTTTAAGCTCCGAGGAGCGACCAAAATTTATGTGAATTAATAAATACGTTTATAAGACAGGCAAGCATAAGCCCACCAAAATTTCAGTTACATGAAACTTTTCTTGAATCTTTTTGTGCATCGTTAGCTTTTCAAACTGCATATTGGATGGTAGTTGGTACCGTATGAATCGTCCCGTTCCTCACCATGTGTTGTACACGGGTCAGACCATTGTTTGTTAACATTTTCTCTGAAGAAGTTGTTGTAAAAACATAAATTTTTAAAAGATTTAATATATATTTTTGAACTTTATATTGTCTTTTTACTTGTGTTTTCTAACAAAATTCCCTTTCAGATTTAATTTTAAGAGAGTGTGAAACAGACAGTGTTAGATTTATAGTGTTACGACGTCTTCCAATTGATACCATCAGAGCCGCAGTTAGGCATAAACGACAGTAAGTATGATTTATCCATTAATCTCCGTCTGAAACAGTCACGTTGAACCCTAAAAATTTTGTGAACGTAATATTATTATTTAGAATTTAAGAAAAGGTTGAGGAAAAAGAAAATTAATTTTTTCTTTTTCCTATTTTTTTTAATTTTTCTAAGTTTTTCGAGCAGAAAATACGTCCTTCAGACTTCCATCAAAGCATGGATCGTTCACACTATATCAAGTTACGTCGCAAAGGGCGTAAATTTAGCAACTACCTCGAAAACCGTACTTCGAAATAAACTTCTTTATTACGAACCGACATTGTGTAGCACTGCTTCTCATGCAAGGTATGGACTATAAGAATTAAAAGTTTCGTATTAAAATTCTGAAGGGAGATTTTTCGCGGGCGACAAATTTTTTTATATATACTTTTTCAAAGTTAACAACCGTTTTTGGCTGTAAACTTATGTTTTCCGTCGTATTTACCTACTTGGGGTTTCTTAGTGATTCGGAATCCATGTCGTTCTATTACCATGTACATAGTGCATGGGGCCGCCTTGCCTAAACTTATAGGTACATATAAAATAATATTCCAATTAGAAGAGATTCAAACACTTTTAAGCTCTATAACAAATACCCGTAATTATTTATGATATTTAACAAATACTTTTAAAGACAGGCAGGCTAAAAGCCCACAAAGTCGTGGCATTAAATTTTTAGTTGAATCTTTTTGGTGTTAGTTGATTGCTTAAAGTAAATCATTGGATGGTAGTTGCAGACTGCATTTTCGGAATCGTCCTAATCCTTATCATGTGTGGTATAGATCGACCCTCTTGTTAAATTTATACTTGTGTAACATATAAGGTATACTCGAAATTTGTAACAAACAACATTTTTTTAAAAGACTACCTAAAAATCCTATCCTCTTCATTGTGTCTTACTGATCAATGCTAACAAACTTCCCTTTCAGGTTAATTAGGAAACTCCAGTGAGTTGGTTCCGCTTCTTTTGTACCTCGCAGCGCTTATTCCAGATCCTTCTTTATTATTCTAGTCCATGATCTCGGCAGATTCCGAATTGCGCAGTCTAATACTAACTCTATAGTAGATATCGCCATCTCTGGGTCGATTCGCGAACTACCATTCTATGCTAGCTTCTCTCTCTCAGGGGGACTACACAGAGACCTTTCTCCTCTGTCTATAAGGGAGCATACACATTATTCAAATTCTGGAACGAAATTCGAATAATCAGATCGAATAAAACCATAATTTCAAATAATATAGATTTATTTGAAATAATTGAAGTATTGATATTAAAATATGTGTACTTAAATACAAATAATATTGAATAATTTTAATAATTCGTATATTTTATTATTATATTGAAGGTTATTCTGGACATCAGCATAATTCTCCATTTCCACAACTTAATTTAATCGGCTACATGTTTAGTTAAATTGGTGAATTATCGAACCTTGCACGGAGTTAAATTTCATCTAGATTTATTCCGTGAACGTTTCACATAAAGACTTCAGCAGAAATGTTAAACGGCCTTAATTACAATCAAGTATAATTATTTGGTTTTATTGTTACTGTTAGTGGCCCGTTACTGATTTCCAAAAAATCCTCGTATCAAAAGTGGCTAGCTTGTTAGTCAAGGAGGTCCAATGGAGTATTCCGCTCACGTACACGTTTAAAATGTCACGTGTCTTACCGACAAAGCCAGCGTCCAGTACTTGCAAAAACCTACCCACTCGCCTTCTTGTTTATTGCTTGTTCAAGACACGAAAAACTCAACTAACTGCAATTATGACACAGTCAATGAAAGAATAAGTTTACTGTGCTTTATGGCACTGATGCAAAACGTTCACATCAGGAGCTACCAGTTTGAAAGAATCTTGGCCAACATTATTCGCTGTAAATATTTAGGTCACTAACCGAAACAATTAATAGATTTTTATTTTAATAACATTTATTTTTCAACGCATCCTTTTGATATTGCGTTGGATAATCTTACTAGCATTTATTATTCTATCAGTCTATCACAAAGGCTTTGGCGGGGGTTTATTAAATTTAATATCATTAAGTAATAAACTGCATTCGGGCGTTGCTGATAATCGTTCGATTTAGGTACAGAGATATGAGGAATTTGATATGAAATATAAAATGACATTTAAAATATGATGACGTGATGAATTTTATTAATTTATTTGATTTTTACACACACTATCCAACAGGTCAAAGGACCCAATTACTGGATAAGGAGCAAAGATTACAAGAATAGAAGAACATGAATATAGCTATACTTAAACGTTAATGTGCATACACACTTAACTAAGATATATAATAATGATAATAACTATAACTAAGGTATGACATAATAACTAAGATGATTAATAAAGTATAATATAATCTAATACAGGATTTACAAAACACATAACAATCATTGAATTAAAATATAATGTTTTTAGTCGCAAACTGCTCTATAAAATCCTTATTTTACTATAAGGAACGTAACCCGACTGCAACCAACAGCTACTCTCCGGGCTGTGCCCGCCGAGCGCTGAATTACAAGTTACAAGCTTGGCGCGTTAAGTGCAATAATTGCATATTACCCCATTACACCATTTAAGACCATGAGTGGTATAACTGAAATGTAGAGTATTTTTAATAAGTAAAACCTAGCATCTTAAGGATTTTTCAGTTATTCGATTAATAAGGCGAGTGAATGATGGCAATTTATCAAATACTACACCTAAATCTGTGAATGTATTTGGTCTAGAAAGTACACGGTTTTCAAGCAAGTAATCATATTTTATAACATTTTTCTTCGTTGTTATTGACAAGATATTACCCTTCAGCGGATTGAGGAGAAATTTGTTTTTTACACACCAATTATTTATTACATCTAAAGTATGTTGCATAATTAAACAGTCTCCGATGGATGTAATTCTAATTTTAAGATCGTCAGCATATAAAATACAGTTCAAGGTAATGCCAATAACAATGTCGTTGATAAACATCATGAACAAAAGCGGGCCCAAATTAGACTCCTGAGGAGGTTGGTAAAACTTCGACCGGCTTATGGCCACAATATAAAACATATTGAGTCCTGTTGTTAAGGTAGGATGAAAAATAATTAACAAAGTCAGCTGAAAATCCAAATATGTGTATTTTTTACAATAAGATACTATGCTTCAGCTTGTCAAAGAGAAGTCTGTATAGATTATGTCAACTTCATTACCGTCATCAATCGCATCAGACAAATATTCAGTTAAGCAGAATAAGTTGGTAACTGTACATCGACCTTTATAATAACCATGTTGAAATTCGTTTATTTGATGTTTCAGGTGGCAAAATACGTAATCATGCAATAGCATTTCAAGAACTTTAGCAAAATTATTCAAAATTGCAATGGGCCGGTAATTAGTAATTAAGGTTTTACACCTTATAAAGACGGGTATAATATTGGACTGTTTTCAACATTGTGGAAATGTTGAGGTTTGGAGAGATAGATTAAAAATTAAAATAATGGTTTGGCAAATACTGTGGCAGTCACGGGCTACGAAAGGCGGAATATTGTCAGGGCCACTAGTTGGTTTTGGCTTTAACTTCTTCAGTACCTTAAGAACTTCATCTTTCGTGAAATTACAAACGTTTAAGTAAGAATTATTAAATACATTATGCTCATTATAATTATCAACATTACATTGTTCCGGTGCAGAGTACGATTGTTGAAAATATTCAGCAAATGAGTTGATAATTACTTAGAGATCGGAAACAATATCATCATTGTATTTAATATGTTTGGGAAGATTGGCGATATTTCTTTTCATGTTAACATAGCGCCAGAATTCCGAAGGATTCTATGCAATATTTTCTTCTACAAGCTTGTTGTAAATTCTATGTGCAGTTTTATTATTAGATTTTACTATACGCCTTAAATTTTTAAACTTTTAAAGACATTTTTCATTTACATCAGTTTTATACAGGGTGTCTTACCGGGAACTGAATCGATCGATATAGAGAAAAGTACGCATCAGAAAATTTAGATAATTACTAATGTCGGTGTGGCCAATCCAACTAAAATAATTACAAGCAGCTGGCACTTCCGCTTATACCGGAAGTCGATACCAACTTGCTTATTTCAAATGGAACACCCTATATATTTTAGAGTTTTCAAAAAGAGCATAAAATTATGAGTCGAAAATATGTAGCATATTGTATACCTAAATCTAGCCGTTTTAGATAGCCGAGATATTTGACATTTTATTGACATGTGCAACGGTTTGCAAGAACCGTTATAACTTTCTTCGTGTAAAATATCCTCATTTGCTCCTTGTCACATAAAAAGAACACAAGGAGAACTACATTCTGCAACTAAAATAAATTCAATAATATCATACCAAGTGTTCCGTTTTTCGCGTTACATTTTATCAACTTCAAACCGCGAAAACTTGTTTAGGTCAAACGGAACACCCTGTATTTTTTTACGTCAAATTGTGTAAAATTGAATTCCCTTTTTTCTGATATTATCATCGTGGGGGATAAAGTTACAACTTTTTAAAATATTTGCGATTTTATTAGAAATTCATGAATTGTTGTAATCATTTCATCAAGATAGCCATGATTAGAAACAATCAGTCATTATCTTATGTCAAAAAATGCCAGCACGTTTAAATTACCCCCACGAAGACTTTTTAAATTTGTTTATTATTTATGGAGAATGTGATAAAGTAATATCAAGAACTTGCAGCACATTTGCTACTCGATATCCAGAAAAACGGAAAGCGTCACCAAACACTGTAAAACGCATACTGGAAATTTTTTAAAATTATGGCTCTATCAAGGCACAAATGCAAAGAAGAAAGCCCATTGTTGATGACGAAAACATTGAAATAGTCATTCTGGAATGTTTTCATGCATTTCCAAGGATGTCATTAAAACAAGCTGCTCTGGAATCGGGACTATGCAAGGATTCAATTTACAGAATCTTATTAAAACAAAAGTTTCATTCCATATGGTTCAAGGATTAAAAGAAACAGATTTCCTAAGACAGAATTTTTGTGAGTTTATTCTAATAAGGTCTGAGGGTCACGATTCTTATTTGGGAAATATTATATGGACAGATGAAACAAAATTTACTAAAAATTGACTTTTTAATAGACACAATTCGCATTATTGGAGTGACTCAAATCCTCATATGTTCAGAGTGCGAAACTTTCAGGAAAGTTGGCAGTTCAATGTTTACTGTGCCATAAGAAACGATAGAGTGGTGGCATTACAATTTTATCAAGAAAATTTAAAGGGTAAATTAAATTTTCTCTTCTGCTAATATGTATAGGTAAATTTTTGTTTTTTTTTAGGTGAAAGATAACTGAATATCTTACAAAATTTGAATAATAACTATTTAGAAAATTTACCTCTCGCCGAACATAGAAACATTTTTTATCAGCACGACGGTGCTCCCCCACATAACGCATATTTAATTAATAATTATTTACAAGAAACTTTTTATCATCAATGGATTGCCAAAATGGACCTTTCTTATGGCCTCCTCGCTCGCCCGATTTATCAATTCTGGATTATTTCATTTGGGGAACTATTAAAAATAAAGTTTATAAGAGCCCATTAACAACCATTGAAGATTGTATGCAGAGAGTAAGAAATGCATTTCAAAACATATCACAGAATTCAATTAGAAGAGCTACCCATGAGGAACTAATCCGGAGGTGCGAAAAATGTGTCGAGGTTCGAGGGCGGAATTTTGAGCAATTATTAAATTAAAATGAAATCATATTTTAAATTGGTCTTATCTCTGCTATTTTTTGGTTCATGCCATATCTTCAATTCGATTAATACGCATGTTACAGTGTTAGTGTTATTTTGCGTTTTTGTGAATATCGAGTAGCAAATGTGCTGCAAGTTCTTGATATTATTTTATCACATTCTCCATAAATAATAAACAAATTTAAAAAGTTTTCGTTGGTATAATTTAAACGTGCTGGCATTTTTTGACATAAGATAATGACTGATTGTTTCTAATCATGGCTATTTTGATGAAATGATTACAGCAATTCATGAATTACTAATAAAATCGCAAATATTTCAAAAAGTTGTAACTTTAACCCCCACAATGCTAATATCAGAAAAAAGGGAATCCAATTTTACACAACTTGACGTAAAAAAATATAGGGTGTTCCGTTTGACCTAAACAAGTTTTCGCGGTTTGAAGTTGACAAAATGTAACGCGAAAAACGGAACACTTGGTATGATATTATTGAATTTATTTCAGTTGTAGAACGTAGTTCTCCTTGTGTTCTTTTTCACTTTTACACGAAGAAAGTTATAATGGTTCTTGCATACCGTTGCACCTGTCAAATTTTCTATAAAATGTCAAATATCTCTGAAACGTCTAGGTTTAGGTATAGAATATGCTACATATTTTCGACTCGAATTTTATGCTCTTTTGAAAAACCCTAAAATATATAGGGTGTTTCATTTGAAATAAGCAAGTTGGTATCGACTTCCGGTATAAGCGGAAGTGCCAGCTGCTTGTAATTATTTTAGTTGGATTGGCCACACCGACATTAGTAATTAACTAAATTTTCAAAATTTTCTGATGCGTACTTTTCTCTATATCGATCGATTCAGTTCCCGGTGACACACCCTGTACAGTAGCCATCGTTCGGTTTTTCATATTCTTTATGATTTTATTGTTAAACCAAGGAGGATAACTACGATTAGGTTTGCTTGTTATAGGGACAAATTTGTTTAATATGGGTTCTAATATATCATAGAATTTCCCGCATGCTTAGTGAACATCGGAGAATTCAGATAATAAGTTCCAGTCAACTTCAGAAAGCATTGCATACAGAAAGCAGAAAGCATACATTGACAAAACGAGAAGAAAATTATAAATAGTACGAATCGGCTTCATTGGTTAATAGGCCATGGTTTGTCGTAACATGACATAGTTCAAGTGGTAATAAATTGATTGGTTGGTTCGTGTCACAGATCTTTCAACCGAGTTAACAATTCACTATAAGAATAAAATACATTTTAAAATTAAATTTAGCACCAAAGATCCCCTGATGATATCAACTTGATTGGCGAAATTAGCGTCGTGCCCAGTATTTCGGTTTTTGTGATAGATATTCGGCGTAAATCTTACCATCTAAGAATCCAAATCTGGTGCCAATTAAAGGCAAAAAAAAGATTATGTGAATACAGGTCTAAATAATAATAATAAACACCACAGAAATTAGACAACCCCCAATTCCAGAAGTCAGGGGCTTGTGCGGAAGGGGGTTACACATTGAAAGAACGCGGACATACGACCATTTCCTCCGACAGTGCCAGTGCCGGAGCCAGGATTCGAACCCGATAGTGTGATGCGCGTGTGAATAATCGCGATTGCCACCTCGCGCCTTAACCCGCTCAGCTATCCTTTCATTGAAGGAATTATGAGTTCAAAGATTTAATTTAGTTACTTTCATATAATAGTCCGTGATACTGCTGCAAAAATGTCTAATTTGTGAAAAAAAAGAAGAAATCAAAAAACAAACACTGAAGAATGAAGTCCATTATCATTGAGATATACGATCCCATTGTAGGTTACATAGACATTATCTCAGCCTGTCTGTCGAATATTGATTATGGTTCAGTTTTGGGCAAACCTACCTACTGATGTAATCAGAAAATATCTTAGTATACTTCGTAACTAAGCAAAAGTTTAGGAGTTTACATTGAGTGTGAAGTTTAGTAATAGAGCTGCTCAGGTCCACATATGCAGAAAATTTGTGTATTTTTTTAAGGTTTGGACTGATTGCAAATAATAATTACTGTTGATATTATTTCAGCTCTACTTAGGTGGTTTTCCCGTAACAAAATTGCGATAGTTTTTTCTCAGCTCTTCTATATGTTTCTTGGAGTGCTGAATCCAAAAAACCACAAAATTTTCCCACTGTTTTTAGTTTTTCGCTTATATCTCGAAAACTATGTGTTTTTCGAAGATGACCATTCTGCACAAAATTAAAGTAGATAAAATTTCCTATAAAACGTACTTGTTAACTTTAATTTTCTGATAAGCGGTTTCGGTGCTAGAGCGCGCTGAATAACAGCGATTTTTTGGCCCTTCTACTAAAATGTAAAAAACGCCCACCCCCATCCACTACAACTCGAAAAATATACATATAGCTGACAGCTCTTTGTTTCATCCTACAGCTTCTTGAATTCAATGCCGGTGTTCTCTTTAATTATTTGTGTTATCGCCGTGATCGGTAACAGACTGGCCGGGCCAGGTCCAAAGATACTTAGGCATGCTGCCTGCCTTCTTGGCCAGTCTGTCGGCTACTTTATTGCCACTACACTGTGCATGTCCTTCCACCCAGCATCCTAGTATGTTATTCATACTAGAGGCACCCACAAGTGCTTGGTGACATTCTCATACTGCTCCTGTGGTAACTTTCTCAGGGCTAGTAATGATTGTCTACAATCTGTGTAGATCCTGATTGCTTTGCCCGTAGTTTGTCTACGGACAATCTCTTTTGCAGCTACAGTTATGCCCGCCAGTTCTGTCTTGTACTGCGCTGGCTCGCCTATTCATAGCCCATTTATATTGGATATGCAGACTTCTGGAGTATATTCCACATTCTACCCGATCCGTATTCTTTGATCCGTCTGTGAAGATGTTGATCACACCTTCGCCAGCAGCCTTGTTCTCACTATTTGTTTGTATTATGTAGAGTCTGTCAAAGACAAACCGGGGAGAAATGCCAATTGTGCACACCTGTAGAAGATGCATCTTCCTGACAGCTTCATTCCACAGGCGACTTCTGGCCTCTCCATAGTGTACATTTGGTTGTATGCCAACAATTATGAGGCGTACCATTGTTGTCAGAGTCACTTCTCCTAGATATAAAACTAGAAAGTAGTGGCAGACACAACATTACCTCCATAGCTCTCGTTGGCGTTGTTTGCATAGCTCCGGTTATGCTTAAGCAGGCAACTCTCTGCATTTGTCTGAGCTTGACCTTAGCTGTAGTCCTGTTTGCTCTTAGGCCACCAAACCATAGCTCCATAAGTAATCATTGGTCTTATAACGACAGTGTATATCCACATGACCACTTTGGGTTTCATTCCCCAGGTTTCCCCTGACTCTGACCCTTTGCTTGGATCTTGCTTGAAATCGTTTTAATTTCACTGTGTGTGTGCGTTTAATGTTATTCAATTAAATAAATAAATAAACAACACAGAAATTAGACATCCCCATTTCCAGAAGCCAGAAGCTTGTGCGGAAGGGGGTTACACATTGAAACAACGCGGACATACAACTATTTCCTACGGCAGTGCCAGTGCCGGAATTCGAACCCGGTGACGCGATACCCGTGTGATTAATCGCCGACTATCGGCCAGATCACACAATTGAACATTATAGATATGAAAAAGAGAATTAATGTACATTTTATCCTTACCAAATTGCAGAACATAAGGATTCTGTATGTACCAACAGAATAATAACTTGTTTCTCAAGGGTTTTAAAAAAAATCTGTTCTGTAAGTTTGAGTAAATTTCTAAACCTTGTATTGAACTCACTCAGCATACATAAAATGATAATATCATTTTGTAATATTGTATATTATACAGCATTATTTGAATATCTATAACTTTTCAAGAAAAAATCCAAAGGTCTATCAAAAGAGCGGTAATTTTATAAGTAAGTATCTATCTAGTCTGAACATGTCACCACCAACTTTTTTAAGCTCTAATGGTACAACTCTTGAAAACAAGCTAAACTCTGGCTCTCTAATTCGCAAGTTTTCTAGTGTAAAAAGAAAGTTATTTAAACTAGAAATGAGCTACTGGGATTAATAATAATATTGTTCAAAAACTATTGAACTAAATTGATCAAATATGTTCTATTAGATTGAATTTACTTGATGATGATAGAGGAGACCAGTAGATCACAGACGAAGACAAAAATTACGACACATGATGTTTGATTTATTCTTCTACCTCAATAATTACAGCAATTATAGTTGCAACTTCGCGATATTTTGTGCTTAATGCTGTAGCTCTTATTTCATATGATCTTGGATGTGATTGATTACACATTTTATCATAAAGAAAATAACAAGATATATTACTTTCTTACCTACATATTAATTTTTTTAAATTAAAGTGTTCTAATAGAAGAGGTGTTTTGAATAAATCTTAAACTTTTTAGAAACCAAGTGATTGCAATAGTTATGACATATTCTATTTTTTATACTTTTTAGAAAACTAAGTCATTTTGTGCCAATTAATTTAATGGAAATATTACTGGTTGGAGTAATCTGACAACTGAACCAGAACCATAGTTAGTTTTTACGACCATTAGAATAAATGACTTGATGCCTGGTTAATGTTAATACGTTTTTAATAGGTTAATCATACTTTTTCTTCATGCTGCCTCTTAGTTCTGAAGAACTGCTTGACTATTTAATTCGCTTCGAGGTGCATTGATAAATCATAATAAACAGGCAGTTCTGCGAAACAGGTTCTAAAGTTATAACAGTTTTGAAACATTTGAGAATGAGAGCATAAACTACAGATTTTGATTGAAATCCTATTGCCTCAATAAGAAATAAATCTGTTGATCAAATTTTTAAACTGTTCGACAGTTGCAATTTTTCTTTCCATGCTCATGGTCGATAATTTTTTGTTTAAGGCAGGGTTAAATATTCATTGGGTACTCTCACATTACCGTGTGCCTTTATCTTTCAGTCACTGTTATACGTAAAAGAGAATGAAAGAAATTTCACTACCCATCAAAAATTCATTGGTACCCAACACGAAATCGGGACAAAATAAAAGTAAATTTCTTAACGTTGAACAAAACTGATACTGAAACAAGTTAATATAGTGTTTTACAATGTTCTGCCAACGCATGTCAAGCAAATTAACTTCAATAAATTCAATATCTCCATGATGAATTTTTTACTTAGAAATGCGTTTTATTCAATTAATGAAGAATTCCTGGAGGCTGATTTTAATAACTGGTAATTGTTAACGTAAATGTATATATTAGTTAATAATATCACCAATTGTTCACATTCCCATAAGCTGTTTTATCAGTTTTAATTTTAGGGTTAATGTGTTATAGTGTTTTTAAAACAAAACCCTATCTATCTTAGAATCATTTTAACTTGTAGCTCTATCTATCCTGACGTGTATAAATACTCCGTATATAAGACCACCAATAAAGCTTATTATTATTGGCGAAAAAAATTCATTTTCCTTGGTTAAAAATTTAACATCTTTAACGACAACTATACATATTTATTATTAGATACGTCATTTCAATAGACAGATCTTTTACAATAAATGGATGAAATTTACCATATATAAATGAATAACAATAGAAAATATGGAGCAGAAAACGCTAAAAAACTAATAATGATCGCCAGTAGGTATATACTCTTAAAGTTCTAGTGACGCTCCTATTTTTATAATCAGTTACGGTAGATACCTACCTATACCTACATACTACAAAATTGCTCAAATATATAAATAAATTTTATAATACATCACTCTAAATATCCCACTTTAAAACAAGATCACATAAAAACAAAAGTTTAAAAAGTGGATGTTGCCCATGCACACTTGTTAATTTTTATATCTCTAACGAGAATTGAAAATATGCAACCAGTTTTACTTACGGTGCCGTGCATTCTGTGCGATGGGTTGCGAAACAAACTGGTACACTGAAGGTATTATTTATTTTCGTTATTACACAAACAAAAAAAACGTTACATTTATGGTTGTTTTGCAATTGTATGAGTATGAGATCATTGTTATTTGTTCTTGGTACACTGGGCAAATAAAATTATTGTCGTAATAATTAATTAATTGTTTCTTATTTTGTCAAGAATAAAAAATGATATGAAACTTGATGATGAATCTCATCAAGGGTTATTCCAAGATTTTTTCCACTGCATAAGAGGAACATTAGTGTACTGTTGTGAGCAAAAAAATAGGACAACTTTTTTTTCTAATGTAAATTTGTCTCTGTTTGAATATGTAATGAGTAGCCGAAATAAAACAGATATCATTTTTAATTTATTTTTTATTTTAATGCTGTAGTTATTGCTATAGTAAATGATGGATGGTTAATGAGACAAATTACACTGCGTTATAACATTAACAAAAATTTGGTGTGTAACATTTTAAGAAAATGGAGAATAAACGGTATGATTAGTAGAAATCCTCGATCAAAGGACAAAGGATATCCTACTTAACAAGAAACTAACTATTAATATTTCGCTATTGCACCATTTCTATTTATAACTTCTATAAATCTGTTTGGCATAGAATTAAATAACCTTATACAATAATCATTAGTAATAATATTTTCCCATGCATTATTTACTATTTCCAGTAATTCTTCGGCATTCCGTGGTCTCACCTTTCGTTTTTGGATACTTCTTACGAATAGTCCCCATACTTCTTCCACAGGGTTAAGATCTAGACTATGACCACTTTTATCATTGTTAGTATATACTTCTCATCAAATCGAGTATTCGGAGGACGGTAAACACGAATACGACCGCTGTGTGTTGACTGGAAAGTTTTTTCGTCTGTAAAGATTATAATTGTTCCAAAAATTTACATCATGCGCTAAAAATTCAAGCGCAAATCCTACTCGAGCTTCTTTATTTTCAGCTTTAAGTAAGTATTTCTGTGCTGCTGCATGACAGCGTAGCTCCGATTCTCTTACTCGCCGGCGACCAGTACTACTCGATCCAGGAAAATTCGTTTCTTCAGCAACCTGATTAACTGAGTAAAATGGATTTTCTACTAAAGCATTTACCAATTAATTGCATATCTTGTTGTTGAGTTGATATCCTTCATCGCCCTGATCCAGCGTTTCTACTAACCGTACCGTTTATTTTCCATTTTCTTAAAATGTTATACACCGAATTTTTGGCGATATTATAACGCAGTGCAATTTGTCTCATTGACCAATTGACCATCTATCTTCTGCTTTAGCAATAACTCCAGATTTAATTAAATCGCTTATATGAGGCATATTAGTTTTTTTGCACATTTACAATAAATTATGACAACTAACTGACAATATCACAAAAATTAAAGTTAGATGTACACAACTAGATTTTAGCAAAATATCGTTATAAGACTTGTCCTATTTTTTTTGCTCACGACCGTACCTACATCTAAAAAACATGATCCTGTATATTTTTTTCGGCATTTCTGTACGATATTCGAAAAAAAAAAAAAAACAAGCAAGTTATGGCCAAAAATAATAAATATTTGCTTATCGGATCTCTCTCTCTCTCCCTTGGATATGCCCACCTTAACAGCAGTACTTTCAATATCAAGAATTGGCATATTGTCAATGGCATTTTGTATACAATTATAAGTAATATTTGGTTGATGAAAATTCATACTTCTGTCTCCTGAGAATTAAATACATTATATCGTAGTCCGTCCTTACCTTGAACACGAACGGGCCCTCGAGTTTGGGAAAATAAAATAACGGCCAGTCGGAGAGCTTGAATAGAGACCTCAGAGGGCGTTCGTGTACTTCTTTTTATTGTAGGAACTTTGATTGCTGTTTCAGAGAAATAAATATTTGCTGGTATTAGGGTCAATGCTTCACCCTGTACGAGTGGTTTGAGCACCTTTCTTTGAAAGTTCTGAAAAATCACTTTATGTAACTTGGCAGGGTACTTTTGTAACACCCGGTATATTATTGTACAGTAAAACACACTTGTTTTAAAACATAAACTAAAATATATGTTTAATTCACTTCATAGAGTTTGGAAAGTGTTTAAAAATTAACTAAAAATTTATTCTGATAAAATGGTAACTTTTCAACTGCGAAGGTTTCGTCGAAAAGGAAAAATTAACTCATTACTTTTGAAGATTTTTAAACGTTCGCTATAAAATTAAAAAATGCACTAGGGCAAAGATTATAGTTATTTTTACTTGAACCACCAAGGAAGAACTCGAGAACGGTTATAGAACGCGGAACTGAATTGACCTGCTCGAGTCTCGTTGGGTCCGAGCTTATATACTCTCTCTGGATAAGTCCCCGTACGTACTCTGTGCGGGCTTGGTCTAAAACTGGTTACTCGCCCCAGCCAGTGAGTGCGTGCACGTAACTGCGCAATTATAGAAATCGTTTGAAGTTTTAATTGGAAAATGTATCTATTTTATTGTAGTAGTTATTTGAGGAATTGTCGGAACTTATTATTTTAAGTTTCACCAAGCACCCGTACCAATTAATCCCCAGGCCAGAACTTACTCACGGCTGCGGTCATACTAAGTGCTATTGTTGGCGCGCTCGGGACGGATGTAGATCTTGATAAATACGAATTATAAGTACTGTAAGATGTAGATTTTATTTAATATATTTATCTCGGTGAATGTTACGTGTAGAAAGATAAATAATAACTAAAATTGAATGAATTAAAAATTGATATTTGGGATAAGTGAAGAGTACTATGAGTGGTTTGAAAAAATACAGTGGCAATATTATTAAGGTTGATAATTTTGAAAGTTTTAAGAATCTTAAAGCTGTGTATTTGTTGACTTTTCAGTCGTGGTTAGTTTACGGTGTGGACAATTATTATAATTCTTTGCCTGGTTTCATGGCCATGTATGTTATTAATGGTATTTAATAATCATTATAGTATACAATAAAATATGCTAATATATAGTGTTCTATTTTTAGTAATTTAAATTCGATAATATGAACGATTGAACTAAGCTAAAAAGGATATATCTGTGCAACTAGGGTTGGTAAAATAAATAATTTATAGCTCAATAACACTGATCATTAAGTACAGGATACAACAAAGATTGCTAAAATATAATTAATAGTTGAAATGTGTTAAATTTAAGCCAATAAACACTGGTTAGTTGTAATTATTAATTAAATCATGCGTTAGACAAAAAATTATTATATGATTTTATGCGGTGCCGGATATGGAAATTTTTTGTGGGGGCAAGACTGGATCTTGCCGCCTCCCACTCCATGCAACAAAATGTTCCCAAAAAAGTCCAATTTGCGATCATTTATTTTATCCATATTCTAATGAAAACAATGCTATATACACCAAATTATCGTATACTTTAGAAAGTGAAGAGCGGGTGGTGGGAGAGTCCGAAAATTATTAACCGCCCATTGGCAACGCTGTTGTTTTATCATTCTCAAAAGAGAGGATCGCAAAATTTGACAATCTTTCTTAAGTCATTATTTCTTTGTTTTTCTTTTTTCCTCATTTTGCCGACCCTCAAAATGCTGCTCCGGGCGCTTACCCCCTTTTGCTCCCCTTGGATCTGGCACTGATTGAGTAAAAAAAATTCCACTATAATTCTCTCCAGGATACCCCACTACAAAAAAAAATCTAAAAAAATAGCTTGGTTGCCATGGTAACACTATAGAAAACACATTTTATTGGTAAAAATACACAGGTTTTGATAAATAGAAATATATATCTAAATAAATAATAAATATAAAAATATATAAATTTACAGCAAAATTGCACGGAATAAAATCTCATTTTAAATAATAAATAAATAATACCACGTTTAATTACGACGCCCTTTATCCCGGAAGGCTCTAGAAGAGCCTTGTGTTTGAAGGGGCTACACATTTAGAGACAAGGGACACACACCCAATATCCGGGTATAGTGGAGAAATCCCTCTCACAGTATTTTCCACTGCCACGACCGGGGATCGAACCCGGAACTTTTGGGTGAGCGGCAGTGTGCTCACCTCTCGACCATCAGTCATTAGATAAAAAAATGAGAATATTGTGTTTAATAATAATCATGAATTTTATATATGAATATATATTTCTTATCATGTAAATAAAAATGGTAACACAAATATTTGTAGATAAATTAAACGATTAGGAATTGCAATGGGGCGTGCCCTTAAGTGGTTTTAGTGAAATGAAGTACACAGCCAATACAATTTTTATTTTTATTGTTCAAATAAGTATTTGCAATCGGTATTGCCCAGCCCCAACTTTTATTCGTTTCGTAATATTCCCATTTTAGGAAATACGATTTAACATATTCGGTTATACAAGAATCATATAAAGAGTCGCAATAATTGAAACACGATAGTACTAAATCATCGCAGAGCAATATTTTTAAAGCTCTACTTGAGACAATATCTATTTGCGTATAAAATTTTTAAAGGGTATAACCGTCTAAGCATGAAAAACCTGCCCTTGAAGCAAAAATGCTACTTTTTTTGTATAGTGTAATAAAAGCATTGAATGTAATTTTGCAAAATTTTGACTTTCTAAAACCTATAGTTTTCGAGTAAAAAGATCATTTCCCTATTTTTTTATTTATTTTTTTGTTGACAACTGAGTACCAATTTCTTGGTGCTTTATATATAGTATATATATATATATATATATATATATATATATATATATATATATATATATATTGTTATTATAAATGATTTGCAGGAAACAACTACTCAGCGGGCAAATACCCCGACCTGCATTGAATTATACCTACAAATCATTTGGTAGCCAATGTCATTTGTCAATTCCCCGACCAGACATAGACCGGTTTCGAACTTATTAGTTCTCATCAGTATGCCATAGGTCGTGGAACAGACAAATGACAGTGGCCAACCTGCTAGTCTTATACAGACTAATGTAAATGGTGTAGTGGTGAGAGGTAAGTGAATCCTCTCATGTGGTCTAATGCTACTATACACCAGACATCATAGATGTCTCCATGATGTATAGCGACTTGCCATTTTGCAAGTACCGAGAGCGGTGACCTTCAGCCCTTGGTGGACTTAACCTATATACTGTTATTATAAATGATTTGCAGGAAACAACTACTCAGCGGGCAAATACCCCGACCTGCATTGAATTATACCTACAAATCATTTGGTAGCCAATGTCATTTGTCAATTCCCCGACCAGACATAGACCGGTTTCGAACTTATTAGTTCTCATCAGTATGCCATAGGTCGTGGAACAGACAAATGACAGTGGCCAACCTGCTAGTCTTATACAGACTAATGTAAATGGTGTAGTGGTGAGAGGTAAGTGAATCCTCTCATGTGGTCTAATGCTACTATACACCAGACATCATAGATGTCTCCATGATGTATAGCGACTTGCCATTTTGCAAGTACCGAGAGCGGTGACCTTCAGCCCTTGGTGGACTTAACCTATATACTGTTATTATAAATGATTTGCAGGAAACAACTACTCAGCGGGCAAATACCCCGACCTGCATTGAATTATACCTACAAATCATTTGGTAGCCAATGTCATTTGTCAATTCCCCGACCAGACATAGACCATAGATATATATATATCTACTTTAGATGGATTAATAATTTAAAAAATTAGGTTATTATTCGTCAAAGAAATATATTTTTTTATATTTTTTAAAATTTCTTATTTAAAAAAAAAAAATTTTTACACTTCTACATTAGGGAGACCTACCAATTTTCTTAAAAATAATTTGTCATTTCACGCGTAGCAGCTGTTATTATTTATTATATGGTTCGGCCAGGTGATATCATATTTAGCAGAGATGTTAAACGAAGATGGTTCTTTGAATATACATTACGTAAAAGAACAATCGGATATATTATAGATTCAGGTTCTGTCTCGTCACATTTCTAAAAAAGTTTACAGATGTTTTGTTCAATATACACCACATAGTGCAGGATTTAAAAGCATTAAACAATACTTTTGTGAGTGTGCGAATGGATTGCGAATTGTTGGTTGCTGTTCACACGTAGCATATGTTATTATTATTTTCTTTATTATTCATTTATTTAACGTCGACCTATTTCTGCTACCAAGGCCAATCACCGACGCCAGGGGATAAGCTCATCAGTGTCTGTGTAGGCACTGGGACCCCTAACCTGGAGCATCTGTTATTTATTGTTTGTCCTATGGAAGGTTCTTATCAAAAATTCCACGACCATCCGAAACGTTAAGTACGGCAGGCATCGAGACGTAATAAAGGAAGATAGTGATGATGATGATGATTAAGAGAAAAGAATATTGTTTTATGTGTCTATTTAATAAATATAATATGCTAATATTTAATATATGAAAATGCTACTTATGGGTCAGTCGTCAGGGAGTTGAGAATGTATAAAAACCGTTTTAAATCGGACAAGAGATTTTACTGTTGGAACCAGTTCATTATAGGCCTCTTTTAGACATATAATTTTGGTAAACGCAGTTGTCAACAAAAAAATAAATAAGAAAATTGAGAATTGATTTTTTTTACTCGAAAACTATATAAGTTTTAGAAAGTCAAAATTTTGCAGAATTACATTCAATGACTATACAAAAAAAAGTAGCAATTTTGCTTCAAGGGCAGTTTTTTCAAGCCTACACGGCCTTTTCAGTAGGCTTTTTGAATGCATCGTGTAAATCGTGTAATATGTTCTTCAAAGCGTAAATCCCTGTTTACTAAAACACCCAAATTTTTTATTATATTGGCGCGATAGATCTTCGTCTCCCACTTTTACTGTAAATTCTGGAGTAATTGTGTCTCTTATGAACCTCTTCCCAAATAACATAAAATATGACTTAAAGGAATTAATTTTAAGGGCATGCATCTTACGGAATTCCACAGGGTTCGCTAGATCTAAACTTATTAAAGTAATCTTCATTTGAATGATTATGTGAAAAATTAAAATAATTTGAGTATCGTCGGCATACATGTGAAATTTATAATGATTTAAACATGAATTAATATTACAAGTATATATTGAAAATAATAATGGACCTAATATAGAACCTTGTGAGACTCCTTGTTTTACATCTAATAAATTAGAACATTGCCCTTGATAATTTACTATTTGTGATCTATTGAAAAGAAAATTTGAAAACTTTGATATCAAATCCAACAAAAGAGAGAATTGATTTCATGATTTATAGTATCAAAAGCTTTTGAGAAATCTAAAAGAATCAGTGCAGTTAAATTATTGTCATCTGTAGCTTTAAATATATCATCAGTCATGGCAAGAAGTGTAGTATTGCAGCTATATCCGGATCGAAATCCAGATTGGGTTACAGGTAAAATATCATATTTTTTAAAAAAATCTTTAATTTGTTCTTTCATAATCCTTTCTAAAACCTTACACATAGTGCATAGTATGCTTATTGCTTGAAGATCTTTTAGTTCTCTAGGATCTGTTACCTTAGGCAATGGTGTCACCAATGCTTTTCCATATTTCAGGAAAAACGCTATTTTATAAGCAAAAGTTTAGAATGTGTGTAATATAAGGTGTTAAATAAGGACAGCATAATTTTAAAAGTTTAATGTTTATATTATCATAGCCAGTAGCATTTGTTTTAATATAGACTCATAAAGGATGTCTTCCATTAAATTCTGCGGCTACTTCTCTGCTACTACGAGCCTCATCACCAAATAACCTTATTATTTCGATTTTTTCACTTAAGTGCAGGCACATTTTACGATTGTAAACTAAGAACTTTACACAATAAAGATTAGTCAGATTGACATTTAGTTTAATAGTTTTTGCTTCATAACCAACATTGTAACCGTGTGTAGACTTTGCGGAAACATATTGAAGAAACTAAAAATGCAGATTTTAGATTCTGAATAATTTTTTTTTATAACTTTTTTCGATATCTTCAACGCGAAGCAAAATATCGGAAATGAGCCTTATTTGGGGGGGCTACCTTGTCTCAGTTCGTTAATTAAATTTAAATTGGTTACGAAAATATCCGGGCGTCTTCATTTTAAATGAGATACACTGTATATAAGCCAGCCCTGTCTTCCAAAAATGAATGTTTACTGACACGGCTGATTGATCATCGATACCTCACCGGAACTGAGAGTTAAACAAAAGTTTATCGTATATTCAGTTTCCGGTTGGTTAGCGCGGATGATGTATTCAATTTGGGTATACGTACAGCAACAGGATAATAATAATATAAAACCAAGCATTTCCCACTACTTCAGCTAATTCGTTATATTTTTTTTTATCTAAAAAAAATTATAGGTAATCTACAACTGTTGATGATTCCTTAGCCTGTAGTTGTATCGTTCTACTTACGCATGGAAACTGTTTTCGCTTCACAACCAACAAAATAAATCGGTCAAAAAATTACTGACAAATATTTACTTTTGTGTATTTTATATATAAAAAATGGAATAATATTTTACAAGTTTAACCTAATAACATTAGAAATGGAATGTATCACTTCTTATAAACGTAACTTTCAGCACCTCCACGACCGAAACCTCCGGGGCCGAACATGGCGGAATAACAGGGGTTGTGGCAGTAGGGCTTTCCTTCATGTTCAGCGTGAGATCCAGGAGCTAGGGTCTTATTGCATTTTTCACATCGCAGACAGGCTGCGTGCCAATCCTTGCCTAGTGAGGTCTTACGTTCGGCTAAAACAGAATACATAATATAAGTAAACAATATTATGTCTTATACGAGACAGAATTAATAAATGAAAATAATGAATAAGTGATAATAAATAAATAATAATAAATAATTGGTCTGAATCATAAAAAATCGTATAACTCGAACAGAATAATACTTTGGACCATTAATGGATTAATATTGTAGAACGATTGCGGATATGAATTTCAAAGTTGGGCACGTCAAATAATGGCTAAATGTGTATTAATTCGACTGATTTATCATTTTCTGTCGCTTCCGGTTTCACCGGCAATGAATAGGATATGATAGGATGGGATATGATAGGATAGGATAACATGGGATGGCAAGGAATAGAATAGAATAGAATAGAATGGAATGGAACAGAACAAAATAGAATACGTTTACTAATCAATTAAACACAATAGTAGATAATTATTTTACATTAAACTATTTACTTATATATTTACTTATGTATAAAACAACTACAAATAATATTAATTTAATCTCTTGTACAGTAGTCGGTTTGGATAGTTTCTTAGAAAAATAAAACCTCACATTCTCATTAAGTCGACGTTTCGACAAACTTTATTGCCTTCCTCAGGACTAATGAGGTATTTGGCTCTCTGTCAACACAATCATCATCGTCAAATCAATAAATAAAAATAAAAATAACGTCACTTATACCAATAGGGTCTTATTTTCTGTTTGTACGTTTACATTGGACACTGCATTCGCATATTAACTAATTTTCAAAATAAAATATTGTTGTGTCACCTATGAATAAATATTGAAGACAGGACAATATCATATGACATAAAGCGATAATTGTATTTTTTGATTATTTATTGAAGCAAAATAAAACATTTTTTTAGGAGTCACGGCCGCCTAGATGACAAATTAAATTTGCCCGTAAAAATGTTAGCCATCAATACTTTTATCTGAATATGCCATAGTTGTATGCAAAATGACCTGAAATCAAAGACAGTATCATCTCCTGTGAAATAGGAAGTGACAAAAAATGATAAATTAGTCAAATTAATGCACTTGACCCTTATTTGACGTGCCCGATGTTCATCTCATATAAAATCAAGAAGATATAGGGTTGAGCGTCATTTCGTGATAACCTGGTATGTCAATGCTAGTTGCATTATTATGCAAAAATATACATTATTCTACTCCAGTATTTATGTACATTGCAGCTTGCAAACTGCAAAGTTTTTGCAGATCTGGGGAGTTGTAGAGGGATTTACCGCAAGTGTTAATTAAAATTTTTGAAAACCCTGTGTATGTGGGAAGGCTACCATCTTTAAAAAATCGTTGATTCCATTTTTTGAAATATCTCGCTCCTGTGAAAATTGCGTAAAAAATATGTATTGCCATTTTTGGAGACAAAAGGAAAAAATGAAGGATGTGAAAAATGTTTTTCTCATTTTTCTCGTTTTTGAGTAAGTCTACAAAATACATATAAAATTTTTCGTGTACCGAAATAATACAGATTCATGCAAAATGTTCATTGTCCAACAAGCGTAGCGATTTGAACGATTTTTATAACCTGTAGAAAAAACACCAACTTCTTGCAACTTATTCTATAATATATTTTTTTGAGGATATTTTTACATTTGTTTCTTATAAATATATTTTACTCTGTAGACATTGTTGGAAATTTTAATGTTTAACAAATTTTATTGTAAATTTCTCGTGTTATTGAACATATCCTTAATTTTAAAATCATTATCTGATGATCTGTTTATGTCAGAGATTATAAAAATTTCAAGAAAATAAGCCTTAGATACGATTATAAACAGATTATTACATCCATGGCCTTATTGTCGAGTAAAACAAATGCACCGTTACAAAGATCAGTCAGTAAAATGGCTTAAACTTCTTAATAAGAACCTGACACATATATTTTTATTTTACAGAACTATATTTAAGTTACTAATCGCTAGACGACAAATGTTAAAATTGTATATAACCAACCAGTCTTTATGTATATATCTGATCTGTGTCAATATTGACTATTCCGCACAAAATGTAAACGTGAAAATCATTCACAAACGGTAACAGTCGCCACGGAAGAGAAGCAGGATTCAATTCCCTGAAAAAATGTAATAATGGTGCAAGATCAATCAACAGAAGAGAGCCCGATCAACAAAGAATAATACAAAATAGGAGAAAAGGATGATATAGAAACTGAAATATCTAGGAACATACCATAAAAGGAGAGGAAAACAATTAAAACGGCATACAGTGAGTGCTACAAGGACAATTCTACCTTCTATCGGAAAAATAAATCAGCATGTAGTTTGATCAAATGGATATACATAGCCATCTTGTTATCGAAGTACTGGGAGAGAAAACGTCCAGTTACTCACAAAAACAAAGCCTAGGAAAGACAGAAAACGTCAGCATTAATAGGGGAAAATAATTATGAAAAGACAAGAAAGTACCTATTGTTCAAATGACATATCTGCTGAAGAAAAGACTAATACTAAACAGCAACAAATGAAAAATAAGAAAATCATGCTACACGTGCATAACACGTGGATAACAATAATTGAGAATCATCAATACATCAGAAATGGAGGAAATAGAAGGCACACAAGAAGAACAACTCTAAAACCAAGAGAAAGAGGAGCATAAACATGAAGTTTATAAGTGAACTGCTCTTTTGCAAATAACTAGAAAAAGAATTCATCAGCTCTCCGCCTAATAAATGTTAAACGCATAACACGCATTAGGACATATGTTACAATGTTACAACTGAACCGCCTGCGATTCTCTGAAAATTTAATGTTCTAATACAGATTGTCTATGAATGTATGTACAGTTTCAACGCATCTCTCGCCGTTTTCCAGATATGAACTAAGAGAGAATAAGAAAACCAAATTTTTGAAACCTTTTTTACGATGGGTACACGACATCGATGGAGAATTTTTATGTTAACGTCATCAATACCAACGTTTCGTAATGATCTCAATCTATAACATATTGGTTCTATTTCTTGAAAGAAATGTATTTATGTTGATTGGAGCAAAGATTAAATGAAACAGACCGGATAACACTATCATCTCTTCAAGAGCATCATTGTGTGCATGAGCATTAAAGAAAATATTCTGATGCTCGGAAAATACCTGTCTGGAAAAAATCATACGTAGAAGGGAATACTAGCATTTTCAACCCACGAATGAAAAAGGGTAATTGGTAAAGTATCATATTGGTATCCAATTTGCAAAATTGTGAATAGTTCTTGACCTTCGAGGATTGTTTTTGGATATTATTTTTCCCAATTCCTGCATAAAACTATCATATACTCTCACTGACATTTTTTGGAGGTTATATCAACTTACTAGCTGAATTAAAAATAATAATGTCAAACTATTCCAATTAGATCTATAATTAAAATTGAAACCTGTCATAAACTCATTTTCCGTATCATGATTGCGATTATATCAAATTACTATGTAATGAATATTATCAGTGGAATTACTAAGTGCCATTACTAAATTTAGATAATACGTAATTTATTATAAAATTATCTTCTGTCAATATATTTTTGCACACCACCTAACTCTGTTTTACTGTACTGTAAGTTAAGAATCTATAAAGATATTTTATAAATATTTATAACATTAATAATTGGATACACGGAACAGCTAGAACAATAATAGGTATTTTGGCTTGATTTCTAGTTATGTATAGTGAAGCTACGTTGGTTGCTTTTCAAATAATTTCCTGTTTTCTATTAAAAAATTACAAATTGCCACGTCAGTTTAGTCAGTATAAAAAATCACGCAAAAACTGTTAATGTTTCCTGACTAACAGTAATCATATCATTTCTTAGTCATTCGTTTTATATTGTACGTAACGGAGCTGATTTTATATTACAGTTGCACATGTGGTGTTTCAGTAGATTCGTTTTCACTACCTGTACTACTATATGAATAATGACATATGGATTCAATAGAAAAACATCTTCATTCCATTCCAATCTATTGCAAAATCATTGGCAGAAATTATTGGCGAATGCTCATTAAGCCTGTCAAATCTCTTAATTATCAGCTTGCTGTTTGAGTGGTCGTGACTCTGTAAGTTTTCCTTGAGAAAGGAAAAAGGGCAATAGTTAAAATGATAATATCAAAAGCCACTAATACCACTTGTTTCAATCGGTTTGGCGAAAGTAGTATTGATTTAGAATACAAGGACGTTTCTCGTGGGCTTGCAGAAATTTGTTTAAGTCCCTATATGGACGACCGGTTTTTACAGGAAATATGGATAAATTAAGAGATTATTTGTTTCCAACCTGTAAGACAGATATTAGGAGGGAAAAAATCATAATGCTAAATTTATACTTATGAAAGTAAAATAATTTTTTTTTTTTTCAGGGATCTATCACTTATAGAAAATGGTTTATCCTTTGATGTAAAAAGGCCACTTTACAGCGCGCGATATACAAAACCTCATACCAAGTGAATTAAAAAAATCCAGGTATTTTCGAATTTGGATGATTTCAGAAGATGAATGTCGTTTCTCCAGTTATGATGCTGTTATAACTTGAATCTAAACCATTTTGTAAATGTAAAATACTTCAGCTATTCTATTGGGTGTAGTTACATGGATGAAATGTGTAATAAGGTGTTTATGTAAGGCAAAATATATAGGTACTTAATTTTATCTAGAGGGTGCTAAGAATTATTAGAATTAATGGGTAAATGTAGGTACATGATTTTTATTAGATTCAAGTCAGAGATTACCTAATTATACGATGTTATAATTTTTAATATTTAATTTGATAATTTTAATGTAATATAAGTAACAAGTAACGTGGAACTCAAACTGCTGTTTTCTGTTTAAATTAAAAACCAAAGTTTTACTGTCATTTATTTATAAAAAAATTGCATAAGAATATTTATTTTGTGTAAAATAAGTATTTCTATTCATATAATTACATAGCAATAACCATAATGGATTGCCCAACTCATATTAAAAAAATCTGCCGGAGGCCTAAATATAAATTAAATAATAAATTGTGTTATGGAGTACTTATTACCTTTCAGTAATACTTTCGTAATGTTTCTCGAAATTCCATAAGAATAGTTTTTCGGTGCAACTGCAAATAAATATAGAGTAGGAGCAGTAACATAACTCTCGTCTGCCGTTTCTCCTACCGAGTCGGGTTTTGGACTGCTGTGCGCTGGTGCACCTTAGACAAAGAAGTGCGAAGAAACGTGTGTTCGACATATCAGACCTTCTCCAAACAACGTTGTTTCTTACACCTCACTATTTCAATACTTCCTAGTTCACGAACTAGGTATCATGACACCTTTATATATTAATTTATAATCCTGCTGTCCGATGTTAACAAATAAAGTAGTTCTAAAATACGGCAAGGAAAGTACAGTGTGTGCAAAATACTTTTGAGACTGATATTGCTATAATTCTTTTTACACTGAAGTTAATGACACATTTTATTCATTAAAAACAATTGTGGTAATTCCAACAAAACTTTATCGAGGACTTTTTCAAATTCCAAGAAACAACAATCGTTCCTCTACGAGTCAAAATATCACTACAAAAATGACGTCTTATGAATTTGTAGTTTTCATCAAGACGCCTTTATAGAAAAGGAAAAGGTATGACGTTGTCGCTTGGTTATTTAGGGAACATATGCCGCATTGTTCTTATTTGTGTTTATCGATTGCATCATATCGTACAAAACGCAAAAATATTGAATATAAATTGGGAGTGAATCACGAGTTCAGCAAGTCGTAAATAAATACTAATGAAGACCATGTTGCGGACATAATAAAATTCATAGGAGTTGAAAATGCGTATTGCATACTCCCCATTCTGATATCAGATTACAAAATACTGTGGCAAAAGAGTTAATTAACAAGGATATTTGATCACAGCTACTTAGTTTCAGAGAGACAACCACTGAACTGTACAAGAACTTTCGAAAATAGAGGATAGTTGAAATAACTAGGCCTATCAGTGATAAAATAACTAAATAATTAGTAAATCTGAAGTCGTTCAACAGCATACATGAGAAAAAAGATAAAAAATCTACCGCCTAGAAACAGCGGATAAAAGAAGTTACTATGGGGAACAGAATCCTTGGGATTGCGGCAGAAAAAAGTATGATTTAAGAGAACAAAACCTCAAAAAAGCACCCTAACCCAAGAATCGGAAAAACTTTCACCTAGCGAGTTGTCACAAATAGTAGATTGTACCCCCTTACCTGTAAACAGGGAGACTTTCCGCCCATCTAATAAAAACAAATAAAAACTTCAAGCCTGTGTAGCAAATTGGATCCTTACACAAGGCAGCCAAAATTTCCCACATAGTTTGTGCGAGATAGCAGACGATGGGCCTATGTACTGCAAAAGTACGGAGAAGTCTCTGCATCTACATCATCCAGTTCTTGACAGCGGCATTGAAGAAGCCGATGTTCGATGAATTCCACATTGCACAGATAATGGTACATGTGGATAAGAGAGGATCATTGTCCTGTCCAACGACACTGATGTCCTCATCCTGTTGTTACACTTCCTACTGTCTTCAAATGGGCTGAAGGAGCTTTGGATGAGAGCTGGAGTTGGAAACTCATCAAGATTCGTTCCTTTACATAAGCTAGCAGACAAGATAAAAGCGATTTATCAAATATTTCCTGCTTTGCATATGCTCACTGGGAGTGATTATACAATAAAATTCGGTACAAAGGCAGCAGCTCTGAAAACAAAACCCGAAGTGTATCTCGAGGAATTCAGAAAAAATCTAATGGTAAATAAATGTAAATATCAAAAGCAAAGGAATTTATTGTACGGGTCATTAAGCCAGGAAGTGAATGCAAAACAATGAATGAAATTTAAACTGGAACCAACACTGTCCTGCAAGATGGTTTTCTTTTTCCATTGACTCTTCATATAAAATATGTGACAAAGGAAACTATGGATGTAGACGCTATTCTTTATCCTGCTGCAAATTCTGTCGCTGCCGAATGACGATGTAGATTGTATGAATTCAAATTAATCACACTGATTTTTAAAACGCTATATTTTTTAAAAATTAAATATATAACTATTAGTAGATATGTGGTGAAAAAGTATATGGTGGTTTATGGAGTGTCATGGGTGGTTTATGGGGGTGTCGTGGGTGGTTCATGGGGGTGTCATGGGTAGTTCATTGGAGTGCACGCGTGTAGAAAAAGCTGTAAAGGTTAGGTTGGCTAGGTGCTAGGTGCGCGTACCTAACCAACCTAACCTATCGTGGTTAACAGGTATCAAACAGCTTCGGGTACAGCTTTACAGCTTTCTCTACAGGTATGTACCCCCATGAACTACTCATGAACAGCCGTACACTTCTTCACCAACCCTCGACTCCCGTGGTCACTCCTGATGGACACATGCCATCCAGTTCATGATGTCATTGAGAACTCTCAGTGTTCCTCTATCGAGTGGTCCAGAAACGGCTTCGCCCACCTACTACTATTCATAAATGTTTAAGTAATTTGTTTTTTAATGTCCTGGTCTAAAAGATATAATGATAAAGACAAAAAATGAAAGGCTACTTTTATGGCTTTCATTGAAGAAATTGCAGTTTCGCCCACCTTTAATGGCTACCATTTTGGACTGGATTTTTATCACAATTTTGCTTTTCAAGCCTCTGCGTGAGGGTCAGACATGGGGATAGAAAAATATTTCCTCCCATGTCAAATCCAAATACACAATATGTAGGTGTTACTTACAAAATAAGGTAAAACGTCAAAAACAAAAAAATAACCAGGCAGTGAAATATAAGGGTTGAAGAATATAGTAGATACTTTACTTCAATATTATTTAGATTTGTAGATTGTTTCTGGGGTCGCTTGGCTTTAAGTAGCTTTACTGCACTTCGACCTGAAAGATATTTTGTTAGTTACCCTACAATTAATTGTTACGAAGGATTTCAAGACTTTTTACAAAGTTTGTGATTTTCCTGGGGGCTAGTTTCCCTATGTCTTCAGGCTATACTTCCGCCTGCTTCAGGTACTTTAGCCTTGCAGTCACAAAGTATATGTTCCGCAGATTCAGTTGCAGCATCGCAATGTCTGCATTTGTCGTCTACTCTCTTGCTCATGTTCTTGAGATGATATCTCGAGGGCAGTTGGGCCTGTTGGATGACCTGTAATCAGCCTTAATTCGGACTTTTGAAGTTCGAGAAGCCTTGTGGCATCTATCTCTACCGAATAAGTTATAAACTTTTTCGCTTGCCTTTGAGTTTTTGGCCTGGAGTATTCCTCCAGTAGGACTTTTTTTGTTCCTTTTCCCATTTTTAGATCTCCACTATGTGCCCCTACAAAACGGTTATCAGCTAATTCATTACCTTGTATTCAGTCATGCCCTGGCACCCACATCAAGGTAGCCTTGTTGTTATTAGCCAGTTACTTCAGAAATTATCTACATTCCTAGACAATTTTAGACTCGAAGGTATAAGACCAGAGCTTTTAATGCTGGCTGGCTATCTGAAAGTATATAGATCTTTGCCTTTCCAGTGCCTTTGTTTAGGTATTCCTGGACACACAGATCTATAGCGTAAATTTCTGCCTGTAAGATAGTTGGGGTGTTACCGAGGGCTCTGGATAACCTACATTTAGCCCGTGGTACGCCCACTTTTAGACTTAACTAATACCCAAACATTTAATCGTGTTATAAATTCTATTAAAATTTTTCTTACAAATAAGCATGGATAAGATCATATATTTTTGGTAGTAAGTTATTGATGTAACATCTGAATTTCAAGGAGAAAATAAATCGTGATTTGACTATGTATTTACTCCAAGAATGGATATGTTTATTATGTAAAACCATGTATATCTATTATTATTATTCATAAATTGTTTGGATATGACATGAAGTAGGTACTAGCTGTTATACATTATAATAAAGAACCTATATGTGACCTTATAACAAATATAAGTTTTAAACATCTGCCGCGCGATGATTAATAGTTGATATTTGGTTTATATTTTAAATTCACTTTTAAAAAATGATGATTAAATTCAATAACATGTAACACACGTCATCGTATCCTTTCGTTTTTTAAAGCTTGTTAAGATGTTAAACGTGACTTACGTAACCTGTTTGCATATTAAATTGGCATTGTGTCGTTAGTAATAGCAAAGACTAGTATATAATAGTAACGGAATTCGAAGCAGGAAAAAGGTGTTACTACTTACTAGAAGTAGCACGTAATACAGGAAATGAGATTTGACAATACGATAAAGTCAGCTGACACCTTAGTTCCTACAGGGATTATCTTGGCGTCAAGCCTTTTAGAATCTATTAAATTTATAAATTGGTTAATTAATGCATATTATGTAGCGACAGCCATGTTAAAATAAAATGTTTCTGCTGGACTTAAGTAATGAATAATTATATCAATGTTATCTTAGAACCTATGAGCTCTAGTTGTTTGAGTCTCTTAATTTTAAATAAAAAAGCATAAAGGTTTTTGAATATTTACCTATATACTATGTCCCAATAGTGCGTCAAAGTCCATTATCGACTTTGGAAAATTATTTTTTATGGAAGTGGTATAGTGTCAAAACGCGCACATTTTAAAAAATATTTTGAAATTTACAATGTGACACGCTACAGCGGAGCATCTTCGAGTCATTTTTTTTAAATGGAACACTGTTATTCGAAAAAATATAGAAATTTTGGTCGGAACAAGGTTTAACAAATTAATTCGCTGTGTGTGTATTATTATTAATTAAGAATATTTATTTTGCAATTATGTAGACAAGGGATGTACTACAAGGACACAACCACCAAATATTGATTATAATTATACAGGGTGTATTTTATACTAGCGTTAATTCAAGACATTTCAAAGTAAATTTTTTCAAATAGAACACTGTATATTATCATATTTTTGAATTGGCACGTTAATTCTCTACGATTTTTGTGAATAATATAAGTAGTGTTTCCATCGGACATGGACACGCTCCGCTATATATTTAAAATTGTAGAGGTGCGAGCCCCTCCCTCTTAGCAATTGTATATTTGAAAAGGCTTTTTTCGAGGACCGCGCGGCGGCTCGAGATTTTCACAGGGCGAAGCGCGTCGATGGCAAAATTCGCAACGCGACCATGGCGAGGGGAGAATTTGACTGTTTCTATTTTTAATTTGGCTAATAATGTCGGCTATCTCTTTCCCCACATGTTTTCACCTACTCTCAAAGTGAATTTGCGTCGCTCCTCTCTCGATGACGTGTACGCGAACGGATTTCGGTAAACGTCAAAAATTTCCGCTTTTTCTTCGTTCCCGGCGCCTTTAAATTTCGATTTGGCCCGTCAAATTTACAACGTGCTTTCATTGCCATTCACGCTCGTTCCGTATCGACATCGTACGGCCGTCTGTGAAGAGTTTTTCGCAAGACATGAGCGTTTAAAGATTGCGTGTTTCGCGATTTTTGCGATTCCGGCGAGAAACGCATTTTTTCGGTTTTCATCGAATAACTATTGAACCGGTACGGATATGGCAGAAATAAAAACTCCCGAAGGAAAAGTTTACATATTTGTCCTTCTAAAACTTCTAACGAAATATCTTTTCCAGGAATTGTTCGGAAGTTACAGTTCATTGAAGAGACCCTTGCAAAACTGCCCGAAAACGTTACGTTTCTACTTAGTCTCATGCTGCAGGTGGAACATTTCATAAAGGCGACAAAGTAGTCAAGCGGTTACATCGCCCCTTGCATCCGGAAGGTCCTCGGTTCAATCTTCACACATAGCTACTTTTTTTGCCATATATCTCTAAAATTTTGTCTGTATAACATACAATTTAAAAAAAAAAAATTAAGATGGTATACCGTTTTTGGATTCTTCACTGGAATCATTCATTTTTAATTGTTTTGTAGCTCAAACTACACGAATACACAATGACAATAATTATTACTTTGACAGCTAACTTGAATTTTTTTAAAAGAATAGTTGCTGTACTTAATACATGAGCTGTGATTGACCGATTTCATATCCATCCTAGAGCGTATATGAAATATATCCGTTCAGTTAACTGGAATGGTCCACTTACCCATGCTACAGACTGTGCGGTAAATAGCAAATTTACATAAGAAAGTAGAAAAAAAATTAAATAGGTTTGCCTCATTTTTCATTACATTTTATGAATATTTCTTTCATGAATGCGTGCCTCAAATTATTCGAGGAATATCGTTTCAATATTTTATAACTTATACGAACTTAAAATACGTTTGGTTACAGATAGTTTCCCATAATTTTCTTAAGTAGACAGAAATTAACAGAACCGAGCTCGCAATATTTAGCGATTCCATTAGCATCCAGAAAATTTCAGGCTTTAAAGATTTTTTGTTGTTGTTGAAGTAGGCTTAAAATGTCATGAAACGTCGAGATTTTAAATTTGGGCGAAAGAAAAAAAATTCTGTCTGTCGGCATGTAACTTTAATTGTGCGCACGTTTACTCTAGAACCATTTAGGATATTGACTTGAAATTTGGAACAGTTAGGTATTATAACGAGATCTGGAACTAGATTATATTTTGATATAATTCCGTTGAAGGGTTCGGGGGTTAATAAGGGTAAATAGGCAAAGCAAGCATGTAAGAGTCCATAAAATTACAATTTAGGGCACACTAAAAGTTAAGGTCTCAAAATTTTTTTTGGCATCAACCACCCCCACACTATTATGAAAGGGAGTAAAAAAAATTAAAATGTTATTTAGTGTATACAAGAACGAAATGTCTGGAAAATTTTTTTTGGCCCCCCTCCCTATTATTAAAGTGAGAAAAAAATTAAATTGGGATTTAGAGCGTACACGAGAACCAAACGATTCTAAAATTTTTTTGGCATTAGCCACCCCACCTGTCATCCCCATTGCCACCCCCACGCTATTATTAAAGGGAGGAAAAATAGAAAATGAAAAACTGAAAAAATTAAAAATAAAAATTTTAAAAATTAAAAATAACAATTTTGAGGCGCATTTAGAGACAATTCTTAGAATTTTGAGCCGCATGGTGACGCGAGGTCGGAGGCCGAGCTCAATGATGCCGAAGGCATCAGCCCTCCGCTAGGAGCTAGAAATGAGCGCCCATTTCAAATCTTATACCTACAATCGATATCTCCAGAGATATTTTTACTTTTCCATTAAAAACCGTTAAATTATAATAACTACTTTTCACTTCGAATTGATCTAGTAGCCATGATTTTGACATAAAGTGAGAATAAGTGAAAGTTATCTTATTGACATTTAATTATTAACTATTATGACAAAGTATTTACACTTATTTTAAGCTATAAATTAATTTAAAATTCGAGATTCGAATTTTTCGAGAGAAGAAATGGTCGATATGGTTCATGTTCTGAGTGCAACTGACAAAAATTGTTTGCCATCAACTCAGATTTATAAGCAGCGATATCCGGAAAGAAGAAATCCCTGTAAAAAATCATTTGAGAGGTTGATGGAACGATTTGACAATACGGGAAAAGTGAAATATAAAAAAAGAACGAACAAAAAATGTAGTAAATGAAGAAAACGAAACAGTCATACTTTTGAGCATGATTGAAGTCCTCATCGCAGTATAAGAAAATTGTTTTGTTTACCGATGAAGCAATGTTTCATAAAAATGGACATGTTAATCGTCATAATATTCACTATTACGACACAACTAATCCTTACATCTCACGAACAAATAGCCAAACAAGATGATCGTTGAATATTTGGGGAGGAATTGTTGGGGATTATGTGATAGGAACACATTTTTTTGATGGACGTGTGAAAGCTAAAATTTATTTGGAATTTTTGCAGGACGGCTTGGAAGAAATCCTGAAGGATGTCTCCAGGGATATTAAGGAGAGAATGTGGTATCTCCATGATTGAGCACCTGTGCACCACACTGCAGCTATTCACGAACATTTAAACAACGCTTTTCCAAATGGTTGGATGGGAAGAGGAGAACCGCATAGTTGGCCTGCCAGAAGCCCTGATTTGAGCAAAATAGACATCTTTTTGTGGGAATATGTTAAGGAGCAAATGCACAGAGCTCCTATAACTACAAAAGGAAATAAGAAAGAAAGAATAAGGGAAGTTTTTTAGGAAATTGCTGTGGATATTTTAAGAAATGTCAGTAGATCATTCGAAAATCGTCTACAGAAATACATAGACGTACTGAGACGCCACTTTGAACAGTTCCTATAAAACATAGGTATTATTTATTTCATTAAATTAGGTTCCAAATAACTTTGAATTTTTAAAATAGTGCAAATTTTTGTATTATCTAATACCGTATTTTCTGTCAAGTCAACTTTTATGTAATCTTAAACGATTATTTATAAATTTTTAAGATAGACTCAAATGTGATTTAACTAAACTGTGAGAAAATACTACTGTGATAACCAAGACGCACCCAGAAAAAGAATTTAATACTATTTTTAATGCTCACTTTATGCTCACTTTATGTCAAAATCTTGGCTACTAGATCAGTTCGAAATGAAAAAACGGTTTTTAATGAAAAAGTAAAAATATCTCTGGAAATATCGATTGTAAGTATAGGATATTATTCGCAAAAATCGTAGAGAATTAACGTGCCAATTCAAAAATACAATAATATACAAAGTGTTATATTTGAAAAAAATTGAGAACTCACTTTGAAATGTCCTGAATTAGCGCTAGTATAAAATACACCCCGTATAATTATAATCAATATTTGGTCGTTGTGTCGTTGTAGTGCATCCCTTATCTACAAAATTGCAAAATCAATCTTCTTAATTAATAGTAATACACTACGCACTACACTATTGGGACTATACGGCAAACATGTCATGTGTAATTAACAAAAATAAATAAATTGCCATGATCATCATCGTTACTAAAAGTACAGTATGATTTTACTCCTACATTTTTTTCAATTGTTGGTTTATATAATCTCCATGACTTTCCCAAAACGGAAGTGTTTACACATTCCGATAAAAGCATACATCAAGGCCTCATGACAACATATGGTAATGCGATAGATAATATAAAATAACTTTCTAATAGTATAGGTACTTGGACTAGTTAATTGTTTGTCTCTTTAACCGAAAAATATATTTTTCCAATAATAATAATTATGATGGTACGTTTATAGATAAATTATGAAGAATTATCTCAAACCTTGGTAGACTTACAAGTGCTTGTTATTTGGTTTTTGATACTATCATTGTAGAAGCGATGTCTCACTTAACCTTTTACAAACTGAATATGTTCTAAGGTGTATTTCAGCATAACAGACGTTTCAAAATCCTTTCGTTTCAACTAAAAGTTGAATTAACATTCTTGTCTTAAACCATATACTGTACACATTTAAAATAGGTTTTTATCATAAATTCTTTCTCTAACAATCCAGCACACATCAATTTTCGATTTCGAAATGATAGCAGAAACGCATTTCAAAGTTTCTAAGACAGTTAACCATGGTGATAGAAATGTCACGAATGCCATTTTTAATGAAACCGTTTTATTAAGTGTTTCTTTAACCTCACCACAATAAAATTGTGAGAAGTTGCTAAAACTGGTCCAAAATCTAAAATTGAGAGAATATCAAATCTTTACGTTTTGAGATCCCAGGAACTCAAAAAAGTGATTTTTGAAAAATGTCTGTGTGTTTGTGTGTTAGCACGATAACGCCGAAACTACTGAACGGATTTCGATGACACTTTGCACGAGGGTTTCTTTAGCGCTCCAGAAGATTTGAAAATGTTTTGGTTGAGATCGGATAACATTTAGTGTCCTTTTGGCACAACAAGTTGTTTATTTTATAATTACTTACAATTTGCAATCGAACCATTGAAATGCAGTTAAAATTCCGATTTCAAACGATATATCACACTTGCACTCTTTTGATTTGGTTTCCGTAAAAGAAATTTAAAAAAAAGCAAATGTGAAGCATAAGATCGCTTTTCGCGTAGCACGGTCGATGCGCGGAGCCGTTGCGTCACGTCACGTGTCAGTCGTGTCACGTGCATTATTATTCAACAACTATACAGGTTTACTGCCGCATTTAATTTAAAATATTTTTGAATTGGAACAAGTGCTCAGTTATTTAATTTAGTGCTCTTTTCGGCTTCAAAGATCCACCAGGTGGGGACGTTCCAGCCGCTATTTGTATTACATTTAAGTTTTTTAGATGATACTCATTTATGCCTCCCCAGCCAATTATGGCATGTTTCAATTGTGATCAACTAAGGCATAATGGACAATTTTGAGTTATTTAACTTCAAGGCAGTTTTTCAAGTATTTAATTCTTGACGGGGGGCGAGCGTCATCACACATCTTCCAGCGGCTTGTATATCAGTGTATGTGCGGAAGCTATACAACTTTAGACGAGAGTTGCATAGGGGATATACCATCTTTCGAAGGGGATGTAAAGCGTCCCTTGTCTATTAAATGTTAGGCAAGTAATAGATCCCTTCTCTTCTTAAGGGAAGAGCTTCGGAAAAATTCCTGGTTGGGGGTAGCTCATCTACAGGCGTCGGTGTTAGGCCTCAGTAGCGGAAATAGGCCGACGTTAAATAAATGTATATACAAAAAAATTCTCGACAGCATTCCCCTTTTATGGATTCTGATTCAAGTATGCTTAGGTTATTATCAATATTTAATGGGCCTAGATTAGGTAGGTGGTTCGCATAGGTAGTGAATGGTAAATATACTGTTTTGTTAAAATTTACCGTGAATTTATTGGTCTCAAGCCAATATTTAATTTTTTTCAATCCTGTTCAGCCGTTGTTTTTAGGTTTTTACATGTGAATACCACAACTGTATCATCAGTAAAGCTAAGTATATTTCCTGTCCCATTCAAACTTAGGGTAAATTGAAAAAAGCATCGGTCCCAAAACCGTACCATGAGGAACCATATTTTATAAAAGCAGGTTTACTAAGCGTATCTTCTATCTTCACATGCTGTATACGATTGGATAGATAACTTTTTAACAATTCGTAGCATTTTTCCTCAAGCCGCAGTTTTCAAGCTTATTTAAAAGTCGAGTATGATCGTGTCGAACGCTTTTGCGAGGTCTACGAATATGTGCAAGCACGGAGCTCGGTTATCCATTGCACTGTGTATGCGTTGTGTTAAACAAGCTTTTGCATCTTCAGTTGACCTATTTTCACGAAATCCGAATTGCCTTAGCGATAAGATATCATTTATTCAAAAAATTTTGTTGCCTATTTTTTATAATTCATTTAAAGATCTTGGCAATATTAGAAAATAGTGAGAGAGGTCTATAATTAATTCAGTCTGTAGTATCACCAACTTTGTGCATTGGTTTTATGATACCTATTTTAAGCGTTTTCGGAAAATTTCCACTACTGATGCTTTTGTTAATTACATAACTTAATATATTCGCTATTTCGTCACATATTTCTTAGAGTCTCAGATCTTATTTCATCGCAACCCGGGGCCTTTTTTGGTTTTAGAGATTTTATTAGTATTTTAATTTCTTCAGGGGTTGTAGGACTTAAATCGAGTTTGTTATATTTTTTCATTTTAATCTCTAAAGTTTGGTGAAAGTTTTTATTTTATTTGCATATTTCTCACCTAATATAATAATCCACAAAAGCGTCAGCAATGTAATTTTTTAATGTATCAGTGTATTATCATCTTTTTTATCTGTGTTATTATTTTTTCTGGTCTAGTTTTATGGCAGAGGTTGTTTGCTATATTCCATAAATTTTTACTACAATTTTTATTTCTACAGTTTGATTTTTGCAATCATGAAATCTGGCGGTGTTTATAAGTTTTTAAATTTATATTTGTACGCTTTATAGTTTTCTAATAAATTGTTATTTGTAGAGTTTTTTAATGTTTAAAAACTGGTAATGGAAAATGACGAAACAAACAAAAAATCTATATAATTTTTTCTCCTAGGAGCACTTTGGAAAAACTGACCTAGGTCAATAATTTCAATAGTTTCTAAAAAAAAAAGTTGGAGAACCTCTGCCTTATGGGGAAATCAATAACGTTTATCAGTTAGTTTTAAAAAAGTCATAAAAGCGGAAAAAGGCTTTTGTTCTTGAACCGACACTTTTCAGCACGACGAAGTAGACTTAGGCACTGCGTTCAATACGTTGGGTAAATTAGGGTCATTTTTTATGGTCCCTATGTCCCTATGCACATTAAAACGCCTTGCCGCAATTGTTCCACAATATTAATTGCATAAAGGTAAACAAGCGATTTAAGATGCTCCTAAAAACAAAAATCCATTGGATTTAAATCTCGAGCTCTGGATAAGTGTAATTTTCTGCCACAACGTAAAAAAATCATTTCTTAATACAGCGTTTTAAAATACTACACTAAACTAAAGTAAGTCAATAAAACAAATTATAATTAAGAATACAGAAAAACGTGCTAAAAATCGAAAAAGAACAGAAGCAATGACACAAAAGAACCATATGATTGTACGTTATCAAGTATCCGACATGAACTAAACTAAAGTAGATTTTGTTTAGTTTGGAACATTTTGTCCCTTCTACTTTTTAAAGTGTCTTTTATTGGTTCTTAGTCCACGTTAGATGATGCTATTGACTAATTTAAATTGGAATAAAATCGCAAGAGTAAAAAATAAAAGGTAGCCGCCGGTGCCCCTACTTTATCGGCGACACTCAGCGGCAGGCCTTTAAAGTTTTTATGCCAATTAGGGAGATATACAGCCGGCAAGGCACATAATAGAGTTGAACTTCAACTTGAATTAATTTTTTAAACATTTTTTTTCTCCGAAACTATGGAATTTAGACCCTATGTTATATAAGACTTTTTTGTTTGTCTGATCGTTCTCCATTACCAGCTTTTTTAATGACATGAAACTAGTTACATCCTGAATTTGTTTTTAGTTTGTTTTAAAAAATATCTGTCATGACATCAACGATTTCTGAGTTTGAGCCAATTTTCGCTATCAGCAATGAAACCTTCAATTTTATTTCTCAAAAAGTTCAAATATCGCTTTCTATTGAGGCGGCTGTAAGAAATATATGCCCAATTAGTCAAAAATACCCATACAAACATTAAAATTATTTTTTTCAGACTGACTAACTGTCTCTAACTCTAGCTAATCCGGGAAAAATATGTGGTGAAAATTGTATAGGCTCATTTGATTGTTCTACAGCCATGATTGTTTAATTCTTCAGTGTTCAGTTCTTCTCTAAAAATGATATCCGTGTAATGCCTGATGTTCTGACTTCTAAACTCTTACATTTTTCTCTCAATGCTTCAAAATTATGCATTTTATTTTATCGTAGCCGACAGATTAATCTCGATGACAACAAAAACGTTTACTTCTATTCTTTTCGCTTATTATTACAAGGTAGTTTTGAAGTATCTAATATGCCGAAATATGAGTAACATTATAGCATTATTCAGGTTTCAATTTCACATGCCGACGTCTAAAGATAACTGTAACATCGTCGTATTTTGAATTGATATAAATGTGATTGCTTTATTTCCATTAACTTACGTAAAATTATTATTATTCACATTGCCAAAGTTCATAATAATGAATTACGTTATTTACGATCCGTTATAACATTTTTCTGTATTCCATTTTGCAATTAAGGATTAAATACAATAAATCTTTAAATCAATAGTATTATCGATAATATAATATGAATCACCGACATTGATCGTTGATCCAAGTATTTCCTGAAAATTTTTCGCTGCGTTAATAGGTGTACATAAGAATATTTCAAAAAACTGGCCCAGTAATGAATATAAATATATAGCTATGATACCTGAGTGAAGGCGTTAAATATATCACAGAAAATAATTTTCTAAATTCAATTGTCAAAGTCGAAAGTTCGGAATCATTAAAATAAACACAATTCTAGAAATACAAATAAACAATAAAACAAATTCAAATCAAACTGAACAGTGTATTGCGAGGACAATATATACAAAGATACAGATACAAATAAAAGATAAAATTCCCTATCTTCCCTATTAATATTAAAATAAAATAATTTAGAGATGATTAAGTTTAAAATAAAATTTGTTAATAAAAATTGAGTAAATTGTCAAAATTTGTAATTTAAAATATTCTCAATTATTTCCAAAATATGAAATGGTGAACATGAAATTTAGAATTTAGATAAAGTTTATTACAACCTTTTAGTCTGCGTAGCTCAATATAACTTCCAGCCGCAAAGCATCATTTATTTGCGATGTTAAGCTGCCATCTTAGTCCATTTATCGAGGTCCTGAACACCAAAAGTTTGTAGGAACTTTTGCAATACATTTCCCCCCCCCCTGTTCTCGAGGCCGAAAAAACGATGGTGATGGTTTCGAGTTCTGAAACCCTTGCGTACTACCCCTATCAAGGAAAGAGCGCCCCAATTTCCAGTTTCTCGGTCTTGGGCTTGCGAGGGATTATCGGATCGGGTATTTTTTGGGGAATAATAACAAATTTTGTTAATTTGCATCGGGATAAGCCAGACCGGCCCCCGGCCGTAATAGCAATATTCCCAAGAATTAAAAAAATACGGATTCGTCAAAGTTTTTTATGAGTTTTCGAGGGCAGGGATTATGATATAAGTGCAATTTTTGACCATACCCTCCCGCAACTACCCCTAACGTATAATAACCACCTCCTCTTCCATGCTGTCGGTCCTGGGCATGCGGAAATTCGTTGGATCGAGGTGTTCATGGGAATATCAGGGAAACTATCCATTATTAAACCACAATTGAGTTAAGGAACCCCCGGGGGTTGAAACTACCCTGCCCTGTTTTCGAGAGAGCGATAATAATGATTTTTTTACTCCGCCCTCTCGAAACTACCACCTACGTATAAAAACTACCCTCCCTTCCATGCCGTCGGTCCTAGGCATGCGGGGATTCGTCGAATAAGGGCTTTTTTGAGAATATCAGGGAAACTAGCTATTACCGTTGAGTGATAATATCACTCAACGCTATTACTCAAACACAATTGACCTAAGCAACCCCTGAGGGTTGAAACTATCCTGGTCGCAACACCGAAATCACGAGTGATGGTGTTATTTTTCACCCTACCCTCCTGCAACTACCCTCAATGTATAAGAATACCCCCTATATGTTCTATAAACTATATGTGTAGTTATATATATGACAAATAAAGTCAACTAGAGGAATGATAGATGTTAAAATGCACAAAGGCACGTTTCGTCGCATTCCTCTTGAAACCTAATATTTTTATTAGGATGTGCGCTCTGAACGGTATTTTAGTTACCAATTACAAGTAACGCAATAAAGTGTTTATAGCAGATACCGGTGAAGGTACCCATTATTAAAACAGAGGAGTTCCGCAGCATCGGCAATGCCCAGAGTTATCTGCAGACCGGTTTCGAGCTTTTGGCTCTCATCTCATCAGTGCAGAGCAGATCCAGACACTGACCATGCTGCGGTCTCTTGATGTTATATACATTGCAAGTAACACCATATCGGTGACTTACAAACAGTATAAATAGGTCCCTCCAACGGCATCTGGCCATAAACACTTTAAGAAGCCTCGACTAAGGCAAATATGACAAAGTCAACTAGAGTAATGATAGATGTTAAAATGCACTGCAATGTCAACATTTGTTGAATGCAGTTTTAGTACAAAATTGTGCATTTTCCTCCGAGAATTCGTCAATGCCGACTAGCTGTAAATATTCATAATACTGTGTATAAAATAATAAAATGATAAAATGTGCCTAATTTGTATCCAAATAGAACGCTTAAAGTGCGAGTGGAATTGAGTTGCGGGGAATCTAGAGACGCAAGATAGGCGAAGCAGAGTGGGGACGCGGAGCTGTGTCCCGAAAATACCACAATTTTAACATGTGATCACATTTAATTGTATATATCGTTTACAAATCCATTAAAAATTATAATGTGTTCGGATTCTACATAGACAAAGCAAACTTTTTTAAAAGATGCAATTTTTCGATATGACGCCGCATTTCCAAGTATCGGCAGGTTGAGCGGAAAAAAGAGTTAAATTTTGCACTTTTGCAGTGGTACGAGTTATTTTTATACGTAAGAGCTTTTTTTATATATTTATTTAACGTCGGCCTATTTCCGCTACTGAGGCCTAACACCGACGCATGTAGACGAGCTACCCCAACCAGGAATTTTGCCCAACCTCTTCCCTTAAAAAGAGTATTGATTTTTTACTTGCCTAACATTTAATAGACAAGGGACCGACGGCTTTACATCCCCTCCGAAGGATGGTATATCCCCTATACAACCCTCGCCTAAGGTTGTATAGCTTCCGCGCATACACTGGTATACAAGCCGCTGGAAGATGTGTGAGGCGAGGACGCGGTCTTCGTTGGAACGGTCACCCATCCATCTACTAACCGCGCCTGACGTTGCTTTACATCGCATATCGAAGTATGTACATAGTAAAGACCACCTACGCTCGCCCCATGCGTAAGAGCTCGTGCATTAAGCAATTTTTGAAAATTCATAAAAAATTCAATTCCACAAAACTATTTACAAATTTGGCATCAAAAAATTGTTCACGTTCTCTTCTATACAGTACGCTAGATAACTCAAATTTTGATTATAGTGCCTTTTTGCACAGGCCGATTTTTGACGGCTTTTGGATTTTGAAATATCACAATACAAACCTTCCTTTGGTCAAGGTTTTAAGTTGTAACCCCGAAACCCCCACAGAAGTCATTTTGCGGGGCGCCGATCGCCGATCACTTTACATTTGGATCGGCGAAACGTGTATCAAACTCCAAAATACAATAAAACAATCTGTCACAAACAAATAAATTTCAATGGAATTAAATTATACAACCAACTACCTAAATATATTAGAGTTCATAATGTAAGGACATGTAAAATGTATAGGTATAAGAGGCAATTATACCCACACTCCTCCAACTATTTGCCTAAGAATAAAACAAATCCTTCCCCCGTTAACTTCCAACTCTTGTAACTAACCAAGTCGAAAATAAAGATAATAAAATATAATAAATTTAAATGTAATTAATTATATATTCTCCTTGTCTTCATCTGTCTAATAATTTCAGTTTATATTATACTATCACTTTATATTATAACTACAAATCTATAAATCGTAATATTCTTAGAAAAGCAACGAATATTAACATATGAACAAAATGTTAAATACTGCTAGACACAAGACGAGGTCCCCTCAGATGTCATAACACATAATGTTAATAAATGGAATTGCAAGATTAATAACAGATATAATATTAACTATATAATTAAAAAAATTGTACAAATGTTGCAATAATAAATAAAAAAAATAAACAAAAATAAAAAATACTATTAATTTTTTTTTGTACCATGCTTTCCGAACTACATTTTGGTAAGCAGTACTAAATTGAAAAAAGCATTTACTTACTTTGGTTGTATAATGCTTATTCAAATGACACAGCATGGGTGTGCTTAACGTTTACATAAGGCATTTTAAATGTAGATAACTAATATTAAATTTTGTAAACAATGCAACTTAATAGACGTGACATTTCAGCAAATTTACTTGAGTCGTTCGACCATCAGTTTTCATTTACTTTAATGTCATTATTTGTTGTTTTAGAAATAATCAGATTTGACAAATTTACTGAAAGTAATGTAGGTATTTAATTCAATGTCTTTAAAAGATTTTCAATAAAAGTTTTCTATCTTATTCTTAGTAGTTAATTATTTTAGGAGGATTAATGACAATTAGTAAAATATAATTGATAAGTTTTTTTAAAGTAAACACAACTTTAAAATCATTCTAATATTTGTTTATGTTATGATTTTGTTCATTCACTAATTATTAAAAAATAAAACACATATTCACAAAATATACTAAAACTGTTAGTAATAGAAAAATAATAAATATCTGTTGGGGTACATACCAAAGTAAACAGGTTTTTCACACTTTGGGCAGTTCGGCATTTTAATACTGTTGCTGTTCCTGCGACTCACTCAACAAATAGAATAATACTGACTAAGTACGTTTACAGGTTTTTACTAAGCCATTCGATTTCATTCGGCCCGCTGGAGAGATTATTGTTGCCTTCTACGGTATCGCTATGACAAGGTGATAGTATCGTTTAGGTGGACCCAAACATATTTGTTGGCCGTGGCTAGTGTAGCGTTAACGGGTTAAAAAAAATCTACTTATGGTTATGGTGTCTGTAACGTTGTGTTTATGTCAACGTGGTCATATTAGTTTCTTAAATATTATGGACATCGTCAGTGTTGGACTGGCTACTCGATAGGGTCCCGGGCGAAATTTGCTTTGGGAGCCCCTTGATCTGAAAAGTAAAAATGTCGAAAATTTGACTTCTATTTTGGATCATTCAGTTACACATTATGTGTTAAATTCAGAAACAATCCAGTAGTGAAAATATTGTGGATTTTTATATAACAAAATAAGATGCAGTGATTTACAAGTTAAAAGAGAGAGACGTTCAGAGTTATTAGACACATTGCGGACTCCTCTAGTCTGTAATTTGATAGACTAGAGGAACAAAGTAGGGTTATTGTTATATTCGCCTGTCGTACTGATAAGTACTAACAAGCTCGAAACTGGTCTGCGACTAGCAGTACACACGGTCCTGCGTTGTAGTCCTCTTTAGGATTAATATGTCTGCTGAGGACTTATTGCAACCAGATTTTATTTTGCGTTTTCCGAGTGAAGACGTAGTGTGTTGCAACTTATAGGATATTATTTTCAATCATCTTAGAAACGCGCATTGTGCAACTTGATGGGTGGCAATAAATTTATTTTCTTTCATAGAATGCAGTTGAGTTTTTTTATCTTTTGTAGTATATATTTTACTACACATGCATGCATTCAAGTTGATGTTATTTATACTGACCTTCAAAAAGCGTTTGACAAAATCGATCACACTATACCTTGTTAGAAATACTCGCTGGAAGCTGTTTTAGCTTAAACCTTTTGGTGTTATTAGAGTCATATCTATTGGACAGAAAGGAATATGTTTATTGCAACGGTTTTAAATGAAATGTGTTTATATCAACATCTGGGGTTCCGCAAGGGTCTAACATTAGGCCATAACTATTTCTTATATTTATTGAAAATTAATCAATGGCATAGTTCGATTAAACTGATTTTAAACGTCTCAAAATGCAAAACAGTAACTTTTAATATACCAAGATTATCTACAAGGCATCCGACTACATTTCAACCAAATCCATGTTTAAGAAATTTGATATTAAAGTCTTCAATTAATACCATGTGCATACACTATAATAATTGAAGCAGTAACTGTGATATAAATTTTGCAAATCTCAAATCTATATTATACTGTAATAATATTAATAGTTAATAACATCCTGTTTTACATACCTTTGTTAACTTATAATATTGATTTATTCTCTCTAATGATTACTATTTGTTTTACCCTGTAGGTGGTTTTATTGTTGGATAATAAATAAATTAATTTTTGTTATATAAAATATTGGTAAGCTTTGATTACATGTTATAATCTTTAAATTGTTAATAAGCCTTTCAGTTCATCAAATCAATTTAGTCGTTATTACCATCACTCTCCTGCATTAAATTAAAAGTGGACAAAATTATTTGATTAAGTTGGGATTTGTGAAACGTTTAATGTAGTTTTGCAATAAAGATAAGTTATTCTCGGGCTATAAAATAATTTTGCAAAGTGATTGCGAAGTTCTTAGGCTGCAGCCAGGCTCATCCACCTTAAGAATTCTGGAATTTGCTGTATCAAATCGCTGTAGCTCGGAAAGTATTGATCTAACGGAAAAAGAGTAGTTGTATATATTATAGGTTACAATTTTTAATAACTTATTTTTTGGATAAGATGTATAGGAACATACTTATTTGAGGAAATATTTTAGCCGCCATTTTTCTAAAATGGCGACACGAGCGGCGGTCCCTCTAAAAAGCAACCTTAGGATCTTAGTTAAGGCACCTAACTGTACAATGCTCCCAAATATTCTCTTTTAACGACCTTTTGTAAGCAACGCTTTGTTCGTGCCTCTATTGACTGGATTATAAGATAAATTGATGTAAAATTCAATGTAACTTACTAATAATTTCTGGCAAAATATTTCATTATATTTTATGTTTATATGGAGCTTTTACAGTTTTCATAAAATTATAAATATCGAGTACATTTTTGGATATAATTTACTTTCAGTCATTTCCAGATGATGTCTACTTGATTTGCGAAAGGCATGTTCAATGTTTTCGTATTAATAACAACTACTTCTCTGTCAGTCCTTAGTCAAAATAAAGTCTAATGGCCTATTTAACGTACATAATAATATGTTGTGTAAAAATGTTGTCTATAAAAACATAGAAGAATGCATTTACCTTCACATTTTTATCTTGGTTATAAAGTTGGTTCGGTTTGGCTTTCATACTCATATGGCTTATTATTGTTCAAATAATATGTAATGTTTATTTATATATTTATACACATACATATGTTAATATACACATAATTGTTTCAATGAAGTAATTTTCTATAGGCAAGTTAATTTAGTACTAAATCTGTTATATCTCCAAAGTTATAGATGAAATTTCTGACTGATAGTTGAATTGAAAAAAAATAAAGAGTGGTTGAAAAATGCAATTACAGATCGTTAAATTCGTAATGCAATTCATGGCCTCGAGCTACGACATGCTCATATTTATACTTATAGTATACAGCTGATATTTAACATAATTCTTAACCTACTCATGTGCCCCAGATTCTTTGGGTCGGTTATTACTGATAATGAAAAGATAGAAAATTAGGACAAAAAGTAAGTTACTATTCATTATTTTCTGAGTCATTATAGCACGTCCTGTGTATTACTAAAACTTCATATTTCAGAGTCTCTCGTAAGTAAATAGTCAAGCATTTTAATTTTTTTTATTATATATGAGTTAACATTGCTTTCTGGATTTTTGGCTAATAGCAAAAGTAGATATAAAAGATATATAAACTCTTATGTTTAATTGTTTTTTATAAACAAATTGATATTTTTTCCTTATAAAATATTACATCTAACAAAAAACTCATATAGTACAATTGCGATTCGTGTATGCGTAGAAGCTGTGCAATCTTACGCGAGAATTACGTAGTGGATATACCATCCTTTGGAGGGGATGTAAAGCTGTCGGTTCCTAGTCTATTAAATGTTAGGCAAGTAAAAGATCGCTACTTTTCGAAAGAGAAGAGGTTCGGCAAAATTTCTGGTTGGCGTTAGCTCATCCACAGGCGTCGGTGATAGGCCTTGGTAGCTGAAATAGGCCGATGTTATATAAATGTATAAAAAAATATTGCGATTTTAGCATCGAAAAATTGGTAGGGTCGTGAGCAAAAAAAAAGAACAAGTCTTATAACGGCATTTTGCTAAAATCTAGTTGTGTACATCTAACTTTAATTTTTTTGTGACATTGTCAGTTAGTTGTCATAATTTATTGCAAGCGTGCAAAAAACTAATCTGCCTCATATAATTGATTTAGTTAAATCTGGAGTTATTGCTAAAGCAGAAGATGGAAGATCAATGAGACAAATTGCACTGCGTTATAATATTGACAAAAATTCGGTGTGTAACATTTTAAGAAAGTGGAGAATAAACGGTACGATTAGTAGAAATCCTGTATCATGGCGACGAAGGATATCACTCAACAACAAGATTTGCAATTGGTAAATGCTTTAGTAGAAAATCCATTTTACTCAGTTATTCAGACTGCTGAAGAAACGAATTTTCCTGGATCGAGTAGTACTGGTCACCGGCGAGTAAGAGAATCGGAACTACGCTGCCATGCAGAAGCAAGAAATACTTACTTAAAGCTGAACATAAAGAAGCTCGAGTAGAATTTGCGCATGATGTAAATTTTTGGAACAATGTAATCTTTACAGACGAAAAAACTTTCCAGTCAACACACAGCGGTCGTATTCGTGTTTACCACCCTCCGAATAGTCGATTCGATGAGAAATATATATCTAACAATGATATGTGGGCCTGGATATGGGCACGTGGTCCTGGTGTTTTGTGGCATATTGAGGAACGATTTAATAGTGAAACGTATATTAGGATTTTAGACAATATTATGCAATATGCTCCCTTCTGTATCACAATTATTTCCTAATAATGAGTTCATATTTCAACAAGACACTTGTTCCGTTCAAACTGCTCATACCGTAACTAACTGGTTTCAAGATAACAACATCAATGTTCTTAACTGGCCCAGTCATAGTCCAGATCTTAACCCCGTGGAAGAAGTATGGGGACTACTCGTAAGTAGTATCCAAAAACGAAATGTGAGACCACGGAATGCCGAAGAATTACTGGAAATAGTAAATGATGCACGGGAATATATTGCTAATGATTATTGTATAAGGTTATTTAATTCTATGCCAAACAGACTTATAGAAGTTATAAATAGAAATGGTGCAATGACGAAATATTAATAGTTAGTTTCTTGTTAAGTAGGATATTCTTTGTCCTTTGATCCAGGATTTCTACTAATCATACCGTTTATTCTCCACTTCCTTAAAATGTTACACACCAATGCAATTTGTCTCATTCACCATCCATCATTTACTATAGCAATAACTACAGCATTAAAACAAAAAATAAATTAAATGTGATATCTGTTTTATTTCGGCTACTCATTACATATTCAAGTAGAGACAGATTTACATTCGAAAAAAAAAGTTTTTCTGCTCACGAATTATCACATTTAAAAAGAAAGTGGCATAAAATAAGAGACAACTTATGGCAAAATGGCGTTTTTTAAAATGTGTGGTCTATGAATAATTTTAAAGATATGAGTTCATATGAGGGAAAATGATTTGTATTTCTTTAAAGAAAAATTTAGGATTTGCCTCAAGTCATTGCTCGTAGAATGAAAACTAAACATATTCGTTTCATATTACTAACACGCTCAGATTTTTTAGGATTATCAAAGCGTTTATTTTATAATATATAATGCTTATACCTGAGTGTTTCTATATTCAAATATTTTTTATTCAAGATGTAAGTAAATCCTATTTTCTACAACTATTAAACAATAATTATATCAAAATTACAATTAAATTCAATACAATTTTCAAGCGAAATTATAAACATCTACGTAAATCAAAGAAAGCTATCATTTTAGATAAATATAAAACTTTACGTAGCCTAAGACTTTGTCAAAAATCGTTCAAGTCATTAAAGTTTATGTTGTTAATGTAAACATCCAAATTCTAACGGACCAATTTACATATAATTTCTATGAGAAACACGAGGGATAATACTTAAGTTGTTCATTTTTTTTTTTTTAATCATTTATTTAACGTCGGCCTATTTCCGCTACCAAGGCCAATCACCGACGCCAGGGGATAAGCTCATCAGTGTCTGTGTAGGCACTGGGACCGCTAACCTGGAAATTTTGCCGAATCCCCACAGTATGTCGTGGGGTAGGGATTTTTAACGTGCTCACATCGTAGATACACGGAACCCACAGTTTTACATCTCTTTCGAAAGATGGTGACGCGAACAGATCCGCTCATCCACTACATCTCATCGACTTGCTGTGACCCGGTTTTGAACCCGGGCCGTCTGGATGGAAGAACGCGCCACTGTCCATCCCTCCACCAAGCCGACTAAGTTGTTCATATTTACAACCAAGTGAACGTATACATTAGCAATGGAACTACAGCGCTTACAAACACACTAGTACTTGTAACGGGTAGAAGATTTTGACGTCGCACGGCCCACCCTGGCCCCTATAAAAACCAAGTGAATACGGGGTTTTTGGTCACTTGGCATTCAAGAATCGTTGAAAGGCGGTTTCCAGCAAGACTAGCTTAAAAATTTAAAATTTGTTCAACGGTTTCGCTGATAGAAGTTTGATAGATGCACTTTCGAGTCATTTTAATCTAAGTTTTCTCTCAAATTTATTCATCAACAAGTAAATTCTGTACAAGTCCAACTACAAAGCCTAGGAATAATATATTATTATTGCTTTTGTACATTTTCCAGGACTAAGCTCGGGATGAGTAAAATACCAGTTTACCAAATATAAAATGAAAAACTAGGAAAATATCCTCGAGAAGGTTGGTAGAAACCTGGCGATTTCTCGAGTTTGTAATACCAAGATAACCAAACATTGATAGAACATTTCGAATTTAAAAATTAGGAAATTAGAATACATTTTATTGCACTATCAGGTAATTTTCTCAACAATTATTTTCAATCGGAATAATGAAGATAAATAAAATTTCAATACTTGAAATTATTGTTTCATTGTTGTCATTTCAATATTTTAATAGGGAAATTTATGTTTGCTACTTTGTAATTCTTTATCACATATAATGTGTAGAGTTCAGAGCTGTGCAAAGATAAGATTTTATGGGTAACTAGTCAACATTAACTTCAAATATTCTGCTATTAAATATAACCGGCTTCCACGTGCCGCCTGTGTATTACATGAGATTTCTTAAAGATGCTTTGTATATATTCTGCGAGAATTCACACCAGGTTTCGACAAGACAACGAAATAGAAATAAACAGATACACTCTAAGGTATTATAAAAAGTCCTAAAAAGATACAGTTTTATAAGCAGCATACAATATAAAAGTAGAGAAAGCGAGAATAGAACATCGTAATTGTCCTGGCCCCAAAGATGCGAGTTAAAATCTTGGAATCTATGTATAATAAGCATATGAAAAATATAAATTTGCCATGTTATACGCTTGTATTGTACTATACCACTTTTTAGTTGTATGAATTACTCCTTACATTATTTACATACCTGACCGCTAAAATCGTAATCTTCAAATCGTTATATCAATATCAGTTTTCATGAAGTATTGTGTAGCATATATTCTCGTTCATTTTTTAGTATTTCGTTTATCTCCCAGATGGGGTCAAATCACCCAACCGTTTTACGGTAAAATGTCATTTTCTGGAAAATGGTGGAGGATCCGGTGATTTTAATGCTTTAAATCCTTTATTCCTCTTTCACGCTTACTCCTCTACTTTGTGATCATGTTGATATGTCCTATTAAATTTTGCAGCGATATTTGTCGTATTGTTGAAAATCACATTCAAATAGGTCCAGTTGTTTTGGAATTATAAGACTACATTTACATAGAGACTCCTAGACATGCGCTGTTAAAACTATAGATACAAAGTGGAATGATGCCCTAGTTCGCCTGTTGATTACTGCAGAACATTAATAAATAATAGATGCCCCAAAAACAAAATTTTGTCGTAGTACATCGGTAACCATAGTCGCCTGACTGCAACTTTTGGTGGTTTCGCAATATTTTTATTAAAAAGGCACCAAAAACATTTAAATTGAATTTCACATAATCTACATAAAGTTTGTTCTAATCAGATTCGATATTGTGTATATCTTCGAACTTCTGTGTGCTTCATCAAAATTCTTTGAAACATTTTGCTCTAAAATCATTGTAAAACATAGTTTATATAATACATGGCAGTTTACATACCTCTGGCAATCACTCTGTATGATGCATATACCTCAGTTGGTATCAACAAATGTAGGGTATCGGGTGTATTCATAAAACCTGAAAGCGAATTTAACGTTAATAATATTCTTATATCACTATAGTTGCTTACAAAGAAACAACAGTTTATAGTAACAAAAAACAGCCCGTGTAAAGAATGTATGCTCATTTTCTGCTTTCCGGTCAAATTTCACATGTTTTGTCATGTCACAAAGTATAGGTTCATTATTGTCTATCATATGTTTCGAAATTTTCGCGGAGAATTTGAAGGGATATTAGAAGGTAACTTGGTATAGAATAAATTTGAATTAAATCATCATACATCATCATACTTTGCTATGTGCAGCATACCCTGATTTGGCTCCAGTAAAACTTGTTTTTCTCTAAATTTAAACATAAAAACGCATTTTTCATAGGATTGTGATATCAATGAGAAGGAAAAAGACGATTTTTTTTAAATAGAAAACAAACTATCATTACAGGTGAAAACAAAAAATTAAAACTTTGATATGATATTATAAATGTATAAATTTCAAATGTTTTCTGATAATGTTTATACTGTTTTATTCTTAAAAGTCTAGGAGTAAGCAAAAAAATACAGGCAAACAATCTAAAATTTTATTTTTTTATATTTTAAGAACAAAAAAATAAAGGATATTTCTAAGAACAGAAAGACAGAAGGAGAAAAGAAACTGATATGTTGTTATACAAAACCTTTTGAACCTCCATGGTGAAGATTTAATCTGTATATAATTGAATTTAGCCAGTTTGTCATCTTAGCTTACTTTATCAATAAATGTTGATATCTCTATAACAGACGTGACATAAATCTGTAATTACAATTATTATCTATCGCCATTGTTTACGTTAATCTTTTACAAAGCGATATGAATGTTATATTCAGGGATTATTCAAAATAGTGATATGATGCAACTGATACCCCTTTACAATTGTTGTAAAACCTATTGCAGAATACTGCAGAAAGTTTCACGCTTATGTATATTACAATTGAGGTAAACGAACAAGTTCTACTATTTGTCTGTATGTTCATCCGCCTGTCCATCATTTTTTTTGTAATACGGATGAGTGAAGAAAAAATGTGCTTAAAGAGTTAGACGTATACAAAAATATAATGACTGAAGAGATAAATCATGAAGTGTTTCAGCAACCAGTAGGACATGATTTGAATTGTGAATAAAGCAATTACTTATTTTATAAATACTGCGAAGAATATATACGATATTATTCAGTGCTTGATAACTGAAGCATTTTATCACAATAATTTACATAACTTTGGTTGATATTGAAACACCACAAGGTTCCGTTTTGAGACCAACTCTATTCTTACTATAAATAAAACACGCTGCAATATATAAAGCATATCTGTAGTTTAACTGTGTCGTGAGCTGATAATACAATTTTTTAAATTAGGTATAATACTATAGCAAATGCTGAAAGTATTGCCACCAAAATTTTCATAGACTTAGGTTATGTCCAACAGAGAATGTTTAACAATAAACCAAATCAATTAATTATATCTAAAACATAGAAATATTAAATCGAATATTAATCGCAGTTGACTGGAACACATTGACTGTTCTAAGTTGACTTTGATCTGATTTCCGGCGTACTGTAGGTATTGCTGACACTCCCGGTAAATACACCGCCAAACCGGCTAGGCCTGCGCTGGGTTAGGCTGAGGTCATGTTTGTTGCCAGCATCGAGAGCCCTAAGATGCGTAATACATGCATAATACAAGAGGTCAAGAAACAACATTTTCAGTCGCATAGTAAAAAATAAAAATTAGATAATTCGAACTAAATAAATCATATTAAAGAAAATCTGTTTTCCTCGTTTTTATTGTAGTAAACCTTTTAATTTATATGATGGATGTCTAATTCATCCAGTAGGGAGATCATAGACAAATTCGATAGTCTCTTCTGGCTTATAGTTGACCTGAGGTAATTTTTTATTAGTTTCAGTTTAGAAAAAGGTCTTTCTGCGTCTGCAGTTGTCAAATTTGGATATACGGCCTCCAGATTATTGGAAAAAGTAAATTGAAAAATTCTGACCATTCTCAAAAATTTGTATCAGAGGAGGGCACTTTATGATCTCTTCTGTTAGATCTTGAGCATTCGCGTCGCAATGATTATTGGCAGATAGTTTGTCGTATAGAGTTTCACAGGATTTTATTACTTGATTTTTCTCATGAGGTTTGCTCAGATTATATACAAATTTGAAATCTCTCAAAAAATCTCTCTTCTGCTGAGTTAAAGGCGTGATCCAAAATGCAGAACAAGTTGATTTTGAACGAGTCTCCCTGGTCTTCAATTCGTTCATCTGAATGTTCGTAATCAAACTACCGTTTCCTTCTTCGGCGCTTCAAAGGTATTTTTTTTTAATGTCGGTCTATTTTCGCTACTGAGGCCTATCACCGACGCCTGTAGACGAGCTACCCCCAACCAGGAATTTTGCGGAACCTCTTCCCCTAAGAAGCGTAGGGATCTTTTACTTGCCTAACATTTAATAGACAAGGGACCGACGGCTTTACATCCCCTCCGAAGGATAGTACACAACCCTCGCCTAAGGTTGCATAGCTTCCGCGCATACACTGGAAGCCGTTGGAAGATATGTGAGGCGAGGACACGGTCTTCTTTGAAACGGTTGTCCATCCAAGTACTAACCGCGCCTAACGTTGATTTACATCGCATATCGAAGTATGTACATAGTAAAGACGCATATACACTCGTCCCCGCTTCAAAGGTGTGTCACCATGAAAATTGGTATCTACGCCCAGTACTTTTCCGATTTCTTTGGCCTTATTGATGAATTCCTTGAACTTGTCGTCTATGCGAAAATCAATCAAAAATTGTTTCAACTAATGCAAGACATCTTCAACAGCTTGCACACTCATATTCGACGACTGTTGTACACTTTTACTAACAAAATTTACTTGCATTTGTTAGGAATTCGTGCCACACATGAACGCAGCAAATGAATTGGAAGGAATATATTTTTTCTGCAAGGCATCATGCTTGATATTTTGACTGTTCATCAAACTATTCAGATGGGAATGAGTCAGTTGATATTTCTTATAATGCGTCATATATTTCTGGTAAATTTTTTCGTTGTGGTCTACCGGCGTCAATCCTGCTCGACCATCTGGTTTCAGACAAAGGCTTTAATATTAAGCTCAACACATGATCCTTCAGAATATTCCAGCGCTTAGTGGAGACAAATACTTATACAACTCTTGTACCAAGTTGAAGAAATTTATTGTCTCGTGGTTTACATTGATGGCATCATTTACTGCCAAATTCAAAGTATAGGCAGCACAAAGAACAAAAGTCACTTCCGTAATCCACTATTTTTGCTGCGCATATTTGTGCCATTATTACAGTCTCATCTTCTCATGTCGTTAACATCTAAATTAAGCTTCTCCATTTGCTCCAGACAAGCTGTTAAACCAGCACTAGTTGTATCCAATATCGGGCAAGGTGTCAAGAAATGCTCACGTATTTCTGATTTCTTTGAAGACGAATTGAAATGGATGAAACGGATGATAATAACACTGACTTGTTTTATGTGCGAAATATCCAGTGTACAGTCCAAAATAATTGAATAGTATTTGTTTTCCTTACATAACTCATAACGTCAATAAGAAACTTTGGATTTTTATAGAAAGCACGTTAACAATATCATTTTCTCCAAGGTAAGAAGGCATATTTTTGAACTGCGAATCGTTTGTTACACGTCGGACATATCAAATCAAATCAATTTATTGGTGCCTTTAACAAATATGTTTTACACAAGTCAAATAATGATAATATACACACAAATGCTTTTACTGAATTTAGAATTTTGTTAAAAAATTTTGGGCCATAATAATTTAGGCCACAGTTACTTAAGCCTATTAAAGTTTATCGCGTTATTCTGTGGAATCCTCGTGCTGTATTTATGAATATCCTCTTGTTTTTTGTAAAAATGAATATTTTTATAAATATATATCAAGCAATGAAAAATATAAAGCGGTGGAAATGTTAAAACACCCAATTCAACAAATTTATCTCTTACATCTTCTCTATATCCACGATTCATAATTATTCTGACCATTTTTCGTTGTAACCCAAAAACTCGGTTAGCTTGCGAAGCGTGACCCCAATTTATAATACCATAAGACATATGAGACACTATTAGTGAGTAATAAGCCGTTAATAGTATTTTAAAAGTTACGATAATTTTTGGATTTTTCAACAAGAATATATTTTTTAATTTTTTTGCTACATAATCAACATAATGGAACCAATTTAAATTTGGGTCAAGATATACACATAAAAATTTATCTTTTTCCGGATTTTCAAATTTTCAAGTGGTCTGTGACTGAATATCATATTTGTGGTTTTATTTTCATTAAGTGGCAACTTATTTGATGAGAACATTCTAAAGCATTTGATTTTGCTTCACTTAATCGTCTTTGTACCACATCCGATTTATTGTCCGATACCAGGAGTGTGGTATCGTCTGCAAATAATACCAGTTTAACATCAGGTATGGTCATTTACATAGATTAGAAATAGGGTTGGTCGAAGGACCGATCCCTGTGGCACTCCGCCCCTTATATATTAAGATGTTGAATTTGTATTATTCACATTAATATACTGCTGTCTATTATGTAAAGATGATTTTATTATGTTGCAGGTGTTTATGTTCAATTTGTAAAATTTTAATTCATCTATTAGAATTTGGTAAGAAACACAATCAAATGCTATCTGCAGATCACAAAAGGTGACTCCAATAGAGTCTCTATTCTCATTTCATTTAACAAGTGTGTCTATTAAATGAATAATTGTATCATTTGTGCTCATTTTTGTTTTAAAACCAAATTGTTTACTGTAAAATAAATTGTTGTTTTCAAAATATTGTTATTTGATTTTTTAGACATGTCTCAGAAATTTTTGATATTCTATGAACAAGTGAGATAGGTCGAAAGTTACATTAAAAGATCCTCCTTTATGAATTAGTATCACCTTTAGGGCATCTGGTTAGATACCTGCGCTAATGCACTGATTTATTATACTAGTAAGACTTGTCTAGCATCTCAACGCACTTTAAGTTGTATGTTTCTCATACAGTTCATTGCCTTGGTCGCGGAAGGCTACATTTTATTTGCCCAAAAATTGAACAGTATATATTATCCTTTTTATTACTTCGTACCAGCGTTGCTTTGTAAATCCAGAAGCTTCTGTTGAGCACTATCTATGATGGTTTTGCTTTTCAAAAATTGGCACAATTCTATCCATTCCTGGTAATTAATAAAATGTATAACGCTTTTCTCATGTCTGCTCAGGTACATTCCTAGGTGTAGCCAATCATCAAAGTGTCGGTAGAATTTGTTAGCTGGATTGCTGTACAGTTTCCAATAGAAACAAAAAACTACAGTACATGTAACCAATATTTCATCATTTCCTAAGCGTCTGTCGTAGTAATGCACAGAGAATTTCCGTTCAGATAAATCGCAAGGAAAATTGTAATTCTTAATTTGTGTGGGATGGTGTTCTATCAAAGTCAATCAAATAAAACTTAAAACATTTGGCCAAAGTCCGACATCAGCAAACGTAGAGGCTAACGCTGATGCAGGCAATTGTTCAAAATTTTCTAAACCTCGAATTTCTTAGGTAGCTGATCCTGACCCTTCTTCTTCCTGGTTCTAGTTCAAGACATTTGACCCATTTTCCACACTTGGTCCTTCATCCTGTTCTTGCCCCATCTCCTCACCTTCATGAGTTTGTCTACTTCTGTTTCTGTAACTTCCGAGCCCGAAGCTGATATTGATACCGCAGCCGAAGAAAAAAAACTGGGTTATTTTTGTGGCATCATTTTAACCCATTCCTCCGTTCGCTATCTAAATTTTGATAGCCAGGCAATTTTTTTCCCTTAAGGGATCAGACATCTTAAATAAAACCACAACTATACTACTACTACAAAGGTTTGTTTTGACGTCACATAGTGGGGCAAGAATTCTAAAACGTGGCAATAATTCTTTTTTTGTAACAATGTTTTAAAAAATCGTGTATCAGGGTTTTTGAGGGTGTAAGTTTTAAAAATGACGTTGAAATATAGAAATTAAAAATGGCGGTTTCAATATGGCGGCGCAAAACGTTTACTTCAGAATTAATTTAAACGTTTTTAATAAACACAGGTTTGTGCGTTATGAAAGAAAAATTTTAAAATGACGTATTCCAATATGGCGGTTGAAGTAAGTGGGATTTTTGAACTACTATTTGTATTTCTATTTTCTTTTTTCTATGATTTCCAGCTAATTTCACATTCTGTTGTCTTCCTAAGTACAAAATAGTACTCCTAATCTTAATTTTATTACATATTATACAGGGTGTCCCAAATTTCATCTAATGAACTGGACGGTTTCAGTTTTAGTTATTTTGTCTTATAACATATGAACATTGAAACACCAATGTAAATTTTCATCTTGTCAAATTTGGCATGTGCAATTTGGGGCACCTTGTACACTTTTATTCATATATACAAGAAAGTAACCTTTTAATACTTTTGGGTAATAGTACCTAATCTTTAATAACTGCTGTTAATTTGATGCCTCATTTCGTGAATCATCTGATGTTGCTAATGAGAAAACATCATCTTATTCCATTTTTGAAATGTCTGTAATTGAAATATTTGGAGCAATTAGTAACCCAAGAACTTCTGTAGGAAAACGTTTTAATGGTTTTTTGAGAAGTTGTGTGTAACTAGTGATCACCGGGTCAGACTAATTAACACCACCAACTCAAGGGCAAGGGAGTCGATATTGGAACCGATAAGGCAGGAAGGAGAAGCAAGAAATAATATAGAAGAATGAACCAATATCAATAAATCATTTAATAATAATTTAATAGAATCTAATAGCAATAATATTTGTCTTATTTTTGTGTTACCCTTATAATGAGAGTGTATTGTCCTAACGTGTTTCATGTAAGGTTTTCTTAATTTTGATAACTACCTGTTTTAAAGCTTGTAATCGGTATATTCATTTATAAATTTGACGAATTTTAGAGTAAATTAAGTAAGTGGGCACATTGGTTTCGCTAGTTTTGCGTTTGACAAATTCATACTGCACATGTAAATATTTTTTATTAAAATTCTAGAAAATTTTAAGGAGTACACATGATTAGCTTAACTTTAATTTTTAAACTAAAATAGTTCTCCTGTAATAATACATTAAATTCACAATGTGGATGTATGTGGAAGTAAACTTTTCCTATGGTTGCAACATATATTGTAGTTTATTGATATATTTGCATAGGCTTGTTTTTGAAGTTATAATTACTATACTTAAACAATTATAGTAAAATAACGCAATATTTTGAGTAAATTGACTGTATTGGATCCATAGTTATTGAAGTCAAAAACTATTGATATAAATAAGTTTATCCACTTAAAAGTTATGCCAAATTTAGCACATCGATCATACACAAATATTACTTAACAACAACAGTTTCATAGAGGTGATAGTAGGCGAGGTGATCTTGAGTGAAGTTAGATAGTGGTGCAAATAATACACTTATATGATGTCCCCTTGCCATATGTCAACAACATATAGTCCTTTGGTTCGTTTCATTTTACGATTAAATGCCACGTTTCCGAATTCCTGCCCCACTGTGCGTCGGTTTCATTTTGATTGTGCAGCGTGCGGCAGTCATATCCCGACTCCCCAACACCAAATGCGTTTTTCTTATCGGTTCGGGTTTTTAAATTTATAAAAATTAATTCCATTTTTTAATTTTTCCCAGTGTAATGGCGCCCCTCGTATATAGTATTTATTTTACAATACTGATATTTTTTAAATTATTTTCATTAAGTTAATTAAAAATAAAGCTATAATCGGATTTTTTCTTCCTTTACCAATTGATTTGAGGTAGGAAGTAGAAGTTCCTAAAGCAATTATTTATTAGCAAACGTTAACGAGTTAGTCAGACAACGCGGTAATCTTTAATTGGCAAAGTGGTGTAGGTGTTGATGACTAATGACTAATTTTTGAATCATGGTTATTTTTATATAGTAATGTATATTTTTCACTTGTCTTTGGTATATGAGAGACAATGTATGTAGTTAAATTTTCATGTTACAAAAATTTTTTTGTTATCTACTATTTTTTTCCTGATCTTTCTGTTCGTTTTTGCGTCGTTTGTCTCTTTAGCAATTTGAGTGTCGTGTGTATTCAAAATCACCACATCACAAAAAATTCTAGTGCCAAATAAAATTTATTTTAGACTACTGTCTATCCTTGTTCGTTACAATAATTATTTACATGTATATCGAAAACTACAGTGAGCTTTCTGGACACGCTAATACATTGATATATACCATCCACCACACCTTGGGCATGGTAAAATCTTTTTTACTTAATAAAGTTGTACTATTGGAGAAAACAATCCACATTATTTTCATTCATTCTCATAGTCTACAATATAGGTACCTAATTTTCATTAAAAAAAACAGTATCAGAGTCTGATGGGGAAAATGTTACTACTAATATATAGTTATTTAATGAAGAAGCTAAAATGTGAGTATTATTACTTACAGTAACGGTTTTGCAGCATTATGTTTTCTGAGAGAAATGGATCAAGCAACTGAAAACGTGACAAAATTGCAAAATTGACATTAACATTTTCAGGGGCAGTAGACACGAATAACCAGCGTACATATAAAGACTATGTACGCTGGAATAACTATCAATATGTTTCTCATTACAATTTACTGTTTCCGTACCTATACCTATGAGTATGCAACCAATATAACACCAGTTGTCTTCAAGTTTACTGTGTCGGGCAAATACAGCGTGCTTCATGTTTCTCCTTTTCCTTATTTCAGAAAGTAGACATTATTGTGGAATTATTAAGTGTATCTTCATAATCCTGCTTAATTAATATTCCTTCATTTTTATTTTTTTTTTGCACAACAAGGATATAAACCGGATTTAATTTACTTTTATCAGATATCTGGCTTGTGTTGCAGTGGTTCTCATTCTTTCATCGAAAACTACTTCTGCTGTGGGGCAATTGTTCATAAAATATCCATCAAATACTACGACTGTGTTCGTTGTGTATTGCTTGTTAACATATTCGACAAATACATTGTAATTCCAAACATGTAATGCACCATACAGCTGTAGAAAAACAGAACTGCAGTGTTCATGTTAAAGAACACGGTAAAACCCTCGGTATACTTTTCGACGTTGTAACAAAATCCGACTTAGGAAATATTTCGTATGAAAAGCGTGCTTCACGTAAAAATATCGTGGAAGAGGTTTTTAATATTTGTAATCATATTTTCGCTCTACGGAGCGATTTTTATGCAAAATTTTCATAACTTCTCAAGGAGCGTCATTTAAAAAGTGCAGTAAATGTCGCTGCACAGGGACGTAATGTCGCCCCGACACCAAAATTTTATAAACTATAACAAAATTTGACTTTAACTTCGGAATTTTCAAAATTAAAAACCCTTTTACGAATCCACGTTGTCAAGCACTACAACTCATACGAGGTCTTGAAGATGAGGACAAGTTAATTCAGCGACTATCCAAAGTATATCGTGAGTTTTAACCCCCCATCGTTTCCTAGCAGTCGATTTTGACGGGGAAATGGTGAGTTTTAACGGGGTTTGCCCTAAACCGGTTCCTCAGTGATTCGGTGTCAGAAAAATATCTTTACCATGTACTCATATGTGCATGGGAACCGCCTTGCCTGAACGTAAAATTGTAATTGCAGAATACAATTCGAAGTAGTAGCGCTTCAAGCATTTTTAAGCTCTGAGGAGGGACCAAAATTGGTATTGTAATACAAATACGTGAATAAGACAGGCAAGCAAAAGCCCACCAAATTTCAAAAATATTGAACTTTTCTTGAATCTTTTTGTGTAATTGTTAGCTCACAAAACTGCATTTTGGATGGTAGTTGGTATGAATCGTGCCGTTCCTCACCATGTGTTGCACACGGGCCAGACTAGTGTTTGTTAAACATATTTCTTAAAGTTGTAAAACCATAAATTTTTGAAGAATCAATATATATTTTTTGAACTTTATATTGCCTTTTAATTGTGTGTTTTCTAACAAAATTCACTTTCAGGTATAATTTTAAGAAAGTGTGGTACATCCAGTGTTTGGTTTATAGTGTTACGACGTCCAATAGATACCATTAGAGCAGTAGTTAAGCATAAACGAACAGTAAGTATAAATTTTTATATTATTCTCCGTTTGAAACAGTCATCTTGAACCCTAAATTTTGTGAACGTTAACATTCACTTTTGAAATAAAGTAAAAGTCCATCAGACTCCAAAAGATGAATCGTTCACATTCACTAGTGTGCGGTTCCTGCGAGGGAAGAACTTGTTCAAATTGAGCAACCATTATAGAAGCACCAGACGAGGAAATTTGCTCTGAAATAGAAGAATTTATTTTCGAAGAAAATATCGAGGAAATTAGTACTGTATTGTTTTTTGAGTGGACTGTATTTACTAATTATGCCAATAAACAGAAAAAATCTATTATGCAAATATAATCCAAATATAAGCACATACTAAATTCAGCTGGCTGCTTGCTGCCCGTGTGTCGCGATGGAGAAAGGGAAGGCAGGGTAAAAGGAAATTTAAGGATATTGCTTTAACACCAAATGTAATAAGCTGATTAGCTATTATATTCATAAATAAATCACGTTGTTATTAAAGAATTTATACTATCGCGTCTTTTACTAATTTTAGGAAAATCAACTACTTTTAGGAAAACTATCTATCTATTCGAGGGCCACGGCAACTTACTATCTTCAAAAAATTATACAAAAAGTTCAAAGTCCATGTCCGGTTACCATTCTTTCATGATTTGTAAGGTGTAATTCAATGCAGGTCGGGGTATTTGCCCGCTGAGTAGTTGTTTCCTGCAAATCATATATTATAACAGTAGGTTAAGTCCACCTAGGACTGAAAGGTCGCCGCTCTCAGGTACTTGCAGAATCGCAAGTCGCTATACGCCCATGGAGACATCTATGGTGTATAGTAGCAGTAGGGTGTGTAATGGGGTACTGAAGAGCAAGTTATAGCCTCTCCTACTCAATTGTTAACCTCACCTTCGCGATGAGTTCAATTTGAACTTGGTGCACCCTGTTTTCACTAACGAGGCTCTAACGACCGAGTAAGGGCGGAATAACCCTTACCTTTTGCCGTGAGCACATCCACCTTCTCACGAAGAGTGTGGTAAAAATAACCCACCGCACACAAAGGTTGCTTTTGGAATCGTTTGGTTACCCCATCGTCCCACACCACTCGCCTTCCGCAACCGAGCTGGTCAGTTGCATACCTGCTCCAGCTAAAACTTCAAATGCAGCTTCGTTTTCAGTCGATTAAGGCTTTAAAAAATGATGGAGCGTTCAAGTGGGACAAAATCATCCGGAGGTAAAATACCCTCCCGATCGGATCTCCGGGGGAGGGTGCCCACAGGGACACCTCATCGAATGTCGAAAAAACACCGACAAGTTAAATCCAACAAAACGAATTCTCTCATCTACGGCGCTTGGAATGTTCGTACTTTGAACGACAGCACTCGCACCGATCGGCCTGAAAGAAGAACTGCTCTAATAGATAGAGAACTTCACCGACTCAATGTTGACGTTGCAGCTCTCAGCGAAACTCGATTTTTGGAGGAAGGCTCTCTCACAGAAAAGTACTACACCTTCTATTGGAAAGGTCTTCCCACCAATTCAAGAAGACAACATGGAGTAGGATTTGCCGTTCGGAATCAACTTGTATCCAACTTAACACAAGTACCACAAGGCCTATCCGAGCGTCTAATGCTGCTACGCTATGAGCTATCAGATGGCAACGCGGTAAATCTAATAAGCGCCTACGCTCCCACTCTGGGTGCAAGTCACGAAACCAAGGAAAGCTTCTATCAACAGCTGGAAGAAACCCTCTGTAGAATACCTAAAACGGAACGACTCGTTATTCTTGGCGATTTTAACGCTAGAGTAGGGAGAGATGCAGACACCTGGCCAGGCATCATAGGCAAGAACGGTTTGGGCAACATGAACGCTAACGGTCAACTACTCCTAACTAAATGCGCCGAACATGATCTAGTTATAACAAACACCATTTTCCGACAAAAGGATAAATTTAAAGGCACCTGGCGTCACCCCAGATCAGGTCACTGGCATCTACTGGACTATGTTATCGTACGTAGGAAGCATCTCAAGGACGTCCAAATTACAAAGGCGCGCATTGACAGCGAATGTTGGACCGATCATCGTCCTGTTGTCTCTAAAATGAAAATTGTTATGAGACCCAAACACCGAAGAACTCAAGTAAAACGTAGACCCCGTCTCTGTATTAGTAAATTGCGTGACCAACAAACCGTCGAACAGCTAAAGCAAAAAGTTCAAGAGAATTTGAGTGCACTAGAAGAAACCAATTCTGTAGATGTCGCTGCTACCTGGACACAAATTAAAGACAGTTTAAAAAGTGCGAGTGAGGAAATTCTTGGCACTGTAGCAAGTAAAAAACAGGAGGACTGGTTCAATGATAATGAAGCTTTTATACAAGAACTTCTTGACCGCAAACATATTGCCTTCCAAAACGCTATCAACCACCCCAACGACTCATCAAAAGCAGAAGCTTTTACTCAATCTAAGTATGAAACGCAACGCGAAATCAGAAGAATAAAGAACGAGTGGTGGGCAAGCAAGGCCAGAGAAATTCAAAGGTACGCCGATTCACACGACTACAGGAATTTCTTTCAAGGAGTAAAAGCCGTGTACGGCCCCAGTCGGAAAAATATGTGCCCTATTAAAGATTTAAATGGAAATCTCCTCAAAGAAGACCAGGAAATAAGAGCCCGATGGAAAGAACACTACTCTAACATTCTTAACCAGCAAAGTCAAGCCGATCACGATATTATAAATCTTATCCCTCAGTACGACACCTTCGAAGACTTAGATAAGCCACTAACAACGGAAGAGATCTTAACCGCCATTGGGCAGCTAAAAAATAACAAATCTCCCGGCGCCGACTCACTCCCAGCTGAGATCTTTAAAGCTGTGTCGTCAGAGCTCATACCCTACCTCAAAAAACTGTTTGATGTCGTGTGGGAAAGTGGTCAAGCTCCACAGGAGTTCCGTGATACACTTTTAATCAACCTCTTCAAAAACAAAGGCAGCGCTGCGGACTGTGGAAATTACAGGGGTATAGCTCTCCTGGCTGTTGGAGGGAAGATACTCACTAAAGCGATGGCAAATAGGCTAACACCTGTTATGGAAAAGTTACTTCCTGAAACACAGAGTGGCTTTAGACCAAACCGAGGCACATCGGATTTAATCTTCACACTTAAACAGCTTCAAGAAAAAGCACTCGAACATCAAGGAGTAATTCACATGGCCTTCATTGATTTAACCAAGGCGTTTGACTCGGTGGACAGGGAAGTGCTCTGGAAAATTATGTGCCGCTTAGGTATCCCTAGAAAATTTGTGGAAGTATGTCGCAGTCTACATACAAACAACAACGCCCAGGTTATGTATAATAATGAGGCAACCGAACCTTTCCAAACCCTCACTGGAGTTAGGCAGGGATGTGTCCTGGCACCCCTACTCTTTAATTTGTTTACCACTGCTCTAACAATTATTGTTGACAACAAACTGACAGTCAGAGGAATAGGTCTCAGATACCGTTTTGATGGCGGTCTCTTTAACATAGGGCGCTTTAGAGCTTTCACGAAGACACGCACACGATTCATTTGTGATCTCCAGTATGCGGATGACTGTGCACTTTTAGCCTCTACGCCGGAAGAGCTTCAAGAACTTTTAGATGTGTATGCCCAGAGCTATGATTCCTTGGGACTTAAAATCAACATTGGAAAGACTAAGATTATGTCAACTCCTCATCAAGTGAACCAAATAGACATTACACTTAACGGAAATTCTCTTGAAGTGGTGGATCAGTTCAATTACTTAGGCAACGTTGTTAATGACAAAGCAAACATGGACAGCGAGATTCGCAATAGAATTAACGCTGCATCTAGAGCACTCTGGGGTCTTAGAGAGAGAGTATTTGACAACCACGACCTTGCTTTGTCAACGAAAATGGCTGTCTACAGAGCAGTTGTCATTCCAACACTGCTATATGGATGTGAAAGCTGGGTCACTTACCGTCGTCATGTGAAAGAATTAGAACGTTTTCAGCAAAGACACCTCAGAAGTATGATGAAAATCCGTTGGTTCCATCACATATCAAACGTGGAAGTACTCAGGAGAGCAAAAAGCCTTCCAATTGAGGTGCTTATTTCAAGAGCACTCCTAAGATGGACAGGTCACGTTCATCGTATGCATGATAACCGCCTTCCTAAATGTACACTTTATGGTGAATTGTTAAGCGGTAGAAGAAGGCGTGGCGGTCAACGAAAGAGGTTCAAAGACGCTCTCCATGAAAATCTAAAATCCTGCGGCATTGCAGACGGGCAATGGGAACAACTTGCAGCGGACAGAACCGAATGGCGAGGGGTTGTGGCCAGCTATCAAGGGAATGTTGCTGCAAGAAGGCCGAATCCAAGACCTAACCAGGTCTATGTTTGTCCTGACTGCGGTCGACATGTGCTCTCCCGAATTGGCCTCTATAGCCATAGTCGTGTGCACCGTAGATAAATGGGAATTACAATAAACTACACCTGTTAGTTGTTTTTTTATTGTACACAATTTATCGACTGTAACATTTTTATACTCGGACTCGAGTAACGGCTAATAATAATAATAATAATAGTAGCAATTGACCATTTGAGAGATTTCACTTACCTCTCACCACTACTCAATTTACTATAGTTTGTATAAAACTAGCAGGTTGGCCACTATCATTTGTTTGTTCCATGACCTATGGCATACTGATGAGAGCTAATAAGTTCGAAACCGGTCTATGTCTGGTCAAGGAATTGACAAATGATATTGGTTACCATTCTTTCATGATTTGTAAAGTGTAATTCAAGGCAGGTCGGGGTATTTGCCCGCTGAGTAGTTGTTTCCTGCAAATCATATATTATAATGGTATATAATGTATCACTTATAATTCTAGGCGGCGCCGGCGGTCGGTATCGAGCACGCGACAAAGGGCAAACAACAGTTTGTACATCTATTTAATCGCAGAAAGATCGGATTTTTAATAATGCTAAGTCAACTCCAACAGAAATTGAGCAAGCTGGGGAAAGGTTTATATTGGAGCTCTATAAAGCTAATTCATTAGTCTCAGTGAGCCGAGATATGCTTATTTTAATAAATTTGTTGGCCAAGCGGGCAGTGCCGTGGTTCTTTCAAAATTACCTCCCAAGTCGGCAGAAGTACAACAGCATTCCCGTCGTAGTTACCTTCAAATGCAAATATGGCATGGACAACATTTACATCCTGAGCGTTGGGGTTGGAAAAAAAATTATAATGCTCTCTCACCTATTTATAATAATAATAATAATAATAATAATAATCGTTTATTGTCCAACAGGCTCACGCCCAATTACAGGACACTTTGAAGTGTACAAAATATAGTACTACTAACTAAGAAAAAACACAATAGAGACCACAAATGTAAAGAAGTATAGGGTATATATGACAAGTGTGAGTATAAAAACAGTTAACATAAAAATTATAATTACCTACATCTAAATATTTGAAGAGCTAAAATATCTCAGTTTTAATTAATTGTAAGGATACATACATAATGGCATCTAAAAATATTAGTGTGTAGTTAAACCTGATTGTAACATATACTTTTTAGTTTGATTAAATTGCATTGGTTAATGTCGCATAAATGACTAATGCTGTTGAAATTAATGCACATTGTGTGTATTGGTGAATTAAGAAACACATTTGTCCTAGCTGTATCAATATGAAATGTGAGATTCTGCCTCGACTCTTGCCTTGGAACTAAAAAATTTAATGCAGCCAGAAGGCCAGAACAATCGATTTTATTGTGTAACAGTTTGTGAAGGAAAGATAGGGAGTTGTATTTGCGACGAGTTTCTAAGGATTGGAGGTTAAAACATTGGAGTAAATAATTATTATCTATTCCCCGCTCAGGATAATTATCTGTAGTCTTAAAATACAAAAATTTTAAAAATCTTCTTTGCACGTTTTCTAAGGCATATTTGTGGCAATAATAATAAGGATTCCAAATTAAAGCGCCGTATTCCAATTTAGATCTTACGTATGAGGCATATAGTGTTTTTAAAGCAGCGGTATTAGTAAACGATAAACAATTGCGTATAATAAATCCAAGCATTTTAACTGCATCAGGCGTATTTGTATTTATATGCTGATTGAAAGTCATTTGTGAATCAAAAATCACCCCTAAGTCTTTTATTGTGTTTTCTCTGACTAAAGTGTTACCATCAATAGTATATTCATAAGTTATATTTAATTGTTTCCTAGAATATGTCATTACTTTACATTTCGAAACATTTAAATGCAGTTTATTGACATCACACCAAACCTTAATACTATTCAAGTCGTTCTGTAGGCGTATACAGTCCTCGATGGTATGGATATTCGTGAAGATTTTTAAGTCGTCGGTAAAACACAATTTATTACAACTAATATTGTTAAATATATCGTTAATAAATAACAGAAAGAACAATGGACCAAGATTGGAGCCTTGGGGGACCCCAGAGGTAGCAATAATCATCTGAGAGTTAAAACCACTGTATGTAACAAACTGTTCACGTCTATAGAAATAGGATTGAAAGAACAAAACTAGTTGATTGCTGAAACCAATATTTAAAAGTTTGTCACACAATAAGTTATGGTCGACCTTATCGAAGGCTTTTGAAAAGTCCGTATATATCACATCCACCTAACTTTTATTATCGAGTTCTTTGCTCACAAAATGAGAGAATGTGGCGAGATTACTAACGGTAGATCTATTACTAACAAATCCATGTTGAAAGGGAGATAAAATGTAATTAGTTGAAAGGTAGATACGATTATATAAGACTATTTCAAAAACCTTTGCAAAGTTAGATAGGATGGATATTCCGCGGTAATTATTAATTTTTGTGACATCACCACTTTTAAATATAGGGCAGAGTTTAGCAAGCTTCATGTTAAACAAATGACATAACGGCTCAGCTAAAATATAACCGCAATCTTTGACCATGAACGATGGAATTAAATCGGGACCAGAGGTTAATTTGTTTTTGAGTTTTTTGATCGCATCGTATATTTCGTCTACATTTATCATATCAATATGTACATTATTATTGTATAAGGAAGTTGTTTCATTTCTAAAATTTATATTTATTTGATTATCAGCTGGCGCAAATATATTGCTAAAAAATTCAGCGAATACGTTGACAATGTTTTGCTGGTTATCATACGCTTCATTCTCAAAAAACATTTTACCAGGAATTCTAGAATTACTTTTTTTTGACTGTATGTATGACCAAAAGTTTTGCGGAACGATTGAACGTCCGACAGATAGATATCGTATGCAGCTTTGATTTGATTCTTTATTACAGATCTTAAATGTTTAAATTGTTCCAAATAAAAATTATCCTTTGTTTCTTTATATTTTTTGTAATATTTGTACTTTCTTTTTATATTAGAAATTATCTCCAACGTATACCACTTGGGATATTTTTTGTTTACCTTTTTATAAAGAGGGACATGGGCGTCCAATATTTCATACAATTTGCTGTACAACGCGTCAAGTGCAATATTTACATCCGAGAAGTTATTTACAAAAGACCAATCGACATTAAAAAACGCATCATATAAAGTTGCGAAATTGGCCTTCCTAAAGTTATATGCTTTCTGTGTTAGGTTGGAATGAAAGTTACTAGGTTTTGACACTTTTTCAATTGAGATAAATAGTGCAGGATGGTATGCATCTTCTTTTACAAAAGGAGTATTATTGCGCATAGTCTCACATTTCACATTCGAGAAAACTAGGTCGAGTATTCTACCATTGACATTGGTTATGTTATTAAACTGGCATAAGTTGAAAAAGCTGGAGAAATTATTTATACATATTGTTTTCTTACTGTTGTCATTGTTGCAATAATTTGGATTATTGAAATCCCCTATGATTAAAATATTTTGATTACATAATAAATTCAACGACTCAAGAGTCTCAAAAAATTGCTCATAGCATTGTAATGGGGTGGTAGGAGGTATATGTATAACTACTATAAAAATCACTTTGCCATTCATTGTGCACTTACATCCTATAATGTCTAGAAAAGGAAAATTGGTCTCAAGATGAGATAGATCTAATTTTTCACTTTTTAAAACGTTTTTGCAAGCTAAGAGTACGCCCCCTCCTGTAGTAAGATTTGTACGATCCAACTTACGGTCACATCTGTGCACGTTATAGATCGGAGGGAAAAGTTCGCTGTTGCCTACATCATCTTGCAGCCAGGTCTCACTCAGCGCAACAATATCAAATTCAGTTTCCGAAACTGTAGTGTAGAATTTTTGTATTTTGCTTCTTAGTCCTCTTACATTTTGGTAACTAATTAATAAATCACTAGCACTGTCGGACGATATTAGTTTAAATTTGATACTATTTTGGGAACTCAGTTATAATATTTAATTTTACAATCATGTTCTCCTTGGCTACGACGTTCATCCAGTTCAGTTTTAAGGGTTTTATAATATTCAATTTGGCGCTTGGTGCGATCGTACGAAATTGAGATATGACGATATTCTCTGTTGTTACGTAAATTCTTAGCATTTCGTATAACGGAAAGTACTTGCTTGTCGTTGCTAAGTGTCACCTTAATGGGACGTATTTTTGTGCTCTGATATTTGCCTAAACGGGTAAATTCTATGCATTCCGCCTCATTATTTGGACATATGGTCATATACCACTGAGCTACCCGCATCGACTTCTATTTTAAAATTAATAACCTGCAGTTGCAAACAAGGTTGTGGAAAGAGATGCAGCTGTGCTAAGGCAGGCTTACATTGCACAACTATGTGCAGAAATTGCCGTTGCCAAAGCTGTACTAATACAGATATCACAGATGATGTAGATACTACCTAAGACGTATTATAAATTTACTTTGACTTAGTAGATTAGGTCTCAAGGTGAAACTACTTTTAAAAAATGCGCCGATAACTCACCTCAATGGTGGTTTGGAAACGAGTGCTCTTGTATAAATCGCATTCATAAACCCCTTCTCCACTATAATACACCCTTACATTAAATCACAGAGTTTCAAGATTATACCTAAAACACAACATGATAATACCACCATGTTCGTGAACTTCTGTTAATGCAACCCCTAACTTCAATAGCTGATTTCTCTAAAACCTCTGTTCTAAACAATTTAAGTAATAAACACTATTTCATGCAGAATTTTAGTGGGAACATTTTTTGTAAGTATAATTTCTTTGTAGGATAAACAGTTTTCCAGAAAAACGCAAGAAACTACCAAATTGCACTTTAGGGGTGGGTTTTAGGGATGAAGCTCCCACATGTTGCTTGAGAACTCTTATTACCTTGAAAGTACATCCCTTGATAAGTTTAATCCCCCGAGTGGCAAAACTTTATAATTTTTGTTTCTATTTATACTAATATGAATGGCCTATAAATAAAGTTAGTTGGTCAGCAATAATGATTTAGAGAAAAACAACAAAACGGAAACAAACAGAAGAGAAGAGTGTGACAGAAAAGAATTAAAGACACAAAGATTTCAAATATAGAAAGTGGTGTAAGAGAAGGTTATGATAAGAGAAAGGGTGGCTAGAGTGGCTGCCGGAAAATGGGCAACGCTTGATATGGCAGGGTGTGTTTGATTCGGAAGAGGGCATTATGCTGTCTAAATTGTGTAGTAATGTTGCGTGTTAGTGGACTTTCCCTCAGTTTAAAGATGTAAAACTTCCGTGAGATTAGCAAATCCAGCAGGATTTAGTCCGTCAGTGGGGTAATGTGCATAGGTCTCTAGGAAAGATGTACCTGGTAGAATCTGAAATGAGGCACATGTATATATGTTCCAATACCTTCAGTTTTTTCATTGTCACCACCGCCGTGCTGCTCCACATTCCTGGCCAGGAGCCGATACAAACTCCTGGACATGGAATAAACTATCTGTACCGTCTCATTGATGTGTGTGTTGAATGCCAGTCGTTGGTCGAGTACTTCACGCAACCTTTGGTTGAATTTTGGTTCCCCCTAATCGAAATTGGTGCAGACCATATGGGCCTTTAGGTGCATATTTGCCGCTCGTGCATTATGCGAATGCGCATACATGACCGTGTCATCGGTGTACTAGGTCAGCTTTGTGTTCGGGAACTCCGAGAAGTCGGAGACATATAAGTTGTACAATTTAGGTGAGAGGCACGACCTTTGGGGGACCACCGCGCGAAGTTCCGCCGTGTTGATAGTTTGTTATTCATTAGGACCTGCAGTGACCTGTTCGTCAGAAACGAGTAGATAAGTTTGGTGATGTGAGTCGGGAAGTTACACGTATGCATTCTGTAGAGTAGGCCCGGAATCTAGACAGTATCGAAGGCCTTCTCAATATCGAGGAGCACCATAGCGATATTCTTTCCAAGATTGTATTGTACCTTGACGTCGTTAACTATCCTAACGATTTGCTGTACTGTGCCTCGACCCTTTCTGAAGCTGAACTGGCACTTGTCATTTATGTTAAGTTCAACCTGGGTAGCATCTATCTGACAAAGATAACCTTCACCAACTTGGAGATCTTCGACAGCAGTGAGATCGATCTGTTGGATTATCCTCAGTCACACAATGAAACGCGAAATGAGCACAAAACAACGGCAAGCAATGCGCCAAAAATCTGTCATGGGAATGCACCTTCGACATCAATAACTGTCAGTAATTCGCTTACTGTGACTGATTTATGAGAATTTACTGCCTGCTTACTGACACTGACATTTAATAAAATTGTGAAACTTAAATAATAATGAGCAGATTATTAAATAATATTCTCGCAGATGGTAGATCTAATGATATGGACTCTGTGGTGTTGAGTCAGCCAAAAAATGCCACATGGAAGCGAAGCTGGTGCATATTACTTGGTCTTCCAAATTTTACTCTCTGGAATGTAAGTAACCAGTAACCATTAATATGTTCACTAATAATTTCATTACTTGACTTAATTTCAGATAGTAATACTTGTGTCAACTGTGATAAATGTTTATCTTGCCACAATATCCTATTCCCTTCTGCCTCATTATCTGTTAAATTTCGTACCGTTGTATATTATCTTTGACTTAATTTATTTTTTAAACTTTATTCTTCTCTTATTACATCGATTTTGGAAAGAAGTGGCTCGGAAACTATCAGTAACTGTAAGAACACCGTTGGCATTTTTGATGTTAGATATGATATCAATCCTGCCTCAAGCAACCATTTTTATATTACTTTTAAAACCCAAGTATAAGCAATTTATATTATATTGTCGATTGGTAACTTGTGTTCGGCTTCACAATGTACTATTTATTAGAAGAGTTCAAAGAAAGGTCCAAGAAAATCATTGGGTGTGGTTTTTAGCCCAATGGACACTTAATTTTCTATTTATATTGCACGTAGCAAATATTTCATGGTATTATATTACATGTGCCAATCTATGTAGTGCTGAGGTAACAATATATAAACGTGTTAAGTAATGTCATAAAAAGTTATTTCATTGTAGATAAACTGGAAAAATAATGAGGATGAAAACCAAACGCATTGTGCGGATAGTTTTGGACATTGGTATTTTATAACATCATATAAAAGTGCAGAGGTTTTATTGAATGTCGGATTTGGAAACTTTTACCCTACTACTTACTGCGAAATTTATTGGTTTTCAATAATGCCTTTGATTGGACAATTCTTATCCATTTCTTTTATCAGTACATTAACTTGGTTAATGATTAACTACAAATTTCACAAATTCATGTACTCACATAAGGTAAATAGGTCGATGTGTGTAAGTGTATTTATAATATAGTACTAACAGTACAAGTCTATTGATTATATTAACAATAACTAAATAATTTTTGTGAAAACAGCAGCCAAAGATAGCAGCCAAACCATACGAAGGTACCCGAATGCATGTCGCATTACAATACGTGAACGGGGTCTTAATTAAACGCATGCGCACAAACTCTCAAGACAATTGGATACAGTAATAGCAGTAATACATTTTTATTTGTAGAATTGGTAGATTATAAAAACTGAAATGTGTTACAATTTGTATAGATTGCAAACCGATGTGAAAGCGGCAGCAAGAGATAGCAGCCAAAGATAACGGTCAAAGACAGCAGCTAAAACACAAGAATGTAAAAACGTATCGTTTTAACAGGATAGGCTTGGCAATTGAAATCTGTGGTATCAACTCGCAGGGCAGAGGCGAGCGTAGGTACGTCTTTACTATGTACATTCGATATGCGATGTAGTGGCAACGATAGGCGTGGTTAGTAGTTGGATGGGTGACCGTTCCAACCGTACGTTCTCCATATTACCGAGATTGCCGACGAAAAAATCACTAAAATTTGACAAATAATTAAATCATTATCGTCAACTTAGCACAACATATAAAAAAGTAATTAAAGCACCTGGGGAACTCAAAAACCCCAAATTTCAAATAATATTTCTGAAAAAATTCACACCACATCTATAATTCCCGAATAATCTAAATATACCATCAAAAAACCCCCAACATCAAAACTCATCAAAATATAGCAAGAAACTTACAAAGGATCGTCCTAAAAAATACAGCCCCCTCATCATCTCAATTTACTTTCGAATGACTCCCCAAACCTCAAAATAGAATAATTCATTTCACTTCCCTAAAATTTCTACAAGTCCCTTTCGCTTCAATTCAAAGTCCAATTTCAATTTCTAATAATATCTCAAAATGTCTTTCATTTATCTCCCCAGTCAGCCCATTAAACGCTCATTCAAAAAATAAGTCAAGTTTACGTGTTCCCACTAGTTGGTAGCAACTCGTCACTATCTTCACTTTATATTACCCTAAAACTGGATCCCGCTCTGCTCGACGCAGACAATCACATACCCTCAATATGGCTTAGTATAACATTAGATATGGATTAAAATTAAGACTAGCAACGCTATTTCACGAGACCAATTCAAATTTTAACCAATTATTCAGACAATTATCGCTCATATTTCTAAAATCGAATTAGATTCCGCTGATATTTTCATATCAAATTATTACATTTTCTATAGCCGATTTAATGATATAAGTTTCGACCTCATTTTCCAAAATTTCAGCAACCCTTGCGCAATATTTCATAATTCTAGCACCATATGATGGTCTGGCTCTCTTTCCGGCTTTTCCAGCTCTCAGCGAGCGTCGTGTCCCATCACTAGTATAAATACGGGAGCATGCCAAGCCCCCGGCAAGTTGTGTTTCCGGCGTACCTAGTCAAATTAATATAAATTAGTGCCCGTATCACCTTCCTAGGCAGATCCTAGTAAAAAAGTACTTTATTATTCAACCCCAGTGCTCCATTTTAAATCGCCTTCGCTAGTTTTAAGTGAAATAAAATCGCCTTCGCGGCCCTAGTTTTTAAGTGAAAAAATCGTCTTCGCGGCCCTAGTTTTAAGTGAATTTTCTCATTAATCAATAACAAATTTTAATTAAACAGAATACAACAAACCCCATCCAGGCAAATTTCAAGTGTCGATACGTTAAAATAATTTTTTGTGAATAAAAATTTGATTTTACTATTTAAATTATTCAACTCTGTGTGTTACTCGGAAATAAATCATTTGTTAATTTTGTTCTAAACTAAAGTGTTTAATTCAAATTCGAGATACTATACTATACAGGGTGTAGCTATTGACCCTACCAACTGAAAGAATATTCAGTAAAGTGTTAAATAAATCAAATTAGATTAAATTCGAGTGCAAAACAAGCAGCTCTGACTATATACAGGGCGAAGCAGTTGGCCCCTTCCAGCCTTTTCAAGTTTATCCACCCTGAACTCAAATCAAATAAAATTAAATGCACGGAAGGCCTCAAGAGTCTCATATAAAGCTCTCAAGCTGAAATAATTTTATTTTTCCCAAACCTGAGGTACCGTTCGTGTTCACAACGAAGACCGTGTCCTCGCCTCACACATCTTCCAGCGGCTTGTATATCAGTGTATGCGCGGAAACTATACAAACTTAGGCAAGGGTTTTATAGGAGATATACCAGCCTTCGGAGGGGATATAAAACCGTCGGTCCCTTGTCTATTAAAGGTTAGGCAAGTAAAAGATCCCTACTCTTCTTAAAAGAAGAGGTTCGGCAAAATTCCTGGTGGGGGGTAGCTCGTCTACAGGCGTCGGTGTTAGGCCTCAGTAGCGGAAATAGGCCGACGTTAAATAAATGTAAAAAAACTGGCAGGGCGTCGGAGGGGTCGAAATTCAAATAAATCCGAAATTATTATTATTATTTATTTACTTATACGCATTTACATTTGTGTAGAAATAGTCAATTTTATACATATGTATAAATGTATGAATACTATAGCTAAAAACAGAACAAAGAATAGTACAATTAAAAAATTCCTCAATATTGTAAAAGGTATTTACTAACAAAATGTCTGTAACTCTTTTTTTAAAGCGATTAATGTTTTTCTCACCCTGTATGGAAGGTGGAAGGCGATTGAATAATTTTAGAGGAACTATGTATGAGCTTCTGGCAGTTAACGCTAATCTACAATTTAGTATCAACAGATCTTCAGCACGTCTTGTAGTATAAGTGGTTAATATTTTTACAATTAGGAAACTTCGAATAATTTTTATAAACAAACATGACACAAGCGAGAATATAAACAGAATATACTGTAAGAATCTTAAGTTCCTTAAATAAATTTCTACGCGAGTGTCTGGAATTAACAAAACACATACATTTAATAATTTTTTTTTTGTTGAAATGCACCCCTGTAAAACAAAACTTATCATTTTAACAGGATGGAACTTGGTAGGTGAATAAAAAACACAATTAGAAATTTTTAAAATCAGTGGCATCGACTCGCAATCCGCCAGAGGGGTCATAATTCAAATAAATCTGAAATGCACTCCTGTAAGACAAGAACTAATCATTTTAACAAGATGAAACTTGATGGGTGGACAAAGCACACAATTAGCAATTTTTAAGACCAGTGGCATCGGCTCACAAACCGTCAGAGGGGTAAAAATTCAAATAAATCCGAAATGTATGCACTGTAACACAAGAAATTATTTTCACAGGATGAAACTTGGTGGGAGGATAAATTATCTATTGAGCAATATTTTTAAATCAGACTCGACCATAATTATGACTTGTAATCGAATAAAGTTACTAAATTGCCCAATGATGAAAAAAGTCCACCCACATTAATAACGATTCATCCTGTTAAAAATGATAATTTTTTTTGTTTTACAGGGGGTGAATTTAAGATTTATTTGAATTTCGACCCCTCTGACAGCTTTCGAGTCGATGCCACTGTTTTCAAAATGTTACTAAGTGAGTCCTTTATCCATCCGCCGAGTTTGAGTCTGTTAAAGTGACAAGTTCATGTTTTCAGGGGGTGCATTTCGTATTTATTTGAATTTCGACCCCTCCGATGTGAGTCGATGCCACCGATTTAAAACAATTTCTTTTTTTCTCATCTTTTATGCACCCACCCAGTTTTATCCTGTTAAAATGATAAGTGCTTGCTTTCCAGGGGTGCATTTCGGATTTATTTGAATTTCGACCTCTCTGACGACTTGTGAGTCGATGACACTGACTTTAAAAATTGCTGATTGTGTCTTTTATCTACCCACCAAATTTCATCCTGTTAAAATGATAATTGCGTGCATTTCGGATTTATTTGAATTTCTACCCCTCCGACCGACAGCTTGCGAGTCGATGCCACTGATTTCAATTGCTAAGCGTATTCGTTACCTTCTTGTGTTTTAGCTGCTATCTTTGGTCGCTATCTTTGGCAGCTATATTTTGCTGCCGCTTTCACACCGGTTTGCAGTCTATACAAATTGTTCCAGTTATTTTAGTTTTTTTTAATTTACCAGATTTACAAATAAAATAAGTAAGTATGTGTAACTGCTATTATTATATAGAATTGTTTCAGTGTTTGTACGCATGCGTTTAATCAAGACGCACCCGAATCAACATAGACGTGCATCTATGTCGATTCGGGTGCCTTCGTACGTCTTGACTGCTACCTTTGGCTGCTGTTTTCTCACAGGTAATCAAATCATCCGAGAGTCTTCTGCTGGACTGTAATAACCTCTTTATAGTTGCAAGTTATTTTGATTTTTTTTTTGTTGTCGTTACGAATAGTTGAGACAAATTAAGGCTTGACTAATTCGAAATGTGTATTGTACGGTTAAGGCTATTTTATTTTAAGTTGTTCAGAGGGCCAAGTTGGTTCACAGTTCAGTTTTGGCTAAGTCAGCGTACTGTTTATTTAAACAATTCAATTTTTAAGAGTGTGTACTTCATCGGATTTTTTTAAATATTTCGAAATCTATAAGTTTTACGAGATAAACAGAGATAATGAAAAATGGCAGTTATGAGTTGTACAACAAATATATAAAAACTAGAATTATTAGCTATATTATTAGGTGCTCTTAAATCAATTATTGAACGAAATGAGCAAATTCAAAACTTAGGGAAAATGTAGGTCTTGTAAGATACAATTTGCAATTGAAATTTCAAGTCAGAATAGGCATTGAAACAGCTGAAGACCGTAATTGTTGCTAAAACTTTACATTCTTGTCAAATTCTGCCATCAAAACCGAGATGGCACAATTCCACAAGAGTGAGAGCTTTAGCAACAATTACGGTCTACTGTGTGATGCGTTTTTCCCCAGCCCACCTGGTGATTAAGAGAAAAAGGGACACTCTTTGACACTCGAGCTGCGGAACGGGTTATCGGTTTAATTCGGGCGCCAGTCCTGGCTTAAGTATTAAGACACACTACCCGCAAGCTGGATATGCAAGGCTGAGTAGCTCAAGTGGAGAAACGGTACTCCATTGGGTCAATTTAGGAAGACGTTCACATTCAAACAGTAAAATTCAGAATTTGATAAATGATGTTAGTTTATTTAATTAACCTACTATATACAAATCTACTTGTTTACTAAAAAATTACCTCTACAGGTCACTACAACACCACAAAACAGGTAATGGAGACAAGCGATGCAACGAAAATGATAATACACAATAACCCAGGGCAACTGGTAAAGCGATAAAACGGATGCAGATTAAATATGGATACCAGGTGTGAGAAGCAAGACCACAGATATAAAAAAAAAATTACAATGCAAAATTATAAAGAATTTATATACAGTACTTGACTAATATATCAGTTTACTTACTCCTCCATGAACTTGCTTACTTCCTGTGTTAAGGTCGGGCACATCTGCTGCGGTGGAGCGACCGGAACGAAATCAAACTGGGCGGTGTTCTTGAAGTAGTCGCCAGACGGGTGTGTTGCTGGTCGATCACGTAGTACGGACTTTTCCAAAATTCTGCTACTCGGAAATGATATATGTCAATAACGGTACCTGGGTTCGGATCTCAGAGTGGACACGTTCTCTGTCGATGAATCGCTCTGGCTGACTGCCAACACGGGACGAATTCAACTTTCTTTCACTTACTTACAAGAGGGAGAAACGATGCTGGTGGATGCGCCACTAATCGTAGTTGCGTCAAAGCGACTTTATTTTTTAATAATATCAACCTAGTAAAATTAATTCTATCACGTAGATTTTGGAACGTACAATATGTTCTTGCAGATAAAAGCAAATGGTAAGCAGGCACGTCTAACGCTTGGAACGGAAACTGATGAACTGCATGTCGGACGGCTTCAATTGTTCGTTTACGGAGAAGATGACGCTTATATGAGTGATGTCAGATCTACTTAGAAAATATTTCTATTATCTTACTTTGATACTATTTTGTATAGATCTATACAGGACGAAGAGCACACACACACACATACATCTAATACGCGAGACGGTTGGATACTTACTGAAACTTTCGCTGCTGGGCCCGCGTGAATGAGGAATCCTTTCTCGTCGCTCCCCCGTCACCTGAGTTCATCTGTACTAAAACTGGCTATATACAAAGTAATAATTTAATTTAATTCGCTCTAGGCAGTGCAATATACATTTCAATATTTATTTTAACAGTAATGGACTAAGAAGGATAATTATATACAGAGGGTAAGAAAATAAATATAAATAATCCTATAAATATTTCATTGACGAAAAACGCTTCGTCATCTGTGTCAATACCTATTATGATTTAAAACTTCAATTGAAAATAGTACATTGTAAGATCTACATTGTCCGTAAATTTTACTGGAATTTGTCCATTTTCTTCTGAGAAATAATAATTTGTTTAAAAACACCTAATGTTTTATAAATAATAATAATAATAGAAGTGAATTCTGGTTTATATACATTTGTTTTGTAATAGGTTTGGTGAATTGGCGAAAAATAAATAAAATCCTAACCTAGTCCCCTTTATTACAAAAATGAACTAAAATAGAAATAAAGTTAAAAATGCCAATAAAGCTTGAAATAATTAAAACTCGAATAACAACAATTTAATAATATTTTATTTAAAATATATATGTTTTGACTTAGGTTACATATGTTAACAAATATACGCAAGACGTCACCGATTCAAAAAGACAAGATATTAAAAACTACTATCAGTATCTATGGGATAAACACGATGGAATATATGAACCTCCAAATTTTAACTTGTTACCAAGTTCCTTAAAAATGGACATAACTTTTGATATAAATTGTGGATTGCTTCATAGATCTGTGTTATTAAAACATCTACCACAGTATATAAAACGTAAAATTTCTTTAGCCATGAAAGATATATTTCTCCCACCTGGCGAGGTAATTTACTACCAATGTGTTGTAAAGAAATACATGGTGTTCATAGAGAAAGGAGTTCTACAAGTATTATATGACGATGACGACCATAGTCCTGTCATTTCCTTCAAAGATGGGACCATTTTAGGTTAGTCTTTCTTCTATTAAACTACATAGTATAAATAGGGTGTCCAGTTGAAGTGTGCAAATACTTATATCCTGTAGCACACACAATGAATAGGAGAAATAATTTTACCGGCACGTACTCTTGATAGGATTAGAAATAGATACCCGAAAATTTCCCACCCCATCCAGGAACGGAAAGTACCTTTTTTGCAAAAAACCGCCTCTAACGGGGACTTAACGCTGGTTTTCTAATTTTATTTTGTAAACCGTTCGTTGAAAGAGAAAAGTATGGGAAATGAAAAATTTGTCATTAAATTCTGTATAAAAAATGTCCTATTGACCTTGTAGCTTATCCCCACCTATATCGCAGTAACAGCGTCCAAACTGAGGGGTAGTTTGTAGCGCACAGGCAAAAATCGATCTTACACGAAATTTCACAGCGAATATCTCAATACCGGCTACTTTAGCGAGAAAAATGCCCAAGAATGAAGCGGACTTTTCTCTGTAAGATGCACGTCTAGCGGGTTTTAACGTAAGTGATTATCATTTATTTTCCACAAAACTGCGTTTTTTTATTTGAGTTCGTTTCCAAACCACCCTTGCAGTAGAGCTCTCGGTACGTTTTTTTAAAAGTGGTGTCCCCTGTAGGCCTACTCCACTAAAATTCTGTCCAATTTTACTCATTAGAGGGTCCTTTCCCATGGCAATTAGAGCACATTGTTGAGCAGCGCAATTCAACCTTAACATAGCTGTATCGTTTTCCGCAACCCTTCTTGCAGCTGTAGGATACTAGATGAAGGGTGGGAATTGGTGTTGGTAACTCGGTACAAATGGGTTTTCTTCCAACCCCATTCCGTTGGTTCCAAGTTTTCTCCTCGCCAAGACTTAATTTGATATATATATATATATATATATATATATATATATATATATATATATATATATGTTATTATACATGATTTGCAGGAAACAACTACTCAGCGGGCAAATACCCCGACCTGCATTGAATTATACCTTACAAATCATGAAAAATTGGTAGCCAATGTCATTTGCCAACTCCCTGACCAGACATAGACCGGTTTCGAACTTATTAGTTCTCATCAGTATGCCATAGGTCATGGAGCAGACAAATGACAGTGGCCAACCTGCTAGTCTTATACAGACTAATGTAAATGGTGTAGTGGTGAGAGGTAAGTGAATCCTCTCATGTGGTCTAATGCTACTATACACCAGACATCATGGATGTCTCCATGGTGCATAGCGACTTGCCATTTTGCAAGTACCGAGAGCGGTGACCTTCAGTCCTTGGTGGACTTAACCCATATACTGTTATTATACATGATTTGCAGGAAACAACTACTCAGCGGGCAAATACCCCGACCTGCATTGAATTATACCTTACAAATCATGAAAAATTGGTAGCCAATGTCATTTGCCAACTCCCTGACCAGACATAGACCGGTTTCGAACTTATTAGTTCTCATCAGTATGCCATAGGTCATGGAGCAGACAAATGACAGTGGCCAACCTGCTAGTCTTATACAGACTAATGTAAATGGTGTAGTGGTGAGAGGTAAGTGAATCCTCTCATGTGGTCTAATGCTACTATACACCAGACATCATGGATGTCTCCATGGTGCATAGCGACTTGCCATTTTGCAAGTACCGAGAGCGGTGACCTTCAGTCCTTGGTGGACTTAACCCATATACTGTTATTATACATGATTTGCAGGAAACAACTACTCAGCGGGCAAATACCCCGACCTGCATTGAATTATACCTTACAAATCATGAAAAATTGGTAGCCAATGTCATTTGCCAACTCCCTGACCAGACATAGACCGGTTTCGAACTTATTAGTTCTCATCAGTATGCCATAGGTCATGGAGCAGACAAATGACAGTGGCCAACCTGCTAGTCTTATACAGACTAATGTAAATGGTGTAGTGGTGAGAGGTAAGTGAATCCTCTCATGTGGTCTAATGCTACTATACACCAGACATCATGGATGTCTCCATGGTGCATAGCGACTTGCCATTTTGCAAGTACCGAGAGCGGTGACCTTCAGTCCTTGGTGGACTTAACCCATATACTGTTATTATACATGATTTGCAGGAAACAACTACTCAGCGGGCAAATACCCCGACCTGCATTGAATTATACCTTACAAATCATGAAAAATTGGTAGCCAATGTCATTTGCCAACTCCCTGACCAGACATAGACCGGTTTCGAACTTATTAGTTCTCATCAGTATGCCATAGGTCATGGAGCAGACAAATGACAGTGGCCAACCTGCTAGTCTTATACAGACTAATGTAAATGGTATATATATATATATATATATATATATATATATATATATATGAAAAATACTAGGTTCTCGGGTTGAACCGCGTCTGAGATTGTTAATGTCTCGACGTTTCGGCTCCCGTTTTGGAGCCATTTTCAAGAGAAAAAGTGAGTCAAGTAAAATTGTCAGAGAAAATAATGCTAGGACAATTTTACTTGACTCACTTTTTCTCTTGAAAATGGCTCCAAAACGGGAGCCGAAACGTCGAGACATTAACAATCTCAGACGCGGTTCAACCCGAGAACCTAGTATTTTTCATACCAACGACCGCGGAAGCTTCTCGGAACATATATATATAAGTACAGAGACGAATATTAGACGACTGTCTAAGTTAAAAACAAACATTTTTAATTTTCACCAGGGATACAGTCACAGGTTCAAAAAAGACAACTCTTTTTTAAATTCAAGCTTTCGAAACTTTATTGTTTCTTCCTCAGGAATTCTGCAAAAATTAGAACTCATTATAATAAAATTATTTAATACAAGTGAAAAGTACTTACTAAATTGAGGTTAAAATTGAAATTGACAAAACATCAAGACAGAACAAACACAACTATTACAAAATAAATCATGCTTGTAAACTACATTTATATTGAATTTAAGTTAACAACAAAGATCTTAAATCTAAAAGTTCAGCCAACTCGAAAACTGAACAGATAACAGTCAACTACGTTATTTCTTATTACTCCGAAAAACATCGGAATGTGAATTTAAAAAACTGTCAAAACAAATCTGAAGCAGAGAGAGAGGGGTCATGTCAACCCCCTCTCTCTCTCTCTGCCTCAGGTCTGCCAACAAAATTAGTAATTAGAGAATTAGTAATTTTTGATCTGTTGGGTTTGGCATTTTGTTGGCAACAGACCTGAGGCAGAGAGAGAGGGGGGGTTGACATGACGCCTCTTTCTCTCTCTGAATACATTGTTGCAGCAAACGTTTAAAACTTTCAACTAAAGCTTGGTAACCAAATAATGCTTGCGCTACAGACATCGAATGAACGACTAACAAGTAAAAGATGGACTGCACATGAGCGTATGCAGCCCTAAAAACATGTGATTCGAAACAAACAATAGCACTCTTAGAACGGCTTGATTTCATTTCGTTTAAACACTTTTAATGGAATGCATTGTTTTGTGGAATTCAAATGCGCGTATCCATAGCAACCTAATGTGTTTTACACAGCATAAGCCTACTGTTCTGTTTATTTGGAAGTAAATGGACAATTTGAACAGTTTTTGAAATAGTTTTTACGTTATTGTTTATTACGTGTTAACTTAATTAAATAAAATCATTTGTAAAAATAGTTTTTCAGTTTTTTTAAATTTTCTCACAAGATATCAATTTTAGCAGCTTAGTGCCTTATACTTTTTTTACTAAAAATTGAGCAGTTGATCTAACGGTATAAAAAAAAGTATGGGGTGCTATTTAAAAAAATGCAGTTTTTTCGATTTTAAATTCATGATATTCAAGATATGTTTTAACTACGTTTTTAATTTTTTTTTCAAAATTTTTTTAGGCGGCTCGATATCTCATTACAATGTTAAGAAGATGTCAAAATATCATTATTTACTATCAATTAGTTTTAAAGATAACCACAATAAAGGGAGACGCTGCAAACGCAACAAATTATAAAGCAAATGGAATAACTCAAAAACTGTTGAGAATCAAGGTAGGGGTTGTATTATCAAACTTACCCTTAATTTTGATAAGGAATCCAAAAATTTAAAAAAAAAATGGGGGGTTCTATTTAAAATAACTAAGTTGGCGTTAACTTCCGGTATAACCAGAAGTGACAGAAATTCTAAAATATTTTAGAATTGTAGGTCTTTTTCGAAAACCCATTCGACCAAAATTTCAAAACGATATTCCAATTCAATCCAGAGATACGTCTAGGGGGTAGGTTGCAAACGAACACCCTGTATATATATATATAATAACAATATATATATATATATATATATATATATATATATATATATATATATATATATATATATATATAGCCGTAATATTTTGAAGCTGTTTCTATTTTTTATCGTCCTGTCGAGCTTCGCTAACGGTTATTAAATTCACCAAGTCTCTTCCAACACTGCGAAATAAGTGGAGGTAAGCTACAAGGCCAATAGGACATTTTCTATGCAGAATTTAATGACAATTTTTTTATTTTCTATACTTTGTTCTCTTCCAATGAACGGTTTACAAGATAAAAGTGAAAAACCAGCGTTAAATTCCAGTTAGGGGTGTTTTTTTGCAAAAAAATGGATTTTCCGTTCCTGAATGGGGTGGAAACTTTTTGGATATCTATTTCTAACCCTATCGAGGGTACACATCTCAAATTTACGTGGACTAATGATATCAATTTATTAACAGGTAACTTCCTTAATTACATATGATAATTCAGAAGGGTTTTATTCTTAAGTAAGTCAAAGGTGTACAAAAAGTTCCTGAGCAGGAAAAATCATATTCTATTATTATTTTTAACAAATTTATTTTATGTAATGGAAAAAATTATTTTTTTGAACAAGAATATTGGTACGTTTAAAAGCCACGGTTTTATCCCCAATGAATGTTTTTTTGAAGTATTTCCTTATACTATACTGGAAGAATAGTAAAAGCTACATCAAAATCGTATACTGGTATACTATATATAAAATTGTGTAAAATTAGGCTCTCGTGATAAGCTGAATGAGAGATACAGTGGTTTCAATATGAAACCAAATAACGAAAAGAATGAGCTAGAGAAAACTTTCTATGACTAATAGATCCAAAGTTATTATACTTCAACATAGACTTAAAATCGGGTAATATGGCAACGTCTTATTTTTCAGTTGTCAAATGTAAAATGTGAAAATTTATTAAACCGGACTAAATTTTTTTTAAATATCTCTATAAATAAATTCTCTTAGCCTCCAATGATCAATCTACAGACGTATTGGGCTACCGCCAATCTATTGCTTCTCCACCTTTTGCTTATCGGCGTCAACATGATCTTGCTTAAAGTAGTCAACAGCTCCATCATGTTCCCCTATCGATTCTTAATATGAATTAAAATGAATGAATGCTGTTCCTAGATATTGTTAATCATTTGAAGTCTGGCAAAATTGAATTACACTTTCTTATGGAACAGCTATGTGATTAGTTGTGAGTTGAATATTTGCTTTTATTATCCTTAATGTGCATTAAGCAATGAAGGATGTAAGTACAAGGCATTGTGATTAAAGTCATACAAATACGTTTTTACGATCATCCCTATAATTAAGACCAGAAGTCACTCTAATTGATTTGCTTTTGTTGAGGTTGGTATTGTTAAGGTTGGCAGTACCGTGTGTACCGGATGCCACGTCATATAGAGAGGAGGGCATCAGGCAGTGTGATAATGTGATATTGCCATGTGCTGGTATGTGTTAAAAATAAAGCCCTAAGTTGTTCTTCAATGACTCTTGTTTTAATTTATAAAATAAGACATAACATGGCGCAGTCGAGGTGAAAAGTAAGTCGAAAATTAAAAGAAAAAACAATCAAAAAAGTGTCTGTGAGAACTTAACCTAAAAATATGGAGTTCAAACCGCCGTCAAGTTTGTCGTTTCAAGGAAATGTAAGCGAAAATTGGCGCAAATTTATACAAAATTTTGAAATATACTTGAAAGCATCGGGAAAAAGTACGTTAAAAGATGAGGACGAAACGAAAGTGGCAATTCTCTTGAATATAATAGGTGAGGAAGCCGTGGAGGTTTACAACACTTTTATATTAACCGATGCTGAAACGAAGTCTTATAAATCAGTAGTAAAAGCGTTTGAACACCATTGCAGTCCCAAAAAGAATGTAATTTTTGAGAGATTTAAATTTTACAGTCGAGCTCAACAGGAGGATGAGAGTTTTGATGAATTTTTAATCGAAGTAAAAAAGTTATCAAAGTCATGTGAATTTAAAACATTGGCAGATGAAATGATTCGTGATAAGATAGTATTGGGAATTCTGGATAAATCAGTGCAACAAAAGTTACTACAAATAAGTGATCTGACTTTGGAGAAAGCTATAGATGTATGTCGAGCTGCTGAGGTCTCCAAATCACAGGTAAAACATTTAAAAGGAATGTCAACAGAAGTAGAAGCAGTCAACAAAAGGAAATTCGTGTTTAGAGGCAGTCAAAATAGTTCGAAGAATTCTGAAGGGAATGCAATGGCACCGGATCAAGATAAATTTAAGTGTAAAAGATGTAATAGGTGGCATGGGCCTAGAGAGTGTCCCGCCTATGGGAAGAATTGCAGCAAGTGCGGAAAGCTAAATCACTTTGCAGTGTCGTGTAAAGTAAAAAATGTGAGAGTGATAAATGAGAATCAACCGCAAGACGAAGAATCCGAGGAGTTTGTGATAAATGTAATTAGAGTAAAAAATCAAAATAGTCAAATTTTTTCTGTTAATTCTTGGTTTCAAAATGTTAATATTGGTAAGAATTTAATACTTACTTACTTAATTTAAATTTAAGTTGGACACTGGTGCTGACGTAAACGTAATATCACGCAAAGTTTTTACTGACATTGGTGGGTTAGAAAGGCAAGTACAGAGCACTAATATAATATTGGAGGCATTCGGTGGCAATGTATTACAACCCATTGGTGCTGTGATGCTCCAAATTCAGTGCAATAATATTAAAATTACAGCTAAGTTTATTATTGTCAATAAAAATGTTTCGCCTATTTTAGGCCTCGATACATGCATAAAATTAAATCTCATTTCGCGTAATAAAAATATAAACGAATTGCAAAATAAATTGATAAAGTTTAATACGAAGGATGAATTTATTAGGGAAAATGCTGCTTTATTTGAAGAATTGGGAACATTTAGAGATGTGTGAAATTCAAATTAATAAGGAAGCCATACCAGTTGTTAACCCGCCCAGGAGAATTCCTTTTGCTTTGCATAAAAAATTTAAAGATACTTTAAATAATCTATAAAATAAAAACATTATATCAAAAGTGGAAAGTCCAAACGGGTGGGTAAATAATGTGGTCACAGTTGAGAAAAATGATGGCTCACTGCGTATATGTCTAGATCCGCGAGAATTAAATTTAGAAATAAAAAGACCAGCTCATGTACTCATACCTACACTTGAAGACGTAATTGAGAAACTTAAAGGTAAAAAATATTTTACGGTACTGGATCTTAAAGATGGATTTTGGCATGTGGAACTGACTGAAAAATCGAGTGAATTATGTACGTTTGCAACACACTTTGGATGTTATAAATTTAATAGATTGCCTTTCGGTTTGAACATGGCCCCAGAATACTTTCAAGCTGTAAATCAAAATAACTTTGGTAACTTGAAGGGCGTGCAAGTGTATATTGATGACTTATTAATTGCTGCTGATACGGAAGAGGAGCATGATGAAATATTAAATGCTGTCATAAAAAGGGCTAATGAAATTGGGATTAAATTTAATAAAAACAAAGTACAATTCAAAGTGTCATCAGTTAAGTATTTGGGTCATATTTTTTCGGCTGAAGGTATGCAAGTTGATGAAAACAGAGTAAAAGCAATCAAAGAAATAAAATACCCTAATAATGTTAAGGAGTTACAAAGTGTGTTAGGAATGATAAACTTTTTACGTCAGTTTATACCAAATTTGGCAGAGCTAACGGCTCCTTTACGTGAACTGCTAAAAAATAAAATAGAGTTTAAGTGGTTGCCGCCACATTCTGAAGCATTAAATAAAATTAAAGAGAAAATTTCAAGTGCACCTGTTTTGGCCAATTTTGATGCATCGAAATCAATTGTAATACAAGCCGATGCCTCAAAAAGTGGTATCGGATGTTGTCTGCTCCAGGACAATAAACCTATTTCTTTTGCATCTCGCTCTCTCAGTAGTAGTGAAATGAACTACTCACAAATTGAAAAAGAATTATTGGCAATTTGCTTCTCGGTAAAAAAATTTCATAATTTTATTTATGCCCGTCACGTAATTATTAATACTGATCATAAGCCTCTTGTAACATTAGCAAATAAGAAAATTAGTGATATAACTTCATCACGTTTACAGAGAATGAGAATTCAATTGCTTAAGTATAAATTAACATTAAAATATTTACCCGGAAAATATATGTTTATTGCAGATTTGCTTTCACGATCGTATATTGATGTACCGGATAATGAATGTGATGATAAATGGATCTCTGAAACAGTGCACACTTTGAGCAAAAATTTAAATATATCGGATATAAAACGAACTGAATTTCAAAATGCTACAGCTGAAGATCCAGTTTTAAGTAAAGTATTATCGTATATTTTGAATGGGTGGCCAAAATTTAGCAATATTAAAAATACATTGATTAAATACTACTCGAGATTTCAAGCAGAACTTCATGTCGAAGATGGTCTTGTGTTTTTTAATCACCGCCTAGTAGTACCGTTTAAACTTAGAACTTATATACTTAAATTACTTCATGAACCACATTTTGGAGTTAATAAAACTAAGCAACGCGCTAGGCAAGTTGTTTTTTGGACAGGAATGTCAAGTGACATAGAAAATATGGTCATATCTTGTCACATTTGTGAGAAACATCAAAATAGTAAGCAAAAGAACGAACTAATTTCTCATGAAATTCCCAATCTACCATTTTTTAAAATAGCTTGTGACATTATGGATTATGGGGGAAATAGTTATCTTGTGGTACAGGATTATTTTTCAAAATGGCTTGAAATAATTTTATTAAAAAATAAAACATCATCTGAGGTTATCAGTCATTTTAAAAGACTGTTCTCTTCCTTTGGAATACCAAAAGTTGTTATATGTGATAATATGCCTTTTTATTCACTTGAGTGCAAAAGGTTTTCTAAAGAATGGAACTTTGAATTTCACACTAGCTCTCCTAGGTATCCCAGAAGTAACGGGCAAGCTGAACGTGCAGTACAAACTGCGAAAAAAATGTTTAAAAAATGCTCTCATGATAAGACTGACATTCACCTCGCTCTGTTAGAATTTAGAAATACACCAGTCTCTGGAATAGGTATATCTCCTAGTCAAATGTTAATGAATAGACTTACTAGAACCAAACTTCCTATACACAATGAACTGCTTAAATCGGCCATACCTCAGGATGCTCATGCAAAACTTGTAACTCAACAAGAACGTTCTAAACGCAATCATGACAAATTAGCAAAAAATAGTACTTGCAATTATAAACCGGGAGATAACGTTCTTGTTCAGAAAGGAAAGGTATGGGAAAAAGGAAAAATTGTTAATAAGCATGAGGCGCCAAGGTCGTACATGATTATGAATGAACGTGGTAATGTTATCAGAAGAAATACTATTCATGTACAACCAACTTGTACAAAATTTGAGATTACTAATCCTAATATTAATGATGTGGATCAGTCCACGGATAACAAACCTTTAAATGTACCGGAGCCAATGCCTCAGAGAACACGCAGTGGTAGAGTGATTCGTATCCCAGATAGATATAAAGACTATGTGCTATAACTGTTAATTAATAATTAGATTAACTAGTTTTCTAAGAGGGGAGATGTTGAGGTTGGTATTGTTAAGGTTGGCAGTACCGTGTGTACCGGATGCCACGTCATATAGAGAGGAGGGCATCAGGCAGTGTGATAATGTGATATTGCCATGTGCTGGTATGTGTTAAAAATAAAGCCCTAAGTTGTTCTTCAATGACTCTTGTTTTAATTTATAACATAAGACATAACGAGAAAAAGACCTAGCAGATGGCGTAGAACCCCAGGCCAGAATCGCGTAAGAATTAGAGATATGTATCAATCTATAATGCGTAGTTATGGTTTTTTTTTTTTGAAACGTTGTATGATAGACTTTTTAGTACCATATGTACTTTTTGAAATTTTTTTACATACATAATTTGTATGCGGTTCCCCCATATCTAAGAAAACTCCTAAAAATTTAGTTTCAATTCTGACTGTACAGATATCTAGGTCACTTAATTGATCAACTATTTCCATGGTTACAGGAACCATTTCTCAGCTTTTGACTGCGAAGTATTCGCATAATCTAATAATTTCTTCGCATTAGGAAAAATTTTTGAGATAGTGGTGTCGTCAACGAAGAGTGTACATTAGCTGTCAACCATTGAACTGGGCAAGTGATTTTTTTCTTGCAATAAATATAATTGGGTCCCTCCAAAATTGCGATACATTGGTGCCGTGGATATCAAAGTGGGAGAGGGGGAAAACGACGTATTAAATGTATGGGAAAATTATGTTTCGAAGATAACTCGGCTGCTTTTGATCTAACAAAAAAAATTTCAGACCAAAAATAGTTCATAAAAATAAGCACATTTTGTTCCTAACCTCATCGAGATCAGACCATTGATCCGCGAGATATCGCGAATCCAAGGTACAAAAAAATTAAAAAATTGAATTAATTTTTTATCATGAAGACTGTAGTTGAGAACTCAAAATTTTTTTAATAGAAGGGTATTGGCAGATATTTTGTTGCGCCGGAGGCTGGGGGCGGTGTGATAATTAGGAGGGGAGGGAGATGGGGAAAACGAAAATATTTCACATGGTGATTACTCCTCGTGTAAAGCTATCGCTTTCAGACCGACGTACATTTTTTAAATTTTTTTATTTGCTACAGCACCATAAAATGTTTTTTTTTTCGCGCAAACAAACGCTTGTGATTTTATAAAAATAGCATTGTAGCCAAACTAATGGAACTTTTGATTTGAAATATGGCAGGCTATTTGTAGGTACTATGAGCCACCTTCACCCAAAATTTCATCTGATTCGGGCAAGATTTGCTCAAATCATTCCAAAATCAATGTTTGGTAAAAAGTAAATGGACCACATTTTTGTTGCTTAATTTACAGTTTAAGGGGTCCAAAAAAATCGAAAATTGCTCCAAAAGGGGGTTGATTTGCCCCTTTAAACAACGTTCCTTCGACACTTGCAGAAGGTAGATATTCTAGAAATATCTTATTTTTAAGACAACTAACAATTACCCAAAGTTTGGAATCTCTACGAAAAATGTATTATTCTCCTCTATTTTCAGTTTACCATACTCTACTATTAGTAGGCAACAAAAGTATATACCATGTTTATGTAACTTTTACCTTTTCTTGCGTATAAGGAAGACTATACCAACATATGGTTGCTGATCATTTTTAAACGTATCCATTTTGTGGTTCAATGAATGATTTTTTTTCACTTTATACAGAAATAAATGAGACAAAATATTAACATCTAATTTTTTCATGTTTTAACTGCTCAGTGACTGGTGTATTTAAATTATATCAAAGTTTTGATTTTGACTATTTAAAAAACTTACAATATAGTTTTTTGAAAAATTGTCTAAATATTTCCAAGATTTCAAAATTTTCAAAATAGGGAGAATCCTGGATGTCCTTTTTGGTGACTGCTTCTAAATTTTTCTCTTCATTTTTGGTCGTAGGTGAAACATCATTATTTTTTAACATACCTGCTAAGAATACAGTAAGAGCTCCAATATACACCGAATTAAAAATATTAGAAAAACAAGACTTTATGAAAATCATGATAGACTATCCGTATGATTTGAGGGTATTAAGAAAGTCAATGGATAGTCGAGTTAATATTATTCTTAGAGATTACAATTTAAAGTCCGTTTATTCTCAAGACTTAAGGAGACTTAAAGCACAACTATATGAATCTAGCAAGAGAACGAGCAAAGAGACTGAACCATTTATGAGTGATAAAAACGAATACCTTATGCTTTACAAACCATGTAAAACCATGAATATAGAACAGACATCTTATATCTGCATTAAAAATAATTTTCCCTGGATCTTACAAGAAAATTCATCTCTGGTAAGTATATGTTACAACTTGATTACATGCATACAAGTTAAGATATAGCAGTCGTCAATTATGATGAAGATGCGTGAAAGGCGACTTTACATATAATAGAATCACAAACTAGGTCCAGAAGGTTTTTGAAATAAATGAATATTGTAAAATTATGTGCAGAGGAATACATTAAGTAACATTAAATTGAATAAAAACATTTATTGTTTGAGTGACATTTTATTTTATTAATTCGTTCTAACAATGAAAATGACCTTGGAAAATTAAATTTTGTCTCGTCATTTTCTGTTTTTTTAATACATTTATTTAATGTCGGCCTATACATTTATATGTATAAAATTGACTATTTCTACATAAATGTAAATTTGTATAAGTAAATAAATAATAATAATAATTTCGGATTTATTTGAATTTGGACCCCTCGGACGCCCGCCGAGTTTATTTTTACATTTATTTAACGTCGGCCTATTTCCGCTACTGAGGCCTAACACCGACGCCTGTAGTCGAGCTACTCCCAACCAGGAATTTTGCCGAACCTCTTCCCTTAAGAGGAGTAGGGATCTTTTACTTGCCTAACATTTAATAGACAAGGGGCCGACGACTTTACATCCCCTCCGAAGGATGGTATATCCTCCATACAACTCTCGCCTAAGGTTGTATAGCTTCCGCGCATACACTGATATATAAGCCCCTGAAAGATGTGTGAGTACCTCTGGTTTGGAAAAATAAAATATTTTTGGCCGGAGAGCTTTAAGTGAGACTCTAGAGACCTTTCGTGCACTTTTTTTTGTTTGATTCGAAGTTGGGGTAGTTAGTTCTTGAAAAGCTGGAATGGGCCAAATGCTTCTCCTCGTATATTTTCTGATTTAAACTAGAAATTAATTTTATTTAATTTATTTACCACTTTGGTGATTTTTATTCCGGCTGGCAGGGTCAAAGGCTTACATCCTGTTGTATAGTATTTTAGCACTGTTTTAAATCAAACACTTCGATTTAGAATGAAAATTAACAAGATATTTATTTACGTTTGAAAACAGAGTTGAGTATTTAATTATTCGAAATTAAAAATTTATTTACACTAAAAATAGTTTAACATATCGACACTAGAAATTTAATGTTATATTAAGCCATATTAAGGGTAATGTATCGCGATGTTGAACGGAGCGAGAGTCAATTTTAGGGTAAACTGAATGAATGAGTTGCTAGCAACTCGTGGGGAACATGTAAATTGGGCTTATGATTTTTGAACTGAGTGGAAGCCAATTTTAGGGTAATCGAAATAAAGATAACAGCGAGTGGCTGGCAGTCGATGGGGAACATGTAAACTGGACTTATTTTGGGACGAACGTTTTATTGGCTGATTGGAAAAGGGAATGAAAGACGTTTTGATATATTGATAGAAAGTTGAGTTTGAAGTAAAATTGAAGTGAAATGGGCTTGTAGAAAGTTTTTGAAAGTGAATTAAAATATTTTGACTTGATGTTTGGGAAGTATTTTTTGGGGCGGTCTTTTGTAAGGTTTTGAGTTTATTTTGGTGAATTTTGATATTGGGATGATTTCGTTGATAGATTCGGATTATTTGTGAATTATCGATGCTGAGTGAATTTTCTCAGAATTGTTTGTTGTATATTGTGGTTTTTGAGTTTTGTGAGTGTCTTAGTGACTTTTTTATGTGTTTTGACAAGTTGACCTTGACAATTTAATTATTTGGAGAATTTTAAAAAAAATTTCATCGGCCATCTTGTTAATATGGAGAACGTACTATAACAGTTGAAACGGTCACCCATCCAACTACTAACCGCGCCTGACGTTGCTTTACATCGCATATCGAAGTATGTACATAGTAAAGACGCACCTACGCTCGCCCCGTGTCATTTTCTGTTATTAATGATAAATTTCCGTAATTTTTCTTCAGTTATTTCGAAACACGCCTACTGAATTTTGCCCAATCCAATCCAACAAAATTAAATATTACAAAATACACATATCTTCCCCAAATCTTATCTTGGGATCGACCCTGCATCCAATACGCGATACGTGATAGGGGCTTGTAGGGCCGGGTCGGGCGAGGCTTTTTCGCCAAAAAAATAATAAAACTTAACCTACACGCCTTTTGTCTAAAAACAAATTAAAATAGGTAATAACATTCATGAACAATGACTAAACAGAATTAAAACACTCTAAAAACTAATGGCACGAAACACTAATAAAATTTGGCTTCTGGTACGGGTGCCCGGAATCTTGTTGCAGAGTCATTTCTATATTAAATATGAATTTTGTACACAGTGGTAAATCATCGCATTTTCAAATTCTGTATTAACAAAATCTATGAAATTTTAGCCATTTAAATTATTATTGAGAAAAAATGAGTATTGTTGGTGTTCTCGTATGTCTTCTCGCGTATTCGAAACTACTTCGGAGGAGGATACGAGAATGGTACTTGTTTGTGGTAGCGGTTACTGGAGATGACTGGATTGCTGTCACAGTAGACGATTGCGTCGTTTTGATTATGCATGACAAATCTGGTGAAACTTTTGGAGTAGAAGTAGGTAATCTGCTCTGGCTACGTCTCTGCATAATCACTCTTTGGTACGTCTGATACCGGCTGATATCAAGCAGTTGACACTGTGTACCTCTCAGTCCACCGTAACCTCGATAGAGGACCACAGCACAAGCAGGTTTATTATGAATCTTAGTTTAAGCAGGGTATGAAATAATATGTGACCTCACCTGAGAACACAAAACGGGCAAGACAAATGGCAGTTTTAACTGAACCAGTGAACAAAGTCCCACGACTGTGAAAAAAGAGAAACACCAAAACACAGAATTCTAAATGAAGTTCGTAGGGAAAGTATAATTGCATGTAGTGGCGTCGATCTGGATTTGCAAACGAACTCGTTTTTTTAGATTTTTTTTTTTGTTATGAAGTCGGACCCCCTTCTATCATCCGGAAAATTTTCCGGTCGAACTTTTCGCTAGGAGGGGGAGGAAATTAACATGTAAAGATAGAGAAAATCAGTTTTTCGGACATAATTTGCTTAGTTTGATTCGTATCGAAAAAGTATATATAAAATGAAGGGCTCTCAAATGCGCATAAATTGAATTTTCACTCGTCGAAATCGGTCCAGCGGATCTCGAGATATTGCGATTTGAAAGTACGGATTTGTATAAGGATTTTTCGCTGCAGCGGGAACGTACCGAGAGTCGTTTTCGCGTTTTCTTCTGAAAAGAATGCGACTTTTTTCTTCCCCCGATAGACACTCAGGACCTAAATACTGTGCCCAAATTTCAAGTCGCTAGGTTGATTAGGGGGGAGGGGGAAGGGTAAACGCAAATGTAATTAAAACTGCTATAACTTCCGCAATTTTTCACACATCGCGCAGCAAACGTGAGATTGTGTACTAATGTGCCTACTTTGAGTTCTGCTCATGTATTTTCAATTTTTGCCATAAATAAACAAATGGTTGCGAAATAACCAATTTATTGTTGTTATTATTTTTAGAAAAAGTCATTTTTTGCGAGGAAGGAAAGGGGTAGGGATGATAGTGGGAGTGCGACTTCATAATATCACAAAAAAAGAAATTCGAAAAAACGAGTCCGTTTGCAAATTCAGATCGACCCCACTAAACGAAATTAAAAAGAAAACATAAATTCAATATAAAAATAAAATAAAACAATATCCTGAATAATTAATAACAACGCAGCGCAAATGTACGTGTAGAAATACATCTAAGCATAAAAGTATAAGAGCGTGTGGTAGTCAATAGGTATTATATGAACATTTCTGTAAACATATTTACAGCTATCACTCACTTTGCGCGTGTCCCTAAATATTAAAAATTTCATATCTCAGCTAGCTATTTTTTAAGCTAGAGAAAAATTGCAAAAAAAAGATTATTTGCCCTTTAACGGCCTACAACATTTATTTAAAAAGTATTTTCATAGGAGAAACAAGTCTTTTTTAAATGAAGAAATACGAATCCTTAAAAAGTAATTTTACTATTAACTAATTTTTACACTACTAATAAACAATCTATTATAGTTTCTTAAACTTGTATTTGTACATTCTTTGGCTTTAATTTTTTTTTAAATATTAAAATCGATTAATAGATAAGTCAAGAATAAAATGTTTTCTTCAGCCGCGTGCGCAAGCCATTTTTTTAATATGGTGGCTAGCTCAACTCGGATTCTTCGGGACTTTTAGTATGTTATACGTATCAAAACTACATATTCTGAAAAATTCAGCTCGGCACCTAAAATGTTTAATTTAAACCCATTTCTACAGAGAAGTTTTTGTTGCATTTTACACCCAGGAACATAATAAGCAGCAACATGTCTGTGTACGCGCAAAAGTTTTATTTACATCTTAATTTTTATTGTTGTGTTTTTAACCTTACCCTAAATGTTTTTCTTTAATTTTGAAACAATCAATAAATGAATTTGTTTTTGATATTTTTTAATTTTGATGTTACTTAATGTATTCTTCTGCATTAAAGTTTACAGTTTTCATTTATTTCAAAAGCTTTCTGGACCTTTACGGTAAAATAATAATTTTCAATTTTCGGAAATTAAAGCTCTGAATAAAAGTTATTTGATCTGAGAATTTCATGAAATATGGGATATTTAGGATTTAGAGTGCAAATATCTCGAAAGATAAAGAAAGAAGATAAGATTTATTTTTCTTTATAACCCCAATACATTTTGGGATATTCGCGAAAATTTCATTTGTGGTCACTATTTAAAAATGGGATCTGGGCCAGCGAGCTACCGACCATGCAATTTAGCACATTAATCCACTTTTAGATACATGAAAAAAGTAGGCAATCCGGCACTTGAGCCAGACAGTGACGTCACAACATTAGCGCCATGCCGACAAGTAGGGAATCTGCATTACCGACCGCGGGAAATTCAAATCTTCAGGAAATTCCAATATAGCGGAAAATTTGAATGGTTAAGGATATTCAAATTTAGGTGGGAAATTCTACTACGTACATATTCAAATTGGCGGGAAATTCAAATCCTCAGGAAATTCAAATTTAGCGGGAAATTCAGATGGTTAAGGATATTCAGATTTAGGTGGGAAATTCTACTACATACATTAGACAAATGAGGTTATTAATTAGTGACCTTGAGTAACCTTTAAAGACTTTATAATATTTTATTATTAGGAAGAGATAGGATATATGATTATTAAACCTTGGCGTCACCTATCGGCCAACTTACAAACTTTTAATATATTTATTTTGCCGTTATTAATATATGCCGTTATTTGATCACGTAACAATATTTTTATATAATTATTATAAATATTTTTAATGAATCGATCTTTCAACCTCAGGATTCATACATAGGCGCCTTAACCAACTGCGCTACCTGAGTGCTTATAGTTATATCTTTGAAAATGTTAGTCATCTTATCTCGGGCGATGTGAAATAGATTATTATTGCGAATAGAAAGAATGGAGTTTCCGATTAAGATTATCTATATGATATTCAACTGAAATAATTATTTTTATTTGTGGTTAACTTTTCTGTATAGATTAAAATATATCCAAAAAGGAAACAAATGCAATGTAGTATATAGTATTGAAATTTATTAATGGTGATAAGAACATTTCTGATAACAACGGTTCGATGGTGTAAAGATACACAATCAAAATTAAATCAAACTTATTGTTCTATATAAATTCCTGATATTATATGTTGAATATTTATGTTAAACGAATAGACTAAACTGAAGGACTCGAGGGATATGCATTTTTCTTAGTTTCGACGTAAGCGAGAAGTTCAAAATAATTTTAAAAAATAGTTTCAGTTGAATATCATATAGATAATCTTAATCGAAAATTCCACATGCATTCTTTCTATTCACAATAATAATCTATTTGCCCTCGCCAGATGACTAACAATTTCAAAGATACTAACTATAAACACTCAGGTAGCGCAGTTGATTATGGCGCCTATGTATTTATCAAACATTGTAAAATATGATAAATGAAAGTAAAAATAATAGTTAGATGTATTGTAAAACTTATAATTATCTAAATAAGGATTTTTGATGGTTTACTGGATCCTGAGGCTGAAGGATCGATTCCCGCGCGGAGCTACTGTTTCATTAAAAATATTTATATAATTATATAAAAATATTGTCACGTGATCAAATGACGTCATATATTAATAACTACAAAATAAATATATTGTCTGAAAGTTATTTGTGGCATTGAAAACGGAAGGAGAATAATTTCCGAAACGTCAGCAGAATACGTTATTTCTGTGTTTATTTCGATTTATATTATTTGTAAAACATAATCTTTGACTGTTTCTTTGACGTAAACGTCACAGGCGCAGAGGCTTTTTTCCAATAATTCTATTATTTTGTAGATTCGGTGATTTGTCTTTGAAGAGGATAATACATGTGGTAGATAACCCAAATAAAATGAAAGAATATACAAAATAAATATATTAATAGTTTTTGAATTGGCCTAGAGGTGGCGCCAAAGTATTAATAATTATATATCCCATCTCTTCCTAATAATAAAATATTATAAAGTCTTCAATATTTACTCAAGGTCACTAATTAATAACCTTATTCATCTGATGTACGTAGTCCTACTACGTACATCCATCTAAATTTAAATATTCTTAACCATTCGAATTTCCCATTAAATTTGAATTTCCTGAAGATTTGAATTTGCCGCGATCGATAATGCAGATCTCATGATTCGAATTTCCCGCGCCCCGGTCGGTAATGCAGATTCCCTACTTGTCGGCATGGCCCCAATGTTGTGACGTCACTGTCTGGCTCAAGTGCCGGATTACCTACTGAAAAACTATATGGTTTATTTATTTGGAAGCTCATGTACATATTTTATTAGACCCAAACGGAAAGATTATCAGATGTAGTTGCATAGATTAAAGTGTCACGGACCCATATTTATGTAAGCGTTTAAGGTGTAGCGGTTGGCTTCCAGTAACATTTATTTTCTGCATTATTATCTTTCCTAAAATTGAAATTAAAAAAAAACTTTTCTTAATAATCAAATCGACAAATACAAAACAAATTAATTGTTCTATAGCCTGTACAGCTGTAAAAGGCATTTTAAAGGGTATATATCATTAATATCCTTTGCCTTATTAACTTTCCAAGGATGGCTCTGAGGATTATGAGAATAATGTAAAATATGTTCATCGTCAAAATATTGTTTATCGCTTATCTCTATCTCTTACTTTAATTAAATGTATACAAATATATTTAGGATTTAAAATACTCTATATTATATACCATTATCTGACAAAATATTTTATATCTATTGCAGCTGAAAATATGGAAATTACTTTCAATAATTACTCAAGTTACATTATGTTTGTTATATCCTTATTATGTGGTATTTGAGAGGAAGATTTCATACTACTTTTTCGTTTTTGGATTGCTGGCTGACATTACATGTTTTGTTGATATCATTCTACAATGTACTACAGCTGTTAACCTTAAGGTATGTAGCACTGTTTCAATACAATGTAAAGTTTAATATTTCCACATAAAATAGTAAATCATAAAATATTAATAACACCACTTTGTGTTGGTTTTTGTTACTATTTGTATTACAGAGCTAGACCGATTAATATTATTAAAAATGTCTGATTATACAACTTTAATTCAGAATTTGTTGATATTATTATTAAGTTCATTATTGGGTGCTAGAGCGCATCAGACATTCTATTGGAGTTTTCTCGATGATACCATGCACATTTCTAAATAATTCGAATGTAATTTATAAAAATATAAATTATACGTTCCAATGCATTCGCTGGTAATAAATAATATGAAGTACAGCTATACCACTTCAAAAAGTATCTAGAGAGGGCGATATTTTTTTTGCAAAAATTCAACCATCTTCAAAAAAGTAGATAAAATTATAAAATAAGATTTCACAGCCATCCAGTTTATTGGATTTTGTTACCTAATATTAATATTGGGATGGGTTTAAACATTGAGTAAATAAAACGAAATGTATGTTTATGTGACGTTAAAATTCATTCAGAAGAATTTCACACAATTGCCTACGCAGATGAAGTTTAGCGGAAAATTCGAAGGAGTCCTCTGTGAAAGAATGTAGGGGGCCTAAGAATATTCGAAAAACAGTGCAAAGAACACTGTCTGTCAATCCCAGGAAGACGGAGACAGTTCTCTTCGCAAGAAAAAGGAAACTGGCAGCACTGAAGGCATCTGCCCTTCTAAATACAACATTAAGTTTCGTATCAGAAGTGAAATACCTTGGGGTAACCCTCGATGACAGACTAACATGGAATCTTCACATAGATAGAATACTAAAGAAGGCTTACATTTCCTATGAGCAGCATCGGAGGACCATGGGGAAAACCTGGGGAATGAAACCAAAAGTGGTCATGTGGATATACACTGCCGTCATAAGATCAATGATAACCTATGGAGCTGTGATTTGGTGGCCTAAGAGCAAACAGACTACAACTAAGGTCAAGCTCAGCCAAGTGCAGAAAATTGCATGCCTAAGCAGAACCAGAGCTATGCGAACAACGCCAATGAGTGCTATGGAGATAATGCCACCACTAGATATATATCTAGGAGAAGTGACTCTGACAACAATGATGTGCCTTAAATCCGTTGGCATACAACCAAATGTAGGCTGTGGAGAGGCCAGAAGTCGCCTGTGGAATGAGGTTGACAGGAAGATACCTCTTCTACAGGCGTGCACAGAAGGCATTTCTCCCCGGTTTGTCTTTGACAGACCCTACATAATACGGACGAATAGTGAGAACGAGGCTGCTGGCGAAGGTGTGATCAACATCTTCACAGACGGATCAAAATAATAAGAATGGGGCAGGATGTGAAATATACTTTAGAAGTCTGCAAATCCAATATAAATGGGCATAACTGGCGAGCATAATCATAAAAAAAAATTCCATAGTCAAACTACAGGCAAAGCAATCAGGATCTACACAGGTTGTTGACAATCATTACTAGCCCTGAGAAGTTACAAAATTACCACAGGAGCAGTATGGGAATGTCACCAAGCACTTGTGGGAGCCTCCAGCATGAGTAATATACTGGTATGCTGGGTAAAAGGACATGTACAGTATAGTGGCAGCAAAGTAGTCGACAGACTGGCCAAGAAGGCACCAGGTCTAAGTATCTTTGGACCAGGCCCGGCTAGTCTGTTACCGATCACGGCGATAACACAAATAATTAAAGAGAACACCCATAATGAATTCAAGAAGCTGTAGGATGAAACAGATAGCTGTCAGCTTGCTAGAAAATTAAAACATCCCAACAAGAGTACAGCAATGGTCTACCCGACAATGTCCAGAAGAAACCTACATTTTATAACGAGAATCCAGACTAGGCACTGTCCGTTGAGGAAACATTTATATAATATGTGATTAATCGAAACACATCCCTGTAGAGGTTGATGAGACGGTTCAATATGTACTCTGTGACTTTTCTGCCGTCTTATCAATCAGAGAATCCATTTTGGGAGAACGTTGGCCTACTTTGTCCGATGTAAGGGAGATGCCCCTAGGCAGCATCACCACCTATTTCGCAAGATTAGGTTGGTTGGAGACCTAAGCGAGGGTCTGAATATAAGAAGGAAGTACAAGGGGCACAATGGAGCGTAAGTGCTGTGGTTCAATAATTTTCATAGACCACCCTTCTAACCAATTCCAGATATTTAAGTGACTATATGCATATCGTTATTAAGTCAAAATCAATACATGAACTGCGGGCACATATCATGCAACTTCGATGTTACGCAATCTGCTTAGGCATTTCATGAAACACCGTGGTCGCTTCAAATCGTTCTACACGTTCTGTCGCAAATTAGATGTTGACTATTCATGAAGTGACTACTGATACTCGACAGATTGTGTTCTTTGATCTATCGCCTATGTGGATGAAATAAAATAATAATACATGTAAAATATATTTTATGCACAATCACATTATAATTGGAGTTTTATCCAAATTTATAAAGCACATAAAGTACCACTAGTGGAATAATGAAAAATACAATCTTAAATCAATTACATTTTATTTACTTTTTATTAATAGTAATATTAACATTTATATCAATAGACATTTCCTTATTTGTTTTATCATATTTCACTTCGTTTCCATTAATAACAAGCTTGTACTTGCATCGGTTTCAGAACGCATAGTGCTTGTCGAAGTTTCAACACCTTCCAAGTTTTTTAAAATTAATTTCAATAATTTTTGACGTTACAGCCGCTGACAGAGTGAAATGTCAAATCATTTATTGATGAAATCTGATTCTAAATGACCGTGATTGTGGATAAAACGTTGTATTGTATAAGTGTTTTAGTCGCGTTTTATCCACGCAAGGAAGTTTAAACTGGAGAAAGAAGTTCGAGTAAGAGAAAAAACAAAAATTGAACACGAGATAAAGTGACATTGTGAAATGGGGGTGCTGCTTAGGGGTTGAAAGTGTTTTTTTGCAGAATCTCAAATTTTCTGAAAAAACGGCGGGAAACCGGTTTTTCTCTCGTAAAAACAATTCAATTTACATGAAACTATGTGAAATTATACCTTTTCTTGCATTGAATAAGCATGATTTTTCTGAAATGTGGGAAACATCTAGTTTCCGAGATATTTACATTTTTTGGGAAAGAAAAACAAAATTTTCTGCGGGAAACTTTATCGTGTTATTTTTCGATTTAAATATTCTATCCGGGCTCATTGTTGAAATATCTACTTTAAAATGGTCTATATATGTTGATGGTTTATTTTTCATGAAACCGTTTAAAATTGAGAAAAACCGAAAAGCGTATTTTTCAATATTTTTCATTATTTTCCATTTTTTAAAATTATTTATGTAAATAATAGATTAAATTTCAATGACAGAATTTACTTCAATGTGATATTGCTAAAGCTGCCATGTAAAACTTAAGTTCATAATGATTTCCACAATTTTCTTCAATTAAATTCATTCTACCTTAGTAATATTACATTAAAGTAAATTCTGTCATTGAAAGTTAATCCATTTTTACATAAATAATAAAAAAATTGAAAATAATAAAACATATTGAAAAATTCTCTTCTTCTCTTCTTTTCTCAATTTTAAGCAGTTTCATGAAAAATAAACCATCAACATATAAGACTATATTAAATTAGACATTTCAACGGGTACAATGAGCCCAGATATAATATTTAAATCGAAAAAAAGTTTTCCGTAGAAGATTTTGTTTTTTTTTCCGAAAAATGTAAATATCTCCCAAATTCCAAAAAAAATCATGCTTATTCAATGCAAGAAAAGGTATACTTTCACATAGTTTCATATAAATTGAATTGTTTTTACGAGAAAAAATAAAAAAACAGAAAAACCGGTTTTCCGCCATTTTCTCAGAAAATTTGAGGTTCTGTTGAAAAATGCCTGATTTGAAAGTTTTACATTCTTTTTATTATCTACAACTTTCGTAAAGGGCGAGCGTAGGTGCGTCTTTACTATGTACATACTTCGGTATGCGATGTAAAGCAACGACAGGCGCAGTTAGTACTTGGATGGGTGACCATTCCAACGGAAACCGCGTTCTCGCCTCACACATCTTCCAGCGGCTTGTATATCAGTGAATGCGCGGAAGCTATACAACCTTAGACGAGGGTTGTATAGGAGATATACCATCCTTCAGAGGGGATGTAAAGCCGTCGGTCCCTTGTCTATTAAATGTTAGGCAAGTAAAAGATCCCTACTCTTCTTAAGGGAAGAGGTTCGGCAAAATTCCTGGTTGGGGGTAGCTCGTCTACAGGCGTCGGTGTTAGGCCTCAGTAGCGGAAATAGGCCGACGTTAAATAAATGTATAAAAAAAAAACTTTCGTAAAGGACATTTTCCGCTAGGAGGTCACGTTTCGCCGAAAATCGCAAAAAAACACTTTCAACCCTCAAACAGCACCTCCATTTCACAATTTCACTTTATCTCGTGTTTAATTTTTGTTTTTTCTCTTAATTACAACCTTAACTAAATCTTCCGGCCGGTCCTTGCCTGTTTCTTTAATATTCAAAATCTGCTTTGGCACCAGCCCATTTAGGCGAGCGGATATCCTCCAAAAGTGGCTTAGAAATAGCAGTATGTGACCATGCAATCCTAATCACCAAAACCAGTTTATTCTTATGTTTTCGAGGTGGCTGAATACGAATCCGATGTTATTAAAAAAAAAAAATGGGGCGTTTATGTTTAAATCAACTTTTTAGTGAAAAATTAAGCAAACATTTTTTCATAATTTTTCACTTTCAACTCGCTATATCTCCGGCGGATTTTATGATTTCTTGTCGAAATTTTAATTGCGTATTCCTGATGGCAGTAGCAAAAAAATAAGCCCTATCCGACCTATTTAGAACATTTGATATTCAAATGATGAATTTTTAAATTTGCGCGGACGCATTTTACGAGTGTTAATGTTCTATCATAAAAGTTTAGTGACGAAGTTTCGAATTTCGAGAAACGAATTATTTAGTATTAAAATATAATTAATAAGGAAGTTTTTTGAAAAGTTTCAGCCCTTAATATTTCATAGAAAAAAAAATATGAATTTTTAAATTAGAGCGTCGAGTCCCAATACAAGCGTTTAGGAGAAAGTAATTGCTTTTATTTACTGACTTCGTCATTTAAAAAATATAAATAGGATGCATATATGTATGTGTATATGTATACATCAATGTTTCATAATTTAAATTTGTATATACATAGCATTTGAATATCAAATGCTCTAAAAAGATCAGATAGGGCTTATTTTTTTGCTACTGCCATCAGGAATATGCAATTAAAATTTCGAAAAGAAATCATGAAATCCGCCGGAGATATAGCGAGTTGAAAGTGAAAAATTATGAAAAAATGTTTGCTTAATTTTTCACTAAAAAGTTGATTTAAACATAGACGCCCCATTTTTTTTAAAATAACATCAGATTCATATTCAGCCACCTCGAAAACATGAGAATAAACTGTTTTTGACGATTAGGATTGTCATGATCGCTATAGGGTCATTTTAGGGGTCGCTCCCGCTCGCCTAATTAACTCGACGAATGCATGAAGCTTAATTTTATAATTTTTAGCAACTTCTTTCTAAGGGGTTCAATTTTCCGCAAAAACATTACATAGCAATAGACGAACTCTGTTGATAACGATTTTCTTTCATTTTTATAGCAGGAATATTTTCTGATGTATATATACATGCTCTTCTTAATAGAGGTAAGACTTGGCTTACTTTTCCGTGCAGAGCAAACACTGATTTATTTCGACAATATTGGCTATTAATGCATAAAAAATAAAACTCTAACTAAATACATCTGAACCAAACATTTCTGGATGATTATGTTGTAAAATCTTTTAGTTCATCGAAAGTATTACAGTCTATTAAAAGTTGGTCAATTGCTTCGTTTTATGTTTTACTGATACTTTCAATAATAAGTTCATTAACTATGTCTTAATTTTGACAAAAATTAGTTTTAAGGTACTTTAAACTTTTACTGGTTGTAGGAAAAAACAATAACAAGAATATCAGAAATACTCGATTACAGACTAGACAACTGGAGGTTCTATTGTGATATATTTTCACTATTTCCAATAGGTTCGTAGTTTAAAATATATGTGTATATGAGCATACATTTACCATTCTTCAGTTATCATTATGAGATTTTAGAAATATGGGCATATATGATAGAAAATCCTGCAGAACGAAAGAGATTTTATGACTTACTGAAACTTAACCGTTTACTGAGGCTATGGAGAATAAGCGAGTTGTTTGCACTATTTGAAATCAAAACTAAACAGAACTCATACGTAAGTAAATCCAAAGATTAGCAATTTGTAAGTGAACATCAAATTTATTTTTTAGATTATCTGGTTACTTAAAAGTATTGCATATATGTTCATATTTACTTACTACATGACTTGCGTATTTTATTTGCAAGCATGCCTATACCAGATATGTGATGAAAATAATTGGTTCTATGTAAGTATTAAACTCTATAATTATTAAAATCATTAAAAAAATAGCGTGAAACAACCCTAACAAATTTTTCTATATGGGCTTAGTTTTCTTATGGAAATTGGGTTTCAATAAAATGGGTTTAAAATTTACACGCAGATATTTTATGTCATGCCGAACAAAAGTTTCCATGACCACAGAAAATCATACCGACAGGATTCTAAGATATAGTGCCCGGAAGGTTCGAAATTTATGCAACTCATATCATGATGGTACTCGGAGAAACATGTTTCTGCTTGTAGCCCAATAAAATGGGACGAAATTTGTCGATTTGGATCAAATAATTCAGAACGGACTGAAATTTTGGGAATGGGCTTATTTTGTGGTACTTTTTAACATATTAAAACGCCCCATCCTTAAACGCTGGCGGAGGGGGGGGTATCCCGGGAAGTAACAATTTTATTGTAAAATCTGTACACGTGATAATTATAGGTAATAAAAATCCGCACAATTTCGTTTTTAAAAAACTTCGTACGGCCTATTGGAGCTGAGATAGATTTTTTGAAATTTTGACAGTTTTGCGTCGCAACGGAAATGGGCGCGTTATTCATTAAAATCTCAAAAATGGTCTTTCGGATTGCAAAATGTTTCAAATGAAAGTTGTAAAGAATTCGATTACGAACAATTTCCTTTTATTTTTCATTTCCATTTGAACAATATTGGCAGAGATATGAATTTTTAAACATCTTTATAGCTATTTGTCAAAATGCACTTGAAAATGACAATTTACTGTACTAAAACTCATTAGTGAAATAAAAACTAATGCTACAGGGTGTGATGAATTAAATATAAAAATGATTAGTCTCTGCTGCCCACATATCATTCCTTACTTAACACATATAGTAAACGTATGTCCGCTTGATAACGTTTTCCCGACTGTGTGGAAAAATGCCGTGGTAACCGCATTGCCCAAGAAGCCAAATCCATTGGAACTAAGGGATCTTTGGGCCATCAGTATACTTCCTACTTTGTTGAAAAGGTTATGGATATTCAAATTAGGGAGTATATTTGTGAAATATGTGTACTGCCTCTAACTCAGTCTGGATTTAGGCCAGGACATAGCTGCACCACGGCACTTCTTCATATCGTCGATGACATCATGAGAGCAACAGATCAACGTTTATGTACAATCTTGATCTTACTGGACTTTAGTAGGGCTTTCGATACTTTGAATTTTGAAACTTTATTATCAATATTAAAATATATCGGGTTAACAGATAGTGTACTTAAATTAATTCAAAATTATATTGAAAACAGACAACAGAAAGTTGCAATTCAAAATAAAAAGTCAAATTATCTAACCTTAAAGTCTGGTGTACCACAGGGTTCCATTCTGGGCCCTCTGTTGTTTACCATATACACCAGCCAATTAATTAAATGCCTTCGTTACTGTATGCACCATTTATATGCCGATGACGCTCAGATTTATATTTCATTTAAGTCTGCTGATGTAGATAGAGCTTGCTACCAAATTAATCAAGACCTCAATATGTTTGTTGCTTTAGCCAGGGATCACTGCTTGATCATAAATCCAACTAAAACTAATATTGTTACATTTGGTCCAAAAAATATGCGTCATAATCTAAAGCAACATATCAATATAACTATAGACCAAAATAAAATCCATATAGTAGAAGAAGCAAAAAACCTAGGAGTTGTGATTGATAGTGATCTCAGGTTTAACAGTCACATTAGCAAACTTATGCAAAAATCATATGCAAAAATAAAGTTAATTTATGGTAGCAGGCACTATCTCACAAGGCAAACTAAAGTTATGTTATGTGAAAGCTTAGTGTTGTCATTATTAAATTTTGCAGACTGTATATGGACCTAACTTAACCTCTGTGTTTAAACACAAAATACAAAAAATTCAGAACTCATGCCTGCGTCTAATCTACGGTATTCGTAGGCATGAGAGAATAATGAGAGAACTTATAAACTGACTCACACAGGGTGGTTAAACATGGAGCGTCGGAGAATATTACACTCAGCGTGTCTATCCCATAAAATTACTATGCGTAAAATACCTCATTATTTATACAATAAGATACAGTTTAGAACAGATGTTCATACTATTAATATAAGATTTAAAGGTTTATTAACACCACCTACTCATCAGCATGAATATTTTAAACGGTCCTCAGTTACCAAATATGCAATGTTTATAACAAACTTCCAAATTGTTTGAAAGAAATGAGCCTGAGTCACTTTAAATCAAATTATAAAAAGATTTTATTTAAAGAACAATGTGAACAAAATTAGCCCTTTAATATTTATTTTCATCTATATGATTTTATGTATTCTTCTTAATTTTTTAAGTATACTATTTGAGCACTAAAAAATTATCAATACTGTAGCATGCGGTGCAATTTAGGTTAAGTGGTAGAACAAATCTATAATTGTATTATAGATTTGAACTTCGCCTTTTATGCCAAATGTATTACATTAATCTGTAAATTTATTGTACAACCAAAGTTGGCTAATAAAGACGTTTATTATTATTATTATTATTATTGCTTTTATGCATGTTCGAGAGTGTGAATAGACTGTACAATACACACATAAACACACTATCCCACCCAGGTCTGATAATATTTGTGACAAACCATCTCCAAATGTGTTTGTGGAAGCTTTGTTAATATGGTTGCCCGCTGATCAGATAAAAATTCTCCTTTTTGCAGATATGACTCATTTTTTGATACATTCCGTAGTTAAGAAGTTATAAGGTAGGGGAGGGTGTTCCACCCTCAGACAAAAAATTATTTTTTATTCTAACATTTTATTTTGTAATATATTACTATTTTTTTAGTTAGGAAACTTAAGTATGTATACTCACCTACTGGCACAATACAAATTAAAAATGAATATGTTTTATATGAAAAAAAAAATATATAAGTAAAATTTTGGAATTTGTCTAATTTTGGACCCATGTCGTCCCACAATCAGACGAACATAAATTCATGAGGTTCCACAATTAGATGAACATAAAAAAATTATTTTACTCCTAGACCGCTAAAGTTTATTTCAAATTTCATAATCATGTTCTGACATTTTGTTGAGCAAAGAAACTGTGGCTGAGTCAAAATTTGATGTTTTCATCCCGAATTAGGGAAATGTAGTGCACGTTTGGGAAGACAAAACATTGGAAATATTTTTTTGGTCGACGCAATAACTTCATCTCATATTCACCAGTTTTATTTATATGTCCTGTGTAATATATTTTCTTCGATTTATCCATAAATTCTACGAGGACATAGTCGTCAACTTGTGGAGGATTCGGAAGTTGTTTTATAAGGCATAGGGGTTCATCTTCAAACCATTCCACATCCTCTAAAGGATCATCAGATAAATCTAGTTCGTCTTCTAGTTCTGAGGATTCACTTTCTTCTACTTTTTTTTAACATTGTCTTGCTCTTTTTTACTGTAGTTTCCGTCCCTTCTCTTTCTCCTTTTCCGCAAGCGAATCTTTTTCTGGCGTATCGGTAAGGATGAATCTTTCTTTCTCTCGAGACTTTCTTACCTTCTTTCTAGGTTGCGCTTTGGGATAACCCTTAAATTCTTCTGGACTCATAAATTTACCTTTGTAGTCTAAGTTGAGTATTGCTTTTGGTGGCACGTCTGATGGTGGACCCAAATGTGTGTCTGATTGTGGAACTAAACTTCTCCATCATAAAGAAACCACTCATCATATTATAATCAAAACTATCCCCCAAATTAGGTAAAATCTTATCACAGCAGGCAATGAAGAACTTTGTTTAAAAACTACGGGAAATTAGTAAACTGCACACTTTCATGCGTTTATTTGGTTTGGTTCTCATAAAAACTAGACACATTACTTTTTTACGCGGCCATAACATCTGAACATTCCACTGTGCGCCACCTATCTGCCATAACCAACTTGAAACAGAAGCATCTGTCTGATTGTGGAACATGTCTCATTGTGGAACACCCTCCCCTACATATATTTCTGGTGACATTTGTCACTAATCATAAAATTCATATGTGTGTGTAAAAGAAAAGGTATGCCAGAAATTTACTCTGAATTGATGTACGCCACATACATATATATTTAATGAATGTGTGTGAATAATGTGTGAGATGTCAGTGAAAATAAGAATTTTCATCACTATAGTTATATTGAATAAAGAAATTGTTGTATCTGTTTTTAGTACAGAACAAACATTATAGCTAAAATTTAGATATATTGTTAAGTTAATAATTACAGATTACGTTATACTTATACGTATAGAAAAACGTTCTTAATTTATTAATTTGTCATTATATCAATCTTAGTAAAAAAAATTTATGTACTTACTGTAAGTAGAGACATACTTATATTTCGTTTTATTACTTTTTTGGTTCTGTTAAATAAGTCTTTTAATGAAAATGGAAATAACACTAACTGTGTTGTACATGAAGTACATATTTTCCTTTTTATAGTAATTCAATATTTATTGTAGCAAATAACGGGAAAATTGTTATTTTAATAAAAACATATGAAAAGTATTTTGTAAAAATATAGTAGTAATTGATATTTTACTGATATTAAATTTTTATTTTATTTGTAACATTTCCATTGAATATTTAGTACGGAAAAATTAATTTGCATTTTAGTAGTAAGCTGCAAATGAGAAACAAACTAGATACATGGTATTTCAAATGTGCTTCTAGAGGGCAGAATATTAAGACATAATATTTCGGTCCCAAACTCCTCTATAAAATCCTTATTTTACTATAAGGAACGTAGCCAGCCGGCAACCAACAGCTACTCTCCGGGCTGTGGCACCTGCTGATTATTGTTTTGCATATCGCTATCCTAAGGATACCGAGATTTACCAAATAGTCGAAGGATCCTCGTGTCGGTCGTCACATGCCTACCTTGCACTGATGAGAACCAACAGCTCGAAACTCCAGTCTGCAAGTGGTTTGCGACGACTGGCACGAGAGCTCCTTTAAGTAGGATCAGTCTTTTGGTTGGTGTTGCAATCGCAACATTAGCGTTCTGTTGGTAATATGCAATTATTACACTCATCACGCCAGGCTTGAAACTTGTAATTCAGCGCTCGGGGCACATAGCCCAGAGAGTACCTGTTGGTTACAGTCTGGTTACGTTCTTTATAGTAAAATTAGGATACTATAACATGGACTCCTTACAATCCTACAATATTCCAAACAACTTCTCACAAATCCAATATATAGAGTCCGAAGACAATCAATATTTGAAAAGTTTCTTGTGCTCCTCATAGGCGTTGTTAAACTACGATTACTAATGTAATCATAATATGGAATAGAAGATAACTCCGGTTCAAAGACCACAACGAGGTCTTTTATTTGGTAAGATCTAGATAGTATTACATCACTTATCGTATATTCATATGTGAATCCCCACGTTTTCTAGTGAAAGGCTTCAACTTACATTTACCAACATTGAGGCTAAGTTTGTTAGCAACACACCACTCACACCAGTCGGCCAAGGCGTTAATATCTGATTGTAATGTTTGACAATCCTGTTCGCTTTTGATAATTCTAACAATTTTCGGATTATCAGCATATAAATAAGTTTTAAAATAAGGTTATCACACAGCCCAAAATAGTGAAGTTTATTGATTACGGTTTCATGGTGCTCACGAACAAAGGCTTTCGTAAAATAAATATAGATTACATCGACTTAAGCCATTAGTAACGGTCGATCTACCACTGATGAAACCATGCTAACTGTCGGATAAATATCTAACAACATAACTAAATACAAGGGGGCGAGCGTAGCTGCGTCTTTACTATGTACATACTTCGGTATGCGATGTAAAGCAACGACAGGCGCGGTTAGTACTTGGATTGGTGACCGTTCCAACGGAAACCGCGTTCTCGCCTCACACATCTTCCAGCGGCTTGTATATCAGTGTATGCACGGAAGCTATACAACCTTAGGCGAGGGTTGTATAGGAGATATACCATCCTTCGGAGGGGATGTAAAGCCGTCGGTCCCTTGTCTATTAAATGTTAGGCAAGTAAAAGATCCCTACTCTTCTTAAGGGAAGAGGTTCGGCAAAAATTCCTGGTTGGGGGTAGCTCGTCTACAGGCGTCGGTGTTAGGCCTCAGTAGCGGAAATAGGCCGACGTTAAATAAATGTATAAAAAAAAAAATAACTAAATACAAAATAATATACCATACTTTCAAATTTTAGCAAATTTGGGAATAATTCCAATTGGTCTATAAAGACAATGAAAGATTTATTACCTTGATTGAAAAGCAGGAGATATATTTGACACTTTTCAATGTTTTGGAAAAACCCCCCTGCCTTAATTTACTTAAAGTATTTTAAGAATAATTTTAAGCTTTACATATTGACTGAGTATATTTTTGATTATTTCCTATATTGAATGTTTCCATTTTTACTTACTTTTTAATAAATCTGTACTATTAAGTTTCGAATATGAGAGTGTTACATGCCGTTGTTGCCTCCGTCTAGTTAAACTTCAGCCTAAACAATTTAGACCAATGAGAAATATCATTTCCACTAACACTACCGTGTGCCCTGTTATGCTACTAACAGGAAAAAGCACTTTAGTTCAGAAATTGACAGGAAAAGTCCGCCTACATTCTCAGATGGTGCAAGTTACACACTGACAATATTTTAGCTGTATATTTGAAATGTAACTATAAATTGCATTACTGTTTTTTTATAACATTCTAACGACTTTAAAAATCTTGTTATGTTTTCTATTATCTTAAAAATGCATCGTGTATTTTCTTATATTTTCAGCTGTTTAAATGCTATTAGTTCTTTTTTGTGTCGTGTAGAAAGTGTAAATAGTTGTTTTTATGTCATCGGTTGAGAAAACTGTTGAGCTTTATGATATCAAATAGCCATTGTCTCTGCGTAATTGCCAAATACATAGAATATTCCCGTTTTAAATTGCCCTCTTAAAGGAAGATGTATACGTCCGACGCCAGAAATAATAAAGTCCTAATATTCTATTATAGAAACACATAATGTGGCTGTCCGTTAACTGATATTTGATGATGTTTAGAAATTTTCAAATGTGAGTATTGTCATTTCATATACAATCGTCTACTGCATATTTTGTTGGTTTCTTTTAGTGACTGTAAAAACTGAGCCCGATATATTTATATTTATTGTATAAAAGCAAAGCCATACTAATAAAGTTCCGAATTTTCTGTTTATAAAAAAGAAAAACAATATATATGCCGCCTGCAAGGCTAAAAATGTCAGTTATTATTTTTCCAACCACTTTCCGAGAATTATCAATCATATGAAGTAGGAAACAGATGTGCCGCTATAACTCGAGAGTGCTTAAAAATTTTACAATAAAAAAAACTCCAGACCTTTCGAAGTGAATGGCCGAATTGACAGTTGGTATTTTTCCTCGGTTCTCCGTCATCAAAAACATGTAATTATACAAGAAACTGATGTGCCGTGATGAAAATATTTCCCAAGTGTCATATGATTTGAAATTTCCCCCCACCAGGGACGCGGGCGAGACGGAAAATGTCAGTTGTTATTCTTCCTACATTGACTAACATTACCTTGAATAGAAAAACAAGAAAACTCATGTGCCGCAATAAAAAATATGGATCATTTATTTTTACATGTTCAATAAATGAATTCATCCCTTTAACAACGCCAGAAATGTCAGTAGTAATGGAACTTTTTCTTCGGAGAGATATAAACTGTTGAAAAATTTTTGAAATCTTCATGCCGCGATGAGATCGAAAATACTGGACGAGGGCTCCCCTACTATTACTGATAGACCAAGAGCTATTGTCGTTTTGAAAAGTCATCTGAGAATCTCCTTCAACATGTATGGACCGTAATCCTGTTTAAGCAGACACCTGTACGTTGGGTCCGGGTCCCAAGTATGAATGACGAAACTCAAAACCAGTTTTTGTCGTCCTCCAAACATATCAATCAGCGGATGGGATTGTTATCTATTGGAACTCGCTTGAACTAATAAAACATTTTTCTATGAGGTGGAGTCTCTAAATGTTAACTTTAAAAAAATGCTTATTGAGACCTTTTTTGGTCATTATGTTTGTCTTGTAAAACAATATTTTAATTCTTATTTGTAGGAAACAATTATAAAAGAGATGAAGGAAACCCAACAAAACCAACAGAATAAATTTGCGCTGCTAACATCAGTTTACTTCACAACTATGTCCACTTTCCACTTAGGAATTGGAAATATACTGCTGAAATTGGATGATGATATTGCCATTGTTGTATTTACTATGTGTGCAGCAGCTTTATTAAAATCTTACTGCATAAGCCAACTGGTATCATGCTTATTTTTAAATGATTTCTGCAGAAGAAAATATGAAGTATCGTCTTATTTAAAAATGTACGAAAAGTTCTTCCCCGTAATGAATTAGTTACAGCGTTTGCGTTTGTAGGATGATGCGTTACTTCAAAATTCCCAAACTAATGAGACGTAGAATACAGGAAAATATCTTAAAAGAATCATATTTCTGTGACAAATACAGTAAGTCATTTATTCACAAAACAGGACCGATGGTAGAAAAAGAAATACAAACAATAAAAATTCGAAATAGTCTCTCAGATATACCTTTATTAGTGATGGCTGATTCTTACTTTTTAGCGGTAAGTTTAGCAATGAATTATTAATTATTACAGATAAAGAGCAGTTAAGAATTACTTAAATATTGGCCTCATTTATTTTTTTTTTAATGACGTCCTGGAGGAATTTAGCTACAGCTACTCTTCCACTCAACCAGGACAGCGAAATGAGATGCCGTTCACCCATCCAATTCAATTCAATTCAATTCAAAACAAATTTATTCAAATTAAAGGGGTTAACATGTAAAGATGTATAAGCTGCCTCCCCGGCACCCATCCCGGGACCGACCCTGCGACCGCCGCGTTAACGCAGCGGTGCGTCGCAAGGCCGGGCCGAGACGGGACCGGTTTGGCGTTAGCAACAATTGTATAAAAATTAGAACGAACTAAAAAATACCTAAACTCCTTTTTAACAATACTAAAATAAAAATAGGTAATCTGACAAAAACATTGCTTAAAAAAGAAAGCTTAACATTATAAATGGAACTACGAACACTTTGGCTTTCGCCGTTTATGCGCACTTTCACTGTTTTTAATTTTGGCACTGACGCTGACACCATAACACCAAGGCAGGCCTAAACTGTGATTCTAAAAATTTTGATTGTTCTAAGATAAAATTTGGATTCTGTTACAGTATTAATGACGGAAGAATGAATTTACAGACAAAAATGTACAAACAGAAACGAAGGAACAACAAACGCGACACAAAAATACACAAAAACAAAAGAAGAGGGGGACAGGAAAGAATTAAAGTCGATGAAAGGTTTGAAATATGAGTGAAAGGTGGATAGTATTAGAGAAGGTATAGTAGGTGAAGGAGGTGAGGAGGAGGAGGTGTTTGGCTAGAGTGGCTGCCGGAAGATTGGCAACGTCTGGTAAGGTAAAGGGTGTTTAATCCGAAATGGGGCATTATGCTGTCTAATTTGTGTAATGTGTCTTGTTAGCGGACTATCGCCCAGCTTGAACGAATATAAGTTCTGAGAGATGTGCTGGACGTAGTCGGGTATCGGGGTTATGTCGTTGCAGCGTTCGTAGAGGTCTCTGAGGGAGGTGTACCTTCCAGAATTTGAAATGAAGCGCATGTACTTATGTTCCAGTACTTTCAGTTTATTCATTGTCGTGGCCGGTATGCTGCACCACACCGGCTCCGCGTATGTCATAGACCACCGTCGTGTACAACAATTTCTTATTTTGTCTGTTTAGTCTGCTACCCCTGACCATGAGCGGATACAGACTCCTGGACAGGGAGTAGCTGTCCGTATGGTTTCGTTTATGTACGTATTAAATGTCAGTCTTTTGTCCAGCCTCACCCCCAGATACTTCACGCATCCCTTGATTGGAATTTGGTTGCCCCTGATCGAGATTGGTGTGAGAATACGATTCTCAGTGAATCTACGCATGAAACATATCGCCTCCGATTTCTCAGCGTTGACTCGAATCTTCCACTGGTCGTAATAAGCCGTGGCAAGAGCCATGTGCGCCTTCAGCAGCATGTTTGCCACCTGCGCGTTGTGTGAATGCGCGTACATGGCTGTGTCATCGGCGTACTTGGCCAGCTTGGTATTCGGGAACTCTGGGAAGTCGGAGACGTACAAGTTATACAACTTTGGTGACAGGCACGATCCTTGCGGGACGCCCGCACGAATGTCCCGCCGAGTTGAAAGTTTGTTATTCACCCGAACCTGCAGGGTTCTGCCCGTCAGAAACGAGTGGATTAGTTGAACACGTACTCGCCTCTCAGGTTGTGGAAAAATTAAATATGTTACAGAGAAATTCGAAGCTGAGACTCCTGAGACAGTGTGTGCACTTTATTTGTTGAAAATTCGAAGTTCGGGAGGGTTCCTCGAAGACTGCTGACCAGGGTCAAAGGCTTCACCCTGTGTATAGAAATAACGACACTTGGTTTTTTAAAACGATTTACAAATTTTATTTATGTACGTGAACAAAGTTTTCGAAGTAATTTAATTTATTTTTCTTTTTTACAATAATATTTTATGAAGGTAACTGTTCGACATAAAATTTCGACTGGAGATTTGCTTAATTATTATTTATTATTTATTTAATTTATAATTCTGGAAAAATTTATAGTAGTTGAACTAGCGCGAAGGCCGGTTTATTTTTAATTAAAATAAAAAAATTAAAATAATATTTTTACAAGGATTAAGCTTGGAAGTAACGCAGGTACTGTATACAAATTCACTAGTAATACCGAAGAAACTAACTTGCCTCGAGCTCGTGGAGCTCGGGTATTTATACCATTCGGAAATATTGCGTTTAGCGCGCCCCGTGTAGTCCAGCATCCCGTTTTAAAAGAACTGGAAACGGCACCGTGTAGTCTGGATCGGCTCGATTGCGTAAGATTGCACAACATTGCGCAACCTCTTGTTAAAGTTCAAATTTTGGAAATAAAAGTTACATGAAAAAATCCGTCTTAAAAAGGGGAATTTTTTGGTATAAAAAGAATTTTGATATCGACATTACTTTAGAAGTTATTGAGGTTTGATTGATATTAAATTAAACGTTTTCGGATTGACCCCGTAAAGTAGTAACGATGGTCCGATGTTTACGAGTTGAAACGATAATTAAAAAGGTGCGATAGGCGGGCTGTGCCTGGAAATAAGATAAGATAACGGGTCGAAGATAATGCCGATATGGAATGTGATATACGAAGGGTGAAAAAGTAAGAAAATTTAAAGTAGAATCGGGTGGTATTGGTTTGACGAATTCGATGGTATTGTTGAATGGAGAAGTACGGAGAGTAATTTGAGGTATAGGGTGGTCGAAAAGTGTTGAAATTTTTGGAAAGACAATTGTTTATAGAAAATGGACGTATCGAAATGAGACGATGAAAAGTTGGGGTTGGATGGTGAATTTGACCAAGTTTAAGATTATACAGGGCAGATATTTTTAATGTCGGTTTTTTGATGATTTTGAGTTCTGGAAGGGCGAATTTGGGTGTTTGGTGTTGTTCGATGATGGATATAGGATAATTGAGAATTATCGGTTATGTGTGCTTTTTTCCAGAATTATTTTTGAGAATTTGTCTATATTTGGTTAATTCAAGTATCGTAACGACTTTTTTATTGCTTTTGGCATGGCGTACGATACCTTTGATTTATTTTCCTATTTTATGAATTTTTTTTATTTTTTATAGTGCTGAAAGTAAAGAAGTACTATAACATAGTTTGGGTTCACCCATCCAAGTGATGGACTCGACCAACGCTGCTTAACTTCGCCGATCGAGGTCTCAGCGCTTAAACCGATGACGGTACCTCACTTCACAATTAATATAAATAGCACTATATTTCTACATTGCTAATTAGTCCGACATTGACCGGAGATTTGACAAAAATTTCAAGTTTCAGTAGTGTGATTCCAATTTATAGGTATAGGTTATGCAATTTCAGTTTAAAAAGATATAAAAAAAGTTACAGTTTAAAAAACTAAGAAAACGCGCTTTAATAGCAAACCGAACTAAAAAGTAAAAAATAATGTTTAAAAAATATTTTATCTACGATCGTGTAAAAAGTACCAGTTTTTTATATCGTTTCCAGTGTAAGAAGCGACCTTTATAAGAAACTGTGCAATAAAAAATTTTATTGCTCGATTTCTAAAAAATTTATCAGAAACACACGAATCGTTGAATCCTTTATACACCAACTCATATTGTTTTCATGACTTCTCAGGTATTAAAGTTGACGTTGCCGCTTGTGCCATCTCCATAACTTCTGGGGGAGTATTTTGAAAATCTTCTACATTACTATAATCACCGTTAAACATTATTAACTTGATATTTTAATTCAAATATTCAAGAACAACAATGGCGGATTCAACTACGTCAGTTTATTTATAATATCGTTTCCTTAGTTACTATCATCACAGATTTTCAGTCACGATCATGAAGTAACATAATTATAATGGACACTTCAACTACAACTTGAATAATACTAACCGTCAAAGTGACATTCACAATAAGTTGATACAGTTTTACAAATATTCATGAAAAATTGCCTATTTCTTACAATAATTGGAAGACGATCGAAGATAAAACGTTGTAAGACACACTTGTAAAAAATCTTTTTATTGCACTCAAGGCTTTTAAAAACGCTCGCTTCGCCCGTATTTTTAATCTAGCCATTCGTGCAATAAAGAATAGCTTTTTGCACTTGTATCTTAAATAACTATTATCTACGATCGTGTAAAAAGTAACAATTTTTTACATCATTTCCAATGTAAGAAGTGGCCTTTTATAAGAAACTGTGCAATAAAAATTTTTCTTACACGCTTTTATTGCACGATTTCTAAAAAATTAAAAAACTACGCCAGTTTATAATATCGTTCCTTAGTTACTATCATCATAGCTTTTCAGTCACGACCATGAAGTAACATAATTAGAATAAAGACTTCACAACTACAACTCGAATAATACTAATCGTCAAAGTGACATTTACAAAAAGTTGATACAGTTTTACAAATATTCATGAAAAATTGCCCATTTCTTACAATAATTGGAACGATCGAAGGTAAAACGTTGTAAGACACACTTGTACCTTAAAGTATTATTATTGTAAAAAGCGTGAGGTGCTTGTTACTATATTTTTATTACACCCCACGCTTTTTTACAATAAAATATTTTTTACTTTTTAGTTCGGTTCGCTATTAAAGCGTGTTTTTTAGTTTTTTAAACTATAATTTTTTTCGCCAATCTCCTCTTTTTTGTTTTTGTGTTGTAGTTTCATTTTTCATTGTTGTTCCCACAAATAATGTACAATTAAACGGTCAACCCTCCCTGGCGCCTCCGGAAAAATGTCGACGATAGTTTAATCATTATTTAAAAATTATTATTTTATCCTGATGATCCTGGTGAGGACATTAGGACAAAGTTGTCAAATTATTGTATTGTCGCCGGGTCTTGATAAGCGCGTAAAGTTTCAGTTTAATCTGACGTTTTGAAGTGGGTGAAAGTCACGTTCAAAAATTCAAAAGTTACATACATAATACAAAGTAACATTAAAACTAATATAAAGCGTGTAATAAGAGCGCGGCATTCCTTTGTAAACCGACCTCGCGTGCCATCCGTAGGCGCGCGTTACTTACTTTTCAAGGCAATACATGATCTACAATATTTTAAAAATCGTTTATTGTAAACGTTCGTTTGTATAAAGGATTATAATATAATAATATCTATACACTTTTATATAAACAAAGTAACAGCAAACTTTACTAAATTAGTCAAAATTTTTTTTTAACATTGATTGTAAAAATGTTATTGCTAGTGATAAAAATGTGTTAATTTTTTTCATATAATAAGAATAATATGAAATATAAGTATGTTACACCTTCAAAATCTTGGAATAAAATTTAATTTTCCGTGATTTTTCTAAAAGTTTAAATTTTCTTTTCATTTATAATATCCAATACGTCATCAGCGACTAAAAAAACATAACATTTGATATGTTACACAGTCATTATAGATTTTTATATTTGCGTTTTGTTAATATTTTCCGAAATTTTCCAAAGATTGCTCCACAATTTCCCAGAGATATTTCAAGATTTTCACTTATCTATGTTAAAACTCGCAATAGGCTGCAAGGAGAACCTGCTGATCGATAGATGTGTCACGCAGGACTCCATGCAGTATAAGCGGAACCTCTCTATGGCCTGGATCGACTACCGCAAGGCATTTGACATGACATCGCATGAGCTCATTGTTCACTTGCTCCGATGTCTTGTGGTACCAGGCCCCGTAGTGAGATGTATTGAAGAACTGATGCCGCTCTGGAGGACTCGCTTTACCATTACATCGGGTAACGATAGAGTCCAAACAGAGTCGGTAACATTCAGAAGAGGAGTATTTCAGGGAGATTCCCTCAGCCCCCTTCTGTTTTGCATCTCACTTCTGCCATTATCCGTCTCGCTCCGGAAAACCCGTGGCTACAACTGCGGTACCCCCGGCGACAGGAGGCATAAGGTCACCCATCTATTTTATATCGATGACCTTAAACTTTATGCCTCTGGAGAGAGGGATCTCCAGCAGTCCCTTAGGTTGGTACAGGAGTACACGCAGGCTGTCGGTATGCAGTTCGGGTTGGACAAATGCGCACTGATCCATCTCAAGAGAAGACGATGCGGTGACTACGGAGAGGACGCGCAGCTCGTGGACGGAAGCATCTTACACCATCTAGATGCCGGAGAGTCGTACACTTACTTGGGTGTCGAGCAACGCTCCACCCAAGAAGTGAGTGTAGTGAAAAACGCTCTCCGCGGCAAGTATCAGCACCTACTCCGACAGATCTGGTCTTCAGAACTGTCGGGGAAGAACAAGGTGTCTGCTACAAATATGCTTGCCGTTCCGATCCTTCTCTACTCTTTCGGAGTAGTGAAGTGGACCAGAGAAGAGCTGCGTCAACTCGATGTAGTAACCCGCAAGAAGATGCATCTCAATAGGAGCTTGCATCCTAAATCGTCCGTTCCACGGTTATATCTCCCACGACATCGGGGAGGCCGTGGACTCTTGAGCTTGGAGAGTATCCATAGCAGGATGGTTCTGGATGGAGCATGTAAGGTCATCAGGAGTTCGGATCCCCTCCTCTGCATGGTCCGAGACCATGAAAATGCAGAGGTAGGAGCTTTTCTCTTTAAGGCAGCACGGAGAGCAGCCGATGAACTTGGTCTCATCTTCGACGTCGAGCGGGTAAACCCCGACTCTGTCACCGAGTTGGAACCCGTTCGACTAAAAGCCCACATTAGAGCTGCAGAACACAACATCCTTCTGCAGCTCCATAAGGATAAGCCATTGCACGGGGTCTTCTATAAAAATATAGAAGACCTCGGATTATCCGAAAGGCTGACCTTCGCCTTCTTAAGGTCAGCTGGGCTGAAGTCTGAGACCGAGGGATTCATAATGGCTTGCCAGGATGGTGTATTTAACACTCTCGTCTATCGACGGAATTACTCGTTTCCCACCCTCAGGCAAATACAAGCCAACAAGCCTGACATAGTACTCCTCGACCACCAACTCAAGACAATGTATGTCGTGGAATTCTCAGCTCCCGCTGAGAGCAACATTGTCTTGAAAGAGGAGGAAAAACGGACAAAATATCGAGATTTGCTCTTCGAACTCCGCAGGCTTTATCCAGGCCATTCTGTTAAAATAGTGGTACTGATTATAGGAGCCCTCGGTGAAATGAGACAGACGCTACTTTCAGAACTAAAGATCATACCGGCATGCCGAGATTCGGCAGAGATCTTAGCCGCGCGCCAATATCCATTGGCTGGATGTCGGTCTCGATAACTAGGGCCGAGTAGGACTATTACTCTTTGCACCTAGATTATCTCTGTAGACCTGGACCGGCCTTCGTGATAGGTGGGCCCGCGTACTTCTACCAGACCCAGCTCACAAATGTGAGATGTGTCGTGGTATTTTCTGCGGACCTCCCCTGGTCCTGGCTGTTGAACCTCGCTGGCTGAGGTCTCTTCTGGCGCTCTTCTTGTCTTGATGTTTTCTTTCTTCGCCAGCTTGTCACCCCCGGGGGTAGTCATCGGTCGAGTTGGGTTTAGGAAGTTTTGGCTGGGACTGACTGCCGGTACGTAGGACATCAATTGATATCCTACCCCGGATCGTCGGAAAGGTAATGATGAGCTGTGTAGCTCGGGAGTGTGGAGACCTAAGTGCTTCTTTTAGCACTTTCGGTCTCCACGGAGCAGGTAGGACAACGGGCGTCGGACGGTATGTTGTCCGACGCCCGCAAGGAGGTTGGGTTAGGGTTGAAAACGTCATGTCTCTGGTAGTGGTGGTCCGTCCTGGCGTATCTGAAACAGATCTGTTAGCGGGAAATAAAGGTTATACTTACCCGTTGTCCAGTAGCTGAACCCTCGGTCGCTTGTGCCTCGGGGCGTCGGCGGGGTCGTAATCAGTGGCCTGTCTGATCAGCGGGTTCCCATGCTCCTCGGCTTGGGCGTACAGCTTCTTCGCTCGTTCCCGGATGACTTCAGTGACCGTGGTGTACTCCAGGTCTCTGACGATGTCTGCGGTTCTCACGTACCATGGGGCGTCAACTACCGTCCTGAGGGCGATGTTCTCCACTGCCTGGATTCTCTTCATGTAGGACTTCGCCTGGTAGCCCCACGCTACCGAGGCGTACGTCAGCTGCGGCCTGATGAGGGTCTTGATAAGCGTGAGCTTGTTCCTCAAGTTAAGTCGGCTCCCATTTCCCGTCATTGGGTAGATTAGGGCTCTCGTACGTCGGGCCTTAGCTGTGATGGCGTCCGTGTTTTGTCTCCATGTTAGGCTTCTGTCCATGACCACGCCAAGGTATTTGACGGTGTCGTGCCATTGGATGTCCTCGCCGTTCATGGAGACGTGTCCTGTGGGAATTTCTTTCCGCACTCGTCTGAAGAGGATGGCTTGGCTCTTGTCGGCGTTGACTGCGACTTTCCACATCGTGCACCATTCTTCCAGGAGTGTGGCCGCTTCCTGGAGTTTTCTGGTTGCGTCTCTGGCTTTCCAGGATCTGGCAATCAGGGCGGTATCGTCTGCATACAGGGCTAGGGCTGTATGGTCGGTCCGGGGGAGGTCCGAGGTATAGATGGCGAACAGGTGCGGTGACAGCACCGATCCCTGTGGAACTCCCGCCTCCACGGTCCTGTAGGTGGAGAGTTGGTCCGAGATTTTCACCCTTAGCTGTCTGCAGTGTAGGTAGGATCTCACTAGTTTGACGAGTTCGATGGGGTAACCCATACTCATCATTTTAGCTAAGAGACCGTCGTGCCAGACCGTGTCGAATGCTTTGGCGACATCTAGGAACAGCGCCGCGGTGACTTGACGCTGGTTGAACCCCTTGGTGATCTCCTCAGTGAGGCGAAGCACTTGGAGTTCCGTGGAATGTCCTGTTCGGTATGCGAACTGTTCATCCGGGATGATGTTCAGCTCTTCTGTCTTCTCTGTTAGCCTCTTCAAGATGACCCGTTCTGCAACCTTGCTCATGGCTGGGAGGAGGCTGATGGGCCTGTAAGAAGACGGGAAAATTAGGTCTTTCCCTGGTTTAGGGATCATAATGACGTCGGCCTTTTTCCACCTGGCTGGAAAGTGCCGTAACCTTAACATCGCGTTTACGATGTTGACTAGCGCCGCTACTCCTTTCCTGGGCAGTTTTTTGAGAGCGATGTTTCCTATCTTGTCACATCCCGGAGCTTTTCTCGGCTTTAGGCTCCTCAGGATTTCCTTGACTTCCTCGGGGGTAGTCGGACGGATGTGGTTGTCATCTGGTAGGCGACGGATCCTTCGTACTCTGCGTTCGACGTCGTCCACCCAGTCCTCGTCCTCGTCATCGAGCTCGTTCTCTCTGCACTGCAGTTCTAAGCTGTCGGCGAACGCCTCGGCTTTTTCCTGGTTAGTGTAGACGATCCCTCGCTCTCCGTGAATCGGGCGCATAGGCTTCCTTCGGTTTCGCAGGGCACGTTGTGTGTTCCACATGCTTCTGTCCTGTGGATCCAGTGACTCAAGGTGGCGTTGCCACCCCTCCTGACGGTGTTCCTGGAGGGCGGCTTTCACTCTTCGGCTGAGGACATTGTACTCCCTTCTGTCGGCGGGGAGCCTGGTCCTCTGAGCCCGTCTCTTGGCGCTCCTTCTGTCCCTTATCAGCTGTCTGGTGACCTCTGGGAGGTTTGCCATCGGTGCTGGGTGCCTTCTTACTTCTATTTCCGTCGTGCTGGCCCTTATCGCTTCCAGGATCTGCTCCTCTAGGGTAATGATGGCCCTCTCAACGTCCTCCACGGTTTCTAGCCTGGGAATTTGTGCGATGTACTGCTGCAGGTGCTGCCGGTACGATTCCCAGTCCGTTCGTCTCTTCGTGAAGGTGGCGTTGTCCTCACTCGCCTGTCCTCCTAGGGTTAGGAAGATCGGGTTGTGCTCGGTAGATCCCTCCGTTCTGGTGGTGATCTCTGCCTCGAAGGTCATCTCCTTTAGGATCGCGATGTCCAGTACGTCTGGCCTGTGTCTGCCGTTGTCGAAGGTGGGCTGGTCCGGTCCTACCACCATCAGTTCGCCGGCGTGCTGTCCCAGGAACCTCAGCAGCTCTCGTCCTCGAGTGTTGGTTATGCCGCTGTTTCATTCCTGGGATTTGGCGTTGAAATCGCCAATTGCGACGACCTGTGTCCTGGCGGGCAAGATTGCGTCCAGATCCCCCTCGGTAAGCGTGCTGCGGGGTGGCTGGTAGCATGAGACCACTTGTATGTCGCCATTTCGTGCTGTGGACACTACTACGGCGGTGGCGTTCATGTTTTCTAGCTCAGGCAGTACTGTCGGATGGTGGGCTATGGTTTTCTTCACCAATAGGGCCACTCCTCTCGCGGGTCGCTGAGGGTTGTTTACCCAGTCCATCCTGTAGGTGTGGTATCCTGGGAAGTTGATCTCCTTGGCCGGGGTCATCTTGGTTTCCTGCAGTGCCATGACGTCTATGTCGTACCTGGTCAGGAGCTCTTCGACTTCAAGTCTCCTTTCTCGCAGGCCATTGACATTCCAGGCCGCCATCTGCAGGACTTCCGGTTTAACCTGTAAAGGCATTACAGATTAGTTAAATTTGGCATTTGTGCAAAAAATGCGCTCATCGCTGAGCACATTTGTTGCATCTGTGCGAGCACCGCTGTGAGGTTTTTGGCCTCTGGCGATGCTTGTTGTTTTGCGGCAGGGACGGTGTTCTGTCCTGCCTTGCCCTGGGCTACTCTGGCGTAGCTTGTGCCTGGCGCTACGCCGCCCTTCTGTGTTGAGGTCATCGTTGGCCTCTGTACCGGCCTTTGGGTGGCGCTGGCTGATTGTTTGGGGTACTTTGGACATCCCCTGTAGCTGGCCGGGTGGGCCCCCTGGCAGTTCGCGCACTTGGCCGGTTCGTCTGCCTTCTTTTTGCACTCCGTCGTCCGGTGTGCCTCGCCGCACTTCACGCATTTCGGCTGCGCGGTGCACCTGGATTGGCCGTGGCCGAAACGCTGGCAGCGGTGGCATTGGGATGCCGCTACCTTGGCTCGCTGTCTCTCAGTCCTTACAACTAGAGAACAGCACCTCGTTACTTGGAGTATCTTGTCCTGGTCCTGTGGGACTAGGACAAGCATGAGGGGCACCTCCTGTTTTGTCCGTCTTGACATCATTCGCTGGACCGCGGTAGGTGCGAATCCTTGGTCCTGGAGGTCTTCTGCCACCTCTTTGCAGGTAACGCCGCTCGGGATCCCTCGAATGACCACACGTAGCTGCCGTTCCTCTGGCAGGGCATACGTGTGGTACTCCCTCTTTTCATTTGCGAACATCCTTGTCATCCTCCGATAGTCCTCGGACGTCGCGGGCTCGATGGAGATTCCCTCCCCGGTAACTTTGGCCTTGTTGAAGTTTATACCGGTTTCGGTTAAACGACGGCTCACCGTTGTCCACGTCTCTTTGTTTCGCAGCACTACCGGGGGTACACGCTGGCTTCTTGTCCTTGTTTGAGGGGCCTCGGTCTCCTCTTTCCGGGTTTCTTGTTGGGGGACACTAGCCTCCTGCTGGGGGGCTCTGGATCCCGATCTGCTCTGTCTAGGTGACTCGGACTCGGGGGGGCACTTGAGGGGCTCTTCAGCCACCTTCTTTGCCGCCTTAGGGGCGTCTTCGTCTGAGTCCGTGTTGGCAGCGGGCGGATTTTTTCTTTTCCGTGTTTGCGATTCTCCCCGAATCGCACGCAGAAGCTCTTCATGCTGGGACTTCTGTTCCCTCTGCATCTGCTCCAACCTTTCGGTGAGCTCGTCTATTTTCTTCTTGAGAGCATTGTTCTCCTCTGTGAGACGTTTTATCGTCTCCTTGTCGTCCCTTGGGGTTGGGGGGCCCCCTCGGAAGCTACCGCTCTGGGATGTTTCGTCTTCACTGTACTCCATGTTACCGTCCTCCACGGTAACGTCGTTGTCGGTTTCCTGTAAGGGAATACCTATATTATTATGGGAAAAAGTTATGATTAATAACAGAAAATGGTGTCTTGAAAAAGACGTGTGAACTTCCTCTTCAACACTATCGACGTCACTGTCTGTGGGGCTTCCACTTCACTGTGCACTCTGATGGCTCGGTGTACGTCCGTACGCTTTCACTTCTCGATGCACACTGAGATCTTAGCCGGCAGAATGCAGAAGGCTGTCATCCTCGGTTCATTGCGTCTACTCAGGGCACACGATTCGCGGACCCGGTAGTCACTCACCCCACGGGCGTGGGGAGTGGCTATTGGTATTACCAGCTCCCCTCTGTGAGGGTCGGAGCCACAGAGTAAGGTGACTGGTTTTTTGTTAAAAAAAAAATAATAATAATACATTTATTATCCATCAGACCAAAATACAATAAGGTATTGAAGTCGTCAAATGCAATACAATAAGTAGAGAACAAGAAACAATACATTATAAAATACAAACAAAATAAAAAATATATATATTAACATTTAAAGTTTAACATAAAATCATAAAGTATCTAAAAAAAAATTATATCAGAAATCGAGAAATCGAGCTCAGTGAATTGAAATTTAATCAAAATATACATCCTACATATACATACACACGTAAATATTAAGAGTCAAAGGAATGTTGTAGAAAGTCATTTACGGTATAAAAAACAGATTCTAGCAATAATTTCTTTACTTGTCTTTGAAATGACTTTATATTATTTATTTGCTTGATGCACCCTGGAAGCTTCTTATAGAACTTTACACCAGTGTATGTGGGACTTTTTTCGTACAATGATAGGCAATGGTTCGGTGTCAATAAATTGTTCTGTCTCCTAGTATTATATTCATGGTTATAATTGTTTCTTAAAAAAATATTTAGATTGGACTTTACAAATACAACTATTTTCATGATATAAATACAAGCTAACGGTAATAATTGCAATTCCTTAAAATAAGTTTTACAAGAGGTACGCATACTGCCTCCGATTATGTTCCTTATTGCTTTCTTTTGTAGCTTGAAGACTCTCTCAAAGTGATGAGAGGAGCCCCAAAACACAATACCGTACGAAATTCTTGAGTAAAATTGCGCATAGTAATAGGATAACATAACATCCCTATTTGTAATATTTCTCAGCCTGTGTAAGGCAAAACTGACTGATGACAGCTTGTTGCATAATATAGTAATATGACTTTCCCAATTTAGAGCATTGTCTATATGCACGCCTAGAAATTTTGTAGAGGTGACTTGTTACAACGATTTTCCATGAATTTTTAGTAGATAACTTTCATTATAATTAATTAGTCTCGGAGTAAAATGGATGAACACTGTTTTATCGCTATTAAGTATTAATTTTTCATTTTCAAATTTAGAAACAAATAAGCTAATTTTATTCTGTGTATCAGTTAGAAGATTATTTACATTTTCATTTACATTTAAGAATGAGTTGTCATCTGCAAACATTACTAGGAGACATGAGTTTATTACATCCGGTAAGTCATTTATAAAAAGTATAAAAAGTAGGGGTCCAAGGACTGAGCCTTGAGGGACGCCACGCGATACTGATAATCTTCCGAATTTTGTATTACCTATTTCTACTAGTTGGGTACGATTAGAAAGGTAGGACGTGAGCCATTCACCAAGCTTTCCTCGAAACCCATATTTATTAAGTTTGCCTAAAAGTAAAGCATGATCCACCGCTTTACTCAGGTCAATGGAAATTCCAAAGCATTTTTTATTATTATCTAGATGTTCATATAGCTTATTGAGGAGGCAAAGTATGGCAGACTCGGTCGACCTACCCACCCGAAATCCATGTTGTTCGTCACTCAGTATCTTATGCCTGTTACAAAATCTCATCATTTTATTATAAATGACTCTTTCTAAAATCTTTGATATTGACGATAGTAATGAAATAGGCCTATAATTGTTTAGTAACAATTTATCTCCTTTTTTGTGCAGAGGTATAATTTTCGCAGTTTTAAATATTTCTGGAAATACTTTTTCTGATAGAGACCAATTAATCAGATATGTTAGAGGAGCTACAATATACTGAATTATCGATTTTAACATGTTCGTGCTGATACAGTCTATGCCACAAGAATTAGATTTCCTAAGACAAGTTATAATATTAAAAATTTCATTTTCCGAAACCGGATCAAGAAATATTGTTGGAAATTCTTTGTTTAAATTAATAGGATGGTTTGCATTATTTTTAAAATTTTCAGCTAATTTATTTGGTAAATTAATAAAATGAGCGTTGGCGCTATCGACAATTTCTTGTGGATGTGTAATTATTTTATTGTTAACTCTCAGTTACTCAATTCTATTGGATTCCATACTATTTTTACCTAAGTCACTATTTATAATAGACCAGGCAGCTTTAGATTTATTAGAGGCGCTGTTGTATTTATTATCATTATATAGGCGTTTAGCCGCTTTCACAACATTATCGTATACCTTTTTGTACACTATATAAGACTTTTCATCCTCATGTCTTCTAGTTGCTATCATTATTCTATTTAATAATTTTAGTTTCTCGCATGAAATTCTAATTCCTTGGGTTTCCATCTTTTTTTGTTATAGTTTACTTTAACATTTGAAAAAGGAAAGCATGTATCGATATAGTAAAATAAGTTGTCACTAAAGGCTTTAAAACCGTCATTTATAGATTGTGCATCATAAACATTGCCCCAAATTTCCTTACTTACATGATAAATAAAATTTCGATAATTATTATCTGAAAGGACTCTAGTTTTCTTGTCTTCTCTATTTGGCATAAGATTTGGCATATCGAAAGATAAAATTTGGCACGTATGGTCTGACAGACTGTTCGGCACAACTTTACAGATAACATTACAATTATTATCTAAAAAGTTGCTACATATATAATCTATACAAGTAGAGGAATTTGTACATATTCTTGTTGGCTCAGCTACGTGGAAATCAAGATTATACATGCTGAAAAGATCAGACAGTCGATATTTATGTACACTATTCGATAAATAATCAATATTTAGATCACCGCACAATATAAGTAAAGACTTGTCTTTTAGTAGATTGTCAAGTAACATATCCAAGGTCTCAAAAAATATATTAATGTCTCCAGTAGGTGATCGATAAATAGTCACAACTTTGATTTTTTTATGGCCTACTTCCATTTGAATACCAGCCAATTCTATGTCTTTATCTCTAGAGAATTTCCTCAATGCAGATATTTCGTCGATACTTATATTGAGTGATGACTTATGTAAGACACTGACTGACTGACTATCAATTTTTCACGATTTTCTGCTTTCCACGTCCATTTTTCGGAAAACTAACCTCAGATTAGTAATCAGCGACCCAAAAAACCTAAAGAGACCCATTTTTGGACCAATACATTTATTTTCTTATGAATTAGAAATAAAAGAATAATATGCTACCCGGACTGGCCAAAAAACGGGTGGTTAAAAAAAGGGCATGGCCAGCAGCCATTACTTCAGTTGGCTGAATGATCCTGAGGGTAAAACGAACATGTTACCATAAAAAATATTTAGGGCTAACCTTGCTTTCATTTTTTTTTTATTCAGGCCTTTTCCCCCCTTCATTGACTCGATTAAAGGTAATTTGGACATAACAGATGTTTGAGGTTTGTTAGTTAAAGTTGTAAACTTTAAATTAATTACCTATGCTAAATTATTTATTCTAAATTATTTATTTCTTTATTTTCAGATGGTACAAAAAGAAACAAAAATTTATAAAGTGTCACTAAACGAGATAGTATATTATCATGGAGATCCAACCAGACAAACATTCGTTTTGAAAGAAGGTTACTGCGAACTTTATGATTTACAAAATATCTTAATAAGTACGTTAGGACCAGGTAGTCAATTTGGGATGATAGAAATGCTTGCTGGCTTTCCAAAACAGCATACGGTGGTCGCTATAACTGATTGTGTATTAATTGGCGTGGAGTACAGTTCATTTTATGAAATACTGAAAACTTTTCCAAAAGAATGTGAAATCATAGATCGTATTTTAAGAACCCAGGAGCTTAAGCGAATAACTGAAGAAATTGAACACGATTATGATAGAAGAAACCGAAAACATTTAGTTAAAACTTATAAGGAAATTCAAAGGTAACCAAAATACGACAAATGGGTGTGTTTCGATTAACACGATTTAATTTCCAGAAAATCTTTCATCTCCACGAGTTGGGCAGACTATACGAAACCATATAAAACAAGACTAGGGTTCTTTTGGTTCTTGGGTATATTACTTATGCCCTTAACCATCCATCCTGATGGATATTTTCTGAAAATATGGTGTGCAATACGCTGTATACTTATTATTATAATGGTAGTAATACTACCAGTATTATTAATGGCACCTCCATTCGCTGATGCAATTTACTGGCTATATTTTGTTTGCCACATATCCTTATATTTGGACATGTATTTCCTCTTCCACGTAGCTTATTATAATAAAATAGGATTGTTCAGAACTCATCCCATTTATACGGCTTGGTAAATATTAATTTATAGATCATACCAATCAGCAATCATCTCTAATATAATAGAATGTTTGATGCATAACATTGAATTGAATTGTAATTAGCGTGGTGGGGGGTAATTGTAGTGGTGGGAGGTAATTAGAGTAACAGGGGATAATTAAAGTGGTGGGGGGCAATTTAAGTATAATTAAGTGTAATTGCAGTAACAGTGGGGGTAATTACAGTAACAATGGAGGTAATTGTAGTAGATATGGGAGTAATTGCAGTAACAATGGGGGTAATTGCAGTAAATATGGTGGTAATTGCAGTAACAATGGGGATAATTGTAGTAACAATAAAGATTATTGTAATAGAAATAATGGTGATTAAAGCAATTATTTACTTTCAAAATATATTTTAAAAATAAAAATCCATTGAAAATTTTCACTTATAATATCACAGGAACTTAAATTATTTCCGGAAATTTTCTTGAGGGCACGAATATTTTGAAAATTTCCTTAAAATATTCGTGCCCGAAAGAAAATTTCCAGGAATAATTTAAGCTTGCGTGGTATTCGGTAAGAAAATTTCACACCACTTAACACCATAATTTGGAAAAAAATTATTAATCCAACCTGACATTTTAAATTAATTTCACTGCTTGTCAAGTTGGCCAGGGTATTATTGTTTTTGACATATGTTGATTAGTCATTTTTGTTTAACCGGTTCTGTCACAAAGCTTGATAATTACTAGTTTAAAAGGTCTGTACGTTGAGTTTAATAAGTGTATAGCGAAATGTCGCGATTTGGTAAAGAAAATCAACAAGTAATTAGACAAGAAATTCAAAATATAACACCATATAACACCCGAAAATCAAAATCATGTGTATGGAAACAGTAGAAATTTATTACGAAAAATATAAAATAAAATGTAATCCGTTTTCTGATGTGGAATTTGCGACCGCCAGAGCTGCACGCGATGCTATGCGCAAAAAATTACAGAGAGACCCATTAAAAAGAAAAGTGAGTGCTTCAGCCTTAACCAGTGACGAATACAACAAAATTATTGAAATGTGGGATGAAAATACTCCAGATGGATTGCAGCGTAAATTTTTTCACATAGTTTCACATGAGCTGGTATGGAAAGGAGGGGAAGGATATTCTGCGTGTATCCAATACTTCAAAGAAGAAACTGATAATTTCGGAAACCCTAAAGGTCGGATAGAATATAATCCAATATTCTCCAAAACCACACAAAGTGGTTCTAAAAAACTGTCGGATAGTAAATGGTTGATTACAATTTTCGACAATCCACAAATGTGTCCGGTTCGTTTGTTTAAGAAGTTGATGGAAAAAAGGGGAAATCTTATTCAGACCGACAGATTATTCTTAACACCAAATCCATACTGGAGTCAACCCAATTCGAAAGGATGGTACAAGAATAGCCCAGTTGGTAAGAGCATTGTATCTTCATGGTTTAAATCAGCAGCCTCTGATATAGGAATTGACACTAAAAAAGTAAAAATAACTAATCATTCTGCAAGAGCAACAGCTGTTTCGAAATTGGCCAAGGAAGGAGTTGGTGAACAACAGCTCATTAAAATTACTGGACACAGTAATAGTCAGTCAATCAATCTTACTTACAATTGGACGTTGAACATCATCATCAGATGATTGAATCCATGAGGAGAATTTCATCAAGTACTAGCAAGTTTAATCATGATCAGAGCACAATGCAAAATAAAACAGAAAGTACCCAGATTCAACCCACCAATTCAAGCCAGCCCACAAACATTTATAATAATTGTGTTTTTAATATTAATAAAACCTATAATAATTAAATTTATTTCGTTATTATTTTGCTTATTAGGTAGTCGGTAGTCGGTAAACTCATATAGGTATATCCACCATATTTCGTTAAATAAAAAAAAATTACCAACTTCAGTTACACCAAATGCTAATACTCAGATGGGTATTAGTTCAGTCTATCGCCCTTTCATAATTTTAGGTTATTAAAGGTGGTAGAAATGTATTTTTTGTTAAAGTCATCCATAACACTTCTAATTTAAAAAATATAATATTAACATAGTTTGTTGCAGTAGGTGGCCGTGCTATAGGCGGCCATGCTTTTGACAGATAAGGTTTATATTGGTAAATTACATTAAGTTGCTGTATAGTAAACCAGCAAACAAAGATATTTTTATGTAAAACATTTCTTGTAAGTATTTGCGTTAAACAATTTGAGAAAAATGAAATTCTTTGAAAAGTACAATTTATGTAAATACTGCAAAGAGTTGAGTCAAGCGCAAATATGTCATCCAAGATTAATATATTTAACGAATTTAATGGAAGATTGCGACCAGGAAGCGTTAGAGTCGAATGGTTTGTTTACGAAAATCCAAGAAAGTCTGCTGCAGATGTCAAGTAAATGTGGCCTTTTGCGTAAAAGAGATTTAAACAAAATTGTTTCAAAATATTACATACATGTCTTAAAACAGACATCTAATTAATTCGTCACCTTCCTATTCACCATTAAGAAGAGAGGATGGGTTAGAATTCAAGCAACATTTAAATCTTACTATGTTTGTACATCCTACGTTTTTTGAATTATAAATTGTTAATGCACAATAATTTAACAAATTTGTGTTTTCTGTTTAATGAAACTTTATAGCGAATAATAAATAATAATGTTAATTCAGAAATTTTGCATTATTCACAGGTACATCTACATTATTTAATGGTTGTAGATCATATATTTACCTTTTCAACTGTCAAAAAATTTTCACTTAAATATCGTGGCGCCTCGAAAAAATTTCCGGAAATTTTTTTAATTGCCATGGTAACTAGTCAAAATTAAGGTATCTTATTGGTTAAAAAGTAGAGGTGTGAAATTTTCAAAGTTATCGTATTTGTTTATAAGCAAAAAAATTTGGCAAATTTTTAAACAATTCCCTAGGCTCTCCTTATTATCGGATTTTAATATCTCCAAATGAATCTCAAGATCTGAGTGCTCTTTTATTTGTCAAAATATTCAACTTTCTAAATGCCTTAGCAACATTTTGAAAATTTGCAAATGGAGAAATTTAAATTGCAAAATTATTATGCAAAAACTAAAAGTTCGATCTTGATGAAATTTGGTGAAAAGGTTTATTATATTACAAAATTTTCTTTAGCCAACTATGAAGGCCATACGTATAATATAAGTATTTGAAAAAAAAATCTACAAATAATTTGCTATTTCAAATTTTTTTGCGATTTTTACTATTTTTGCAATATTTAAAATGAATTTTTGGATTCGCAACCAACTGCATCTTATTTAAAATCTAATTACAAAACCTTTCCGTTTCTATAACTTTCTTCTAAAAGCAATAGCTACTGAGATATATGAAAAAATAGAAAGAAAAAAACGGAACTTTTAGGAATTTTTCCACAATTTGTTTAATAAAAAATTACGCTCACGTTTTCAAACTAGCGCATAGTGAAATTATCATTTCTTATGATTTTTATAAGCGATTCACCCAACCCAAAACAAATACCGCCTGGGCTATCAGTAATTTGTTATATTTCAATAATATAAACAATAGTCCACGTAGACCATTTCTAAGAATAAGTAATACTTTCATCTTTTCCCTTCCAATTTTTTCTAATATAAGTTTAATACGTTTAATCGCAGCATCAAGTCACTGCTAAATTTCTAATTAGTAGGTACATTTCATTTCAGGCATTATATCACTCACAGCTTTTTGACTGACTTGATAGCAGCTTTGCCAATGGATCACATTATTTTCTATTTCAATCCATCGCATTCATGTGCAGCACATACACATATTGTACACATATTTGCACCGCACGGCCATCACTGCAGGTGGAAATTACTAAGTCTGATTCAATTGCATAGAGTTTTTAAATATTTAAATTACCTGGAATTTAATACGTGGAAGCCAAGAAAATCAGTGAAGATCCTAAAAATTATATTGATGTTAATGTTGACTATTAATATATCAACAGGCTTGATGTTAAACAATATTTGCAATTTTGATTTTGATGGAAAAACTCGAGAACAATTTTACAAACAAAATTTTTACCATCCAAAAAATGGTTCTGTCTATTATGGACATTTGGAATGTAAGAGTTCTTCATTCGATAGAGCAAAAAGTATTATTTTGGCTTAAAAAGTAAAAAATTGTTTAATAATCATTTCAATTTTTAGATCCGATGGAAAAGTATATAGTTGGTTTTTATAGTGTAACAAGTTTTATTACCGCTACAGGCTTTGGAAATATTAATGCAAACACATGGTTCACAATGACTGCCATTATTTTAATAGTGTTCATAGGTTTTGTGTTGTTTGCTACTTTAACTGCTAATATATCAACTATCTTATTACAAGAAGAGATTACCAAAAGGGAGTATTCCATCAACGTAGTGCATTTGATTAAGTTCTGCAAAAAGAATAATCTGCCTAAAGTAGTGGAATCACAAGTTAATGGTGTATTATTTTTCTATTGCTGTTGTTAACTTCCATAATTCTAGGTCATTGACCATTTAAATTTTATATGGGAAAAATCAAAAGGTTTGGACCATCCAAAGATTCTTTTCGGTTTAGATTTAAATATATCTCTAACAGAAGATCTATTATTGGACCAATACCAAGCTGTTCTAAAATACTGTGCTTTGTTCACGGGATTAAACGTGCATTACTTAAGATTGATAGTAAAGAATATTCAGTTACTTCATTTTCGTAAAGGTAATGTTATAATTTTTTAATTCATAAATACTTATCTAGCCTTTTTAGGAGAAACGATCGTTAGACATAAAGATGTTAATTCCAAAATGTTTATAATATTATTTGGACAAGTAGAAATATTAAATGAGGAAAGGGATTATATAGTAACTATTGGTGTTGGAGGTATATTTGGAAATATTACGCACAGTATTTATGCCTCGAGTAAGATTTATGTAGTGGCAAGAAAAAATGTCTCCCTTTATACCACAGACACGGAAAATTTTTTAAATACCATAGAACATTATCCGCGTATTTTTCACAAAGTTCAAGATATTTTAAATAGTAAAGCTGATTATTTGCCACCAACTTATTCGCCAAAAAAAGGTAATAATAATCTCTTAGCAATTATAATTATTAGCTACTTCAAATTGATGATTTTTGTAGTCACGTTAATGCAGAATTTTGTACAATTGAAATTATACACATTAATACTGTCCTCATAAATTTATAAAGATCCCCAATGGGGGACGTAAACATTTTTTTTGATTTATTGGAACAACTGTTGATACATTGCTCAACAAAATATAACAAAATTGTACTGACGGGGGATTTTAATATAAATTTAAATCACATTTCTCCCACTTTAACTGAATTAGCCTGTTTAATATCATCATTTGGCCTTGAAATCACGATTTCAGATTTTACAAGGATTACATCTCATTCAAGGTCTTGTATAGATAACATTCTTACAAACTTGGTAGAGGATAGTTATGAGACGGGTGTTGTCGACTCATGTTTATCTGACCACTTAGGTCAATTTATGGTAATTAAAGACGATAAAAGACCTAATAGAGACATTTGGAGAAGATCCATTAATGCCAAAGGTATGGTCAAATTTAAGGAATCGTTAAGAAATATCGATTGGAGTTTATTCGATAACCCAAAGCTCAACGCTACTTTTTTATCAGAGTTCTTAGTAAACACCTTTTCATTTTTTATTGATACACATTTTCCTTTTAAGAAATGCAAAATTAACAATAACCCACCTGTTCAGTGGTTTGACGACACTTAGGCAAATGAGGGGATACACTTTGCAGCATTAAAATTATTTCCAACTGTACCAGAGATTTTACATTATACAACGTTTTAAAAAATGAGTATAAAACTAAAATTGTAGAATCAAAAAGAATGGCATATGACAATTACATAATTAAGTCTGAGAATAAGGTACGTGATAGCTGGAAATTAATAAATTTCGAGATTAATAAATCTAGTTCGTGTTCGCCTGAGCATGATATTTCATCAGGTTCATTTAATGCATACTTCTCCTCAATTGCTGAACAATTGATTAATTTATTACTTTCAGTTGACGCCTCTGCCATTGACCATTTAAAAAAATTGCCGAATGTAAAATCTTCTTTTTTTCTTGAACCGGTAACCTCATTCGAGGTCAGAGAAGCAGTTAGTAGCTTAAAAAATTCTTACTGTACTGATGTTTATGGTATAAATAGTGTAATTCTTAAACAAACCATAGATATAATTTTACATCCACTCACAGTTTCTATCAACTCTTGTATTACTGAATGACATTTCCCTGATATTTTGAAAGTTACTAAAATTTTGCCTCTTTTTAAAAAAGGAGATATTAATGTTGTAGACAACTACCGTCCCATTTCTATCATCCCCATTTTTGGGAAAATTATAGAAATCATTCTTAAAAAAAGGCTTATGAGTTACTTAGATCGTAATAAGATTTTAAATTGCCGGCAGTTTAGTTTTAGGAGCAAATGTTCCACCACCATGGCTGTTTTTAATTTAGTGAGTGACATAGTCGGAGGTCTTGAAAAGAGAGAGCATGTGGCCATCAGCTTATGCGATCTCTCCAAGGCCTTTGACTGTGTGTTTGGAAAAGTTGAGTTTCTATGGTATTAGAGGTCTGCCATTAAATCTCTTCTCCTCCTCTGAACAACAGGCAACAGTGCGTCTCTGTGGCCAATGTAAATTCTGAATTACTTTCGGTTAAGCATGGAGTGCCCCAAGGCTCTGTCTTGGGGCCATTACTTTTTATATTATATATTAATGACTTTTTTCACTTCATGTCACCTAAACAGTGCATAGCTTATGCCGATGATACGTCTATTATTGACTTTAATTTAAAAAGTCATAATTTAACAGATGACAGCATTAGTTCAATCAAACAAGCGGCTGCTTGGTTTTCTTCAAATAATTTAAAATTAAATGAAGACAAAACACAGAAACTTGTTTTGTCTACAAATAATTCGCTTATTAAAGGTAACGGTGTTAAAATCCTTGGAATTGTTTTAGACGACACTTTCAGTTGGTACAAACATGTAGAGCAACTATCACACAAATTAGCAAGTTCTATATTCATGCTACGTAGACTAAAAAATCAACTATGTATTAAAACTTTAAAAGCTTGTTATTTTTCGGTATTCCACGCTCACATTAATTATGCAATTCTTCTTTGGGGTGGTTCTGCTCATGCAGTTAAAATCTTTCGTTTGCAGAAGAAAGCAGTCAGATTAATTGTTAATGCGAGCTGGAGAGATCATTGTCTACCGAGTTCCTTCTCTTTATATTTATGTTACGTTACAAGAAATTCATAAAAATATAAACTCATTTTCTTCAAACTCTGATTTTCATCCTTATAGCACCAGGTCTGCTAATCAACTCAGACAGCCTCGTTTTCGTTTAACTAAATCACAAAAGAACTCTCTAAACTTTCAGTTATACAATCACCTTCCTAATAACATAAAATCTCTTAATTTTAATAGTTTCAAATATACAATAAAAAAACACATTTTAAACAATTGTTTCTATTCTACTGAAGAATGTTTAGACACACGAATTAACATTTAATGTAACATTTTTTATTGTTTTTTTTTTACTATTGTTCCAACTTGTTTAGTGTGTTATAGTCGATATATTCTATGAAATTGCTCCATCTTTTTTGTTCCTTGTATTTTATAATGTATAATTGTATATTGGAAATACTTTATCCTTATGTATTTCTAATTGTTTGTCCAAATATTTTACAATGATTTATGTTTATATTTTCATGTTTTATAGTGTTTTGTTATACTACTCTATTGGGCTCTAGACTTGCCAAAAACTCTATTGTAACTTGGTCAAATAAATTATCTAAATAAATTATCTATTAATGGTCATTTAAAATTCACTGATCAGGTATCTAGTAGACTGCAGACTTTCACGATCATTGTTCAATAATAATTTCCAGATAGACCAGGTGCAGAAGCGGAAAATGGGTCCATTCTGATACAGTAACACGATATATTTCCGCCTACGTAATTTTTTGCGCTGAATCGATTGCGCGGGGCCCCAGCTTAACCCTCTAGTCTCCCCTATTGGCCAAAAACCACTCCCGTAACGCGTTTTATGCTACTTGCGAATTTGCGATGCGAGACTGGTTTCTTTTTAGTCAACAAACCAAATATTCTGAAAATGATGCGTACCAGTCCAGAAGCCCGGGTGAGAAGCCGCGGAGCCGGGCCGGACCCCTGTTGGCCGAAAAACTATCCCTGGAATGCGCTTTCACTATTTGCGATTCGGGACTGGTTTCTTTTTTGTTTTTTCCTAGAAATATTCTGAAAATGATGCATACCGGCCCAGAAGCCCGGGTGGGAAGCCGCGGTGCCGAGCGGAGCGGGTGGAACTACCCCTTCATTGTATTTTAAATAAATAAATAACTAAAAATAGGAAAACCACAAACGGTTGAAGCTTCCTTATTTGAGAAGATACGAAAAAGTTAAAGGGATGAAAGTTGACGGCAAAGACAATAAGAATAATAATTTGTATCAAAAAATTCGAAAAACGCAGCTGGCTTTGACATACGCTCTTGTGCAAAAATGAAAAGAACAAATCTGAAAGTGGGCCATGGCACCATTAATTCTGTTTATCTTTTCTCTTTCCAACGATATAAAACCTGTCACAAAACAACAAACGAAATTTTAACTGATAATGTTAATTATTTAATAATCGGCTATGCCATAATAGTAAAAATTCACAAAATTTTTAGAAATTTCAGAGGGCTCCTAGGCTAACATTTATCAGTATACCCTAACGTACCTTCACACCCAATTTGGTGCTTTTATCCGGCAGGTAACGGTAATCTTGAAATACAGCTTTAAGCCACCTCACTCTAATACACGTCTAGTAGTCCCCAGTACAGCGTCCTGTTTTGAAAATTATTACAAAAGTGGTAAAAATGGACTTAGAGGCTTCATTTTAACGAGTAAAATTTTCAGAGTACGGGATGGGCGCTTTTCCGCACGCGCAGCACCTAAACCTGTCGTTCTAGCGCGGTTACGATTTCTTATTACAAAACTCAATTTCTTTATTTTAATTGAAAAATTATGCATCAAATGAAAATAAAATTTTTTTGTCCGAAAAAAAAGTGGGCGCGATTGTCGAGTCCAACACCTGCAACATGTCACTCTAACACGGCCGTTTTGTCATTGCACAACACCCAATTTTCAATTGCAATTACTCATAATTGCCTAAAAAAGATAGTCCATAACTTGTCCGACAAATTTTCAGCCTCGTTTTTTCAGTCCTGAATATGTCAGTTATGGCAGGTTATGTTTTACAATTGCAAAATTTCGGACAAAAATCACACGCGATAGATTTTTACGTTTTTGAACTGAATATAGTACTGTCCGACAAAAATAGTGAATCATGTTACCAGTCCGACAAAAAAAAGTTAATACGATGCATCCTTAATCGTATTTTTATTTTCGTATATAATTAGCTGCCAATATTATGTAAATTAATGTTGATATGTTGTATTTATGATTTTATTTAATTTATACTCTGATAGAGGATAATTGTGCAATGTATTGTAAATAAATAAGTACTAATAAATTAATTAATAAATAAAATTAGTATTTTTTTGTGAACAAAATTATGAAAAATGATCAGACCTGATTTTGTTCATAACAACTTTTATCATTTATTAAATTCATACCTTTAGAGAAGATAATTATGCAACTTAATAAATAAATACTAATTAATGAATTAATAAATATTAAAAAAGCTCTAGCTTTCAGTTCAAGTAAATTTCTGTTTCCTTTGTGAAAAAAAATTAATCAGGCCAAATTTTGTTCATAACAACTTTTATATTTTATTAAATTCATACCTTTAGATAAGATAATTATGCAACTTAATAAATAAATAAATAAATACTAATTAAAATATGAATAAATATTACAAAAGCTCTAATTTTAGTTTTCTTTGTGAAAAAAATTATGCAAAGTAATCAGGCCAAATTTTATATTTTATTTAATGTATACCCTTATAGAAGCAAAACTGTGCAATGTAGTAAATAAATACTAATAAATGAATAAATACTTATTATATGTCGGTTAATTTTAGTTATTTTTATTTAAAAAAATATGAAATATGATCAAACCATATTTTGTTGTTCTTAACAACTTTTGTTATTTAATGCGGTATATAAATTAATTTATTGAAAATGTCAACACCATCAAAATTAAGATTATTCTGAATCTGAATCATCACTACTCGAATTATCATCAGTTTCATTACCGTATTCTTTATCGTTGTCGGTTTCATTACTCGAATCGCCTTCATCGTCGGTAGTAGATTCTGAAATAATGTTAATAAAAGTTCTATAAAGTTGCATATTTTTAAAAAATTATTATAAGATTTTTTATAAGATTTCAATAGTATACCTATATTTTCTAAAGATATTTCGTGAAGCGTTGGACTTTGAGGATCGTCAAACCAATAAAACTCGTAAGCACCATCTATTAATTCCTAGCCGCATTCTTTTGGTCTCTTTTCCGTTGGCGTGTGTTTGTGTGCATTACACCATATGCTGCTTATATAAAATGTGCGTTTTACATGTTTTAAAAGCTCTTCTTTGCTTGGAGGTAAGTTTGAGGCATCAAAAGATCTCATTTTCTTCTTCAATACTTCCTCTGAGGAATTGGTGTTTTTATAACTCCTTTCAAACGTTTCAAAACGACATTTGTTAACATCACTTTTGGTTCTTAGTCCACACATTCTACAAACGAATTGTTCAGTTGTTTTAAAAACCTCGCTCACTACATTTATTTGAGATGGTGAGGTTTGTATAACATTAATAAAAGTTTCTTGAAAGACTTCTTTAAAATCTGAAAAGGTTTTTTTTCCCTTTACGGAAGAAAGAAGGGTTAAAATCATTTCCTGTAAAAATGTGGCATACTGTCAAGGAACGCGATAGTAAATCACCTAGTTTTTGATGTATTTTGTTGATATCGAGGTATAACTGTTTTTTAGATGTGCTCAAATTTATTATGATCTGTTTCGGCTTTTCGAAATCCAAAATTGGCAAGCATTATCACAGGGATATCTGAGTCTGTGCAATGCACTTGCACACGATAGATTAACACTTTGATTTTTATAAAAGTCACATGGAGTAAAACGTAAAGGAAGCCGGCAAAGCAAAGCGTATATATAACAATGGAGCCTGGCAGACCATGAGGCAATGAATTCATTAGCTGCTCTTCCCGCGCACATTCTTTAGTACAGTTTTGGCACTACTTTTAAAAATAAAAACAAATTTTTTTAAATTTTTCTAATTAGTTTTTATAAGTTTGCGTCATTTTTTTTGTCGGACACCTTTTTCTTTATTACACATATATTATTTGAAAGTGAAAAAAAAATTAAGATTATAACTTTTGTAATCGCAAAACGTAACCTGTCATAACTGACATATTCAGGTAGTCAGACTGAAAAACCGAGGTTGAAAATTTGTCGGACAAGTTATGGATTATCTTTTTTAAGCAATGAGCAATTGCAATTGGAAATTGGGTGTTGTGCAATAACAAAAGGGTACCACGCTAGAGTGATATGTTGCAGATGTCGGACTCGACAATCGCACCCTCTTTTTTTTTTTTCGGACAAAAAAATTTTCTTTTGATTTGACGCATAATCTTTCAATTAAAATAAAAAATTTGAGTTTTGTAATAAAAAATCGTAACCGCGCTAGAACGACAGGTATAGGTACCACGCGTGCGGAAAAGCGCCCATCTCGTACTCTGAAAATTTTACAGTGTGGTAAACTCGTTAAAATGAAGCCGCTAAGACCATCTTTACCACTTTTGTAATAATTTTCAAAAAAGGACGCTGTACTGGGGACTATAGTATTTGTTTCATTTGTTTTACTATTATTATCTATTTGTTTTACCTCTTTTACTATATAGTCACCTTGCAATTGTATATTCTCATGACCTGTGTAAATACTAATATGTATAATGCACCAATAAAGATCTATCTATCTATTACACCCTCTACAAAGAACAGCTCGCAGAAATTGATTTTCGCTATATTTCTATTAAAACAAATATCGTATCTTGATTTCAAATGAGCTTTCTCTTAAATAGTTGATTTCCATAATTATCTTATGGTTGATTTCCATAATAACGCATCTTACTTTGCCTACAAAAAAAAATAAAATCAGTAATCTGATATTTATTTTTCAGACATAACTGAGAAACCTGATTCTTGGAAAGAAATTGAGTCCGAGGAAGATCCAGAATCAAAAACGAATATAAAAAGTAAATCTATATCATTTAGATGGTTTGGATTTTTTGTGAATCTCAACGATAATGTTGCTAAAGTAAAGTATATTCAGCTGGTAATAAAATAGATTTAAAAATAACAATTTTTTTTAGGTAATGGACAATTTGACTTGTTTGGCAAGTTTATTGAATATTTTTCTCATACCTTATATATTTACAACACAATATAACAGTTACTGGTGTTATTTAGATTTACTTTTCGAACCTGTATTCTACGTGAGAGTGTTTGTTAAAGTCCATAAGATTAATATTTACGGAAATATTATCAGATCAAATAGGGAAATTGTCAAAAAGTATTTTAATAATCCCATGCGTGTTTTGTGGAATGTAGTACCAAATATTCCAGTTTATCTTATATGCTTGCTTTTCTCCCAGGATAAACGATTCTTTCTATATACTTGCATGAGGCTATTACATCTGTTGAGATTTTATTATATATGGGAATATTTTAACGAGGTATGTATCGCTCTGTTTTCTGTTGCACACAATTTATTCAATAATTTATTTCGGTCTAGCGGTCGTTATCAAAGAGTTATCAAAACGAAACTAAAGGAATATGGGAATATGTATGTTTATAAAATTATATTACCTAGATTTGTTTTATATCTGAATTTGAATACTTATCAATAATAGATGTATCTACTTGTAATACCAAATTAAATTTGAGTGTATGTTATCCAGCGACATATATTATGTACTGAAATTTCAATCGTATGTTCGTTCAATCAAACTCCCATCCCATCCGCCAATTCTACCAAGCGCTGGTCTCCAAACGCAACAGTTTTACTTTGGTAGACTTGTAAGTAGGTACCATTCGGGTTACCGAGTCCACTTCTACATAAATATGATCTAAGATTGAGCCATATGGTCATGAAATCACTCGTAGCCTCATACTGTTACAATTTTACCAAATAATAACCCTTAATATTTATTCGTGTAGGTCTAATAAATATTAAAGTTATTAAAGTTTTAAATGGCCTCGCATATTAAAATTTAAAAAATATGTTATAGACATAATTGCGGGATACTTGTCAATAATTGAAAAAGATATTTGATGGCGGAAACATCGAAAAGCTTTTTCACATTTCAAACTATTCGGGAATATAGGGGTAGATGTTACTTTGAGATGACGCTAATACTGTCAGCAGAGAATATTCTGTTTCTCCGTCCGTTTAGTGGCTGCGACTGCGATTTGTTAATGGAAGAACAATAGATTCTCAAAAGCATCGATGATGATGACATTGAGGACATCAACCAACCAGGACCATAAAAAAAGGAAAACAACAATAGTATAATTGCGTGGTAGGCGCCATTTACATCTAAGATCGCGAAGCTGTGGATTAGGCCTATCGGGGATACCACAATAGAAAAAACGCTCCATTTACTTTACCTAAGATGGAAATGAGTCCTTTGAATTCGCAAAATTAATATAACTATGTAATAAATAGCGAGAAACGATTGAAAAAATCACAAAAATAGGGTTTTACTATTTTCCCGCCGCTGTAACTTGTTACATATTGTTACTTACAAAAAAAAAATTATCACAAAAATGTGAGGGATTGTGTCTTCTTCAACTTTATTCCAGACATTTTCGTCGTTGGATCAACCGCTGCGGAGTTATTTTCAAAAAACTAATTTTTTGTACATTCTAATCAAGATGGCGGCTCGAGCGGTCCCCCCCCCCCCCTCCAAGGTCGAAAACATTTTTGTCATGAGTTACGTTGATGGCCGTAACAACCTTGTTTTTAAAAACAATTTACAATTTGTAGGGCTAAGTTTAGCCCACAAAGAATGATGCAAGTTGAATTTAAATTGACTTTATTATAACGAAATTACAATGAAAAGTGAATCTTATACTACTCTCACATATATTTATAACATTTTATAATCTTCGCTGAATAAGAGCTTCCTTATTCTCTTTGGAACTAGGTCGCTGCTAACTCCTCCGGCGCCAAACTTGAGCATAGCTTCCTTCATGCTATGCGAAAGGGTACATCTCTTGTTGGGGTAACTTCTTGGTGTCTTTTCTGTTGGTTCTTACTTGAAGTCATTTTCAAATACAATAATTTCAGTCTAGGGAACATAACATAAATTATTATCAAAACAATCACAAGATAAATAATAAGGGTTTTAAAATCAAAGCTCGACATCTCTTCAGTTTCTATGTTTTTTACAAGTTTTTTTTTTTTTATACATTTATTTAACGTCGGCCTATTTCCGCTACTGAGGCCTAACACCGACGCCTGTAGACGAGCTACCCCCAACCAGGAATTTTGCCGAACCTCTTCCCTTAAGAAGAGTAGGGATCTTTTACTTGCCTAACATTTAATAGACAAGGGACCGACGGCTTTACATCCCCTCCGAAGGATGGTATATCTCCTATACAACCCTCGCCTAAGGTTGTATAGCTTCCGCGCATACACTGATATACAAGCCGCTAGAAGATGTGTGAGGCGACAACGCGGTTTCCGTTGGAATGGTCACCTATCCAAGTACTAACTGCGCCTGTCGTTGCTTTACATCGCATATCGAAGTATGTACATAGTAAAGACGCACCTACGCTCGTCCCTTTTTACAAGTTGTTTGTTTAAATTTAATTCATTGTTTAGTTTGTTTATATCATCTAAGTTAATATGTGAGATTTCTAATGCTTTATTTTCGAAAAATAACTTGTCAACATTGTTTTGTATGTATGGCAAAAATCTGCTAATTTGATTAATTTTTAAATCAGTTTTGTATATTTTTATTACATGATGATCAAACTGAATAAAGCAATCTGGTGAAAGCGAGATAATATAAGTTCCAAGAACGTCTTTAGTTTGCAAGTGATTGTTACAGTTTATTTTTAACACATTTCTCGTAGGAGAAATAATTATGTATTGGTCTTTGTCAATTTCTTGCACTTTAGATTCAATAAGTTTTATTTTATTTTGGCTACAATTTAAACTTTGTTCTTTGGGTATAATTTGAATTTCACAAATTTTGTTATTTACGTTATGTAATTTTGATAATTTACAAAAATAATTTTCGTTACTTATTTCTATACAGGGTTCATCAAATAATGCGTATGATTGCTCGGATAGAACTAGGAATTTGGATTTCGGGATTATAAGATTGAAGTTGTTATCAGATGTTAACGTGGGTAGAGCCCATAAATGAAAAAACATTATATATCTCGTTCTGGGTGATAGGAATTTCAATGACAAATTTTATTACGTTGTCCTTCTGATAGGCTTTAATTTCCGTAATTTTTTCGAATGAAGTCACATTGTTCATGGGGAATGGCAGTTTATACGGTTCATCAATTAGTTCTGTTATTTTTTGTAGTTCATTTTTTAAGTCATCTGGATCGATTATAGCGGGATGCATTAATCCTATTCTGGCGAAGGTAATTGATGTTTCTATTTCTTCTAAGGCTCTTATAATTTCGTTCATGGCAAGAATTAGTTGGTTGTGTGTAGTGTGTAGTAATGATATCGCTCTATTTTCAGTCGCCTAGATATCTTGTTTTTCCATATGTGCCTGAATTTGTATTATTCTGCTTGTCATAATTAGCTCATTATTTTCCAGAGTATTTATAGACTTATTGAATGTTTTAATGGTATTTTCCAGTATTGAAATTTGATTTGAACTCATATGCGATAATTTATTTTGACTTTCCTGCAATTTTAGTATTTCTTTCTCGTAACGTTCGCCATCATCAGCATCTAAGTTTCCTGATATCAATTTTATTCCTTTTCCTAGAATATTGAGAAGTCCTCGTTTTGTTCTTTTGTGAATTAATAACTGCTTGAATTTTTGTTCTGCTACATCTAACATATGTTGACTAGTGGCTAAATATATTTTATTTTCTGATATATACGTTTTTCCATATTGGGTGTTATTATAGCCGCCTTCCAGTTTATTGTACATTTTTCTAAGTGTGACATAGTTGGCGTACAAGGAGTCTAAGCTTATTTCTTTAATCAGGGTCCATTTGGATTTTTGAATTTGGGTGGTGCCAATATGTTGTGGGTAGAGTCCCGCTTTGTCGGTGTATTTTTCAATTTTTAGTTCTCCGATTCCTCCGCTGATGACTCGTCCGATTCCGTATCTGGAATAAGATAGGAATGTTTTAGTTTATCCATATGAATTTTTCTGGTATGTTTTATCTGATTGTTTAATAAAACACAAGTTTTGTCTGGGTTAATTTCTTGAATTATATAGGGGCCTATGAATGGGTTTGTCGTTTTAGATCTCCCGCGGGGGTTTCGCATATAAACTTTATCTCCAACTTTATATTGACTTGTTGAATCTTGATTTTTTCTTAGATCAATTTGATATGCTGCCTGTTTTGTTTTTATTAAATTTTGTTTTACTAGTTCGTACTGAGCTTGGGTGGTCTTTTTCAATTCGTCGACGAAAACTTGATAGTTTCTATGCTGAACATTTATAGAATAAGGGTTGGCTGCGTTAGTTTGTCCTAATAGTAATTCTTGTGGTGTAAAATTCGTTGCGGAATGTATGGTGTTATTGTAGGCGATTATACATTGTTTTATTCTGACGATGGGTCTCATGTTAGGGCTTGTTAATTTGGCTACCCTATAATGCTCGATTAGGGTTGAGTGAAGCCTTTCTATGGCTCCGTTTGATCTGGGATTGTAAGGTGTGGTTAAGTGATGGTCTATTTCGTATAGCGTGGTTAGATCTTTAACTAGACCGTTTTCAAATTCGGTTCCGCTATCTGTGGTTATTTTTCTTGGTATTCCATAATGCATAAAATAGTCTAAAAGAGCGTCGCAGACTTCCGTTGCGTTCTTGGTCTCTATTTCATAAGCAACAGCATATTTCGTAAAAGAGTCTAATAAAGTTACAAATTTGAGTTTTTCAATTACAAAAGTGTCTATAAACACATGATCCAATGGTTTGCTCGCTGTAGGCGTCAAATTGATGTTTGCTGCAGGCGGTATTCGGTCATATTTAGCCCTATTACAAATCTCACAATTTTTTATATAGTCTGAAATCGTTTTGTCCATCAATGGCCAGTAGTAGCTTCTTTTAATTTGTAGTAAAGTAGGTAAGATTCCACGATGGTTTAGATTTTCATGTATTCTTTTTGTAATGTTTAATTTTTCATTGTCTTGTAGTATATATGTCTTGTGACCCATACATCTAATTAATTTCGGTTTATAGCTCATGAAAATACTTAAATAGGCTTGGCATAATGTGGGATAGAACTCGTCTGTACAATTAACATAGTATGTTTCTTTTGGTACCAGATATTCTTTTAACCAGTTTTGTATTTGTAACTGATCGTTTGCAATGAAGGTCAGATAGACCTTTTTCTTGTCAAATTGCACAATTTTTGTGGTATACTCGCTCGGGTCTTGGATTGTGTTAAACCATATTTGTTTATTTTTTGTTTCTATGGCGTCGTCTGCTAGGGGTATACTAGGCGTATTATCTTCCTGGGAATGTATAGTTACATTTTCTTCTACTTGAGCGGGCATTTGAAGATCGATATCGGGTATTTCTAGGTCAATCCTGGGTATTTCTAAATCGGCGTCTATTCGATTTGGTTGGTCGTTTCCACTTCGTAGGATATCATTTATTTCACTAGGTGTTGGTGTATTTAGGTCTCTTGAGGTTCCAGCAGTGGCGGCGATTGAATGTTCTAGGGGGTAGATTTTTATCCTTGATAGGGCGTCAGCGTTTAAGTTGTGTTTTCCTTTCTTATGTACAATTTCGTAATCAAATTCCTCTAATCGTAATTTCCAGCGTGTTAGTCGAGGGTTACATTCTTTAAGGTTCATCAGCCACTGTAAGGGTTTGTGGTCTGTTACTATCTTTATCTTCCTGCCGAATATGTATGAAAAATTTTCGTTGCGAAAATAACGCTCATCAGCTCTCTTTCGCACGTGCTATATTTTCTCTCGGTTTCATTTAAAGTTTTTGAAGCATAGCATATAGGTAAATCGTTTCCTGACTTCATTTGCAAGAGCACCGCGCCGAGTGCAATATCTGATGCATCCGTAGTTATTATGAATGTCTTATTGAAGTCCGGGTATTGTAGTATGGGTGCATTACTCAAAATTTCTTTGCATTTTTCAAAAGCTTCAACAAATTTTTTATCATGAATTATTTTTGAATTTTTCTTTAGGCATTTCGTCAATGGTTTGGTTAAATGTGCAAAATCCTTAATAAATTTCCTGTAGTAACCTACGAGGCCAAGGAACTGCTTTATTTCTTTCGTAGTGGTTGGTATTGGAAATTTCGTAATCGCTCGTACCTTGTCGGGATTGGGATGTACTCCATCTGGTGTGATAACGTGACCTAAGTATTCGGCTTCGTGTCTCACAAATTCAGATTTATCCAATTGAATCTTTAGGTTCGCATCCCTAAGTGTTTCAAATATTTTGTCTAAACGTGAAATATGTTCGTCCAAAGATGAGGAAAAGGCGACAATGTCATCCATGTAGACTAAGCATATCTCATTCTGCAATCCTCTAAGTATGTGGTCCATTACAGATTGGAAAGTCGCTGGGGTATTTTTTAGTCCAAAGGGCATCCTTTTAAACTCATAGTGTCCATTCTCAGTTGAAAATGCAGTTTTTTCTATGTCATCTGGAGCCATTTCTATTTGATAAAACCCGTTGGCTAAGTCTAAAGTTGTAAAATAAGTGCTGTTTCCTAGTTTGCTTAATAAGTCGTCTATATTTGGAATAGGATATTTGTTATCAATAGTTTTTTCATTGAGCCGTCGGTAGTCTATAACTATCCTCCATTTTGCTTTTCCACTTGCATCTTGTTTCTTAGGGACAACCCATATAGGCGATGACCAGGGTGATATACTATGTTGTATGATGTCATCTTTCAGCATCTTGTCCATTTGGTTTCTAACTTCCTCTCTGTGTACTTATGGGTAGCGATAGCTTTTTGTGTAAATCGGTTCGTTGTCTTTTGTTTTAATATGATATTTAATTTTGCTTGTGAATGTAAGTGGCATATCTTCGTGGTAAAATATGTCTCTGTATTTCAGACACAGTTGTTGTATTTTTTCTTTTTCCTCTGTATTCATATGGTTTGTTCTTAAGTTTTTCTCTAAGTTTTCTACCAGTTTCATATCTATTTGTGAGTTATCGTATGTTTCAGGAGTGTCCATCTCGATGTTGTTTATTTCCATAAAATCTTGTACCTTAATTGGTTTGTCCAGTTTAAAATTTTGTGGTTCGTCTGAATTATTTTTTATTGTTGTAATAATATAATTATTTTCTATGGTGACTATTGATGGTGGAATTTCTAAATCTTTTTTGAATTTATGTTGAGAAACTAGTCCCTGTTTTAATTTTGTTTTCTCTACCGGTAATTTGACTATTACCTCTGTTCTAGGTGGAATTACTTTTGCATTTTCCTCCTGTTCGGTTTCAGTGCAAATTAAGTTCAATGGAATTGTAGTTCTCTTTGTAATTAATAAGTTTTTATATGTATTAATTTGTGCTTTAGTTTCTCGTAATAGGTCCATGCCTAATAGTCCTCCAAATTCATTATTAAAATTGAATAAGTAGAATTTATATGGTGTTGAATACTTTAACGTTTTCGGTAAACTGGCCATAATACTTCCTGTATGTACTGTACGTCCATGGGCAGTTTGGATTAAAAAATTTTCTGGTTTGATATTATTCTTGAAATATTTCATGGCTAATTCGGGTTTTATGAGGCTTTTTGCTGAACCAGTATCAATCAGAAAATTTGCTTGAAATTCCGGTATGTAAATATAGGCTAAATGTGTATCGATTTGCGCATTAATATATACTAAGTTTTCTTCTTGTCCGGGCTGGTATCCTGAAAATTTGTCGCTTCATCGAATAATGGTTCACAGGGTGGTTGCTCAGTATTTGTGTTTTCTTGGTAGGCTTCTTCGAAATATTGAGGGGTGCATTGGTATTGATTTGTGTCTGTTGGATAATATTCACATTGTGCTTGATACTGATCTTCGTAGTTTTCAAAATATTCTTCAGGTTGATCATAAAAATCGTTTATGTTGATATAGTGTAGTTCATTAGATGCGAAATTTGGTTTTCTAAAAGTAGCGTTACCAGAAGAAGTGTCCATTGGTGTAGGTTTATAAAAATTCTGTCTTGCGCTAGGTTGGAAACGGGGTTGAAATACATTAGTCGGTGGTCTCTGCTGTTGAATATTATTTCTATTAAATGCTTGTGTATTATTTTGTTGCCAATTTCTTGGTTGGAAATTATTTTGTTGTGAATTATTTGCTTGCCAATTTGGTTGCCAGTTATTTTGTCTAACGAATGGTTGTTGATATCGATTATATATCGATTTTGGTTAAAATTTTGATATCGATTAGGTGGTATGAAACTTTGCTGAGGTCTGGCGAATGGTACAGGCCTTCTTATTTGGGGAAACTGCGTTTGTGGAAATGGTGCTTGCGGCACGTTTCTAGTAGGAAATTGACTTGTTTTTCTTATATAATTTAAGTTGTCCTCGTCGGTAAATATACTTATGCCTTCTTCTATTGTTTTGGGTTCTCTGCAGCGCACGATAAGGCTATATGGTTCTTTTAAGCCTTTCATAAATGTTTTTATGGTCATATTGTTATACAATTTAATTTTTTCTTGTTTTATTGTTCCATCATTTTCAGTCGAATTTACTTTCGACATTAATAGGCTATTTATATCTTGGCATTTTTCTCCGAACTTTATTGCTGATTCGTTGTTTTCTTGTTTAATCATCAGAAGGTCGCGTATAAGTGAATCTTCGTCACGTAGATCTCCAAAAGTTAGCTGAATCGCTTCTTTTAAAGTAGGCCAAGTTAAAATATTTCTTACTGCAATCAGCTGTGCTGCACGGCCAACTAATTTGCTGCGAATATGGGCCATTAAAAATGAATTGAACACATTATCTTCAGCTCGTCCTAGTGCATTTATTACGTTTTCGCATGCCAAAGTAAAATTCGATATTGTTACTGGATTGCCATCGAATCTCGGGATGGTTTCTAGCTGGTCTCTAATTGTCGGTTGTTGATACTGTTGTTGGGGTTGGGGTTGCTGCTGCTGTTGTTGTGTTGCCATTTTAAATTTATTTTTGGATATATTTAAGTTCGAAAATTCTTCTAATATATTATCAATTTTGTTTTAATATTTTTGATATTGTACAGATAAATATAATGTTTATTTTGCTCGATAGGACGTCGAGACTTATAGAATAATTTTATTGCGGAATAATAAAAAGTGTCAAAAATAGGGTAAGGGTTAATTTGATTTTACAAGCAGGAATGAGCAATCATACTTACAAAAATGGCATCACTAGAGATGATTTCATTTTTCGACACGTTGGTGAGGGAGGTATAACGATACGAGTGACCTTTCTAGCTATGTAGAAACCGTAGCCTGCCTCGTATTTCCCTCCGTTTTTTTGCTCGCTTGGGTTCCTTTGATGTACCTGGGATGAGTAGGAGTTGAATGTAGATGAATGGATGAATGTAGGGAAATTTTCAAAAACTTGAAATTTCTTTGCTTGAACTTCTTTCTTGAAATCTTCTTTCTTGAAATCTTCTTTCTTGAATCCTTCTTTCTTGAATTCTTCTTTCTTGAAATCTTCTTAATTAAGGACTACTGTTCGCTGTCGTCGGACTCTTGCCCTCGGCTACTATCTTCGTCCCTCAGGGTGGATTCTGCTTCGGCAAATGGTTGAAACCAACGTCTTTCTTTAATTTTCGAAAGAAAACTCTTCACAAAATCACACTTCTGACACCAGTTACGTTGATGGCCGTAACAACCTTGTTTTTAAAAACAATTTACAATTTGTAGGGCTAAGTTTAGCCCACAAAGAAGGATGCAAGTTGAATTTAAATTGACTTTATTATAACGAAATTACAATGAAAAGTGAATCTTATACTACTCTCACATATATTTATAACATTTTATAATCTTCGCTGAATAAGAGCTTCCTTATCCTCTTTGGAACTAGGTCGCTGCTAACTCATGGTTTAGACCTTAAAAACATATTTAAAAATCATTACTACCTCACCTTTTGCAGGGCAAAACTCCCTACTGACTGGAGTAATAAATAACGAGCCTTTTTCGGAGTGGTGGTTGTTATTTTGTATTTATTACTAATAATCAATATAGTATTATTGCTTTATTAAAATTATTACGTATTTTTTACGCTTTTACTTTATAAAAAAACTAATATCAGATATGAGATGTGCGCTTTTCTTCGCCTTGCAATTCCAGGACAGTATCTGTACATCATAGTCGCACCCATTGAGAAAAATATTCTCAGTCCGTTTTTTTGCATAATCTTATGTAAAATGGTCCCCTGAAAACAAATCTGCATGTTACCAGGTCTAAAAATGGGTCAAGAATTGTTTAAACAATTTTTTAAACAAATTGCAAAAATTATTTATTTTGCTCCGGACAATTTTTTTAGGTTTTTTGGGTGATTTTGAATAAAAAAGGTCTCTTGCAATTTTTCTATAAAGTTGATAGTTTTCGATATTATATTAATTATTTAAAGTTCGAAAAAATTCAAAAATGGCCATTTTCAACCCTGAAGAACAATATAAAAAACAAAAAATTGTAATGTTGCTAAAGTCCTTAAATATTTTTTAGTTTTACGTTTTCTTACAGTTACATGGCAGTACTACTTTTTCTGGTAAATTTAGGCAATATAATGTTCTCTTCTGACTTATAATATCCCCATTGCGTAAAGTCAATTGGAGTATAGGAAGAATATAAAGCATTCTTCCAAATATATGTTTGAGCAGAAGCTCTTAAAGTGTGTTGGAAAAGTGCATTGGATGTACAAAGTATATTAGCTATTATAATGCCTATATCACACAAACGATTAAATATCAGTCTTCGTGCATCATCACGTCTATTATTAATAACACAATTTTCATTATCAACTTCAATAAAATTATTAATTCGTTTCGTTAAGACGTCTAATTCAAACATTTGATTTTTAAAATCTGTAATTTTGTGAATGCTTTTTAATGTCTTCGTGTGAGGGTTGATATGAAAGTCTTCCTTTTTTCTTATTTGGCGATTCATTAGGCTTGATGATATCGGATTTTTTTTGCCAAAAATCTATCAACATCATATATCGAAACTATTATAAAAATATTATCCATTTTCGAACGAGCAACGTTCATAAATTTTTTTGCGCGATCTCTACTAGATATAACATAAGTTAAAGTAACTCCCATCTTTTTTAGTTTTATTACAAATTACGCACTGACTTTCTACTTAATTATTAATGTCTTATCTTGAAGATCGTAGTGAACGTGAATCTTCATCATAGGTATTGCCGCACAAGTTTCAGTTTCATCAATTGCTCCTCTCTGCAATTCTATTTATCTGCGTCTAATTTTTGCTTCGCTGACATAGGTACAAAAACATGTTCTATGCCAAGAAAATATTTGTTTCACAGCATTTGAATCACACATAGAGTTAAACTTACTTGTATAGTTGGGAAGAAACATATACGGGACTGTTTACATTTCCATAATTGGCACAAAAAGTTAAACTCAAGCGTGCCGCTCAAAGTGCCGCGTTTTTTGCTATACCCACAAGCCGACCGGACTCCTAAAGCAAAAAACGCAGCACTAAGCGGCACGCTTAAGTTTAGCTTTTTGTACTAATTATGGAAATGTAAACAGTCTCGTATATGTTTTTTCCCAACTATAACATCATCTCGGCAACGAGAAGCAGCACTTTGTACCATTAAAATAATACTCTGCTTTAGAATTCTGCACTATATTGAGTATATTGCGAACATCTTTGCAAAAAATACATGTTAAGTTACTTTCCCAACGTTTTCCTTTAACAGGAACTATAGAAAAAGACATTTTAACTAGGTACACAACACAATCCGTAGACAACAAACGCACAGTTACAAAAAACTACTATGAACCTAACAGGTACAATCTTGCAGACACTTGGGCTGTTTTATTATTGTCGATCGTCTTTTCATTATTTCACTGAGTCGCGGCCGACCATAATGATACATGCGCTTAATTATCAATTTTAAAAACAAGGGGTTGCAATAACATAATAGCCTAAAACTCTTTGGGACTTTATTAAGGGATGTTTAAAGAATATTTAAGGACTTAGCAACCTTAAAAATTTTTGTTTTTCATATTGTTCTTCAGGGTTGAAAATTGTCATTTTTCAGTTTTTTCGATCTTTAAATAATTAATATCTCGAAAACTATCAACTTTAGAGAAAAGTTGCAAGAGACTCTTTTTATTGAAAATCGCATAGAAAACCCAAGAAAAATTGTTTGCAATTTATTTAAAAAAAAATTGTTTTAGCAATTGTTTTAACAATTTTTAGACCTGGCAACATGCAGTTTTGTTTTCAGGGGACCATTTTGCATAAGATTATGCAAAGAAACCGACTGAGAATATTTTCCCTAACGGGTGCGAAGATATTTCCTGGACTATCATGGATCCTGTAAACAGAAGTGTAGAGCGGACATTAGAAAATTTGCTCCGTGAATTGTTGCGCGAATTCCGATCAAATGTGTTCTCTAGAGATCCTACTAATTTACCTAAATTTGTATCTTGACGAGATGATCGACAACAATGGGGTGTATGAAATTTCTGAGATGTCTGTCGATTTGAGCTGGAACGATAGTAACATTATGACTAGAGTTTCAGGTTGTTTTGAGGTAGAGGAAAGTGAGCTGTTTTGTGGTCGAGGACCTGTAGACCGTCTGTCCGGAGCCAGCTTAACAAGATATTTATATGACAGTTTTGCCGGTAGTGCAAATTTTGTCAAATTAACTTAGTTAACAAGTTAATATTGCTATAATATACAGGGTGGGGAAATAGTGCGTCGGACCTCGATATCTCGAGTTCTACGATACCTAGAAATTTTTTTCAAAATTGCAAGTAAACTAGATAAAAAAGTATATCTATAACTGGAAATTATTTTCTTACAAGACGAAATTACAGGGCTAAGTGCCTTTTTCAAAAATGGAATGCTATATATGTCAGTACATTTTTTAAAACCTCTTTCTAGGCTCTAGTCATTCCAATATTAGCATTGAATATCTCCCAACCACTTGGATGTAATGAATTTTTTTGTTGAAAGAATGCAATCTGCAGATGGATCTTAAAAAAATCACCACAGTCACAATTACGGGTTTTAAGAAAAACTTATGTAAATACCAGTTACGAGACATCTAAGTAATATTTTCGAATTATTGTCATTTCCTAAAAATGTACAGGGTGGCCAAAAATTATTTTTCAATTAAGAACATTTTAAATTGAATTTTCTCAATTTTTTCAAATGGAACACACCCTGTATGATTTTCGACGCTGTGACGTAGAAATGAAAAACAAACGTTTTTTGTAAGTACTTCCCTATAGCTAATTGCAACCTTTCGTTTTATAAATAAATAAGTATCAAATTCAAGAATAAACTTAAAAAAAGAGGTTCCCTAAAATAATTCATTAGAAAAATTTATAATAGGTGTTCGATGTGTTGCCCATTTTGTTTGACACACGTCTTTGTGCAGTTTCGAAATGAGGCCATTTAGTGGGACCATTTCTTCCAATCCATTGAAATGAGTAAATAGTATTTAACCGGTCCTTTACTGTAATGTTTTTTTGTACATTTCTTTGCTATTTTCGTTATTCGACAAGCAATAAAGCCTCAGTTTGATATAAATTGTCGTATACAAAGGAGCATGTATCACACTTATCGGTCGTTACAATTTGTATAGAATTTAAAATATTATTGGAATTTTACAATATGAATTTTAGTAAAGCGGAACTTGTAGACATGACTTTTCTTTTGGGCGAGTCAGAAAGAAATTGTCTACTTGCGAATAGAATTTATCACCAACGTTATCCTGAAAGAAGGATTCTTGATGTTAGCAGCTTCCAAAACCTTCTCGAAACTGGAAATGTCGAATATAAAAAAAGTGAAAGAATAAAACGTGTTGTGAACGAAGAAAATGAGTTTTCTGTGGTGCTGGCAACGGTTGAGAATCCCCATGTTAGTCAAAGAGAAGTGAGCTCATTAGTAGGAATAAGTAGACGGTCTGTGGGTCGAATCTTAAAAACAAATAAGTTGCATGCATGTCATATTCAAATGCACTAGGAATTATCTGATGACGATTTTCAAAAGCGCCTACAATTTTACAATTGGGCCAGAGGTGAAATGCAACATGATGTGAACTTCTTCAATACTGTCTTATTCGGTGATGAAGTAGCTTTTCATAAAAATGGATTTGTTAATAGGCACAATTTCCATTATTATGCTTCGGAAAATCCTCACTTTTTTATACAAGTTGATAATTAACACAGATGGTCTATAAACGTTTGGGGAGGAATTATTGGAGAATAGGGCCACATTTATTTGATGGTACATTGACTGGAGCTATTTATCTTCATTTCTTGGAAAACTATCTGCCACAATTATTGGTAAATCTCCCTGAAAGAATTCTAAATAGGATGTGGTTTCAGCAAGATGATGCTCCGCTACATTGTTTAAATGCAGTTAGAGACCACTTAAAGAATACTTACCCTAATCAATGGATTGGAAGAAATGGACCCACTAAATGGTTTGCTAGATCCCCAGATCTTACAAAAATTCTTTTCATGGGGATACGTGAAGGAAATTTTTTATAGAGACACACCAACAACAGTACAAAATATGAAGGAAAGAATAATAACTGCCTTTACATCTATCACACCGGCAGTTTCAGGAACAGTGGGAACCTCATTTCAAAAGTGCATAGAAATGTGTGTCAATCAAAATGGATAACATGTAGAACATTTATTATAATTTTTTCTACTGAGTTACCTCTTTTTTTAAATTTATTTTTGAATTTTATAATTATTGCTCAATAAAACGAAATTGGTTGCAATTAGCCCTAGGGAAATACTTTTAAAAAATGTTCGTTTTTCATTTCTACATCACATCGTCGAAAACTATACAGGGTGTTCTATTTGAAAAAATTGAGAAAATTCAATTTAAAATGTTCTTAATTGAAAAATAATTTTTGGCCACCCTGTACATTTTTAGGAAATGACAATGATTCGAAAACATTACTTAGATGTCTCGTAACTGGTATTTACATAAGTTTTTCTTAAAACCCATAATTGTGACTGTGGTGATTTTTTTAAGATCCATCTGCAGATTGCATTATTTCAACAAAAAAATTCATTACATCCAAGTGGTTGGGAGATATTCAATGCTAATATAGGAATGAATAGAGCTTAGAAAGAGGCTTCAAAAAATGTACTGATATACATAGCATTCAATTTTAAAAAATGGACTTGGTCCTGTAATTTCGTCTTGGCTCTCCATGTATGTTCGAAAATAATTTCCAGTTATAAACTTTTATATCCAGTTTACTTGCAATTTTTTAAAAAATTTCTAGCTATCGTAGAACTCGAGATATCGAGGTCCGATGCACTATTGCCCCACCCTGTATAGTTCTGACGGATGTCCAACATATGAATCCTGCGGTCGTATAAAATTGCAAAAATTACACAATCTAAACCCAATTTCAGTAGGCGCGACAAAGAGTCAGCCTGCGCCTGTTACTGTTCCTACAAAAAATCTTTCCATTAACAGTTAATATCTGTATGTCCATTTGCACTTGTTGTGTAAAACGTGAAAGAGATGAAATACCAAGCCCAGTTTATTATCTAATAATATTATATTAAATTGCAACTTTTGTTGTTTTAGTATTTAGTTTTAGTATTACTTACTTTATGGTTACCAATTTTTTTATACGCTCTGAATGATTCTGCTGATAAGTGATAAATCAAAACTACACGTAACCATCCACCAATATAACTAGTTTACAAGATAAGACAACAATTTGACGGGGTAACATTTTACAAGCAAGCATGTAATAATATGAATTTTTTTAGCGTGGACGTATGTTGAAAATAAATTCTTGGTTACTCCTAATAAAATTATCTGTTTTATATTGTATTATTATTCACTTGCTATCTTGTTTCTTTCTTATGATGGCTTGTCCTTTCGATAATTGTCTTCCAGGAGCTTGGATTTCGAGATACAAGTAAAACCTAATATAAAATATTTCTATTACTGTTTTGATACATTTTGTTTTAGTGACAGCATCCTGAGCAAATCACCATCATTCAAGATAATTCTGTCATATTATTTCATAATATCAACAATTACAACTACTGGTATAGGAGATGTATTACCGCAAAATTTTCTTGAAATAATTTTCACCATAGCGGTAATGTTGATAGGAAAAATTATGGTCGCTGCTTTTATAGGTATAGTTAGATATAAATGCACGACATATTTTACCAGAATTATTATTGAATTTCAGGAGGATCACTAAGGGCCATTTACCTGTCGAATATTGACTTCGTAAGATTTGAATATAACTCCATACTTCTGAAAAGATATCTAGAGAATCATCATGTTTCAAGTAAGTAGGTAGTTCTTTTTTAAATATCTTTCTATAACTGAAATATGCAATTTTAAAATAAAATATTGTTAAAAATGCTATGTTATGCATAATTTAATGCAGAGCATTTTTTTAAATGATAAAATTATGTATGTTGACAACTATCACTTGAATGTATGTACTATCTATCGACTCTTCCTTTCACTGCTAAATCACGACGATTGAAAGTAAGGAAAGTCCATGTCCGCTCACGGGTCTGCAGAACAGAACAAAAATCAGTCTCACGACTCTATTTTAAAAAGTGACATTAACATAATATCTATTTTTCTCATCCAAGGTGTCCTAGAACATCTGGGCAAGGATACAGGGGAGCGTAAATGGGGTCAAAATAAGGCTAGTATTTCATGTTTCTTTTTTCTACAGACCTTCATTAATGAGTTACGGATCGCTAAAATAGAGGCGTGGAAATTATTTTAGATGCCTCTACTAAAACCGCATTGTCTTGATTGATAGCAGTCGATGCCTCAACATGCTTAGAGAGATCAAAAGAAAGGTACAATTGCGTACCGCCAACATAAAAATGAACGTGACAATGTGTATATATTTTTAAAAAATCTGATGTATATAAAATGTACAGCAACGGACCTAAGATAGAACCCTGGGGAACTCCAGACAGCACACTATGGAGAGCAGATACTGTTACATGGCCCATGTCCATTTAACAATTTTATATAGTAACTGGTAATGTACTTGTATTTAGCACGATCTGTATAGCATTTTGATTCAGTTTTTGTAAGTGAGACTGTTTCAACTATCAGAATTTTCTTTGTACAACTGCTAAATAATTTCACATTGTTTTATATACCTATTTTTGTATCGTGGGAACTCAGTCATGTTTTTTTAACACTAAATTATTTTTGTATCTCTGTTACAGCATTCAGGTGAACCAATTATCGATCTCAAGCTACAGAAACATTTTACATTCATTTATATTTCATTTTTATATTTTTGTTTACTATGCACATGTAGTTATTTTCATTACCTTTGAAATATGCCCATTCATCTGTTATACAGGGTGATTTATGTAAACATGCGGAAAATAAAATGCTATGCAAGTCTGTTATGTGGGAAAGCCTCTGTAAAATTTTAAAGCGATCCGAGGTAACTTATTATACTTTTTCTGAACGGGCGAGTTATGCTATCTCGACGCGTTCACACACGTGTTGCTTCTTTGTTTAGCAGGTAATATCAGCTGTCTTAGTTGTTTAAGGTCAATGCGCCACGCGTTCACTGTTCAGTTCAGTGATTCTTCGACTTCCGTTTAGAGCATTTCCCATTTTTGTTAAAGTCTTGCGGAGGCTGTACGAAAATACGGGAGAAAATTTTCCCATAGGCGCAAACCTAATGGGAGAAAAAATTTAAGTGCAGTGCAACGAGTTCGTGACACCGGGCTTTGTCTACCAGGCAACAGAGAACGTGTAGTAAATCGTCCTGTTGAAGTAGACGAAGAAGTTCTAGAATTACTAGGCCAAGACCCTTCAATGAGTACCCTATACGCGAGAATCGTTTTTACCTATACCATATAGAAAGGAAGTGATTTCGTTGCACCGTATTACGTCAGATTGGTTAGTCATAGGCGGCGCACTTCTACAAAAAAAATAAGGTAATTGTTTTTCCAAATTTTTTTATTTCTTAATTTTTTTAACTCCTTTTGGTGGGGATAACCCGCTGAATAATTTTCCGCATGTTTAAGAAAATCACCCTGTATAGTGTATCCTAGATATCCACTATTTTAATTGTGAGTAAGGAAGCCTACAGGTTGTGCGCTTAAGTCGCCCATCAACTGATGGCGATACCTGTACCACTTTACGGCTTTTATTGGTAAAACTATATTTTTCAAGTTTGTGTATTGGTATTATATTACAGAAGGTGAGATAAAAAAGTTTACTTTATTAATTAAAATCACCTACTGCCTGCTGATTTTGATATGATTCAGACTTGCAAACTTTAACTGTGCGACCTCAGTAATTCATATTACATTTTTGTATCCACATTTCAAGTGTTTAACAACCAGGTAAATTTTATTTATTGGTAATTTAAAATTTCAGTAATTTTTAATTTTGCCTTTAATGTAATTTAATTTTTTTTTTAAATAAATTTTAATTCAAATCTTTTTAATTTAATAAGTAATTAAAATACTATATGTACCGCATGGTTATAAAATATTTTTTCTTTTTTCATTTTTTGGCAATTTATAGTTTGCGAATCAGCTTCTTAAAATAGAGCTTTCTTAAAATTGAGTTTTATTAAAGCAGCTTTAAAATTCATATTTCTCAAAATTTGTACTTCTCAAAAATTTATATTAATTATAAATTTATATTGTACGTTAAATTTATATTAATTCTGTAGATTAAAATTTATAATCAGTTCTTTTGCATTTACGTTAGATGTGGCGTAAATTCGCATTTACATGTGCGATCATTAGTTTTTCCAAGCCACATGGTTGGACAATATTTCTACACTTATGTTAAGGTATTTAAAGCCTTAAATTCGACATCAGTTCTACAATCTTCAAACTTAACTTCTTTTGATAAACGCAAATTAAATTGCCAAGAAAACCTTTAGATTCCATATTCCAAGAGACAATTGGGGCCTGAATTGCGGTTTCAGAGCTCTTCACCGTCAACGACACTCAGTCCAGGAAACTAGGAGATTGGTATAATTTTGTTAGTGATTTCTAGTATTAATTATTCCTTGTTTGCCAATGTTATTTGATAACTTAAAACCTCATCTTTCATACTTCACATTATAAAATTAATTTATTTATCCATGTAATATATTTTATCATTCTTTTTACACTATTTCTTTTATTTCCCTTACCAACAAATTCAGTCTGGTCTATAGGAGACTGGTTTTTCGAGAAAAAGATACAACACTACTGATTATCACTATAGATGGTGCCCAAATAACATCGATTTCTTTTTGTCTCCTTTTCTCGACGTAATATAATTGGCGCTCAACGTGGGGCGCCAATTATGTCACCTCCTTTCCCTTATTATATATTTTTGGGAAAGAATTGAGCCAACTAGCTGGTTTATGCCGGAGCAAAGAGTTGTAGATCCTGCGTATTCGTAAGAGTTGTGAAACTTACCCTCTTCGAATGCATACCATAAATGACAATTTTTTTATTTTTCGAGAAAAGAGAACTCTACTGATTATTACTATAGAAGGTGCCCAAATAACATCAATTTCTCTTTGTCTCCTTTTCTCGAGGTAAAATAAATGGCGCCCAACGTGAGCGGATAAAAGTCTGACTGTATTTCAGGCATAATTTGAAATCTTGAAACGTGTTGACGGAGTTGGGAGTCTATTTCTCTTTCCAATACCTTCGACAATACTAGCAATATATTGATGGGGCGTAAATGTTTGTGTTCTTTAGGGATTTCTTAGAAATAGGTTGTACCAAAGCTTGTTTCCAAACTTCCGGAATAATAACTTGGGGATTATAATAAAGTTGTTCAGTATGAAATGGCAGTGTAATGATACCATAAAGAAAAATTTTCATCGATTCCACCCATACTTACTGTACGCTAAAGTTATTGTATGTATTTATTTCTTTTTAAGATTATCAACTAAAAAGAATTTGGCTATATATGCAAAAATTGTGGATGTATGAAGAAGGGGCCCATTTTCCAAAACTGTTTTATGGTATTCCATGTGTTTTATATTGTGATGTTATGACATCCTTATATGGCTCTCATTTGCGAAGGAGTTTTATATTCAAAGTAAGTCGTATTGCAGAGATAACCAATACTATTTTTAATTTGTTTATTAATACATATGAAATCATCCTTATAATTTTTTTTCTTGATCCAAGTTAATAATATAAAATTTGTAGATATATTCAGATATTTAAATATATACAGTAAGCGGCAAGCAAGTCCGTATGTCGGGCCGTGTTTACATACGAAATAAATGGGCAACCGACTTGCAGCGCACGCAGGTACGATCCCAACGTTTATGGGCATTTATTAGTCAGACAACCACACAATCAGTAATACGCCGTTGTTCGTTGGGGGTGGATGCATGTCCAATTATTTAATTCGCGATGTATACGTGTGACACAGCATCTTAAAATTATAATTATTCTCATAAAGTTTATAAAGGACCGAATGACTCGGCCCTAAGAAGCGTTATAAAAGAATGTTTTTAATATGAAATACATTCTTAAAATAATTTTGAAGCGAAAAATAGAGAATTATAGTAAATGTTCAAACAGGCCCCCTCCTTGAGCTGAACAATCAATCATATAAACTTCTACTGACATTTGCCAATATATTCGGGCTAATTTGCTCGAAAGTGTTTGAGATTTTCAACAGCAACTATTTGAGATTATTAGCCCTGTTCTCCTGGAATTCATAAATTTTAAATTTTCTGAGGCGCCATAAAAAAATCACTTGGTGCCAGATCAGGAGATCTCGTTGCCCACAAGATGGTTCACCGTCCACCCGACCTGGAAATAATGTTCAGAAAATTCTGAACTGCCGCACCATCATGTCTGTCTAATTTCCGGAACAATGTGCTGCTGCAATAGATGTCAGTACCTAAGACCAATTAATGTACCATAAATGAAAAATGTACTGATCATATGATCCCAGTATATCGTCAGATGTATTTAATTTCTAGGGATATTGAATTTGCAATGCAAAAATCGAAGCATACTTTCCCGAGACCAATAACGAACGATTGGCGGAATATGTCGATCATGTAATGCAAGGACAATTCATCAATGAAAATAATATTTTGATGAAATTTTCATCACGGTTCGGCTTTTCGATTACACTTTCACAAAAGGTCATTCGTCTGATATTGTTCTAGAGAAATATCTCCTCATGGGTTTTCTTCTTATTTTATATGAACGGTAACCATTTTTCTTGAGAATCCTTCTTACTGCTCTGTCACTAGAAACTAGCGCCTCAGCAATTACTTTAGCAGAAACTGTGGATTTTTCATTAACGACGACCAAAACCATTATTTCCCTCATATCATTATCGTTATTGTGTTGCGGAATTTCTTCCAGGAGAAACGCACTCATGTTTTTCGAAGTATTTTTATTATTCGACTGATTGTGTCTAATGCAGGAGAAGGCCTAGTTTGAAATATTTCTTTAACTGCACGCATTGAACGACCACCATAATGCCGCTTAATTAACCTGATAACAATCCATTTTATTAAATTAACAATGTAAAACATTCTACAGAACAAACGTTTATATGCTTCTGCTCAAAAGTGAAATAAATATAAATACCTTCATATAGCATGCGATAAGCCGCAACCGTGTCGATTGAACCCCACCATTTGCGTTCCTTTGTATCGTTGTGTATTCAATCTGCTTAACACCTGTGAATATGAAATGTCTAGATACCCATAAATTCGTCCGTGTACGTATTTGGTTGCCGTAGTTTGTAGCTTATAATATTTGCTATAGAAAATGTTAAGTAAGATCAGCCGTTTTGAAAATATTTGATGGGTGTCAATGTACAACGGAGAATGTACACGGTAGATAGTGTATATTATATACGGGTGTATTTATAATAGTATTATAACAATCGGGAAAACCCACGGTAGAGTACTGTAAGATCTAAAAGTAGAGGGTACTCCAATAATACTCCCTATAAAAAGATCTTGACGAACAGAAGTCAGCCATTCTTTTTTTTGTGTATGTAGGTCTGCATATACTTGTTCCACAGTAGCATATCGCGTACTAGTTCTCTTTGATGCTTAAATGAAAGTATCAATGAGCCAAGAAAAATTTACCCCTAAGAAAAACCACTAAAAGAAGATTCATTTTTATATTATCTGAAAAATGTTAAGCTGCTAACATGAATGTGAAATATAATCAACATGATGCAGACGTTCTTATTATTAAAACTTTACTGGATCAATGTTATATAAAAACAAAAATTGTTGTGGATGAAGACGTTTATTTATTAATATTGTTAATTACATAAACTCAGCCGATAAAAACTTTCTGGAACTTTTTCTGTAGCAAATTATATAACCCACAAATTATATTTCAACCATTTTTGCAGAAACAATATTTTGTCAGATATTTGCAAAAAACTGTTTTTCACCCTCTTTCAAACCTGTAAAAAATTTTGCACACATGGTATTGATGGGAACTTTTGAGAGTTTAAAATGACTATATCTTGTTGTATACAAAAATTCAGCCAAGTTGGAATTTTCCGCAGATTGGTTCTTTATTTGTCTAATTTGATTTGGTTATAACTGGATTACGGATATTAATTCTGTTTTTTTTTATAGAATATAGAAGAAAGTTTTCTCAGACAAATATGTTCAAAATTAAGACGTGTGATCTTTTTTCAAGACGATTACATTGTTAAATATGGTGATATAAACTCCTGCATGTACTTCATCCACAGCGGAGACGTTTGCGCTGTAACTAAACATCACGACCTAATAGAAACTCAACACATCGTTTTACATCCTAGCGATACATTTGGGGTATCTCAAGGACTAAATCAAGAGTCATCACATCATTTTACTTACAGAGCAGCGTCCAGTGTAGTAGAAATTCTAACTTTGTCTTTTGATTCCTGGTCCTATTTATTACCGTTTTTTCCTCAAGACGAAAGGCTCATTTTTTTTAGAGTCCAAAGGCAATATACTACAACTACACTATAAATTATATTTTATTTATTCACTAAAATGGATTGTATACTTTATATAAAATACATTATAACACAGTAAAATGTTTTGCAAAAATATATTGTATATTGTTTAAATCTATTTCTTGGATTTTCTCGAATTAACGGAAGAACAAGACTTTACAGAACAACCACAGTCAGGACTTTTTATACTTCCATTTTTAGATTTACTACTATTTTTTTCATCATCACATATTACTTGCGATTTTGTTGATTTGTCGCTACAAGTTGACCGTGACGAATTTTTCTTTAAAGGTTCGCGATCACCTCTATCATTTTTAGTACATATTATAACTGATTTACATTCACAGTCATCATCGATGACAAGTTTATCCTCCCCACCACTTTTGCTACTTCGCACAGATGGCAAATCTCGAATATCTTCTTCCTTTGGTGATTTAGGAGATGCTGCCACAGGTGATTTCTCTTCAACATCGGCTACCGCTTCTTCTTTAGGGGGACTTTGCGGGCACTCCCACACAAATACGCCTCCAGAAGCATCAGTTGTTACAATAAAATTGCCATCTGAACTGAAGCGGGCGCATGTTACAACAGCAGCATGTCCAGTACCGATATGAGTAGTTACTCCTGAAATATATTAACAGATGATATACCGAGCTATCGACAAAAAAACACAAACAAAGGACATCTAAGAAATTTCGAACGCATGTCTTTCAGCTCAGTAAAATGGGATGAAATTTGTCGATTTGGATGAACTAATTCAGACCGTAATATTTTTAGTCGCAAACTCCTCTATAAATCCTTATTTTACTATAAGGAACGTAACCAGACTGCAACCAACAGCTACTCTCCGGGCTATGTGCCCCGCCGAGCGCTGAATTACAAGTCACAAGTCTGGCGCGTTAAGTGTAATAATTGCATATTATCATCAAAACGCTAATGCTTCGATTGCAACAAACACCAGCCGAAAGACTGATCCTACTTAAAGGAGCTCCCTTGCCAGTCGTCACACACCACTTGCAGACTGCAGTTTCGAGCTGTTGGCTCTCGTCAGTGCAAGGTAGGTATGCGACGACCGACATGAGAATCCTTTGACTATAGTACATCCCGGTATTTTTACAATAGCGACATGTAAAACAGCCAGCAGGCGCCATCCAGCGGTCCAGTGTTTGTTACAATCGAAAAATAAATAGCCTGACTTGGCTTAGCATAGATCAAATGTGCTTTTAGAGGGCGGAATATTAAACATAATATTTTTAGTCGCAAACTCCTCTATAAATCCTTATTTTACTATAAGGAACGTAACCAGACTGCAACCAACAGCTACTCTCCGGGCTATGTGCCCCGCCGAGCGCTGAATTACAAGTCACAAGTCTGGCGCGTTAAGTGTAATAATTGCATATTATCATCAAAACGCTAATGCTTCGATTGCAACAAACACCAGCCGAAAGACTGATCCTACTTAAAGGAGCTCCCTTGCCAGTCGTCACACACCACTTGCAGACTGCAGTTTCGAGCTGTTGGCTCTCGTCAGTGCAAGGTAGGTATGCGACGACCGACATGAGAATCCTTTGACTATAGTACATCCCGGTATTTTTACAATAGCGACATGTAAAACAGCCAGCAGGCGCCATCCAGCGGTCCAGTGTTTGTTACAATCGAAAAATAAAATGCAATCGAAGCATTAGCGTTTTGATGATAATATGCAATTATTACACTTAACGCGCCAGACTTGTGACTTGTAATTCAGCGCTCGGCGGGGCACATAGCCCGGAGAGTAGCTGTTGGTTGCAGTCTGGTTACGTTCCTTATAGTAAAATAAGGATTTATAGAGGAGTTTGCGACTAAAAGTATTATGTTTAATATTCCGCCCTCTAAAAGCACATTTGATCTATGCTAAGCCAAGTCAGGCTATTTATTTTTCGATTGTAACAAACACTGGACCGCTGGATGGCGCCTGCTGGCTGTTTTACATGTCGCTATTGTAAAAATACCGGGATGTACTATAGTCAAAGGATTCTCATGTCGGTCGTCGCATACCTACCTTGCACTGACGAGAGCCAACAGCTCGAAACTGCAGTCTGCAAGTGATGTGTGACGACTGGCAAGGGAGCTCCTTTAAGTAGGATCAGTCTTTCGGCTGGTGTTTGTTGCAATCGAAGCATTAGCGTTTTGATGATAATATGCAATTATTACACTTAACGCGCCAGACTTGTGACTTGTAATTCAGCGCTCGGCGGGGCACATAGCCCGGAGAGTAGCTGTTGGTTGCAGTCTGGTTACGTTCCTTATAGTAAAATAAGGATTTATAGAGGAGTTTGCGACTAAAAATATTATGTTTAATATTCCGCCCTCTAAAAGCACATTTGATCTAATTCAGACCGGGCTGAAATTTTGGGAACTGGCTTATTTTGTGGTAGTCGTGAGCAGAAAAAAATAGGACAACTTTTTTTTTCTAATGTAAATCTGTCTCTATTTGAATATGTCATGAGTAGCTGAAATAAAATAGATATTACTTTTAATTTATTTTTTATTTTAATGCTGTATATAGTTATTGTTATAGTAAATGATGAATGGTTAATGAGACAAATTGCACTGCGTTATAACATTAACAAAAATTTGGTGTGTAACATTTTAAGAAAGTGGAGAATAAATGGTACGATTGGTAGAAATCTTGGATCAAAGGACAAAGGATATCCTACTTAACAGGAAACTAACTATTAATATTTCGTTATTGCACCATTTCTATTTATAACTTCTATGAGTCTGTTTGGCATAGAATTAAATAACCTTATACAAATAATCATTAGTAATAATATTCTCCCATGCATTATTTACTATTTCCAGTAATTCGTCGGCATTCCGTGGTCTCACATTTCGTTTTTGGATACTTCTTAGTAGTAGTCCCCATATTTCTTCCACGGGGTTAAGATCTGGACTATGACTGCTCCAGTTAAGAACATTGATGTTGTTATCTTGAAACAAGTTAGTTACGGTATGAGCAGTATGAACGGAACAATTGTCTTGTTGAAATATGAACTCATTATTAGGAAATAATTGTGACACAGAAGGGAGCATAATACTGGAAGGTTTTTTCGTCTGTAAAGATTACATTGTTCCAAAAATTTACATCATGCGCTAAAAATTCAAGCGCAAATCCTACTCGAGCTTCTTTATGTTCAATTTTAAGTAAGTATTTCTGTGCTGCTGCATGACAGCGTAGCTCCGATTCTCTTACTCGCCGGCGACCAGTACTACTTGATCCAGGAAAATTCGTTTCTTCAGCAGCCTCAATAACTGAGTAAAATGGATTTTCTACTAAAGCATTTACCAATTGCAAAACTTGTTGTTGAGTCGCCCTGATCTAGGATTTCTAATCGTACCGTTTATTCTCCACTTTCTTAAAATGTTACACACCGAATTCTTGTCAGTATTATAACGCAGTGCAATTTATCTCATTGACCATCCATCTTCTGCTTTAGCAATAACTCCAGATTTAACTAAATCGCTTATATCAGGCATATTAGTTTTTTGCACACTTGCAATACATTATGACAACTAACTGACATTGTCACAAAAATTAAAGTTAGATTTACAGAACTATATTTTAGCAAAATACTGTTATAAGACTTGTCCTATTTTTTTTTTTGCTCACGACCGTACTTTTTAACATATCAAAAGTCCCCACCCGTAGACGCCGGATGAGGAGATTTTTCGCCAAAAACTCGAAAAGTATCAATTTTATTATAAAATATGTATACATGAAAATTATAGGTATTAAAAATTCGCACAATTTCGTTTTCTTTTAACTTCGTACGACTTACTGGAGCCGAGATAGATTTTTAAAAATTTTGACAGTTTTGCGACGCACCGGAAACGAGCGCGTTTTTTGCCAAAATCTCAAAAATGGTCATTCGGATCGCAAAACGTTTCAAATGCAAGTTGTAGAGAATTTTATTACGAACAATTTCCTTTCATTTTTCATTAATATAAATTAAGATTTTCCTGCAAGAACTGTGCATAACAATTTCTTAAAAATATGGGCTCAGCATGAAACGACTCAGAAATATCCACAAAATAACGTCTGATACTTCAAAGAGTGAAAAATATTATTTAGTGTCCTTCAAACTTGACTAAAATTGCCTGTTTGCTAAAAATTAAAAATCAACCGCATTTTCCATCGTCAGTTCCTTGCCGCTACTTATTGAAAATCATACACGGAAAAGTGTATTTTTGTAGGAAATTTTGTAAGCTTTCATTTAGGTCATATGAAATTTTGTTGGAAAGTCAAAAGAACCGATGATATATACAAAAAAAAGGAATTAAAAATAATATTGGTTCAATTTTTCTGAACAAAAACTGTTTTCAAGAACTTTTTTTTAAAGAAATTATACCTTTCCAACTACTTATGCAACGTCAGCAAAATACATTATTTCTGTATTTATGCTATTGCATTACTTTCATATGTATATAAATTAGTAAAAATAGGCAAAAACCAATTTTGAAAAAATTGTTACGCACAGTTCTTGCAGGAAAATCTTAGTTTATAATAAAAAAGAAATTTTTGCGCATAACTTGAAACAGCTGCAACTCGTGTACCATTCATCGTATGAAGGTCACTTGGAGCTCATTTACAGATAATTTAATTCTGTTCAAAAAATCTTTAGTGTTATTATTGCCTAAAGCCAATCAAAAAATAGCTATTTGTCAAAATGCACTTGAAAATTACAATTTTTCATGTTTTTCCCTATTATCTCCATTCACTCGTTATCAAAATGATTTTGTGCATACATCAACATATTTTTGATTCTCTTTAACTTTCATTAGATACACTATATGCGTACGATCTATCGTTTTCGAGTTTTTATCGATTTTAACATGAAACAATTGTTCAGATAACGCGCTATAAAGATGTTTAAAAATTCATATGTCGGCCAATATTGATCGAATGTAAATGAAAAATAAAAGGAAGTTATTCGTAATCGAATTCTCAACAACTTTCATATGAAACATTTTGCGATCCGAACATTTTCGAGATTATGGCGAAAAACGCGCGCGTTTCCGTTGCGCAGCAAAAAACTGTCAAAATATCAAAAAATACCTATTGATACTTTCCCAGTTTTTTTAACCTATTTTCTCCCCCTCCTCCCCTCCGTCAATGTCTACGGGTGGGGATTTTTGATATGTTAAAAAGTACCACAAAATAAGCCTGTTCCCAAAATTTCAGCCCGCTCTGAATTATTTCATCCAAATTTTCCCATTTTATTGGGCCAATTAGTATAATAAATAAATATATCATCAAATTAATTCATACTTTTGATACATTCTAAATAAGATAAAAATTAGAAAAACAAAGAATTTTAAATATTATAATCATCATAATCATACTATTTGAGCTGCATACATTAAATAATGTATTGGTCTTCCAGAAAGAATCACCAAGCTGTGGCCTGGAAGACCAATGAAATAAAAAAGGTAAATATTTTACCTTTAATTTGGTGTAAGGTTGATTCTTTACATCGATGGGTGAAAAGTACCCCTTAGAAATTACCATCCTTTTCGGTTGGCCCTCGCCACCCACTAGGGTATCAGGCGGCAGACCATTTTTACTTCGTTGCGCTACTTAAGTACAATTATAAAAACATAATTTTATTCTTTAATTACATGGGTATTTAGTGCAGTTTCAGAGAGGGGCGAAATCATCCTCTTACATAAATCCCACCAGCGGATGGGTTGAGCGACCAAGCTTTCCCGTAGCTACTAATAGTATTCATTAATACAAAAATGATTTTTTTTTTAAATCGATGGGTACACGATTCTTGCAGCCTCCGCCCGGTCTATTATTTTACTGAACTAAATATAATTACTCGCCATTCTGATCAGAATTTAATGTCTTTATCTTGAAAAAATTATATACCTTAGGCATTAGAGGAAATTTATTATACTGGATCGAATCTTACTTAGAAAAGCGAGAATTTATAGTAAAAATAAATAATGAATTGTCAGACAGATTTCCAGTTTCACTAGGGGTTACGCAAGGTTCGGTTTTGGGTCTGTTGATTTTTCTACTTTTTGTTAATGACACCTTACTTTATTAGTAAGGGTAGAGTCACTATTTTTGCAGACGATACCAGAATAACAATAACGGTAGCTGGCAAATCCCTTGAGGAAATTCAAATGAAAATCGAAGAAACATTGCCAAATGGGTTCCTGGTGCAACAAAAATTCTTTAATTCTGGATAAGCAAAAAACAGTATGTATAGACTTTCATCTTCAGAAAACTATTCCTGATACCTTTATAAAGGACTTTCCTTATACCTTTGTAACACATACTAAACTACTAGGTATCTGGCTCGATTTTGATATGAGTTTCCGCAATCAAATCACACACGTATGTGGAAGGCTGAACAAGGTCTTTTACGCGATTCTACAGATGAAATCGTTCTTAACTGTAGAGTGTACAATAAACCTTTATTATGCTTTTACTTACTGCCATCTTTCTTATAACATCTTGTCTTGGGGTTCTGCCATTGATCTCAGTAGAGTTTTGATTTCACAAAAAATAATATTAAGATTAATGTTTAATTTGGACTATCGGGTCATCAAGTCTTTAAAAAATATGCAATTTTAACCGTGCCATCTATATACATTCTGAAATATATTAATATGTTATGTTTACCAAAAGACATCTAATGGATATTGTACATCAATCCGATATCCACAACTATAACACAAGAACTACAAACCTCCGATTGCCTACATACAGAACAACTGTTTCGCAAATCTCCATGCTACAACTGTATCATCCTCTATAATGCCTTACCTAATGACATCAAATTATTAGGGAAATATACTACTTCCAAAAAAAGTGTAAAGTCATTTTTAGAATTAAACACTTTCTACTCTGTTAACGAATTTTTCCTGCAATTTAGGTTTACATAATTTGTCACTTATTTCTCGCTTTATAATATAAGTATGTATTTTTATTAGTGATTATTTTAATAGAATTTTACTATTTATTGCTGTATCTATTTTATTTTCTGTACTTTTATGTACCGCTAGTTATGACTTGCCTTTTGTAACTTATGTTAATTTGAGGTTAATAAACTATTATATTCTAATGTTTCTGAATATTTCTTCGCTTATTTTTTCGATGGAAATAAACTTTATCGGCGCCAGTATATCCACTTTCTGTTAAACTTATCTGGTAGATAAATATCGTGGAAACAAATATTGATCCAATCCTATGCACGAAAATTATTTGAATAAAGTAAATTTAACTAGATATGGATATACCCATTCGGCTTGTTGTAGCTTTCGATTGGACTATCAAGATGAATTCTTCGCACCTCCGGTGAAGTTGGCTTCCCCATTTTCGGAATTAATATATTTTTGTATTTGTGCTCGTTGCTACCTATATAAATACTTATATACTGGGAACTTCGCATTCAAAAATATTTTAATTTCAAGAATGGGGAAGCCAACTTCACGGAGCTACTCTTTACTTATATCTAGCAACGTGTTAGACGTTAGATTTTCGTCTTCCAATTAAACATTAGTAAGAGGTTCTAATTTGACTAATAAAATTGCATCTTTGTTGGCATAGAATAAATAACTGATGGTTATTAAGCATTTTTAAGGCTTTCATACCGCACAAACACGAGTAGCAGTGATTGCATTTGATATTTTTACTGGCCTTAGAGGTGGACTATACTCCAATATAATAATAAAATTTACAAATCGTCTTTGCTGAAGCAATTTTGAAAAAAATGTCGATAGCCTTCTGGCTATAAATTAAATACTAGGTTATTTACATAAATTAAATCTAACTTAATGTAAAAACTAGTTCTTGGCCAAACTAACATAATACATATATTGTATGATAGTTAACATTTTCTTATAAAGAAACCTAATGAACTTCAGTAATTTAGTATAATTTACCTTCTTGATATTTCCACATTTTCACTATTTGATCGTTACCACCACTAACAAAACAAACCCCATCAGGAGATATATCCAAGGCGTTAATTGTATCGGAAGGAGAGCCTTCTAGTTCTCTCACTAAGGCGCCGTCTAAGACTTCCCAATATGCTAATTTCCTATCTGATCCACCTGTGGAAAAAATATATCTTTGTCAGAAATTATTACATCACAGGCCGACAAAAAAAAAAGTTGTATGCACTATGGATTAGACCATTGAATTCTTATGAAACCGAAATATGACATCAGTTTTTCCTCTATACGTCGGGATTTTCCGCTGCAGTCAAACACACCTTGGTAAATTCATTATATCGTGGACCTTATAACTTTAAACTCCGTAGCTTACTCAAATCCACAGCCAAACTAAGAATTCCATAACCTTTTCATACTATTCTTTCATATTATTTGGGTTTTCTACCACATGTATTATTGTCCTCTTCAAAAATAAATCACCGAGTCTACAAAATAATAGAATTATTGGAAAAAAAGCCTCTGCGTCCGTGACGTCTACGCCAAAGGAATAGTCAGAGGTTATGTTTTGCAAATAATATAAATCGGAATAAACACAGAAATAATGTATTTTGCTGACGTTTCGGAAAGTAATCTCTTTCCGTTTTCAAAGCTTTTTTGGAAGAACTCTTATTTTGCTGTGCATGTCAAATACACAGCTTTAAGATTCTGTTTATGTTATTTCCAGAGATACTTACTACTTACACAGAACATAGAACTGATAATATTTTCTTTTAGATAATGTTGAGTTTGTTAATTCTATTATTTTGTAGATTCGGTGAATTGTTTTTGAAGAGGACAATAATACATGTGGTAGAAAACCCAAATAATAGGAAAGAATATTCGTAGAATGCCACAAATAACTTTCAGACAATCTTTTCATACTAATCCCATAACCCTATACCTGCAAGCCCCATTACCTCATGAGCAATGACACCTTAACCCTGGTACCGAATAAAGGATATGCGATCTTATTGAAAAATTCATGAGGTACAAAATTTAAAGCAGAAAACTTTATGGATGATTCCAGCGAAAAGGTAGGAAATGACATCTTCAAAAACAAAATAAAAGTTTTGTTTTTTTAAAGATAATATATGGCACTCTAATCTAGATTATATATATTGTTGGTTTGCAACTGAATTTGAAATCGGTTTTAGAATTTAAACAAAATATTACAAAAAATAAAAATTGTGTCAGCACGGAGATGATGCATCATCCACGGAGTTGATGTTTTGTGTAACAACATCTCACTAAATATTATTTAAACGCAAAATTAAAATACAGTTAATAAAAAAACTTTATTTTTACAAAATGCATTAATTTGAAGTTACAAATAAGTGAATATGTAAGAGCCAATCACGTTTCACTCAATAATTTTCCTTAACTATAAGGAAGGAATGATATCTAAATAATAACAGCCTATTAAACTCAAAAAACCCTATGCATAAATAGATAATATATCCATGGAGTTGAGAAAATGCTAACAAATAATTTTTATTTAGAAAGCCATGTTTTTATATAGCAATTCGTCTGGAATCATAATCATAAAGCGCCAATAAGAGTTTATAACTTTTTTGCAGTATATTACCAATAGGGGACATTTTAGGAAAACTGCAAACTGGACCACTTCGCTGAAATCACCCTTATATTTTTATAATCCCGTTACCAATGAAGACGAAAGTCCATAACCCCGTAACTCACAAACCTGGAAATTTAGATGAGTGCCAATAGCCACATGACCCTAGAATCTTTTTTTATGGGCCTGTATTATATGTAATTGCAACTTTAAACCTGCAAATAATAATAAACTTCACAGAAATTAGACAACCCCCAATTCCAGAAGCCAGGGGCTTATGCAGAAGGGGGTTACACATTGAAAAAATGCGAACATCCGACAGTGCCAATGCCGGGGCCAGGATTCGAACCTGGTGGTGCAATACCCGTGTGATTAATCGCGATTGCCACCTCACGCCTTAACCCACGCGGCTATCGACCAGACGCCATATTTTAATATTTCATAAATATTTAACCTATGTCCTTTCTACGCCTTCGTAGTAAGTCATGTGACGGCAAATATCTTTATTCGGTATTATTAAATACCAATACATACCTGTGAGTATCTGCACTCCAGTGGGATAATATCTCACGCACATAAACAACGTATTTGCAAAAAGTATTTGTCGGCGGCACTGTTTCTCCAAATCCCAAATAATGCAAGTTCCATCAGTACTTGCACTGGCAGCTTCATTATCAAATTTGTTGATATCTATAGCCGAAACCGGCCCTTTGTGTTCCTTGAGGGTGCACATCAGTTGCTGACGTTGGGGACAAATTTCCCAAAGCCTAACTTGGCCCTCACATCCTCCACTTACAATATTTCTGCCATGAGATGTGATTGCCAGTGCTGAAACTCCCTTATTGTGGGCGTTTAAAATAGCGAAGGCAAGACGGCCTGTTAACGGTGTAAACGATCGAATGACTCCGTCACTCCAACCTGTGAGTATCGATCTACCATCATACGAAAAAACTATGCTGGAGCAATTAAAGTTCGGAACACGAATTCGCAAAAGTTCTTGCATATTGCTCACATTCCAAATGCGGACATCGTGTTTGCCTCCAGTGGCAAAAACTTCTGAAAATTTGCTGAAAAAATAGATTTACTATTATACTGAAATGTATCATTGACAAGAGATGTTTGTTTTTTTTAACATTAAAGGTGAAACGTCCCACAGTAGGGTGTCTTCTACTTAAAAATACTGCTTATTTTCATTCCAAATCTGTGCAAATATTAATTTTACAACAACGGTTAAACAGAAACTATTTTTAATAGTTATTAAATTCAATACATAATTACAGCCGCCTTTAGGGCGCCTACACGTTTTAAAAATATTGGAGTAGAATGTTAGACAAATGTCGAGTGGCACTTTAAAATCGCTTGTAACATAGGTATTAATTCTTATCTAATGCTTGGAAATTATTAATCTGACAAACTCATTAGCAAAGTCAGAAACATTTCAAGGGCTGTACGTAAGCTAGGGCAAAAGTGAATAGGACAGCGTTAGGAATGTGTATAGAACAGAGACAGTGGCATGGCGGGCCGACCGACATTCACCTAGCGCAAGGCAGCTGTGCCCACGACAGGGATATATGGGAAACCAGACTTGTGACGTATAATCAATGTGCTGGAAGGACCGAATAAAAGCTGAACGACGCGCTGCAGCCAGGAACGCAACCAGAAAACTCCAGGAAACGGCCACACTCCTGGAAGAATGGTGCACGAAGTGGAAAGTCCCTGTCAACACCGACAAGAGCCAAGCCATTCTCTTCAGAAGAGTGCGGAAAGAAATTCCCACAGGACACGTCTCCATGAACAGCGAGGACATCCAATGGTACGACACCGTTAAATACCTTGGCGTGGTCATGGACAGAAGCCTAACGTGGAGACAGAACACGGACGCTATCACAACCAAGGCCCGACGCACGAGAGCCCTCATCTACCCGATGACGGGAAACGGGAGCCGTCTCAACTTGAGGAATAAGTTCACGCTTATCAAGACCCTCATCAGGTCGCAGCTGACGTACGCCTCGGTAGCGTGGGACTACCAGGCAAAGTCCTACATGAAGAGAATCCAGGCAGTGGAGAACATCGCCCTCAGGACAGTAGTTGACGCCCCATGGTACGTGAGAACCGCAGACATCGTCAGAGACCTGGAGTACACCACGGTCACTGAAGTCATCCGGGAACGAGCGAAGAAGCTGTACGCCCAAGCCGAGGAGCATGGGAACCCGCTGATCAGACAGGCCACTGATTACGACCCCGCCGACGCCCCGAGGCACAAGCGACCGAGGGTTCAGCTACTGGACAACGGGTAAGTATAACCTTTATTTCCCGCTAACAGATCTGTTTCAGATACGCCAGGACGGACCACCACTACCAGAGACATGACGTTTTCAACCCTAACCCAACCTCCTTGCGGGCGTCGGACAACATACCGTCCGACGCCCGTTGTCCTACCTGCTCCGTGGAGACCGAAAGTGCTAAAAGAATCACTTATGTCTCCACACTCCCGAGCTACACAGCTCATCCTTACCTTTCCGACGATCCGGGGTAGGATATCAATTGATGTCCTACGTATCGGCAGTCAGTCCCAGCCAAAACTTCCTAAACCCAACTCGACCGATGACTACCACCGGGGGTGACAAGCTGGCGAAGAAAGAAAACATCAAGACAAGAAGAGCGCCAGAAGAGACCTCAGCCGGCGAGGTTCAACAGCCAGGACCAGGGGAGGTCCGCAGAAAATACCACGACACATCTCACATTTGTGAGCTGGGTCTGGTAGAAGTACGCGGGTCCACCTATCACAAAGGCCGGTCCAGGTCTACAGAGATAATCTAGGTGCAAAGAGTAATAGTCCTACTCGGCCCTAGTTATCGGGACCGACATCCAGCCAATGGATATTGGCGCGCAGAGAGGCAGAAATCATTGATGGAAGCTCGTCTTCGAACCTTCTGATTTCTCTACAAATTCTACTTCGTCAGCTATTTCAGCTCAGCTCTTAGAGTTTATGACGTCTGAAATCTCCGGAGTATAGGCTTTAGCGTACCCTAGTCACCTATTCCTTCAGCCGAAGTATCATAACCTGGTTATTTCTCTGCGTTAGTATTTAAAGTTGAATTTACATTCTGGTCTTGGGTGATAATATGGGTAATTTGAGTATTTGTGGTACTAAAAGAAACATTAGATTTTTTATGAAATATTAGCTTTGATTTTTAACACGAAAATAATATAAAATTATCTTACAATTTGCTCAGTTATTATTTTCAATAATAATAATAATGAGATTAGGTAAAAGTTCACCTGCTGAATATTTTATTAAGGAGATTTAAGTTTGTTGAATAACAGGTTTATATTCTAGAACTGTATATTTTCAGAGTTTATGTAATGACAAGCGACTTTACATTCACTGTACTGTACTATCCGTGGCTTACAATATGCCAATTACGTGTAAGATTTCACAAGAATGTTTTGCAGTTCAAATTATTGTGTGAGGTTTCTCACAGGCGATTACCTAGTTTTCTATGATTATTTAATAACGATCCGTCACTATAATTATACTACGAACTACAAACAGTGCAGGCCAGCGGTCAGTGCTTGGGCTCATTGGTAAACCTTTCTCTGATTAGAGCGGGTTACTTTTTGTCGAAGCGCTAAACCGGCACACCTTGTCTGTTTGAATTACATCGACTAACTACGTTCTAAGTTATTGGACAGTTATACACAATTTGGCAGTTGCCGTTTATGTAATAATTAAGTGATATTTCCTCAACATGCTATGATATTTTACATGAGTATTTAATTCTCATTTACCGTGTAAATTCTACAATGCACGAACATGAATGACATGGTTATTGTCCTCTGCTTTGCAGTTTTATTTTCATCATAGTTATTGCTATCACCCAAATTGCCAATCAGGATTTAACCGGCATATTTGCCGCATCTTTAATTACAACCCCAAAATAAAACGGAAATACTACCGTATTACCTGATTCTTATAATTTGCATGACCAACTCTGAATCGTATATAATATGGTCATTACTGTAGCAACGTAAAAACTTTCCTATATGATATTTAGACAATTGGCTTAAATATTTGGATTGTTTAACTTCATGTTTGGCCATTTGCTTGAACAATTATTATAAAATAAAATGGTCTTTATGACTATTGCTCCACCGATTAATTTTTTCAACGTTACCTTTCTACTACTACAAGTAATTAACTAAATAAATGATTTCAATCCAATCAAATAAAATAGAATACAAATTTCAACCATAAATTCAGTGCTATCTTGAGTAACACAACAGGAAATAAATAACATAAATGCCCAGGTACAAATACTACACATACAACGTCCTGGCTTTGTAAAACTAGACGATCACTTAAATAGCCAATTTGTTTATTTATCTTGATATAAAATTAAGATAAATAAGCTGTCCAAAAGAATCATCAATAAAATTTCCCGTGGAAGGTTGTCGCCGAAAACAATGAACTTACATTCTACTGTACTAATAAAAATGTGAAGATGGCAGGAGCAGCGACATGGAAAATTTATTTCAACTTTTAAAAATATTGTCAAACGTGTGATATGTCGCATAAAATTTGTATATGCTGTAATCAAAAATATTTTCCTGAAACGCTTTAGATGGGCTTTTCGTGACGTGTAATTAAAGTTTAGAAGGTATACTTACTATGGGAAAGCAATGGCATAAATGGGAGAAGTGTGGCAAGTAATTATAAGTTCAGCAAGAAAATCCTCCATATGAATACGGTAAATTTCCGAATTCACCGTTGCAGCAAGAATTGTATGTTTTCCTTGTAGCTGAAGAGATGTCACTCCACCATTAACGAAAGCGGATTTAAGAATTTTTAATGCAGGTAAGGACGGCATTTTGACATCGCTGTTAATTCTTTTCACCTCTGTTTCTTCCACCATTTCTACTTGACCATCGCCAGCGCCAATTATAAGCAATCCGTTAAATAATAGCTTTATTGACCGTACTCCTGGAGAATAAGTAAGGAGGGAGTCTCAGTACTCTATTTTTTTTTCTAGCTATATTCTTTTTAAAATACATATTATTGCGACTCTAAAGGACACAAACCAAATACATAAGAAAAATATCTAGATGGAATTAGATTAGATTTTGTGACATTTTGCAGATCACGATCATAACTTTTATCAGTAGATACCGTAGAAAAATGTAAAACCAAATTTTAGTGTCTTAGAGGTTCTGCAATGTGACATGGTTAAGGTACCATATAGAGTCAAAAAAAGGATTTTAGTGTGAATAATCTGGCAGAGTAATTTTTTTTTTATTTTATCGTATTTAGTGGGTCAAGTTGAGTGCACAGTCCAGTTTTGCAGTTTCGACGAGGTCGGCGTATTATTTATTTAAATAATTCAATTTTTAACGTATTTTCCATCGGTTTTTGTTAAATATCTCGAAATCTATAAGTCCCATGGGATAAATATGAAAAAGGGAAAACGTCGGTTATAAATTGCACAACAAATATATATCTAGAATTCGCTCCGATTATTATTATTATTATTTTTTAAATACTGCAAAATTAGGTATTTTTAAACAAATTATTATTTATCTGAAGAAAATGAGATCATTTCAGTGAAGCTTAGGGAAAGTATAGGTCTTACAAAGTGCAATTTTCAATTAAAATTTCAAATCGGAATAGGCATTGAAATAGCTGAAACCCGTTATTATTGCTACAATTTTACATCTTGTCATCAAAACCGAGAAATATGCATGATAACTCAAACTGTAGCATTGTAAGAGTGATATTTTAAGAGATTTTTTTTTATTTTTGACCATTTTTGCATTTAAAAAAATGGTTATAAACAAATTAAATTTTAACAAGTACACAGACTTCGAATTTAAAATATTTTACACGATTTAAAAGTATATGAAAAAGCGAACAATTTGAAAAAAAAATTTTTTTTCTGAGGATATTTTAACTTTTTCGTTTTATCATTTTGTTAATAAACAAATTGATCTTTTGACTTGAAATTTGCACTGATTGTTATAAATAAATGTTGATAATTCCATTTTCGCAAGACAGAGCTATTAAAATACAACTAGAAGTTTAAAAAATATTATTAATAAAAGGGCGCACGCGGAATTGCGTGCCCCGGGCGAAGCCACTTCATATGAGATGCACAGGGTGTCCGGAAATTCCTATCTCAAACTTTGAGCACAGATAGTATTTATAAAATATGAAAAGCTTCCTATAGACAATTGCCCGGAAATGCCTCCTAAGGGAGCTAGAGCCCTTTAAAAGTGCTGCCCTAGAATAGGTTTTTGTTTAATATTTCAGGAACCTCTTCAGTTACAGCAATATTTGATGCGTTATTTATTTCTTTAATATCAATAAGGAGTATTTAATCAAAATGAAATGCAACCAGTGACGTAAAGAAGAGATAGGGGTGCACTACTTTTTAATATTTTTATTTTTGTTCCATTTTTTAAAATTTTGGTACACTTGATTTTAAAAAAAAGTAGTTCAACTCTTAGATAAAGATATGGCCTTTTTAGATATCTAAATTGTTCTTTTAACAGTAACAGTAAATTACCAGATCCATGCTTGCGGTAGTTCTTTCGTTTTCCCATCTTCTTTTAACTCTCATTACACTGCCTTTATTTATTCAGAAGCAATTGCTCTTATAGACTATCCATTTTCCAGTTTGGAAACAATACTGATTCTGAATTTCTCGTAGTTGTGTAACCATTATCAAAAATTACTATAAGGACGTAACCAGACTGCAACCAACAGCTACTCTCCGGGCTATGTGCCTCGCCGAGCGCTGAATTACAAGTTACAAGTCTGGCGCGTTAAGTGTAATAATTGCATATTACCGAAAACCAGCCGAAAGACTGATCCTACTTAAAGGAGCTCTCTTGCCAGGGGTTAATTTGTTTATTAAGAACATGATAAAACGTCGAAACTAAAATATCTCGGCAAATAACATAGAAAGAACTTAATTTTCTCAAGTTGTATGTTTTATAAGCTTTTAGAGAGTGTAAAAATATTTTATATCTGAAGCCTGTTTGCATGTTAAAATTTAATTTGTTTATAATCATTTTTTGCTAAATATAAAAAAAATAGTTAAAAATCACAATTTTTTTTCTCTTGGTTATCTTAAAGTACTTTTAAAATGCTACAGTTTGAGAAATCGCGCCCTTTTCTCTGTTTTGATGTCAGGATTTCACAAGGGGGTAAAATTTTAGTAACAATTACGGTTTTCAGCTGTTTCAATGCCTACTCTGATTCGAAATTTTCATTGAAGATTATACTTTGTAAGACCTACACTTTCTCTAAGTTTCATTAGAATTTGCCCATTTTCTTCAGAGAAATAGTAATTTGTGTTAAAATGCCTAATTCTGTAAAATATATGTATTTTTAAATAATTATAATCAGAGCGAATTCTAGTTTATAGATATTTGATATTACTGACTAATAATAATTTTATGAATTAAATGCGTTCTCCTACATATGCTATTTTCTCATTTTGTTACGCACGATTGAAAATTGTTACAAATTATCAATGTAATAATAACAACCGTTCTATTAGGTAATTTTGAGCAAAATTGTATGACGCATTAATTACAACGTCATTATTACGTTTTTTATGTACGATTGACAAGTCTGCAATTAACTGACTGACTGAATAATATCCATGAATAAAAACATATGATAATATAAGTATAATGGATATTATTATGTACAAACCCACGCCCTTTTTAGGGGGGTTAATCTCCTGCCTCATATAGTATACTAGAAGGGAGGAGAATTCGTCTGAAACAGCGTGGAGTGAAATGGATGAATCGATAATAAGCGCCGCGGATATATAAGTAGCAGAACCAACGTGCTGTATTCAATTCAGTACAGTTCTGCATTATAGTAGTGAGTCTACAGTAGATAAAAGTTATAATTAGCATGTTATTATAAGGACTAATTACTGTAATTTGGTGATAAATAAATCAGTGGTTAATGAATTCGTGTTGCAATATTGGACCTAAGCTTGGGGGTGTTTACTACAGGGTGTAAACACGTAACAATATTTTAAATTTTTTCCGTTTGTACCGTAGGACTTCCAAATCCTGATATATTTTATAAAAAACGACCTACTACGCCCTAATAAATTTGATTGTTTTAATAAACAATTCGCCGACCTCGCCGAAATTGTAGAACTGAACCGTGAACTCAACCCCCCGTCCCTGACCAGAACAATTCACATTTCGTATTTTTCAAGTCCTAATTTGACTCAACTACATTGTTATAGAAAAATTTTCTTGTAAATTTTAAGGCTCTGCTCGCTCACTTAAAAATAATAATTACTTACCTGCATGATACAGGTCCACACTACCACGGGGAAGTTTTTTGTGTGATAAGCGGGCAAAACAACCGACCATCATAGACGGCTTGACAGGATCCAAAATTTCAGCATCATGATGATAATTTAGTCTTATTTTAAGGACATCTCCAGTAGTTGTTCCGCAGTAGGTGAACTGCAAATTTAATGTTAAATTATATAGTTAATTTAAAACTACAAAATATGAAGATTGGCATTATTTTTTAATTTAAATTAATTAATTTTGCAAACAACTGAAATTATTGAGTAGCATTCATATCACTACACCTGTCATAGTTCTCTTTAGGTTTGCTTGTAACTTTTTTACCAATACACTGTGTCCCAAATTGGGGGTGCATGCATTGCTATCTCTGTTATTATTAGAGATAGAGAAACGGTTAAATGAGGACTGATTTTCTGACCGTTTCGATGCCTTTTTAAATTTCCGAAATATTTTCAAAAAACTGAAAAGATGCATTTTAAAAAACTTCCCGTATCTGCCTAATTTGATGACTGGTGATATTTTAATGAGTACATTTTGGGACACATTTTTAAGGTGCTTTTGTTGACGTTATCAAAAAATTGCTACCGTCATAATTTTGTTTTTCTTATGGACGCCATATTAGATTTTTTTGTACGTTCAACAGTGCTCTTAATTCCCCTTTCCATGATGTATCACAATGTCAGGAAAAAATTATTTACTGGTGTAAAATATGAAAAAATTTAGTTTTCTAAATTTATTTTTAAAAAAAATGTCGTTCTTGTTCATTAATGTACTTTTGACATCGCTTTAATATTGAACTACACGCTCTCCTTAAAGTATTTCTGTTAACAGCAGCCAAAGTATTTCTTATACGTTCTTCTAAAATTTGAATACTTTCTGGTGGTTCAAATGAATAAATTTCGTTTTTTGTATGCCCCCAAAGAAAATAGTCCAACGGTGTGAGATCAGGAGACCTGGCTGGCCATAGAACGTTGCCATTATTTGCAATTGTTTTATTATCAAAAGTTATTCTTAAGAATTGTGTTACTATGCCGCTATTATGTGCTGGACAACCATCGTGATGAAACCAAATCTGGTTAATATCTTCTACAGTAAGTTTAAGAGCTGGTATTATTTGTTCTTGCAACACTCATAAATAATTTGCACCGTTCAATTTAACATGATAAGTAAATGGTGCGATTACTGGAAAGTATTTTTTTATAATGAATTATTATCAATGAACGATTTAAATAAGTTTACCTATGATGCCACACCAGACATTGAATCCAAATTTGGTTTGAAACATTCTATGGCTAATTATGTGAGGGTTCTGGATACTCCAGAAATGTGTGTTATGTCTGTTGAAAAAACCACAATTAGTGAATCTAATCTCGTCGGTCCATAATACTTTTGAATGAAAGTCTGGGTTCTGTAGACATTTTTGTACAAACCAATCACAGTATGTTACTCTTCTCTCATAGTCATTTTCTTGTAAACCTTGAATGATGGTTGGTTTGTATGGGTGATAATGATTTTTAAAAGGTTATGCGCAAATGTTTTGGGAACCTGATTTGAAATTTGTCTTACAGATGCTGTAGCATTGTCTTCTACGTATTCTAATACAACGTTATTTCGCTCTTCGTTATCTATCTCATAAGTATCATTTCTTTTTCCATTAAACAGTCCATAGTTTAATAAATCAGTAATAAAAGTCCTAAAATACCTTTGATTCGGTTGCACACGTTCTGAAAGTTCATAAATTCTTGATGCCTCATCAGTATTTCTATTTGATTTAAAATAAATCTCTAGCATATCTAACTTTTCTTCGTTTGTATATCTCAAAGCCATAATAAATTCAAAAAAAGAACTTAATAAAAGAAACGCACAAAATTAGTTATTACAAAATAATGGTAGATCAGGGGGCGAGCGTAGGTGCGTCTTTACTATGTACATACTTCGGTATGTGATGTAAAGCAACGACAGGCGCAGTTAGTACTTGGATGGGTGACCATTCCAACGGAAACCGCGTTCTCGCCTCACACATCTTCCAACGGCTTGTATATCAGTGTATGCGCGGAAGCTATACAACCTTGGGCGAGGGTTGTATAGGAGATATACCATCCTTCGGAGGGGATGTAAAGCCGTCGGTCCCTTGTCTATTAAATGTTAGGCAAGTAAAAGATCCCTACTCTTCTTAAGGGAAGAGGTTCGGCAAAATTCCTGGTTGGGGGTAGCTCGTCTACAGGCGTCGATGTTAGGCCTCAGTAGCGAAAATAGGCCGACGTTAAATAAATGTATATAAAAAAAAATGGTAGATCACAATGGAACACTAGTAAGAAGAAAAACAGCAATTATGACAACAAGAAGTGTCAATTAAACCTTCTCTTGTCTATTGTCATGTTAACAAGATCCATGGCAGGCACCTACTATTAGAAAAATTAATACCATTATTTTCTTTTATTTGGACGGTGCAAATCAATTCAACAACTCATTTGAATGTGTTTTAAATTTTTGTTTTAATTTTAAGTTGAAGCTAATAAAATCCGATTATTTTAAAATAAATTTTCTTCATAGCCTACTTAGAACACTTAATTTTTTCATATTTTGTACCAGTAAATAATTTTTTCCTGACATTGTGATACATCATTGAAAGGGGAATTAAAAGCACTATTGAACATACAAAAAATCCAATATGGTGTCTATAAGAAAGAAACAAAGTTAGTGGCATTAACTGAGAAACAAATGATGGTAGAAATTTTTTTGTAACGTAAACGAAAGTACCTTAAAAAAGTATCCTAACAATGTACAATATCACCAGTCATTAAATTAGTCAGATACGGGAAGTTTTTTAAAACGCAACTTTTCAGTTTTTTGAAAATATTTCGGAAACGAAGATAGCTAGGCCAAATTTAAAAACGGCATCGAAATGGTCACAAAATTCTTTAAAAAAGTCCCCATTTGACCGTTTCTCTACCTCTAATACTCTCTGTCTCTCTCTCTCTCTCTCTCTCTCTCTCTTGGATACGCCCACCTTAAGGGAATTCATGTAGCAACGTCTATGAAAAGATAAAGAGCGAGAGTTATTGGACAATGATACAGAGCATTAGTTTTTGCAATAATGTAAGTACTTGTATTTTATTTTAAAGTAGTATTTTTACTTACGTTAATGCAAAAGTAGTTTTATATATCCTATTGTTTACGAGTGCGAGAAAGAGAACAAAAATTAAGAACAGAAACTACCCCCAGCACGCTCCACACTTCGTGAAATTTTATTTTTATCACCTTGTCGTGTATCAACGCAGATTATCGATATTGTCACGGCAAACGGTATAGCAGAATGCAGTAGAGGTGAGACGAGAGCTCAAGAAATTTTCATTACTGCACAAATAAGATAACAATTATCTGTCTCGCTTGTACGTGTGCGATTTTTGTTTTCTTTCTCGCAGTCGTTTACTTTAGGATATATAAAACTACTTTTGCCGAATGTGCATAATATATTAATATTGAAAAATCCGAAAATGGCCAAAGTTAAGCCTAACCCAAATAAATTAACGAAACTGAAAAAATGTACCTTAGGGATAATATGTATATGTTTAATTATAATCATGTATGGAACTTAGTTAATCAAATTATAACTTAAAATGCACTGTTTTATAGAAATTCTTATGATCGTTCTTCTTCTCTGTACACTTTTTCGCTAAAGTTAATCCTACAAGATAATTTGGAAAACTAAATAATTATACCTTACGAGATGAACTTTGTTTAATTAAACTCGTGCAGTACGCCACTGGATTAACCAAATTCTAACTTTGAATATACCAATTTATAACAAACATGATCTTTCTTTTTCTCTGCACACTTGTTTTGTTAAAGTAAACCCTAACCAAAATAATTTAAAGAAAATGAAGAATTGGTAGTTTTGGGATACTCCGCCCATCGGAGACTTGAGGACTTTTAGTATGTTAAAAATAACCAAAAGTACTTCAAGATCCTGCAACATTCAGCTTTATGTTAGTTTTTCCAGGTATATACACGACATTAAATGCATTGGCCTATTCTGATTTCCTGTAAGTTCCCCTTAATTTACTCTAATTTCCTCTTGATTTTTCCTTGATCAGGACATCGATAATCGAGGGGACATTTTCCCAGCACAACATAATAAGCGAGAAGGACTTTTTGAACAACACAATATGATAAGCAGGGAGCGATTTTCTCAAAGTTCAATTATTATGCAATTCAAACTTCCCCCACGTTTTTCTGTCCTTGGTTCCCCTTGATTCCATGTAATGTGTACACCAAGACTTCCCTTGCCCCTCGTAAAGTTTGCAAGTAAAATCAACAAAAAACCGAACCAACGGCAATAAGAAATTTTTATTACTCAGTAGTGAGCGAACTAATCATTTGAATCGGTACTTATATATTTAGCAGCGGTTGCGACCAAACAATGTATCGGGTGTTTTACCATCGAATTCACATATGCCCTAATTACGAAAATTAAGGTCTTATAAAAAAACACAAGAAATGAAAAACTTTTTTGCAACTCTAGATACACTTTTGTTCAATACTGCATCGTTGTATTTTGTTTGTTTATTATGTACAAATTATTTCTGAGCTCACCTCGTCCCTTTCATTAGTGTCCATGCAAAGTATTGTCCTTCTTATTTTTACCATGGCCACATCCACGGACTTTACGTTTCTTGCCTCTTTGTTAATTTTCCAAAGGCATAAGTGATTGTCGCCGGCGGTCATGAAGCAAACACCTCTTCTGTTCGTCGCCCGCATGACCGTCGCCTCTCCTTGAATCCCCCTGGACACTTGGGCACCGCATAACACCTGAGCCTTTTGCATATCCCATACGACAACGGATCCACAGTCACGCCCTCCTAAAGTGATGACGTAGTGATCGTCGTGTGAAAAAATTACAGCTTCAACGCGAACTTTATGGTGTTCATATTGATACATTAAACGGAGCTTTTCGAAATCCCAAATTATTACTCTGGCCTAAAAACGGTAAGTTACAATTATTTAATTAATAATGTGACACACTTAAGACGAAGACACCCCTGTATTTAATTTACTTTTAGAAGTAGAGATTTGAATTTGGTACAGAGGTAGAACTTCAGGAGCAGCATTGCTTAGCGTATTCATCTCAAATGTCACGTGTAACCCCAACCTACTGCGACCTCGTGAATAAGACAGTATCTCAGTATTTTGCGTCGCGTTGGAGATATCGAAAAAAGTTACTAGAAAAATTAGTTTTCACTAGCAAGCCATGGAAACAATTAAAAAATTATATATATCAATATTAAAAAAAACCACGATAAATTATTTTTAGGCAACTGTAAAAAAATAGCATTTATCAGATCTGACAGTATTCCTAAAGTGTCATCTCTTTGTATTCATTTGTCAATCTTATTTTTTTGGCCGCTTTTACTCCACGGCCGTACTTCACGGCCGCATGTATTACTCGATCATCATTAATATTTGAAATATGTCATGGCTTGTCAATAAACTATCTAGTGACGTTTTCATTTGTTTTCGATGAAAATGAATTAAAACTGTCAGCTTAGTAGAATTCTTGCAAAATCTTGCCCACGTCTCCAGTAATTTATACGGAACAATTTTAATAGTATACTGAATACGAACGGTAAGAGACGTTTACCGGTCGACGCCAATGTTTGGAGACTGAACGTTAACGAAGCCTCCAATTTTGCCGAAGACCGGTACAATCCTTAACGTTCGTGATGCTCATACTGTTTTTTGCACGATCGTATTGAATTACACTTCAATTAAAATGATTTAATTCAAAAGTGCCGTTTATTTTCGTGGCAAGTCCAATTTGTCAAATGTGATATTTTTATTTTGTTATAAAATTAGACGGCTGTGCTATATGTTTCCAAGACAATGAGTCCGCTCAGCCAGTCACAGCAAAGTTATAGCACTTTGCGAGCGCTTTTGTCCAGTAGCTTAAAATTGGTTGAACTGTTCGCTTCTTGCGTGTGTTTACGTACGTCAAAATGTCAAATGTATTCTAACCTAACTTGATGCTCTTCGGTTTTTATCAAACATCAAAATGTATACTAACAAATATCTCTTATAATTTTCGTATATTTATCAATACTTTTGTTAAGGAAGGATAGTGTTTCGTTAGAATTCGTACAAAGAAATTGATCCACTGTTTTTATTGAATGAAATGAATGATTATCCAACAGAAGATGATTTTACTTTAAATATTATCCCTGCATTAATAGAGGGAACTGATGACAGTCTATTTACACTGAGCATTAAAGTAGTAGAAAGTATCTGTTCGCAATTTTAATTATTTTGAAGAAATCATTCCAAGGTATAATTTAAATGATTTTAATAATAATAATAATTTTATAATCTCAAAAATATAAACTAATATTTATATAACATAGGTACCTTCGGCTATTACTGCCACTATATCATTTAGTACAGTTACAAGTACTTTTTTCCGTTATGGTCTATTAACTGAAGCAGGGAGTTTTCTTCGTCTTGACTTAATATCTCCATTATTGGTTCGATGTCTTCAGATATTTTCTTTGCCTGAATGCAACAAGTCTCACAGCTTTAAACGAATACTTCAAAATCTGACACCGAGTTTTTGCCGTTTTGCGTTGCATTTGAACAAGTGACATGCCCCCACCACTACCGCTGATAAACAAAGCGTATTTGAAAACTGCTCGTAAAAATGTCGACCGCTTACTAATCGCTCTCAAAAAATCGCACCGTTCAGAGCTGAACTGTGCTCATCGCTCACTAAGCGCTTGGTTGGCTGAACGGCCCCAATATTTGGTGTTATTTAGAAACAAGCAAACACATTTAATTTGACATTAAATTTTTACTATATTACTTTCTTTCCAATGAGTGATTCCGAAGGCAATAGTGAAGTAGAAAGTGCATGGGAGATCGGATGTGCAGCAATAATTCCAGAAAAATCCAAGGACCGGTATGAAAAAGTCTATAAAATGTTCAAATAATGGTGTGAGGAGAAGGATGGTGCTAGCGTCAATGAATAAGGCATTAAAATCGCCTGGTAGTCTCTGGACGGAATATTCAATGGTAAAAATCACAACTTTTCTTAAAGATGTTATTGATATTTCAAAATTTTCTACCTTGATTGCTTATCTGAAAAGGAAAAATATTAGACACAGACCTAAGAAAGCTAGTGTATTTACCAAAGAAGAGGTTAAACAGGTTTTAAATGAAGCATCCGATGATGAATTTCTAATCCTTAAGTTATTTATGGTTATATATACTAGTATTATATGACAACAAAAGCTAAATATATTTTTATTTTTATGTCGGAATGATCTTAGGAATAACAGGTGCATGCAAAAGGAAGGAATTATATAGTATGATGATAGATGACATAGAAGTTCATCAAGAATGTCATTGTAAAAATTCCAAATACGAAAACCAATATACAACGGTATTTTACCGCAACAAATAAAACAGATGAAGATATCCACTAGGTAGAATTTTTGAGGAAATACGGTGAGCTCCGGCCAACTCATACGAAGAGCAAACATTTATTTTTAAATTATCGACGTGGAAAATCCAGTACGCAGGTGATGGGAGTTGGACTATTGGAAGTTGGCTGTCAAAATTTCCCGCAGTTGGCCACTAAAGATGTTGACATATTAGGACTCAAAATACACGGGGGCGTGGAGATCTTCTTCTGTAGCAAAGAGTTATGTGGAAGATTCTCTGCAGAATAAATCGAATTTGCAGAAAAAATTCTACACGATGAGCCTCATTTTTCAGTACTGCAGTTTAGCTGAATACGCTGAAAACCAACACGGCAAGTACGAACAAAATTACAATTAATAATTGTACGGTCGTGAGCAAAAAAAAATAGGACAAGTCTTATAACGATATTTTGCTAAAATCTAGTTGTGTATATCTAACTTTAATTTTTGTGACATAGCTAGTTGTCATAATTTATTGCAAGTGTGCAAAAAACTAATTTGCCTCATATAAGCAATTTTGTTAAATCTGGGGTTATTGCTAAAGCAGAAGATGGATGATCAATGAGACAAATTGCACTGCGTTATAATATTCGGTGTGTAACATTTTAAGAAAGTGGAGAATAAACGGTACGACTAGTAGAAATCCTGGATCGGGGCGACGAAGGATATCAACTCAACATCAAGATTTGCAATTGGTAAATGCTTTAGTAGAAAATCCATTTTACTCAGGTATTCAGGCTGCTGAAGAAACGAATTTTCCTGGATCGAGTAGTACTGGTCGCCGGCGGGTAAGAGAATCGGAGCTACGCTGTCATATAGCAGCACAGAAATACTTACTTAAAGATGAACATAATGAAGCTCAAGTAGGATTTGCGCTTGAATTTTTAGCGCATGATGTAAATTTTTGGTACAATATAATAGTTACAGACGAAAAAACTTTCCAGTCAACACACAGCGGTCGTATTCGTGTTTACCGCCCTCCGAATACTCAATTCGATGAGAAATATATATCTAATAATGTTAAAAGTGGTAGATTTTCCGTCAATATGTGGGCTTGGATATCGGCACGTGGTCCTGGTGTTTTGTGGCATATTGAGGAACGATTTAATAGTGAAACGTATATTACGATTTTAGACAATATTATGCTCCCTTCTGTGTCACAATTATTTCCTAATAATGAGTTCATATTTCAACAAGACAATTGTTCCGTTCATACTGCTCATACCGTAACTAACTGGTTTCAAGATAACAACATCAATGTCCTTAACTGGCCCAGTCATAGTCCAGATCTTAACCCTGTGGAAGAAGTATGTGGACTACTCGCAAGAAGTATCCAAAAATGAAATGTGAGACCACGAAATGCTGATGAATTACTGGAAATAGTAAATAATGCACGGGAAAATATTATTACTAATGATTATTGTATACGGTTATTTAATTCTATCCCAAACAGACTTATAGAAGTTATAAATAGAAATTGTGCAATAACGAAATATTAATAGTTAGTTTCTTGTTAAGTAGGATATCCATTGTCCTTTGATCCAGGATTTTTACTAATCGTACCGTTTATTCTCCACTTTCTTAAAATGTTACACACCAAATTTTTGTTAATGTTGTACCGTAGTGCAATTTACTTACCTATATATTGCTATTTACTATAGCAATACCTACAGCATTAAAATAAAAAATAAATTAAAAGTGATATCTGTTTTATTTCGGCTACTCGTTACATATTCAAATAGATACAGATTTATATTAGAAAAAAAAAGTTGTCCTATTTTTTCTACTTACGACAGTACCAATTGTACATTCAATTTTAATGTATTTAAATAATGTTTGTGTGTTTTTTATATATTTATTATTTAAATAATGTTCGTTCTTTAAATAAATAGAAATTTTCTTATTTTTTGTTCTTATTTTTGTGAAATAGCAAATAACTCCTTAAGAGAAGAGGTTCGGCAAAATTCCAGGTTGGGGGAGCAGCTTGTCTACAGGCGTCGGTGTTAGGCCTCAGTAGCAGAAATAGGACTCCGTTAAATATATATTTAAGACAGAAACTTATTTAACTTACAAAAATTTATGGCAAATTTAAATATATCCTCAAATAGATTAAAAGAAATAAATACGGTATTCCATGGAATGAGTCTCTCACTCACCTATACTAAATAGTATACCAACGTTAGCTTGGGATACGTTCCACAATTTATCATCTTTACAACATTTAGAGCTATCTGATAACTCCATACAAGATTTACTTGAACATATTTTCTCAGGATGTGAATCAAAATAAATTATCTTTATTTACATGACAATAAAATATTTTCGGATTCCAACTTATTTGATTCGCCAAGGCAGTCTTTAACAATTTTAAACCTCATTGAATAATTTGAGAGAAATTGGTATAGCTGATGAGTCATCTAACTAATTTTTATTTGCAAGAAAATCGGATAGCTAGTGAAGCTGCTGATGCTTTTCAAGGTTTAACTTTTTCACAGTACTTAGGCATATTCTTCAATACATTAGAACGGTTTCAATATGGTCTTTTGGACCACTAAGAGCATATAGGATGCTTACATTTTTCTAGCAATTCTGAAGCACTTCCAATTAACTTTCTAAGTTCCTTAATAAATTTAAGGAACTCATCTTCGAAAACGATAAAATCAAAAAAGAAATTGAATTAGTACATCACTTTCCGATACTTGAAAAAATTAATAAGCGGAAATGTTAATTGAGCTTGTATAGGACTGGCGACGTTCGTTAGTTACGCTATAACAAAATAACAATACTTACGGGAAATTTTTTCTCAGGGCACAATATAAGAGGGATACGTTGTTATGATGGTGATTGTTTTGAATAATTCGAATACACAAGATAATGACTCTAAAGGAGTCTAAAGAATGAAAGATCGGAGAAAAAATTAGCAATAATGAAATTAATTCAATTCAAACTATAGCGACAATAATATAAAAATTGGATCAGTGGGGGAGGAGGGACGACGTTTTTTAGAGATGGAGGCGGGTCGCCATATGGTGTTGGGTCGCCCACATCTTCGTCCAGGACGATGGGGGTGGCGTTGTTGCAACCCCTCAAATAATTTTCGTCACATTTCATTAGCTGATAAATTAGTATTAACAAAAGGGTAGCAGCGATGAGTACCTTCTCTGGTAAATCAGTCGACAACGGATGGTAATTGCAGTGGGAGTTAAAAATTTAGTAAAATGAGTGTTAAATAAATAGCAAACTTTAACTTGGCGTGTGTATGAACTGGCATTTTGTTGTACCTAAATGTCTGTTTGCAAATTTATTTATTTATTTATTTAGTCTTAACACGCAAAACATTTCTGAATAGTCCTGAGGGTGATTTAATAATAAATCGAAACGTCGACAATTATCGAAATTGGTTTCCATAATTTATTGACCTATTCCCGTTAACACCACCCCTATAAGTTAAAGTTAATGTTCAATTATTCTGTGTAGTTTTTTATTAACCCAATTCCTATTTCAACAAAAAACTATAACTATGTATATTGACCTTGAACTTTACTGGACTAATCTGTATAAGATGCATCTTGCATGTCAGTAAGAACTTGTTCTAATGTGCATGTAGCCCATCAAAATAAAGATCCGGATCCACAATTTGATCATCGTACGTCAAGCCCCTTAAAGGTTATAAGAGAAAACTGGATGTCAGACACCTACTTTAAGAGGAGGTGTGGTAGGAAAACATTTTATTAGGAAAATGTTCATCTCTGGGGCACCCCAATCTACAGTTGATGTACTTTCTTTTGAATCACCCTGTATATACGATACCATAAGAATGTATCTGAAGCCACAATGGAATATATGAGACTTGATATGGTTCCAAAATGTATGAGGATCTATCTAGGAATTGAGACCTGAATGATCTATAGCTATGCAATTGTATAAGTTCTCTTTATGAGTATACAGGGTGTCCCGAAAATGGTGGGCAATCTCTCGGATTTGGGCAGAACTAGTGAAAATAAGGTCACAAGTTCGTATATTTTTCTTTCCCCCGAGGTACCCCTACGAAGATATTCGCTCTTGAAGTTAGGCGGAGAGTAATTACTTAAAGCAACAAGCAAGGTTAAAAATCAATTTTTCGCGATAATCTTTTTATTGTTCAATAGATTTTGGATCAGTATCTATTATTTCAATCCAGTTAGGTGTATTAGAACCTTGGATAACATTCTTAGGGGCTCGGGGGCAGAGCACCCATTGTCTTAATAAGTTGAAAAAAAAGTTTCAGTGTAATTTCTTTTATTTCTAAGGTTATTTTCAAATTTTTGAGCCATTTTTACGTAAAAAACATATACTTGTTTGATGTCGGTAATATGAACCGTTTTCGCGATAAATGCACTTAACGATAAAATTGCGATTTTCAATCGCACAAATAATAGTAATATTTAAACATTAAATAAACACCGGGATTATGTACAAAACAACATTTATTTCTCCATGAGGCAGTAAGTACTTGCCTAAACTTATAAAAACAAAAAATCTTGAACACACAAGGCACAAAATTTGAAACCTTACTGTAGAAAACTAATTAGGGGCATGGAAAAATGAAGATTTATGAAATTTCATAACAAATGCTCAATATGAGCACCTCCTTCTCTAATGCATGCTTGTCCACGACGAACTGACGATCGCTGGACTCGCCACAACATTCCTTCGTTTTCTCTAATTGTATTTGAATGGTACATAATTCTCTCGTATAATTTTTCTCTATTCTCTACTGGTGTGGCATATACGAGACTCTTTAAATGCCCCCACAGGAAGAAATCTGGGAGGCCAAGGAACATGCCCACACCGACCTATCCACCGGTTTGGATATACTCTATTCAAATGACCCCTCACTATAAAACTAAAATGCGGGGGCGCCCCATCATGCATAAACCATATGTTCTCTCGAGATGAAATGTCAACGTCTTCTAAAAGTTGTGGCAACTGCTGTTGGAGAAGTTCAAGATAAAGTTGCCCATTCAAACGATTTGGTAAAATGAATGGGCCCAACAAGTACCGGCCAATAATTCCGGCCCAAACATTAATATGAAATTGCCTTTGATGCCGTGTTTGAATTGTGGCATGTGGGTTTTCCTCGCTCCAAACGTGTAAGTTCTGGGAGTTAATGACTCAGTTTCTTCCAAAGCTCGCTCCATCCGTATACAAAACCGATCGAATGAAGGCATGATTTTGTTCATATTTCTGTATAAACCACTGCGAAAATTGTACCCTAGCAGGAAAGTCATCTGGGCTAATGGTATGTACTTTCTGCATATGGTACGGATGAAGCAGTTGCTCTTTCAAAATTCTTCCAACGATCGATTTTGGGACATTTATTTGTAATGATAATGATCTGATAGCCACAGATAAATTCGCAGCGATTGCATCCAATACGTTCTGTTCTACTTCAACAGTACGTGTTGTCCGCGGAGCACCCCCGTTTACGTCATTTGGCGCAAATCGACTTAAGTAGAGATATAATTCTTAGATTTTTAGTTTTCAAAAAAACTATCATATTATTTACAAGTTTCTCTCACCCGTTGATCAACACGTTCAAAAGTTTTTCGATCAGGAACCCTTCGATGGCGATACTGTCGAGCGTATAGTCTTCGTGCTTCGTTCGAGGCACTACAAGAAGCCATTCCATACATCAAATGCATATCTGACTATTCATTGTTAGTGTAAGCCATTTTTCAACCAATTAATTACTTAATTAATGTCGGATTAAGCTAATACTTAAAAATTATGTCTTTCCAATTATTTGATATTTTGATCCATGGCAACCATTAAACTGTCATTATTACTCGTTTGGTTTTGTACATAAACAGCTACAAGGGGTGTAATGGGGTAGTGAAGCGCAAGTTATAGCCTCTCCTACTCAATTGTTAACCTCACCTTCGCGATGAGTTCAATTTGAAATTGGTGCACCCTGTTTTCACTAACGAGGCTCTAACGACCGAGTAAGGGCGGAATAACCCTTACCTTTTGCCGTGAGCACATCCACCTTCTCACGAAGAGTGCGATAAAAATAACCCACCGCACACAAAGGTTGCTTTTGGAATCGTTTGGTTACCCCATCGTCGCAGTCTCCTTCTGTGCCATGGGACCACACCACTCGCCTTCCGCAACCGAGCTGGTCAGTTGCATACCTGCTCCAGCTAAAACTTCAAATGCAGCTTCGTTTTCAGTCGATTAAGGCTTTTAAAAAATGATGGAGCGTTCAAGTGGGACAAAATCATCCGGAGGTAAAATACCCTCCCGATCGGATCTCCGGGGGAGGGTGCCCACAGGGACACCTCATCGAATGTCGAAAAAACACCGACAATTTAAATCCAACAAAACTAATTCTTTCATCTACGGCGCTTGGAATGTTCGTACTTTGAACGACAGCACTCGCACCGATCGGCCTGAAAGAAGAACTGCTCTAATAGATAGAGAACTTCACCGACTCAATGTTGACGTTGCAGCTCTCAGCGAAACTCGATTTTTGGAGGAAGGCTCTCTCACAGAAAAGTACTACACCTTCTATAGGAAAGGTCTTTCCACCAATTCAAGAAGACAACATGGAGTAGGATTTGCCGTTCGGAATCAACTTGTATCCAACTTAACACAAGTACCACAAGGCCTATCCGAGCGTCTAATGCTGCTACGCTATGAGCTATCAGATGGCAACGCGGTAAATCTAATAAGCGCCTACGCTCCCACTCTGGATGCAAGTCACGAAACCAAGGAAAGCTTCTATCAACAGCTGGAAGAAACCCTCTGTAGAATACCTAAAACGGAACGACTCGTTATTCTTGGCGATTTTAACGCTAGAGTAGGGAGAGATGCAGACACCTGGCCAGGCATCATAGGCAAGAACGGTTTGGGCAACATGAACGCTAACGGTCAACTACTCCTAACTAAATGCGCCGAACATGATCTAGTTATAACAAACACCATTTTCCGACAAAAGGATAACTTTAAAGGCACCTGGCGTCACCCCAGATCAGGTCACTGGCATCTACTGGACTATGTTATCGTACGTAGGAAGCATCTCAAGGACGTCCAAATTACAAAGGCGCGCATTGATAGCGAATGTTGGACCGATCATCGTCCTGTTGTCTCTAAAATGAAAATTGTTATGAGACCCAAACACCGAAGAACTCAAGTAAAACGCAGACTCCGTCTCTGTATTAGTAAATTGCGTGACCAACAAACCGTCGAACAGCTAAAGCAAAAAGTTCAAGAGAATTTGAGTGCACTAGAAGAAACCAATTCTGTCGCTGCTACCTGGACACAAATTAAAGACAGTTTAAAAAGTGCGAGTGAGGAAATTCTTGGCACTGCAGCAAGTAAAAAACAGGAGGACTGGTTCAATGATAATGAAGCTTTTATACAAGAACTTCTTGACCGCAAACATACTGCCTTCCAAAACGCTATCAACCACCCCAACGACTCATCAAAAGCAGAAGCTTTTACCCAATCTAAGTATGAAACGCAACGCGAAATCAGAAGAATAAAGAACGAGTGGTGGGCAAGCAAGGCCAGAGAAATTCAAAGGTACGCCGATTCACACGACTACAGGAATTTCTTTCAAGGAGTAAAAGCAGTGTACGGCCCCAGTAGGAAAAATATGTGCCCTATTAAAGATTTAAATGGAAATCTCCTCAAAGAAGACCAGGAAATAAGAGCCCGATGGAAAGAACACTACTCTAGCATTCTTAACCAGCAAAGTCAAGCCGATCACGATATTATAAATCTTATCCCTCAATATGACACCTTCGAAGACTTAGATAAACCACTAACAACGGAAGAGATCTTAACCGCCATTGGGCAGCTAAAAAATAACAAATCTCCCTGCGCCGACTCACTCCCAGCTGAGATCTTTAAAGCTGTGTCGTCAGAGCTCATACCCTACCTCAAAAAACTGTTTGATATCGTGTGGGAAAGTGGTCAAGCTCCGCAGGAGTTTCGTGATACACTTTTAATCAACCTCTTCAAAAACAAAGGGAGCGCTGCGGACTGTGGAAATTACAGGGGTATAGCTCTCCTGGCTGTTGGAGGGAAGATACTCACTAAAGCGATGGCAAATAGGCTAACACCTGTTATGGAAAAGTTACTTCCTGAAACACAGAGTGGCTTTAGACCAAACCGAGGCACATCGGATTTAATCTTCACACTTAAACAGCTTCAAGAAAAAGCACTCGAACATCAAGGAGAAATTCACATGGCCTTCATTGATTTAACCAAGGCGTTTGACTCGGTGGACAGGGAAGTGCTCTGGAAAATTATGTTCCGCTTAGGTATCCCTAGAAAATTTGTGGAAGTATGTCGCAGTCTACATACAAACAACAACGCCCAGGTTATGTATAATAATGAGGCAACCGAACCTTTCCAAACTCTCACTGGAGTTAGGCAGGGATGTGTCCTGGCACCCCTACTCTTTAATTTGTTTACCACTGCTCTAACAATTATTGTTGACAACAAACTGACAGTCAGAGGAATAGGTCTCAGATACCGTTTTGATGGCGGTCTCTTTAACATAGGGCGCTTTAGAGCTTTCACGAAGACATGCACACGATTCATTTGTGATCTCCAGTATGCGGATGACTGTGCACTTTTAGCCTCTACGCCGGAAGAGCTTCAAGAACTTTTAGATGTGTATGCCCAAAGCTATGATTCTTTGGGACTTAAAATCAACATTGGAAAGACTAAGATTATGTCAACTCCTCATCAAGTGAACCAAATAGACATTACACTTAACGGAAATTCTCTTGAAGTGGTGGATCAGTTCAATTACTTAGGCAACGTTGTTAATGACAAAGCAAACATGGACAGCGAGATTCGCAATAGAATTAACGCTGCATCTAGAGCATTCTGGGGACTTAGAGAGAGAGTATTTGACAACCACGACCTTGCTTTGTCAACGAAAATGGCTGTCTACAGAGCAGTTGTCATTCCAACACTGCTATATGGATGTGAAAGCTGGGTCACTTACCGTCATCATGTGAAAGAATTAGAACGTTTTCAGCAAAGACACCTCAGAAGTATGATGAAAATCCGTTGGTTCCATCACATATCAAACGTGGAAGTACTCAGGAGAGCAAACAGCCTTCCAATTGAGGTGCTTATTTCAAGAGCACGCCTAAGATGGGCAGGTCACGTTCATCGTATGCATGATAACCGCCTTCCTAAATGTACACTTTATGGTGAATTGCTAAGCGGTAGAAGAAAGCGTGGCGGTCAACGAAAGAGGTTCAAAGACGCTCTCCATGAAAGTTTAAAATCCTGCGGTATTGCAGACGAGCAATGGGAACAACTTGCAGCGGACAGAACCGAATGGCGAGGGGTTGTGGCCAGCTATCAAGGAAATGTTGCTGCAAGAAGGCCGAATCCAAGACCTAACCAGGTCTATGTTTGTCCTGATTGCGGTCGATATGTGCTCTCCCGAATTGGCCTCTATAGCCATAGTCGTGTGCACCGTAGATGAATGGGAATTACAATAGACTACACCTTTTACTTGTTTTTTATTGTACGCAATTTATCGACTGTAACATTTCTATACTCGGACTCGAGTAACGGCTAATAATAATAATAAAAAACAGCTACATCGTTATATCTACATAGATAAGACGATGTAGCTGTTTTTTCAAATATTTAAAAAAAATTAATATTAACACGTTCGATGCTGACCCCAGAACTTGGGCTTCAGCATGTGCGGCACCATTTCTTATCGTCTTTTTTTCCAATAAACGACGGGAAGGTCATACATAATATGACAAAATAATACTAAGTAAATAGTCTTTGTTTATTTATTTTTAAAACTTACTATTATTTGTGCTATTGAAAATCGCAATTTCGTCGTTAGATGCATTTATATCGAAAATGGTTCATATTACCGACATCAAACAAGTATACGTTTTTTACGTAAAAATAGCTCAAAAATTTGAAAATAACCTTAGAAGTAAAAGAAAATAATTTTTTTCTCAACTTATTAAGGCAATGGGTGCTCTGCCCCCGAGCCCCCAAGAATGTTATCCAAGGTTCTAATACACTGACCTAACTAGATTGAAATAATATGATACTGATCTGAATATGATTAAGATCGATTCAATAATAAAAAATTTATCGGGAAAAATCGATTTTTAACCTTCAACTTCAAGAGCGAATATCCTCGTAGGGGTACCTCGGGGGAAAGAAAAATATACGAACTTGTGACCTTATTTTCACTAGTTCTAGCCAAATCCAAGAGATTGCCCACTATTTTCGGGACACCCTGTATTTAAGACATACGTGAGCCCACAATGGAATACCTGAGGCCTGATGTGGTTTGAAAATGATAGGTACCTATAATATATGAAAACCTATCGGGGAATTGAAATTTAAATAATCTATATCTATGCAATTGTATAAATTTTCTTTATAAGCATATATAAGATACTGTAAGAATGTATGTGAAACCACAATGGAATATATGAGACTTGCTGTGGTTTCAAAATGGTGTGCATGAGGATCTATCTGGGAATTGGAACCTGAATGAACTGTATCCATGCTTTATGAGTATATATCATGATACTATATTTGTCATAGTATCATGAGTATATATAGGATACTGTAATAATGTACATGAAATCTCAATGGAAGACATGAGGCTTGCTATGGTTTCTAAATGATGAGCAGGGTCGGCTTAAATAAATTCAAAGAATTCCGCCTGGAAGAATTTAAATAGTATAAATAGTAATAAATAGTAATAACAGTATTGCCGAGATATTTTTTAAAAAATTATTGCTGATGTTATACAACTGTGCGCTTCACAAATGTTGCCTCTTCGGGGTACTTCCTGATAAAGTTTATTTTGAACCAAATAACGGAAACTTTTGAAAATAATGGAATTACTTTCTAAATATGACTCCGTGACTAGAGAGCAATTGAGAAGAGCTTCTTCTCAATCAAACGTCACCCATTACTTAGGTAAGAATATTTAAAATGGTATTATAAGCCTATTAGGAAAAAAAGTTCGAGAAACCATAATTGAAAAAATTAAATGTGCAAAATACTACAGTATTATATTAAACTACACCCCCAACGTAAGTAGGATAAAGCAAATGTCCTTGGTTATTCGTATTGTGACTAAAGAATGTAAAGAAATCTTAGAATATGTTTGCAATGAGTATTTTATAAATTTCCTGCCTGTCGAATCGTCAAGTGGGGCAGGACTTACCGAACTGTTAACACACGAGCTTAATAAATTAGGCCTCGAAATTGGAAACATTCGCGGCCAAGGTTATGATAACGGAGCCAACATGAAGGGAGCTCATTCTGGCGTTCAAAGGAGAATTTTAAATGAAAATGCAAAAGTATTTTTTTTTCCTTGTTCCTGTCACTCCCTGAATCTTGTGAATGACGCAGCAAGAAATACAGGCGAAATTTCCAATTATTTTTCTCAGGTGCAGTTGATTTTAAAAAAAACCGGTACAACTCTTGTAATCGAAAATCTTAATAGTTTAGTTGTGTGCATATGTCTGTAAATATGGCTGGCCAGGCATGTCGAGAGGGGGGTGGAGAAAAGGTGATTTACCCCTGACCTGGGTTTTTTGAGGAGACCGGTTTTCTCAGTGTTTTTAAACTTATTAAACCTTTCTTTTTAATTTTATTGAAATGGAATTTTAAAAAATAATTAGAAAATAACTTTTTCAAAACATTTTCACTCCAGAATTTACAAATACTCTACCTCTTACAATTCGACACAAGGCGAAATTCTTTGAATATGAGGAAGAAAATGATCATATAGAGAATCCTGTAAACCAATTTGAAGTAACGTTTTTTAACTCTTTAGTGGATATCGCCATCAATTCTGTTGAGCAGAGATTCAGTCAACTGGAATCCCATAGTCAACTTTTTGAATTTTTATATGATATTCCCGCCCTAAAATAAATGCACACATAAAATGTTTTGAAAAAGTGTCAGGATTTATATATTCAGCTAACTGATGACATAAGTCCAAATGAATTACTCAATGGACTTTTAACTTTGAGCGAAATAATGCAGGACAAAAAAGGCACAAAGCCTTTAGAGGCTTTAAACTATTTGGAGAAAAACAGTTTGGCAGAATACTTTCCCAATATAGTTGTTTCATTAAGAATTCTCCTAACCATTCCCGTATCTGTGGCAATTGGAGAACGCTCGTTTTCAAAACTAAAATTAATTTAAAAAACTATTTACGTTCAACGATGACGCAGAACAGATTATCCGAGTTAACAGGTCTCGCCATACTCACCATTGAGAATTAAATATGTGCAAATATAGATAGAATACGACGATATTATTGAAAATTTTGCCAAAGAAAAGTGTAGAAAAGTTACCTTATAAACATACTATAAATGCTTATGTTCCATATTGTTTTCTGTTTTGCAATATTTTTTGTTTTTTTTTTTGTATAATATGAATATAATTTTAGGTATGTAAGTAAAAAAAATACCTATCTATATATTTTAATACAATAAATTTGAGGTATATTAAATTGTACTTTGTTTTTTTTATTTATTTTAAAAGGGCGGCAACATTGGTTCTCGCCTCATGCGCCAGCTTTATACGGGCCGGCCCTGTGATGAGTATTGGGATCTATCTGGGAATTGAAACTTGAATGATCTACATCTATGCAATTGTATAAGTTCCCTTTATAAGTATATATAAGACACAGTAAGAATGTACGTGACACCACAATGGAATATACATATAAGGCTTGATGTGATTCCAAAATAGTATGTATGAGGATCTATCTGGGAACTGAAACCTAAATAATTCCTCCCAAACCCTTAAGTACTTTTTCCAAACAAAAATGATAAACACTAACTGAATATTGACTCATAAAGAACACATATAATTATTTCTTGCCGATTAAAACACTTGGGATGCGATGAATACAAATTGCATTATAATATAATGAGCAAATCATCGAATACAATAAAAATTAAAACTGTATTGTCTTACAAAAAAGTCGACAATCGAATATTCAATAAAATGTTAACTTAATCAGTCTCATGAAACATTAAGTACATCTTTTCTGATGAAAAGACAATAAATATTAGAACTTCATGGTCTTATAAAAACTCATAATTACTGACATAATTCTTATCGGTTAAAAAGTTTTAGGATACGATAAATACTGAATTTGTATTGTCCTATATATAAGTACTCCTAACCTAGAGTATTTTTCCAAGAGCTCAAATGATATGATGAAAACTTTAACTGCATTGACTTATAAGAACGTCAATTATTTCTTGTCGGGTGAAAACTCTTGGGATATGATAAATACTGAAGCTCTGTTTTCTAATAAAAGCTAATAAATCTTCAAGCATTTTTTATCTCTTGAACAACTCATAGAATACGATAAAAGTTAGAACTGTATTATCTTACAAAAACACAAAATATAACAAAAATTTCATGTCTGATAAAAACTTATAGCATTCAATAAAATATTAATACTCTTATACTCTTCAAAGCTCATAAATCCCTCACAAACCTCTAGATTAGCGAGCAAGTGATAGGGGATAAGTTAGAATTCCAGTTTCTCCTAAGAACTCATAAATCTTATGTATTTTTTGCTGAATAATTACTCATAGATAACTATCAGAATTTGATCTGCATTGTCTTAATAAAACTCATATATCCATCATAATTCCCTGTCTAATGCACGCTAATAGAATACTGTCACGTGTTTACACCCCCCCAGTAAACACTTTGTACGTATAAACATGTCTACCTTCACTCTGACCAAATGCCGGAATAAATCGTTTGAAAAAATGGCTTTTTTCGTGTACTTCTTTTAAGATTTAAAATATGTTTAGCCCAGGCTTTTTGTCTGGGACTTGAAATATGGTTTATTTATTACCATATCTTTTTAAAATCCAAATGCCAGACAAGAATAAATGGTTTGAAAAATTGCTATTTTTCGTACACTTAAAATATGTTTGGCCCACTAAAAATGTCCGTGAATGATACAATGCATTTTAGTTTTGGTTAATTTTAACAAAAAAAATCATTTCACATGAGAACCAATCGTTTGATTTTCGCGAAATAGTTGGCAACTTGAAAAATAATTTTTTCACGGTTGGGCCCTCGGAATTTGTCTGGCGTTTGTTATAGCGCGATAATTATAATCTATTTACCTATATATACAATTTCCAGATAAGACCCAAATCGTTTGATTCTGGACCATTTTTCTTACAACTTCGGATTGAAATTTCGGACTTTAGGGCCCACGGAATTTGTCTGGTGATAAGCTTCCGTCCGATTTTTTCTTTAAAAGGTAAGTCTAACTTGACGAAAGATAGGAACAAAACGTTTAAAATTGCTCATTTTCATGAAATTTTCATTTTTATTTTCCGCTGAGGGGGCCTGGATAACCGTTTGATAAATACGAAAATGGTTAGAACAAATCCGGCACAAAAGCCCCCTAAAAGGTCAGATAGGAACCAAACGTTTCAAAACATCTGTCACTATCCCACAGTCATAGAACACGGGATAAAACGATTCAAAAAATTTTCAAGATGGCGGTTGAAGAAAAAGGCGGGAGAGGTCACCTTTCTGGTTTTAGACATTCTAAGTAGTCCTGATAACATTGAGCATGACAAATTGAAGCGTGCAATTTTTCCAGATCATGGGAATTTTGGTACATTTTTACTGTACTATATTGAGATATCTGACATTCAATTCGAATTATTTTTCTTATAACAAAACTTATGCCTATTTTTTAGATAATTTAATACAAATATTTCCATCTCAATCTTACCTTAAAACCGATGTGATTAATCTGCCCACTTGCTACATATTTACCAGATCGCGACACCGCTATTGAAGAAATAATATTTGTGTGACCAACCAAAAAATGTTGCTGCTTTGTACTCCACTGGAGTATAGCAACTTTGTTTCCAATAGGATATACAATGTGTTTTCCGTCTGGATGAACAATTAAACCATTGATTGTACTACCTAAAGAAATGTATAATAATAATTGGACTTTTTATTTTAAATATTTTCCCATATATTACCGTCGAATCCTATAATTGCGTTAATTTTAAGTTCACCAACATTTCCTTCCAATACTGGTTCACCCATTCTATTAACACAAATTTATTTAAATTGAAAAATCGACAAAACGCAATGTCAAAATGTTTCTTGGCGTCTTTTGTTTCCATAGCAACTGTCAGTTCGTGAAATCACAGAATATGATGTAGAGACGTAACTGTGTAACTGGCCTTTTGCTGTCATATCCATAATTAAGGTTGGTGAACAAACATACATTATTCTGTAACTACATGTTAATTTTTAAAGCCTGTTATTTTTATAGCAGATACTATAAAAGTAACCTTTAAATATTTCAATTTAGCAACGAAATTAATAGGTTGTCTTAAAATTGTAGCATAAAATTAGGTTATAGAATTTAATTAAATTACAATAGGGCATCTGTACGTTTTCAAGGTCGTTGTTTGGAGTGAAAACATACAACAAATAATCTCACTTTAGTCAGTTGATTGATTGCAGCTAAAACAAATCAAGGGTCTTAACGTCAAAACGTTTAGTTGTAGTTTCTGATATTTGACACTATACGGAACTAAAGTGAGGTTATGTCTTATTTGTGTTCCCTCCAAGCAACGACCTTGAGAAATGTTACGTCACTTGCAGATTCCATATGGATATTAAAATAAATAAAGTTTGTTACAGGTTACACTTGTTTAAACTTTAGAGTGAAGGTGACAACTATGTACATATCGTACCCACGAAAAAGGTCGCATTGCACCAATGTTTCATGGGCGTGTGAATACGCAATTTGTTGTCCATGGGAACGTCGTGTGATGCGATCCCATCGTGCGGCGTTCTCATAAAGGACAAATTGCGTATTCTCGCGCCCATGAAACATTGGTGCGATGCGATCATTTCCCTGGTTTTCGTGGGGATGAAACGTACATAATTGCCAAGGACTGTTAACTACAAAGGATTCCTCATCTCCATAAGAGTAACGTTGCCCACCCCCCACTATGTTTGACCGTTGGTGACGGTGATGTTTAAGCGGTCCATTTCTCGGCGCAACGGTAGTTCATTGCACCATCGGCTTTACAGCTGCGATACGTTAGGCACGTCGTATTTGTGTTTTGGTTTCTTTCTCTACATTTGTAAGTATACGATAATTTTTAGTTTATCCTTCATAAAATGTCGAGATCTATTTAGCTAGAAAAAAAATAAAACAGCTTCCCACAAAATGTATCTATTTTAAAAAGGACCGCTGGTGCAAGCCGCCATCTTTACACGTCTGAAGGACTTTTATTTTATTTTCCAAAGTGGATATTAAACGTTCACAAAGAAGGGTTCAAATCGACTGTTTCCGATAGAGAATAATACAAAATCTATACTTACTGTTTCGTTTTTGCTTTACTGCTTCACCGATGGTACCAATTGGACGTCGTAACACTATAAATTTAACACAGTAAATACTAACACTTTCTTAAATTTAAACCTGAAAAGGAATTTTGAAACACAAGAAAAAGACAATATAAAGTTCAAAAATATATATTAAATCTTTTAAAAAATTATGTTTTTACAAAACGTTCAAGAAAAATGTATTGACAAACTATAGTCTGGCCCGTGTACGACACATAGTGAGGAACGGAACGACTCATAATGTACCAACTACCATCCAATGTTTAGTTTTTAGCTAACGATTATAATTTTTTGGTGGGCTCTTGCTTGCCTGTAGGATTTTGTTACAGTTTCGAAAAGTTCATCGAGGGTTTTGGCGTGTTCTCTAACATCACAACTAATTAATCGCATATGACCTTGGGGAAATAAATCGGTGTAGATTAGCTATTCTTTGTAATTGGCAATCCTTGCATAGTCACCACTTTTAGTATTAAGTTTGGGCCAATCAAAATATATGCCCTGTTTCAATTTGCAGTCGGGCATTCTTATTGGTAGAACGAGAACTGCATTTTGTGGGTTGGTATAGCTTTTATGTTTTATAAAGACAGCAGCACAAAATAACAACATTGATATGCAAATTATTTTTTATTTTAGTACAAAATACATAACTAAAACCATACAAATTTCCTTATTCGTGCTTTGCGTGGACATTTCTGTTCTAACGCCTTGCTACCTAAGAAATATTTTCCGGTCAATTAGCTAAAAGGACCTTTGCCATTTAATAAATTTAATTCTTTTCTTTTGATACATCTGACTGCACTTTTACACCTTCTATATATTCAAATTGGTCAATCAATTTCCAAAATCTGAAAGAAAAGAATTACCTACATATATAAAATTATTTTTTAATATTTTTATTGCAAATTTAAGATTGACAATGCGAAGTAAAGCAAGGCCAGACGTGGTTAGTGCGTGGATGGATGCAATCTTAGGCGAGGAGTGCTGAGTGTGTATGGATATACCATCCTTCGGAGGGGATGTAAAGCTGTCGGCCCCTTGTCTATTAAATGTTAGGAAAGTAAAGGATTCCTACTCTTCGAGAGAGAAGAGGTTCGGCAAAATTTCTGGTTGGTTTAGGCCTCAATAGTGAAAATAGATCGACGCTAAATAAATGTTGGAAAAAAAATCTGTATCACACGAAAATAGCATGGGAAATAACTTTCCCATTCAAAACTATTGATTGCTTTTCTGATTCAAGATTAGCAAACTTGCTGTAGGTACGTACGTCAAATATTCATGTGAACTCCGTGCACTTTCTCATGGGAACGTTGATGGTACAACTCGAGAATAGTTACCCAAAAGCCAAAATCAGTAGTTGAAAGTAAATATTTACGTTCAACTGATCTTTTCAGAAAGCAGGGTTGTAATTATTTATAAATCATTCTTACGCCATGTGAAAGTTGTTAGGAAACAGTATCTTTTCCTGGTAATACTAAAGGAGAACGGAAACCTCGAATTTTTGCGTGATTTTTTTAGGATACCCTATTTTGGGGTCGTAGAACACGAATCTGAAATTAGTTTTGCGTGCATACGAACCGTTTCCCAAAAAAAAATTTTTGAAAATTTTTCTTATGATGCACTTTTTCATGCACTAATTTCTACACCAACAGCACTTGTATATCGTCTTTTTCCTTATTAAGATCACACTATGTCCTTTATAGAACAATAAACCCTTCACTTATGGCAGAAAACTCACTTTCTTTTGTATAAAAATCAGAATTTTATTCACAGAAACTGTATTAGATTAACATCCATCTGTCATTTGATTACATATATTTGCATGCGTTGTTTGCGCATGTGTAAGGTTTGGTGTCTAAAGGCACAAAGAATTGAAAGTTAGTGGGTTGAACTAATTCATTTTTAGTGTTGAAAGACATATGCGACGTTACTTTTCCAAACACATTCGCGACCAGTCGACGCTTAGAAAGGGATATATATGTTTATAAATAATACTTGACGCCGTCTGCCCCAGATTTAATAAGGTGATAAGTACTATTATATATCCCTTGCCCTTCAAGACACTTTGCGCGAACGTGTCTTGAAGGGCAAGGGATATATAATAGTACTTAGCACCTTATTAAATTTGGGGCAGACGGCGCTAAGTATTATTTATAAACATACATATCCCTTGCCCTTCAAGACACGTTCGCGCCCGTCGACGCTTCGAAAGTGTCTTGAAGGGCAAGGGATATATATAATAGTACTTGGCACCTTATTAAATCTGGGGCAGACGGCGCTAAGTACACATATTAGCGCCTTGAAGGGCAAGGGATATGTATGTTTATAAATAATACTTAACGCCGTCTGCCCCAGATTTAATAAGATGCTAAGTACTATTATATATCCCTTGCCCTTCAAGACACTTTCGAAGCGTCGACGGGCGCGAACGTGTCTTGAAGGGCAAGGGATATATAATAGTAATTTAGCACCTTATTAAATCTGGGGTAGATGGCGTTAAAGCATTGTGATATTGGTCGGTGTCGGTACTTTAGATACAACTTTGTAAATGCATGCGCATCGGGTTGACAGTTGTATAGTTTTGAGTAGCTGTTTTGTGATGTTTTACAAACAATTTTTTTATTTTTATGTAAAAGAAAATGAATTTTCTGCCATAAGTGAAGGGTTTATTGTTCTATAAAGGTCATAGTGTGATCTTAATAAGGAAAAAGACGATATACAAGTGTGTTGGTGTATAGATTAGCGCATGAAAAAGTGCGTGTCATAAGATAAATTTTCAAAAAATTTTTTTGGAGAAACGGCTCGTATGCACGCAAAACTAATTTCGGATTCGTGTTCTACAACCCCAAAATAGGGTATCCTGAAAAAATCACGCAAAAATTCGAGGTTTCCGTTCTCCTTTAGTATTACCCTTTTCCTTATGAATGTGGAGAAGTATCAGTTTTATACACACAAATAAGTTATAATGAAGAAATTAAAAATTATGAAATATCCAAACTCATCACCCCCTATATTATGCTCCCGTACTCGACGCCTATGGCTAAGCAAATTGGGAATGTCAGTTGTCAAAATATAAACACCATCAATCAGCCAATAAGATGGATTCTCTTTATCCCCTCCTTGATATAATACTGTCAAATGTCAGTACATATATGTCAAGAAGTTGAGTTACATTTGAAACTTTGAAATAACGGAATAACGGAAAGTCGAATAAACGCTCTGTGGCTGCACTAAATGAATTTAACCACGTTCGTTTTTTAATACAAGATGTCAGAAGTTGTAAAGGTAAAGTAAAATCCTGAGTATAATTCATTTTTTCATACCAAACTTCAATATTTTTAGCAAGCACGAAACTCTATTGACTATCTTATTGAAGAAAATCGAAGAAAAACATTTAAGAAATGGGTATATACTAACAAGGATAAGTGTAATGCAGATAAGGTGTGTATGCAATATTTGCCAAATTTCGTTATATTAGGTTGTAACTGCTACAATTAAGTAAATGTAATAGAAACTTTTAATTTCTTTTTTTAGTTCAGTGCAAGTTATAGTAAAGCGTATTTGGTTTCTTTGTATAATCTCAACACCAATTTGAATTATGAAAATTAGACATACTTTAAATCTTCTGTTGGGACAGGTCTTAACTCGCCTTTGTTATCTGCTCAACAGTGGCAGTGCAAAATTCTCTCAGATAAAACCTAGAATTACCTAGGCAAGAGTGGCGTTACAAATAGATTGTTAGCAGAACTAGTTTTGCCTCGATATATTTAGTCTAACGATTGCTTATCAGCAATCTAATAAAAGATATGTAAATCCTGAACTAAAATTTAGCAGGAATAATTTGATTTTACAAACTTCAGGAGGATACACTGAAATAGATCATGAAATACCACCCTTTTTATCTTTTTAAAAAATACATGCTCTAATAGGACTGCCTCCCTTCACATCTTTATAGAATAAGATCCGCCAATTTGTACAGCACATGCAACGTTGGAAGTAATTTGGATCACATCCTTTAACAGTTGCAACTAATGAATTCTATAATAGCCTGATAAAATGAAACATAGTAGAAACTTCCAATGTATTACCTTTATTATACCTACACTATCCAATATCATTCTTACACAGAAACGGCATAAAAATTTAGGTTAGAGTTATTTCTTTATTTAAATTACTTTAGTTAACTGTGGCCTTAACTGCATTCCCCAAAAAATAAGCCTCTTGGCAAGAAGTGTATACTTGTTATGTTCCCAAGTGTGTTTATGCACATTAAAATTAGGTTTAGCTTTTTAATCACCGTAACATTTTACAGTATATCTTGCCGCAAGGACTGTCATTAAGCTATTATTCAAAATAAAACAAAGGTCTGAACCCATGCCTTGGTCTCGATTAATCTAAAAAACATTTTACAGAAATTTTATTTTATATAATTTCCCCTATCTATAAAATAAAAGGAAAATCAAATTCTAAAAGCAGACAGATATGGAATTGTTATAATACAACTTCAGTTTCCTTTAGAATCATGTATCTTGATAAAGTAGACTCCCGTGGCATTTTGAATTAGCCCCCTCTGGCCTGTTCTACTTATCGAGGAGAACCTAATGGAATAATTTATGAAGCAGCTGATCATTCGTACTAATGTTCATATTCAATTCAAATAGATATCTATTTCATTACAATATGCAAATCTTGCTCAAACTGACCCCACCTCAGATTTTGCCAATAATATATAGTGCATGTTTTCCTGACGTTGTTATGCAGAAACTCCATCCCTCAAGGAAATGAAATATATTCAACCCGTTTTTCTTTGTTAGGTGCCAGAGTCGCTCATTTACTATCTGCATGCCTGGTTTATGCGACTTGGACCTACATCCATAGGCATAAAACAGCTTTACAAATGCAATATTACCATCTACTTCGCTTGTAAAGGGTAGGTCAAACACCAATGCTGCCTTATGTCCCTGGTAAGATCGAGTCTATTGCCGAGAATGAAAGGTGCCGAATTTATTAGAATGTATTTCCAATCTTCAGGCTAATTCAAACCAACAAGCCTGACATAGTCCTCGAAGACCAAATCAAGGTGATGTATGTAATCGAATTTTTGGCTCCTGCCGAGACAAATATCACTTTGAAGCGGCCCATGCTCAGACTACTCGATCAAGACAATTGTCCTGATAATTGCTGTACTTGGGATAAGGTCTACACTGCTCAGAATTGAAGACAATACCGACCTGCCAAAATTTAGTCGAATGGTTGGCAAGTCAAATGCAGAGTGCAGTGATCCTGGAATCTCTTCGGCTGGTTCGTTCACATGATTTGGCTATTTACAATCATTAACCCTATGGAATGTGGGGAATAACTGTAAATAATTCGCTGGCGCTTCTGCCCTGAGAATGCCAGAGACACAGTAGAACTGGCCAGCATCGCTCTCGCAGAAAAAAATTTGTTCGGGTTAAAATTAAACATCAAGACAATATTTTGTGGCTAATATTATTGTGCATTGCACACGAGAGGAAAAAATTACATAAAAATATAAAGTACTTGCGTGAGTTCATTTAAATAAACTAAAATTTTCCTTTGTTTCAGTTAGCAGAGGCTGGATTTATTTTTATAGGAAATAAACACGATCCCGATTCTGTTAAATGTTTCTTCTGCAACAAATCTTTGGATGGATGGGATGCTACAGATGATCCATGGGAGGAACATATAAAACATGCTCCAAAATGTTCCTTTGCAAAATTACAAAAACCCCAGGAATGTCTAACGATAAATCAGCTTATTGATATACAAAAGGAGTTTTTTGAGAAGGCAATTAAATCGTATTGGGACAGAGAAGCTGAAAATATGGAGGAAAAATTTGAAGAATATAAGGTGGAAATATTGTCAGAATTAAATAAATGTATTAATAAATGATAAGTATTTTTATAACAGTATATACTATATATGGGTTTTATTTTTACTGGATTTTGTTTTTCATACAAATTCTCGTAATTCATTAGTAATAAAATTTTAATTATCGCTTTGCAGTTAATAAAGAGGCTGAAGTGGAGTTTGCAAATAATTATATTAATCAAATTGATTGTTATTGGCAGCGACAGCGAGTAGCCTTTTCAGACAAAAAAATATTTCTGTCTTGCTACAATGGTTATTTGCGAGCTTACTGTCCCAGAGCTCATGAGTACAATGAGCAGTACCTGTACAAAACTGATAATAATGGAACGTCTTCCACCTTGGCACAAGGGGTTAGTAGTAGTATGAATATTGTAGAAGGCCGATCAACTGGTAACCCATATGTGGAGATTTTGAGTGATCTTATGCTCCTCTCAGTGCAAGATAGATTAAATAATGGTTTGATATTCAACACATACATTTTTGACCACTTTTTGAAATTCTGTTTTATTCAGAACAACTGTCTCAGTTCATACTGCACATGTGGTTCATAACTGGTTGAAACAAATAATGTAATAATGCTTCCTTGGCCGTCAAAAAGCTCGGATTTAAACCCGATGGAATATATTTACGGTTACATTGTGAAAGATATTTACAAATATGAATTCAGGCCCAGAAATAGACAAAATTTTATTAATACAATTGGAAATGAATTGAACAATTTGGAAAAAATTACACCATACAAAATTTGATTATTTCCATTCATAGAGATTACAAAGTGTTCTATAGCAAAAGTAGTTATTCTACCCAATATTAGTAAGAAATTTTATTCTGTATTATTAGACATAGTCCAGGTCAGGAGTCGGAAGGGGTACCTTTTTTTGTCAGAGCGCCAATCTTTTAAATATCTTCATTTTTTTTTCCCCAAACAGATCTAACAATTTTAATCAAATTGAACACATGAATACTGACTTGGTAGTAGCATAAGGTAACATGATCGGTTATACCTAAGAAATGCAGGGAGGGAGGTTGCAGGGGAGGAGGCAAGGAATTTAATAATTTTTCCTCTAACTCGGTTCTAACGATTTTGATTAAATTTGGCATATGGACACTCCCCTAATACCAGTATAAATTTGACATGACCAGTTGCTCCTAGAAAATGCAGGGAGGGAAGCTGTGGGGGTTCAATTTTAAATAATTTCATAATTTTTTTCTCTTAAACGGATCTAACAATTTTAATCAAAATTAACACATGAATACTTAGTAGCATAAAGTAACATGACCGGTTGTACCTAAGAAATACAGGTCATATACCTATTTAATTAAATTTAAATAGGTACTTACAATAAATTATACATAGTTAAATGCAGAATGAAAGTAGGTGTAGCTGAAAACAAAATGTTTTAAATTTCAACAAGATTGGTTAAGAAGAAATAAAGATCTGATGATGAAAAATTCGATGCCAGGATCAGTCTTATAACGGTATTTTGCTAAAATCTAGTTGTGTACATCTAACTTTAATTTTTGTGACATTGTCAGTTAGTTGTCATAATTTATTGTAAGTGTGCAAAAAACTAATATGCCTCGTATAAGCGATTTAGTTAAATCTGGAGTTATTGCTGTAGCAGAAGATGGATGGTCAATGAGACAAATTGCACTGCGTTATACTACTGACAAAAATTTGGTGTGTAACATTTTTAAGAAAGTAGAGAATAAACGGTACGATTAGTAGAAATCCTGGATCAGGGCGACGAAGGATATCAACTCAACGACAAGATTTGCAATTGGTAAATGCTTTAGTAGAAAATCCATTTTACTCAGTTATTCAGGCTGCTGAAGAAACGAATTTTCCTGAATCGAGTAGTACTGGTCGCTGACGAGTAAGAGAATCGGAGGTACGCTGTCATGCAGCAGCACAGAAATACTTAACTTAAAGCTGAACATAAAGAAGCTCGTGTAGGATTTGTGCTTGAATTTTTAGCGCATGATGTAAATTTTTGGAACAATGTAATCTTTACAGACGAAAAAACTTTCCAGTCAACACACAGCGGTCGTATTCGTGTTTACCGCCCTCCGAATACTCGATTTGATGCGAAATATATATCTAACAATGATAAAAGTGGTAGATTTTCCGTAAATATGTGGGCTTGGATATCGGCACGTGGTCCTGGTGTTTTGTGACATATTGAGGAATGATTTAATAGTGAAACGTATATTAGGATTTTTGACAATATTATGCTCCCTTCTGTCACAATTATTTCCTAATAATGAGTTCATATTTCAACAAGACAATTGTTCCGTTCATACTACTCATACCGTAACTAATTGGTTTCAAGAACAACATCAATGTTCTTAACTGGCCCAGTCATAGTCCAGATCTTAACCCTGTGGAAGAAGTATGGGAACTACTCGTAAGAAGTATCCAAAAACGAAATATGAGACCACGGAATGCCAAAGAATTACTGGAAATAGTAAATAATGCATGGGAAAGTATTATTATTAATGATTATTGTATAAGGCTATTTAATTATATGCCAAACAGATTTATAGAAGTTATAAATAGAAATGGTGCAATAACGAAATATTGATAGTTAGTTTCTTGTTAAGTAGGATATCCTTTGTCCTTTGATCCAGGATTTCTACTAATCTTGCCATTTATTGTCCACTTTCTTAAAATGTTACACACCAAATTTTTGTTAATGTTATAACGCAGTGCAATTTGTCTCTTTAACCATCCATCATTTACTATAGCAATAACTACAGCATTAAAATAAGAAATAAATTAAAAGTGATGTTTTATTTCGGCTACTCATTACATATTCAAATAGGGACAGATCTACATTCGAAACAAAAAGTTGTCCTATTTTTTTCTGCTCATGACAGTACATTAGTTCGGTCTACTCCTAAATGGGAAAGTTTGTCCGAGTTGTCGCGGACCGATTTTTTTATGACATCAATGTGTTCCACCCATTTGCATTTACTAACTGCTATCATGCCTAATAGTTTCGTATTGTTAGAGATGGAAATTGGATTTCTTTAATGGGATGGTCAGGTGTATGAAACATGAAATTATGAGTTTAAAAAAATATGCAATTGGACTTGGATTCGTTTAAAATAAGCTGGTTGGTATAAAACCAATATTTTAGATTTCCCCATGTTTGAGAGGAATATTGTTGAATTTCCACAATAGTTCTACCTTTTATTATTAGATTGGTATTATCAGCATAATTTATATTTATTTTGCCACCATCATTTAACAATTTACTATGTCGTTGAGAAATACAATGAACAGATGTGGTCCCAAAACACTGCCTTGTGGTATATCATGGTTGTAGCTCTGATTCATATTTGGTTTTGTCTATCATTATACATGTTTCTTGTTTCCTGTCTCCTAAGTAGGAGACAAACCATTTTAAATACTTCCCTTGATTCCTTTTTTTTCCCAGTTTGTCCAAGTGACATGTATGATTTAATGTGTCAAAGGCTCTAGACAAATCAAGAAACAGTCCACAGACAGCCTCTTGATCATTCAGAGTGCTCAACACAGTATCCATAAAATTAACGAGAGCTGTTGTTTTACAGAACCATGCTGAGTCGTAAAAAATGCTGATCTGTTTAAAAACGCAAGAAGTCTGTTGTATATGTGTCTCTATAATTTTTGAAAAAACTGATACATACTCACTGGTTGATAATTTCCTAGTTCCTCCTGATCTACTTTTTTAAACCAAGGTATTACTTTTGCCAGTTTCAGTGCCTCAGGAAAAATTCCTTGAGCAAAAGATGCATTTTATATATTTGCAAGTGAGGCTGCAAGTGCATTTGCACATTGTTTCAAAAGCTTTGATATGCCATCAAAGCCACTTGAGGTCTTCGCTTTAAAATCCTTTACCACCGTGCATATTTTCCTCTTCTGAAGTAGTGTAACTAAACAGAATTCTTATTTGGAATGACTAATTCATTGTAATTTTTTGATAAGGCTGGTTTATATTTTTTATTAGATTAGGAATAGTTTTTTAATACTTTTTTACTTCGATATTTATTTTCTTGGTTGCCTAATGGATACTAGGAAACTGGTTTCAAGTAAAGAGAAGTTCCCTAGACAGGATGGGCGGGATCGCTCACACTACCATCTAGGCAGCAAATACCTGGACTTAGCTCAAAACCTCTTTGTACTCCTAGTAATATACTGTCAAATTATTGAATGCATAAATATTCCCAGGTAGAACACTAATATTGAACCAATATTGGTTTAATATTACAAAAACCTTGGCTCAATGTAAAAAACGCAACATTGAACCAATAAAAAATGTGAACATTTTTGTATATAGACTCAAATTGGTTAAGCTATATTTAACAAATATTTAAAAATCATATCATATAATATTGTATTCCAATATAAATTATTATTTGAAATCATATATATTGGCCCAATATTTAATGAAAATTTAGCCTAATGCCCAAGAATGGTAAAGCCATTTCTTGTAATTTTCATAAAGTACAATTTTTGAATAATTATTATTATTTTAAGAACATCACTAACAAGATCTAAAAGTGATTGTAGTAAAACCTCCAGCTGAAATATACCTCAACACCTGTGTATGGTAGGCACAACTACATATCATCTGTACAATTACTAAAGGCACCTTGGGCCTTTGCTAGTACGATTAGGTGAGCATCACCACAGTTAATTTCTTTTTGTCATTATTGAATCACATTGTCTGGAGACCCTAAGTCAGAAATTGTATGCTTGTACGAGCATATTGCAAGGAGAGCTATCTATGCAACTTATTGCAATCAGCTTAGACGCAACATGACTGTCCAATATTGATATAAATCAGTTAAACAATATTATTTAAAAGAGAGTTTAAAAATATAATTTCAATATGAGTATCCCGATATTTTAAAATTAATATTTGTCGTTATCAGTCGATGTTTGTTGTGCAATATTACTAAAAACATATATACTTTCCAATATTGGAAAATCAATATTTATTGATATTAGAAAATATTCCCTAAGCAATATAATTTTACACATAGTTGACAAATATGAGTTTTCAAATATTTTTGTATCAATATTTATCTTTATCAATCGATATTTTTTTGTACAATATTATCAAAAAATGTAATAACAATATAACGCGAATATAGACTTTTCAATGTTGTAAAACTAATATTAACAGATATTTATGAATATCGTCTGCGTATATCTAGATTGGAATGTGTTAAAACAATACTCTACCAACATAGGCACGCCGATATTTTAATACCAGTGTATATTAATATTAGTTCAATATTTTTGTTACAATTTCAATGTATCTATATTGATTCAATATTGAACCACGGTCCAGCCAATATTATGTTCTACCTGGGTTTATTGTAGATGTCAGAATCTGATACTTTTACAGGGAAAATCATGACATAATAGAAAACTAAAAATATATCAAACCACTTTTATTATAGAAATAAGAAAAATCATGACGATTTACATGTACAATATTATAGTTATGTTATATACATGTTATAGTAACGGCTGGTGAAATTTTGGTAACCTGGAACTTAGTAATGGAGAATGGACCCCATGTCAAACTTTTAACGGATGACTACTAAGACCCAACGAAGAAGTTTTGTGGAAAGAAGTATTTGATTGAAATTTGCGATTTTTTTTTAAATACTTGCCCACCCTGGGATGTAAGAAAGTAAGTACTTACTTGTAAAATATTTGCAACGTATTTTTTCAGAACAGAGAGAAGGATATATAGGGATAGGTTTTTAATTTTATTTAAGTCTTGATTTTTTTATAAAGTTACACATTTTGAAATTTTATATTTTACGCTGATTTTTAATTTATAAAATTTCTAAATGGTGTAACTCTAAAAAATCCAAATTTCGTAATAAAATTAAAAATATATCCTTATATTTTCTTCGTTCTCAAAAAAAAAAAAATACATTGCAAATATTTTCCGATATTGCACGATGGGCAATGTATTTTTTTAAAAAAAGAAAAACGGCAAATTACATCAAATATTTATTTCCACAAATCTTCTTTCGGTCTTGGTCAATCTCTTAAAGTTTGGAGTGGGTCCTATTCTCCATTATTAAATTATAGCTTATCTAAATTTCACCAGTCGCTGTTAACATATTAATTAAGAAGAGGATATCTTTACTTGTTAATGTATGTACAAATGTCATTGGAAAATAAATAATTTTTACATCGGATTTATTAAATTTTGACACAATTTTTACCTATTCTATTTGTACTAGCCAATATAACGAGTAAAAATATAAGCACACACTAGAGCGACAAAAGAAACCGAAGTGATGGCAGCTGCTCCATCTCCAACACCTGGGCAATAAATTGTTGACTTGTCGCCAAGATTTCCATTATCCGCATTATTGCTGTCTGATCGTCCACTTCCACTATTACATAACTCTTGTCTACAAGATCTATAATAAGCTCTGTGAGTTTCATCTTCGATAACATCATTTATATATGTTGGTATATCGACACAGCCTCTCGTCATTGAAGCTAACTTTCCTCTAGGATCCTTTAAAGAACATTAAAATGTTATAGTTTTTGTTAATAGTTATTTTTTTAATGAAAATATATATCATGTTAAAAAAAATTAAAATCATAACGAATGGCTTAAAATGATTAATAATCTTGAGATGATAAAAAATAATAGAGTGTTTCAGCATTATTTCGATAATGGGTTGAATAAATCTTTTTATTGTTTATTTAGGAAGGCCACCTGACAAAAAGTCGATTTACAAATAATTACAATTTTGCATCAACAACTTCTCATTCAAAATATCATCGAAACTCAAGCATGCAAAAACAGATCAGATCACATTATGATGTTACTCCTCCGCTATCTGTTAGTTGACAAGTTGTAGGTATGATGAGTATCTATATAGTCAGTATGAGAGGTAAATAAAGTAGCATTCACCACATAAAAACTGAGATTGTGTTCTAGTCCTACCTTGTAATCACAAGTGTGTGTTTCTTTTGTGCTCTGACAAAGTTAACGTTACAAAGTGATCAAACAGCTCTTTATTCTACAATTCTATATCAAATTGTTCATAAAACTTTCTAATATCCTATTAACAAATTGTGTAAACCTGCATATATTGTCATTTTAAACTTTCTACATGCAACCTCTGCACTTCTTCAACAAAAAACTTATCAGTTCCTATGAAAAACTATTTCACAAAAAATAATCACAATTCAGCTTAATTCTACATTACAGGACTGGGCTTAAAATATTTAGATATTTACTATTTAAAGGAAACTAATTTTGCCTCCTTTATTAACCACCGATATTATCCAGAAATGCCTAATAATACCAAGTGCACGAAATGTAGTGATGTATTTGATACAAGCATTCTTGCAGTGTGTGACAACTGCAACACTCACTTGTGCCAACAATGTGCGAAGTTAACTTCTACTGAAATGAGAGCGGTTACTCTCAAAACAAGAACTATACCTTATTGGTGTATTTACTGCAATCCTATCTTGGCCTCCACCGCCAGTTCCTCATTAAACTCTGCATTGGTATCAGATCTGAGTAATGAAATTTCTAACATAATTGAAAATCAACTTAAAGCACACTATGAAGTAATTTCAAACAAGCTTGAAACTTTCATGAACATCATTAAGGAATCCAATGTTGACTTAGTAAAACTGCTGACAGAGAATCATTGCAAAGAGCAGAAAAGTTTCAAGACACTAATAATCTCACTTCTAATGATGCATCTATTGAACCAAATAAAACTTCTCAAAAAGACTTGGAACAAATTAACACCCTGGAAAAGGAGTTTAAAAACTTAAAGAACTCCGTTGATGAGATACGTGCTGCACTCCCAAAATACCCAGGGCCACTAAAAACTACAAAAACACCAACCTCTTCTAACTCACCCCTGACTGCCAAAGCTACCCCGAGACAAGGTACACAACAAAGAAAAACAAATATGAACCGAAATGCCAACACTGGTCCAAAGCAGACTCAGATTTTCAATACCGACGCTAAGTTGAGTAACAGTACACAAAACGCTACCATTAAAGGAACGATGAAGCCAGGTAAATCGAAGATTCCCACTGCTGTTATTACCCAGAAAACAGCCATTTTTGTTGGAAAAGTATCACGAGATGTCTCCATAAAAGATATGCAGGAATACCTACAATACAACTTTAATGATGAAACCTTTGTAATTAAAGAACTTCCTGCAAGATCTGGGGAGTACACTAGTTTTCGCATTGATGCCAAGAAAGACCTCGAAAATGAACTACTGAATCCGAACCTGTGGCCAGATTTAGTCATCCACAAATTTGAATTTTTTCGATCAAGACCCTACCCACATAAACATAAATAGAAATAATTCTGACTTTTCATCGAATTTTAACAAGGTCAAACTTAATAATTTTAAACAGAAAATAAATATCTTGCACATTAATATATAGTGCCTACGCAGTAAAACTTTAGAGTTAGAAGCATATTTAAATGATACTGGTCCCCACAATTTCCTTGGCTTAAACGAGCATTGGCTGAATGAGCTAGAACTAAATTCCATAAATATTGAGGGCTATAGATCTGTTTCTGGTTTTTGTAGGTCGAATAAAATACATGGAGGAGTAAGCATTCTTGCTCAAAATCACCTTAAGTGCTCACCATTATCTTTTGACATAAGTAGTCTATGCATAGAAGTGTATTGTGAGATGGCTGGCTTAATATTTGATGATTATCAAATTATCACAATATACACATCCCCCTTAGGGAATTTTGACATTTTTACTGAAAAAATAACTTTGCTTCTCGATAAACTTTCTCTCTCGGGGAAAAAAATCATAATTACAGGTGACTTCAACACAAAGTTTAACACTAGAGACCCACAGGCACTTCACCTCTGCAATATTTTTCAGTCCTATGGACTCAGACAAACTGTTTTTAATAGTACCAGAGAAACTTCCTGCCTAGACAATATATTTACAAATTGCGATCTAAATACAATTTCTGTTGTAATATGTGACCCCAGTCTCTCCGACCACCTTGGAATATCTATGGACATCAAAAAGAACTGTATATTAGGGCGAAAAGCTAGAATAAATTACAGGCCCATTAAGGAATTTTATTAATGATCCCAATTTAACGGTCGAAAGTAAGTCTGAAATTTTCATGCAACACTTAAACAGTGCCATTGACCTATTGTTCCCATTAAAATCCAAACTTGTTGATACCTCTCGCAGCAATGCTAAAATTAACTGGTGCAATGAACATTTAAGAGGCATGCGTGAACACCTGTATTTTCTCAAAAGCTTGCACAATATTGATCCTAATTTAATAACTAATGAATCTATAAAATTGTTTAAAGCACAATACCGCTCAGAAATTTCTAATGCAAAAAGAAAAGCCAATGATGATTATATAAGAAACTCCCCTAATTCCCAAGCAGCCTTCTGGGATATCATTAAAAATAACAACCCTAACCAAACAATACATCATAGCGAATCACTATCAGCCAATGATTTCAACAATTATTTTCCAGGCATTCCTCTAAACATTATTAGTAACCTACCCATAAGCAACACTAATCACATGGATCATTTAAAATTTGTTAATAACACAATAAACTTTAGTTTCAGGGAGATAACCTATGATGAAGTTCGCACTATAATAACTAATCTTAAAAATAGTAAAAGACGCTTATGATATCAATGTAAAACTTATTAAGAGCCTAAAAAACTTAATTATTTACCCCTTAACTAATCTAATCAATTTGTGTATCTTAAACAATGTCTTTCCCGATGTACTAAAGCTATCAAAAGTTATCCCAATCCATAAAAACGGCTCATATGAGGATCTAAATAACTATCGCCCTATCTCACTTGTACCAATTCTAGCCAAAATATTTAAATCAGCCTTAAAAAAACAAATTAATGAATACTTTGAGCTTAACAACTTATATCATCCCTGTCAGTATGGATTTAGGAATAAGCGATCAACAACAATGGCGATTAATAATATTGTACAAACTGTTCTTGATAACTTTGAAAACAAGAAGTTCACGACTGCTAGTTTTTTCGACCTAATAAAAGCGTTTGATTGCGTATCCCACGATATTCTCCTAGATAAATTAACTGGATATAATTTCAATAACGATAGTGTAAGACTCATAAAAACCTAGTTAACCAACAGGCGCCAGTATGTAAACTACAATCAATGCGCTTCTAAATCCAGTAGAGTTTTTCATGGCGTTCCACAGGGATCCGTGTTAGGTCCCCTACTCTTTACCATTTATATTAATGACCTTCCTAATTCTAGTGGTGATACCAATTTAACATTGTTCGCTGATGATACAACTGCACTAAATACAAATCTTTTACTGCGGGAACTAAATCCGAACGTTATATCGACAATTGAAAATATTAATGAATGGTTTTTATCCAATCGATTAAAACTAAACCACGACAAAACGCAATCACTAAACTTCACGCTACGATCTTGATCCAGCAGATCAATTTATTGAAAGTGATGGAGCGGTAAAAATTTTAGGTGTTTATCTAGATCCAACATTATCCTGGGAGCAACACACTTTAAAATTATCAACTAAACTCTCAAAAGATATTTATTTTCTACGGAACCTTGTCAACACTTTATCCCAAAACTTTTTAATTATGGCTTATTATGGCTCTTTTCATGCAAATATGTCATATGGTATCCTAAATTGGGGGCACTCAACTCATACCACTAAAGTATTTGGTCTTCAACGCAGATGTATTCGGATACTCTCGCGACTAAAGTACAGAGATGACTGTAAAGATCAATTTATAAAACTTAAGATTCTCACTTTGCCCTGTGTCTATATCCTAGAGTGTTTATTATACCTTAAACAACATGAACACTTTTATGTAACGCACAGCCATCTACATGAGCACAATAATAGAAATTGCGAGAAAATACAGATAAATTTTCTCCGGCTCACCAAATCCTGAAATGGATCGGGCTACTACTCTGCCAAATTCTATAATGTCCTACCTAATTCAGTAAAAAACTTAAACTTCTTGAAATTTGAAATCAAAATCAAAGACTACTTAAAAGCTAAGGCTTTCTACACGTTTAATGAATTCCTAGAGAACGACTTCTCAGACTTAACTTAACCTGCCTAAGCACTGTATACCCCTGTAAGATTTGTAAGTTGTTTGTTTATTGTATTTTTTATCTCTTAACCTATTTAAAATTGTATTTTACTATTATTGTTTAATTCACATTTTCTATTTCACGTATTGTATGTAATTATGTTTTATACACTTCTTTTACTTCGATTTTTTTTTTGACTTGTGTAAGCATTTATGTATGTTGGCACCAATAAAGTATCTATCTATCTATAGTGTATACGACCCGAATTGAAACCGTATAAAAACTAAAAGCCGGCAAAAACAGTCGGTATCTCTTGCGGGGGTAAATAGAAATTCTCGTCATAAGAAAAACAATAAAGAGATGTCGACTTTTAATTTTTATGCGGTTTCAATTCTGGTCGTATACACTATACACACAATATTAATTTGCTAACTACAACCAATCACAGCAAAGCAACCATTTTTACCTGTTTTTAAACGAATAGGTTTAGAATTCTCTAAACTTTTATTTAAAAATCCTTACATGCAATAATTTTCAATACACAATAAATATTGTAGATTAAAAATCACACCAACTACATTACACTTGTAGTCACAAATTTAAGGATGACATTTATTAATGAGTTATGGAGCACTTTATTTGATTTTATTACGTTTTGAGATAAATATGTATTGTAGAGATGCGTAATATGCTATTCCTTATTCAATATGGATTACCATATAACCCGCCGTCTCTCCCACTTGGAGTGATCAGATTAAATTAGTTGCATATAAAAGGTCCTAAAAATTGTATTTTTGAAATGTCACTATATGATGTTCGAGATATATTGTTAAAAGTTCGATTTAGTACCGTACGCCTAGAAAATTAAAATCAATATCCATATACTTCTTAGAACATTTAAAGGGTTCTGCTGACTTCAGAAAATTTTTGACTCCCCAATAATTAGTGTTAAAACTTTAAAAACCACCTCCGTATGCATTTTAATGATGCGAGGAAAAAATGCTTTGTACACACGTATCTCAGATTGAAACAGTCATAACTTTCGTCAGTACCACAGAAAAATGCCATAAAGCGAGATTCCAGTGCCTTCAACAAGATGGTTCAATAACTCTAACCTTTATAAAAAAAAAGCGAGATAAAAGGCTCTATCCACTCCACTATAATACACATGCTACTGAAGCCGTCAGATAGATGTCAGTATTAGTTATTAGCTTTGACTACTAAATGATAATAAATATGAACGAAATCCTTAATTTTGTGTAGCTTTTTTGGTTCTAAAATGAACACAAATAACAATACAAACATTTTATATACCAACCTTATAGTCTACTCTAACAATAATGCAGTATTTCTTGTCACAATCTGTAATTCCTCCTCCTACTACTGCACTTGGATCGTCTAAACAAGTTGTATCTGCATCATCTTCGGTGACGGAACAGGTATAGCATCTTAAAGCTAAATAAAATATTAAATATGAAATTGGAATCAAAGTAACTACCGCCCAATAAAAATTAATGCATTTGCACCCCAGAAAATTCATCTCTAAAGATGAATTCTAAAAATATTTTCCCAGGGAACTGACTTACCTATAGATTTTTGAATTGTAAATAAAATGAATAGAAATATAATTTTCTTTTTCATCTTTATAGTTGCTTGGATTTCTGTGTTGCCTTTAAAAATTTTATTGTGACTAATTTGTGAGATTTATCAATTTCATTCACAACACTTGATAAGAATGATAAGAAACACTATTGTTTTTAAGTTAAGATAAATTTAATCAATTATAGATAATCGGCAGGTTTTGTTTAAGATTTCTATTGGTTAAAAATGCATCTTTTCTACAACTGTGATAATTGATCCACATTCCACATCGATGCTAGTGGTTTTATATTTGCTTCTATTTTGTTGCTGTTCACAAACATTTTCAGGTTTAGATCATTAGATCTAAAGAAAAGTTATATCAGAAAAATGTGAAAAAAAATACCCCCGAAAAAAGCACATAAAAGCAGGCAGGCTACATTATGAATGTGATGTTTTACTCAGGAAAAATAACTACGGTGCCTGCTATAATTTATTTTATTGGTTTTTCTTGGAATTCCCTGCAAACATGTACACAGATTACTAAATTCATGTTGTGATAACATTAATCTTAAAAATTTCATTTAGCACAATCTCTAAGCAGCAAAAACAGGATAGATATTTATACATACATACATATACTATTGAACAAAAGCTTATTTGTCACACATGGAATGAGTTTTTTGTAAATATCTGTAAAAATAAGCACTTTATCCAATTTCTTTTTAAGTTTATGAGGCTTTAGTTAATCTTTCAAAGAGTGAGTATGGGGCATATTTCAACTTTACTTTATTCGCTATAACTATATAAAAGAAGATTATTGTATTTCATCTTTCATCTCGAAAGACTCATTATTAACAATGGGTTCATTTATCACTTCTTTTTTATTTGATCATCAAAAAGATCTTAAAATTCTAAGACCTTGTGTAAAAAATCCGAATTTTGTGGGGCCTATAAACCGTAAAAAAAAATCATATACATGGACTATACCCGCTTTGTCAAATCTCCAATGTGGCATCACAGGATATGCACCGTTAAGCCATCCAGCCAGTTATAACTATTACTGATATTACAAATCTGCAACACAAGCATAGTGCACGTTGGAATTTAAGCGTTTTTGTGTAGAATTTATGTTTTTCACAGTTTTTTATCAACAATGGACAAAAAGAATTATATTGAATTGTTATATTGTTTGGAATATAACTAACAAGATAGAAAACATGATATTGAGTCTGGGGTCCAACGGTCCTTTTTTAAAGTGATTACTAACAGGCTGAATTTTCTAGAGTTGCTTCGTTTTGACAAGCCTTCCAATTATCCCTCTGCGAAAACTCTCGGTAGAGGTAGATAAAGTTCTACGCAGCCGCTAAACATGTTGATTGTGGAACTGACACTTTTATGGCATAGGACTGGAAAGCCTGCCTGAATATTTGACCATTCGGTTTCAAAAATATTAATTAAATAATAGTGAAAAAATCAGCCCATTGGTATAAAAAAACAGGGAGCTGCGCTTGTCTTACAAAAGCGTTGTAAATATGTAAGAAATATCTAAATATGTGAAAATAACGAGGTCTGAAATTTTATTACTAACCTCCAAGGTATAGGAATCTGACGTCACACGCGCAACAATGAACTTTAAAAAGAAAGTTTTAGGTAATTCTAGAGTCCCCCTAGGTAATTCTATAGAACATCTCTCTCTCTCTAGAATTTCGCGTTTTTTTTTTCAGACGTGTTGCAGGTTTATGCAGGAACAATTTTGGACTTATTAAAATTTGGGCAAATTAACAATGATCAAAATTGGTGGTTTGTATGGGTAGTAATGGGGGTTGATGTGGTTTTACAGTATGACAACATGTGAGGCAATATCTCTTGTTCTTCAACAACCCACCCCCAATGGTAAGAAATTTTCTTTCATCAATTTTGCCTAGTTTTTTCCACGTTGACAAAATTGATAAAAGAAAATTTCTTACCTTTGGCCGCGGGGCGCGGTAGTAATAAAGGAGTTCGAGGATGAGGAGGAACATGAGAAAAATTTGGAGGTTGTGGTGTAAAAAATAATTCATGGAAAACGGTGGAAACAAGTCGGCATAAAATATTATATAGACAATATCGTTTCTATGGTAGACGGTAAAGGTATATTATTAATTTTGTAAATCAGTCCATTAATATATTTAAATTACTGAAGAAATGATACTTCGTATAGGTAAGTACATGTATGAATTGATATATCTAGTAAAATAGCTCATAATTTTTCGTGACATTTGAATCAACACTTTTTAATTGTTGCGTAAAAATCAATGGATAATGTGCATAAGTTCAGATGATATATCAATTCAAGGATTCGTTCCTCATTACTTTCCGTGTTATAATATATTCCAAATAGAAATAGGTATAAATATCAAATATCAACGCCACGACAAGAGAACGTACTTCCTTTTTACATGAAATCTGTTTATTGTCACATTTGACGTCATCACTCGGTACATTTCTTTTTGGTTTCTGGAAGCGAGTCTAATCGAAAGTGAGATTTTCTACCCCCCGCACTTCTAACTCAACTGCACTAGATCGGGAGCAAGCTCGGTATGCCTATTGTTTCATTTGACATTTATCCTCTAGTTAAGAGTTAACCCTGAATTGATCAATCGAACCTAAAGTGTTTTGTTTTCGCGAATAACTTTAGTTAGTTGAAAAGTATGGTGTAAGCTCCCCCTTCCCATCTGAGAGTATAAAAATGTAATTGATTAATTTGATAAAAATGCGCAAAATAGATAAAAATTGTAGGAAGACATTTGTAGTTGTCTAGAACTACATGTTTGTTATGAAAAAAGTTATGGAGAATCTCCATTCCTTTAAGCCAGTGTGTGTATGAGCATACTACTACGTTTTGTTTTAAATGGGTTATCGATATGTTGATCTTCTTGAGAGGGACTATACCACAAAAGTCGTCTGCCGAAGGTGTCAAGTTTGCTCATTTCGGTCATGAATTTAAGATTTTATTAATTTCAAATTTGTTGATATACCAAGTATAACCGAATAGTACTTTTAAAGATAGTGAAATAAAATTTTATATGGTTTTCAACTTTTTGGGACTTATTCCGATATTTGTCACTTTCAGTTTTCACCAGAATTCTCTTTTTAATGGATCACCATGTATGTTTTTACATTCTTGTCACAATCTGTAAAGCCGGCGCCACACATGCGGTATTCGCCGATTTCCGAATAAAGAATATTTGCTATTTGGTTAATATCTCAGATCCACACATATGCGAAGTAGACAAGTATTTGCTATTCGCCAAACATAAAATAAGTCCTGTTGATTATTTGTAAATCCGCACACATCAAAGAGACCGAATATTTGCCATATCGCAAATCCTACCACCAATGTACATAAGCGGTGTAACTTTAATTTAGTTTAGTATATCTTTCAAAGAGTGACTGTCTTTATTTTAGTGGGATAACTAGGATTAGAAAATGGCGTGGAACAATGAGTTGGTGTTGGAATTATTAGATTTATGCCAAAATCAGCCAATAATATAGAACACGGCTCATCATGCACCCCTTTGTCTGGGCTTTCTTTTTTTTTGTTTAAAAAAATGCGGCTGCACAAATTTGCGATTTGTCCATTCTGATCGATCCTCTCCAGTGAAATGAAACTGTCTGCCGAATGATTCGCCTGTTCCGGTATCTTAATTCGTCACACTGAGTTTCGGCAATTAAGACATGTGTGGATCAATGTGCTTACGATTCGGCAAATATTCTGTGAATAATTAGCCAAAAGGCGAATGTTCAGAATTCGGCGAATACCGCATGTGTGGTGACGGCTTAACTCATATCAAAAATACAAAAACATCAATATGTCCAATAATACATCATACAGGGTGCTCTAAATTCATTAAAATTACATTTAAAAAAATATATATATTTTTTAATATCCTATAGGCCACAGTGTCAAAAGTTCCGTAATGTGTATTGGTTGCCAACACAAACGATTTTCTTAGGAGACTCATGGGTAACTTTTAGAGCCATTTCCAGAGAAGTAGGAAGTGTCAAAATCATACATAATTTCACCATAAAAAATGACATCCCGACATCTTTAAAAATTCAGCAGTTACAGGAGTGGCCCACTATTTATTTATAACCTGTATAGTTTATATAGAAAAAGTAATACTAATAAGTTTAATCCATATTTAAACTTAATTTAAATCAAAATTTTAAAATAAACTTCTAAAAAAACAAAACAAAAATTTCTTAACTATCTGATTTTCTACAAATATAAATGTTACAGACTAAATGGGAATGGTATTATTATTTGCAACAGAGTGGCTACGATTCTCTTCGAATCACACTTCACACAGCATTGATTAAAAAAAAACTTTAAAATCAAAATTTTATTTAAGAAATCCAATATCTTGGTTAGGTTGAATGTGACTTAATGTTTCACATAAGGCAGCATCCAATCTTTGTGCTACTTTAAGGCCTAACTTCAAGCATTCCAAAAGAGTAGACGAATGTAATGAACCTGTTCCTGTCTGTAGAACAGTACTAAATTTATCTCCAGAGACTGCCACGACTACAGAACCCACAGAACATTGCTCTTCTGCTACATTCGGATCAACAATGCACTGTTCCCCAATTTTGCACACTGTAACCTGCAAAAAACTTGTCATTAATACATATTGAAATTATTTTTTGTTTGATACAAATGTACAATTTGCACATTTCACATTCGGAATCTGTTTAACAACTCCAGATAAATTACAGAAACTAACTTGTTCTGAGGCAACAAATGAGAGCAAAAAAGGTGAAAAAAAATTCACAGATCTTGCATCCTACGCAAGTGTCTTAGGCATATTGAAAATATCAGACAAAACTTTTCGTTTACTGTAGTACAGTACTCGGTTAGTTAGATATGATAAAAAAAATTGGTCTGACACAACTCAGACAAACTTTCCCATAAGTATTTGTCTAGTATATCAGCTTGACCAGATTGAGATACCAATACACAGAAAGTAGGTAATTCTGTATTAAATAAAAGGATTGTGATGTACTTAATGCATAAATAAGTTGACCATTTATATTTGAGTGAAATACAGGACACAGAAGTAGAAGCAGTGGTAGAGTGATATAAACTGGAAAAAATAATTCTTAAAACTAATATGCCTATTTTTATATCATATAACAATAGCAAAATTACAAAACGCCAAATGTGCCGAACGCTCAACATCTACTTTATGTGCTACTGCTAATGTGCTAATATTAATTGCAAATGAGAGACAGGCGACAGATAATTCAAATTCGTGGCACAAGAAGAGCATAATATTCATTTCATCATCTTAACGTTAGCGGTAGTAAGTTCCGAAGTTTACCATGATCATGATTCATCTAATCTAACCCTGTCGTTGGACGCTGAATTAGAATTGGTACAAACATATAGGTAACAACTCCAGAAGTCTGCAAATCCAATATAAATGGGCTATGGATGGGCGAGCCAGCGTAGCACAGACGGAACTGGCGGGTATAATAATAGCCGTAAAAGAGATTGTCCATAGGCAAACTACGGGCAAAACAATCAGGATCTACACAGATTGTAGACAATCATTATTAGCCCTGAGAAGTTACAAAATCACGACAGGAGCAGTATGGGAATGTCACCAAGCACTTGTGGGTGCCTCCAGCATGAATAACATACTAGTATTCTGGGTGAAAGGACATGCACAGTGCAGTGGCAACAAAGTAGCCGACAGACTGGCCAAGAAGGCAGCAGGCCTAACCATCTTTGGCCCAGGCCCCGCCAGTCTGTTACCGATCACAGCGATAACCCAAATAATCAAAGAAAACACACACAATGAATTCAAAAAGCTGTGGGATGAAACGAACAGCTGTCAGCTTGCTAGGGAACTACTAAAATATGCCAACAAGAGTACAGCAATGGAGTACCTGGCGATGTCCAGAAGGAACCTACATTTTATAACGGGAATCCAGACTGGACACTGTCTGTTAAGGAAACATCTATATAATATGAGATTAAGCAAAACACCTCTCTGTAGAGGTTGTGGACAAAAAGATGACATGGTTCAACATGTATTTTGTGACTGTTCTGCCGTCTCATCAATCAGAGAATCCATTTTGGGAGAACGTTGGCCTACCTTGGCTGACGTAAGGGAGATAGATGCCCCTAGGCAGCAGCACCACCTATTTCGCAAGATTAGGTTGGTTGGAGGCCTAGTCGAGGGTCTGCCTACAGGGAGGATGTACAAGGGGCCCAATGGGGCCTAAGTGCTGTGATTCAATAATTCTTATTGACCACCCTCCCAACCAATTCCAGATAGGTAACAATGACAGATAAAAATGAATAATATAATAATAATGTGTAAAATTAAAGTCATGATCTTAAAATGAAAAACTTGGTGAAATTTGATTCAAATGTGCTTTTAGAGGGCAGAATATTACAACATAATATTTCAGTTGCAAAACTCCTCAATAAAATCTTTATTTTACTATAAGGAATGTAACCAGACTGCAACCAACAGCTACTCTCTGGGCGATGTGCCCCGCCGAGCACTGAATTACAAGCATGGCACGTTACGTGTAATAACTGTGTGTTACCAACAAGACGCTAATGCTTCGATTGCAACCCGCTAGATGGCGCCTGCTGGCTATTTTGCATGTCGCTATCCTAACAATACCGAGATGTACCATTCTAGTGGTTCGAATTGCGCCAGTTGAACTTTCATATTTTTTATACGATTTTGGAAGAAAATGGAAAAAAGCCGGCCCTGGAGCATTTCGCAGTACAGTTTTATGTACAATTGCGTAAGGTCGCTGACATTTCACCTACACTTAAAATTCAGTTAGCTCTCTATTTGACAAAACATTTCTAGTTGTTGACTTACACTACTTAATAAACAGGAAACAAATTTTGTTACATTCATTTATAAAATTATAATATATTTACCATAACTGGTGCGCTTTGTACATCTAATCTTTGGCAATCATATAAGTGATCAGAAACATTCAATTCAACATTATTACCGTCAATGTCAACATTGCGGACTAAGGGTACTTGAGTATTCCACAGTGCAGCCTTAACTGCCAGAGAAACTGCATCAAATAAGTTGCCACCGCATTCTAATAGCTGAAAAATAACAGAGAACATGATTAACTTAATGTTGCCAAATTTTAAGGGAAAATATTTACTATTTAAGAACTATAACGAGCAAAATTATGAAAGTTTATTCAATAATGTTGGCAAATTTAAAGCAATCGCAAATTGTGAAGAAGCTGCCAGACACAGATACTCCCAACAGTTCTTTCTAAAGCCTTATGTCACCATTCCATATGTTTAGAAAGGGTATAGCTCGAAGTTGTCTTTCGAGGAGCCTCATCATTATTGACGATTGCTCTACCAAAGTTGATTTTTTTTTAATTCTATAGCCTTTTTTAGATTACCGTTCTGGCAGAGTTTAGCATTCTATTCCACCACTCAACCAGGACACATGCACATATATAATTATCCGACGACCATTCCCTAAGACATTGCCATCTGCGGCAGCTGCGACTCTAACTCAGGAGTGGTACAACGACTGGCCGTGTTGCTTCTCACACAACTCTCTCTAGTCCACTTCTCAGAAACACATTAAAGATGCCACTAAATATCCATACCCTAGCCAGCTTTTAAACCCGAGAAAAGCTTAGATACAAAGTTTAGTTGCAAGACAAGGAAAAACTTCTTAAAAAAAAAATTGCATTTTATTCAATTAAGTTGAACAATATTATGCATATAGAATTGTGGAATCTGTTACAACCATAAATGAAGAAGTAATCTTAACTGTGTATGAAGAATTCAGTAAAAGATTCGAATAATGTGTACCAGTAGGACGTCTACATGTAGATTTTTAAACTGCAAAAACCAAGCTTTAAAAAAATGAAAGTAGCTGAAACATCTGCAATCAGGAAAATAACTAAAATCCAACATCCCAATAATCCACTCCATAACCCACCCAACCTCGCTTCTTTACCAACTGACCAGTATAGCTCCAATCGAAGAACGACTCATTCAATTGTCTACAAGATTTGCCCAAAACCCTCGAAACATAGAAACTCTAAGAAAATATTGGAATCCGAACAAGGCACAAACATCCCCAACATACCATCCTAGAGAAGATTGAAAATCTTATTAATTAAAAATATTTATTTATTTATTTTAAAGCCTTATAGATTAACGTAGTGGCGGAGTTAAGCATTAGCTGTTCCACCACTCAACCAGGACACATACACATAGATAATTATAAAACGACCATTTCGTATGACATTGCCATCTGCCACAGCTGAGACTCGAACTCAGGAGTGGTACAGCAACTAGCCGTTGTCTCTTGCATGACCTCGTCTAGTCCACTGCTACCAATTCGGTTACACATGAAAAACACCACTAAACATCCATAGACTAGCCAGGATTCGAACCCGAGACTCCTTGGTTGCAAGCCTAACACATAAGCGTTGAGCCACTGAGTCAGTGTGTATACAAATTTATTCCACTGTAGCTAATGGTAATGTTGCAATTATGCACAATCTTGCAGTATATTATTATTAAGTTTTAATTACTTTTGCATACGTATATTTGTTTTTTTTTTGTATATACTGCATTCGCTTCAACAATTTGCTAAATTGTAAATGATATCAATATTGTAACAATAGGTAGAGGGACCTCGTCAATAACCTGTTGAATTGATTGATTTAATAAATTTCTTTTGTTGTTGTTGTTCTACATATAGAATCGCATTCAACGTTCAAATGTTAACTTTTTTGACAAGAGGTTTCCCTTATTTTGCAACTAAACTCCATATTTAAGCTATCTTACATAATTGAAAAAACTTTGTCAAAATAAAATTGTCATTAAAAAATCGGCAGCTACTGGAAGCGGCTGGAACCTGCCCACTCGGTGGATCTTTGAAGCCGAAAAGAGCATTAAATTGTGTGACAAAACGGCACTAAACGTAATCCGATCTCATCCAAAACCTTTTCAGATCTTCTGGGGCACTAAAAATACCCTCAACTTAATGAATTTACAGTCATCTATGCGAGTTATTACCTACATTATCGCTCGTTGAATAATATACTATTAGGATATTAACAACTTTAACATCACTTGAACGACTAAGAAAGTCTAGTTATCCTAAATACTACAGATTTGTAACAAACTGAAAATTGGTAAAGTGATAATCTATAATAAATTCACCAACGAAGGTACAGAAAGCATATGATATTGATATTGTTACATCTACCTTTAAAGTTTGTGACAATCCACTAAAAGTTACAAATATGCATCTTATTAACATGACATGACACCAACATTATCGGATGACAAACGATGACAATGACAATCGTCAAAATTTGCTCATTGCAATCCGATCGCTCGCGGTTGTCTTTGTTAAATGAAACATTAGCAATTCAATAATTTTACTAGATTTTAGAGGAATATTTGTAGTTTAATTCTTCGATTTGTCTGTATATATATTTAAAAACGGCACAAAACGTAATCCGCCCTACTTCTAGAGCAGTGAAGAAACCCTCACAGTCCTCACATGTGAATTGACACGTGATGTGACGAGTTTCACGATGTAACGGCTACGCGCATCGATCATGCCATGCGAAATGCGATCTATGCCATATTTGCTTTGTTTTAATTTTTTTCACGGAAACCAAATCGAAAGGGTGGAAGTGTGATATATCGTTGAAATCAGAATTTTAACTGCTTTTCAATGGTTCCACTGCAAATTGGAAGTAATTATAAAATAAACAACTTGTTGCGTCAAAATGGCACTAAACGTAATCCGATCTCAACCAAAACCTTTTCAGATCTTCTGGGGCACTAAAGAAACGCACATGCAAAGTTTCATTCAAATCTGTTTAGTAGTTTCGACGCTATCGTGCTAGCACACATACACACACAGACATTTTTCAAAAACCACTTTTTTGGGTTCCTAGGACCTCAAAACGTAAAGATTTGATGTTATCTCAATTTTCGTCTTTGAACCAATTTTTAGTAACCTCTCACAATTTTATTGGGGAGAGGTTAAAATGTAAATATTTTGCTTAAAGTCGATATCATATTTTCTAATTTTTAGAATACCCTGTACAATATTGGTGATAAATGAGCTACAAATTTGTACACCCTGCACTAGGGAATGCAATACCGGGATCCCGAAATGCCGGGATCCCGCATGTAATATGCGGGACTAATTTCGCTCGTAAATTGAGCGGGATCCCGCGGGATTTGCGGGATTGAGAAGAAATTAAGTTCATAATTTTTACTCTGCGCACCGACACGCGCGGCCTGATGAAAGCAAAACAAATGAAATTTGACTGTGTAGTGCACGGGAAGGGGATGCGGGCGCGGAGGGACAACTTCCTCGCCCGAAGTTGTTAATATTTTTTGCCAGTTTCAACTTGTAATTATAACGCAACACATTTTTTGTGCATTGAGTTTTATTTGTTTTCGTCTTAACTGAACTTTTTAAGTATTCCGTTCAATTTAAATAGTGATAATTATGTCGGAAACTGTGTATAAAGAGTTTTCTAGTACTGTTGCTGCTTGGAAGTACTTTTTGAAGATTCTCAGACCGCAAAATGCCAGTTGTGTAAATCAATAATTAAAACGACAGGACTTTCTACTAAAGGTTTACATGTGCATTTAAAATCGAAACATAAAATTGATACCAAAGTAAAAGATTCGGAGAGTTCGTCAAGGTCACCAGATACTGCCGTCGTTTTGATAACTACATCAGCGTCCGATTCCTCGGCGTCGGCTGCTTTATCAACCTCGGTAAAGAAACGTAAAATCACTGATCACTTTTCAAGAGAAGACAATACCAATACCGTAGAAAAGAGGGTATCACGCATGGTGTCAAAAGATGGTTTACCATTCCGAGTTTTCTGCACTTCGACGGATTTGCGAGATCTTTTTAAAGCTGGGATTTATAATTTACCAACTTCTCCTAATTCTATTAAATCGATGGTTATGAACTATGGCACGACTCTCAAAATGACCGTTGTTAAAGATCTTTTAGAACTGAAAAACAACAACCATAGATTTACCCTGACATTCGACGAATGGACTTCTACAAGAAACAGACACTATATAAATGTAAATATTCACGCATTTGCTCAGGGAAAGCCTATTTTCTGGAACCTAGGGCTGGTGCGCATTTATGGAAGTTTGCCTGCAGAAGCCTGTATCACGATTTTAAATAATAAACTGTCAGAATATGTCTTATCTCTAGATAAGGATGTAATCTGTATTACCACAGACGGTGCCAAAGTCATGGTAAAAATTGGTAGGCTTATCAAGCCCGATCAGCAGCTTTGTTATGCCCATGGCATCCAATTGGCTGTTGTAGATGTAAATTATAAACAAAAATATTCTCCACCTGAAGCATTTATTGAAGATGTGTCTGTGCCAAATGAGGCAATCGATGAAGGAACGGATGAGAATCATGAGGATGACTTAGCAAATGAAGAACTTGATAATGACGAGGATGGCAGCTTTGATTTATCATTTCCTACAAGTGAAATAAACCTGGCTATGGAGTACGCAAAAGTTATAAAGAAAATAAGAAAGGTGGTCAAACTTTTTAAAAATTCCCCTACAAAAAACGATCTGCTGCAGACGTATATGGTAAAAGACATGGGAAAAAACATTTCTTTGTTGCTGGATTGTAAAACAAGATGGTCTAGCCTATTCGAAATGATAACAATATTCAACAAAGTAAGATTGTGCGTTTCTAAAGCTCTGGTTGATTTAGGGCTCAGTGCAAATCCAGATTACTTATTCACTGAACAGGATTATGATGTGCTAATGGATTTAGAACGAATATTGCAATCTGTCAAACTAGCTGTCGAGGTTTTATGTAGGCGAGACTCTAATTTAATTACTGCCGAAACTACTTTGAGGTTCGTTATTCGTAAATTGGAAAATCTTAATAAACCATTTACCCAAGAACTTGTTATCTCGTTGAGGAAATGGATTGCTGAGCGGCGAACTAACTTGACTGCGGTTTTATTATACTTACATGATCCGTTTAAGTACGAAGAAGACAGGACTGAATTTATGCACGATGAAACATTTAACGTACCTGTAAAGAATGTAATACGCAAGGAAATTAAAACTATCATAGAAAAGTTAGAGTTCAGGGAAAACCACGTAAAAACGACCACTACTGCTGATGATTCTGAAGACGATGTACTTCTGGCCAGTCTCGCCAATCTGGAGTCAGATTCAGCAGCATCAGCAGCATCAATGCCACTTCAAGACGAACTCGAACTGGCCTTGACCAATTTGAAATCTTCTGGAACACCCCAATCTAGATCTCACAATAACAATCTTGAGGTTCTGTTAAGAAAAGAGATGAACTATTTTGAGTCGGGTGGATTAAAAGGCACATACCTCCAATTTGCCTTTGAGTCATTAATGACAGTTGTTCCTACTAGCGTAGAAGCAGAACGAGCCTTTTCTGCTGCTGGCTACCTAGTGTGCAAGGTTAGGAGCCGTTTGGCTGATGAAACAACTAATACGTTAACTTTTTTGCGCAGTTATTTTCAAAATAATATTTAATTACCTTGTCTTGTAATGTTCAATTTCTTGTAATAATGTTTAATTCTCTTTGAAAAATATTAATAAAGAATTTGATACTTTGTTTAATTTAATGTGGTTACCAGTTTATGATTTATTTTCGAAATTTTACACCACCCTGCGGGATCCCACAAATACCTGGATCCCGCGGGATTGAGAATATTCAGTCCCGCAAATACCGGGATTCAAATTATCTTACGGGATTGCATTCCCTACCCTGCACATTAATACAGCACATAAATTTCCAGTTTATAAAAACTAACAATCTTTATTAATGAGTTGTAAGAAATTAAACAAGAATACCACTAACCAACAGTTAAAAACTTACCAAAATATCTACATTTAATTTCCAACATTTTAGGCCTTTTAAAATACATAATTTTCTTAAATTAAATGCCTTAGGAGACCGATATGCTGAACTTAACGTATTTGATATTTCCACTGCCAAATCTTCTCCTCCTCTGCCCTCAAAATCTGGAGTAGCATTAGCAGAACTAAAAAAAAAATAAAGTATAAAATATTTGAGTACAATAATATTAATTATTACTATTCAATGATAATAACCATCAACCGAAGTCCTTCAGCCTGTGTTTTATAAGACACTTTTGTATTTTAATTTTTATAAGGTAACATAACATTATTAATACATTGTAAGTAATAACAACAACAACAAAATTTGTATATAACTGTATAAGAAGTAAAAATATTTATTGCTTTTCCACCAATAATTTCAAGTTCCCTAGTCTACAGTTGCCATATATGTTAAGATTTCTTGTAGAGATCTTTCCGGTAGTTTATGTCTTAATAGTACATTATCGTCTCTTGGAATCAACAATGGCTCCATTATTTGTAGATTTTGCTTTCCACGAAGAGAGCACAGTTAATATTTGTTTCTCTATTGTATTGTTTGATATATTTTTTGGTATGTAACTGTTTATGTTTGTGTATAGTATATTAAATTGATGCGTGAATTTGAGCATTATTGATTCCTGGGACGGTTTCAGTGGGAGAGTTAAAATCAATTAGATCCATGTCGAACATTAAAATATATGATGGGGGTTTATGAGGCTAAATACTTAAATAAAGAAACAAGTTATTGCCTAATACCTCAAGAGAAACAACAATGCAGCTACGGACACGTGTTTCGGAGTTATTGGTCCTCATCAGCGTAGCGTAGCTTAGCGAATATATCTTATAAATCAAGTAAACCCAAAAAAGATCGGAAAGTACAGTGCACAGTACTCGATTTGTATTGTAGAGGAAAACGATAAATGAAAACAATCACAGACGTGGGTGGGTAGTACGGCGATGCATCATCACATCTTACGTCTTTTATGTGGCGTGCATTAAAATGAGAAATACGGTTTGGGGGCTGTCTTGTTAGCGTCTCACCTGGCACTTCCCTTCTCGATGAAAGCTTTACGTCTTTTATGTCGCGTGCATTAAAATGAGAGAAAAGGTTAACCATGTGTTTCCAAGCACCGCCTTCTTAGCGTCTCACCTCGCACCCCCTTCTTAATTATAGGTTTCCCACACTATACTTTCATACTTCATGTGCCACATTTAGGGCCTCAAATGAGAGCAATCAGTACGACGAGCTCTATGTGTACTGCTCTATTTCCACCTGGCAAACACTAAGTAAAATATGATGGAGGTTTATGAGACTAAATAATTAAATAAAGAAACAAGTTATTGCCTTATACTTCAAGAGAAACAACAATGCAGCTACGGACACGTGTTTCGGAGTTATTGCTCCTCATCAGCGTAGCGTGGCTTAGGAATATATCTTATAATCAAGCAAAACCAACAAAGGTCGGAAAGTACAGTGTACAGTACTCGATTTATACTTTCATGCTTCATGAACATGTACTTTCTGACCTTTGTTGGTTTTGCTCGATTTATAAGATATATGCGTGGCAATGTTATTATTTCAGTTTAAAAACAAAGCTCTAATAAATTACAATGCTCATGTTTACGATACTCGAAAAAAAAAATATAAATGCTCTAAAACCTAAAGTTCGTAAAAATAAAGCACAAAAATGCTATGCCTACCTAACACCCTGCGTATTTGACCTTGTGCCAGTAGAAGTCAGAAATATAAATAACTTTAACTTATACAAAAAGAAAATAATAAAAATTATAAAAAATATTCCTAGAAATTGCATAAACAATATCATAAATATTAACAGATATTAACACATTATGGAAAATTGGAAATCATTAAATATTGTTGTTGTAAGTCATCAGCCCTTCATTTATCAACTCATTTCAAATTAAATGTTGCCTGACTTCATTTTATCTTTATCGTAGTAATTGATTTTGCTGTTAGCTACTGTATCTCACTATTTTGTAAACGTTCCTCACGCACAAGTATTTACTATACTTTGTGAGTATCTATTTATTTAGTTCTACACTATTATACTTAATTGTAGATTTATATATATTTAAATGTTAAAATATTTTGTTTACCAAGTGATTCTAAATAAAAATTATTATTATTATTATTATTCGCTAAGCTACGCTACGCTGATGAGGAGCAATAACTCCGAAACACGTGTCCGTAGCTGCATTGTTGTTTCTCTTGAGGTATAAGGCAATAACTTGTTTCTTTATTGTCTGTTCTTCCCTGTTGGTGTTTTTGGGTTTATTAAGTTTGTTTACATAGGTGTTTATAATAATATCATGTATGGTAACAGTGATGTAAAATTTCCGGAATTTATTTTTGAGGGAAAATTCCCGAATGTTTTCCCGCATATTTTCCCTGAATAAATAATAATAATCATAATGCTAATTTTATTGGTCCTAAATGTATTAATAAAGTTATTATAAATATAACATTTGATTTTAAATGTTTTATTACAAGACTAAAAAAATGAACAAACAAACAATTAACAAAAGAAATAAACGTAAATAAAAAATAATGCTACATATTAACATATTATTATAACATATTGGTCAGGTTAGGTTAAGTAAGATTTAGTCAGTGTCAGTTTTGTTTGGCGAGTGGGAAAATAAAAAAAATATCATCGGGGAAAATTCCCCATATTTTCCCAATTTATATTTACCCACCAACTGGGAAAATTTTCGACTCACATCGCTGTATGGTAACAGGGGTACATATTCTACAGATTTTCTTTGGATCACTCGTAATTTATCATGGGATTTTTTTTAATTTAAAGTTTTTACAGATATGTTGGGGATGCCATCGATAGGTTTTAACGGTCGGTTAGGACATCTGAATGACCAGGCTTGATAATTGGCAGACCCACAGGAACTGAATTTAGGAGGAAGTTCACTTTTGCAACTTGTGGTGGAATAATTTTCTCCACATTTCTGGTATTTTGTGGGGGTTTTTCAAAATGCCTAATATACGAAAAAAATAATTAAGTTTACTAGTCACAAAGGCGAAATAGAAAAAACGGTCCTAGTTGAAACATCTACAGAATGGATACATTCACATTGCAAGTGATTTCAAATCTCGCTGTTTTTCTGGTTGACATTTTAATTCAACTAATATGGTCTTCTATCTATGGAAGGTGTTGCCTAAATTAGATACGTTATCTCCATTCTACATTGATAATCAATTCTTATCTAGTAAATGTGTTAAAAAGAAAGAGTAAACTATCTCAAGAAAATTTCTCACACATTGACACATTATCAATTTTCTATTAGGAACCTATAAACTACTAACTATTTTAAATAATAATATATTAATCATAAAAACTATATAAAGTTATCCGTATATGTATGTAGGTATGTAGAAACTGTCTCTTTGAAGTCTCCAACTGGTGAGAGAGAACTGAACTGAGTTAGCTTGCTTAGTGTCATCAAATGATGAGACATTTTTATGTGCAACTCTTTTGAGTCATTGATTTGGTCATTTTATAACTAGTTGAAGAAGCAAGAAACGAGATACGTTGCCCATTTAGTTCGGTAGATTAAACCTACTTTTGTTTCAGAAAGTTTGTTCGAATTATTTCAAATTGTTTATCTCATTCTTTATTTACATTTACAATTTACTGTATTACCATATACTTACTGCAGTAAAAAAATGTACAGATTATAGTTTGGTAAAATCATTACATTGAAAGTTTTAAATGCCACAATATATATACTGAAATTTAATATTTGGTATATTTGCTGGTATTTAGTGAATATGCAAACCAGTCATTTATAATAGTAAACTGGACATACCAATCAACAAAAAAATCTAATTTTCCCTCATATGGTCGTTCTGGAAATGGACTATCTACTTCTATCTTAACAGCCACCAAAACATCAGTATTTGCCAATCTTAATCTTGCAGAACCAAAGGCATGTGATACGATATCGGTCTCCAGTTCCATTGGTCTATAATCTTCTCGTTCTCTTCCATCTATTCGAAAATTTTCCTAGAACATATTTATTCACTTAAACATACACCTGTTTTTTAATATAGTTTTATGCTGTTCATACTTCTACCCCATGTAATACAAAAGTTTTTTCTGCTTCACAAAGACTCATTTTATAACAGTTATCTGTTCCTGTTGTCCGATTAATGTAAAAGTTAACCTAACATTTATCAAATTCATTATTCTCAAGGTCAGAAAGATTGATTGTACCTATATAAGTCAATTTCAAGCGATCTATTGGTAAATACCAGTATTTACCAAAGCATTCAGGGATATTCGTTATAGGTAGAAGACATGATCAATGAGCTCTTATTGAAGTCATTCCGGCGTTTCAAGCGCTCACCCTTATTGTGAAGTCATTATTAGATGAAATCTAAGTTCGACAAGACCAAGGGCAGAACCAAAATAATTACCGGTAAATCGCTTGCCTGAACTCGACTATATACTATTAGAACCAAAGAATTTAATTAGAACCTATACGATTGTACCTGAGTGGAAAGTTTCGGTAATAGACAGAGAAAGAAAGTTAAGTTTACCAGCTACCGTAATCCTTTTTATCAATTTGGCTCATTTCTACGAATAAGAGATTGGGAAATTCTCGGAAATCGGGAAATTTAAACTATTTAAAGGTTATATATGATACAAGTTCAGAAAGACATTAAACCGAGTACCCATGACGTCATCTATTGGATATATTAGGAACTGGCTTGGATTTTCCTCATTCTTTTTATCAATTTGGCTCATTTCTACGAATAAGAGATTGGGAAACTCTCAGAAATCGGGAAATTTAAAAGTTATAATATATAACTTTTAAATTATTGTTTAATGTCATTTTCAATTTGTATCATATATTATATGATATGATACAAATTGAGAATGACATTAAACCGAGTACACATGGCGTCATCTATTGGATATATTAGGAACTGGCTTGGATTGTTCCCCATTGTTTGAGAAGGTGAATTTTATTACTTGAAATCTACAGTTTGGAAAAATATTTTGTTCACGCTTTTTCTCACTTTTTGTCGAATTTCTTCGGTTGTTTTTGTCATATCGAGAAAGCAAAAATATGGGCATCTTCAAAATTCAATTTGCGATAATTTGGAATAATAATCAAAGTTGCTGTGAAATAGTCGATGTTTATTTAATTTTTTTATATCTTAAATTGCTACAAGCGATTTATTAATTATTATATTGTTACGAATTTACAGTCTCATCTATAGTAAACAAGCACTTCCAAACGCAGGTTCAATAATTGCAACAACAACTTTCATTAACCACTGATTTATTAATCACTTAAATTACAATAACTAGTCCTTACAATTACACATTAGTACACACTAATTACAAATTTATTCTACTACAGTCTCACTACTATAATTCACAACTAGTTACTGTTTTTCATCTTATCTGATCACTTACTAATACAATATATAACTCTGAACTCTCTGCTCGAATTCATTCCTTATATATTCGCGTCGAACGTACTCGAATTTTCTCCTTCCAGAATCCGTCTCGTATAGATTCGAAATTTATACAGTTTTCTGGTTGTTAATGGCGGTTCGTCAGTTGACCCAGAGATGGCGCTGCTTTACTGGCAACCAACTAATATGCAGGTTTCCCTTCACTCTACCACGAGGGATTAGACCTTTCTTCGTAAGAGGGCGTGGGTGTGCATATAACAATATATAGTACGGGCGCCCTGGTTATAGAATAAATTTATTAAGTACATATGTTATACTATTCTTTATTCTTTACTTTATAAATAAAATGGGCCATAAATTCTTTGTAGAAACTAAAAGCCAGCTAACACATTGCCAATATGTTCAGTTGTAATTTGGAAATGTGTTAACCATATGACTAATAATTTGCTGAAATATACCTATATAGCTGTTGATTAATATTTCTGAACAGTCACGCCATGATTCTATCATGGACACCAGAACTTGTTATTTTGGTCATACGTATCGAGTCATACGTATCGAGAAGTTTTTGTTACCTCTAAGCATTATTCCCCATTTGGATAGTGACAATTTTTCAAAAGGTATTTAACTTTAACGCCAGATTATGGAAGGTCAAAGCCAAAGCCAAATGACTTTTTTTATAGTTATGAAACCGTCGACATCCCCAAATTACAGCTAGCTGTTAGTTGGAATAAACTCTTTATTGTTTACCATCTTTAGATAATTTATAATAGATCGGACGACATTTATCTGACGTTTCTTTATCGCTGTTTAGTTTTTATCATCGGAGAGGGATATGTAGGTCGCAAAGAGACCCTGAACTCGATTTAGTTCGACAGTTGTTACTTACCTTGTCAATATTATACGTTGTTATAGTACGTTTCACACATCAACGATATAGTTAAGTTCAAAAGTATATAATTTGATAAATAATTCAATCTTCAGTCACCAAGTCAAAACACAATAAAAAAATCATCAAAAACCACAATTTTTCACAAAAAATTCCGAGAAAATCCATACCACATGGATAATTTACAAATAGTCTAAATTTATCACTAGAATCATTCAAACATCCAAATTAACCGATTTATAACCAAAACATTACAAACGACTGCCCTAAAAAATACCGTCTCCTCATTATCTCGATTCACATCAAAACCATTCTCCAAACTCCTCGACAGAATATTTTAATTCACTTCCGAACATTTTCTATAAACTACTTTTCTCTTCAAATCAACTGTTAATTCAATCCTTCTTTCTTTCATTCACATTTCCAACAAGCCATCATCGCATTCATCGAAACTTTCTTCCTGATATCAAAATGTATTTCCTATCCATATGTTCCGTACGCGTTGCCAGCAACTCACTGCTATCTTCACTTCAGTCAACAAAACTTACTTCCACTTCGTTTCAACGCCGGCGATGGAACATTCTCGGTATGACATAATTTACGACGTCCAGAACTGCTTTACGGGACCAATTCAATTTCAGCACGTTATTCAGAGAGTTTTCACTCATATTTCAAAAACTAATTTAGATTCAAGTTTCAATTATATATCAAACAGTTCTGTTTTCCATTGCCGTATTTATTATATATTTTTCAGCCCTGAATTTTAATATTTCAATGCTATTGCACAATATTTCATAATTTCGAGCCCCATAGACTGTCAGGGGACATTTCCAGCTCTATCCAGACTTCTGTAAGCCAAGTCCCCATCGAACCATATACATAACCGAGCATGATGAGTTCAAAGGAAGTCAGTTTTCGGTGTACCTCAAGCTAGTTTTTGCGTTCCGCGAGTGAAGTCTCTAAACCAACAGTGTTTAATTCTTACTCGGTGAACCTTAAATTTCAACAAATCGAGTGACCGTACTACTTCCTTGGCCGAAACCAAGTAAAAAAGATTAATACAATTGGACTGCCATCAGTGCCATCGCGCATAAAACATTCAAGTGAATTTTCTCACACTTTAAAATAAAAAATAAACGAAATTCAATAAAATCTTCTCTAAAGCAAAATTTCAAGTGTCAAAACGTTAAATTTATTATAACTCGTGTAAAATCAAATTTTTTAGTCTTAATAAATATTTTTTAATTTTCGTTTAAAATAAGGTGTTTTCATTTCAAGAAACAGGTTGTAGCTGTTGACCCTGTCCCAAAAATAATTTAAAAAAGTGTTAGTCGAACTCTAAAATTAAAATACAAGTGTACTACAGCTCTAAAGCATATACAGGGCGAAGCACTTGACCCCTTCCAACCATTTAAGAACTAACCACCCCAACTTTCCAAATCAAAACTTAGTGCACGAAAGGCCTCCCGAGTCTCAATTTAAGTTTTCGAGCCCAGACATTTTTTATTTTTACAAGTACAAGAGACACCTGTATTCAAAGTACACTATCTGGCCAGAAGTTGCTTTTTATTATGTTTTATTGAAAACTATGGGCAGTCCTGGATTAAGGAGGGGGGCCTGGAGGGGCTATAAAGTTTTGTAATTAAATTTTAAATAAGATGCAGTTGGTTGAGAATCCAAAAATTCATTTTACTATTGCAATAATTTTGAAAATTTTATTTCGAATCAAATATGTACAATGTATTTACATACGATACATCACTGAATTGTACTCATCTAGACCTACAACTTTTATCTAAAACATTTTTTGTTAAAACACACAGAAAAAATAAAAAAAAATAAATATATTAGAGACCTCTAAAGCAATACAAAACAATATAAGACGAAATAAATTGAGTTCAACTTTGGTCTATCATAACGGCGGTTCTAATAAACGAATCATCGTGCGTTTTTCTTTTAAAAAAGCGTTTTCCCGAGTACTTTCAAAATATATTTTAAAAATAAAAATCCGTTGAAAATTTTCAAAGTTATTGTATTTGTTTATAAGCAAAAAGATTTGCCAAATTTTTAAACAATTCCCTAGGCTCTCCTAATTAATGGATTTTAATATCTCAAAATGGATTTGAAAATTTGAGTGCTCTTTTATATGTCCAAAAATGTTCAACTTTCTAAATGCTTTAGTTTGGCCTCAGCAACATTTTGAAAATTTGCAAATTTTCAAAACGAAGTTTAGATTGCAAAATTATCATGCAAAATCTAAAAGTTCGATCTTGATGAAATTTGATGGGAAGATTTATTATATTAAAAAGTTTTCTTTAGCCAAGTATGAAGATACTAGGTATAATATAAGGATTTGAAAAAAATTCCACAAACAACTTGCTATTTCAATTTTTTTGCGATTTTTACTATTTTTGCAATAGTAAAAATGAATTTCTGGATTCGCAACCAACTGCATCTTATTGAAAATTTAATTACAAAACTTTTTCATTTTTATAACTTTTCTGTAAAAGCGATAGTTACTGAGATATATGAAAAAATAGGAAGAAAAAACGGAATTTTAAGCAGATACCGCCTGGGCTAACCCTGTACCGATAGACCGTACAGTGAAATAAATATTGAATTCAAGGACATAATATCACTTTTCTGAGATGTTTTAAATATATAGAATGAATAAATGAGGCATTTGAATGATTCTAAATTGTTTTATTGAACACTACACGTGTTTCGGCACTTTAAACCCTTATTGACAATTGTGGGTAAACAGAGGATACTAAATTGTAAGATTTTGGATTCGTCAACCGTCATTTATGTGCTATTACATCTGGTACTTGCATATTTACTTATTTAACACACGTCTCTGAAGTTAGCTTCAGAATTAGATTTACTTTTTCCTCAGATTCATTTTATTACAGTCGACCAATCAAATATTTATGGTTACGGTATTTATGTTTCCAAACTATATAGTTACGAAAATAATATATAAAATGAAACAAAAACACCTGCAGTCACAAATCAAAACAATGAATTAATAAACAAATATAAAACATTGGACCCTATTCTAGTAGTTCCATCAATAATCTGCTGTTTGTTCAGTATTTCGCCAGTTTAACAGTAGAACATCATTAGAAGAATAATGTAGCGAGGGAATTCAATGCTTATGAAATATATATTTTTTTAATTACATAAATTCTAACTTGCTAATTTTTAGAATAACGCTCTGGTCTTAGAGTGAGTTATGGGGATTTCGTTGCTCATGCATTCATAAGTATTTATATCGATATATCTGTATCCTTGAGCTACTATGATTCTGTAATATATTCCATAGTTAGTTTACGGCTTGCGAAAGTAAAATAAATGTGTACTTGGTTTACCGAATGCGCCAAAATTTGGGGAGTGATTTTATACTTATAAAAATACAAACTCATATAAACATAAGCCCGAAAATGCTTCCTGCCGCTCCGACGACAACTAATAATTTACAATATCCATAGCAT